>CM028129.1:543813000-545219000 GCA_016271365.2 Neoceratodus forsteri
AGGGCAGAGGGGACAGCTCCCAGGAAGTGGCCCGTTCAGTGGGGTACCACTGAAAAGGGGCTGGCCCAGGCTGCTCCAGCAGGGAGGGGCCAGGCAGGGCTTAAAATGAGTGGTTCAGGAGGATTCTTCCTCTTTGAACCACTCACCTGAAGAACACATTCACCCTCCCACTGCAGGCTGCCAGGCCGCAGCCAAACAAGCTGTTGCAGCTCAAATATTTAGTTGGTATTAAATGGCCAATTGTGGGTCGATAATCGGCAATAATTTATGGCTGACCCTGTGTAATTAAGTCTCCCAGCATTAAAAGAAATGGTGACTGGATGACACCTGGGAGAAGCATGACCCTAGGACGGGTATGCTTCGGGGACCCAGGTGGGAGGTCACTCAGGTGGTGCATGTACCGAAATGCTAGGAGCCAAGATTTGGAGATTGGGAGTGCAGCCCTTGACAGGCATGCTCCTCGTCAAAGAGCCAAGGAGGTCCCAAATTCTGCTGAGATGGGGAAGGGAACTGTCCGGAACTGGCCCCTGATGGGTCTGTCTGACTAATGGGCCAGAGTTCCCTCGACAAACTAGAGGAGGGAGCAGGGCTTCAGCAGGGACATGAATTTGCTGCCCAAGGGGTTTTACTGTAGGGTGATACTGTATGTATTTAATTGTGATGTACATATATATCTGTATTTGAATGTGAATGAAGTATTACCTGTAATTCTGAATAATTTTGTTAAGTAAAAGAGCTGCAGCCTTTTTCATTCCAAGACCTGTGCGGTGTGATTTATTGATTTGGGAGTCTGCTTTGGGCAACAAATTACACTTGCTCCATAAGGTTCAAGCACTTGACATTTCCTCAAGATTTAATCAGAGTTCATTTGTACACAGCACTTCAAGTCCAGGGACCCCGATTCATCTTTTTACAAACAAGCTTCTGTATATTCCCAAACACTGTTCATGGAGTGCTGGGTGGCCTCCTGATCCCACTCCTAGGCTAACAATGAACAAACGGTTCTCTCTCTCCTCTCTAGCTTCCTTCTGGAATGAATATTATCCCTGTCTCATCCCCAGCATTTCCTTATGAGCACCGTGTGCTTCACGGATGACCTCTTCCTAATCGTCTGAGTACAGCTCTGCCAGTGGATTCCCTATTTGCTCTCTGATTTTTCCTCAATGCTTGCATCTAGCTTGAAGCAGGGGCTCTGCTTTGCTTGGAAGTTCATTTAACAGTAGTTAGCATGTCAGCAAGCTGTCCATTCACTGAGTGTGAGCTTCTTTAGCCCTAGAGGTACAAATGGGGATTAGCGCTTTCCCTACCTGCATCCCTCCATGCCTGTTACATTTTGATCACAGTGAGGGTCTCGTCAGTCTTCACATCATGCACATAGCCAGGTACGTCACCTAGTGATTTCTATGATCTGCTCACTTGGATCGTTCCCCGATGGGTCAGACCATGGGCAATGCCCTATGAAGTATTCCCTCATCCCTTCTGCTTGGAGATGCTTCTCCTACCTTACCTTGCTGCTTCTAAACTAATTGCCAGCTCTTACCTGCTGTCTTCTGGTGTAATGACTCAGTGCGGGTCAGTCCCCAGGGTCCCCCCCCACCAGCATCTCCTTTGATGTCTTCGGTGGAACCTGCTGCAGGCCCAAAAGCTATTGGGAAGTTTCCCTTAATGGGATATCCCACTGTGTTCCAGGATCTGCCTGGTGGTCACATTATTACTCCCCAATATGGGCAACAGCCTCAAGATGACCCACAGATCCCAGCGGCTTGGCATTTGTCCCTGGTACCCGAGGTCCTTCTCTGCTAACTGCCAGGGTATCACTCACTGTTGCCATGATGCCCTTGAAGCCTTGAGATGTCCAGGACCTCTGCCACTCTCACTGTCCCGAGAGCAGCTGGCACCAAGCTCCTGCCATGCTTCAGGTGGTAACAATCCCTCCGGATGACTCCCATGTCTCTGGTTGGTTTGTGATGGCCAGCTGCCATTTAGGTCAAGATGTGGGCATCACCTCTCCCTGCTGCTATGAGGTGAGAGCAGTAGGGAGGTCACTAGCCAATGCCCACCCTCTTGGAAACTCAGGAGGGCATCCTGATGCATCCAGCCTTACTGGCTGTGACTGCTGCTCCCCTGGCTGGCACTCATTCCAAAGATGGACCAGCCGGTCCCCCACCATGCCTGTGAGCACCTGCCAGGTGAAGGTGCCTGGAGCATCAAAGTTCCCTCCAATACTCTCTTTTCTGCATCACACTCAGATACACACCAGCACCATGAAGGGATTCTGCTTTTATCTGCACTAAAGCTCCTCCCAGTCTCATCCTTGGGGAATTATGCCTGAGCTTTAATAATCTCCAAACGTCATATCTCCCTTCGGCTCATTGTAGTGGACAAATACCTCCCCCTTCTGTAAAGAGGGGGCTGTTATAAGTTAGAGAGGTAGTAAGCAGCACATATGCCTATTGGCATCTTGGGGGCGAGGACTGTCAGCCATCTGGTGTACTCCACTAGGACTCTCCCTGCTAGCATTCCTCCCTCCTATCCCTGAACATTTCTGTTGGTACCCAAAAACCACCAGCAGCATCCCCCCCCCCTTCAACTAGCCTGGTGTAGTGCGAGTACTGTGACATTACCATATGTTTGGGGTGGGGGTGGGGCTTGAACACAAACAATTATTGTGTCATCAGTGCCCCCAGACTGCTTTGGCAGTTTTCCTGTATAAGTCAAGGGATTTTGTGTTATGTACAGAAGCACAGTACATTTCATACAGCTGTATCCCAAAATACTTTACAGTTCACTAGAGGAAGGAGAAAGAAAGTTGCTGTTATTAGGCACACAGAGATTTACAAACATCGGAGAGATAGAGAGAGAGAGAGAGAGAGAGAAAGAGAGAGATTGCAAAGAGGTTAAGCACAGGAAGGTTCAGTGACACATTTAGAGTCACGCATGAGTAAGTGGCAGCTGTGACTTTAAAATGCAGGTCTGCAGATTCACAGCTCTGCTCCCAAGTCACTTGGCCAAATTGCCTCCCTAGAAGTATTCTGAATCTATTTTCTGTAGGAATGTGATGATATAAAACTGATCCCCTCCCAAAAAAGGAGTAAGTCACGCTCCCAGACATCGAAAGATTGTCCTTATGATGATGATTCAAGGATATTTCATCATTCGGTCTGTCTGACAGGCACTGTTCCAACAACAGAGGTTATTCCTCCACCTCCCCCCACCACCACCACTCATCACATTCTGTGGTGCCAAGTGGGGCCTCTAATTTTAGATTCAGACAGAGACCATGATTGGGAAAGGAATGGTAGGGATTCTGTCATCTGACGGCATACAAGGGCCTGGCAGGAAGCCTGACAGTTCTTTCCCCATGCACTCATACTGCACTAGCTGCTTGCAGCAAGCTGGCAGTATTTGAAAGACCAGGATGGAAAAGCAGGGAATGTTGAAGTGACATCCTCTGTGCGGAAGCTGTAAGGATTACAAAACTCTTAGGAGTAGGGCAAGGTTTATACCCCACCATTCTTCTCTCCGCCTCCTACTAAACATTTTCTATGCTTTTTCTCTTACTCTGATCCTTTCACCTGGCACTCTCTGCCTGAGAATGCAAAAATGGCCCAGTGGTGCACAATAGGCTTTCATACCAATGGTCTGTGTTTTGGAATGGACCCTGGATACTGTAGTCGGGTGGTCAGTGCTGGGAAAGTGCCCAGCCTGGGTTGGGTGGCACTGCATTCCACCACTGCAGCAACTAATGTTGCAGGCCAGGGAGCTGGGTCCTTGACAGGGAACCACTATGATGAGAAGGTCCATAAGGGGCATCCGTGGCACTGGAAGCATAGTGGGAGGGAAGAAAACAGAGAAAACAGGGACAAAATCAATAGAACACAGCGCCAGTACTCTCAGGCCTTGTAAACCCTCCTTGTTACCCACATCTGCATACATGGGGGAGATGGTAAGTGGGGTTATCAGGGCTAGTATCTGGCTGTGATGGGGTCCCAAGACAGGGGAAAGCTTGATAAGAGATAAAAATGCCTCTTCCCTCCAGTATTTCAATTTTGTTTTCAAATTTATACTAAATTACATTTTTTTGTTTTATTTCTTTATGCTCTTCCCCTGCCCATCATTACCCCACTGAGGCTGCTGACGCCACCCCCTCTACCCACCAGACTCACCCTCACCTTTCCAGTCCTGGACTCTGATCCAGACCTCAGCTATCACATCCCTGGAGGACCAGCTTGCTCCCTGCCGGGGGGCCCTCTCGGATCACCGTGGAGGGGAAAGAAGCCTGGAACTTCCCTCCTTCATCCTCTTGACCAGCTTGTCACTGCTGAGGGCCGCCCCATAAGTCAAAGAAGGAGTGAACACACTCTGCTAGGCACAGCCTGTGGGGCTCCTTCACAAGCATACTGGGGGGTCTATTGGCATTGGAGGGATTACAATAAGGCTACCACCTGGTGCACCAGTCTGGCAATTTTCCTCCTGTTTCTTCTCATCCACCTGCAACGCTGCCCATACTACGGCTAACCTGGGGAGGATTCCTGACAAATGTGCAAAGACACCTCCACATGCCACCACCAGGAGTCACTGCAGAGCGATGGAGCATCAGCCCTTCCAGGAGGAGGGCATTCAAGGAACTCTCTGAGCCCTCCCTGTTGGCCTCCTGTCCTGATGTCCCAGTTTTGGAGTGTGAACCGGGGTCACCAACATGCCAGAGTGATCCCTCACTGCTCAGCACCATAAGAGTTGACAAAAATTATGTTTTGAAATCAAATAAAGTACAACACAGTACTACAGTATAGTATACGTTAACTGATGGTTCATGGTTAATATAGTTATTCAGTTCCGGTGTACAACAATATAAAGCGGCATCCTTGTCATATGCAAGCACTATCTTATATAAATTAATCAAACCTAATCCTCAGATTCTTAACACATCTTGTGCTTGTTTTAGATCAAATGCCTGCGTGTGTAATTAGTGTTTAGTTGTTTACCCATGCTGTGTAACAACATATAGATATTGAATTCCCTCAATGTACATACAGTATGTCTACCATGTTGTCTATGTCTAATATACAAGACAAACAACTTCAGCACAAAAGCAGTGAAGCAAAGGTTGCCTGGAAAGGGCATTAACAATAAAGCCAGGTTTCAAAGAAATGTAAAATTTACACATATCCCCATAATGCAGAGCATTGTACGAAATGTACGCAAATCACCATGAAATAATTTAGACTGGTTCTGCACCATTAAGCAGAACTGTCTAAATTTTTTCATGGTGATTTGCATATACTTCCCATTATGCTTTGCATTATGGTGATATATGTAATTTTACATTTCTATGCTAATATACTGTACCTATTTGCATTTTGGAACCTGTTACTTGATGTAGCTAGGTGTAATGTTGTATATGTGGAAAGGTGAGTCTGTGCAGAGCAGTGGCTTCTCAGGGTCCTAGGTTTGATTCCAAGCAAGCTCTAGGCAAAGGTTCAGTTCATTTATTTATTTTTTTATCACAATATTATTTGTCCACTGCTGCGGACCTGGCAGGGGCTTAGCCCCCCCCCCGGAGGGTGTACATCCTCCGGCCCCAACAGGGCCATCATGGGTCCTGCTGGGTCCCGGTATTTTCCTCCCTTTATGCCTATGCATCTTGCAATGGGTACAGCAGCTGTCTCCGCCTCCGCAGAGGCAGCCAAGCACCCTGGGCGTGGGCAAGCCCCTCTAGCTGTGCTGCCGCTCACAGCACAAACTTCCCACCCTGAGGAAGGAGAGCTGTGACGCTCAATCCTTATCTCCCCTGCCAGCCCCCAAATGACCCGAATCTGTTCCCAAACCCAGGTCGCCGGCATGGTGCGAGGTGTGGCATCCAGCGCCTTAACTCTCAACACCACTGGGCCGGCAGTTCATTTATTTTTAGTGGAAGTCTAATACCTCCATAAGTTGAAATCTGGAAGTCATTTCAATTTCCTGGAAGTCAAAATATGGAAGGCAGTATAGCGCAGTGGTTAAAGGCTCTGAGCTGCAAATCTGGAGACCTGGGTTTGAATCCCACAGCCCCCACTTGCATACTGTGTGACCCTGAGCAAGTCACTTAACTTCCCCATGCTCCCAGGTTGCATTTGTAAACAAGCTTTCAGCTTAGTGTGTCTCACCTGGTTAAACAATTGGAAAAAAAAAATTCTTCCCAGATCCCATATTTTGGAAGTCGGTATAATAGGAAGGACCTGTTTATGGATGTTAATATAAATATTAGTGGTAGAATACAATTTCTTTCAGAAAAATCCATGATATCTGACATTCATGCCTGCGATTTTGGAAGTCATCTTATTTTTTTTTGTTTTAAATGTGGAAGTCAATGACTTCCTCCCCCTTTATTTTGGAAGTTTTTGTAGCAGTTTTGTAAGTCAGACTCCCAAAAACGAATTAACTGAATCCCTGGCTTTGGGGAGCAGGGCCTTCTCAGGGTCACAGGTTTGATTACCAGCAAGCACTGGGGGCAGTTCCTTTTCAGGGTCCTAGGTTACATTGAAACAGAAATTGCCAGCAGATAAGGACTGCAAGGCCCATCCAGTCTGCCCATAAACCCTACACTTGTTTGCGTCCTCTGACCCTATCTGGCCAGTGACTTTTCTCTACTCTGTCCCACCTCTAAGGTTCCCTTATGCCTATCCCAGGCATGTTTAAATCCCTCCACTGTTCGCTCCCACCACCTCCTGTGGCAGACTATTCCATGTGTCTACCACCCTCTCTATGGAGAACTTCCTCACATTCCCCCTTAATCTGCCACCTACCAATTTCATATCATGCCCCCTTGCTCTGTAGTCCCCTATATTGGAAGATGTCTCCCCCCTGCACCTTGTTTATGCCGTTAAGGTATTTTAATGTTTCTATCATGTCCCCCCTCTCCCTCCTTTCCTCCAGTGAGTACATACTGAGGTCCTTTAATCTCTCCTCATATGTTTTCTGGTGCAAGCCCTGTACCATCTTAGTTGCCCTTCTCTGGACCGCCTCCACCCTGTCAATGTCCTTATGAAGGTGCAGCCTCCAGAACTGCACACAGTACTCTAGGTGAGGCCTCACTAGTGTTTTATACAATGGCATCAGCACCTCCCACCTTCCGTTAGTGATACCTCTGTCAATGCACCCCAGCATGCCACTGGCCCTCTCTGCAGCCTTTGTACTGTGCTTGGACACCTTTAGGTCATCAGAAATGATGGTCCCTAGATCTTTTCCTTCCTTGGTGATCATCAGCAACTCTCCCCCTATCCTGTAACTCTCCCCAGGGTTCCTTCATCCCAGGTGCATGATTTTGCACTTTTTAGAATTAAACCTCAGTTGCCAGACTTCAGATCATTTTTCAGGTTTTCCCAGGTCCCTTCTCATCCTTTCCACCCCTTCTGGAGCATCCATCCCATTGCAGATCTTGGTGTCATCTGCAAACAGGCAGACCTTTCCTTCCAGCCCTTCCGCAATGTCACTAATGAAGACATTAAACAGGACTGGCCCAAACACCGAGCACTGTGGTACCCCACTGGTCACCCCCCTCTCCCTGGATTGAATCCCATTTACCACCACCCTCTGCCTCCTGTCTGTTAGCCAGTTCCTAACCCAGCTTACCACCTTATCCCCATGCCCAACTACCCATCTTGTTAACCAGCCTCCTATGTGGGACAGTGTCAAAGGCCTTGCTGAAATCAAGATCGGCGATGTCCACCGCCCTGCCCCCCCCCAATTTACTTCCTTTGTCACCCAGTCAAAAATGTCTATCAGATTTGTCTGACTTGACCTTCCTGCTGTATAACCATGTTGTCTTGGATCCTGTGCGCCATTGGATTCTAGGTGTGCAACTATTCTTTCCTTGAGCAGTGCCTCCATGATCTTACTCACTACTGAGGTGAAGCTGACCGGCCTATAGTTCCCTACTTCCTTTCTGCTCTCTTTTTTGTGCAGAAGGACAACCTGTGCCCTCTTCCAGTCCTCTGGGACCACTCCTGTGTTGAGTGACTCGGTGAACATGGCTGCCAGAGGTGCTGCTAGCTCTCTTCGCAGCTCTTTTAATATCCTCAGGTGTATGCCATCTGGCCCCATTGCTTTGTCCACCTTTAGTTTTGTGAGCTCCTCTAGGACTCTCTCCACTGTGAATGGACTGGTGTCTACCTCCCCCCTTGTGTTGATTGCCCAAATGTGGTTCCTGACCCTTCCCTTCTTCAGTGAATACTGAACGGAAGTATTTATTCAGTATTTCTGCCTTTTCTAGGTCCCCCTCCTTACACTGTCCCTCATAGAAGCATAGAAACATAGAAGATGATGGCAGAAGGGGACCTGTGGTCCATCGAGTCTGCCCAAGCGAGGTATCCCTGGACCTATTGTGCACCGGTGTTCTGTCCTCCGAGACACCCAGCCTAGCCCTTGCCAGTGCCATGTGTTTGTTCCCAATCCCTGTCCCTCTTGTGCTTAAAGCTTGATACTGACTTTGCAGCCACCACCTTGGGAGGTAATCTATTCCAAGATTCCACCACCCTCTCTGAGAAATAACACTTTCTGATGTCCCTCTAGAACACTCCACCCTTCAATTTCCACTCGTGCCCTCTTGTAGTAGAATTGATGTTCCTGGTAAAAAGCTGCACTTCTGGCACCTTGTTACCTTTAAGGAACTAGAAGGTCTCAATCATATCCCCCCTCTCCCTCCTAGTCTCTAGCGAGTACAATTTCACAGCCCCAAGCCTCTCTTCATAGGTGATTTTCTGAAGTCTATGAATTATTTTTGTTGCCCTTCTCTGGACCATTTCCAATCTATCAATGTCCTTTCTTAGGCGAGACCCCCAGAATTGTACACAGTACTCCAGATGAGGCCTCATTAATGACCAGTAAAGTGGTAGTATCACATCCCTTCACCCGCTGTCTATCCCCTGCCAATGCAGCCTAACACCCTGCTAGCCCTGCTGTAAGCCTTATTGCACTGACTTTGCTGCTTGAGGTCGTCCCTAATGATGTGACTCCCAGATCACATTCCTCAGCAGAGGAGCTCAGCTGGACTCCGTTTAGCCAGTATTCTTCCTTGGGGTTGGCCCTACCCAGGTGCATCACCTTACACTTATTAGCATTGAAGTTTCATTGCCATATTTGAGACCACCTTTCCAACTTCTTAAGGTCCTCCTGCTGTTGTCTGACCCCTACGTACTATCTACTCTTCCACTGAGTTTCGTGTCATCCGCAAACAGAGCAATGTTGCCATTTATGCCCTCGCTGATGTCACTAATGAATACTTTGAAGAGGACCGGCCCCAGGACCGACCCCTGAGGCACCCCACTAGTGACCTGCCTCTCATTAGATTTCACCCCATTTACTACTACCCTTTGTTTCCTGTCCATCAGCCAACTCTGTACCCACTTTACTATCTGTTCTGCTACCCCAAGGTCTTCTAGCTTTTTTTTAAGAGGTGTCTATGCGGGACTGTGTCAAATGCCTTTCTGAAGTCAAAGTAAAGCAAGTACACCGCATGACCCCTGTCCAAGTCCTTGGTCACTTCGTCAAAGAATGTAATAAGGTTCGTTTAACATGATCTGCCTGTCACAAACCCGTGTTGTTCATAGTTCAGGGTGTGATTTATTTCACTAGATCTTGCTTGATAAGGGCCTCCATAAGTTTACCCATTACTGATGTGAGGCTGACTGGCATATAGTTACCATTATCTTCCCTGTCTCCACTCTTGTGCAGTGGCACAAGGTCTGCCACCCTCCAGTCGCCTGGAACTACCCCTGACTCCAGTAACCTGTTGAATAGGTGTGCGAGAGGCACTGCCAGCTCATCAGCAAGTTTCCTGAGCACTCTAGGGGTTAAACCATTAGGACCAGGGGGCCTTGTCAGGTCTGATGTCTGAAAGGTCCTTCTTGACCCTGTCTGTGGTGAACTCCTGGGTGCACATTCTTTGAACCCCTCTGGTCTTGGTTCTGATACCACTGTCTGGCTGTGGGCCCTGATTCTCCCTTGTGAATACCAAGCAAAAGTATTCTTGTAGGGACTTTGCTTTTCGTATGCTGTTCTCCAGAGCTTCATCCCCCACTTTTAACCTTACAATTCCTCTCCCTTTCTTCCTTTTTTCACTGATACAGTGGAAAAAGGTTTTCTCCCCCCCTGATTTGACTCCACGAGCAATTTGCAGCTCTTTTGCTGCCTTGGCCTCCCTCACTATTTTCCTGGCCTCCATACTTTTCTGAGTGTAATCCTCCCACTCCCTGTCTCCTTTATGTTGCCTGTACCATTTGTATGCATTCTGTTTGGCCCTTATTGCCTCTTTTAATTGAGGGGAGAACCACAGTGGTCTTTTAAACCTATTTTTCTTTGTTGTAGTCCTGATGTGGAGTCTTGTTGCTTTTAGAATGGTATCTCTGATATCTGTCCATATTTCCTCCACGTCTGGCTCATCTCTGATGTTTGTTAACTTATCCCTCACTATCTGCCCCAATCTACCAAAATCAGCCTTCTGAAAGCACAGCACCTCTGTGCTTGAGGTGGTTTTAGTAGTGCTCATGGTTATTTCAAACCAGACTGTATTGTGATCGCTATTTGCCAAGGGTTCTTCCATCCTCACGGATCTAATTTCTTCAGAGTTTGTGAGGATCAGATCCAAGATGGCATCTCCCCTGGTCGGGTCCTTCACTAGTTGAGACAACAGGCAGTCCTGGAATGTGTCCAGTAAAGCTTGACTTCTGGAGCTCTTGGCTGCTGGGATATTCCAGTCCACATCTGGCAGGATAAGGTCCACAACCACCACTATGTCACCTTCATCAGCCATCTGTTGTAACCCCTCAACTAACTGTTCATCTTTCCCCTCTCCCTGCCCTGGGGGTCTATATATCACACCCATGCACAATTTCTTTCCTTCATTGATGACTAAGTGGACCCAAAGCGACTCCAAGCCTCCCCCCCTTTATCCTTGGTGCTTTCATCCTCCATTGCTTCAATGCCCTCCCTCACATAGAGGGCAAGCCCCCTCCCCCTGCTTCTCCCCACCTGTCTGTCCCTTCTAAACAGTGTGTAGCCTGGGATGGCCAGGTCCCATTCAGTGTTGCCCGTGGCCCAGCTTTCGGTAATAGCTACCAGATCAACCTTTGTGTCTACCACTAGAGCCTGGAGGTCACTGATCTTGTTGCCCAGGCTCCTAGCATTGAGACAGATGCCTCGCCATGAGCTAGCATTATGATTCTAGTTGGGCGATTTTGTTTCCCTTTTTCCTGCTGATGATCCCTTGCATCATTTTTCTGATGCTGGTCCTTTGTTGTATGTTTTGTGTGTCCTAATTTGATTGTGCACTTACGTTTGCTCTCAGTTTTACTGTTGTGGGAGGTTTTGGCAATGCACACTACCGGTTTCCATGACTTAGCCTCCCCTCCGATTAATTTAAATGATCCAAGTATACTTCCATCTTCTAGCCAATGCTCTTGTTCTATCTTGTGTGAGGTGAAGTCCATCCTGTTTGAAGAGTGATCTATCCCAGAAACTCCCCAGATCTGATAAAATGGAAGCCTCTTGTCTGGCACCAGCTCTTCAACCAGTTGTTGAATTTGTCTGTTCCTTCCAGTCTAATTCTTTCCATGCTGCCATCTTTACCCCATACAGGCAAGACTTCTGAAAAGACTACTGTGGTTGCAGTTGTTGAAAGCCTATCTCCCAGCTTCTCAATACTTTGTTCTGTATCCTCCACTGTCTGGTCAGCCAGATCGTTTGTTCCAGTGTGTACCAGTATTCCCATATCTCCTTCCTCCTTGTCTGCAATTTTCCCGATGCGCTAGCAGTCTCTTGTTGCTTCCTCCTCTTTTAGCCTTACAGTCCCCCCCCATTTTTTCTTCTTTCACTGATGTACCTATAGAATTTCTTGTCCTCTTCACCATCTGTGCTAATCCTAATTCAGTCTGCGCCTTTGCGCTCCTAACAGCCTTCCCCACCTCCCTTAGACACTCTAGATACACCTCCCTGTCTTCTTCCCTTTGGGTCTCCTGATATACTTCCTGAACCCCATACCTTTAGCCCTTACTTTCTCTGCCACCTCTCTCTAGAACCATGGTGGTTTCCTTCTTTTTTTGCCTTTGGATACCAACCTGATGCATTGGAGTCACTTCCAATATGGCTCCTTTTATGTGCCCCCACTGTTCTTCAACCCCCCCACTTTTACCTCCCCCTCTCTAGGGCAACTTTTATATTTTATTTATTTATTTGGTAACTGGGTAAGCAAGCTGATCCAGAGGACCATTTTCAGTCACGGCCCGGGCCACAAGTGGCAAAAACAAAACAAACATCAGCAGACAATTTCAATAAAGTTGTACCAATTGAAAAAGTAAAAAAACAAGAGTACATCTTTTTTATTTTTTTTTAAACTCTTTTTCCTTGCCTTCCCAGCCGGAACTCTCTCGGGCTGCCTCTCTTGCCATGACCGCTCTACCGACCGCTGTGTTCCCCACCATCTTCAAGTTAGTTACGCCCCAGACGTGGGACGTGCAATGCTGTTCAGCCCATGACGTGGGTGCTCCCACTCACGTCCAGAAGACAGCCGCCTATGTCTTCCCCATTTTCCAAGCCCCTGTGCATTGCAGTGCCTCCGGTCTCCACCAGGGGCCGCTGCTACACTGGGCTACCCTGGATCCCTCCCCGAGAGAGGAGAGCAGTCCTCCAGATGCCGACTCTCTCTCCCGCCGGCCCCCGGCACTCCAGGCTCGTTCCCAAACCCGGGTCACCGGCGTGGTGCGAGGTGTGGCGTCCAGCGCCTCAACCCTCAGCACCACTGGGCCGAACAAGAGTACATCTTAACAAGGGTTAAGTACATAGCATGAGTAATTCATAACAGTCCATTATATACAAGTACTTATACATTCATGTACAGGAATATATACGGTCATAAGAAAAATTCAAAGATATAATACAATTTTACAGGATGTAATACAGTAGTAATCAGTAGATTGAGCTAACATAGAGTCTAGCTTGATGTCAAGAAAACAAATCATTCAAGCAGCCGGACATATTCAATAGATACCCTAGAGTTCATGACAGAAACGAGAGGAGTAGTGATACAGGTAGAGGTAGGGGAAAGATTATTGGAGAGTGAGAACAGGCAGCACACAATCTGCCCTAGGGTGGGTTGCGAGCTATGGAGTTATCTAGGGGGCTGTTACATGTGTCTGCTGTCAGGAGCCAAGCTTTCAGGTTTGTTTTGAATTACTAATGGGAGGGGGACAATTGGATAGATGCTGGGAGTCTGTTCCAGAGAGAGGGGGCAGAGACAGAGAAAGCCTTGCTACCCATATACATCTCCCCATTTCAGCAAAGTCCGCTCTTCTGAAATCTAAAACTTTTGCCTTTGTGTGACTTGACTGAGTCCCTGTCCCTATGGTAAACCACACTATGTGGTGGTCGCTGGACCCCAGTTGTCCTTCTATCTGGATATCTGCAATTCTGTCTCCATTGGTCAGTATTAGGTCCAGAATCACCCTGTCCCTGGTGGGATCAAGCACTAGCTGCCTGAAACCTACCTCCTGTATGGAATCTAGGATACCTCTACTTCTGGTTGAAGCAGCTGCCTGGGTGGTCCAATCCACGTCTGACATACTGAAATCACCCAGCAGTAGAACTTCACCTTTAGTCACCATCTTGTGTATTTCATCCACTAGTTCCCTGTCCACTTCCTTCTCCTGTGCCAGGGGCCTGTAGATCACCCTTGTACATATTGCTGTGCCATTTCCAGGTTCAAGGGTGACCCACAGTGCCTCAGCATCCCCCTGTGTACTCTGCACGTCTGTCGCCTTTATACCGTCTCTGATGTACAGGGCCACTCCCTGCTCTGTTCTTACCCCCCCCCCCGTCACTCCTGAACAGAGCATAATCTGGTACATTTATGTCCCACTCATGAGTTGCAGTGTACCACGTCTCCATGATTGCTGCTATGTCCAGGTCCACCTCTACTAATAAGGCCTCCAGGTCTGGGATTTTATTCCCGAGGCTGCGGGCATTAGTTACCGTGGCCTTCCATGTACTGCAACCACTTCTCCCTCTGCACCTGTTTTTGCCCTCCTGCATCCCCCCCACCCCAGTTAAAGTTCTTATGTGGCCTTGATTTCTCTGCTACTCCCTTCCCACCTGCCTCAGTTGTCCCTGTCATGAACTCATTATCCTGCACTTCAGTTCTGGTTTCTGTACCTTGCTTGTGGGGGTGGGCTGCTTGAGTTTCTCTGCTCCCTTTTGTCTCCCCCCCCCGCCTTGGCTAGTTTAAACACTTATCAATGAAGTGTTTAAACTGTCCATTGAGGACTGCTTTTCCCTTCCTGGACAGATGCAGTCTACCAGCACTATACAGGGCTCCATTGTTCCAGGTGGGTCCCTAATCCCCAATAGCCATTCCCTTTCTTGCTGCACCAGCTCTTCAGCTATGCATTGAACTTTCTGATACAGAGATTTCTATCCTCCCCCCTGCCGTGGACTGGTAGCACCTCCGGGAAGGTCACGGAGCTTGCTACCTTCCCCAGGCACCCTCGCAACTTTCTGAAGTTATCCTGTACCTGCTTCAAGCTAGCTGTGTCCTTGGATAGGTCATTTGTTCCCAGGTGAAAAATGACCTCCAGCCCTTCCTGCCTTGCCACTGCTTCAAAGATCCTCAGGATCTACTCCCCCTTTCACTGGGCTGTGCCTCCTGGAAGGCACTTGACCTCTCTTTCCTCCCTGCTATTTGTGCTCAGATACAGTCCCTGTACAATTGAGTCCCCCAATAGGAGTAACTTCTTCTTCCTATGGGGTCCTCTACCTCACATCCCTCGATCTCTATCTTGGAGGACCCTCACCTCCTCCCTGGTCACAGCCTTGGATTCCCTTGCAGGACTGTCCCATTTCTCCAGAACAGTGTAGGAGTTCCTGAGCTTGACCGGATGGGGATGTGCCTCTGACCCTCCTCCCTGAACCTCCCCGAGCCCACCATAGTCCATCCTGCCATTTGCCTGGGCTGTCACTGTGGCAATGGCCGGGGACATGGTGGCCTCTAGGGAATGGCATAGG
Organism: Neoceratodus forsteri; assembly: GCA_016271365.2. Taxonomy (NCBI): domain Eukaryota; kingdom Metazoa; phylum Chordata; order Ceratodontiformes; family Ceratodontidae; genus Neoceratodus; species Neoceratodus forsteri. Next base: position 543,828,031 of record CM028129.1, read on the forward strand.
TCCACAGTACTCCTGCCAGCTTAGGCCGGAGACTGGCCACCTCTGCCCTCAGCCCAGAGAGGTGCCTGCAAATGGGGCAACACCGCAGCTTCCAGAATATTCTCCTGCATACTGTGTGACCCTAAGTAAGTCACTTAACATCCTTGTGCTCCAAGGTCACGCCTGGAAACAAACTTCGGCTTAGTGTGCCTTTCCTGGTTAAACAATTTCCCCTTCCCATCCCTAAGACTGCTGCGCCACATCCAGAGCACTGCACCACTCCCTGCATCTTCCTTTCCTTGTCTGATACCCTGTTACTCTGTGCCCTGGCCTTTTTTGGTTTCTGTTCCCATATTTTTCTTTGTTCTTGCTTTCTTTTCCCTCTGTCCCTCTCTTCCCTTTTGTCTTTTTCTTTCCATTGTGTCCCCTGTTATTGGCTGCTCCTTCCCTGTGCCCAACTATGGTCCCCGACCTCCCAGGACATTCCCTTTTCACAGCTGGCTAGATGTGTAGCTGTGCATTCCACTGCCCTGAACTGAATCAGGAAGTTGAGGTTCTTCTCCCTGGTGCATACCTATAAAGGTAGATTACAGGTAGACTACCAAAATGTATTTTTTTTATTTTTATTTAATGTCACTCTCTCCTTTCCTGCTGCTTAAATCTCCCTTCCTTTGTACTCTGCTACAGACCTATACTCACACCTGTCCTGACACATGCAGGAGAACGTAATTTATATCCCGAGGTGCTGCCTATAAAGGTGGACCAGCCAAGGGTTGGTCCTTTCGGTGCTTCCTCCTGTGAGAGGAAAAGGAGAGAGAAAAAGGGCAGGAAACAATCAGGCAACCTAGAAAAGGTAAGCCTGCTGCTGCCTTGCTACTTTAGTACCCCGCTACTTGTTTCCTGCTCACCCGATGCCACTTCCCAAGCACAGAGCTGCTAAGCAGAAACGCAGGAGCTAAAAGAAATGAAAAAGCTCCATTGCCCGCTTGCTCTTTACTGCTCCCTCCCACTTCTACAACACAGAGCCGATCACTATAACTAAGGAGCTGAAAGGAAAACAATAAATCAACAAGCAAACTTGGTATAATCAGAGGTCCATCTCTCTAGGGACCCTTCAAATGCCTGTTAGGTTTAATACCCAGCATGCACTGCAGGCCATCTTCCCACAAGAGAGGACAGTCATAACAGAACAGTTGCCCTGCTATTCTTGCCCTTAAAATTAGGAGGAGCTACACCTGAACATCTGATGGAGCTGCTCAGAGACATTTTATCCTGGTTTGAAAATGAATGAATGATTGAACAAATACCTAAAAGATAAGTTTATGTTTATTTAGTATCCAGTAGGATTTAAATATACTCCCTCTCCTCACTGACTAGGTGATTTTTTACTGTGTCCAAATACCTTGTTTTTCCATTTTGTCCCATCTGTGAGCAAGTTAGCTTAGTTGACAAAGCACAGAGCTGTGACTCTGGAGATAGCAAGTTTGACTCTCACCACTACTACTAACTCACTGGGTGACCTTAACTGAGCAAGCCACTCCCCTGTGCATAACTATGGTAAGCCGTTAGGGACATAATTTATAATCTCGGGCTGTATAGTAAAACACATACACTATATGGTGAAATACATACATCATATAGTGAAATATATACATTATATAGTGAAATACATACATAATGTAGTGAACCACATACAGTTTCTACTGAAATATATACATCATATAGTGAAATACATATACTGTATACTGAAATACATATATTATATAGTGAAACACATATGCTATATAGTGAAATGCTTACATTGTATAGTGAAATACGTACACTACCTACTGAAATCCACATACTGAGTACTGATAATCCACATACACTATATACTGAAGAAAATGTACTATGTACTAAAACATATACACTACCTATTGAGATACATACACTACAGACTGAAACATCCTCATAAACTATCTACTGAAACAAATACTCTATAGATTGTAACACATACACTATATATTGAAAAAAATCTTCATACATTATACACTGAAACAAATACACTATATATTGAAATACACACACTATCTATTGAAATGCATACACTATACACTGAAAAAAGCACATACACTATATACTGAAACTAATACACTATATATTGAAACATCTACACTTAGCCAACTCAGTTAAGAAGGGGGATAAAATATTTTATAGGTACATCAGGGAGCGAAGGAAGACCAAGGGAGGGATAGTGAGGCTTAATAAAGGGAGGGAGGGTGGGCAGAGGGTGACTGTGAAAAGGCAGAGATACGAAACAAATATTTTTGCTCAGTATTTACAGATGAAGAGGGATACAGAAGTTGATACCAGCCCATTTACAGAAGAAAGGGTTCTGAAGTAGCAATATTACTGACAGAGTGGGCAGTATTGGGAATACTGGACTGCCCAGGGGCTAATGAGGCTCGACGTATGCAGGCGGAGGGCCTTATAGCCACTGGAAGGTCCGGTATTTCCAAATACTGCCCACCCTGGAGGGTATTATTGTGCTTAGAAAATGGGCATATGTGTAAATTTTTGTTAGGTTGTTAAATAACTTATGAAATGACTGAACATAAATAGAAATATCAACAAATAAACTTTCTGTTTCATAAAGTAGTCCCTCATTTTATGATCTGTTCTATCCCCTAACCCTCCCACACACATCCTCAGGTGACAGAGCCATTCTGTTCTCTTACCCACCCCATCTAAACAAGACATCCAGTTTCCTTTAAGTGCTGAAACTGGAGAGGCAGAAACTGTGGTTTTACTGCAGGTTCAAAATGGTGCCAGTAATAGGTGTGAAATGGGGATCGCTGATCCGAAGTATTGGGGCGGGCGACAAGTGCATTTTTACTTGGTAACAATGTGTTGTCTCACCCCCAAACACCACCACATTGCATGCCACTATTACTTTTTTTATTTATTTTTACTTTAGCTGATGTTGTGGAGTTCAAATTTATGAATGGGTAAATGTACCAGAGCGGGACTTAGCTACAGATCAAATTAGCGGCATCAAACAAAAGTAAGCCTGAAAAAGAGTTTCTTTTGCCTGTAGGGCGAAGGACATAGGAGAGCCAGTATCAGTGTCTATCACTGCAGGTGAGTGTTCCGTGTTTGTTACCTAAGCCTGGACTGAGCGAGTTACGGCTCTTGTTTTTGGCAAAGACACCTTTAGACCCACCTGCTTCTGTGCTTGTTTTGTCTCCCTGGCTGCTGGGCTCTCAGGGGTTTTGGAGGAGCTGTATGTGGCTTTTTATCATCTTCTTGCCCGAGGAAGTGTGCATTGCTTTTCCCGGATGGTGGACTGGCGTTGGATGCCTTCAATCTCCTGGAGTGAGTCTTTGTCAGTGCGAGTGTGGGAATTAGTTTGGGGTTGTTCGAGAAGATGCCCTTGTGCCACCTGCTTGTTTTCCCTTTTCTGTTTGGAACTGGGCAGGAGTTGCTTGGTTTTGACCTTGGGGAGCCAAAGGGATTCCGTAAGGCCCCTAAGCCATCTCCATGGTCTGGTGGTTGTGCCACTTCTGTGTAGGGTATTAGAGGCTGATTATGTTTCTGCTGTGGAGAAGAGTGTAAATGAACGGCAGATGTGAGCTTGGAGAGGACGAAAGGAAGTTTTGCTTTGGTTTGTAAAGGCATGCACGCGCTGCACATTTCAAAACCGCACTGATGACAGGCGGTTCCATAAAGCTGATCGGTCGGAGAGCTTTGCTTTTATTGTTTTTTTTGTATGTGTGGCTAGTGTATGTTTTTTATAATTTAAAAGCTAACAGAGACTGGGAGATCGCTTCTGTTGGGGGGGGGGGCTGTCTTGCTCAGTGTCCAGTATAGTTTTCTCGTGTGAGCGAGAGGTAAGCTGGAGGGAGAGCTGAGGTATTGAGAACCACTGAAAATTGCTCAAGAGGGTACCTAATCACATAAGAAAAAAAACAAAATGTAACTGAAAGGAGCCCCTCTGAGGTTGTGTGAGAGAATCGTGAGGTAGCTGGTAGTGAACTGCATAGCATTGAGAGCCAGTAACCCTCACTAAGTGAGAGTAAAAATGGCGGTGATTTAAATTTAAATTGTGTGTTTTCAGCCAGTCAGGAAGCAGGATGGGTACAGTGGTACATGAGTGGGTGATGGGGCACTAGGGCTGGTACTTTTTATTTCCTGGGCATCTATTGAAAGATAATGTACCCCTTTGGCAAGGGCACCAGCCAATCAGATGCCAGGAAATAAAAAGCCAATTTTCTAAAGAACTCTTAAAACTGAAGGTGGACAAAGCAATGGGGACTGATGGGATTCATCCCAGAATTCTAAAAGAACTAAGGGTAGAACTAGTGACACCACTGACTACCCTCTTTAACAAATCGTGGGAGGATGGGGTGGTACCCGAGGACTGGAGGAGGGCAGAAGCAGGAAACTACAGACCTGTTAGTTTAACCTCAGTGATAGGGAAAATGATGGAATCACTTCTGAAGGAAAGAATTGTCGAGTATCTAGAGGTCAGAGGGGCACAGGACCCAAGGCAGCATGGATTCACAGTGGAAGGTCGTGCCAGACAGATCTGATAGATTTCTTTGACTGGGTGACCAAAGTAGTAGATCAGGGAGGGGCTGTGGACATGGCCTACCTAGACTTTAGCAAGACATTTGACACAGTCTCACACGAAAGAGTAATATACAAGTTAGCCAGCCTGGGAGTGGGTCCCAAGATGACAGCCTGGGTAAAGAATTGGCTGGAGAATAGGACACAGAGAGTAATAGTAAATGGAGTCCACTCTAAAGAAAGGGGGTTACTAGTGGGTACTGCAGGGTTCAGTATTAGACCGTCCTCTTCAATGTGTTTATACAACATTGCAGAGGGACTGGAAGGAAAGTATGTCTCTTTGCAGATGACACAAAGATCTGCAACAGAGTTGATGCACAAGGTGGGGAAAGGCTGAGAAGGGACTTGGCAAGGTTAGAGGAATGGTCAAATGTATGGCAGCTTAGATTCAATGCTAAGAAGTGCAAGGTAATGCACCTGGGAAACAAAAACCCAGGGGAAGAGTACACAATGGGGGTGAGATACTAACAACAACAAAAATGGAAAGGGACCTGGGGGTAGTCATATCAGATGACCTAAAGGTGGGCAAACAATGTGAGAGGGCAGCAAGGAGGGCTTGGGGGATACTGGGATGCATAGGGAGAGGCATCACCAGTAGAAAACAGGAAGTTATTATCCCTCTGTACAGACAGCTGGTCAGACCCCATCTGGAGTACTGCGTGCAGTTCTGGAGACCCAATCTTCACAAAGACATAGACAGGATGGAAGCTATCCAGAGGAGGGCAACTAAAATGGTGCAGGGTCTGCACTGGAAGACATATGAAGAGAGACTTATGGAGCTTAATATGTATAGCCTCGAGGAAAGGAGGGAGAGGGGGGACATGATAGAAACTTTCAAGTACCTCAAGGGAATCAACAAAGTCCAAGAGGGTAGCATCTTTCAAAAAAAGAGGTGTGCAAGGACAAGGGGGCACAATTTGAAGATAGAGGAGGGCGGCTCAGAGGTAATTTAAAGAAGTATTTTTTCACAGAGAGGGTTGTGGATGCATGGAACGGCATTCTGGAGGAGGTTGTGGAGTCAAAAACAGTGGTGGAATTCAAGTATGCTTGGGACAGTCATAAGGCAATTCTAGGGATGGGGTAGGAAGAAGTAGGTTGCTGGTTAACTAGGATTTGCAGCTTATCCATTAGGTAGGAAAATGGGCAGACTGGGTGGGCCAAGCGGTGCTTATCTGCTGTCAAATTCTATGTTTCTATGTTATATTGAAATACATACACTATCTAGTGAAATAAATACACTATGCACTGAAAAATCTGCATACACTATATATTGAAACAAATACACTATATGGTGAAAGACATACACTATGTATTGAAACACATACACTGTAGACTGAAAAATTCACATACACTATATACTGAAACAAATAAACTATATACTGAAATGGACTATGTTCGAAACTACCCATCCCCTGCCCTCCCCATGAATGGCCTGCAGCTGAACTGCTTGTCTGCTGCACTTAGTAGCTGCTGGCTTGAAGAGAGGATGTTTTGAACTGCAGAGCAGGTAAACAAAACAGGGCTATCTCTTATTCTACTTCTTTATGGGATTTTACATCTTGTTTTGCCTGCACACCTTTAATCAAATTGCAGAGCATTATGATGTGACAAGAAACTTTTAGAACTAATTTAAAATGCTCTATTCTTTTAAATAAGTGCTGCCTTCATTTACTGTTAGACAACACATTTGTATAGGAAGCTAATACAGGATATTCCTAACATACCTATATACAAAGGGGGCTGCATGCATTTTTCCAAGTTAAATTGTTGATTGGTTTTATGTGTAATTAATTACTGTGTAAGTCCAGCAACTTATCTGAGCTGAATGCTTGGGAAGCACTTCAGGAGCTGTGGAAGTGTAAGCCAAAAACATTGCTAGTTTGTACTCTATGGACTATGTTTTGATTAAGTTTTTATTTTAATGTTTTGTTTAATAAACGTTTCTTGGTTAAGAAACAATTTTTGCTGCAATCCCTCAGTATTCAGTTCTCATCAGGAGTTTAGCTGGCATATGCATATAATTTGCATTGTTTTACTAAATAACTTTACTGTGATGCCTCACTGGAGGCATGCACAGTCTGTTTTGGGGTTTGAACTTCTCAAACTGTGTTTTATTTCTTTTTTTTCCCATAGAGATTTTTATCTCCTTAGTCACCCTGCTGCCCTTTGCCCACTGACATCTCAAGCCCAATCATTTACCATCCACAGGACATACTTGCTCTGAGATCTCCCTCCACACACACACACATCCCCTGTGTTGGGGCCAGGAAGGGGAGGGCCAGGGCCACTGACAAGGAGACACATATTAAGACAGGAGCAGAGCCCGGTTAGCAGTGCAGAATCTGCATCAGGTTGTTGGATCATTCTGCCATTGGGGGTTTTCTACCTTTGGTTTCATCCCCTGGGCAGCCAAGCATGCAATGATGCAATTGCATATAAAGACACATACTTGCTTTGTGCCTGCCTGAGACCTCCCACTTATGCAACTCCATTGCCCTGCCAGCCCTCCTCAGCTAGGTGGATGTTGAAGAGCGGGGTGGTCAGACTTCCCCTCGTTGAGAGGAGAGCATTCCCTGAGATTCCCAATCATATCTTCCCCCAGCTAACCCCTGTGCAACCCAGGTCCACCCCCAAAACTGGCCCACTGGCATGGGAGGCAGTGCAATCACCACCAAGCTGCTAGGCCAGCCCACCAGACTGTGTTTTTATAAGTAAATAAAGACAGCATATAGGTAAAAGAAGAAAAAAAATGTATTTTAACTAGTCTGTTATAAACATTTTAAGTCACATCATAATGTTTTGAAATTGGATAAAGGTTTTGTAAGCAAAATACGATAAAACAATACATAAAGAGATAGATAAGATAACCCTTTTATGTTTACCTTCTGCATCTTAAGAGGCATTGGTCAGGATTTTTAGTCAATTAGGGCCCCATTTTCAGAAGGTTAGCATGTAGAGCTAAACATTACACTGTGGGAACAGCATGGTTGGATCGGTGTCATATTCAGCATCACCTGATGCTACCCTGATCATGTGCATGTGCATATATACTACTACGGCCATGTAAATGAGTAATCTTCTCCTGCATACAGAGCACAGTGCTGTATAAAAGGTTTCCTTAGTGACCATAAGTACCTCCTCCTGCATTTTATACTCAGCCTCTAGGCTTCTAGTCCCTAGATGCTTGATTTTGCACTTTTTGGCTTTGAACCCGAGCTGCCATGTCCATAGCACTCTAAGTTTTCTAAGGTCCCCACTCATTCTGTCCATCTGCACCTATCAACGCTATTACAGATTGTGGTGTCATCTGCAAAAAGGCACATCTTCCCTTCCAGTTCTTCTGTTATGCCACTTATAAAGACACTGAAGAGGACGTGTCCTATTACTGAGCCCTCTGGCACGCTACTGGTCACTCTCTCCTCACTGGAGGGAGTACCATTTACCACCACCTTCTGTGGCTGTGCGCTATCTCAGGTGCAGCACTTAGGAGTGCACAACACTAATCTGAAAATGGGGGCCCACATACCACTGTAACAGGACTAGCACTGCATTGTGATAAGCATAGCTGGTACTATTTTAAAAAGCATTCTTCTGTGCAGTGCAGTGCTAACCTGTTAATGGCACTACATTTTTTTTTTTTTGCACAGGATTACTAATTGCAACCAGGTGCTCATACAACTGGGGGTTACTCTAATGCATATAAGGCATACAGGTATATTAAATGCTTTCTTGAAGTGCTAACACACTGCGTGGTTAGTGCTGTTAATGATTCTGGAATCATGTTTTAACTGCACAAATGCAGCCTGACAGCAACCCGACACACACACATACACACACGGTCAGTTTTGGACACAATAAAAAATAATTCTTTGGTAGTCTGGTAGTCCCCACTCACCTAATCCAGGTAGAGTTAGAACATTTATTCCTCATTCCTGCTGCTGTTATACTACACATATTTCTCAGCCTGTCTGGTGCTGGGGAAAACAAGTTTCAGCATTAGCGACTGGCTGGAAAATAACTAAAAATGCTAAATTGTTTGTTGGGCCATCAGAGGGAAGAGGCTACTAAAGAGTAGAACTTCAGTGAAAACTCTTGGGGGGAAAAATACTGGGGACAGTCTGTGAGCCTTTTTCAGCAACCAGTGAGGTGTCGCAGGAACCTTGTACATGTTAATTTTGGTTGACAGTTGCTCCTGCCAATGGACAGCTGCCAGAAAGCTCCCAAGGGGGAAGAACTTTGATTTCAAAGTTCAGTTTGGTGGCAGCCCCTCCACAGGGAGGGGGTCTCCAGCCCCTAGGAAGAAGGTGGGGTTGTGGGTCTGTGAGGGGGTCTGCCAGCCGTCTGTCCCCCAGAGCTGGTTGTGCCTTTCCCCATCTAAAGAGAAAAGAGAGGATTTTGCAGGCAGCTCTGCAGAGAGAGATCTGCAGTATTTTGTTGCTGCCAGAGAAGTTACACCACAGTGATGAAATTGTTCAGAGTACAGATTAAATGGATTGAGAAAAAGGATTAAGAAAATGGATTTGTGTCAAGAGGATGAGGAGAAAGCCTCATCAGTTTTATCTGCGCCTACATCGGTGAGACACGGATGATCAAAGATTTTGATGAGAGAGAAAAGTGTAAAAGGCAATGACAAGACGTCAACAGAAAAGGGAAAGACAAGGTTAAAGGACTGTTTTTGGCAGAAAATGGATTATAGAAAATGGACATGAAAACTGGATTTTAACCCAAGTTTTAAGAAGCTGACAAGAGAGCCTCTTCTGTCTGGAGTTGACTAGCACCTGCATGGTGAGAAATAAAGGAGTTGCTGAACTTGTGTGTGTGAGCCAGAGCACAAGAGTGGCCACTGTGTTGGAGTTGAAAGACTGTGGGGCAGGGGGATGAGCGGGTGCTGTCTGGGTGGGTCCCTGCTGTCTGCTCCTGAGATGCAGCAAGATGGGAGACTGTTGTGTTAAATCCTGGAATTTCAGACTCTGCAAAGTGCCCCAGAGCCTGATATTCGAGAAGGTAGCTGAGACTGCTTGACTACACAGAGTAGCAGGTAACTGAGGAAAGAACGGAAATGATCTGAAGAATCAATCCTAAACGTGCTAGGTGGGGAGTCCGCTGACCCCTATCAAGTGGGGTTGCTAGTAAGGATTGTGGGTTTGTGCCCGGTGCTGGGATGCTCTGACCTGTGGGGAGCCAGACCATGGGCATGCTCCCATGTCTGGGTCCCTCGTGGCTGGTGGGTCTTGTGTGATGCCCTGCAGTGGGCCTCTGTGGGCCGGGGGCAGGGCTGCAAGACCTTGGGTTGCACTGAAGATCCATGCTGCAGCTTCCACAGCTTCAAGTGTTAAGCATCAGTCCTGATTCTGCGCCTACTGATCCATCTTCCCAGGACTTCAGTCATGTGTGCCATCCTAGGACTAATACAGCAGAGCTGTGAGTGAGGACAAGAATTGCCCTGCACCTGGGGAATATTATATTTATTTATCTGTTCAAGTCCACTGGCGCTGAAAGCCAGTTCAAGATTTAAAGACATCAAGGGAAACACGTTAGTGTTGTTTGGTTCAGATGGTGTGTCAACACCAGCGAACCAGCTGCACCTCAGGCCTGCCTCTTGCCATTTAGGTATTCGGGACAAAAATTCAGGGTGTCTTTTTTGAACTGATACCAGTGGGTTTGGGTTTGGTAATACCTGCAGCAGTTAGATAGTCAGGTAGTTTGGTGGCTGCATTATCAAAAGTTGATTTGGGTTCAAATCAAAAGGGGGAATGCTGTTTGGAAATGTCTTTTTTTCCTTTTTTGCCAACTCTTTTTCCTCTGATCACCAGAGATGTGTCCTCTCTCTCAGGCATCATCCCCAGTTCTCTCCCACCCAACCTGCTCCCATGCCCACACTCTGGGTCCCCTCCGGAAGGCTCTGCTAATGCCTACCTCTGCCTGGCGAGAGACCTCCCTGGCTTTTCCATAGGGCAGGACTGCCACTTCTTCTGGCACCCAAGACATCCAGTATCATCCAGGCAGAGGAGGCATGCAGAGGATTGGGACCCAGGTGGGTGGGGTCCAGCAGTGGGTATGAGGCCAAGGTGCACCATCACCAACCACAACTCTGGGGTGTTTCCTTGTTCATTTAACAGAGTTACAATGGTTTTAAAAAGCCCTAAGGCAGAATATTCAAGCTTTTTTGTGAGTGTTAGACAGGTTATCAATTTGCTAATCCCAATTTGCACCTCTAAAGCAGGATAGTACTGCACAGGGTCATATGATTGCTTGGTTACCAAGTCACTAGCCCATTTGTAAGTGGGCCTAATCCATCCTTGTGCATCTGTGTAAAGCAGCTGACAGCACCATGCGCATAGGCACATCGGCATGCTGGTAGGGTTGGGGAGGTGTAGCTATCCATTAGTGCAACACTAGTTACTGGTTCCCCAAACCAGGTGTTATGGACTGTGCATTCATACACTCCCAAAACCTGGCCATGTCAGGCTACCACTAGCCCTGGCCCCTCCACTAGTACATGGCATAACCGTCCCAGTGTCCAGTGCCCCACCCCCCAAATTGCATTCCTGTGTAATAAAACATCTGTCCCATGTGTCCAGCAGACAGCAGACCCCCCACCACTGATCAACTGGGCCCCAATCAGACACTTGATAAGATCAGTTATTCCTCAGCACCATTTGCCTCATATCCAGACCAGGGTTCCCCACATGTCCCAATTAGTAGTTTGGCAAGAGCTGTAATTCTTCCATATCAGATCCTTGGTGTTGAGTGGTTCCCCTACCCCATAAGTATAATATCTACCCCCCCGACCAGCCCACCCAGTACCACAACTGCCCCCACTTGCCCCAACCTATGGTGTACGGCGACCAGCACAGACCCTCCACTCACATCCAAAACAGCCACCAACTGAATGACAGTTCACAATCAGATGCCTACTGTAGTAAAAGCTGTTTCTATAGTAGGTGTGCAATCATAAACACAGGAACACTGAACTTGTCATCAGAAAAGGACCACTTGGCCTACCTAGTCTGCCTAGATGTTTCCTGCCTCATCTGCCTCCTCACTTGCTGTCTGATCTCCAGTGACCCTCCCACCTCTTCTCTAATATACCGCTATGTCTACGCCACACATGCTTGAAGCCCCCTACTGTTTTAGCCTCCTCCACATCAGCTGGTAATCTGTTCCAGGCATCTACCAATATTTTCTCACATCTCTCTCTTGTCCCCCCCAGCTTCATTGCATTCCCCCTGGTCCTGGTGCTCTTTCACATTTGAAAGTGACTCCCCGGACCTTGTTCTCTCCTGTAAGATACCTGTAGGCCTGTATCATGTCACTTTTCTCTTTCTTCTCTTCTAGGGTGTACATGCTGAGATCCATCTGTCTCTCCTCTTAGGGTTTCTCATGTAAATCCTGCACCATTTTAGTTGCCCTCCTGTGGACTTCCTCCACCCTGTCTATGTTTTTCTGAGGTTTGTTCTCCAAAATTACATTGCACTCCAGGTGGGGTCTGGCAACACCACCTCCATCCTCCTGATGGAGATACCCTCCCTGCACACCCCAGCATCCCACTAGCCCTACTCACTGCTTTGCAACAGTGCCATCTTGAGGTCCTCAGACATAAAAACGCCAAGATCCCTTTCCTGTTTATTGACTGTCATTAACCCACCCCCATCCTATACTCAGCTCTTGGTTCCTATGCCCTAGGTGCATGATTTTGCACTTTTTGGCATTGAATCCAACTACCATGCTTTTTACCACTTCTCAAAATTCACAAGATCCCTGATCATTCTCTTCACCACTCCTCTGTGTCTACCCTATTGCAAATGTTGATATCATCTGCAAAAAGGCATACCTTCCCTTCAGTTCTTCTGCAGTGTCCCTATGTTCAGAAGGATTGGTCCCAGTACTGAGCCCTGTGGTGCCCCACTGATCACTCTCCCATCATTAGAGTAAGTGCTGTTAACCACCACCCTCTGTTTCTTATTCATTTACTAGCTACTGTACTAATTGGAAGGCTACAGTCTGTAGTTTAAGGAGGCGGTGCAACCGGACACATTCCCATTCAGCCCATTTAAGGGCTACTCTCCTTACTCCACACACAAGTATTTTTTCCTTGCCCCTCCATCCACCCCTTTCTCCAGCAGCATACCTTTCTTTCCCATGGGCTTCTTCTTAAAGTACCATTAGCCAAGGGAATCACTCCTGCGGCACCTCAAGGGGTGGAACCCTCCTCTAGGGTTCTACCCTTCATACCCATACAGGGTGGTATATCCCACGGATAGAGAGGTGAACAGCCAAAGATTATCTATGTTACACAAGCACAAAACCAGTTGCACGGGCACACTGAACCCAATTAACCATTTTGGATCCCACCCCTAGGCCATTCAGTTTCTTTATTAGCCTCCTGTGTGGCACAGTGCTGAAGGCCTAGCTACACTCTGGCTCAATCATGTCCACTGCTCTCCCCTTATCTATTTCCCTGGTCATCCAGTCAAAGAAATCTACCAGATTAATTTGGCATGACCTTTCCCCTGTGAATCTGTGCTACCTGTGATCTTGCAGCCCACTGGATTCAAAATACTCTTAACAGTCTCTCTTTTAGTATGGATTCCATTAATTTCCCCATGACTCAGGTAAGACAGACCAGGCTATATTTACTAGCCTGCTCCCTGCTGATGCTTTTACAAAATGGAACTATGTCTGCTCTCCTCTAGTCCTCTGGAACCACTCCTGTTTCCAGTGAGTTGCTGAATAAGGCCATGAGTAGAACAGCAAGCACCTCCCTGCCTAGTTCCCTTAATACCCTTGGGTGTATCCACCCGGTCCTATGGCCTTGTCCACCTTAAAATTTGAAGTCCCTTCAATAATACTCTTTCCTTTGAAAATGGACTTGTGTCCACTTCCCCTACAGTGTTCATGCTGCTGCTTGGTGAACTGTCCCTGTCTCTCTCCACTGTGAAAACAGTAGAAGTACCTGTTCAGGATGTATACTTTTTACTAATCCCCTCTGTGCAGTCTCCCTTTGTCATCCTCCTTATAATCAAAATCCCTCCCCTTGCCTTTTTCTCCTTGCTTATGTACCTGAAGAAAGTCTGGTCTTTTTTTGATACCCTTTGGCTATGCTTTCTTCTGTCTGAGCTGTTGATCCCTTCATTACCTTACCTGCTTCCCTCTGTTTTATCTGATACACCTCTCTATTCTCATTCTTCTGTGTTTTGTCATACCTCCTGAATGCCACCCTTTTACAAGCTTCTAAAGAAGGCTATTCAGATGTATCTCCCCATGTCAATGAAGTCTGCCTTCTTGAAATCCAAAATGTTTGCCATTGTGTGACTGGACTGGGTCCTGGGTTCCATGCTAAACTACACTATGTGGTGGTTGCTGGATCCCAGTTGTCCCTCCACACAGATATCTGAATATTGTCCCCATTAGTCAGTATCAGGTCAAGAATGGCCTTTTATCTGGATCAAGCACAAGCTGCCTTAGATCTTCCCCCTGTAGGGTACCCAGGATGCTTCTGCCTTTGGCTGAAGCAGCTGCCTGGGTGGACCAATCCACATCTGGCATACTGAAAACTCCCAGCAGCAGGACTTCACCTTTTGTTGCCATATTGTATATTCCATCCACAAGCTCCCTGTCCACTTCTTCCCCCTGAGCCGAAGGCCTGAGGATCACCCCTGTTCATATTGCTGAGCCTTTGCCAGGTTCAAGGATGACCCACAGTACCTCAGCTCCCCTGTCTCACATGTACCTCTGTCTCTTTATAGCCTCTCACAGCATAGGCCATACTCCTCTTTTTACCCTCCATCCTTCCTGAACAGAGCATAACCTGGTACATTAATGTCCCATGATTAACAGTGTACCATGCCTCAGATATTGCTACTATGTCCAGGTCTGCCTCTACTATCAATGCCTCCAGGTCTGGGATTTTATTTCCCAGGCTGCAGGCATTTGTTACCATGCCTTCCATGTTTTGCATCCTATCCTCCTTCTCTTTGCTGCTGCCTCCTGCTTCCTTCCTCCCATCTCTGCTTCATCCCCTTCCCAGTTGTCTTTCTTATGTGGTCTAGAATTCACTGCTTCCCACTCTGCTTCTGCTCTCAGTGTCCCAGACTTCAACTAATTTTCCTGCATGTGCCCGGAGGGGGGTGATACTAAGTCACCTGACCTTCCTGACTCCCCTCCACTCCTGAACATTTTAAATGCTTGTCACTGAAGCATTCACACTTCTTACTCAGGTCACGTTCCCTGATGGATGCAGGCCATTATCTTTATACAGGCTTGCGTTCGTCCAGGTGGGGCCCCAGTCCCCCATGAAGCCATAACCCTCCATTCCATGCCATTCCTTCAACCAGGAGTTGAATTACTGGATGTGGAGTACCCTAGCCTAGCCTTTCCCCTACCATGGACAGGTGGCAGCTCCGAGAAGGAGATGGAGTGTTTTGTTTTTTTTACCAGGAGAGACATGGTAAGCTGAAGCTTGTTTACAGGTGTGACCTGGGAGCACAAGGAAGTTAAGTGACTTGCTCAGGGTCGCACAGTTTGCAAATGGGGGCTATGGGATTCAAACCCAGATCTCCAGGTTTGCAGCTCAGCGTCTTAAATCACTGCACTACGCTGCCTCGTTGAAGTGTTCTACTTGCTTCAGACTCCCCCAATTTCCTAAAATCCTTTTGGATTCTAACTATTTCCACTTTATCTCCTGCCAAGTCATTCATCCCCAGGTGGACGATGACATGCAGTTCCTCCCTCCTTGCCATTACCCTTGTGATCCTATTGATCCACCTTCTCATCCCACCATGCAGTGCCTTCTGAAATGCACTTTACCTCCCTGTCCTTCCTGCTGGGTTCCCTTAACTTCACTCCTTGGGCAACTGAGTCCCCCACCAAGGGAAGTTTCCTCCTCCTCTGGGATTTTCTTTCCCCCTTTCCCGGTGCTGCATCGCTGAGGATCTGCCCTTCCACCTTGGTCTCAGCTGTGGATGCCATTGTGGGGCTAGCCCACTCCTCTAAAACAGTGAGGGAATTGCTTAACCAGACTAGTTGGGGGATGTCCTTCAGACACCTTAATGGCAACTTCCCTACAGTACCATAAAGGTCCTTTTTATGTTGTCTTGTGCACACAGCGCAGACAACGTATAGTGGTGGCAGGTTTTGGAGGTGCGGTTATGTTGTGGCCAAAGGCACCACTGCTTTTTCGGGCTGGGCTCTGTGGCACAAATGAAACAGCATGCTGTCTATGACAGTACTGCAAAAGCGTGCCACCAACTTATAACAATCTCGCCGCTGCAATGAGGGTGCTTCCCATCATTGCAGGGCATGCCTTGCCTGGTGTAACATTTCAGTGAACATGGTTGAGGCTGTTGCCATCTGCCTCTCATAATCCCCAGCAAGCCGACTTTGGGGTGCCCAATCCCCCTGTTGGCATAGTTAACCCCCAAGATTGTGTGGCACACTGGGAGCCCAACCCAGTGTGCCTCTGTGTTCAAAAGCTGATTGCGTCAGCATTTGCCCCTGCCCACCACAGTGTGGGTAACATCACACCACACACTCATGGGACACTCTGGGAACCCACCCCAGTTGCCCAACATTTTCCTTACACCTGTAAATAAAAAAGAGAAAATGGTCCTCGGTGTTCTTTCTTTTATTTTTATTATAACCTGAAACAAAGAAAATGGTCCTTTGCCATTGGGTCCCCTTCCCCAACCTGCACCCACCTTCTGCAAACCCCACACCCCAACCCCCAACCCATATTTCCTCCAGAGTCCAGCGGCCAGGATCTTCGTGGAGCAGGAACACGCTCACCCTTCAAACTGACCATGAACTGAAGAAATGCTGGTATGCTGTATAATGGCATCAATAGTGTGGGGGTCAACTTAAGTGGATATCTCATCCACTTTTGTGACTTTTGGCTCCAAATTTTCAACATGGGGTTCTTGGGACCCCACCTCATGAACTCAGTCACTGTCATTTCATTATTTGATCCCAAAAGGTGATTTCACGGTCACTGCGAAGAATCGCCTTTTGGGACCTATTAATGAAATGACAGTGACACTGTTCATAAGATGGGTTCCCAAAATGCCTACGTTGAAAATCTGGAGAACAAAGTCCACAAAATGACTGTGTTATGAGCGTGCATTGTGCAGTTTCCATGCACATTTGTAACTTTGAGAACTTTTAATATTTTCACTCCAGATTGTTCCAATATTGCCATTTCTTCACACATGAACAGTAGAGCTGTCATTTTTCACATCCTATCCAAAATGTGTTTCCTCACATCTGGCGCAGAATGCCACAGTTGCTATGGGAAATCAACGTTCAGGACATATTAACAAAATCACAGTGCCACTGTTCATGAGCGGAGGTCCCAAATGCCTTCATGAGGTGGAGTCACAAAAAGCCCATGTTGAAAATTTGGAGTGCAAATACCAACAAACGCCCGGGGCATTAAGGTTTTTAACCATAATATCCCACCCTGTATAGACTGACTGGTATCAAGGGGGTGACTTTGGATTGTCAGCTGTTGTGGTCACACCATTCCACCCCACTCCCACCCTGCAGCCAGTGACAGGCATCAAGGTGTGCCTTGGACTTTTCGGCCCCAAAGTTCACCCCATTCTCCTATACTGCACCCATCTCAATGTATTTTGTTATGGAATGGAGTGAGCATAAGGCCCGATGGCCCCAAGGCACAACATGCCACTTGTTGGAGTCTGCAGGGTAGAATGAGGTAAAATGGCATGAGCGTTATGGTCGATGATCCAAAGGCACACCTCAATGCCTGTCAGTCTCTGCAAGGTGGTGTGGGGCTGGCGACACTTCCATACTTCACTGCCATTCCTATTATGCATCTCTCTAACTCCTGCACTACCAATGCCAACGCCAGCAGTACAACATTCAGCATTGACAAATGCTTGTTTTCTCCTGCTTTTGCTCACTTCCTTCATGCAGATGCTGGTTGCCTTCCCTATGCCTTTACTTAATTTCTCCACTGTTCCTCTACCCCTCTGACAATCCTCCCCTGCTAGGCTGCTTCTGAAGAAGTCTCCGATTTCTTTAAAATCCAACCTACTAAAGTCCAGGACCATCGTCTTTTTGTGGCTTGCCTCTGCACCCATCGTAATATTGAACCACACTGTACAGTCATCACTGGTTCCCATTGGATAGCCCACTATGGCATGAGTAGGCACTATCACAGCCTCCAGTAAGTCAGGGATTCAGAGGAACAAATTGAGAAAGCATGTCACAAATAGGATAGCACCTTTACCCCATGAGTCATTTTCACTTTCAGCATGCTAAGTCCATAGGGCAGGAAAGGTGCTAGTGAGACATTTGCCTGCCCATATGGACTAACTAACATTTCTGCACAATGCCTCTGTGCAGCCAAGCCAGTCCCAGCCAAATGCCCTTTGGGGTAACCCTTGCCTCAGTGTTTGAGCACAGAGGTTCTTTGTCTTTTAAAGTTTTTTATTTTAATGGGTTCACCACAATATATCCAAGGCACACTGCTTTAAGGGTAGCTGGTCCATTCCACTGGGGTGTCAAACAGACGAGGCATACTGATGAGTCCTGGTAGGACAAAACACGTGTCTATGTCTTCTGTTAGCACCCTTTGCAAACTGTGTGAGAGGCCATTTGGCACCATGCAATTCTGCTTAAAATTGGACCAGCATAACATTCTGTGGTGATTTGCATATGCAGTCCATGATGCTTTGCATTGTGGGGGCATGTGTGATTTTGTATTTTCTTGAAACTTGGCTTCCCAGCCAAATGCCCTTTGGGGTAACCCTTGCCTCAGTATTTGAGCACAGAGGTTCTTTGTCTTTTAAATAGTTTTTTATTTTAATGGGTTCACCACAGCATATCCAAGGCACACTGCTTTAAGGGTAGCTGGTCCATTCCACTGGGGTGTCAAACAGACGAGGCATACTGATGAGTCCTGGTAGGACGAAACACGTGTCTATGTCTTCTGTTAGCACCCTTTGCAAACTGTGTGAGAGGCCTTTCGGCACCATGCAATTCTGCTTAAAACTGGACCAGCATAACATTCTGTGGTGATTTGCATATGCAGTCCATGATGCTTTGCATTGTGGGGGCATGTGTGATTTTGTAGCCTCTGTGCATGACTGCATGGAGGAATTATACAGAGCAGTGCCAGCCCCCACCTCCTCATTGCAATTCAGATGCCTCTGACATAATAAAATAATCCCTGGCATCTAGAATTTCCCCAACCCCAATCACCATTCAGATGTGCCTGATTAGTATATTAAGAGGATCCCTGGCATATAGATCACCCTGATTGCAAGTGTGAGCCCCCTCCCAATTCCACCCATTAAGGTCCTTCCACCCCTCTCCCCATGGTGGCTCATAAATTACCCCAGCTGCCAGTCCCTCCCACTGCAACAGTGACAGGTCCAGCCCCTCTGCTCACCACCTCAGCTGGCCACTTTCTGAGTGATACGAAGTGAGCACACACCAGGTGTTCTACAGTAGGCGCGCACTCACTCCCTTTCACTCAGACAGTGATCAGCCAAGATAATGAGCTAAGATGCTGTACTGATTACAGCCACAGGGGAAGTGGCTGCACTCTTGGATAAATGGGGGGCCAATGGGGAAGGGGTGGAGGGACCTGGCTGGATGACTTTGGGAGGGGGCTCAGATTTGCAACAGGCAGGTGGGGCTACTAGATGTCAGGGATCATAGAAAAATAGAAACACAGAAAAATAGACGATGGCAGAAAAAAAATGGTACATCCTGTCTGCCCCTATTTCCCCTATTAAACCTCAGAACCTACTGTCCATACAGGGTACTAGCCTTCACTATCCACTCCTTTGTTCCTCTCCCCTACTACTATCAGCCTGAGTAACCATTATACCCTTCACTTTTTCACAGCCATGCTTGAAACCATTTATGGTTTTGGTACCTGCCATCTCAATTGGCAGACTATTCCACATTTCCACCACCATTTCTGGAAAATAAAACTTTCCAATATTCCTCTTGAACCTCCCTCCCATCAGTTTCTACTTGTGCCTCCATGCCATTGAACTGTTACTCATGCTAAGTAGTTCTTCTCCATTCACCTTGCTTATTCTTTACAGGAACCTGAAGGTCTCTATTATATCATTCCTCTCTTGTCTGGTCTCCAGTGAAGAAATGTTCAGTGCCTTGAGCAGATCCTCATACGATCTGTCCTGTCAGTTCTGAATCATCCTGATCACCCTTTGTCCTTATCTTTTCTGAGGTGAGGTCTTCAGAAGTTCAGAACTCTGAACAGTATACCCAGTGCAGCCTCACCAATGATCAATAAAGAGGCAGTAAACCTCTTTTCTTCTACTATCAGAACCTCTTCTGGCATGTCCTAGTATCCTATTTGCCTTACTAGATGCTTCACTGTACTAGCTTGATTGTTTAAGGGAGTCACTAATGATGAATACTAGGTCCCTTTCCTCAGCTGTGGTGGTCAACTCTACCCCTCCTATCCGGTACTCTGTCCTGGGGTTCTTGTCCCCTAAGTGAATCACCTTGCACTTTTTGGCATTGAATTTCAACTGCCAAACCTTAGGCCACCTCTAATCTTTACATGTCACTCTGCAGTTTCCTATCTCCTGTCACTACTCTCCCATGAGCTTGGTGTCATCTTCAAAGAGAAACAAACCCAGATTCATTCTCAAACGTTGTTAATGAGCATACAAGAGTCAGGATGGATCCCTGTGGCATTCCACTCTTGACTTCCCTCTCTTCTGATTTGACACCATAATCACAACCTTCTTCTGCCTCTCATTCAACTAAAGCCCCCTCACCCCACCAAAACACTGCTTATATTTTCCTTCAAATTCCTGGACCTCACCCTCTTGCGCATGACCTAAGCTGCTCTGATTGGTCCCCTATCTCATTGGTCTGCTCCACTGACTCCATGCTAACATATTTCAAAACAAAATTCCTCAAAATATGGGACTGCCATGCCCCCCCCAGAGCAGGACATGAGAAAAGGTACCCCACCTCCCCTAGATCATGGCTGAGCTCATACCTTACTTGCAAGTGCATGATTTGGTTTGGTCAGAAAATAAACGTAACCCATCCCCCATGGCTTCCAGAGGTATGATCACCTCCTCAGCACCTGTGCCACAGCAATAAGCTTGCCAAAGGCGAGTATTTTACATCTAACTTCAGTACCAACATTGGTTACCTGTCTAAATTTTGGAAGGCTGTCACAATCTCTTCTCCCCTCCCACTCCTTTGCCTGTCCTCAAAGTCAGTGACACCCCTATCTCTAACCTCTCCTTCATCACCATAGAGATGTAATTCCTTTTCATCACCTGCACATCCTCTCTCCTCTCCTCTGTCTCCCCTTCCTCACCTCCCTCTCACTCCTGCCAGCCTGCATGATTGTCATCTCCTTCCTTCCCCCTATCATTTTTTTTCTGTCCGGTAACTCCATCCTTTATCACCGACACATTTCCCACCCTTAATCCTTCCAAAGGTAAGAGCCCAGATGGCCTGGATAGCAAGCTCTTCCATATCTCTGCTTCTGCAATCTCCTCCCCATTGGCTGACCTCCCTAACTTCTTTTTCTGGTGTTCCTCCATCCCTGCTGACTGGAAGACTGCCACTGTTACTCCTCCTCCTCCTCCAAAAGGTGGTGACCCATCTGGCACTAACAGCTACCGACTTATTTCTCTCCTCCCTCCAAAATACAGGAACGAATTATCTTGTCAGAACTCTCTCCCTTTCTGGACTCTTCTTCCTTCTTCACCCAATACAAGTCTGGCTTCCGCAAAAATCACTCCACCACCATCTTCCTGCTCAGGCTCACCAAATCCATCCATAATGGTATGGATCACAGCCTCTGCTATCTTCGTTGATCTAGTCAAAGCATTCAACCCTGTCTACCACCCCAATTATTAGCCAAACTCCAGGCTGCAGGCCTCTCTGACTTAGCCATCAACTGTTCCACTCCTACCACAGGGGTAGGTCCCAAGCAGTCAAAATCGGTGACCCCCTCTCTCCTCCCTTCCTGTATCCACTTGGGTCCCACAAGGATCTGTGTTAGGCCCACTACTTTTCTCCATTTTCCTTAAAGATCTCCTCTCCATATGCTTGTCTGCATCCATTCACACGTACACAGATGACATGGTCCTCTTCACAGCAGGCCCACAGACTCCAGCTGGACTTTGATCAAGTTCAGCCCTGACCACACACAAATCGGCTTTTCCTCAATGCCAAGAAGACTGTCTCCATGTCCTTTGGCACAAGGCACAGACTCTCTAGGCTCCCTCCCCTTCCTACTTTCCATACCCTGGATGGCTCCCCTGTGGAGGGTGTTACCACCTTTAGTTATCTTGGTATTTACCTAGACCTGCACCTACATTTTTCTGAACAAGTAGATGCTATAGTCAAAAAGCTGCACCCCAATTTGGTGCACTTTACAGGAACTGTGACTGTATCCCACCTCCAGCATACTGTGCTATTATCCAGAGAATGATCCTTCAAATCTCCGACTATGGTGATGTGGTCTACATCATAGCCCCAGTCACTATCCTTGCCAGACTGGACAATTCTGCCATTACACTCTTGACTATCCTTCTTGGACTCACCACTGTTCTATTTTTAAATCTCTCTTCTTTTCTTTTCTTGTGGACAGACACCATGCCCACTGTGCCAGCTCTGTGGGTAAATCTGGTTTGTTTCCCTACCCTCCTGTCTCTCTGACATCCCCCCACAGCCATACCATCAGAAGCTGAAATATTCAAACCCTAGCAGTCCCTTCAGTTTCCACAACCATCGGCAAAGCCACGATCAGCCACCCCTGCCCTAAAATCTGGAACTCCCTCACCCCAGCCATTCATCAATCTCCCTCTCGTGGATTCTTTCCAACCACTTCAGAGATCTCACCTCTCTCTCTCTCTCTCTCTCTCCTTCACTTGCACTAGTTTTCCCTCTTGCTCTCCTATGACTTGTTTCCAATTTAGGTACAGCTATAATTTGACCCTTATGCTTCCATTCTAGGCATTATGCACAAATATTTATAGCCAGCATTGATTTAAACTGCTCTGTATTTGATTGCCAGCATATGTCTGTGGCTCCTGACTGTGCCATATATGCATTGTTGATTGTTTGCTTATCACTCAAGTTCTCATGTCTTGCATGTATTATTCCCAATGTAATTTGTGGTTGTGTACCACTCTGCTCCATGTATGTTATGTATTTTGAAATTTTGTGCTACCTACGGCCCAATTATACAAGTTCCCCTTCCCCCAGGATGCATCTAGAAATGAGCTGCCAGCTTAGTATGCCTAGGTGGGAGGCACTAGACACCAAGGACCATTTTACTATAATAACTGGAGCCATTTAAACTGCGATCAGGGGTGCAGAACCTTTACATGCCATGGATCATTTTGGTATACTACTTGGGAGCATCATAATGGTGACCAGTGGTAGGGTGACAATATGCACCACTGTGTGCTCAAATGAGGGCAGGATTTTTGGAAGCAGTAAACAGTATTGCAATTTCAGTTGTTAAACACTTTCAAAACCTTTTATATAGCACTGTGCTCTGTACGCAGGAGGGGATCCCTCATTTGCAAGACTTTAGTAGTACATACGCACATGCACATGATCAGGTTAGTATCTGGGGCTGCTAAATATATGGTACCTGTTCAACCATGCTGTTCTCCCACATGGCACAGTGCTTAGATGTTTATCATTCCGCTAACCTTCTGTAAATGGGACCCTAATTGATTAAAAATCCCCTGCCGATGCCTCTTAAGATGCAGAAAGTAAACAAAAATGGATTATCTTATTCTACATCTTATGTATTATTTTATGTTATTTTCCTTGGAAAACCTTTAATCAGTTTCAAAACATTGCGATGTGTCTTAAATATTTATAACAACTGTAGCTAAAATACAATTTCTTCTTTCATCCGAGTGCTGTTTTTATTTACTTATAAAAATACAGTCTGGTTTAGTGGTTTAGTTTAGGCTTAGTGGTAACTGTACTGCCTCCCATGCCAGTGGCCTGGTTTCAGGGGAGGACCTGGGTCAAACAGACATTAACTGACAGGAGAGATGACTGAGCATCTCTGGGACTGCTCTTCTCTCAAGGAAGGGAAGTCTGACCACCCCGCTCTTTAACAGCCACCTAGGTGAGGAACGCTGGCAGGGCTCAGGCAGGCAGGCACAAAGCAGTACTTGCCTTTAATTGGATTGGCATCATTGCATGCTTGATGGCCCAGGGGATAAACCAAAGGTAGAAAACCTCCAATGGCAAAATAATCCATCAACCTGCCACATGCTTTGCACTACTAACCAGGCTCTGCTCCTGAATATGTGGCTTCTTGTGAATAGCCCTCTCCCTCCTGGCCCCACCACGGGGAGGGGCATGGGAGCTCTCAGAGCAGGTAAGTCCTGGTGATTTTGGGTGATGTGGATGGACAGGCCTGTGCACAAGGGGGTCAGTGGGTGACCTAGAAGATAAACATCTCATTTGAAAAAGAAATAAAACACAGTTTGGGAATCTCAGACTCAATAACACAGTCATACCATATAAACAGCGTAATTATGCACTATGAGGCTAGACCAGGGAGGTTTATTAGTGGAGACCAAGTGCCTGGCAAATCTCTGTTCACCTTGCAATGCTCTGCAGATACGTAATGGGGAGGTTAGGAGCTGTGAGAGCCACCAGTGCGGCATCACAGTGAAGTTATTCAGAACAGAAAGTGCAAATTATGCATATGCCAGCTGAGCTCCTGACGAGAATTGGGCCCGGCAATTGCTGCAATATATATACCTTTTTTCTTAACCAAGAACCTTTATTAAACAAAACATTCAAATAAAAATAAAAACTAAATCATAACTAACTCAGTAGAGGACAAACTATGAAAGCATTTGACTTACACTTTCACAGCTCCTGCAGTACACTTCCCAAGCATTCAGCTCAGATAATTTGCTTGACCAACACAGTAATTTATTACACATTAATCTAATCACAATTTTAATTTAGAAAAATGCATGCAGTTCCCTGTGTTTATATGGTATGAGAGTGGTATGCTAGGAATATCCTAAGTATTAGCTTTCTATACAAAAGTGTCCAACAGTAAATGAAGGCAGCACTTGTTTAAAAGAATAAACTAGAGCATTTTAAATTAGTTCTAAATGTTTCTTGTCACATCACAATGTTCTGAAATTTGATTAAAGGTGTGCAAGCAAAACAAGATGTAAAATCCCATAAAGAAGTAGAATAAGTTTACCTGCTTCATTTACCTGCTCTGCAGTTTCAAAAACACCCTCTCTTCAAGCCAGCAGCTAACTGAATACAGCACACAAGCAGTTCAGCTGCAGGCCATTCAAGGGAGAGGGGCAGGGGGATGGGTAGTTTCAGAACATAGTCCATTTCAGTATATAGTTTATTTGTTTCAGTATATAATGTATGTGAATTTTTCAGTCTACAGTGTATGTGTTTCAATACATAGTGTATGTGTTTCACCATATAGTGTATTTGTTTCAGTATATAGTGTATGCAGATTTTTCAGTGCATAGTGTATTTATTTCACTAGATAGTGTATGTATTTTAATATAAAGTGTAGATGTTTCAATATATAGTGTATGTGCTTTTTTTCAGTGAGTAGTGTATGCATTTCAATAGATAGTGTATGTATTCAATATATAGTGTATTTGTTTCAGTATATAATGTATGAAGATTTTTTTCAATATATAGTGTATGTGTTACAATCTATAGAGTGTTTGTTTCAGTAGATAGTTTATGTGGATATTTCAGTCTGTAGTGCATGTATCTCAATAGGTATTGTATATGTTTCAGTACATAGCACATTTGTTTCAGTATATAGTGTATGTGGATTTTCAGTACTCAGTATGTGGATTTCAGTAGATAGTGTATGTATTTCACTATACAATGTAAGCATTTCACTATATAGCATATGTGTTTCACTATATAATATATATGTTTCAAATATACAGTATATGTATTTCACTATATGATGTATACATTTCAGTAGATACTGTATGTGGTTCACTACATTGTGTATTGCACTATCTCTTTCTCTCTCTCTAATCTATTTCTGTGTTGTCTGAATCTCCCTGTGCACCTAAAGCAAAAGCAACATTCTCTCCCTTCCCCTTTCTTGGAATATAAAGCCCTATGGAAGGGATGCAGTTTGTTATGAAAGACGCTATGTAAGTTCCCCTTACCCCACTCACACAGTGAGATGTCTGATCTCAGTCACAAAGGACACAGGTGAAGTTCTACTGATAACATGATCGCTAGGGACACTATAGGCTGTCACAGTCTAACTCACTTTCCCCTAGGTGGCAAGTTGATGCATCCACCCACTGCTGATACAGTGTGGAAGAGATCCAAATCCTATCTTTTGAACTTGGGTCTCACAGCATTCTCCTGCCAAGCCCCTGGGCCATCTCTTCTCTCTCCATCTAAAATTTATCAGTTCTCATTCAAACAATTGTAAATGATTTGCACTGATTCAGTGAGTCAACACTCTCTTCCCACTCCTGAGGGTCTTTTCTAATTCTTTTACTAAATTTGGTCAAGAGGAATGCAGGACCATCGCCAAAGTGGCAGAGTTGCCACTCATGCAGTTAGCAACCTGGGTTCAGGAGGGCCAGCAGTGGAGAATGATAGAGTGCTCCACATGATGCTGTCTTCCTCAGGGTGGGTGAACGACTGATCCCTACTGCAGGAGCACCACCTGGAGGTGCCAAGGAGGTGCAAGCCAGTCAGGGACAGCAGTGGGAGGGGAAATGCACCAGCTTCATGGTGCATGCATGCCTGTCACATATGCTGTCACACATTAACAGTCGAGCATCTCAAGGGTGGAACAACATGGAATGGAATTACCCCTCCATGGCAGGATGAAATTGGCACGTATGGGCCCAGTGCCAACCTCTCAACTAGCATGAGGAGAGCCCCCAACCATTGTATTCACCAAAAACTGGAAAGAAGGCTGGCCCATTGGTGCAGCAGAAGCACTTCCACCTGTGGCATCAATAACTGGGGTTCGGGAATGGACCTTGGCTGTCAGAGGGATGGCCAGTGTGGGAGAGAAGGCTGAGCATCCTAGGAACTGCTCGCTTTCTCCGGGGAAGGAGGGACTTGATTCCTGACACATACCGACCCCACACTTTGGCTGGGGGTATGGCAGCCTGGGACCACACTGAAAGCCAGATGAGGCAGGGACTGGCAGACCTCTGCATGTTGAGGGCAGGAACGTGCCTGACTGTGTGCCGATGTTATTGCATGACTGGCCATGCCAGTGACGGTTTGGGAGGGGGGACGCACAAGGAAAAAAAACCTCAGCATGAGGCACATGATTCCTAGTGAGGGCCCAAATATACAAGCATAAAATAATATTAAAAAACTGGAAAGGAGATTGGACCACCCTTGATGGCCATACCATAGAAGGGATCCCCATGGGGCCGGAAAGGAGGGAGCTTTGTAAGGTGATGGTGCTGGACAGTGCTGATGCAGATAGGGGCAGGGACAGTCAGGAGGATAAAAACTAATTTATAAAAAAATGGTCCAGGAGGGAACACAGAGCTGAGGTTACATCTTGTATTCAGGTGTGTCCTGGAGGAAAAGGCGAAGATATTAATACAGATTAATTGCAGCCATATTAAACATAAATACATGGTGAGTTTGTGCATGTATAAAACAAATATTGCCCACCTGGCTAATGTATTTCTGATAAGCTGGATAAAAGTTCAAACACAGCGTGCAAACTGGTTTCCCACATAACAGCAAAGGGTAGCAAAGGTACACTATCAGGGCACAAGTACATTTTAACTGGAAGATGCATATCCATTAAAATATTTCTGGATGCTTATTGTAAACAGGGTTCAGTACTGGGTCCGGTCCTTATTAATGTCTTTGTAAGTGTCTTTACAGTGTCAGTGGCTCAGTAAGTAGCACACTCACCTCTGAGGCCGAGAGATCAGAGGGCTGTGGGTTCAGTTCCCACATCTGGCACTTGGGTTACTATCCCAATACTGACACTGTAGTGCAGCATGAGGGGGGGTGCTGCACTTCCAAGGTGCTGTCTTTCAGATGAGATGTTCAACCGAGGTCCCAGCTGCTTGGATTGGTAGTAGTTCAGGTGGATGCTAAGGATCCCATGGCACTTATCGAAAAAGAGTAGGGGAAATTTTTATTATGAACCAAAAACGAAGTACAACAATGAAAAACAGAGAATGAACATTAAGAAAACAGAATACAACTTAAATCAAAACTGTACATAGGTTAGTCATTTGAAAAAAGAAGTAAAAGAGGGGTTTTCATCCCACCCAACTGACACCATTCCATAAGGAAGTACCCATTTCGACTCCTAAAGTTCAGATTTCATAGTCATACAACTTATCACGCTCATCCTGTATATGAAAAAACATATCTTGCATCTGTATTATTTTATTTTGTAAAATTCGTAAACACCTAGATTGCCAAATATGCCATTTAATACATGCTAATATCACAAAAACTGTACCTTTATGCCATTTTTCCCATACTCTGTTAATCTGACCTAATATAAGGACATCATAAGTCATATTGCAAAATATTGGTTCTCCCCACCAATGGGCCAAAGCATGCCAAAACTGTTTGGTGTTAGTGCATTCAAAAAATAAATGCTGTATGATTTCAATTTGTCCCTTACATGACTGCTCCTGACAAAACCTGTCAATCAACTGTTTATGCTTTTAGTTGCCCTTCACAGTAAGTTTTTGATGAGCACAAAGCCAAACAAGATCCCACATTTTGTAAGGTATCCTAGGCTCTATAATACTTGCCAGCAACTGCATAGCATTTACATTTTCAAGTACCTGAAACAAAGGATCTTCACAGTAACAAGAAGACATAATAAAAGAATAAAAAAAACTTTCTCTCATGGGAAATGAACCAACTGAGCTCTATTGTCTACATTCTGATATATTTCAATGTGTATCTCACATGAAGGGGAAGTTGTTTTTCAGAGGAATGCCACGTTCCGCTGCCCCAGGCCGATAAAAAAAAGTGTTCCCACAATTTTATGCACAGTCGCCCCATTACATAACACTCCAACAACATAGGTTTAATTGAGCTGTAGAAGAAATTACTAAAGAAGCAAACAATGGGATTTATCATACCAAGTCCACCAGACTTCCAAGGTCTATACGTGAGTGCCCTCTTCACTGGGTTCAAACGACTGCCCCAAAGTAGCTGAAAGAAAAGACTCATAATTTTTGCAGGCATTTTAAATGGTAAAGGAAATATATGTGAGATATATAGAAATAAAGGAGTTATATAGGATTTTAAGAGAAATACTTTTTTTCCATGTCATTTTCCAAGATTGCCACTTGATGACTTTTCTATATGCTACATCATATATTAAATCCCAGTTTGTCTGTATGGCCTCCTGAGAACCAAAATAAATACCAAGCACTTTCAGCGTACCAGTAACTACAGGAATAAGAAAATGTCTACCTGTATAGCATTACCCGGAACCAAAACTTTACTTTTATCAGTATTAACCTTAATTCCCGTAGTTGTCTGTATGGTTTGTAAAGCTTCAAGTACATTCCTGCCAGAATCCAAATCCACTACAGAGAACACAGAGTCATCTGCATAAGCCAAAACCTTTTGAAAAACATGACCCTCCACAGAGATAATAGCCGATATATTACTATCATTTTCAATCATTCTTAATAAAGGGTCTAAACCAAACACAAACAATAAGGGACTCAAAGGGCATCCCTGATGGACCCCAGCTTGGAAAGGTATTGGGCTACCCAGGTGTCCATTAATCAAAGGCGTAACTTGTGCATTTATGTATAATGTTTTTAACAAATCCAGAAACAGAGGTGGAATACCATAATGACGCAATACTGCCCAAATATGGTCATGATGAATAGCATCAAATGCTTTTTCTTGCTCTAATGATAGAAGATAGCCAGATATTTTATTTTGTAATCCTTGTTCTATAAGTTCCCTTATATATACTAGATTATGTGCAGGTTCCCTGGTGTTCTGCGGCAGAATTTTCTGATTTCTGCGGCAGGGCTCTTTGACTTCTGCGGCAGCATTTTCTGATTTCTGCGGCATGATTTATTCATTTCTCTGGCAGAATGCAGTCCTGTCATTGACTAAATATGATGTGATGTCATCGATGACATCATATGCTGAGCATAGAGGAGGGGCTTCAGGATAAACGAGATGGGAAAGAAAGCCTGACACTATGGAAAAACAATATATGAAAATTCACCAAAAACAATGAATTCTGCGGCACTATATATATTCTGCGGCATGATGCAAATTCTGCAGCGAATTCCACAACCGAAGAACCGAAGAATTCCAGGGGCCTTGATTATGTGTAATGTTTCTGTTGGGTGTAGCACATGTCTGTGTAGAAATGAGTAGTTTATTTGCAACTTGAGTGAGACAATATGATAAAATATTAGCTAAGATCGTATAATCTGATGTCAATAAACATAATGGTCTCCAGTTGTGCAATAATGTTGGATCTCCCTTTTTAAATAGAAAAATCATAATTCCATTATTCATACTAGTTGTCAATTTATGTTCCGACCAAATAGTTTGAAGCACTAAATGTAACCATGGGAGTATCACTTCTTTATACGATTTATAAAATTCATTTAGAATGCCATCAATACCTGGTGTCGTACGTGATGATAATTTACTGATTGCATGTTTAAATTTCTCTTATGTTAATAGGAGCCATTAATTCCTCGGATTCCGAGGACAGCAGTGGGGGAATAATAATTTGATCCAAAACGGAAGGAGAAGAGTCTAATTGGGGTTTCTGAAAAGTATTCTTTACATATGTGTGAACTACCCTACCTAATCCTCCATTATCTTGTATAAGAGTCCCATCCATGTCCCGTAAGGCAGTCATGCACAATCTAGGTGAATCCTGAGCAGAATAATCATAAGGGTTCACTTGTTCTCGTGTACCAGTCACCATATATTGTTGTTGATAACTAAGTATGGTTTTCCTATTTTTAAGAAAATCAATCATTTTGTTTTTAACAGCTAACAATTGTTGGCACACAGCACCTGGTGAGGAGGACACCTGAGCTAGAAGTTTTAAATACTGTGCTCTATAACTTAAGTATGTTAAATACGAATTTCTGGTCTTTGTCTTAGAAAATTGTATAAACAACAATTTTAAATCTCGTTTAGTGTCTTCTCCTCCAATCTGGAGGACTATCATATAGAAACAGAACATCTGATTGCGCCAAAAAAAAGGAGTGGACATGGGAATGAATAATGTTATCTTGTAACAAGGACGCATTTAACTTTCAGTATCCTCGTCCCAGCTGGAGTTTTTGATAATTTCCAATAAATACTTTTAAGGCTACATGATCTGAAGTTTCTAATGGTAGTGCCATAATTTTGGAACAAGTGATTCTTTCAGATAAAAAACAAAAATCTATGCGAGATGATAGGGTTCCTTTAAAAAAAGTATGTACTGGAGATAATTTTAATATGTCATACACATCAAGAAGATTATTACTGTGTAATATTTTCAATAAAGAAGTAGTATCACAGTATACTTTCTGTGTTTTTCTGCCCTAGTCTCTGGACGTAAGACCACAATTAAAGTCACCACCCCATAGTACTAGTTTAGAGGTATGTAAGTATGGGGAAATACGTTGAAAAAGGGCTGACCTATCCACTTTTAACTGTGGAGCATAGATATTAGTAATCCGATAAACACAACGAGAGAGCACCACATCCATAAACATGACCCTGCCAGGAGAAATATCCAAAATCTGTAACACTTGCGCTGGAACATTAGAAAATAAAATACCCACTCCATGGCAAGCATCCTCTCCTAATGACCAAAAGGATGCACCCCACCTCCAATCTCTTTCAGCTTCTCTTAAGTCACTGAGCGAGTGTAATCTGGTATCCTGTAACAGGATGACAGTACCTACATTTTCACTCAAGCAAGCAAAACTAACACTTCTCCTTTTTTTTGATATAATACTGTTAACATTAGCAGTGAGAAAGGAAACATGTGTTGCCATAAGACAGGAGAAGCAGGTTGAGAAAAAAAAGGAAGTAACTAAACAATATTAAAATGATCCCTATTTCCTTTTTTTTGGTTTGGGTTTATCTTTAAGACTTACATCTGGGGTAGGATCAGTGAGCGAAGAAATAACAGAAGAGATGTCTGAATCCATACCTTCTTCATCACCTTCAGGATCCTGTAAAGGGTTAAAAGTATTCTGGACTACTACCAATTCTGGCTCACTAGGGATACAGGCAATATCAAGTCCAGATTTTGAGGACTTTGATCGAGTCACCCTTTGAAAAGGAATCTCTGACTGTACTCCCGGGGGTGGCATACAAGAGGGTTCAACAGCCTCCGAAGGTGTACAGGACTGAGAAGGAATCCCATCACTTAATTCATTTCCCACCAAATGCAAGACTGTCGGAGCATGGGGTGTAGATACAATGGGAGAATCTGCAGTTGGATCAGTTTTTTCTTGGACCAGATCAGAAATGTGAGGTTCTATTATGGATGTTTCCATCCCATCTAGGGCCTTCTCCCTTCTTTCTCCAATGGGAGTCGAGGAAGTATGATGTGTAATAGTACCATCAGTATTTGAAGAAGAGTGTTGACGCAAATCTAACATTTTTTGGTTTTCCTTCTGGGCAGTTGCCACATAAACATCTTGTTCAGCACGATGAGCAGGATCTGATTGATTATGTGATGCCCAAGAGTAAGATCGAAAAGAATGCCCCTGTTCATCACAAAGATTACACCTCATGGGCCGTCTACAATGTGCTCCTACATGACCCAATTCTCCACAGAGACCACACTTTTGTTGATCACACACATTGCTCAAATGACCTAAAGTACCACACTTATAACAAGCTCTTGGTTGCCCTGGGTAGAATAGTACTCCCCTATCCCGACCCCCCCAAAAAAACCAGTTAGGTAAATGTTTAGTCAATCCATTTTCAAGATGTAAATCTATCTGGTAATGCCAACCCCCCGTTCAGAGTTGTTCATCATCCAGTATGGGTTCAGATGGCTCTTTCACAGTACAATGTTGTTGCAACCAGTAGGTAATATCGGCAACATTAACTCCTTCATTAAGAGATAATATTGTTATTTTTTTTGATACTGGTTTTGTAAGAGGTATAGCTAAAAAGGCCTTCCATAATGGAATATGTTTGAGTGCTTAATACTGCTTCCAAAAACGGTTTAGACCTGCAGGGTGCTTAAAGCTTATATTAAAGATAGAATCCCCAGGCATATGGATCAAGGCATAGATTTCATATGCATAAAACCTCATACTAGTTTTTAACAGTTCACGGCCTACAAAAAGTCTGTTGGGAACATCCTCCATAGGACCTCTAAACTTTAACTGAACTGCATTCCTTCTGGTTGCTGGCTCATTTAAAAGTCCAAATGTATCAGGAAATAGTTTTTCAGTCACTCTGTTATTCCAAATAGAAGGATTTGTACCTTGTGCATCCATTTTTGGGGAAAAGCTAGAGTCAGTGGGTAACTGTTGTTCTGTAGTAGGTTGGTTAGCCACAGAAGGGGGGGTAACTGCCAAATGAGGTGTACCTTCCCCTTCAAGTTGTCTAATCTCCTGAAATAAGCTGGGGCTAGGTGACTGCTGCACCCCTTCCATAGGAGAAGTCTGACCTGGCATAATAAGGGCCTCTTGCGAGGGAGAAGTTTGTACAAGGTTCTCCACAGTCGTAAAATTAGGGTCCCATTTTTTCCCATCAGGAGACTTCACCTACCCTGCAGCCTCCAGAGCGGTCGCGACCCAAGGGGCAGAGAATTCTATTTCCCTATTTACAATGTTCATTTTAGGTGTGGAAATCTCCAAGGAGGTCCTTCCTTATTTTTGTTTTTGACCAATAACTGTATTTTTCTCAACAATACCCCTTTTAGCCTTAAACTGATGACCAATTGTAAACGCCCCACATTCGGGCCTGCAATTAGTGCTGTAGAACTATTCGGCATCAAAGCAGAATCAGAACCGTCAATAACAGGCAGTATTGGCTGAGCGAGAGAAGGAACTCACCCCAAGTTTTCTGAGAGTCCGATGAAGTAGACAATGCAGGATCAGGGTAATCCATCGGTACCGAGTCGTTCGTGTCTGGCGTCTCGGGAATCGAGTGCAATACAGTAGAGCTCCGATCCACATCCTGTTCCTGTGCACCAGAAACTCCATCCTGTCGCTGATTCAGTTCCTCCAGCAAGAGGTTCCTGGCACTGTAGAACTGATTTTCCATTTCGGCTAACTGCATCCGTATCTCCGTGGTATCATGAACTGAACCTGTCACACCTGCCTCCGAGGGGACATCGCAGGGATCTTGAAGGTCAGGCACTTCTTCCGCTTTCCTCTGATCACTCATTTCCATATTCAGGTTAAGTTCCATTATGATCACCCCGTCCTAAGGAAGCTGGGGGGGGTGATCAATTTCCCAGCCTCCCACACGTCCTCACTCACAAACGTCCACCAACACTCTGACGTCTCTTTTCGGTATTGCAGCGCCCTCTACCGAAAAGAGTAGGGGAATTTCCCCGGTGTCCTGGCCAAATTTCTCCCATTCACTAAAAATAGCACCAACAGCTGGTTCAATTTCAGTTGTTTACCATCTGTATCCCCCTCCCCCTGGTTGCCCTTGAAAAAGGGACTTCTAGGCCCAGTGGGCTTACCGGGTCAATAAAATAAAGTGTCATTGCAGAGGGACTGGAAGGAAAAGTATGCCTCTTTGCAGATGACACAAAGATCTGCAACAGGGTTGATACACAGCGGGGTTGGGGGTGTGGAAAGGATGAGAAGGGACTTGGCAAGGTTGGAGGAATGGTCAGAAGTATGGCAGCTTAGATTCAATGCAAAGAAGTGCAAAGTAATGCACCTGGGAAACAAAAACCCAGGGGAAGAGTACACAATGGGGGGGGGGGGAGGTAGTAACAATAACAAAAATGGAAAGGAACCTGGGGGTAGACAAATCAGATGACCAAAAGGTTAGCAAGCAATGTGAGAAGGCAGTAGGGATGGCTAGGGGGATACTGGGACGCATAGGGAGAAGCATCACCAGTAGAAAACAGGAATTTGTTATCCCTCTGTACAGAGTTGGTGAGACCCCCATCTGGAGTACTGTGACCAGTTCTGGAGATCCCATCTCCGCAAGGACAGAGACAGGATGGAGGCAGTCCAGAGGAGGGCAACTAAAATAGTGCATGGTCTGCAACAGAAGCCATATGAGGAGAGACTAAATGAGCTTAATATATATACCCTTGAGGAAAGGAGGGAGAGGGGGGACATGATAGAAACTTTTAAGTACCTCAAGGGAATCAACAAAGTCCAAGAGAGTAGCATCTTTCAGAAAAAGAGATGTGCAAGAACAAGGGGGCACAATTTGAAGATAAGGGGGGACGGCTCGGGGCAATGTGAGGAAGTATTTTTTCACAGAGAGGGTGGTGAATCCATGGAACAGCCTTCCTGAGGAGGTTGTAGGGTCTAAAACTGTGGAAGAATTCAAGAATGCATGGGACAGACATAAGGCAATTCTTGGTGGGGGTTAGGAAGAAATAGGCTGTTGGTTAACTAGGATCTGCAGCTTATTCACTAGGTAGGAAAATGGGCAGACTAGGTGGGCCAAGCAGTCCTTATCTGCTGTCAAAGTCTATGTTTCTTTGTTTCTATGTAAACATTAATTGATTGTTCTATAAAGTAAGATTACCTGCCTTAATGCAAGTTTCTTAAATGCATAATTAACTATCAGTCACATCCCTCCCTCCCCCCCCAACTTCTTGTAATCACCCATCACCATTGGCCCCCTACCCTCATGCTTTCTCCAGCCTTCCCCACTGTTTCACATCACACTCCCCACTTTTTTTGACAAAGTTTTCTACCAGACTGCTAACCTTTCCCCTCACCTCTACCGCTCTCCTCCCACCTGCCTCTGGTTCTCACTTGAACCCATCTACTGTCCTCACTGCCAAGGATCAATTGTCTCCTTAACTATCTCCCTTTGTAAATTGTTACTGCTGCACCTCAGTGAACTGTTTGTTTATTATCATGTGCTGTATATTATGTATTTTCAACTACTTGTTTTTATTCTCTGACATGGAACCTTTGTAAAAGAGCTTCTGCTCAAAGGTTGTTTCTGAATAATTAATAAATAAATAAATAAAAAATAAAAAGTACATTACTGCTAAGTCTTATTAACACTTATTATTTGGCAATAGCTACTACCTAAGTGACTTAATTTAAAACGATACCCACAAATAGTTATATAGTTAATGGTTAACAGTAATTCTGCATAGAAATCAGCCTGTTCAAATTCTTTGTTTTGTGCATTTTAAACTGTTGTGCATGTTCTAAACACTTGTTCACAGTTCAAAGGTCATAAAATGTCATTGTATGATAGTGATGTGTCAATCATACACAACAGCTTGTTCAATAGAAGCACAGAAACAGAATTTGTTGGCAGAAAAGGATCGCTTGGCACACCCAGCCTGCCCAAATATTTCCTGCCTAATCTGTCTCTGTAGATCCTAACTGGTCTCTGGCTACCCTCCCTCCTTCTTCCCCTGCCTATTTTCTAATATACCCCATGTTTATCCCATGCATGCTTGAAGCCTCCTGCTGTTTTTGCCTCTGCCACTTCTGCTGGCAGTCTGTTCCAGGCATGTATCACCCTTTCAGTGAAGACATATTTCCTTACATTTCTCTTAATCAATCCACCCCCCCCCCAACATCTTCATTGCATGCCCCCTGGTGTTAGTGCTGTTACTCAACTGAAAGAGACTTCACTTCTGCACTCTGTTCACCCCTGTGAGGTACTTGTAGGTCTATATCATGTCACCTCTCGCTCACCTTTCCTCTCTTCCAGGATGTACATGTTGAGATCCCCCAGCCCAGTCTGTGCTTGGAGGGCTTCTCATGCAGCCCCCTGCACCATCTTAGTTGCTCTCCTCTGGACTGCCTCCACCCTGTCTATGTCCTTTCTGAGATGCAGCCTCCAAAACTGTACACAGTACTCCAGGTGGGGTCTCACCAGCATGCAGTATAGAGACAACACCACCCCCAACCTCCTGCTGGACATCACCCTCCCTATGCTCCCCAGCATTTCACTATCCCTTCTCACTGCTTTGTTACACTGCCCTGACACTTTGAGGTCATCAGATATGATAAACCGAAGGTCCCTTTCCTGTTTAGTGATTGTCAGTACCCCCTTCCAACCTATGCGCAGCTCCTGGATGCCTACGCCCTAGATGCATGTTTTTATACTTTTTGGCATTAAACCCCAACTGCCGTGCTCTTGACCACTCCTTGAGTTTCACAATACCCCTGTGCATGCTCTCCACCCCCTCCTGAGTGCTCACCCTATTGCAGATTTTCATATAATCTGCAAAAGACATACCTTTCCTTCCAGTTCTTCAGCAGTGTCACTTATGAAGACATAAAAGAGGATCGGTGCCAGTACTGAGTCCTGTGGTACCCCGCTGGTCACTCTCTCACCATTAGAGTGAGTGCCATTAATGACCTCACTCTGTCTTCTATCTGTAAATCAGCTTATAACCAAATTCACTGTAACAGCCCCTTGACTCATCTTGGCTGTTTCTGGGGCCTTCGGGTCTCACCTGGACACACCTCTGAGGGGACCAGCCCGGGTTCACTAGTGGATAGGAAAAGAAATGGTGCAGTGCCTCCTCCTTCAGTAGTGATATGGGATACCTGTGGATAAACTACAGGTTACCACCCCCCAGAAAAATACAATAACCACCCCCACAGCACCTCTGCACACAGTATATGCACACACTTTGCAATGAACAGTAATACTGAATTGTTACATGAACCAATTACAATTTTTATAAGAGGGGTAAAAAGGGAAGACTAGAACACACAACTCTTGATAACTGACTGTACCCCACGCTGACTCCCACACCTCCCCCTATGGTTGCACCCGGCTTCTCTCCAACGGCCGTAAAACACAGTCAAATTGCTGCAGTGGGTACCATACCAAGGGTGCTGAGATACTGTGAAGATAACAGTCTTTAAATGGCAGGTGAAATACTTTTGTTGGGGCCCAACAACTTTCAAATACAGACAGCTTGTAAATTTTCTGCCTGAGCTTGGCTTGGAAATTGGTGCAGTCCTGCTCAGGACTTAACCCTCTTTCCTGACTAGCTAGCTAGCTAAGATAGGAACTCCTCTGAGCTGCAGCCCAGAGGTACTTACAGTTTTGAAGAAGGGAGTTCAGCAGGTTTTGATTCTATTTCAGATGATACCACGCTGGTATCAGGAGGTGTTGGTGGTGTTCCACGATGGCAGATTGCAGATGGGAAGCTGCTGGTCTTCACCTGTCAGGCCTTTCAAATCTTCCCCTCTGAGGCCTTTGTATGTGGTGTTCATCTGACAGGCCTCTCGACGGCTTCCTCGCCGGTGATCTCCTTGGTGGTCTAGGGACTGGGCAGGCTGGTGGTCCCCTAAACTTTCTGCAGGCACACAGCTTCTGGAAACACACTTGCGACTGGGCTGTGGCTCAGTCTCTAGCTTCAGCACACACAACATTTCTGGCAAGATGCAGTTGAGCAGGTTCAAAACACTAGTCCCTCTGAGGGGAGACACAGTGGCTCAGTCTTTCCGATTTTCAGGCTACAGCAGTTTACAAACTCACATACAGCAGATTCGATCCTCTGCTGGGACAAAATCAACAGTTCCAGATACAGCAAAGCAGTTCACATAGTCCCATTCAAAAGCTAGCATATGCCAATTCAAATCTATTGGGTCTCTCTGTCTCTCTCCTGGATTTAGGATATCACAGGCCATTGGGCACAAGAAGACCCTTAAGGTGCAGTAGCCCACAAAAGTTTTTCCTGCCTGGATCCTCTGGGGAATCCCCTTTTTGGAGGGTAAAGCGGCCCTTTTATAGTTTTGACCACCTTCCCCTCTGATTGGCTGCTATTCCCCCAGGCTCTGCTGGTACCCCTTGACTTTTCCCAGTAGCCCCAGCTTCAATAGATCTATGGGTGTACCCATTGCTATTTATATTTTGAGGCCCTGCTTTGCCAGCTTATAACTTTTTAATAACAGCCCACTTTATTTATTTCTTTTTTGTTGACCGGGTAAGTGCACTAGACAAATCCTGCCTATTTTCAGGCACGACCCGGGGGAGGGGGATACAGATGAATGCCAACTGACCTTGAACCAGATTAAGTTGTTGGTGATATTTTTAGTGAATGAGGGAAATTTGGCCAGGACACTGGGGAAACTCCCCTACTCTTTTCAATAAGTGCCATGGGATCTTTAACATCCACCTGAACTACCACCAATCCAGGCAGATAGGACCTCGGCTTAATGTCTCATCCGAAAGACAGCACCTCAGAAGTGCAGCACCCCTCTCATGCTGCACTACAATGTC
The DNA here is from genome assembly GCA_016271365.2 of Neoceratodus forsteri. Classification (NCBI taxonomy): domain Eukaryota; kingdom Metazoa; phylum Chordata; order Ceratodontiformes; family Ceratodontidae; genus Neoceratodus; species Neoceratodus forsteri. Next base: position 543,867,031 of record CM028129.1, read on the forward strand.
AGTACTGGGATATCAACCCAAGTGCCAGATGTGGGAACTGAACCCACAGCCCTCTGATCTCCTGGCCTCAGAGGCGAGTGTGCTATGTACTGAGCCACTGACATGTAAGAGGAGTGTGGCAGAGTTAGGCTACACCCTTGGCTGTGACTGACGGACCACTTTTCTATCTCCTTATTTTCTAGCTACCAAAACATCTGTGTGTAACAGTTCACGTTTTTCTCTTTGCTTTTCTTCTTTTCCCCCCTATCCTAGGTTGGCCACCTAGCGGAGCTCTTTACTGTCCCTACTAAACTTCCAATTAGTTCTCTCCTTTCATTCTTTTTCCATTTCCATCCATCCAGTCCCTGAAATGATGCCAAACACCCGGAGAGGCATTGTGTAAAGTGCATAAGTGCATTTTGTGTAAAATAAATATGAAGGCTATTTTAGATAGCAGGAATGAATATAGTTAATAAAGCCTTTTTAAAGAAAAAGGATTCAGAAGTCATATAAAACAATAACAATGTCATGATTAGTACAGTTATAAGAAATCTTAAAGGTATTTTTTATTTGATTTTATTTATTTATTTTTTGATGACCGGGTAGGTGCACTAGACACAAAAGTGACTATTTTCAGGCACAACCCAGGAGGTCAACAAGACAGAGATAAACAGGTACATAGAATACAGTGTCAAGAAATGTGCAATACATCACAATCAGAAGTGAAAATTAAAACAATGATGGTATCAAGGCATGTAAGAAGTAAATTATACAATGGAAGGTAAGTGCCCATGTATAAACAGTAATAGTAATATCACTTTAAGGTGTAAAAGTGCCATAGGGTATCGTTACCTCCAGCTGAAACTGAGAAAAACAGCTATAGGGAGTAGGCAGGGAGAGAAGTAAAGCTGAGATAAAACCTAGCAAGAAAGAGGAGGAGGAGGAAGGGAAGAAGGGAAAGGAAGGAGGGTGGGAGGAAGGATAGAACTTGTGGGTAGGCTGAGGAGCAGGGTGGTAATTCACATTATAAACTTGTTACTGTATAAGGTTCTATGTATAAAAGAGCTTAGTCACTGTTGATCAGAGATGTAGAAAGTCAATATCTGTGGATATATACACTGTGCCTTTAACTGAACCAGGAAGTCCCCTGAAATAACCCCTCCCCCCTTGGTTTTGAAACAACATGTTCAGACATGAAACAACATGTCCAGACTTGTAACTAGAAGAGGGCTCAGTTAGGTGATCCCACCAAAAAGATATAAATACCTCTTCAGTGAGTTTACTTCAGTCAGTCCAGTGGGGCTTAGCCCTGAGAGAGGAGGAGAGAGGCAGACAAGCTGTTGAATGCAGAGGAGAAGGGTCTTAGGAGCTATAAGATCCAGGACTGTATTATGGGAGAAACTACTGATGTTAAGTAGTGATTTTCTTTGCAATTTGTTTTCATTTATTATTTTTCTAACTTTTGAAAAATAAATATCACACCAAGATGTGTTTAAAACCTGGAAATTTGCCTTGTCTGAAGTTTATTACCACACACTGTGACAGGCAGACATCCAAATTCTGTACCCGGAGGTGCTCCGCTAACATATCCCTGCTCCGCTGCCTGCCCTGGAGCTGGGAATCCCTTTTTAAACAGTGCTCATATTAAATACAGATATTGGAGCTGTGGCTCCTTTAAGATTGTGGCCGCGCATGTGCAAATGACGCATGGAAGCCATTAATGTTTACTTTTGATTGGTTCATTCTCTTGCAGCACCTAGGACCATCAAGACACCCCCCCAAACATGCCCTAAGGCACATACCGCTTTTTGGACCTTGGCCTCCTTTACTATGGGGGTCAAAGAGCAGGATAACCACATAGCCACAGCCGCAAAGCTTACAGGGGCACCATGGCCCGAATCCTACTCAGAGCCGCTTGCAAGCCATCTGGTCCCAATTTCAGCTATACAGGGGACAGGAGGCAGAACAAGGATTCTGTGGGGTCACAGCCCCATAAATGTAAGCCCACCGCCCCAGAGTGGGGGGGTTTATACTCTCCCCTGGGTCACGAATTGTCATTCCGACAATTGTACAAATTCTATCCGGTGCATATCTGAAAGAAACACAAACAGATAACAGCAACAACACTAACAGTTCTATCTAGGCAATGGCAGTCTAGCTATGCTAGCTTCAGATTTCAAATCCTCACAAGAAATAGAACAGATTAGCAATATTTCCATGAACAGTGCTATTTAGACACCTGGTTCCTGTCTAACCAACATGCCCAGATGTTCTCATTCCCACATTATCCTCAGGGTTATTGAACACAATAAGAGTGTGATGAGTGGGGAGTGACGTAGATGCCACAGTGCACTACATACAGAGGCAGGTCAGTGGAGGCACCAGGTGAATCATAACTGAGTTTTAAGAGGGATTTGATTGGCCTTTTGGACAGCCTCAAAGAGACTTCTTTACTTTCAGGGAGGATGAGCATTCTTCCTCCTTGGGAGGCAAGGAAGGCTTTGCAGCATGAGTAGGGTTGAGTACGATTGGGGGTTTCTGTTCAATTGGCTCGGGTACCATTTTTATCTCTTGCTCATTCTCTACTGGGTCTGGCATAGGCTCTAACTTGGGTGAAGACTCAAAAGGCCCAGCTTCAGGGTTGAGTAGCATGGTTTGAGTCTTTGGCGTCCATCACTTGTCAGAATTGTTCAACAGTTGAGGAATGTCCTCTGTAGAATAGTACCTCACAAGGTCATCTTCTTCATCAGAAGACTCTAGGTCATTAGGAGCTGGGTCTGATGCAGGCCTTTCGGAAGACCCAGGCAGATCAGTGTTCAGGTCTGATGCAGTACTTCCGGAAGGCCCGGGTAAACCAGTATCCAGTTGAGGATCTGGCTGAGTAGTCTGGTTGGTATGCCTGTGAAAACCCTTAGTTTCCATTCTTTGAGGTTGTGCAGGGCCTGGTTGTAGCTCAGGAGCGTCTAATTGTCCAATGGGGAGCAAATAGTTGAAGTGCAATGTTTTACTTCTCTGAGGCTCCTCTTCCGTGCAAACTCTGTATGCTGGTAAGTTTGCAAGTTTTTCAGTGACCACATGGGGGATGTTGCCCCATCGGTGTGCAATTTTATGCTTTCCAGGCATCCCAAAATTCTGGACCAAAACTCTGTCTCCAGGAAGCAACTCATGAGCTCTGACAGGTTTATCATAATGGGTCATATTTGCCAAGTTTCATTTGTTAGACAGTTCCGTGGCCAATCAGTAAGCATCATCCAACTGGTGCTTCAGTCTTTGGACATATTTGGTGTAGGTCTCTAAGTTATTGTCATTGGATGACATGCCAAATGCAAGGTCTACTGGCAGGCAGGCCTCTCCTCCAAACATAAGCAGATATGGGGATTTCCCCGTGGCATCATTGCGAGTGCAATTGTAGGCATACAGCAGTATACTCACTTGCTGGCTCCAGTTAGCTTTCTGCCAAGGATTCAACATGCCCAACATATCTAATAGAGTCCTATTGAATCTTTCAGGTTGAGGGTCACCCTGGGGTTGGTAAGAAGTAGTTCTGGACTTCCTAATTCCCTACAATGACAGCAATTCTTTGATAAGTCGGCTTTCAAAATCCTGACCCTGGTTGGAATGGATTCTATGGGAAATCCATAATGAACAAAATATTTTTCAACCAGAATCTTAGCTACAGTGGTGGCCCATTGGTCTTTGGCTGGAAAAGCTTGAGCATATCGGGAATAGTGGTCAGTTGCTACCAGAATGTTAGTTATATTCTTTTGATCTGGTTCTAAACTCAAAAAGTCAATACACACTAAGTCCACAAGGACACTGGTTGTAATGTTCACCACAGCAGCAGCTCAAGAAGGCAGTGTTTGTAATCATTCTCCACCTCTGTACTCATTCTGGGCCATTAGTAGCTCCTTCTGACCAGGTACAGTGTTCTGTCTGCCCCCAAATGCCCCATCTTGTCATGCAAAGCTTTAAGGACCATCGTTCTAAACTTTACTGGTAGCAATTACTTTTTGAGAGTTGATCCATCTCTGCTCTGGGGTTCTCTGTAAATCACACCATTATGCACTTTCAGTTTACTCCATTCTCTCAGTAACAGGGAGATGTCAGGATGATTTACTTTTACAAGTGCTGGGTCACTTCCTCGTTCGAGAGGAGTGGCAATGTTGCACTACTCCAGTGACCGCACACTCTGTGTTGGGGGGTACCACTACTTCAGAAGACTCTTTACGCCATGCAGTCCCTGCAGCCTCATCCTCAGGTGAGACAGTGGCTTTGTGTCTGTAGTCTTAACTAATCAGGTCATGGATTGACTCCGATGCTTTCCCTTGTTGTGCCTCAGACTCTTTGCACAGCTGACTCAGGTGGTGAAACATATGGGCGTTAGTACCCACAGTAATCGGGATCTCTTCATCCATGCCTGTTTGTGGGCACACCAAGACACACGTCTCCACCACATTGGGAGTTCCTGCAACATTCACCGGGAAGGAGATCCAGATATGAATCAGATCCAACTGAGGGTAGGAAGCAGCACTGAGGCCCCACACATCCAAATCTTCCAACGGCTCCAACTTTTTATGTGACAGGTACTTATCATAATAGTCCCTGAACACTATAGTGACTTGGGAGCCACTGTCCAAAAATACTTGGGTGAGCCGTCCATCCACACAAGCTTCCACATCTGCGGTAGGGCCTATGAACTCAAATCAGTCTCTTGGCACTTAAGCTTTAGAACTGGAAGCTTGGGCTTTGACAGGGATGGTAGCTTTAGCACTGGTGACTGATGAGCGGCTAGTTCATCGGGTCCCAGGGCACTCTTCTACTAGAGCCGGCTGAAGTTTAATGGGTTAGGAGTACTTGTAGCCAGCTTTTCTTGGATTAATCGTTCTGCAACCCTCTGAAAGTTGCTTTCGGACATACACTGACGTTGTACATGCCCATCCTCTCCACACCTCCACACTGGTAACAGTAGACATCAGTTCGACGTGCTAGTGGTTGAAATGTTCTAGCTGGGGAGTTTCATTGTTGCCCCCCTTCCTGGAAGGGGTCACAGGTGACGACTGAGTGGGGTGACTTAGGTAGCCTCCTACTATTTTCTTTAACTCCATCCACTCAGCTTAGACTTCCTCCAGTGGAATTGTATCCGAAGCCCACACCTCAGGGCCTGAGAGGGCAGAGATGCAACCTTACTTGACACAGACATGCTGGATACTGAAGGCACAGGATCCCTGGAGGTGAGGCTGGGTTTGCCCACTTGACACACTACACTTTTCAGTTCTTGAATCAGTTTCTGAAGCTCTGTGATTTCTGGGAAGCCCCCACTGTCTGATACTTGAGCACAGGCAGATGCAGCAGATGAGTGCCTTCATTGCTTGTCTTGTCGCTTCTCTTACCTCCCGCAGCAGGGCTCAGTGGGAAGGGGGAATCAGTCAACCTCTCTTTTAGATGTAACTTTAACAGCAATAACTCTGAGAATTGGGCAGCCTCCAACACTTTTTCTAGATGCACTTTGTTCAAGTCTTTAGACTCTATCCCACCTTTTTCATATACTGAAAAGGAGCAGGGAATTCCCAGCCTCCCTCCACAAAACAGGGTAGTTAGCGAGGTTAACACCAAGGTAGACAGGTTAATAGGGAGCAGGGCAGTAAATGGAGAAAAAAGCAAAGGCAGTAAGTACAGGGATGGGGCTAAAAGTGGTAAGGCCATCAAAAAATGGAGGGTGATGAGTACCAATGCTCGTAGTCTGGGTAACAAGCTTCCTGAACTAGTGGCCTTGATGGAAGAGGGATGCCTGGATATCGTGGCAGTCACTGAAACCTGGTACACATAAAATCATGACTGGGATGTTAACATACCAGGGTACACAATCTACAGGAGGGACAGGGAGGGTAAAAGAGGAGGAGTAGCTCTCTACATAAGGGAAGGGATCAAAGCAATGGAATTAAAGGGTAAACAGGGAGGAGATGAGGCACTGTGGGTCACCTTGGAGACAGGAAATGGCACCACAATCCTCACAGGGGTTATATACAGACTCCCATCTCAGGGGAAGGACATAGACAAGGAAATGATAGGAGGCATCCTTAGATTGGCAGATAAAGGGGAGATATTGTTGATGGGGGAACGGAATATGCCAGATGTTAACTGGAGCACATTTGCTGCAGCCACATCCAAGAGCAGAATCACTCTCGATGCCCTACAGAGGGCATGCCTCGGGCAGCTAGTGTTGGAACCTACTCAGGAGGGAGCAGTCTTAGATCTGGTGCTCTCAAATGGGGATGGAGAGGATCTCAGATTTAGAAGTGGGTAGCCATCTGGGAACAAGCAACCTCCAGACAGTGTGGTTCACAATAAACACGGCCATAGAGTCAAGCCATACAAAAGCAAGGGTACTGGACTTTAGGAGGGCTGACTTTGGCAGAATGGAAGAGTGCCTAAGGAATGCACTAGCAAAAGGGCAGGAAGGAGGGATGGAGGAACAATGGGGCAAAATCAAAACTGCCATCATAGAGGCAACAAGCCTTTGTGTGAAGCAAATAAACAAAATAAAATGAAGGAAAAAAACACTATGGTTCCCAAAAGAGGTGGCGGGAAAGATTAGGGAGAAAAAGATAGCATTCAGAAAGTATAAGGAATCACAGAAGAAGCAGAAAAGAAAACTCTTATCAGTTAACATAGAAACATAGACTTTGATGGCAGATAAGGACTGCTTAGCCCACCTAGTCTGCCCATTTCCCTACCTACAGGATAAGCTGCAGATCCTAGTTAACCAACAGCCTATTTCTTCCTATCCCCCACAAAAATTACCTTATGTCTGTCCCATGTGCTCTTGAATTCTCCCACAGTTTTAGACCCCACAACCTCCTCAGGAAGACTGTTCCATTCGTTCACCACCCTCTCTGTGAAAAAATACTTCCTCACATTGCCCCTGAGCCGTCACCCCTCTATCTTCAAATTGTGTCCCCTTGTTCTTGCACAACTCTTTTTCTGAAAGATGCTACCCTCTTGGACTTTGTTGATTCCACTGAGGTACTTAAAAGTTTCTATCATGTCCCCCCTCTCCCTCCTTTCCTCAAGGGTATACATATTAAGCTCCTTTAGTCTCTCCTCGTATGGCTTCTCATGCAGACCTTGCACCATTTTAGTTGCCCTCCTCGGACTGCCTCCATCCTGTCTATGTCCTTGCGGAGATGGGATCTCCAGAACTGGACGCAGTACTCCAGATGGGGTCTCACCAACTGTCTGTACAGAGGGATAACAACTTCCTGTTTTCTACTGGTGATGCCTCTCCCTATACATCCCAGTATCCCCCCAGCCCTCCTTACTGCCTTCTCACATTGCTTGCTTACCTTAAGGTCATCTGATATGATTACCCCCAGGTCCCTTTCCATTTTTGTTGTTGTTACTACCTCCCCCCCATTGTGTAATCTTCCCATGGGTTTCATTTAGCGTGATAATGATAATGTGGTTTGTCTAACCTGCTTTCTTTGTAGCAAGGACTGTTTTGTTTGTCTCCACTATCTTGGTCCTGGACTGCAAATTGGACCAAACAGTACTGGTGGGACCTAAAATATAGCCGGACTACAGGAGCTGTTTGAATTCAAAATCTGTAGGAACTTTAGTTTGAAGCTTTTTTTTTTTTTTGCGCCTTTTTTGCAACTGAAGGGGGAGCTCTTGCTTTGACTGGCAGCCAAATCAGCCAACCAAATCTTTTGGATCTTGGGGAAGTCCTGGGCTGCTTGCAGTTTTCAGTTAGAACTAAACTAGAAGCTGAGCAAGAAGGAGCTGAAGTAATTCTGAGCAGCAATCCTAAGTGGATTTGCATCGGAGAACTGGAAAAAGACTGACTGTTTGGCCTGTATGTCTGCCTGCTGCTCCTGAGAGGGCAAGAAGAGAATTACTTCGGACTAAATCCAAGTTTGTGTGACTAAAGTAAGCTACTGAAGTGGGCCACGCTCAACCTGAAGAAGACCGAAGATTTTGCTGAATGCGATCGGCCTGTCAGGAGTTCCAGCTACCCCTAAGCTCCCGGTGTGTACAGAGACTTTGCGATTGTGCCTGAGGAGCGCTTTGCCTGGTACAGTAGAATTCCCGTACATGTAAATGTGCTATGAGCTGCTAGTAGGTTGTGAGTTAGTTCCCCACTGTGTGAACTGTGTTCTGCTTGCTGGAAGCTGTATCCAGCCCAAAACGGACTGCTTCTGAACTTGTCTCCATGCAGTCTGGGCTTTGCCAGACTGGCCCAACCAGACTACCCACTGCACAGAGAAGCCATCGATGAGAGACCTGCCTGGGGATCAGCCCCCTGCTCCACGCTTGAACAGGAACAACGCCTCTGCGACTTGTGTGGGCCCTGCTTCTCCTGGCATTTCAGATCAACCACCTGTAGTCTCGATTTTCATCCAGCCTGTGTCCAGTCTTGGGTATCGTGAGTAAATACCAGGGTAGCTCCCTACAACAACAGCTTAATCTAAGTGTGTCATCTGATTGTCTTGTTGTTTCATTTCCTTTACGAACTGAGCCCTCTGGCTCCGGATTACAAATATTCTGTACTGTGCATGTTATGTTTTCCATCACAGGGCCCCAACCAGCTGCAACCATGAGGAACTGTCCTGGTGATCCCATCTCTTCTCTGCCTGGGTACCCAGAGGTGGACTGTGTGGGGGGACTCAAAGCACATGCATAACTGCTTGATTGATATAACCTTTAAGCTAATTAACCTGATTTTGCCCCTTCCTTGTTCAAGTCCCCTGAATAGATCAGATCTAACTTTTTCTGCATGTAATCTGACCGTGGTTACAGTTTGTGCTCAAAGTACTGTACTGTTGCTATTTGCTGTGCTTAACCTTGTTTTACAGGGGGTCCCCAGGGTCTAGCCAGAGGAACCAGCCCTGATGGTAAGTGCAAACAGTGTGGGTACTTGCGTGGTGTACCAGGAGTATTGTGAAAGTGATTATTGTACAGTGTTCAGGCCACTAGAGGGGAAAGAGGGGGGATACAATGTCCCGGAGGGCTGTGCCCAGGTTAGCTTGACCACTACCAACCCTGACCTCCTGGTGGAGGCACCCGTTTCAGAACTCAGGCCCCTTAACCTGCTACTAGCCAAGCAGGCAGGGGTAGTAGCCCTTGGGATAGCACCACCTAGGGGTTACATCTTGGAGGCTCACTGCTGGGATTTTGTGTCTTCTAGTGGCCGAAACTACAAATTATTATCAAACATAAATGGCTACCCCAACAGAAGTGGCTGTGCACCAGTTGGTGCGGTGGTGTACTGGGCAGGAGATTGACCCCCAAAATGCTATACATATCCAGGATATTCCCCTGGGTACCAATAAGGACACTGTAGAGGGAGTACTTTCCAAGGTTGAATGTTTACAAAATCCTGTGGTAGTGGGTCGACAGGCTAATTTGCTCACACAAAGTTTCATGGCGTTAGAGTGTAAGGACCCAGTAGACCATTCCAAAGTGCCACAGACTATCACCCCCGAAGAAGCCCTCACTGCTTGGAGAGTGATAACTAAAGACAGTAAAGATCCCGGGGAGAATGAGCCCCCCCCCCCACTATCTGAGACTTTTGAGGAGAAATTTGCTAAGTTGTTGCTGAAGGAAGGGAAAACTGTGGAGGACTTAAAGAAACTATTCCTGCCACCTGGGGGTGTTCCTCCCCCAACACTCTCTCCCACTCCAGCACCCGTTATTGCCCCTCCTTCTGTGCCCATGCCAGTGCTGGCTCCCATGTCTGTACCTGCCATCAGTCACGACTCTTACCGAAGGTTGAGAATCTTTTCCGGCACCCTCCCCACCCCCCAATGAGAGGATGATTGGGAGACCTGGAAAGACTGTGTTGCCCCTTTGGTACCTGAATGGCAGTGTGCAGAGGCTGAGAAACGGAAAAGATCATAGAAAGCTTGAGGGGTCCCACCCTAGAGGCCATTGCATTTCTGAGGTCCACAAACCCTGATGCATCTGCCCAGAAGTACCTATCTGCGCTCAAAGGCAATTTTGGGAGCATTGAGTCAGGGGAGAACTTGATATGGAAATTTTGAGGTACAAAAAAATGGCCAGGGGAAAGTTTGTCTGCATCTGTTACTCATCTGGAAAGAGCGCTGCAAAAGGCTTACCGAAAAGGTGGGGTAGCCACCAGTGACTTAAACCATGTGAGGCTGGGGCACATACTGCAACATGCAAAACATTCTAAATGGCAGCTTCTTCAATTAAGGCTCCCAGATAGAAGGGGTAACCCAACGGACTATTGTGACTTGATAAAAGAACTCCGGGAGGTTGAAGATTAAGAGGGGGATTGTAATTCTAGAGTGAGCACAGCCCAAGTGACCACGGCATCGGAAGGCCCTCCCAAAGTGGGGACCAAGGAGGGCGTGCTGCCATGGGATGAACTGCTGAGGGAGTTCAGGGAAACAAAAAACAGTCTCTTTATGAAGACCGCTCCTGCAAGTACAGGCACCGACCCTTATCCAACTGCATCTGCTATGGGGGTTGGGGTATCCACCCAGGCATCTCCTGCTGACAGCAGCTCGAAACTCGATGCCTTGACTATGGAAGTAAGAGAATTGATGAGCTGTCTCCAAATGTTCACCACACAGCAGACAGAGATGGCACCAAGGTTTTCAGTTGGTAGTACCACCGTCCCAGCTCCCAGTGTGATGCCTCGGCCACCCCAAATCCCAGAAAACATATTTTGCCATAATTGTGGGAAGGATGGGCACATGAAGAGAGAATGCCGGTCCACAAAAGACCTAGATAAAGTTGTATACAGGCTTCAAGGAGAGCTTCACAAAAGACCTAGATAAAGTTGTATACAGGCTTCAAGGAGAGCTTCGGAGAACGAATCAGCGGTCAAGGATTACCCAAAATGACCGCAGTGAGGGTTCAAGAAGTAGTAATTCAAATCACTATGTGGCTAAATCATCTCTCCAGGCCCCTGCTGCTGTCCCTCCAGACTGGTCCAAAATAGTGGGCCCTTCAATGGAGACTACAGTGGCTGTGAACGGTATTTCTACTCGGGCTGTGCTGGACAGTGGGTCGCAAGTGGCCATTGTATTTAAGGACTGGTATGAGAAACACTTATCTGCTGTGCCCTTACAATTCCTGGAAGGCCTACATATGTGGGGGCTGAGCGACAAGTCTTATCCCTACCTAGGATATGTCCACCTCTGGTTGTCATTTCCTGCAGCTGTAACTGGTGTAGAAGAGCAAATCGAGACACTGGCCTTACTGTGTCCCCCTACTGGACTGTATGATGGGGTTCCCCTGTTAGTTGAGACCAGCGCCCATATGTTTGGGAGACTGGCACAGCTCTGTCACGAGAAACAAGGGCGACGGACTGGGAGGGCCCTAAGAATTTCCGCTGTGATCAAGAGGGCCTATGGTTTGCAACAGAACCCCAAGGGAGTGGACCAGGATGAACCAGTAGGGGTCGTGTGGAAGAAGGATCCCGATTCAAAGGTACTGGCCCTTAACGCCCAGTGTACAGTTCAAGGAGAGGTCCACCTCTGCAAAGATGTCAAGAACAAAATACTGATGATGGATGCGCAAGGCGATGGAAAATTGCCGGAAGGATTATTGGTTAAGCCCAGCATCTTGCCAGCTCGTGCTCATGCCTATGCATGACGAGTGATGGTCCAGATTTATACTGTGTTCGATCGGGAGATCCGGGTGAACAGAGGATGCACCCTAGCTATGGTACAGTGCACAGACACTGCAGTGTTGCCCAGCAACAAGCACCCTGGCAAGACAGATAGAGTGACTCCTGATTTGTTTGATTTTGGTGACTCCCCATTGCCAGCTGAATGGAAGACTAGAATTAGCCAGAAACTTGCCCAGAGAGATCAAGTGTTTTCGTTGAAGGAATGGGACGTGGGATGTGTACAGGGTATGGAGCATCACATACGCCTGCACGATGAACGGCCATTTCAAGAGAGTTCTCGACGCCTAGCCCCTGCAGACATAGACGATGTGAGAAGACACTTGCAGGAAATGCTCGCGGCTGGTGTGATACAAGAATCCAGGAGCCCATATGCTTCTCCCACTGTGGTTGTGCGTAAGAAGAATGGATCTGTGAGAATGTGTGTTGATTATCGAACTCTGAATCGATGGACCATCCCCGATCAATACACCATGCCCCGCATACAAGATGCTCTGGATTGTTTGAATGGGAGCAAATGGTTCTCAGTGTTGGATCTTCACAGTGGATATTACCAGATTCCGATGGCTCCGCAGAACCATGAGAAGGCAGCCTTCATCTGTCCTTTGGGGTTCTACGAATCCCTGAGAATGCCACAGGGGATATCGGGCACCCCAGCCACCTTCCAGCGACTGATGGAACGAGCGGTGGGAGACATGAATTTGCTGGAATGCCTGGTGTACTTGGACGATGTCATTGTGTTTGGGAGTTCCCTAGAGGAACATGAGAGTCGACTGTTCAAAGTACTAGACCGACTGGAAGATTTCGGCCTCAAGCTGTCCGTCGACAAGTGCCAGTTTTTCCAAACCTCTGTGAAGTATGTGGGGCACATAGTGTCTACAGAGGGGATAGAGACTGATCCTAGTAAAGTTGAAGCCTTGACTACTTGGCCCCAGCCCCACAATTTGAAAGAACTACAATGTTTCCTGGGATTCTGTGGCTACTACCGCTGGTTCATAAAGGACTATTCCAAAGTGATTCGGCCACTCTTGAATCTTACCCAGGGTTACCCTCCGACCAATCGAAAATACAAAAAAGGGTCCATCAAAGAACCAGACAAAGCATATTTCCACCCAAGTGAACTTTTGATGTCCCGTTGGACGCCTGACTGTGAAGCAGCTTTCCACGAAGTCATATACCAGCTCACCCACGCCCCCATCTTCGCTTATGCTGATCCCACCAAACCCTATGTGCTGCATACTGACGCCAGTCTGCAGGGTCTAGGAGCTGTACTGTATCAAGACCATGAGGATGGTTTGAGACCAGTGGCATTCGCCAGTAGGAGCTTGACCCCATCAGGGTGAAACTACTCTGTGCACAAGTTGGAGTTCCTTGCGTTAAAATGGGCCATTGTCGACCAGTTTCATGATTACCTCTATGGGGCAAAAATATTGATGAGGACTGACAATAACCCGTTGACCTATGTACAGACTTCAGCTAAGTTAGACGCCACGGGACACTGGTGGCTTTCTGCACTGTCAACATATGATTATGCTGTCGAATGCAGACCAGGCCTTAATCATATTGATGCTGACACCCTATCTCAAAGGCCCATTTCCAAGAGCGACTGGGTCAGGCTGTCTGAACCTGACATCCAAGCATTGTGCCAAAAGTTTGATAGAAATGAATAGATGTCTACGGACACAGCAGACTGCTTAGTAGATTGGTTGGGCCCTTCTGACACCTGCATACCGGCTGCGTATTGCCACTTCTCTGCTCTAGATATTAGTGCACTACCTCAGTTTGACAATGACAGCATTCAATGGGCTCAATCCCGAGATCCTATGATTCAGCCAGCACTTGACGCCCTTCGTGCAGGAAAAGATGTGTCCAAGTTGCATTCCTCTGATCTGAGAACCGCTTTATTGTTTAAAGAAGGCACCAGGTTGAAGCTGCTTAATCAGTTGTTGTATAGAGAGACTGTAGATCAGGGTGGCCAAATAGACAAGCAACAATTGGTCCTGCCCACAGCCTTCAAAGATTTGGTACTGAGGTCCCTCCACAATCATATGGGCCACCTCGGCATCACCCAGACCCTTGACCTAGTACGATCTCGAGTCTACTGGCCCAAGATGGGGGCCGATGTTGAGCACCATGTAAGGACTTGTTCTCGATGCCTGCAGTAAAAAGCCCTGCCTCAGAGGGCTGCACCCCTTGTCAACATTACTACCAGCACCCCAATGGAACTAGTCTACACAGACTTCTTGAGTTTAGAGCCTGATCAGCGAAACATTGGCAATGTGTTAGTGGTTACGAACCATTTCACATGGTATGCACAAGCATTTCCCACCAAAGATCAAAAAGCATCTACCGTGGCCAAGGTGCTAGTGGAAAATGTCTTTGTCCACTATGGTGCCCCCCAGCGAATTCACTCTGTTCAGGGCTGGGACTTTGAGAGTCGGCTAATCAAAGAAATGCTCTCTCTATGGGGGTTGCAAAAGTCAAGAACCACCCCTTATCACCTGCAGGGGATCCTCAACCTGAACGCTTTAACCGCACCCTATTAGACATGATAGGCACCCTCCACCCAAAAGATAAGCATAAATGGAGCCAGCAGATTAGCACCTTGGTACACGCTTACAATTGCACAAAGAATGATGCTACCGGGTTCCCTCCCTACCACCTCATGTTCGGGAGAGAGGTCTGGCTGCCTGTTGATGTCTGTTTTGGGGTTTCTCCTGATGGGGTCCGAGAAGAAGATTACCTGCAATATGTACAAAAGCATAAAGCTCAATTGAACCATGCCTATCAACTGGCCCAGACAATGGCCGCCAAAAGAAATCTAGCCAACAAAGAAAGACATGATAGAAAAGTAAAGGCTCAGGAGCTTAGGCCTGGAGACCGTGTGTTGTTGCAAAATTTAGGATTGCATGGTAAACACAAAATTGCTGATCGATGGCACCATCTTCCCCATGTCATAGTTGGAAAGCTGGATGATTTGCCAGTGTACAAAGTGCGCCTAGAGAATAACTCCAAAGCTGTCAAGACCATGCACCGTAACCACTTGCTACCTATTGGTCAAGTTATAATTGAGGCCGAACCCACCGAGATTGATTCCCCTGAACCAGTGACTCGTGCTGCTGCAAGAAAGAAACAGAGTCAGCCTGCCCCCGTGGTTCCCAATTTAAGACTTTCCCCGCAGCTGGCCCAGAATGTTAGTGACTGCCAGTCTAACTCGGATGACAGTGAGTGTGATAATGCCTGTTACCCCTCATATGAACTGAATCAGTTGTTTTGTGGAAATCCTATGTTAAATTATGGGGATGAAACTGGGCCTTCTGGACTGCTTAACACTCCGGCATCATCCTTTGAGCCAATGCTCCCTGAAGGTGAAGTGCAAAGTATCACGTCTGAGGATGCCGAGTCTTTGTGTAAAAGGCTGAGTGTTTGGCCTGTATTTCTGCCTGCTGCTCCTGAGAGGGCGAGAAGAGAGTTATTTTGGACTAAATCCAAGTTTGTGTGACTAAAGTAGCTACTGAAGTGGGCCACACTCAACCTGAAGAAGACCGAAGATTTTGCTGAATGCGATCGGCCTGTCAGGACTGTATGATTTGCCTGAAGGAGAAGTTGATGGTATGAGTCTTTCTGGTGACATGCCAGAACCTGAGAAACACTATGAGAGTGCTGAAAACCCTCCTTCAGTGTCAGAGTGTCTTCAAAATGAGCCAAGTGTTGTAGAAACAGAGACTACAGAGCAAGGGGCTGACAGTGCTCCCAGCTTGGACATTCCCCTTCATGCAGAGGCACCCCTCACAAGTGATGAAAGCTCCAAGACCATTGCTGAAAGTACAGAGACTGTGGTTGTTCACCCCAGAAAGACTGGCAGAGCTGTCAAGCCAGTGGTGCGCTTCAGTTACGATTCCCCCAGGAGGCCAGTGGATTTGCCTCTCAATGTAGTCCACAAAGGTGTTTATGTCTCTCAGAGCCCACTGCCCAAACTGAGCTTGAAGGCCCATTCCAGGTTACTTGTCCTGCCCTCTCACCATGGTGCCCCTGCCCCATCCAGCCCCAAGTTAGCTGATAGGGAAGGGCCCCTTCTTGCATTGTTTACAGTACAAGAAGTTATTACATGATTCTGTATAGCAATGTTCAATTTACCTGTGTGAAACATACATAATGTATTGTCAGACTGGAAATAATATAGTGGAGTACATTGAAATGTATAGTCAAGTGACAAGTTATGCCAATTGATGAATCAGATAGTACTTGTTTAGCATGTTAATGGTATAAATACCTTGTATATGTTGCATTTTCAGTGTTATGATGGTACAGACTTGATGCGGACGCCAAGTTTTTCCAGGCAGGGAAGGGTGCAACCTCCCTACAAATGGGGGTTCCCAAAAGGTCTTCCTTGAGCTTGCCTAAATGCTCATTGCCAGGCTGGTGTCCTGCGTTTTAGCAGTTTAAATGTGATTACCAGAGCTTGTATAGCCTCTGTGTACTGTCTCTTTAAGAGCTGCCTAATTGCAGTTTAAGTAATCTGAGAGGAAGCTCTGTTGAAAGATGTAACTACTTACTGAAAATCATTTATCGTGATAATGATAATGTATTTTGTCTAACCTGCTTTCTTTGTAGCAAGGACAGTTTTGTTTGTCTCAGCTATCTTGGTCCTGGACTGCAAATTGGACGAAACAGTACTGGTGGGACCTAAAATGTAGCCGGACTACAGGAGCTGCCTGAATTCAAAATCTGTAGGAACTTTAGTTTGGAGTTTTTTTTTTTTGCGCCTTTTTTGCAACTGAAGGGGGAGCTCTTGCTTTGACTGACAGCCAAATCAGCCAACCAAATCTTTTGGATCTTGGGGAAGTCCTGGGCTGCTTGCAGTTTTCAGTTAGAACTAAGCTGGAAGCTGAGCAAGAAGGAGATGAAGTAATTCTGAGCAGCAATCCTGAGTGGATTCGCATGGGAGAACTGGGAAAAGGCTGAGTGTTTGGCCTGTATGTCTGCCTGCTGCTCCTGAGAGGGCGAGAAGAGAATTATTTTGGACTAAATCCAAGTTTGTGTGACTAAAGTAGCTACTGAAGTGGGCCACACTCAACCTGAAGAAGACCGAAGATTTTGCTGAATGCGATCGGCCTGTCAGGAGTTCCAGCTACCCCTAAGCTCCCGGTGTGTGCAGAGACTTTGCGATTGTGCCTGGGGAGCGCTTTGCCTGGTACAGTAGAATTCCTGTACATGTAAATGTACTATGAGCTGCTAGTGGGTTGTGAGTTAGTTCACCACTGTGTGAACTGTGTTCTGCTTGCTGGAAGCTGTATCCAGCCCAAAACAGACTGGTTCCGAACTTGTCTCCATGCGGTCTGGGCTTTCCAGACTGGCCCAGCCAGACTACCCACTGCACAGAGAAGCCATCGATGAGAGACCTGCCTGGGGATCAGCCCCCTGCTCCACGCCTGAACAGGAACGACGCCTATGCGACTTGTGTGGGCCCTGCTTCTCCTGGCATCCCAGATCAACCACCTGCAGTCTCGATTTTCATTCAGGCTGTGTCCAGTCTTGGGTATCGTGAGTAAATACCAGGGTAGCTCCCTACAACAACAGCTTAATCTGAGTGTGTCATCTGATTGTCTTGTTGTTTCGTTTCCTTTACGAACTGAGCCCTCTGGCTCTGGATTACAAATATTGTGTACTGTGCATGTTGTGTTTTCCATCATAGGGCCCCAACCAGCTGCAACTCCAGGCAACTGTTCTGGCGAGCCCATCTCTTCTCTACCTGGGTACCCAGAGGTGGACTGTGTGGGGGGGACTCAAAGCACATGCATAACTGCTTGACTGATCTAACCTTTAAGCTAATTAACCTGATTTTGCCCCTCCCTTGTTCAAGTCCCCTGAATAAATCAGATCTAACTTTTTCTGCATATAATCTGACTGTGGTTACAGTTTGTGCTCAAAGTACTGTACTGTTGCTATTTGCTTTGCTTAACCTTGTTTTACAGGGGGTCCCCAGGGTCGAGCCAGAGGAACCAGCCCTGGTGGTAAGTGCAAACAGTGTGGGTACTTGTGTGGTATACCAGGGGTATTGTGAAAGTGATTATTGTACAGTGTTCAGGCCACTAGAGGGGAAAGAGGGGGATACAGTGTCCCGGAGGGCTGTGCCCAGGTTAGCTTGACCACTACCAACCCTGACCTCCGGGTGGAGGCGTCCGTTTCAGAACTCAGGTCCCTTAACCTGCTACTAGCCAAGCAGGCAGGGGTAGTAGCCCTAGGGATAGCGCCACCTAGGGGTTACATGAGGCCTTCGTATGCGTTGTTCACCTGACAAGCCTCTTGACAGCCTCCTCTCTAGTGATCTCCTCGGTGGTCTAGGGACTAGGAAGGCTGGGGTGCCCTAGACTTTCTGTAGGCACATGGCTTCTGGAAACACACTTGCAGCTGGGCTGTGGCTCAGTCTCTAGCTTTAGCACACACAATGTCTCTGGCAAGATGCAGCTGAGCAGGTTCAAAAGACTAAAACTTCTGAAGGGAAACACGGTGGCTCAGTCTTTCCGATTTTCAGACTGCAGCAGTTTACAAACTCACACACAGCAGGTTTGATCCTCAGCTGTGACAAAATCAACAGTTCCACATACAGCAAAGCAGTTCACACAGTTCCATTCAAAAGCTGACCTATGCCAGTTCAAACCTCTTGGGGTTCTCTGTCTGTCTCCTGGATTTAGGAGACCACCTTTTGGACTTTGTCCCCCTTTTCTAACAGGGCTGAGGAGCAGGATAACCATGTGGTCACAACTGCGAAGCTTACAGAGGTGCCATTGCCCGAAACCCACCCAAAGCCACTTGCAAGCCCTCCAGTCCCAATTCTGGCTACACAGGGGACAGGAGGCAGGACAAGGATTCCACGGGGCCATTGCCCCATAAAGGTTACCCTCCAACCCAGAGTGGGGGGTTACATCACCATTTTGGATCCTACCCTGAGGCTGCTCAGTTACTTTATCAACTTCCTGTGTGGCACAGTGTCAAAGGCCTTGCTAAAATCCAGATAGGCAATGTACACTGCCCTCTCCTTATCTGTTTTCTCGGTCATCTGGTCAAAGAAATCTATCAGATTCGTTTGGCATGACTCCTCCAACCTGTGAATCCATGCTGCCTGTGTATTTTCAGTGCACTGGATTCAAGATACTCTGCCAGTCTTTCTTCCAGTAGGGCTTCCATTAATTTCCCCACCTCTGAAGTAAGGCTGACCTGCCTATAGTTGGTAGTCTCCTCCCTGCTGCTGCTGCTCTTCTCCAGGCCTCCAGAACCACACCTGTTTCCAGTGGATCGCCTGATGACGATCCATGTATGCCTGCTGGTTTCATGCCTCAGCTCACCACGGTTTGATGGTGAACGGAGAATGCTGAAAACCAGGGGGTGGAGGCTGGAGAGGCATTGGAGGAAAACCAGGTCCCAGGAGGACAGGCTGGTTCTGATTGCTCTTTATGATGAGTATCAGAATGCAATCACCCAAAAAAAGGCAGCTTTTATGTCTAGGATGATGCAGCTGCAAAGAACCAACCGGCTTAGCTCTTTCAGGTTGTAGACAGGCTGTTACACCCAGCCTGTCAGGAACCCATGAGAGCTTTTTCAGCTCACATGTGTGAGGAGTTCACTCGTTTTTTCTCAAACAGAGTGTCCTCCATTAGGGCTGGGATATCTCCAAGCAGAATACCATTCTCCAACAGTGGCAGACCCCAGATGGGTGGATGCATTTGGTCTCCCTGGGGAGAGTTCTGTCTGGTAACAACAGTGGAGGTCTGTGGGGTGATCTTGGGGCTCAAACCAACATTCTGTGACCTTGACCTTGGTCCGACGTGACTACTTGTTGGTTGTGTCGGGGTCCTGGGTCCGGCTTTTGCTGAGATTTTCATGAGTTCCCTTGCAGCAGGGGTTTATCAAGAGTCCCTTAATCAGGCTCTGGTTAAGCCCCTGCTGAAAAAAACATCTTTGGACCCCGACGTCTTGGCGAATTACTAACTTATCTCGAACCTCCCCTTTTTAGGGAATATTCTTGAGAGGGTGGTTGCAGAACAGCTCGAGAGTCATCTCACGGACTTTCAGATTTATGAACCATTCCAGTCCAGATTTAGGACTATGCACAGCACAGAGACTGTGCTGATTAAGGTGTTGAATGACCTCCTCAGGGCTAGGGATAGAGGGGAGTGATCGATTCTCATTCTCCTCGATCTCTCATCAATGTTTGACACTGTGGACCATGGAGTGTTGTTAGATAGGCTGAGGGAGTGTGTAGGACTCACTAACAAGATCATCAGCTGGTTTGAGTCCTTTCTCTGTGGCAGGTCTCAGAGAGTGATATTGGGGAACTACTCCTCAAGCTCGACAGTCCTTCCCTATGGAGTATCCCAAGGCCCTGTCCTCTCCCCCAAGTTGTTCGCAGTGTATATGCTGCCCCTGGGTGAGGTCATAAGGAGGTATGAGCTGAGTTTTCATTGCTATGCTGATGATACTCAGCTCTACCTGTCCTTCACACCTGGGAGATCTGGCGCGGTCAATGTTCTGAATGATTACTTGGCCAAGATTTGGGTTTGGACATCGTTGAACTGGCTGGGACTTAACCCGGGGATGACTGAAGTGCTGGTAGTTGAGCCAGGTTGAAGGGGAAGGGTGGTGCTCTATGAGGATAGATTGGGGCTCTTTATTGACTGAACTGGAGGCCTCCCCTAAGGTGAAGAATTTGGGCATTCTTCTGGATAATGAGCTGACATTTGAAGCCCAGGTGGTAGCTGTTGTCCGGACCAGTTTTTACCATCTCCGGTACATAACCCAAATCAAATCCCTTATTCCCCCTGATGATCTGGCCACACTGGTACATGTGTGTGTCACCTCAAGGCTTGAATACTGTAGTGTACTCTACCTCAGGGTCAGAGGAGGTGCAATATGGTGCCTGCAGCTTTTGTAGAATGCAGCAGCCCAGTTGCTGACTGGACACTTGCGGTTCAGTCATATCACACTGGTACTGTGTGAACTGCATTGGCTGCCAGTGCACTGGCACATAACCTTTAAAGTAGGTTTTTTGACCAACAAGGCCCTACATGGGTAGAGTCCGGACTACCTGAAGAAGCTTCTGCATCTCTACACCCCATCTTGCTCTCTTTGATTGGCTGGAGAGACCCTCCTGGAGGTCCCAGGGCCAGGTTAAAATCTTCCGGGGACCAGGCATTCAAGGTGGCTGCCCGGTCCTGTGGAACTCATTGCCGGTGTACATCTGGGAGTCACAATCCATAGAGATCTTCAAAAAACAGCTCAAAACATTCCTCTTTGAACAGGCCTTTGGGACCTGAGGAATATATGGTGAAACCACTAGACAGCATGGGAATTAGTTTGTATATGATTTTAATGGGGTCTATTTATGGATTTTATATATTTTTAATGTGATTGTTTCCTAATTGCTGTCTGTGTTTATGTTGTTGTAAGGGTGTCCTGAGCCTATGGGGAAGGGCACCCAAAATAAATAAACTCTACTACTACTACTGTGAACTGTCGAACAAGGGAAAGGGAACATTGTTTAACCAGGAGTAGCACACTAAGCTGAAGCTTGTTTTCAGATGCGACCTGGGAGCACAAGGAAGTTAAGTGACTTGCTCAGGTTCACACAGTATGTACCTAGGTGGCTGTGGGATTCAAACCCAGGTCTCCAGATCTGCAGCTCAGAGCCTTAATCCACTGTGCTATACTGCCTCCACAGCTGTTGAAGTAGGTTGTCAGTTGTACAGCTAGCACCTCCCTGAGTTTTTTCAGTACCTTTGGGTGTATCCTGTCCAGTCCCATAGCCTTGTTCACATTCAGAGTTGCAAGCCCCTTCAAGACTCTTTCTTCTGAAAATGAACTTGTGTTCACCTCTCTCCACTCCCTCTCTGTTTCTGCTACATTCTGGTGGTCCATCCTACCCTTCCTCCACAGCAAAGACTGAGCAGAAGTACCTGTTCAGGATGGCAGCTTTTTCTTGGTCCTCTTCTGCTCTGTCTGCCCCTTCCACTCTTCTAATCCTTACTACACCTCCATTTTCTTTTCTCTTCTCACTTGTTTATCTGAAGAAAATGTTGTCCCCTTTAATTATACTGTTCCTAGATCAAAACTGTAGATGAGCAGGAAAGCCTTCTCTTGGTATGCACCTTCCCTACTGAATGAATATACTAACCTGTTAAATGGAGCATGCAGTGCATTGCACTTTAGGCAAATGCTGTTTACACTTTTAAACAGTGAGAATGTATGTAAATGTACATAAAAGTAAGTTATGAGTGTAACCCCCCCCCCCCCCCCCCGTGGGCTTACCTGCATTGCCCCGATTCTCCTGTCTGCCACTGGCATCCCCGATTTATTCCCAGATATTTTCACCTCTTGGTCTGAGTTCTTTCTGTGTGCCCCAGGCCCCTGACCAAGCCCCTGTGCTATTTCAGCCCTTTTGGGCTTAAAGAATTGAGCCACAAGTTACCGGCATCTTTTCCATGCAACCGGCGCTAACGCATGCGCGAAGGTGCGCTTTCATCTCTCCAACCACCAGTTTTGCGGTGAAGCTGAGAGGTGTTTGGTGGTCGCGGTGCCCCTTCTCAACTAAATGGGGACTGGTGACCTCAAGGAGGTGAATGAGGAGCCTCATTTACCTGAATAAAGACAGTCTGAAATGGGGCATTTCGAGGGCTCATGAATATGTAATGAGCCCTCATAATTATTGATGAGATGCTGTCTGCTGCTCGGGGGGGGGGTCTGTATTTCAGCGGAAGCAACAGGGGAAATACTGGGCATAAAATGAATAAAAGTGAGCTCATTTGCAAGGGCACAGTTGGGGCTACGAGACTGGGGGCAACTGTAAATAAAAAGCAGATATCTTGGCTGCTGGGTTACTGAGAGAACTTGGGACTGTACGGGACTATATGGAACATTATGGGGCAGCCATGCTGATGATACTCTGACCTCTATTGGGCAGCCAATTGGATGTCTAGGCATCCAAAGTGTGACAGAGGATTTCTGGTTGAAGGAGTGAACTTTATTGAGGTGCCAAGAGACACCACCAATCAGAACTTTCAAAGGGCGATTAAATGTGATTGATAATGATGGGCAGCCATTGACAGGGTAGGATCATTGGGAAGAAATCCCAGGGACTTTGAAAGTCTGGGGCAGTCTTTGCCAGGCTCCAGTCAAGTCAGGAGGGATCTGTGCTGAGAGAGCTGAATTGTCTGAGGTCCTTTCACAGGACTTAAGCTTGGAATTAATGCTGAGAGAGAAAAGTGAATTCTGTCAGAGAGAGACTGAGCTGGTGTGAAAACGCTCCGGGTATTTTGGACTGTGCTGTTTCGTTTGAGAGAGACTGTCAACTGCAGAAATGTTGCTGGGGCTTTGAGAAGCTGCTTGGAGAGTTGGAAAGTTGCTGCAACTGGGTGCAAGCCAGGCTGTGTGGAAGCTGTTCTGAGAACTGGACAAATTGCTGAGAGCTGTGTGCCAGCTTAAGCTGCCTAGAAGGTTGGTCTGAAATTAAGGGACTGTGTGAGCAGAAGGTGAGCAGGTGTTGCATGTTCCAGACTCCCTGCCACTGCTGTGCATACCAGTGTGAACTGGAGCTGTTTTAAAGCTCAGAAGACAGTGGCCCAATGTCACTGTGAAAAGAAAGTTAAAAGTTGCCTGGCTGCCTCTGAAGTTGCTTTTGGTACTGGAAAGGAGTGACCTGTACCAGTGTTCTGAGGCACTCTCCAAAACCAGGGAGGGAACCTGCTAACCCCATCCAAGTGGGGCCTGTTAGCCTCAGGGGGTCACTGGCACTTGCCGGGGTGCTAGGGCACCTGTGACCCATTGTGGGATCTGGGCTGTGGAGCCACTCCTGGGTCTGGGCCTTCTGAGGTTTGGTAGGACCTGCGCATGTGCTCTGCCACTGCCAGAAGAGGCTGAAGGTGACAAGCAGCCAGACCTTCAATCAAGGGGACAAGCTGCTAGACCTTCAGTCAAGATCAAGACTTCAAGACACCGCTCTATTGCCCAATTCTGTGCCTCTGAGAACTGAGCCCAGCACTCCTGGACTAGTGGAGCCCTTTAAGTCAGAGACTCCTGAGCATCTTCAAACCATGAGTACCCAGGGCTTGCCCTGGCACCCAAGGGGAGTGTTCAGTTTAATTTAAATACTACTTTTCCAACTTTTAGGGCCCCAACAGCTGACCAACCCATGGCAACATCTAGGCCTGCACCTTGTGGGTACCCAGAGAGATTGTCTAATCATAGCACTGGGACCAGTGGAGGTGGGCAACTAGGGTGGTTTGGCCTACAGGCCCTATTGTTGCTACTTTGCTTAATCCTACTAACAAGCTTTCCTTCCATAGCTGTCCCTGGTCCCAGTACCCCCTTTCATAACCCTTTTCTCCCAATAAAGCTGTGATTTGTTTTTTGGAATTGCTGTGTGAGGGGTATTTTGCGCCTGTCAGTTACCAAGTGTTTATGGTTATTAGTATTGGGAAACTGTTGGGCATCCAGTGTCTGGGGTGGTTGGTAGGGGAGGTGGGTAGGTGCAGCATCCCAGGGAGCTGTGGCAACCAGTCACCTGACTCACTTGTAACTTACTCTGGGTGGAGGTATCACACTATTTACTGTAACTTTAGGATAGAACCCCCGACCATCATCGTAGCAGGACCCAGGTTCCTTAACCTGTTTGAGGGTCAACAGGCAGGGGTAGTAGTCTACATACTCATGGCACCTGGGCTACATCTTTGGTGGCATCGCTGGGATCTCCTGTTGGGCAGCCATACCTGCCATGGAGAACCCAATAGTACAGACCACCATGGGGTCCCCTGCACCAAAGTAACAACCTTAGTGACAGGATTAAGTATCACACCTGCCTATATGGGAGACAAATTAACTTAGGCCTTACCCCCACTAACTCCCTGCTCTTGCTAAACCACTTAGCCTGCTCTCACACCACAAGAAAAGGACCAGGTCTAGCCTACCAAGTCCCCTTCTGTCGCACAAGTCTGGCCCAATGATCCTTTAGTTTTAAGGCTACCAGTTGGCTAAACGGTATTCCAGCTGGCACCGTTGACACACCCACATTGGGCCCCTTTAAACAACTCCCGAAATCTCACCTTGTTTCACATACCCTCTGTGACTGCCCTCCCTAGCCCTTATTTATCCTCGCACTCTCCACCCCTCCCCAACTTTGATAACTCTTACCCCCTCCCGACCTCAAGGACGAAGCCTTCATTAGGCGGACTATCAATCCACTAACAAGTCCCTTCTGGCTGCCTCATCCTACCTAAAGTCCTTGTTTGGGACATAATCAATTGTCTACTCATGTAGCCCCTGAGTGTATTATAATGGTCCCACTAACTGCCTCCTGAAACTTTATGTACCTAGATTTTACTGTATTATTTTACTTAGTTGTTTTGTATTGTTATTGTTGTTGTATGACGTGAAGCCTATGCAAAAGAGTTTTCTGACTCATAGGTATTTGTAATCCAAGACTTCAAATAAATAAATAAATAAAAGTCTGCTACCTCCAGGCTGAAACCTAGGCCTAAAGAGAAAGATAAAGTAAAGTTGGTGGAATGGAGTGGGGGTATGAGATGGGACTCCCAAAAATCCCTTTTGTTGCTAGGAGTATCCCCCAAGGTGGACAAGGGCGAGATAGAAAAGCACATGTCCACTATAACAAAATTGGCTAAAATGAAAGTGCAAGGGCAGATGCTTGATTCAGATACTGGAACTTTAACTGTTTTGATGGAATGTATTAATGCAATAGAGGTCTTGTGGGTACCTGAAGCATTAGAGACAGAGGGTATGTTCGAGGCCTGGACGATAGTGACCATGTTCAGTATGGTTTGATCAGGGAAAGGGGAGCCCTACCCATTACGGGTCCCTGCCCCTAATGTGAGACCTCAGCCAGGGTATGTACCTGCCCCCATGGAATCTTATAGGAAATTGAGGGTGTTCTCACAGGTAAAACCTACCCCTGTGAGGGAAGAGGATTATGAGTTATGGATAAACTATGTGCTGTCATTGCTCCAAGACTGGCAGTGCAGCGAGGGGGAGAAGCGGAAAAATTGATGGAGAGTTTGTGGGGTCTGGCCCTCGATGCCATTTGGTCCCTTCGGACCATGGACCCCGAGGCCAAGGTAGAGGACTATATAGCTGCACTGGACAGTGCTTTTGGCAGCACAGAAATGAGTGAAGACTTGTAGTGGGGGTTTAGAGCAACCTGCCAGCAGAAGGGGGAACCATTGTCTGAATATGTGCAGAGGCTGGAGAAGTCCCTGCAGAAGTTGTATAGAAAAGGGGGGATATAGGCCTCTGACTTAAACAAGACCAGGTTAGAGCAAGTATTGGGGGGTGGCAGGTATTCAGAGCTACTACTGTTGAAGTGGGACCTAAAAGACAAAATGAGTAACCCCCTCCCCTCTGGGTCATGCTCAAATAGGTGAGAGAGGTGGAGGAAAGGGATGTCCAGTGGGGGGGGCCCGGTCCACTATGGTAGCTACTGCCCAGGTTCAGGATGCCGCTCCCTCTACTAAGGTTTCTGAGGTGAAGAAATTATTGAAAGAATGCCAGAAAATATTGGACAGGGTTAAGATCAGTCCTACTATGATTCCTGAAGTACTCACGGGTCAATCTACTCCGGCAACCATAGTCACCCTCCCAGTGATGGGCCTAGGGGCATCACCCCTGCTGATCTCTATAGTCCCTCAGATTGAAGCCCAGTTGCAGGAGCTGTGTCAGGCTGTTAGTGAATTGAAGACCCACTTGGTGGTAAGGGCAGGGGATCCTGAATAAGTAGCCATGGCCCAAACCATTACACCAGTTTCCCCTCCTGCCCCTTTAGTGTATTCAGGACTCCCAAGCTATCTGCAGCCCAGGCCGGCTTCTGTGGCCTACTACCCTAGACAACCTAAGAGAGATGACATAATTTGTTACTGGTGTGGAGGGAATGGACATTACTGGAGGAGGTGCCAGTCGTAGGCAGACCCCCTTTGAGTGGCTAACATACTGTTGGGTAAAGAAGGAAAGCCACCGGGAAACTTTGGTGGGGCCTGGTAAGGGAGCATACCGAGGTCCCTTGCAGGTTCAGCTCCATAGCTCATGTGAAAGCCTCTTCCGCCAAAGTCACCACAATTGCACCCCTGATATGCGCAGGCTCATGGGGCCTCCTACTGAAGCCCTTGTCACCATAGATGGAGTCTCCACCTGTGCCATCCTGGACAGTGGCTCCCATGCCACAATAATCTTCAAGTCTTGGTATGACAGACATTTGTCCCATCTTGAATTACAGCCTTTGGAGGGACTTCACGTTTGGGGGCTTAGTGAGAAGTCTTACCCCTATCTAGGGTACGTCAAAGTATGGATGGCCTTCCCGACCAACATGGCTGGAGTGGGAGATGCAGTCGAGACCCTGGCTTTGATCTATCCCAAGGCTGGTGTGTATGATGGGGTGTCTGTGCTAGTGGGTGTGAATGCCCACATGTTCAGAAGACTTGCTCAGCTTTGTCAATCCGAGAAGCAGAACAGCAAGGAAAAGAGCTGCTCATTTACCCGGTGATCAAAGAGGCCTATAGGAAGTATAGGAAAAACCCCACTGAAGATGGGGATGAATCTGTGGGCATAGTTTGGAGGAGAGATGCAGAAGAGATTGTGTCCCCCCCCCAACGTGGAATGCAATATCAGCTGGGTAGTGCAGTTAAAAAAGGAGGTGAAGAGCAAAATTTTAATGATGGATACCCCTGAAGAACATGGATTGCCATCTAGTCTGTTAGTAAAGCCCAGTGTCTTACCAGCACGGGCACACACATATGTTCGTAGAGTGACAGTGCATGTGAGGAATGTCACTGACAGAGAGGTGGTCATCAGAAGGGGCTGGACGTTGGCCAGTGTTTACTGTGCCAACACAGCTGTATAGCCTACTGCTCTAGAAAGGGGTGACTTATGCGGCATTGATCCTGCTTTGTTTGATTTAAGTAACTTCCCATCCTGGAGGAGTGGAAAGAGCATGTCAGGAAGAAGCTGGCAGCTGGGACTCAGGTATTCTCCTTACATAAGTGGGATGTCGGATGTGTCACGGGGGAACAGCATCACATAAGGCTCACAGACAAGCGCCCATTCAGGGAGAGATCCAGACACCTCGCTCCAGCTGATATAGATGATGTGAGGAGGTACCTTCAAGAGATGCTAGCTGCAGGCATCATTTAGGAGTCCCAAAGTCCCTATGCATCACCTATAGTGGTAGTGAGAAAGAAGAGTGGAGCCATCAGGATGTGTGTGGATTATCGCATGTTGAATAAGTGCACTGTGCCTGACCAATACACGATGCCATGGATACAGGTTGCTTTAGACTGCTTAAATGGCAGCCAGTGGTTTTCAGTATTGGATCTGAGGAGTGGGTACTATCAAATTCCCATGGCCACACTGGGAGAAGACAGCATTCATATGCTCGCTAGGACTCTTTGAATTTCTGAGGATGCCTCAGGGCTTTTCGGGCGCCCCTGTGATGTTTCAGCATCTTATGGAAAGGGCACTTGGGGACATGAATCTGCCGGAGTGCTTGGTTTACCTGGATGATATTATTGTCTTTGGGATGACTTTGGGGGAACATGGGCCATGGCTGCTTAAGATTTTGGACCGGCTGGAAGAATTTGCAAGAAATGCATGCACGTGGGCTATTCGTCAGGAGAAAAATAGATACCATTAAGAAATGCTGTCTAACACATGGAGGGACAGTAGGACATTTTGGTCTAATGTCAAAGATATCACTGGTTAGGATTCAAAGGTGTCACCCACAATGCTAAACCTTGATGGAGCCCCCACCATGGACCCTATTAGAACTGCGAAAACTTTTAATGAAGCTTTCACTAATCTGAGCAGTGTGCTACCTCACTGCTTCTTTAATGATATCACTACAATGACTGCCAGCCGCTGTGAAGACAAAATCCCCAGAATCCCCCCTTTCTATTTTAAGAAAGTATCGGTGAACCAGGTTAGAAAACTCATGAATAAAGTTTTGGGGAAATCTAGGCACAGTGGGGATTCACTAGACCTCAACCTTATCGCACTCACCCTTGAGGAAGTACTCTTACCCATTACAAAGATCCTTAACCTCTTGCTATGCTGTCACAATTCCCGTGTGTCTCGAAAATGGCCCTGGTGACCCCAGTACATAAATCTGGTGATCATGCCCCGCATAACAACTATAGGCCAATATCAATCCTTCCTCCTCTGTTCAAAGTTCTGGAACGCATTGTTGCTAATCGGCTTATGGATTACCTTAACAAATATTCCACCCAATGCCCACAACAACATGGGTTCAGAAAAGGGCACAGCACTACCACAGCACTTCTTGAATTCACCAACTTCATTCAGCAATCATTTGACCAAGGCAATCTGGTAGGGGGCACCTTCATAGAGTTAGCAAAGGCCTTTGACATGGTTAATTACCCACTTCTCCTCCATCAACTAGCCACAATAGGTCTTTCCCGTGACACAATACACTGTTTCAGTGGTTGCCTTGAAAATACATCTCAGTGGGTGAAAAAAGCCAATGTCACCTCTGAACAGCGGGTCATCCGATCTGAAGTACCACAAGGATCAATTCTTGGCCCTCTCCCTTTTAGTATCTTTCTAAACAGCCTGCCGGTCTCGTCAGCAATGGATTCTCCTATATGCGGATGACGCTGTTATTTTCACATCTCACCCTGATCCCAACCTTCTAGAAAGTAATTTGCAGTGGCGCTGAGAGTTGAGGCGCTGGACACCACACCTTGCGACATGCTGGTGACCCGGGTTCGGGAACGGACTTGGGTCACTCGGGGGCCAGCGGGGGAGGCAAGGATTGAGCATCACAGCTCTCCTTCCTCGGGGTTGGAGGGTTTGTGCTGTGAATGGCACAGCTAAGGGGGGCTTGCCCATGCCCAGGGTGCTTGGCTGCCTCCACGGAGGTGGAGACAGCTGCTGCACCCATTGCACAGTGTGCGGGCGCAAAGGGGCGAAAAGGAAAAACATCTGTGGTGGCAGGATGATGCCCGACTCTCCACAGACACTGCTCCCGGGCCGGGCATAAGGTAAGTTCCGTAATTCCGAGGAGGGAGGGAGCGGGTGGGGGTCGGGCAGAAGGGGCTGTCGGGGAGGCAAAGAAACAGCAGCCATCACAAAAAAAAAAAGAAAGTAATCTACAACTCGGTTTCAAGGAAGTTGAGGAATGATTTAGGGTCCACAAATTGGTCCTAAACTATAAGAAAATTAAAGTTTTGTTATTCACCTCTTCTCGAAACAAGTACAAGAACCATACTCTTACCATTAGAAATAACCTAGGTGCTCCACTCAAATAAATCCAGCACTTTAAGTACCTTGGTGTAACCTTGGATTGCCATCTCTTCTATACCCTTCACATTGAGAGTGTTGCCAAGGCTGTCAACATTAGGTTTGGGCTCTTATATAAGCACAGGCAGAGTCTGACACCAGAAGCTCTCATACTTGTTATCCACAGTTCAGTACTGTTCGTCATCGATTATGGCCTGGTCATATATGGGTTTGCCACTACTACCTCACTTAAAAGGCTCACCATTGCTTTAAATAAAGTGTGTAGACTTCTCATGGATGCTGCATGTCTCACACACACTTGTGAGCTATATGCTCAACTTGGGTGGCTTCAGTTAAGTGGTAGGATCAAATACCAAATGTGCCTACTAACTAAGAAAGTGCTCCTTGGGCTCCTGCCTCCAGGCATGGGAAACCTTCTTTGCCAATCTCAAAGGACTCAATGCACTTGCACTTCTACCCCCCCAACTCCTGCTAGTTTCTAGGTGCTGAACAACTCAAGGTCAGCATTCCTTTGCCTACAGAGCTCCACTCTGGTTCAATGGATTGAACAGTGTATTAACTAATCTACCCAGAATTGGCCATTTCAAGTACATGCTCTGGCAGTATCTCATATCTGAAAGCTCCTGGGATTGTGCCACTTAAGCAAAGATATGCCTGTTCCACAACTGACACCCTCTCACTGCTCCCTGCTCAGCCCCCACCCGATTAAGCAGTGTGAAAAACTGACTAGGCCCTGGCTGCTACCCCTTTCCTTTGTTCTTGAACCCCTTTCCCCCTCTTCTCCGGTTTCTCACCCCTCATTACTGCCTTCTCCCACAGTACTTTTACAATGCCTCTGGCTGCTACCCATCTCCTTTTGTCCTAAAATCCTATTCCCCTCTCTTCTTCTCCTTCTTACCTTCACTCCTTTCTATTGTTTTTATGTAATTCAATTGTTAGTCCTTCTGATGTCTGTTTGTTACCCTCCCCACTGACGTGGAACATTTGTAAATGAGCTACTTGTGCTCAGAGGTATTTTGTAATTGGAGCTTGAATAAATAAATAAATAAAAATTGGCCTCAAGCTCTCCATAGACAAATGCCAGTTTTCCAGGCCTCTGTCAAGTATGTTGGACACATCGTCTCCACCAAAGGCATTCAGACCGACCCCAGTAAAGTTAAGGCCCTCACCACCTGGCCCAAGCCCAGAAACTTGAAAGAACTACAATGGCTTTTTGGTTTCTGTGGGTATAACCAGATATTCATGAAGGACTACGCAAGAGTAGTCAGGCACTTTTGAACTTATTACAGGGGTATCCTCCAATGAATAAGAGCAAGAAGACCCCTTCACCTGGAGCCCAAACTGAACAACCTAAGTAATTTTGCCCATCCGAATCTTTTGGCTCCCGATGGACCGAGGAGTGTGATAGAGCTTTCGAGGACATTATATACTGCCTAACTCATGCACCAGTGCTCACCTATGCAGACCCACAGAAACCCTATATCCTACATATGGATGCAAGTTTTAACGGTCATGGGGCGATGTTGTATCAGGAATATCTGGAGGGCTTGCATCCCGTGGCCTTTGCAGGCCAGAGCCTAAATCCCAGAGAATGAAGGTACCCTGTCCACAAGCTGGAATTCTTAGTACTGAAATGGGCTGTTGTGGACCAATTTCATGATTATTTGTACAAGGCAAAGATTACTGTAAAGACTGACAACAATCTGTTTACTTTCATGCAGACAACAGCAAAATTGGACGCTGCTGGCTATAGGTGGTTGTCAGTTTTGTCTACTTATGATTACTGTGTAGAGTATCGCCCTGGATTGAACAACATAAATGCAGATGCTTTGTTCTGATGCCCCTTGGCTCAGGCAGCCGAGCACTCCAGCTGGGTAAAGATACCCGAACATGTGGTGAAAGCTTTGTGTAAGAAATCTGATGGTGAAGAGTCCTCCTCTTCTGAAGATGTTCCTCATTGGATGCACTGCTTAGGAGCATCTGGGAATTGCCTTCCTGTAGCCTACTGCCATCTGGCTACGCTGGATAGAAGGTCTTTGCCCCAGCTGACCACTCATGATTTAAAAAGAGAGCAGCAGACCAGTTTGGTCATGGGAGAGATAATACAAGTCCTACAGAGAAAAGGAGATCCAGCACAGGCAAAGGCTAGTGACCCACACGCTAGGTTGCTACTGTGAGAGTGGCTGAAGTTGCGACTTAAAGAAGGATTGCTCTATCGAGAGACACAAGACCAGCAGGGGGCACCTCGTGTACAGTTGGTATAACCTGACCGTTTCAAGAACCTAGAGTTGAAAGCTTTGCATGATGATATGGGCCACCTGGGAAATGAACATAACTTGGAGTTGATGAAAAGAAGATTCTAGCAGCCCAAAATGGGATCTGATGTAGAGTACTATTACAAGAACTGTTGTCGGTGCATTCAAAGGAAGTTGCTTCCCCAAAAGGCTGCCCACTAGTAAACATCAGTACCAGCAGCCCCATGGAATTAGTTTGTATTGATTTCCTCATGTTGGAACCAGATTCCAGGAATACCTCCAACATCTTAGTGGTTACTGATCACTTTACTCGGTATGCTCAAGCTTACCCCATCAAGGAACAGAAGGTGTCCACCGTGGCTAAAGTATGGATTATGCCAAAGCTTTTGATTATATTTCCCATAAGGTTCTTTTAGAACAATTAGCTCATTTGCATCTTCCATGTAATATAATTGCTTGGGTAGAATCATGACTGACTAACAGACGTCAAAGAGTCCATATACGAGGATTTTGTTCGGATTGGGGAGAGGTGACCAGTGGTGTGTTCCAGGGATCAGTCCTGGGGCCAACACTTTTCAATATAGTGGTTTCATCAATGTCAGTTTCAGAAGTAGCATGGTTGGGAAAATATGCTGATGACAGTAAAGTGGGAGCCATTAACAACAAGGAGGCAGCTAACAAGCTGCAGAAAGATCTTTGCAACCTTGGACAATGGGCAGAAAAGAAAAAATTAAAGTTCAACCTAGATAAATGTAACATTATGCATTTAGGCCCAAGAAATCAGAAATTCACGTATGAATTAAATGGTACTTTGTTAGGGGAAACAACATGTGAAAATGATCTTGGAGTGATCATCACAAATTATTTGTCCTTTGACTCCCACATTAGAACTAAAGTTAAACAAGGAAACAAAATACTGGGATGCATATATAGAAACATCAAGAGCCGTAATCCATCTATGATTGTACCTTTGTATACATCTTTTGTGAGACCACACCTTGAGTATTGCTCATCACTATGTACACCGCAATACAAGTGGGATGAAGTATTGATTGAGTAAAAACAGAGAAGGGTATTAAAAAGAATTAGAACAGTGTATGGGAAGAATTATGGTGATAGGCAGGGATCTGAACATGTACTCAATGAACTATAGAAGGTTGAGGGGTAATCTGTGTTTGGTATTTCGTGCATCCAGAGATAATTATTTATGGGAAACCATTGGTTTAACCTTGCAAGTCTCTGCTAAGAGTACACGTACACATAGATTAAAAATCAAAGGAGAAATAAGTAGAACAAACAAAAGGAAACAATGGTTCTCCCAAAGAGAGGTTGCACCAAGGCCGCGATTTTGAAAGCTGACTGATTAAAGAGCTTTTGTCCTTGTGGGGTGTTAGAAAGTCATGAATCACTCCTTACCTTCCCCAAGGTGACTCCCAGCCAGAAAGATTCAACAGAACACTTCTAGACATGCTGGGCACCTTGGATTCCCGAGACAAGCGTATCTGGAGCCAACAAGTGAGCACTTTGGTCCATGCATACAACTGCACTAAGAACAATGCCACGGGTTTCTCTCCTTACCATCTTATGTTTGGGAGGGAAGCCTGCCTGCCCAAGAACTTGTGCTTTGGGGTATCAGTGGATGGTGTCAAACAAAATGAGTATTTGCAGTATGTGAGGATGTTGAAGCAACAGTTGAATGATACTTACCGCTTAGCATACAAAGAGAGGTGACAAAGAAGTAAGTACCTGAGCTGGCACTTGAACCCAGGTCCACCGGAATACCATTCCGATTGCACTAACCAGCTGTGCCACTGAGACAGCTGGAACCTGGGCTGTCCCCGAGCACATTACTCTTTCTCAAATGCACAACCCAATAGCAACACAAATATTTACTTGTAACAATCACACAGGAGTGCGGTGTGCATATTTATGAAACACATACAAACAAAAATATTCTCACCTCTGTTTGTATGTGTTCCATAAACTTACCGCTTAACCTCTGAAAGAACCAACAAAAGAAATCAAGCCAATAAAGAGAGGTATGATAAAAAAGTATGAGCTCAAGATTTGGAACTAGGGGACAGAGTGTTACTCAGAAGTCTGGGCATACCTGGGAAACATAAGATTGCCTATTGATGGGGGAGCACACTGTATGTGGTGACAGAAAAACTGGAGAGGATGCCTGTGTGTAAGATTCGGCCACAGGGAGAGACCCAAGGATGCAAAGTGATGCACAGAAATCATCTACTCCCCATCAGAGATAAAGCTGTTGGTCCAGAGACTGATATAGTAGAGCCTCCCATGCCACCAACCACTCGAGATGCTGCACGCAGATGATAGAAGTGAGAAATTAGTGATGCTACAGGAGCTGGACCTGTCCAGACAGATGAGATGTCAGAGGAGGAAGATTCAGCTGATGAATTGGACAGAAAGACTGATGGTATGCCAGTGTGTTTTTACCCCACTTCTGAATTGGAGAGACTGTTTCAGGGCCCACCTCTGACCTTAGAGACTGGTTCTCAGATAGAAGGACCCACTGCAAGGGAACTTGAGGTTAGAGATGGTGATGGGCCTGGAGAAATGGATATGACTGTGCCTGAGGTACAGTGTTCTGACGGGGAGGCTGCTCCTTCTACACCCCTTGAAGGGACCACTCTGAACTTGAATACTAGTCTGGCTGAGCCTTTTGAGTGGTTCTGGAGCAGTCCCCTCCAAAGAAATGCTTTTTGGAGAGCCCACCTCGGACTTGAATATTAGTCCGACTGGGTTCTCTGAATGGCCTCAAGACAGCACCCCTAGTCAGGGTGGTGTGATTGATGAAGTACTAGAGCACCCAGTCCAAGTGGAGGAGAACAACACAAGCCAAGGGGAAAGTGACAAGGACTCTGCTTCTGAACAGGAGGTAGCCGCTAGACCCAAGATGCAAGAAACTCCTAGGAGGTCAGGGAGAGCTGTAAGGCCCATAGTTAAACTGACTTACGATGCACCGGGGTGCCCACT
The DNA here is from genome assembly GCA_016271365.2 of Neoceratodus forsteri. NCBI lineage: Eukaryota > Metazoa > Chordata > Ceratodontiformes > Ceratodontidae > Neoceratodus > Neoceratodus forsteri. The sequence goes on from CM028129.1 coordinate 543,902,233, forward strand.
GACCTACCATTAATTGTAGTACACAAGGGGGTATATGTCACTCCTAGGTCCCTAAGAAGGATGTTTATATGCCCTGTTAGTGCTAACTCCCCCCAGACCCGGAGGGAAGGTGACCAAGAGGAAAAGAGGCAGGTGAAAGAGTATGAAGAGGGGGAGGAGTGGTACAAGTAGACTACGAGGTACTAAAGTTCCTGTGGTTATAAAGGTTAAACATATGGGTGCCACATAGTACGTGGCCTGTGAACTAGGGAACGGGAAAAGAACTTAATGAACTGTATATACTGTTTTCTTATTCTGAAGTTGTTACGGTATAATAGATAGGAATCAGGTGTATAGTTAGAAATATTATTGTGCGTTAATGTTAAAACTGTCCTTTTTGCAATTTTTATAGTACTTTATTTGGTGGGGGTATAAACCCCCTTTGGGGGCCTACCTGTATTGCCCTGATTCTCCGTCTGCCTCTGCGTCCCCAATCTATTCCCAGATATTTCCACCACCTGGCCTGAGCTCTTTCTGTGTACCCCAGGCCCCTGACCAAGCCCCTGTGTTATTTCAGCCCTTTTGGGCTTAAAGAATTGAGCCATGAGCTGCCGGCATCTTCTCCTTGCCGCCGGTGCTTGTGCATGTGCAAAGGTGCGCTTTCATCTTTCCAACTGCCGGTTTTGTGGTCGAGCCAAGAGGTGTTTGGTGGTCCTGGTGCCCCTTCGCAGCTAAATGGGGACCGGTGACCTCAAGGAGGTGAATGAGGAGTCTCATTTACCTAAATAAAGACAGTTTGAAATGGGGCATTTAGAGGGCTCATGAATATGTAATGAGCCCTCATGAATATTGCTGAGATGTCATCTGCCGCCTGGGGGTTGTATTTCAGCGGTAGCAACAGGGGAAATACTGGGCATAAATGAATAAAAGTGGGCTCATTTGCAAGGGCACAGCTGGGGATACGAGACTGTGGGCAACTGTAAATAAAAAGCAAATATCTTGGCTGCTGGGTCACTGAGAAAACTTGGGGCTGCATGGGACTGTATGGAACATTATGGGGCAGCCATGCTGATGATACTTTGACCCCTATTCGGCAGCCAATTGGATGTCTAGGCACCCAAAGTGTGACAGAGGGCTTCTGGAAGAAGGAGTGAACTTTATTGTGGCACCAAGAGACACCACCAATCAGAACTTTTGAAGGGCAAATAAATGTGATTGATAATGATGGAGGGCCAATGAGAGGGCAAGATCATTGGGGAGAAATCCCAGGGACTTTGACAGTTTGGGGCAGTCTTTGCCAGGCTCCTGTCAAGTCAGGAGGGATCTGTGCTGAGAGAGCTGAATTGTCTGAGGTCCTTTCACAGGACCTAAGCTTGGAATTAATGCTGAGAGAGAAAAGTGAATTCTCTCTGAGAGAAACTGAGCTGGTGTGAGAACACTCCAAGTATTCTGGACTGTGCTGTTTCCTTTGAGAGAGATTGTTGACTGCAGAAATGTTGCTGGGGCTTTGAGAAGCTGTTTGGAGAGTTGGAAAGTTGCTGCAACTGGGTGCAAGCCAGGCTGTGTGGAAGCTGTTCTGAGAACTGGACAAATTGCTGAGAGCTGTGTGCTAGCTAAAGCTGCCTAGAAGGTTGGTCTGAAATTAAGAGACTCTCCGAGTAGAAGGTGAGCAGGTGTTGCATGTCTCAGAATCCCTGCCTCTACTGTGTATCCCAGTGTGAATTGGAGCTGTTTAAAGCTCGAAGACAGTGCCCAATGTCACTGTGAAAAGAAAAGTTAAAGTTGCCTGGCTGCCTCTGAAGTTGCTTTTGGTACTGGAAAGGTGACCTGTACCAGTGTTCTGAGCACTCTCCAAAACCAAGGAGGGAACCTGCTAACCCCATCCAAGTGGGGCCTGTTAGCCTCAGGGGTCACTGGCACTTGCGGGGTGCTAGGGCACCTGTGACCCATTGTGGGAGCTGGGCTGTGGAGCCACTCCTGGGTCTGGGACTTCTGAGGTTTGGTGGGACCTACATATGTGCTCTGCCATGGGCCAGAAGAGGCTGAAGGTGACAACCAAGGGGACAAGCTGCTAGACCTTTAATCAAGATCAAGGCTTCAAGACACCACTCTACTGCCCAATTCTGTGCCTCTGAGAACTGAGCCCAGCACTCTTGGACTAGTGGAGCCCTTTAAGTCAGAGACTTCTGAGACTCTTCAAACCGTGAGTACCCAGGGTTTGCCCTGGCACCCAAGGGGAGTGTTCAGTTTAATTTAAATATTATTTTCCAGCTTTTAGAGCCCCAACAGCTGGCCAACCCATGGCAATATCCAGGCCTGCACCTTGTGGGTACCCAGAGAGATTGTCTAATCATAGCACTGGTACTGGTGGGGTGGGTAACTAGGATGGTTTGGCCTACAGGCCCTGTTGTTGTGCTACTTGACTTAATCCTACTAACACATTTTCCTTCCACAGCTATCCCTGGTCCCAGTACCCCTTTCCTAACAGCTTTCCCCCAGTAAAGCGTATATAGTGTTTATTAAGCATGGCAAAGAAGGCGCAATGAAAATAGCGCTACCATAACAGCGCCGGTTCACTAAAGCGTGAATGAGAAATGATCGCTTTAGTTTAAGCGAGTAAGCGCAACTGTGATGTCATGACCATGTTGTCCAGGTAACAAATTCAGAGATTGTAGCCTATCACTTCTGGTGGCATGTAAGAAGTGCTTATTCCCATCTGCAGGATCTTCATCCTTTAGACAGAGAAGGACTGTTTGTCCTACTCAGTCTGCTCATTTTGTGTTTTATATTGTGTGAAATGGTATTATTTTGTAATGCACTGACATAACACAACTTTATCTGCCTGCTTCCCTGAGACTCCCTTGAAAAGTAGATGCAGTATTGTATTGCATTGGGGTCATCCTAGTCTGTAAAACATTAAATAAAACAAGCATTTGTCAATGCCGAATATTTGCTTGCTGGCATTGGCAGTGTAGAAGTTACAGAGCTGCATAATAGGAATGGCAGCGAAGTACTGAGCTGAAGCCAACCCCACCACCACCCTGCAAAGAGTGACAGGCATTGGGGTGTGCCTTTGGGTCATCAGGCATAACGACCACGCCATTTCACCGTACCCTACCCTGCAGACAGTGACAAGTGTCACGGTGTGCCTTGGGGTCTTTGGCCCTTATGCGCACCCCATTCCATCAGGAAATACGGTGAGATGGGTATGGTATAGGAGAATGGGGTGAAGTTTGAGCCCGAAGAGTCTGAGGCACACCTTGATGCCTCTCACTGGCTGCAGGGTGTGGGTGGGGGTGGAATGGTATGAGCATGACAGGCAAGAATCCCAAGTCACACCCCTGATACCTGTCATTTTCTACAGGGTGTGGCGTTATGGCCAGAAACCCTAATGCCTCAGGCATTCGTTGGTATTTTCACTCCAAATTTTCAACATGTGTTTTTTGTGACCCCCACCTCATGAACAGTGGCAATATCAGTTTGTTAGCCGAAAACTGCTTTTGCACAGCGACTATGGCATTTGGCACCAGAGGTGCAAAAACACATTCCGAACAGGATGTGAAAAATGACAGCAGTACTGTTCATGGGGAGGTGTAAAATGGCATTGTTGAAAATCTGCTAGAAAATCTTAAAAAAACTGGTGAAGTCACGAGCGTATGAGAAACTGTGCAATGCACACCCGTAATGTAACTAGTTTGGGGATTTTTTTACAGCAGATTGTTAACACAGGCATTTTGGGACCTCCGATCATGAACAGTGTCAGTGTGATTTTCTTTACCTGTCCCGAACAATGATTTCCCACAGCGACCACGCATTTCTGTGCTGAAAGTGTGAAAACACATTTCGGCCATGTTGTGGAAAATGACAGCTGTGCTGTTCATAAGGAGGTGTGGAAAAATGCCACTGGTGAAAATCTGGACTGAAAATATTAAAAATTCATGAACTTACGAGTGTGCGTGGAAACTGTGCAATGCTCACTCGTAACACAGTCATTTTATGGAGTTTTGTCACCAAATTTTCAACATAGCCATTTTAAGACCTCTGCTCATGACCGGTGTCACTGTGATTTTCTTAATGTGTTCCACACATTGATTTCACACACCGACTGCGCCACTGTGCACTACATGGGCAGAAACACGTTTTGGGTGAGATGTGAAAAATGGCAGCTGTACTGCTCATAAGGAGGTGTGGTAAAATGGCAATGTTGAAAATCTGGAGTGAAAATATTGAAAATTGCGAACTTACGGCGTGCGTAGGAACTGCATAGCGTCGCTCGTAAACAGTCATTTAGGAATTTTTCACCAATTTTCAACATAGCCATTTTAAGACCTCTGCTCATGAACAGTGTCACTGTGATTTTCTTAATTTGTCCGATACATTGATTTCGCACACTGACTGCGCCATTGTGCGCTACATGGGTGAAACACATTTTGGGTGAGATGTGAAAAGTGACAGCTATACTGCTCATAAGAAGGTGTGGTAAAATGGCAATGTTGAAAATCTGGAGTGAAAATATTGAAAATTCGCGAACTTACGAGCGTGCGTAGGAACTGTGCAACGCACGCTCGTAAAACAGTCATTTTTAGGTATTTTTCCACCAAATTTTCAAAATAGACTTTTTGAGAGCCCACCTTATGAACACTGGCAGTGTCGTTTCGTTAGTCATTCCAGAAAGGTGATTTCGCGCAGTGGCTGCGAAATCACCCTTTGGGCCCGAGTAACGCCATGACAGTGACAGCATTCATGAGAAGGGGTCCCAAAAACCCCATGTTGAAAATTTGGTGTAAAAATTCCAAAAAATGCCCAAGATATGCAGCAAAGTTGAAAAAACCCTATCTATAACATTATACAGCTTACCGGCATTTCCTCAGTTCGCGGTCGGCTTTGAAGAGTGCAGACGTGTTCCCGGTCCACTGAAGAGCGTTACGCTGGACTCAGAAGGTAAGTATGGGGTGGGGGATGTGGAAGGCAGGGTGCACAGGGGTGGGTGCGGGTGGGGCAGGGAGACTGCAAGGACCGTCTTTCAATTTACAGTTTTTTTTAATTACCAAGATGGCGGGGCGTTTGCCACACTGGGGTGGGCTCCCAGCGTGGCAGCTGGAAAAGGTTGTTTGGGGGCTGGAGCCGGCGAGGATTGGGCACCCCGTCGGCCCGCCACAGGTTAGTGCCACGCTGGGGTGGTCTCCCAGCGTGGCAGCTGGAAACTGTTTGGGGGCTGGAGCCGGCGGTTAGAGCTTACACCTGTCGGCTGTACAGGTATGTGTGAGGGGGCGTCAGCACGCAGTAATGCGTGCATGTTGAGAGGGGAGCTCTGCTCATTGAAGCGGAGCTCTCCCTTTCAACTGTATGCCACTGCATTTTCAGCTGTCATAGACAGCAGGAGCAGTGATTGGTGCACTGCGACCGCGCCTGCAAACACACTGACTGAATTGGAAGAGGCTGACACACCTCTAGAAAACTCGGATGATGGCACTATGTTTCTTGCACATGCATGCAAGCAAACATAAAAATGACAAGCAAATATATATACATCATAGCACAGTATGGGAGAGATAAAAGGGACTTAGGGTCAGCTTATCTTCCCTTCTGAACTGTTATATGTCAATGACTATGCCAAATAATGCTTCAAATTTCTGTTCTGTATTGTGTTGACAAAATTGAAGAATTCCTATGACTAAGGCTTTGATGTAGCTGTCTAGGCTATAATTTCCAGTTGCAAGCATGGTGTATTCGTTGTCATCATCATTTGCTGCAAATATTTGTAACAGAGTTATTGATCAGCTTAGATCTGCTATGATTAGTTGTTGCTTACGTTTTTTTAAAGCGTGGTATGTCTATGTGTTGAATATATGTTACATTAAAATGAAGTGCTGATGTGTGGTTAATCATCGACTGTTTTGGAGGTGCAATTTCATAGATTCTGGTGCTGTCTGTGTTTATGAACACTATTACAACTACACGCTTAACTGTAAGTGCACTGTTTAAATGCTGTTGTATTATTTACGCTCCCATATTGCATGCACTAATCTTGCTGCACTATTATCACACTATTCCCAGTAAAGCTATGATTTGTTTTTTGGAATTGCTGTGTGACAGGTATTTTGTGCCTGTCAGTTATCAAGTGTTTATGGTTATTGGTATTGGGAAACTGTTGGGCATCCAGTGTGTGGGGTGGTTGGTAGGGGAGGTGTGTAGGTGCAGCATCCCAGGGGGCTGTGCCAACCAGTCACCTGACCCACTTATAGCTTACTCTGTAGTAGTAGTAGTAGTAGTAGATTTTATTTATTTTGGGCGCCCTTCCAAATATAGAAAAACAGCAGACATAGCACCTGATTAATCAGTTCAATAAAATCAACAAAAATTGATCAAAACAGCTCTCTAAAAATATAAACAATTCTGCTAATCATGGATCAAAGGCGGCTTGAAATAGAAAGGTTTTCAGACCCCTTTTAAAGCTCTCCAAGGAAGGCGCCTCCCGGAGGTAGCCTGGAAGAGAGTTCCAAAGAACTGGGGCCGCAGTCTCAAAGGCCCGATCACCTAACAATATTAATCTCATCCTGGGCACCTCCAGGAGGGCCTTCCTAGCTGACCTAACGATCGGGGGGGGGGTAGGGATGTAATAGCTTCTTCAGGTAACCCGGACCCAGCCCATGTAGGGTCTTATAGGTCAAAGGACCTATTTTAAAGGAGATACGCCAATGCACCGGCAGCCAGTGCAGTTCATGCAGTACCAGCGTAACATGACAGGATCTTGGCATACCCATCAATAGCCGGTCTGCAGCATTGTGCAGCAGCTGCCTCAGCGCACCTCCACTGACCCCGAGGTAGAGGGCATTACACTAGTCAAGCCTGGAGGTGACAAACACTTCTATTAAGGTGGCCAGGTCTTCAGGAGGGACAGGGGACTTAATTTGTGTGATGTTGTGGAGGTGGTAAAAACCGACACAGACAACGGCTGACACCTGAGGATCATGTGTTAGCCTGCTGCCTGTAACAATGCCCAAATTATTCTGGGTGGAGGCACTGCGCTGTTTACTATAACTTTGGGATAGAATCCCTGACCACCACTGTAGCAGGATCCAGGCCCCTTAACCTGTTAGAGGGTCAACAGGCAGGGGTAGTAGCTCACAGGCTCATGGCACCTGGGCAACATAATATAAGATGTATTGTACTGTTTGTATTGTGTTTTAAGCATCAGGCATGGCTGAAAAATGGTTGTGCCCAGTCCACCTCCTGGTTAAAAAAAAAAAAGAAAAAACAAATGAAAATTATCCCTTTCCTCTGTCTGTGATTTTGCTCCCTTCATTGCCTTTCCTTCTTCTCTCTTTTACTTGGTATACCTCCCTGTCCTCTCGCTGTGTTTCGTTATACTTCCTGAATGCCACCCTTTTTTCCTTCTTCACCGTGGCCCTTCTTTTATCCATAATGGTCTCTTTTTCCTTCTGCTTTTACTCACTTCCTTTATGCAGAGGTTGGTTGCTTTAATTGTGCCCTGCCTTATTTTTCCCCACCGACATGTGCCTCTACCTCTCCCTGCTAATCAGGGGTGTAGCCAGGCATTTCAGATTTGTACACCAACCTGCCACACTGCTATCCCCTTCCCCACTGTTGTTCATGCCTGCCCCCCCCATCACTCAAATCCAAGGTTCCTGGCTCCAATCAGGTGATTCCACACTAGACCTGTTGTCTGCGCAGCTAGTGCAGTGATCAGCTCCTGCTGCCCACTGGTAAATGCCACTGATTGCACCAGAAGTCCAAGACTATGGTAGAAATTTCTTCTCTCTCTCCCCTACAGGTAGGCAGATTCAGTCCACTTGCCACTCCACATGAAGTCTTCATTCTTTTTACTGGCTCTGAGTCTGTTCTTCTGTCTGCTGTTCCTCAGTTCTTCTACTTCTCTCACTCCCAGTACAATTGAACTAATAGTATGACTTCTAACTTTGCTGGGGCATTTAAACTCGCCACCCCAGACTTGCCACACCCCCTACCAGATTCTGCAGCCAATCACTATGCAGGCGGAACCATGTGGACCTAATTGAGACCTTCAGCTTCAGCATTCGTGGTCCACTCTGCACCCCCAAAACAAAACTGAAAGAAAAGAAAAAGCCTGTGAAGCCAAAGGAATGTAAACATAATGGACTAGAGAGGGCAAAGCAATGCTGGCCAGCTTGTTTGCTACCCCCTGCTACTAAACTTGGTATACCATGGCTTACTTGGGGTATCAGTAGCTACACCCTTGCTGCTAATCCCCACCTAGGAGGCAGTTTCTAAGGCAGTCTCCCATTTCTTTAAAATCCACCATCCTAAAGTCCAGGACCCTTGTTCTCGTGTGTTTTTCATCTGTTCCTGTCTTTATGTTAAACCACACTATACATTGATCACTGATACCCAGGGGACTGCCCACTGTGACGTCTGCAATGCTGTCCCTGTTTGTAAGCACCCAGTCCAGAACTACCCAATCTCTAGTGGGTTCTTTGACTAGCTGCCTGAGAAAAGACCTTGTAGGGAGTCAAGGTTGGCCCTGCTGCTTACTGAGGCCACCATTAGAAGGCCACACCCTTCATCTGACAGACTGAAGTCACCAACTAGCAGCACCTCCCCCTTCTGTCACTCTGATGATGACTTCCCTAAGTGCCTTATTCAACTTGTCTCCCTGTGCGGGTCGTCTGTACGCTGCCCCGGTATGTATGGCAGCCCCAAAACCTGTCTCCAGGATGACCCCCAGTACCTCCAGCCCTTCCTTTTTCTCCAGGTGAGCCTGTACCTCTGTGGCCTTGATTCCCTCCCTCACATGTAATACAACCCTCCTCCCCTCCTCCCTGCCTTGTCTCTCATGAACAGAAGGTAACCCGGTGGGGTCATTCTGTTATGGATGCTATATCTAGGTCAGTTTCCACTATGAGGGCTTCTAGATCTGGAATTTTGGTTCCAAGATTCCGTGTACTGGCACACATGGCCCTCCACACCTTACTTCCCACCACCTGCTTACCTGCTTCCCCCCTTTCCTGCCTGTGCTGTTCCCTGAATTTCCCTCAAACAACCACTTCCCTTTTTTACCTTCACTATTCCCAGTCTGCTTCAATACTTTAACCTTGCTTACCTGATTTATACCCCCCTTTCCTCTGTTTTGTCTTCACCCCTGCCTTCTTGCGCCCCTGCCCTAGGGGAGTTTACTCCGCTTGGGTCCTCCATCCCTCCATCCCTGATGCTCCATCATCTGGGGGGAGACAAGTTTTGCCTCCCAAGGTTATTCTGCCTCCCTGCTCTGGCTAGTTTAAATGCTCAGCCAAGAAGCATTTCCACCTACCACCAAAGTGTGCAGTCCCTTTCCTGAAAGGTGCAGGCCATTTACCTTAAAGAAGCCCATTTAGTCCCGGGCTGGCCCTCAGTCCCCAGTGTAGCCAAAGCTCTCCTCTATGTACCATGTCTTCAGCCAGTGGTTAAGTGCCCTGGTGCAGAGTACTCTTTTCTCTCCTTGGCCATACACAGGTAACACATTGGCAAAATCTACAGTGCATGCCACCTGCTTGAAGTCCCTCCCCAAGCTCCCTGAAATTACTCTGCTCGATTTCTACATTGTCCCATGACAGGTCATTTGTCCCGAGATGGACAGCGACATCTAGCTCCCTCCCATCTTCTGCTGCCCTTGTGATCTACTGTTTGCACTCTCCATCCCTCCAGATCGAAGCTCCGCTCAGGCACATCACCTCCTTATCGCTTCCTCCCTCACTCACTCTCAAGTCTGTCTCCTAACAATAGAGACCCTCACAAGCAGCTGCTTCCTCCTTGGCTGGGGGCCTCATTCTCCCTCTTTGGGGCTTCCTTTTTGGAGGACTCCCACTTTCTCCTTTCCCACTCTGATGGGTGCCTCCTCTTGGCTGCCCTGTCCCACAAGTATGGTGAAAGAGTTTTGCAGTGGTACAAGCTGATGAGCATGCACCCTTTCCGCCACCTCCACCCTCCCAGAGCCCACCTAGGTCTATCTACCCTGCTTCTGCTTAAACATCCTCTGGGGGAGCGGAGGCAGATTTGGTGGCCCCTGGGTGGGGCATGGGTTGGGCAAAAGGTCTTCTGTATCCTTACCAGTTCAGCCTGGAGTCCAGCAACTTCTGCAAAGAACCCAGAGAGGTGAGTACATATGGGGCAGCGCCTCAGTCTTCAGAAGGTGTCCGAAATACTGCAGCTCTACAACCACTGCACTGCACCACTCCCAATGATCTTTCCTTGCACTAGTGTTTATTAAAGCTCTGCTCCACCCTTCTACCTGCTTCCTACTCTCTTGTACTTCTGCCTCTCCCTTTTGCTTTCCTGTTTTGTTACCCCACCCTAGATAGGGTGTCTCTTGCTTTCCCTTTTGTAACCCTCCTATTTGTTTGTACCTTTTTCTGGAAGACTACTGCTCCTTATGCAGCTGTATTATAAGAACATTAGAAAAGCATTGGCAGATGGGGACCGTGCAATCCATCTAGCCTGCCCTAGAGACTACCCCCCTCCCTATGCAGCCTTTGTCCTAACTTGTTCTTTATATCTGTCCCATGCGAGTTTGAACTCCCTGATTGTCTTTGATGCTACCACCTCCGGGGGCAGGCTGTTCCATGGGTCTATCACTCTCTCTGTGAAGAAGTACTTCCTGAGGTTGCTTTTGAACCTTCCTCCTACCAGTCTCATATCATGCCCTCTCGTGTGTGTGCTGCTGTGTTTTGTTGAAATAGATTGCCTATCTGAGATGTGCTAAATCCCCTCATGTACTTAAATGTTTCAATCATGTCCCTTCTGTTTCTTCTCTGCTCAAGGGAGTATAGGTTCAGCTCACAGAGTCTTGCTTCATATGACCTGTGATGCAGTCCATGCACCATCTTAGTAGCCCTTCTCTGCACCATTTCCAAATGGTCAATGTCCTTCTTGAGGTGAGATCTCCAGCACTGAATGCAGTACTTCAAGTGTGACCTCATCAAGGACCTGTAGAGGGGCATGATAACCTCCCTCTTTCTACTAGAAATTCCTCTACTTAGATATCCAAGGATGCCACCCACTTTCTGTGCTGCTTTCTCACATTGTTTTCCTACCTTTGATTCTCCTGTGATGATTATGCTGAGATCTTGCTCTGTTTGTGTCTCCTCAAGTTGATGTCCTCCCAGTGTAACATAGAAACATAGAAGTTGATGGCAGATAAGAACCGCAAGGCCCATCCAGTCTGCCCATTTTTTCTATAGTGTACAGTGTGTACTTTTTTCCAGGGTTCCTCTTTCCCAAGTGCATTACCTTACACTTTTTGGCATTAAATTGTAGCTGCCAGTCCCTGGACCAATCCTCTAGCCATCTAAGGTCAGCTTCCATGTTATCTGCTCCTTCCCTTGTGTCCACTCTGTTGCAGAGTTTTGTATCATCTGTTAACAGGCAAACCTTCCCTTTTAGTCCATTCACTATGTCTGCTATAGATAAATAGGATTGGTCCCAGTACCGATCCCTGTGGGACGCCACTGGTCACCCTACCCTCCCATGACAATGATCCATTGACTAGCACTCTCTGTGTCCTATCGTTCAGCCAGTTACTGATTCAGCTGACCATCTTCTGTCCGGCTCCTGTATGTTACAGCTTGTTGGTTAGCCTTCTGTGAGGGATGGTGTCAAAGCCCTTGCTGAAATCTAGGTATACACTGTCCACCGCCCCTTCCTGATCCAATGTTCTGGTGATCCAGTCGAAGAAGTCGATCAAGTTGGTTTGACAAGAGCATCCTACTGTGAAGCCGTGTTGCTTTGGGTCCATTTTTCAAGTATTTGTTATGTACGCCACTATCCTCTCTTTTAGTAGTGACTCCATCATTTTCCCCACAACTGAGGTCAAACTGACAGGGCGGTAATTTCCTGCCTCTTCCTTGTTTCCTCTCTTGTGTAAGGGCACAACGGTTGCCTGTTTCCAGTACCGAGGTATTTTTCCGCTATCTAGTGACTTGTTGAAGAGCTCAACCAGTGGTGCAGCCAGTTCCTCTCAGAGCTCCTTCAATATCCCAGGGTGTATGCCGTCCGGTCCCATGGCTTTTTCCACTTTCAGTTTATTAAGCTCTTTTAGGACTCTCTCCCTTGTGAATGGGCTAACATCTGCTCCCTGGGTATCTTCCTTTGTCCTGCTCAGTGTGGGACTTTTGCCGCTGTCTTCTATGGTGAAGACAGAGCAAAATAACTTATTTAGCACTTCTGCTTTGTCCTTATCACTCTCTGCCAACTTACCTTCCTTGGTTGCAAGTTGGACTATTTCTTCCTTAGTTTTTCTTTTTTCTTTTATGTATCTATAGAAGGTTTTGTCTCTCTCCTTAACACCCTGTGCTATTTTCTCTTCTGTCTGTGCTTTTGCCCTTCTAACAGCTTTCCCTCCCTCCTTTAATTTGTTCTTGTATTTTTCCATGTCTGTTTTGTGTTTTGTTTGCTTGAATTGTGTAAAAGCCTTTTTTTCTCTCTTTGATTTTGGATGCTACTTCGTGAAAGAACCAGAGAGGTCTTTTCCTTCTTTTGGACTTGCTGATCTGCTTAGTGCATACAGTTGTTGCTATATGCAGAGCAGCCTTCAGAGTATTCCAGCAGTCCTCTACATCTCTTGTGAGTCCTCCTTCTAGCATGATGCGATAATAGTTCTCATTTTGGGGAAGCAGGCTTTTCTGAAAACTAGTACCTTGAATTTGGTGTGACTATTTTCCTCCATATTGTTCACAGTAAACCAGACTGAACTGTGATCACTGATCCCTAGATTGGTTCCCACCTCTGCTTCTGGGATCCTTGTGTTGTTTATCAGCACTAGATCCAATATTACTTTGTCTCTGGTGGGTGAGTTCACCAGTTAATGCAAACCTGCTCCCTTTAGTGCAAAAAGGACCTGTTTGCTCCAGTGTGAGGCTGCTGTGTATGAGGACCAATCCACATCTGGCAGATTGACGTTCCCCACCAGCAACAACTCGCCCCTGTCCGCCATCATTGAAATGGTATCCAAGAGCTCCTTGTCTACATCGGGTTTCTGGGATGGTGGTCTGTATATGACTCCTACCTGGATAGGGACTTTGTTCCCGGCTCCTAGTGTAACCCAAAGGGCTTCTGCTTTACTGTGTTTTCCCTTGATTTCTGTTACACATATGTCATCTCTGACATACTATGTCACCCCCACTCCTTTCTTCCTCTCACGATCTTTCCAGAATAATGCATACCCTGGGATGGTGACATCCCAGGCATGGTTCCCAGTGAATAATGTTTCCGTAACAGTGACCATGTCTAATTGTGCATCTGCCATTATGGCTTTGAGATCAGCGATTTTGTTTGGCAGACTACGAGCATTGATGCACATTGCCTTACATCCCCTTCTGTTCTGGTCATTTGCATTTTTTATATGTTTTGGTTGTGTAATTTTGTTGAAATGCTTGGTCTGAGTACATTTGGTGCGAAGTTTGGTCTGAGTATGATTGGCGCATCCTTGTGCTGAACTAGTTGGTGATAGGGGAGGGGCATTTGGCAACCCTTTTTGTGCTAGGGGTGCCTGTGCCACCTCCCCCCCATCCACTAGTTTAACTGATCCGTGTGAACATCGAATTTTTGCCCTAGCGCTTGGGTCCCCTCCTTTGAGAGGAGTAGGTCGTAGAATTTAAAGAGGCAGTATAGCACAGTGGTCTAAGACTCTGAGCTGCAAATATGGTGACATCCAGCAGACCAGACCTGGGTTTGAATCCCACAGCTTCCACTTGCATACTGTGTGACCCTGAGCAAGTCACTTAACCTCCTTGTGCTCCCAGGTCGCTCCTGTAAAAAAGCTTTCAGCTTAGTGTGCTATACCTGGTTAAAAACAACTAAATAAATAAATAAATAAATAAATAAAAGAACTCCCGTTTCCAGAAGTCCTGCCATTTTCCAATAAAGTGGTGGCCTTTTTCCTGGCACCAGTCCTTTAGCCAGATGTTTAGCTCAGAGATGTCCCCTTCCCTGATCTTCTGCCTGCTGTCTCCTTTTTTCCAGACTGGCAGAATTTCAGAGAATGTGATAGTGGATGAAAGGGAAGCAAGCTTGTTGACCAGCCTGGTGAGATTTTGTTTCATTTTCTCTACTGACTTACTGGCTAGATCATTCGCACCTATGTGGAGAATGACATGTGTGTCTTGATCAACACCTCGAACGATTTCCTTTATTTGATTGGTGTCCCTCCATGCTGATGTTCCGGGGAGGCACCTTGCAGCATGGCCCTGCTGGAGGTGAGTCTTTACACCCCCAATCATTAAGTCACTGATTATTAGTACCGGTTTCTTTTTGTCCTTTTTAGTGAGTTTAGTTGTGTGCTGTACCTCCGTCCGCTGCTCTGGGTTCACATAATTTTTGATGTTCATCATGCTATTTGTCATGGTAGATAGTGCAGTGTACCTAGTCAATGTTTGACTAGGTTTGGTACCTTCCTGTATTGAGGATTATGTGCCAGTTGTGCGAGACCTGACCTGTTGCTAGCCCCCTGGCCTGTTTGTCCTTTGGGGTTGGGGTACAGGTGTAGTGTGCCTTGAAACTAAATAAATGTTTTACACTTGTAACACTTAGGTGGCGCTATCCCAAGGGCTACTACCCCTGCCTGCTTGGCTAGTAGCAGGTTAAGGGGTCTGGGTACTGAAACGGGTGCCTCCAACCAGAGGTCAGGGTTGTTAGTGGTCAAGCTGACCTGGGCACAGCCCTCCGGAACACTGTAACCCCCCCTCTTTCCCTTCTAGTGGCCTGAACAATGTGCAATAATTACTTTCACAATGACCCTTATTCACCAGGCAATTACCCACACTGTTTGCACTTACCACCAGGGCTGGTTCCTCTAGTTTGACCCTGGGGACCCCCTGTAAAACAAGGTTAAGCACAGGAAATAGCAACAGTACAATACTTTTGGCACAAACTGGAACCACAGTCAGCTTAAATGCAAACAAAGTTAAATCTGATTTATTCAGGGGACTTGAACAAGGGAGGGGCATAATCAAGTTGATTTGCTTAATAGCTATATTAATCAGACAGTTATGCATGCACTTCAGAGTCCCTACACAGTCGCACACTCTGGGTACCCAGGTAGGAAAACGGTGGGCTAGCGAGGAACATTGCAGCTGGTTGGGGCCCTGTGATGGAAGAAAGCAACATGCAAAATACACACTACTTTTAATCCGGAGCCAGAGGGCACAGTTCGTAAAAGAAAAGGCAACAAGACAATCAGATGACAACACTTTCAGATTTAGCTGTTGTTGCAGGGAGCTACCCTGATGTTTACTCATGATACCCAATACTGGACACAGGCAGGACGAAATTGAGACTGCAGGCTGTTGAGCTGGAGTGCCTGGAGAAGTAGGGCCATCACGAATCACCGAGGCGTCATTCCTGTTCAAGGCATTGAGCAGGGGGCTGATCCCCAGGCCGGTCTCTCATTGATGACTCTCTGCGTAGCAGGTATTCTGGCTGGGCCAGTGTAGCAGGGCCCAGGCAAATGGAAATGGATACGGATTCAGTCTGTGGAGCTGGATACAGCCTCCAGCAAGCAAAACACAGTTCAGACACACAGTGGGGAACCAAATCATGACCCACTATAAGCACACAGCACATTCACAGGTAAGGAAATTCCACTGTACCAGGCAAATGGCTCTCCGATCACAATTACAGAGTCTCTGCACAATCCGGGAGTTCAGAGGTAGATGGAAGCCTTGACAGGCCGATCGCATTCAACAAATCTTTGGTCTTCTTCAGGTTAAAGTCTGGTCAAAATTCAGTGGCTTAATTCGCTCTCCAAATTTGGATTCAGTCCGAAAAAAACCCCACAAGTTTCCTCTCAGGAACAGCAGGCAGGCATGCAGGCCAAACTCAGGCCTTTCCACAGTTCTCCCACGCAAATCCACTATGGATTGCTGCACAAACTATTTATTTATTTACATTTTGATAACCGTTAAGCTCACTGAAACCAGAGGTCCCATTTTCAGGAGTGACCCCGGATTAGTTACAGACAATAATTACATATATTGGCAGGAGTACACAGTAGTACATACATTGGTAGGAGTACACACTAGCTGGAGCATACATTGGATAGCGTATAGAGTACATTACAGAGCATGTCAGTTACATACACATAATAACATAGCAAATTAAATCAGATATATGACATCTTAACCAACAATGCTTTAGGGGAGAGGTGGTAACAGCAATATGCAGGAGCTGTTACTTCTTCACTTCCCAACTCAGATCTAACTGAAACTGCAAGCAGTGTGGGACTTTCCCCAAGATCCAAAAGGTTCGGTTGGCTGATCTGTCTGTCAGTCACAACAAGGGCTCCCCCTCCAGGTTATTTTAGGCACCAAAAAGCCCAAAACTACAATTCCTACAAGTTTTGGCCCCACCAAGCCCCTGTAGGCAGGCTCCATTTTAGAGTCCCAAATGTACTGATTGGCCCATTCTGCAGTCCAGGACCAAGATGATGGAAACAAACAGAACTGTCCATGCTGCAAAGAAGGCAGGTTAGAACAAACTGCAATATTATTACTACTCTAACAAATGATCAGCAAACAAGTACATCTTCTAACAGAGCTCCCTCTCAGATTAATTATAACTGCAATCCAGGCAGCTCTTAAAGAGACAGTACACAGAGGCTATACAGGCACTCTCTGGCGATGCATTTAAACTGCTAAAATGCAGAACACCAGCCTGGCAGTGAGCATTTAGGCAAGCTCAAGGAAGACTTTTCAGGAATCTTCATTTGTAGGGGGGTTACACCCTTCCCTGCCTGGAGAAAACTTGGCGTCTGCGTCAAGTCTATACCATCATGCATCAGTTAACATAAACTTATTACTTTACTATACATATTCACTACACTTCACAATACTATTTCCATAATGACAATGCTTATGCACGTTTCATACATGTGATACTGATTCCACTATGATTAACATACTTGTAACATCATAATACTGATTCGTGTTATAACTTCCTGTACATTTAACAATGTAGGAGGGGGCCCTTCCCTATCAGCTAACTTGAGGCTAGATGGGGGTAGGGGCACCATACTGAGAAGGAAGAACAATCAATCTGGAATTGGCCATTAAGCTCAGTTTGGGTAGTGAGCTCTGAGAAATATAAACACCTTTGTGAACCACATTGAGAGGCAAATCCACTGGCCTCCCAGGAGAATCATAACTGAAGCACAATACTGGCTTGACAGCTCGGCCAGTCTTTCTGGGGGGAACAGCCACAGTCTCTGTACTTTCAGCACTAACTTTGGAGCTTTTGTCAGTCATGAGGGGTGCCTCTGCATGGATGGGAATGTCCAAACTGGGAGCACTGTCAGCTCTTTGCTCAGTAGGCTCTGTCTCCACAACACTTGGCTCATTTAGAGAAGGTTCTGGCACAATTAGACTTTGTGGCTCTGAAGTGGGGTCTGTCAGCACTCTCATATTGTTGAGACTCAGACCTTCAGCTCCTTCTTTGGGCAATTCACACAGTTCCACAAAAGACAGAGTCCGCAGATGCAGATGTGATGCTTTGCACCTCACTTTCAGGGAGCATTGGCTCCAAGGACAAAGCTGGGGGGTTAGGCAGTCCAGAAGGCCCAGCTTCATCCCCACAATTAGTCATAGGGTTACCTCAAAATGGCTGACTCAGTTTATAGAAGGGGTAATAGGCATTGTCACACTCACTATCGTCAGAGGTGGACTGACAGTCACTATCATTCTGGGCCTGCTGCGGGGGAAACCTTAACTCTGTAACTACTGGGGTAGGTTGATTCTGTACTTTTTTGCAGCAGCAGCATGAGTCACTGGCCCAGGGGAGGTAATGTCTGCTGGCTCAGCTTCAATAATAACTTGGCCGATAGGCAGAAAATGGTTACGGTGCATGGTCTTGCCAGCTTTAGAGTTATTCTCTGGGCATACCTTGAATACTGGTAGATCATCCAACTTTCCAACTACTACATGAGGAAGATGGTGCCACCTATCAGCAATTTTGTGCTTGCCATGTAGTCCCAAATTGCATAACAACACATGGTCTCCGGGCCGTAGCTCTTGAGCCTTTACTTTCTTGTCGTGCATCTCTTTGTTGGCAAGATTTCTTTTAGCGGCCATTGTTTGAGCCAGTTGCTATGCATGGTTCAATTGAGCTTTCAGTTTCTGTACATACTGCAGGTAGTTTTCAGCTTGGACCCCATCTGGACAGACCCCAGAACAGACATCAACTGGCAGGCGGGCCTCCCTCCCAAGCACGAGGCGGTAGGAGGAGAACCAGTAGCATCATTTTTGGTGCAATTGTACACGTGTACCAAGGTGCTAATCTGCTGGCTCCACTTATGCTTGTCTTTTGGGTGGAGGGTGCCCAGCATGTCTAGAAGGGTGCGAATAAAACATTCTGGTTGAGGGTGCCCCTGCAGGTGATAGGGGGTGGTTCTTGACTTCTGCACCCCCCACAGAGAGAGCATTTCTTTGATTAGCCGACTTTCAAAGTCTCTGCCTTGGTCAGAGTGGATCCACTGGGGGGCACCATAGTGGACAAAGAAATGTTCTACTATCACCTTGGGATGGTAGAAGCCTTTTGATCTTTAGTTGGAAAAACTTGTGCATACTGTATGAAATGATCTGTAACCACTAACACATTGCCAATATTCCGCTGATCAGGTACTAAACACAAAAGTCTATGCAGACCAGTTCCATGGGGGTGCTGGTAGTAATATTGACAAGGGGGGCAGCCCTCTGAGGCAGGGCTTTCCTTTGCAGGCAACGACTGCATGTCTCCACATGGTGCTCAACATTGGCCCCCATCTTGGGCTAGTAGAATCGAGATCATACTAGGTCGAGAGTTCTGTCAATACCAAGGTGCCCCATGTGATTGTGGAAGGACCTCAGTACCAAGTCTTTAAAGGCCGTGGGCAGGACCAATTGCTGCGTGTCTACTCAACCACTGTGATCCAATGCATCTCTGTATAACAACTGATTGTGTAACTTCAACCGGGGGCTTTCTTTAAACAACAGGGCAGTTCGCAAGTCAGGGGAACGCAACTGGGACACATCTTTCCCCACACGCAGGGCATCAAGTGCTGGGTGAATCATAGGATCTTGGGATTGAGCCCACTGGATGCTGTCATTGTCAAATTGAGGTAGTGTACTAATATCTAGAGTAGAGAAATGGCAATAGGCAGCTGGTATGCAGGTATCAGGAGGGCCCAAGCAATCTACTAAACAATCCATTGTGTCCGTAGACATCTGTTCATCGCTATCAAACTTTTGGCACAGTACTCGGATGTCAGGTTCAGACAACCTGACCCAGTCACTCTTGGAGACTGACCTTCGTGACAGGGCATCAGCATCAATATGGTTTGGTCCTGGCCTGTATTCTACAGCATAATCATAGGTTGATAAAGCAGAGAGCCACCAGTGCCCAGTGGTGTCCAACTTAGCTGAAGTCTGTACATAGGCTAACGGGTTAGTGTCGGTCTTCGCCAATATCTTTGCCCCATAGAGGTACTCATAAAACTGGTGAACAGTGGGCCATTTTAGGGCAAGGAACACCAGCTTGTGCACAGGATAGTTTCGTTCTGATGGGGTCAAGCTCCTGCTGGCAAAAGTCACTGGTCTCAAACCATTCTCATGGTCTTGATACAGCACTGCTCCTAGGCCCTGCAGACTAGCATTCGTATGCAGCACATATGGCTTGGTAGGGTCAGCATAGGCGAGGATGGGAGCATGGGTGAGCTGGTATATGACACTGTGGAAGGCTGCTTCACATTCGAGTGTTCAGCAGGGCCCAAAAGGTTTACCTGTTTGGAAGTATACTTTCTCAGGTTCTTTGACTGCCCCTTTCTTGTATTTACGGTTGGTAGGGGGGTAACCCTGGGTGAGATTCAGGAGCGGGTGAATCACCTTGGAATAGTCTTTTATGAACCTGCGGTAGTAGCCACAGAACCCCAGGAAACGTTGTAGTTCTTTGAAGTTATGGGGCTGGGGCCAAGTAGTCCGTGACTCGACCTTACTAGGATCGGTCTCTATCCCTTCTGCAGATACTATGTGCCCCACATACTTCACGGAGGTTTGAAAAATCTGGTGCTTGTCAATGGACAGCTTGAGGTCGAAGTATTCCAATCGGTCCTGCACTTTAAACAGTCGGGTCTCATGCTCCTCTAATGTGCATCCGAATACTGTGACATCATCTAGGTACACTAGGCATTCCAGCAAGTTCATATCTCCCACCGCACGTTCCATCAGTTGCTGAAAAGTGGCCGGGGCACCCGAAATCCCCTGTGGCATTCTCAGGAATTCATAGAACCCCAAAGGACAGATGCAGGCGGTTTTCTCACGATCCTTCGTGGCCATCGGAATCTGATAATATCCACTGTGAAGATCCAATACTGAGAACTCTATGACACCAGATGCTCTGAAACTTGCCATCAGTAGTTCAGTGATGTCCTCCATACATTATGGGCTGCCTATCTATAGGACATGCACTAAAACTGCCCTAAACAAAGTCAGCACACTACTAAATAAGGCCTGTCGACTAGCCATAGGGGCTGCCCAGGACATCCACACCTGCATGCTCTACACCAAAACTGGGTGGTTCCCACTCCATCTTAAAGCACAATACCAAACCTGACTACTTCTGAAAAAAGTGCTTCTTGGACTTTCTCCCCCTGTACTGGGCTGCCTCCTTACGCCGGCAGTTCCCACCAAATCAACAAGAAGCATGGCTACAGACAGGTTGGTGATTCCCTTCAAAAGGACGAAACTCACCCAGAACTCCATCCTGTACCAAGGACCAAAATGGTACAATGAGTTACCTGCTAACCTTACAGAATCACCCAAGATTAGTACCTTCAAATCTGGGCTCAGATCCCTTCTTGACACGAAAAAGAATTGTGCTTGCCTACACTAATATGGCAGAATTTCAGCCACCCAACCCTCTCTCTTTCACCCCCCCTTTTTATCTCATCAACCCCCCCATCCCCGAACGAGGCCCACTCAGCTGACAAACCACTTCCACCACGACGACGCCATCCCTGGCTGACCCGCTACCCCCCTTAGGCTAGACTGACCAACTAAATAGTGAACTACAAGGCTGAACTCTATTTACCCTATTCTCTTCAACCTTTAGTTGAATATATAAGATTTCTTTGGTATTTGAATGTCTGTGTAACTGTTTTCTGTTCTCGGTAAACACTTTTATATTTGTAATGTTTGTTCAACAATGACCTGTAACCTTTGAAAACGAGTCCTAGACTCAAAGGTGTTAATCCCAAACTGAAATAAATAAATAAATAAATAAATAAATAAATAATTAAATAAATGAACGATTTGCTCCCATTCAAGCAATCCAGGGCATCTTGTACACGGGGCATGGTGTATTGATCTGGGATGGTCCGCTGGTTCGGGGTTCGATAATCAACACACATCCTCACTGACCCATTCTTCTTGCGCACAACCACAATGGGAGAGGCATATGGGCTCCTTGTTTCCTGTATCACGCCAGCAGCGAGCATTTCCTGCAGGTGTCTCCTCACATCATCTATGTCCGCTGGGGCGAGACGTCGGGATCTCTCTCGAAATGGCTGGTCATCATGCAGGCGTACATGATGCTCTGCACCCTGGACACACTCCATGTCCCATTCTTTTAATGAAAACACTTGGTCTCTCTGGGCGATCTTCTTGCTAATCCTAGCCTTCCATTCAGCTGTCAGCGGGAATCACCAAAGTCAAGTAAGTCCGAAGTCACTCTCTCCTTCTGGCCAGAGTACTTGTTATTGGGCAATACTGCAGTGTCTGTGCAGTGTACTGTAGCTAGAGTGCACCCTCTGTTCACCCGGACCTTCCGATCTGACACATTTCAAATCTGGACCATCATTCGTCATGCATAGGCATGGGCACGGGCAGGCAAGATGCTGGGTTTGACCAATAATCCTTCTGGCAATTTTCCATCACCTGGTGCATCCAACATTATATGTTGTTTTTTATGTTTCTCTTTAGGCGGACTTCTCCTTGGATTGTGCACTGAGCGTTGGGGGCCAATACCAAGGAGTCAGGTTCCTTTTTCCACACTATCCCCACTGGCTCATCTGGGTCCTTTTCATTGGGTTTCTGTTGTAAGTCATATGCCCTTTTTACTAAGGCTGGAATTCTTAGGGCCCGTCCAGTCAGTTGCCCTTGTTTCTCATAGCAGAGTTGTGCTAGTCTCCCAAACATGTGGGTGTTTGTTCCAATTAACAGGGGAACCCCATCATACAGTCCGGTGGGGGGACACACTAGGGCCAGTGTCTCTTCTTGCTCCTCTACACTAGTTACAGTTGCAGGAAAAGACAACCAGAGGTGGACATATCCTAGGTAGGGATAAGACTTGTTGCTCAGCCCCTACACATGTAGGCCTTCCAGGGATTGTAATGGCACATCAGATAAGTGTTTGTCGTACCAGTCCTGAAAAACAATGGTCACTTGTGACCCACTGTCAAGCACAGCCCAAGTAGGAATACCATTCACAGCCACAGTAGTCTTCATTGAAGGGCCCACTATTTTGGACCAGTGTGGAGGGACAACAGCAGGGGCCTGGACAGACGATTTAGCCACAGAGGGGTTTGAGTTAGGATGGCCGAAGCCTTTACTGTGGTTATTTCGTGCACCCCTTGACCACTGCTTCATTTTCTGAAGCTGTCCTTGAAGCCGGTTCACCACTTTCTCTAAGTCCTTCTGAGACTGGCATTCCCTCTTCATATGGCCATCCTTGCTGCAATTGTGACAATGACAGGCTGTTGGGGCATCTTTGGGGAAAACATAGCAGGGGATGCTGGAGCATTGATGAGAGATTGTGATCTGACTTCTGCTGGTAGTGTACCATGTCTCAAAAGTTCCTTTAGGGTGGCAGTCAATTCCTTGAGCTCAGCCGAGAACCCACCCTCAGTAGAGGATGCCTGAGGGTGCACCCCTACCCCCATAACAGTCACGTCCTGACAGGGGCCAGGGTGTCTGTCTGCAGGGGATACCTCAGCGAACGCACCCAGTTGTACTTTTCTGACTTCCTTCAGCAACTCCTCCCCCCACTGTTTAGCCCACGGCGGGACACTCATAGTGGTCTCCATTTCGCAAGGGCCTTCCGGTGCCATGAACACTTGGACTGCACTCACCCCATAATTACAATCTCCCTCTTCACCTTCTACCACCCGGAGTTCTTTTATCAAGTCACAGTAGTCAGATGGGTTACCTCTCCTATCTTGGAGCCTTAACTGGATGATCTGCAGTTTACAATGCTTGGCATGTTGCAGTATGTGCCCCAATCTCACATAGTTCAAATCACGGGCGGCTACCCCACCTTTCCGGTAAGCTTTCTGCAGAGCTCTTTCTAGGCAAATAACATACACAGACAAACTTCCCCCTTCCATTGTTTGGTACCTTGGAATTTCCACATCAAAGTCTCCCCTGACTCAATGCTCCCAAAGTTGCCTTCAGGTACGGATAGATACTTGTGAGCAGATGCATCAGGGTTCATGGACCTCAAAAATGTAATGGCTTCAAGGGAGGGGCCCCTCAAACTTTCTATGATTCTTTTCCACTTCTCAGCCTCCGCACACTGCCACTCGGGTACCAAAGGGGCAACATAGTCGATCCAAGTCTCCCAGTCATCCTCCCCCTTGGGGGTGGGGAGGGTGCCCGAGAAGATTCTCATCCTTCGGTAGGAGTCGTGACTAATGGCAGGTACAGATATAGGGGCCAGCATTGGCACGGGCACAGAAGGTGGAGCAGTAACAGGTGCTGGAGTGGGAGGGGGTGTTGGGGAAGGAACACCCCCAGGTGGCAGGAATAGTTTCTTAAAGTCCTCTATGGTTTTCCCTTCCTCCAGCAACAACTTAGCAAATTTCTCCTCAAAAGTCACAGATAATGGTGGGAACTCTTTACTGTCTTTTGTTATCACTCTCCAGGTGGCTAGGACCCCTTCTGAGGCAACAGTCTGTGGCACTTCAGAACTGTCCACGAGGTCACTACACTCTACCAAGGCTATGAAAGTCTGGGCGATCAAATCAGCCTGTCGACCCACCACCACAGGATTTTTTAAACATTCAACTTTGGAGACTGCTCACTCTACAGCATCCTTACTGGTGCCCAGGGCAATATCCAGTATAAGCAGAGCATTTTGGGTGTCGATCTCCTGCCCAGTACACCACCCCACCAACTGGTGTACAGCCATTTCTACTGGGGTAGCCATTAATCTTTAACAATAATTCATAATTTTTGGCCACTAGAAGGCACAAAAACTCAGCGGTGAGCCTCCAAGATGTAACCCCTAGGTGGCGCTTTCCCAAGGGCTACTACCCCTGCCTGCTTGGCTAGTAGCACGTTAAGGGGTCTGGGTAATGAAACAGGTGCCTCCACTCAGAGGTCAGGGTTGTTAGTAGTCAAGCTAACCTGGGCACAGCCCTCTGGGACACTGTAACCCCCCTCTTTCCCTTCTAGTGGCCTGAACAAAATACAATAATTACTTTCACAATTACCCTTATTCAGCAGGCAATTACCCACACTGTTTGCACTTACCACCAGGGCTGGTTCCTCTAGCTTGACCCTGGGGACCCCTTGTAAAACAAGGTTAAGCACAGCAAATAGCAACAGTACAATACTTCTGGCACAAACTGGAACCACAGTCAGGTTAAATGCAAACAAAGTTAAATCTGATTCATTCAGGGGACTTGAACAAGGGAAGGGCAAAATCAGGTTGATTTGCTTAAAAGCTATGTTAATCAGACAGTTATGCATGCAGTTCAGAGTCCCTACACAGTCACACACTCTGGGTACTCAGGTAGGAAAACGATGGGCTAGCCAGGAACATTGCAGCTGGTTGGGGCCCTGTGATGGAAGAAAGCAACATGCACAACACACACTATTTGTAATCTGGAGCCAGAGGGCTCAGTTCGTGAAAGAAAAGGCAACGAGACAGTCAGATGACAACACTTTTAGATTTAGCTGTTGTTGCAGGGAGCTACCCTGATGCTTGGTAAAAAGTATGTCACAGTTATTGCAGTTCAAGAGGTTCATAGTGGCCTTTACTTCTCTGTTTAAGTTCCTGGCAAGAGAAGTAGATTGCCTAGAGGCAATCTTCGGATGAAAGAAAAGGGATGCCTGCTATTTCGCTGGGGTGTGCATCTTCTCGGGGCAGGGGGGTAGGGGGTGGCTGTTGTCCTGAGCTGTTATGGACGAAAAGAATATATGGACAACTAGAGGTAGAGGCTGATCAGTGAAGCTCAGCAGACAGTAAGGCTAGGGGCTAGACCGCACTTGGCGTATGCCTCCGAGGGTTGCCCTTTGTGTCACAGCTATTGCTTCTGGTTGTTTCTGGCTGAGAGCTTTCTACTAGCCGACCACTATTTCAGTAATGGGTACTGCAGGCAGTAAGGCTAGGGGCTGGACTGCTGTTGGCGTATGCCTTCAAGGGGTGCTCTTTGTGTCTGAGCTGTTGTTTCTGGTTGAGAGCTTTGTATTAGCTGACCACTATTTCAGTAGTGGTACAGCAGTACAAATGCTGATTTACATATAGCAGCCAGGAATTCCTGGTAAGTGTTCCAACTGCTCCTTATGCTGAGAGAGCAGCCGCTGGCTAGGTCTGAACAGAGTGCTCGAGGAGTGCAGTTGCCTCAGCGGAGATAGGAGCCTGGACTGTACACTCCAAGGGGGATTCACCCAGGTAGAACTTCTGTCAAGGAATCCCCGCTTCTGCATCTGTCTCTGTCTCTGTCTGCCTTCCCTCCATGACTGGTTTCTGTTCCAGTCTGTGAAGATCAGTGAAGCTCAGTAGACAGTAAGGCTAGGGGCTGGACTGCATTTGGCACATGCCTCCTAGGGTTGCCCTTTGGGTTTGAGCTGTTGCTTCTAGTTGTTTCTGGCTGAGAGCTTTCTATTAGCCAACCACTATTTCAGTAGTGGGTACAGCAGACAGTAAGGCTAGGGGCTGGACTGCTCTTGGCGTATGCCTCCTAGGGGTGCCCTTTGTGTCTGAGCTGTTGCTTCCAGCTGAGAGCTTTCTATTAGTCGACCACTATTTCAGTAGTGATATAGCAGTACAAATGCTAATTTAGATTCAGCAGCCAGGAATTCTGGGTAAGTGTTCCAATTGCTCCTTATGCTGATAGAGCAGCCGCTGGCTGTATCTGAGCAGAGCAATCAAGGAGAGAAGTAGCCTCAGAGGAGATAGGAGCCCGGACTGTGCACTCCAAGGGGAATTCACCCAGCTAGAACTGCTGTCAAGAAATCCCTGCTTCTGTACCTTTTGGAGTATGCCTTCCCTCCGTGACTGGTCTCTCTTCCAGTCAGTGAAGATAAGTAAGGCTAAGGGCTGGATTGCATGTGGCATATGTCTCCTAGGGTTGCCCTTTGTGTCTGAGTTACAAACTGTAGGTACCTGCTCCCTGGGTGGTTATCAAAATATGCAGTAAGCAAACTATGTTACTTTCTACCTTAACTTGGTGTTCCACCTGCAGAGTCAACTGCAGAATATCTGCAGATGCTCCTAAGTAAGATGCTGCACTCCTGCACTGTGTCACTCACACAGTGGGACACAATCTTGTATTTCCTCATGCCATTTCTGTTTTAAAAAAACTATTAAATCTTGCTTTTCAAAATCTAGCAAAAATGCAGTGAAGAGTGTGAGCACAGTCTGTGCTGTAATCACTTCTAGGTTAGAAATAGTTACAGCGTGAACTGTATGTTCACTTTTCAACCAATTCTCACTCATTTTTATAAAAGTAAAAAAACACATACTGTGGCCAGCCCGGTGGCACTGAGGGTTGAGGCGCTGGATGCCACACCTCGTGCCACACCAGTGACCTGGGATTAGGAGTGACCTTGGGTGCTGGGGTCGGCTGGAAGGGAGGAGGATTGAGCATCCCAGGGACTGCTCTCCTCCAGGGAGGGTGGGAAGGGAGGACCGTGGATGTGCTGGCTCCTGGCGGTGACTGGGGGTTGATGTATGTTGCGGTCAGCTGTGTGGGTCGACATGGGCTGATGCTGGATGTGCAAGGTGTGGACGCATTCATGGAACATCCTTGGCATCACTGCACACCCACGCCGTGGGTGGGGAACCAAGCACAATAAAAAAATCCTCCCCGTGCACGTGAAGGTGGTCCGCTGGCGTCATGGCAGATGCATCCAAGTCAGCTTCCCTGATGTTCGCCTGGCCTTCCACAGTGAGTGGGGTAAGTCCCCACCATGATGTGGCTGGGAGGGGTAGGGCATAGGTTTTGAGCTCTGGCTGTGGCTGGGGCAGGGTCAAAGTGACAACCAGATGGGGGAACCATAGGTACAATCCCCCCCAGCCGAGGAGAACTAAATAATACAAAAAACATACAAGCACATACTGTGAAAAATAAGATATGAGCAACAATGCCCAACTTGGTGTGTGGTTCCATCTCGAGGTTAAGATGACAGTTGTCAGCTCCTTACTGGAAACACAGGCTTGTTGTGTATGGTTGCCCATACATTATTCTATATATAGTACAGAGTATTTAACATTACTACAAAACTTAGCAAGAAAAAATTGTAGCACCAGAACTGACAGCCATACTGTCTTCATAATGATAATCATAAAGCAATGGCTGAGGATGGAGCATTCTGACTGGCTGTTATACATAGGAATATCACATAGGGGTAGCCGGGGTTGAGGTTGAGACCCCTATGATTTCTTTGCAACCCCTATGATTAAGCAATAAGGCATGACGGGGGGAGGGGGTGTTATGGTGGGATACCTGCCTTGGATGAGTTGAAGCACAAGGCAAAGCCGAGTGCCTCCACCACCCGAGAAGGGCCATTAGCCCACCATAATGCACCCCCTGGAGTGCCTTACTGCAACTGTGAAATTAGTCTAATTTAGGCAATTTAAGTATTTTTAAAAATATTTTTGGTATTACTATAAAAATTAACTTTTTTTGTACTTTAATTCAGGTTTTAGATAAAAAATAGTCCAGTTTGGACAAAGTGTAAATGTGAGTTTGTCCGTAGGAGGCAACAATGCTGCATATTAGCAGCAGTTTAGTAAGGGCAAAGGGAGGGCAAGCAGTGGCTTCAGACACTAGCGTAAAATGTTAGCATAGTGTCTGGAGAGAGGACGCTAGCAGCTGGGTCTGAGCCATACCATAGCACCGGGCCAGACTAGGCTGACCTGGGCATTTTATTTTTTACAGGCTGCTTTGAGATAGATGGAGTGGTGGGTTCTCGTGTAGTGGTGGGTTCTTTTCAATAGTTGGGAATTAGAGCCAGCATGTTTTTTTTTTCATTCAAAAACAAAAGCTGCTTATATTTTATGGTCAGTCTCGATTGCAGTCTGCAAGACAGAAAACTATCAAGATGGAGCCACATAGCTTCTACGGTCAATGAAAATCAGGATTTTAAATTAAAAAAAAAATAATGGAGAGCTGTTTGGCTTTGGTGAGCAGCATCAGGTGAATGGGCAAGACCAGGGACACTTGAGCTGGGTCACAGCTGTGGGAGGCAAAGTAGGATGTTATGTGGGATGAGCAGCCGTGTTTCTTATGGGAATTTGCGCTGCGTATTGGTATTATATGCTGAATTCTGACTGCCAGGAGTTACTTTCACCTGGGCTGTTGTGCTGGGGTAATGGTCTGGGAGAAAATAGCTCTTGACCAATTAGAAACCAGCATTCTTTAAACCCATTTCATAATTAAGCAATAATACATGACAGGGTGTGCTTTATCTTAGGATATTGGCCCATCTCAGGTGAATTGTGAAGTACAAGGTGAAGCTGAGTGCCTTATGCACCAGAAAAGTGCCAATATCCTATGACAAAGGCTACACTGGAGTGTATTATTGAGATTATGCACTGGACCCACATAGTAAAGTAAAAAAAGACACAAACACAGGATTAACAACAAATGTTTTTACTGTTTTTAAACTGCAGAAATACATTAGTAAATAAAATAGTCCAATGTTAGATTTGTTAATCAGGTTACCTATAAAAATGTTTAACTTGCTTTCAATAAATATCAAATAAATGACACAGAACAAGCAGTTAATGTAGGATAATGTCAATAAATATGATAAACTAACCTTTTTTATACTCAGTTAATGGTAACTAACCATTTGGTAATGCAGCAACGGAATGCAAGCGAATAATGATTACTGTCACTTTAAACTGCAGTGTCAGGGACAGATTAACCAGTATACCGATTAAGCCATGGTTTAGGGACTTAAGGCCAATAGGGGCCTCCCAGCCCTGGAGTTTGAGTATTTCTTGCTATGGAGGGGGCCCACAAAGTATGGCTTGGAGTAGGGCCCCCATACAAATTATGGCTTGGAGTAGGACCCCCATGTCCCTTAATCTGGCCCTGAGCTTTGTAGATATTAAATTGCACATACTGTACCATGCAGAATCTCTACCTGTAGACAGTGCAGGAATTCACTGGGAGAAGCAGAAAGGTCCTGTACATTACAGGAATGCATTCCTTCTTTTTGGCAGGAATCACTTTTTGTGTGGGTTCGCTGGTGTAGGGTGGGTGTCAGAGGACCTGTGAGCTGGAGAGCAGCTGGAGTGGAGGTTGGTGGCCATCGATTGCATCGGGAGCATTTTTGTTCCTTTTGGAGTGGTGCACAGAGAAATACCCGACAATTTCATCATCCAGAAAGAAAGGTTTGTGATTGCTTTTTTCTTCAGGCAGAGGGTCACTTTCCTTCTGTGCCTGCATGCTGGGAGTGCTCTCGATAGGGTAGCAGTGCCATTTTGACACAGGCTGTCTGTGGGCCATTTGAATTAGTCTTTTAAGATCGCTGGTGTTCTCCAGAGTTGAATTGCTGCTGTTTTCACGATCACAGTTGCCAACGATGTCAGTAATCAAGTTGCTTGGCAGGAACTGTGATTCCTGTCCAGATATTTCTATCAGAGGCTCATTTTTGTTGGTGGGAGGCAGAGGTAAAGTGTGGGTTGCGGTTGTAAGTGTTGCTGCAGAGGGCAGTCAGAGGTGTGATGGTAGCAATCGCTTGTGGTGAGCTGATCAAAAAACATATAATCAGGCACATTTTCTGGTGCTGTGGTAGTGGTAAACACATTTTTTTAATGTTTAATGCTGTTAAACATAAGTTAGTTTGCCCCTGTGGGTTTAGATTTGCTCTCTGTGAGAAGTAACTGGTCATGGTCAGTGGCTTCTGTGGTAAAAGGCTTTGACAGGGTGTAGGGATATCACTATATGTAAATAGGTCCCACTCAGGGCTCTAGTTTTTACCCATTCCTTTATGAAGAAATATACTGTAAGTATGGACATGAAATGCTGCCGACCAATCAGCTTTCAAGAGTTTTCCTGTCCAGTGCATAATTAAGCAATAACACACAACAGGGCATACTTTATCATAGGATATTGGCACACCTCGGGTGCATTGTGAGGCATGAGGCAAAACCGAGTGCCTTACACACCCGAAAAGTGCTGATATCCTATGATAAAGCAAGCCCTGGAGTGCGTTATTGTGATTATGCACTTGACTCCCACAGTAAAGTAAAAAAAAAAAGACACAAATATGGATCTAACAATTAATTTTTTTACTGGTTGTAGACTGTGGAAGTACATTAGTACAAAAAATAGTCCAATGCTGGAGTCATTAATCAGATAACTGCACTATCTTTGACTAAACAAATATTTCATAAACAACATAGATACATAAATACATAGAAATTGTTGGCAGATAAAGACCGCTAGGCCCATCTAGTCTGCCCATAAGCCCTAAACTTGTATGCAGTCACTGACCCTATGTAAGTGATCAATGGCTTTTCATCACTCCCTCTCCATCCAATGTTCCCTTGTGCCTGTCCCAGGCATGTTTAAACTCCTCCACTGCACTTGTCCCAACCACCTCTTGTGGCAGACTGTTCCAAGTGTCCACCACACTCTCTGTGTAGAAAAACTTCCTCACGTTACCTGTTAATCTACCCCCCTCCAATGTCATATTGTGTCCCCTCATTCTAATATCTTTTGGAAAAGATCCCCCACCTGCTCATTGTTTATGCCTTTGAGGTACTTGAAAGTTTCTATCATGTCCCTCCTTTCTCTCCTGTTCTCCACTGAGTACATATTGAAGACTCTTAGTCTCTCCTCATATGTTTTGTGATGCAACCCATGCACCATTTTTGTTGCCCTTCTCTGGATATCCTCCACCCTGTCTATGTCCTTACACATGTGTGATCTCCAGTACTGCATGCAGTACTCCAGATGAGGCCTTTCCAGTGTTTTATACAATGGCATCAATACCTCCTTTCTCCTGCTAGTGCTACCCCTGCCTATGCACCACAGCATGCCACTGGCCCTCCCTGCAGCCTTTGTGCACTGCTTTGATACCTTAAGGTCCTCAGAAATGATAACCTTAGGTCCCTTTCCTCTTTGGTGACAGTCAGCACCCCCCCCCCATTCTGTTGCTCTCCCCAGGGTTCCCCCTACCCAGGTACATTATCTTGCACTTTTTTGCATTGACCCTCAATTGCCACACCTCTGACCATCTTCCAAGCTTCTGCAAGTCCCTCTTCATTTTCTGCACCCCTTCTGGAGTATCCACTCTGTTGCAGATCTTGGTGTCATCTGCAAATAGGCAGACCTTTCCTTCCAGCCCCTCTGCAATGTCACTAATGAAGACATTGAACAGGACTGGTCCCAGTACTGATCCCTGTGGTACTCCACTGGTCACCTCTCTCTCCCTAGATTGGATCCCATTTACCACCACCCTCTGTCTTCTATCAGAAGCAGTCACATAGTTCATAAATAAAACACATTACAAGCAGTCAGTTTAGTGTAAGACCAATAAGTAGTAGAAAGTAGTTTTTTTTGTTGCTTAATGCTACAGGGAAACTGTCAGCTTTTAATGAAGTGTTTGGTCATGTTTTAAAAAAAAAAGACTAATTGCTGTGAATGTTCCAGTACTTATAGTAATGTTTTTTTGTTTTTTTTTTACTTTATTTCATTGGCAGTGAGATTGATAAATACATTATGGTGACACAGCTTGAGATATAAAATATACAGTGCGTTAACATCTTTGAAGATTTGCAAGATCACAATCTTTTTTAGTACAGACCTGAGAGATGTCAACCTTGACCCCATTTTTCGGTGTAACCCCCCTGCAAATGGGGGTTCCCAAAAGACTTCCAGGAGCTTGCTTGAATGCTCCAAGCCTGAATGGTGTTTGGCGTTTAAGCCATTTATCAGTGAGTGTTTTTAGAGCCTCTGGTACTGTCTCTTTAAGAGCTGTCTGCTTGCGGACATAATTAGTTTATATGGGGACTGTGTGCTTCTCTGTTTGAGTACCACTCGAGCTGCTGCCAATTCACTCCATTTTGCAGTCACTAGAGTGCAAAGGAACCTATCTGAAAGATGTAACTGTTTGCAGAAATCATTTACAGTAATAATGAAATTACAGTTTGTCTAACCTGCTTTCTTTGCAGTCAGAACTGTGTCTGCCTAGTTCCCCATTCTGGTTTTGAACTGCTGAACTGGACCAATCAGTGTGGGGTAAACTAGCTCTAAAATGGTGCCTTGTACGATCAGAACTTGGACTCATAATCTGAGCCAGCCACAAGAGGATTGTATGGGCAGTGACTCTGGGAGATGTAGTTTAGACTTGGCCTTTTTGGACCAACAGCAGCAGTCTATTGTGAGTGACAGCCAATCTAGTCAAGAACTGGGAGGAACTCAAAGGAAGTGCCCGGTTTTGTCTGTTGGAGTTTCAGATTAGCTCTGGAGTGAAGGGGAAAGAAACCCTGTGCTCCTTCAGTGCACAGTTTCAGTCAAAAAACGTGTGTAAGGCACAGAGTTCCGGTCTGCAGCTTGTGTAACTGCTTGTTAGGACTGAATCCGTCCTGTGAAAAGAATCAAAGGATCTCTGAAGAGTAGAAGCCAGGCTCGCCCTGTAGAAGACTGGAGAAATTGTTGAATTGCACTCGGTCTGTCAGGAACTGAATCTGCTGTGTGTTCTCCCGGGTATTGTGCAGTAATTGCGATTGCGATAGAGAAGCAGCCTGCCTGGTATAGTACTTTCTTTTTACCATATAAATGTGTGAAGAGTCTCGTAGAGTTCAAGAGTAGCCCTGCTGACGTTGAAGGACCCTATCTTGTTTGGAGGTCGTGAGTACTAATTCAGGGTCGCTCCCTGTTGAATTGCCACATTAAATCCAAATGGAATCACTGTACTGCTGACTGTTTAAACTAATTTTCTTTTCACTGTGTGAAAGGGCTACCAGCTGCCACGGTTTGGACCAGCCACTAGGGCTTGGGTACCCAGGGACAGTAACTGGTAGGGATAGGCCTGTAGAGCCATAGGTAGATAGTAAAGTGATAAGCTAATTAACCTGATTTCCCTGTCCTTGTTATATCCCTAAATAAATCAGAGCTGCTTGTTTCAGCAAAGTTATACTGCCTGCGGTATTTGTCTATGTTAAAGTACTGTACTGTGATTGTTGCACTGTATCTTATTTCACAGGAGGTCCCAGTGCCGGAACTAGTCCTGGGGGTAAGTGTATACTGTGAAGGTAATTCTGATATATTGTGTGGGCCACTAGTGGGAAGAAAGGGGGGTTGCAGTGTCCCAGAGGGCTGTGACCAAGTAAGTTTAACTATTGCAAACCCTGACCTCTGGGTGGAGGCACCCACCATTGGATCCAGGCCCCTCAACCTGTTAGTGGCAAATCAGGCAGGGGTAGTAGCCCCTGGGATAGCGCCATCTAGGGGTTACATCAGTTTTTTTTTTTTTAAGAAAAAAGGAAAAGAAAATAACTCCATGTAAAATAATCATAAAACTAATTCATTATTTAAAAGCTGCTCCCTGCTGCACCCCTACCTCAGGTTACTGTAAATATACTTTATTATTTAGGTATACCACTCGTCCCTTGCTCTTTACAATTCAGATCCACCAGGAATATTCCTCATTTCCCTCCTAATCTTCTGTGGATGGAGATCTGGTCCCCCATTCTCACTATTCAACATCTACCATCAAACCCTTGTCTCCCACATCTCCTTTATGCTTAACTGTATACATGTGAGACCTCCCTTAGGGTCATGAAGTTGGTGTGTTCTGTTCTACCAGTATGTTCGCAACGTACATTTCCCATCTAGTCCACCTATTGATATGTTGGGCTTGCCTGTTCTGAATTGTGAAGGTAATCCGTTCCATTTCCTGTATGGACCTGGCAATACTGACCCATTCATTCATTGTGGGGCTAATTATTTGTAGCCAGCACCTTGTTAAGGCCTTCATTACTGCCACCACCAAAACACGCCATAACTATTTGGCCTCCTTACCCCTTAAGCATCTTGGTTCAACTTCCAACACCAAATGTTCAGGACACAGGGCCTCCATCCCTTCAAACATTGTTTTTAATGGTTTGAAATCTCTTCCCAGTAGGGCTGAATTCCCGGGCATTGCCAGAAGATGTGAAAATATCCCGCTGCACCTTCACTGCATTTTCTCCCGCATTCTGGCCCTCCACTAGAACTGTATTTAGCTTGGGTTTTGGGTACCAAGAATTACCTAATTCTAATTCTCCACATGAATTCTTGCTATGTGGAGGAAGAGGTTGTGCCCCACACAACTCTCCAAATTTTATCCCAATCTTCTTTCTCAATCCCTTTGCCCATATCTTCCTCCCACCTTGCCTTGATCTGGTATGTACTGTAGCCCTGATCCACTAAGTAATTTGTGTATAGGTATGTGATCGCTCCCTTTCCTGATGGGGAGGACCAGCTTTTTTTTGAATTGCGGGGGGGGGAGGGCTCCTGTCCACCTCATGGCCGCAGGTTTGTTCAGTGAGGTGTTTATCCAATTCCTAATTTGATAGTACCTAAGTCTATCCCCTGGGTTCAGAGTAAAGAGAGCCTGAGCTGCTTCAAATGAAATAGGGGAGCCTCCTCTCATAATTTGCCAGGGGGAGTAGAAGCCCTTTTTTGCCTGTCACCTGAACCAAGGGACCAAACTGCCCTTCCCAAGCCCACCAGCTGTACTTCCACATATGTTGTGCTATCCCTCCTTTATTGGTTCCTCTCCACTACCCTTCCAGGGCAGCCTCAACCCCCATTGGGAGATAATTCCCAACTGCCACCGGTAGTTGTCGGTTGAAAGTTAAGGCCTGTAGGGGAGGGTCTGATACCTGCTGTAGTTCTATTAGATTTCCAGTGGGAAGCATATTAGAGATGGTGCCACATTAATACAATTTTCATCTGGGATGCCACCCAGTATCCCGGCAGGTAGGGAACTGCCAGACCTTCCTCTCCCTTTGGTAGGTACAGGGGTGTAGCCAGGGAATTCAGATCTGCACACCAAGTGGACTCACTGCAACCCCCCCCCCCCAGGAGTGTAGCCAGACAATATATACAAATGTACACCAGGACCATGTTTGTTGCCTCATTTGGCACAATAAATACAACTTTTGTATCTCATGACAATGGTTGTTGCCATGCATGGGTAAATACAAATGCCATGCATTGCTCCCTAAGACACCCACATACCAGCCCAGAGCCTGTAAAGTTGTATTGTCCTTGGGATGCAAAGACAGTATTAGTGACCAGTCCTTCTAGTTTCGACTCCTATGAATAAAATTAGAGAAAGGTTCAGCATTTTCTTTGCTAGTTTTCATGGAAAAAGGAAGCAGTTCAGAGCCTATATACTACCCCCCTTAAATAAAATTGCACACCATGGAGTACTTGGAGTATGCCTGCCTACACCCACGGGTACAGTATATGTGTTGCAACCCTTGGTCTGCCCTTTCCCCAGAAAAAGGACATTAGTTGTCTCTACCAGCCCTGTAGTGTTTGCTGCAACACCAGGGGACACTTTGGAAGAGATACAGCAGCTGGGGAAGTATGTTCATTTTAACAGTTTGGACTCTTGAGTGGAGGGGCAGAGGCAGAAGCGCCCATCTTTTAAGGTCTAGGGATGTCTCTTTTAACAGGGGGAAGAAGTTGTCCCTAAAGATGGTGGCCGGGTTGGTCCCCAGGTATACACCCAGATATTTTAATTTATTATGCCCCACTGCATTGGATATCTTTTTTGAATATCTGGAGGGTCCGTATAGGAGCACAATAGCACCTCCGTTTTGGCTGTGTTCAGGGAGTAACCCAATATCTCTGTGAATTGCTGTATCTGTTTGAAAGCTTCAGAAAGGGAGGTATCCGGGTTACTGAAGAACAATAAAATATTGTCTGCATCTAGGCTTAGCTTGTGTTCGGACCCACCTAGCTCTATTCCTCATATCTCTGGATTCAGGCGGATGGCTTGTGCCAATGGCTCAATAAAAATGGCAAATAGCATGGGGGAAGTGGGCAACCCTGCCTTGTGCCACATTCCAGCTGAAATGACTTCCCCACATGTCTGTTCACCCTCACACAGCTGTTCGGCTTGTCATATAATTTAGTCGCAAGCCAGCAAAATATTTCTGGGAAGCCAAAACCCGCCAGGGACACCTGTAGAAATGTCCAGAGCACCCTATTGAATGCGTTTTCTGTATCTAGACTCATGACCAGAGCTGACCTCCCACTCCTCCTCAGATGTTCTATAATGTTAACTGCACGGTGCATACCATCCTGTGCCTGTCAGCCTAGGACAAAGCCCATCTGGTCTGTATGTATCAGTTGGGGGATAATAGTTTCAAGGTGCTTAGTTAAGATTCCTGCCAGCATTTTATAGTCTGTGTTTAGGATAGAAATCGGCTTGTACGAGGTGCATAGTAAGGGGTCCCTGGCTGGCTTCGGCAATACCATCACCACGGCGTGTCTCTTGGAAGAGGGGATCACTCCATCCTCTGATAGCAGCGAGTTATATGTTCTACTTAAAACTGGGGTGAGTTGTCCCCGGAACAGTTTATAAAACTCTGCTGGGAATCCGTCCATCCATTTCCCTGTCTTAATAAGAGATATTTCTGCTGTTATTTCCAAGTCCCTTATTGGGGCTACCAATTGAGCAGCATCCTCCCTCCTGACCTGGGGTAACTGCAAGGCTGCCAAGAAATGGGATATTTTTTCTGGCTCTGGAGCAGATCCAGCTCTATATAATTCCTGGTAATAGTCCTTAAAGGCCCCTGTTATATCCACTGTATTCACCAAGTGTTGTTTGGTGTGTGGGTGAATTATTCCTACAGTTCTCTAATTTTTTCTGATCAACTACAGTCTTGGCTCGTAGCCTTCGCTAGGTCTAGGCGGTGTTGCCTACTACCATGTCACCCATCTCTGCAGGCACACTGCCCCCAAGTGGCATAACAAGGGTGCTATATCTCCCGTCTAGCCTACTAATATTACTTTTTGTGAACGGGATTTCACTATCGTTGCCATGCGAACTGAACCAAAATTGTCCTACAGCCGGGGATTTCAGGTTCTCCAACCTGTTGGCTTCCAAGTGCTGGCTAGCCACCACATGGCAATATCTCTTCTACAAAAAAGGATGCGCATACTATATGTTTCATGCCCTTAGTAAGCTGGGCAGGAAGCACCATCCACCCATGACTTATTTCATGGTAAGGCTTACATTCCTATCATTGCTGGAGCTTCTACTATCAGGTGATATTGAACCAAATCCAGGACCTCCCAGCTGCAGCACTACCACCGTCCAAACTGGACAGGCAAATAAAGGACTTCTCATTGTCCACATGAACATTAGAAGTCTTATGAGCCACATGGCCGAACTGGAAGCATGGGTCAAAGTCTATAAACCTGACATACTATGCCTCACAGAAACTTGGCTAAAACCACGAATACCT
This sequence comes from Neoceratodus forsteri, assembly GCA_016271365.2. NCBI lineage: Eukaryota > Metazoa > Chordata > Ceratodontiformes > Ceratodontidae > Neoceratodus > Neoceratodus forsteri. Next base: position 543,939,919 of record CM028129.1, read on the forward strand.
GATGCACTGTGCGATCTACCGAACTACTGTCTTATCCAACATGACAGACCTGGTACCAAGCGGAGCGGTGGCATTGCACTCTACCACAAGAACCACGTCAGTATCACAACAATCCCTGTTAGGGACCCACCCATGACTTGTGAATCCATTCATGCAACTGTCACCCATGGTGCAAAGAAATTGCACATAGTCTGCATCTACAACCCGCTATCCGGAGGAATGGCTGGATTTCAGGACCTACTAAACCTAACTGTAACCCCCCTGCAAATAAGGGTTCCCAAAAGTCTTCCAGGAGCTTACTTGAATGCCCCAAGCCTGGATGGTGTTCAGCGTCTAAGCCGTTTATCTGTGTGTGCTTTTAGAGCCTCTGGTACTGTCTCTTTAAGAACTGTCTGCCTGCAGAAATAATTAATTTGGATGGGGGTCTGTGTGTTTCCCTGCTTGAGTCCCACTAAAGCTGCTGCCAAATTGCCCTGTTTCTGCCGTCACTAAGTGGGCAGAGTGAGCACTTTTCAAAGATGTAACTGTTTGCCAGACATCATTTAGAGTAATAACGAAAATACAGTTTGTCTAACCTGCTTTTCTTTGCAGTCAGAACTGTGTTTGCCTAGTCCCCCATTCTAGTTTTGAACTGCTGAACTGGACCAATCAGTGTGGGGGGACCTTTGAAATGGAGCCTGCTGCTGGCAAATCAGAACTTGGACTCTCATTGTGGCGCTAGCCACCTATGTACTGTATGGCCAATGCTTCTGGGAATTGTAGTTTGGACTTCGGCGCCTTTTTTCCACCAACAGCGTGAGTTTACTGTGAGTGTCAGCCAAACCAGCCAACTGAACTGGAAGGAACTCAGTGGAAATGCCTGGCTCTGTCTACGGAAAGATCAGATCAGTTTGGGCAGTGAAGAGAATCAAGGAGATCTGAAGAGTAGAAACCAGGCTCACCCTGTAGAAGACTGGAGAAATTGCGGAATCGCGCTCGGTCTGTCAGGAACTGAATCTGCTGTGTGTTCTCCCAGGTATTGTGCAGTAATTGCGATCGGGATAGAGAAGCAGCCTGCCTGGTATAGTACTTTCCTTTTCCATATAAATATGTGTAGTGCTTGTGGGGAATCGCGTTTCAAATCCCCTGTACAGTGAATTGAGTGCATGAAGCTGGAAGTAAACCCCAGCTTAATCCAGACTACATCCATTTGCTCTAAACTGCAGTGGGATCCAGTCACAAGGATCTTGTCCACATGGTCTGCTCCTCCTGGCAATCCAGGACAATCTGCCTTCCATCCAGTTCCCAGCACTGAGTTTGTGAGTACAAAGCAGGGTAGCTCCCTGCCATCAGTTTATCGAATTGCAAGTGTATCATCTAATTCTTGGTTTTTTTTTTTTTTCATTTCTTCACAAACTGAGCCAACTGGCTCCGGATTACAATTTGGGTATTGTGCCAGTGTTTTTTCCATCACAGGGCCCCAACCAGCTGCACCGATCCTGGCTAGCCCCATCCTGGGTACCCAGTGAAAGTGACAATTTGGGACTCTGAATATGTGCACAGTACTGTGATTATGAATGTGTTTAACCTAATTAACCTGATTCCCCCTTCCTTGTTACAGCTCCTTAAATAAATCAGATCTGTTTGTTTTGGCAAAGTTACACTGTCTGAGGTATTCATTTATGTTAAAGTATTATACTGTGGCTTTTGCATTGTATCATCTTGTTTTACAGGGGTTCCCCAGAGTCCAGTCGACAGAGCCAGTCCTGGGGGTAAGAGTACATTGTGAAGATATTCCTGATGCATTGTGTGGGCCACTAGTGGGAAGAAAGGGGGGTTACAGTGTCCCAGAGGGCTGTGACCAAGTTAGTTTAACTACTGCACACCCTGACCTCTGGGTGGAGGCACTCGCCATTGGACCTAGGCCCATCAACCTGTCAGTAGTCAGTCAGCCAGGGGTAGTAGCCCTTGGGATAGCGCCACCTGGGGGTTACATAACACCACAATCTGTCAACCTAAATGAGGCCCTAATACTTGGGGATGTAAACCTAAACTGGTTGGGTCCCTCTCACAGTGCCCTCATGTCCTTAGTCCACAGTTTTAACCTGTACCAGCTCATAACCGAGAACACTAGGACGGTAACTCCATCTAAACCAGGTACTCTTATTGATTGGATTCTCACAAATCGACCTAAGCATGTGACCAAGGCAGGTATCTTGGCAGATGCTATAACTGACCACTCTCCAGTATTCTGTCAATGGACCTCAGGTGCCCCACCATCTCCTCCACCCCACCTTGTCACCTTTACAAACTTTGCAGGCATGGACGCAGACACCTTCCTTCACGATGTTTCCACCATAGACTGGTCTGAAGTCTACCATGCTCTAAAAGTGGAGGATGCCCTACTAGCTTTCCTTAACAAATTCAATGACGTCCAGAATAGACATGCACCAAAGGTGAAAAGGAGAGTCAGAGGAAACCAAACCAGATGGCTCCACAAAGACCTGCTCTTAGAGCTGCGGCACAAGGACAAACTATGGAAGCACTACAAAAACACTGGCCTACCTACAGATTACGCAATGTATAAAGAACACAGAAATTCCTGCAAAAAGCATATAAGGCAAGCCAAAAGTAGGTACTGCCAGAACCTGCTATCCAGCTCAGCCCACGACCCTTGGAAATTCTGGGCCCATATAAAGACCTTCCTTGGTGCATCTCAATCTATAACCCCCTCAGAGATGATCCTCAACGGTGCCCACTGTAATGACTCTTACACCATAGCGAATGCCTTCAACAGGATGTTCTCCGATCTCTCACCCTACACCGCCACCTTTCCACAGGCACCAATCGTATCTCAGCCCACCAACTCAAGCAAGTCGACAGGCCTCTTATCTTCACCAAATGGGTCTCCGCTGGCCTGGACTTTCTACTTCAAAGCCATAACCAGCTCACAGGTCCTAAAACTACTAAGAGCTATCTCCGACAACACCAGCCCAGGATCTGACTCTCTTGAACCCCGCCTTTTGAAGCTGGCCGCCCATCTCATTGCCTCTCCTTTGGCCAAAATCTTCACACTGTCCCTTTCCAGTGGTGTCGTACCTGACCTCTGGAAGACTGCCAGGATAACTCCAATATTCAAAAAAGGGGATAGGAATGAGATCTCAAATTACAGGCCGATAGCTATTCTCTCGGTCCTGAGCAAAATACTGGAAAAGCTCGTCGCCACTCAAACTCTGGACTTCTTTGAAACTTCAAACCTGCTCTCTGACATGCAGCATGGTTTCAGGAAAAACCATAGCACTTCAATGGCCCTGGCCAAATTCACATCAGATACTCTCTCCAGCATGGACGCTGGATGACTAACAGGCGCCGTCTTCATTGATCTTGCCAAGGCCTTTGATCTTGTGGATCACTCCCTACTCCTGTCCACTTTTCAAACCATAGGCTTCTCCACTCCTGTTGTAAACTGGTACAGGAGCTATTTAACCGACAGGACCCAAGCAACATTGGATAGCACCACAATCAATGTTGGAGTTCCCCAAGGATCCATTCTGGGACCTCTTCTTTTTTCCCTCTTTATAAACATTCCGGACAACATCTCAACTTGCTCCTCTCTTCTCTATGCTGATGACCTGGTCATCTACGTCAGCTCTACTAACATTGACTACCTAAACTCGTCCCTGACCATGGCCTACAACAGTATTCAAAACTGGCTGTGGAACCATCGACTGGTTCTAAACACACACAAAACTAAAGCCATGCTCCTGGGCTTCGCCCCCAAACTAAGAACCTGCCCCTCACCTTTGATGGTGCTTGACCTGGAGGGGAACAAACTAGAGGCTGTCACCTCATTTCGGTATCTTGGGGTTTAGCTCGACCAATCTCTAGACCTAAACCTCCACATTCAATCGACCTGTAAAACAGTAAACTGTAAACTGGGTGCCACCTACAGAACGAGCTATATGCTAACGCCTTCTGCTAAGCTAGCCATTGCCAGGGGGATCCTACTCCCAACCCTAACTTACTGTGCTCCTATCCTGGCAGCTGCCCACAAATCAGCACTATAAAAATGGGATGTCACCTATAACAATGTCTGTCGTTATGCATCATCGTCCCCACAGCTCAAGCATCGATGTCGGCTTTATAGCGACCTTGGCTGGCTCTCCCCCCTCTGCATCCAGACAATACCATCTTGGTTGTCTATCTGATTCCATAATCAGGCTGGAAACCCTGGCCTCACTTGCAGAGCTATTACGTCCCGTCACCTCATACCGAGGACTGAGGTCAATTGACAGATCACTACTGAGGGTACCCAGGTGTCACACCTCCAAAGGCACCGGGGTCTTCGGGCATGCTGCCCCTCAGATGTGGAATATGCTGCCACTGGATCTAAGGCAATCTACATCCCACTATCACTTTAAAAGTGGGCTACGACGTTATCTAGCTACTGCTGAACAGTGTACCTGTTTTGACCCTACCTGACCTTGCCAATGAACCTGCCCCATGCCTATCTCCACTGGACGATCCATAATCTCCCGCTTGATGAAACCCCCTCACCCCTTATGTCACACCCCTCTCTCCTCTCCCCTTTCTCTCTCATCTTTCTAAACACACTTCCTGGACCCATCCACTCTACTACTCATTTAGATGCCTGTTTTATTCCTGCATGTTGTATTTAATGACTATCTGTAATAACCGTACTCCTTCATGTTATAACCCACACCTGAATTTGTATTTGTATTGCTGACTGTTGTATTCTTTCTGCTATTGTTGCATATAGTACTGACCAATGCTCATTTAATGTTATCCGAGCCTACATAGCTAATTTCAGCCACTTATGCTTCATGCCAGGCACTTTGCCTTACTGTTTATTGTTTATTGTGTTCCAAGCTTTATTGTCAAATGTAATTTATTCCCTGTAACACCTTCTGTATGTATTGCCTTGTACTCTCCCGGGTCGTGCCTGAAAATAGTCATTTACTGGCTAGTGCACTTACCCGGTAAACAAAAGCTAAATAAATAAATTCTGTTTATTATGGCGTTAGCTTTTCTTTGTCTCGGTCTACTTGCTAGGAGACGAAGAGACCTTGGGCCCCCATCATAATATTTCTGCTTTAGCTAGTACATGTTTTGTTCCACCCTATAATCCAATATATCATTTAATGCTCTCCTACATGTCTGGACCTCTTTTTCTTTGGATGCCTCATATTTTACCTTCAAAGAATTCTCTAGTTCTCTTATTTGGGCCTGTAATGCAACCTTTTTGGCTTCTCATTCTCTTTTGTGATGAGCAGCCATTGCAATAAGCCTCCCCCTGATCACCGCCTTTATTTAATCCCATGTGAGGGGAGATCTCCGGTGTGCCATTTGTCTCAAGTGTGTCTTTGATCATCTCTTGTACTAGTTTCTGTGCTTTCTTCTCTTGTAGGAGTGAGATATTAAGATGCTAAAGGGTATTTTTCCTGGCCTGTCCTAACTGTACCTGTATCAACACAGGGGCATGATCAGACAGGTAGGTCACCCCTATCTCTGCCTTCCTTATCTGTGAGGCATTCTCTTTAGGCACAAAAGAGTAGTCTAATCTTGAGTGCACTTTGTGCACTGATGAAAAAGAAGTGTAGTCCCTTTTCTGGCCAGTCACATCTCTCCAGGCATCTACAAAACCTACTTCAGTTAATAGCTTACTAACTTTCAGTGCCAATCTCCTATCAGACTTTGGTGCCGCCGAGGAAGAGTCCATATGGTCATTTAATGCAAGGTTGAGGGTCCTCCCCAAGATTAACATCCCCTCTGACCATTCTACTAGTCTCATACACAACCTCCTATAGAAATTGTAGTCAGAACCTGGGGGTGCGTACATGGAGGCTTCCGTGATCATTTGACCATAGCAAATTCCCTTTAGGGTCACCAGGCAACCTTCCGCATCCACTAAAGTATCTCGTGGCTCAGAGGCCACCCTGCTCGGGACCAATACTATCGTTCCTCTGTGGCACCCCCCTGTATGAGGACACTACTACCCTGGCAAAGCCGAATTTACCTAACTTCTCATGCTCCACTTTGGAGCGATGGGTATCTTGGGGCACACAAAAGTCTTCTCCAGATTTTTTGATGTGAGAAATGACTTTACTCCATTTGATTGGGTTCATAAGGCCATTGACATTAAATGAGAGTAAAGTGGTGTTTTTATTAGACATGGTTACTTATTTGAAATTTTTCTTTTTTGCTCCTCCTGCTTCTACCTTTCATTGATTCCAAAGAGAGTGGCACTGTATTGTAGGAGAGGCATACAGCAGGACTAGCAGCTAACATCTGTGTAAACAATCTAACTATATAAACAGTAGAAACATCCATATTCAAACTTATATAACTGGATATTTAAAAAGGTAATTCAGTGAAAACCACACTGAGGGAAAATTGGAGGGGGGGGCACGTAAGAAAAGTCAAACAACTCTCCCCCTCTAAAGCCCCCAACAAACTTAGACTTGTGACTTCCAAGGCAGAAGGCCTAGTGAATCAATGCCTTTTGGCCCTTTCTCTTGAATGGGAAAGGGTTGAAAGGGTAGAAAAAACACCTCCGCTTGTGAGGCCCTCTTCCTGAGTCCACCCGTGAACGGAGGGGCTCAGAATAAGTAGTTGCGACCAACGGACCAGAGCACCTGAGAGGGCAGCTGAAAACCTTAGAAGAAGGCAGCTACACTTTCCTCCTTCTCTGACCTGCACTAATTGCAAATCTGCTCTCGAGATTGATTCAAATATGGCGTGTCTCACCCCCCCCACGCCAAGTGGGGAGGTACGAGTAAGGGACGCCAACATAACAGATCCAGCCTATCTAGGCGGGACCCCAGTGAAACATATACGTTTAAGCTCCAGTCTTACCCCCAACAGTAGTACATTAAAAATAAACAACGTCCAGGCTGTGGAATTAGTAAACACATTCCCCCCCCACACCTCCGCAAAGAACCCAGGAACACCCCAGCCCCCCAAAATCCCCTACATCAAGTTTTCCACATTTGTACTTAACCCTTCATGTCTGAGTAAGGGTCAAAACATTCATAGCGAGCTGGTAGTGACATGTTCACATGCACTTCTTTTTCCCTGTATATAATTTATGTTGACAGTCTTGGTATCCATATACTGTACAGCAAACAGGGATCAACTGTAGGCCTGCTTGTCGGTATTTTCTAACCCCTTCAGGGTATTACAGCAACTTGTGAGAAATCAGTAAGCAAAGCGGGGGCCGGGGGCACAGGGAAGCAGGACTGTTTTTATCTGACCTCCTGCGAGGTTAACTGGGGGGGAGGCAACATCTGAGAGTCAAATATGATGCCTAACAGCCCGTTTATATTGCTGTACTCGCATGTCGGGTATGATGGTTGAGTGGAATGAAACCAAAAGTCTCTTACCAGACTGTTCAGTCATCTTCTAGCAATGTTAAGTCCCCCTCCAAGATTCCTGGCATTTTTTTAATCAGGTCCTGAAGCAAAGCCACTGAGTGCAAAGCCCACTGATTTGGAAATATTTTAGTACGTCGGGTTGCAGCCAATTGCCAGTAGTTTGCTGTCTTCTTCCTCTTCTGCAGCAGTTGTGCGCAAATTTCTGGAAGTGTTAGGCCACGTTACAGTAAGGTCTCCCTCACTTCCTGTGGTATCTCATACACTTCTGGCCCCTCTGCCCAATGGATCCTGAGACAGGCCGGGTATGGGGATTGAATCTGGATTTGTTTCTCTTTGAGAACTTTTATCAGCGGATCATAAGTCAACCTCTGATGCTGGATTGCAGTAGGGTAATCCTGATCAACATATAGATGTGAGTCCAGATATTTAACTTCTTTTTTCTGCCAGGCACATTGTAATATGTCTTCCTTGGTGCAATAGCTGCCAAATTTTATCACTGAAAGAGGACTGGCTGTAGCCTTCTGAGGTTTTGGTATCATGGCCCTATGTGCCCTCTCAACGTGCAGGTCATATGTTGGGGGGGGTTCTAAAACATCCTTAAGCAGGCCTGTTTTAAAGTCTGCCATAGACCCAGTCTCAGCACTCTCTTTCAAGCCGTATATCCACAAGTTGTTGTGGCGGGAATGGCTTTCCAGGTCTATACACTTTTGGTCCAGCTCTATGGTGTGATGGCAGAGGGCCTGAACAGTTCTGTGCATATGAAACATACCATCTTCCACTTGCGATATGCGGTCCTCCATTTGCTGCACTCGCCTCTCTACTTGGTCCAGCTTTTGCCCCAGGAGCCCAAATTCTGATTTATTTTCAGCTCTCATTTCTTTAAGTTCCTTCAGGATGATATCAAATCTGTGGCATGACAACCTGTCTATCTCTTTATCCGTGTCGTAGCATGTTGCTGGATTTGTTGTTTGGGCTGGGCCTGCCACTCTGGCGGGCGAGTTGCATCTGTATCCTGCTCCATCTTTGTCGCCCGTAGACTGCTGTGACCTCAATCTTGAGTCCTTGTCCTTCTGCGATCCCCCTCCAGACATTTTGGTATGTATTATTGCTCAGTTTTATAAGTTTGGAGTTTATATCATGCAGGTCGATAAGGAGCACGTTCTCTAGCGTCTGCCCTAAGCCACGGCGGAACTGGAAGTCTATAGTACTATGTTTTAATACTATTTAAGCCTTTTTTATTTAGCTACTTTGTGGCGAGTGCTCTCAAAGAAACTCCAGGGGCCGCAAGCATCCCTACATCAGGAATGCATGTCTGTACTGTTAGGGGGCCAAAATCCAAAGTTCATGCACGGACGTTTTTCTGTGTCTGAAGGTGATATCAATTAAGACTGTATTCCGAAAGTCTCTTTCCTTCTGAACTCGTAGATGCCTGTGTCAACCGAAAATGTGCATCAGAAAGTCATTAAAACAATGTCTGAAAAAAACTTAGCTGACATCCCAAGCATGCGCATTAGTGGGAGTGCTGATGCACATGCTTGGGTTCTCAACTGAGTTTTTCACACATAGTTTTAATGCCTTTCCCATGTACGTTTTCAGTTGAGAGACATATGTACAAGTTCAGATTGAAAGAGAGTTTCAGATTACAGTCTTAATTTATATCATAGTGACATAGAAACATAGAAACATAGACTTTGACGGTAGATAAGGACCGCTTGGCCCATCTAGTCTGCCCGTTTCCCTACCTACAGGATAGGCCACAGATCCTAGTTAACCAACAGTCTATTTCTTCCTACCCCCCCCCCACAAGAATTGCCTTACGTCTGTCCCATGCATTCTTGAATTCTCCCAGTTTTAGACCCACAACCTCCTCAGGAAGGCTGTTCCATACATCCACTACCTCTCTGTGAAAAAATACTTCACTATATTGCCCCCCTCTATTTTTAAATTGTGTCCCCTTGTTCTTGCACGTCTCTTTTTCTGAAAGATGCTACCCTCTTGGACTTTGTTGATTCCACTGAGGTACTTAAACATTTCTATTATGTCCCTCCTCCCCCTTCTTTCCTCAAGGGTATACATATTAAGCTCCTTAAGTCTCTCCTCATATGGCTTTTCTTGCAGACCCTGCACCTATTTAGTTGCCCTCCTCTGGACTGCCTCTATCCTGTCTATGTCCTTGCGGAGATAGGGTCTCCAGAACTGGACGCAGTACTCCAGATGGGGTCTCACCAACTGCCTGTACAGTGGGATGACAACTTCCTGTTTTCTGCTGGTGATGCCTCTCTCTATGCATCCAAGTATACCCCCAGCCCTCCCTACTGCCTTCTCACATTGCTTGCTAACCTTAAGGTCATCTGATATGATTACCCCCAGGTCCCCTTCCTTTTTTGTTGTTGTTACTACCTCCCCACTGTGTATTCTTCCCCTGGGTTCTTGTTTCCCAGGTGCATTATTTTGCACTTCTTTGCATTGAATCCTAGCTGCCATACTTCTGACCATTCCTCCAACCTTGCCAAGTCCCTTCTCATCATTTCTACGCCTCCTTGTGTATCAGCCCTGTTGCAGATCTTTGTGTCATCTACAAAGAGGCATACTTTTCCTTCCAGTCCCTCTGCAATGTCACTTATAAAGACATTAAAAAGGACTGGACCCAGCACTGAACCCTGCGGTACACGCAGAGATGCAGAAACGGCCCTGCACGGCTTCAGGATTTCAGTTGGCATCATCACAGTCACATGTTCCCATTGTGGAGATGCTTCCAGCCCATGGAGTTTTGTTATGAGTACTCGTAGCAAAGTAACTAATTAAAAATGGCTTAAATGGTACTGTTATACCTGGTGGGGCATATACAAAACTTAGAATTTTTTTATTCTGTTGCTGAGGAAACTGGAGGGATTTCTGCCATGAAGGGTTTTGAGAGGGCGTTGGATAATGGCTATAGGTAAACAGCATCTGTTCAGGGGGTCTTGTTTTCAGCCATTCCATTATGATGGAATATAAGTATGGGTCTGGAATACAACTGTCCAATCAGCTTTGAAGATTCTTCCTGTCCAGTGCATAATGTCTATTATAACCCCAAGGAACCCATAAAATAAGGTTTCTCCTAGCAGTTATATATACAAAATGTGTTGGGTACAAGAGCTTAGAGACCCCTGCAGTTTTGCTGTAATTGGGTTTTCCCAACCCTATGATGTTGGTGAAATGACACCGTTGGACATACATTTTAAGGGCTGTGCAGATTGCTAGAAACCCTCATGTACAAGAGAGCAGTAAGTGTTAAAACCTCACAAACATTAAATTTGAAATAAAACAACAAATTTTTGTTTAATAATAGCATTAAGGCACTCTATCAGTTGGGCTATCATTGTTAATGGGTCATCACCTTGTGCCTCAAGATCCTGAATACCAGGGTTAAATCAACTGATGGCAGCCACACCCTTGATCCTGCCTTAATGCTTAATAATAAATTGTATATTCTTTTTCTACTGTCCATTTTTGCACCCTATTTTCACTTTGCCTGCCGTTGAGTTTTCCTCCCACCTACCCAAACCCTTCTGCCTACCAAAGAATTCCTCTGTTATACCAGACCACTGCCAGCTTGTGCTCAATGTCCCACTTCAGAACCTCTAACCAGAACCCACAGCTTATTCCCCATGGGTCAGACCCCTGGTTCATCAAGTCAGGTGGAACATACTGTAACCCCCCTCCCGCAGGGTGTGTGTTCATGTTCCGTGAGTGGATGTCAGTCATTTGTTTTAAACTGTTTGTGGCTACTAATCAAAGATTAGTGCAGCTCAGCACCAGACAGAGCCTGCGCCCCTGCACAAATGAACTCCGATTAACAACAGCCATCCCGGTAAGGCATTTCTGTGGTTTCTGCTGTGAATTCCCTCTGCCCACATATTACTACCTGGCATACCCCTAGACACCGGGAAGGGGGCTTACAACGTGGGTGCTCATCCGGGATGGGGTTTTGGGGCACAGAGACATTTGGAATGGATTGTAATGGGTGCTGAGCACAGTGGATCCTGTGGCATTTGTTTCTGGCCTGGACTGGAACTGTAAAATGTGGCGCAGTAGTGAGGAGTTTTGTGCTCTTGGAAGCAGAGCATGTGACACCTGTGGGTCTGTACTGTGGTGCAAGAAGCAAAAACATGTGTGAGATATGCTAATGTCATGTGCCAGCCTGTTGATTGGACAGAAGAGACTTTTGGGGGCAGAGTGCAACTGTCTCTGGGCAAGGTTGGTGCCAAAGAGGAGAGAGCTTGAGAAGCAGTTGGGGAGAGCAGTTTGAGCAATTGTTATTAGTGAGCAGAAAGGAGGAATAAAAAAAAAGAGAAAGAAATGGTGTCAACCATGGCAAAAGCTCTGAAGACTGCAGAGGTGACTGTCCCCTCCACTATGTTCAGGTGGATGTGCGAAGTAGTCAAAAAATCTACAGCCACCAAGTGTGCCCCGTGCCAGTTTGAGGGGCCAGGTGTGTCCATGCTGCCGGAGTGTTCGGTGTGCCAGCAAAACGCCCGATTGGAGACTGGACATTTGTTTTTCGCCAGGCCCAGTGGGTCTGTTGCATTAGTAGACTTGGCTCTAGAGAGTTGGGAAAAAATGAGCACCCAGTTAAGTGTGGCATTAATGTTGAAAACTGAAAAGGACAGCTCCACTGTGAAGGCCAGCCCTCAGGAATATTCAGTCCCCCGTGGAGCAGCTCACTACAAAGTACCAGTAGCCCAAGGACGGGGCTGGGATTGTGGAGTGCAAACAAAGATATTGACCCCTGGAGAGTCAGAGAATCTAGCTGTGTGAAAGTCCCTAGCATCACTGAGCTCCACCATTTTAGAGTCACCAAAGTTGTCAGGAGATCCAGTACTAAGTTGTCTCCCACAAGGAAAGCCAGGGAGTGAATCGAGGGAAACTGAAGCAGCTGCCTGAACTGAGGAAGAAGCAGCAGAAATCAGAAAAGATGACCTCAAGAGGGATATCCCATCCTGATATGAATCGCTGTATCTTACCCCTGGAAAGAGTGCCCTGCACTGTCAGCAGTGAGGGCAAAAGGCAGGAGATGTATGAGAGTGTCCACAATGGTGACCCCAATGTAGGATACTACCAAGAGGGTGTGTGGCTCCAGGATGGGCAGGCCCCAAGGTCCTCTATACGCTGTCTACCTGAAAGGAGTCAGGCAGAAGGAATTATAAGGCGCAAGATCAGGCAGGATTACCCTGAATATGTATATCTCTACTTGCTTAAAAGACTTTGGGACCTCACAGAAGAGAACGACATGGACTGGATATACTGGGGCACTTTGCATAAATGCTACAAGATGCACAAGCTGGGTCCAGAAAGCTCCTCCATGGCACTACAGGAGATTTAATGAATTACTGAGGGAATCTGTGCTCACCACGCATATGAGGGACTGACCCTCTTTAAGACTTTCACAATGGTGCAGGATCTAAATGGGAGATGTACCAAGCACTACATGAAGGGCATTGACTCATCTGGCCAGGAGACCACCAAGCCAAATCCCTGCTACTACTTTTCACATCAGTGAAGTGACTGTGGGTGGCCTGTGGACTGTTCCAGTTTGTTGCCCTGTGTTAACTTGTTTCCTTCCCTGGATGTTATGCCCACTGTTAAAAGATACTGTGGACTAATTCAAGAACCAGAAGGATTGGGTGAGATCAACCTTTTCTTTCTTTGTTAAATGTTACCTTCAATTGTTTGGGACTTTGAGCATTTGGGACATTTTCTTTGGACTCAATAGTTGCACATTGGTGCATGAGGGAGTGCGGTAACTTGTATATCCACAGGCCCAATATATGAGTTGGGTTACTGTTTAGTATGTTTTTGCCAGTACTGTATAATTGCAATATGGTTATATGGGGTTAAGGGTTAAAGTGCTGTTTCAATGTAGATGTTAAAAAATCTGCTATTGCACTGTTTTTGCATGTTTGTACATTTTAATGGGTGAGGCCTTGGCAGCTTATCGGGCAGGCAGGTAGGTAGTATAGGCAGCAGTTTAGATATACTGTAGATAGTTATAGGTAGGATTGGGATGCTGTCCCTGTTTTAGCTAGAAAATCCATCCAGGGCAGTTCAGGTAGTTAGTTGGCTCACCAGGGTGTCATTTTAGCAGTAGTTACAGGTTTTGTGGTACAAATTTTGTTTGGGTAGTAAATATATATCACACCGTTGTGGTGGTGTGCTGGCCTAGCCTGTTTGTGCTATGAAGGGAAGGGAGTGTGCATACCTTCCCGGATGGGTGCAGTGAGTAGCTGGTATAAATACTCACTGAGGGCTGTGAGTGCTAAGGCAGGGAAGGAATGTAACCCCCCCTCCCCCCGCGGGGTGTGTGTGTACATGTTCTGCGAACCTTAGGTCCTTTTGGGCTAGTGATTAAATGGGTAATACCCCTCCATCACACTGGTGGGAGCTTCTACAGGTGGGAGGTCACCGTTGTTGTGCAGGGGTATAAATTTTGGGGTTTGATGCCAGAAAGAAAGAGAGCCCAGGCAGTGAGAAGGGGTCCAACTCAGTTGTGGCAGCCACAGTGGGGACGTCTGCCCTGTTGGCCATGGGTGCAGGTGCCTGCCATGGCCTAACATTTTGCCGACGTTTGGGAGAGAAGTGGTAGCCTGTTGAAAGGGCTTGCCGCTCCATGAGTCCAAGGAGCCAGAATAGAGAATGGAGCTGAGAGAGACAGAAACAGTTGAATTATGCTTGCTGCCTAAAGTTTTGATGGCCATAGCAGCCCTGCTATAAAGCTGCCTGTACTGTAATGTGGCTACCCCGGCCTAAGTAAAGATGCCCAGAGTTAGTGGTGCCTTAACAGCCACAATGGACACTATCAACCTTAATAACCCCTGCGGTCAGGACTGGATATAGAAATTAAAATTGACAGCAGATAAGGACTGCTAGGCCCATCCAGACTACCCATTTTCCCTGCCTACTGCAAAAGCCGCAGACCCTACTTGAACTCCAGCGTTACCGTCTCGTTCCTTTCACTAGGGTTCCCCTATGCCTGTCCCATGCATTTTTGAATTCCTCCACTGTGCTTGCCCCCACCACCTCTGCTAGGAGTCTATTCCATGCATCCACCACCCTTTCCGTGAAGAAATACTTCCTTACGTTACCCCTTAGTCTACCCCCTTCCAAACTGATGTCATGCCCCCTCGTTCCTGAACATCTCCTTTTCTGAAAGATTCTACCCTCTGGTACCCTATTTATGCCATTTAGATATTTGTAGGTTTCTATCATATCTCCCATCTCTCCTCACCTCCAGGGTATACATATTGAGGTCTCCCAATCTCTCCTAATATGACTTTTGGTGCAGGACCTGCACCATCTTTGTTGTCCTTCTTTGAACTGCCTCCACTTTGTGTATGTCCTTATGGAGATGTAGCCTCCAGAACTGGACACAGTACTCCAAATGAGGCCTCATCAATGATCTGTACAGTGGCATCACCACTTCTTTTCTTCTGTGGGTGATACCTCTCCCTGCACACCCCAGAATCCCACTGGCTCTCTCCACAGCCTGGGCACATTGTTTGGCTGCTTTCAGGTCATCAGATATGATTACCTCCAAATCCCTTTCCTGTTTCGTGACCATCAGTATCTCCCCCTCCCCCCCCACATCACGTAATCCTCCCCTGGGTTCTTGTTCCCCAAATGCATTATTTTGTACTTTTTCGCATTGAATCTCAGCAGCCACACTCTAGACCATTCCTCCAGTTTACCTAGGTCCCTCCTCATTTTTCCACCCCTCCCGGAGTGTCCACCATGTTGTAGATCTTAGTGTCATCTGCAAAGAGGCACACCTTCCCATCTAGCCCCTCTGCAATGTCACTTATGAAGATTTTAAACAGGACTGGCCCCAGAACTGATCCCTGTGGCACCTCGCTGGTCACCCTACTTTCCTCAGATTGAGCTCCATTTACCATCACCCTCTGTCTTCTATCACTTGACCAATTCTTAACCCAGTTTACCACCTTGTGACCCTCTCCCTGGCTGCCCAGATTGTTCACAAGTCTTCTATGTGGAAAGGTATTGAAGGCCTTACTGAAATCCAGGTAGGCCACATCCACCATTCCTCCTGAACCACTTCCTTAGCCACTCAGGCAAAGAAATCAATTAGATTTGTTTGACTTGACCTTCCTGCCGTGAATCCATGCTGTCTCAGATCCTGTGCTCCGCTGGATTGAAGGTGTTCCACAATCCTTTCTTTAAGTAGTGATTCTATAATTTTCCCCACTATTGAGGGGAGGCTCACTGATCTGTAGCTTCTAGTGTAACCTCTAGGTGGCGCTATCCCAAGGGGTACTCCCCCTGCCTGCTTGGCTAGTAGCAGGCTAAGGGGCCTGAGTTCTAAAACGGGTGCCTCCACCCGGAGGTCAGGGTTGGTAGTGGTCAAGCTAACCTGGGCACAGCCCTCTGGGGCACTGTAACCCCTCCTCTTTCCCCTCTAGTGGCCTGAACACTGTACAATAATCACTTTCACTATACCCCTGGTACACCACACACATACCTACACTGTTTGCACTTACCACCAGGGCTGGTTCTTCTGGCTCGACCCTGGGGATCCCCTGTAAAACAAGGTTATGTACAGCAAATAGCAACAGTACAGTACTTTGAGAACAAACTGGAACCACAGTCAGATTACATGCAGAAAAAGTTAGATCTGATTTATTCAGGGGACTTGAACAAGGAAGGGGCAAAATCAGGTTAATTAGCTTAAAGGTTATATCAATCAAGCAGTTATAGATGCGCTTTGAGTCCCCCCACACAGTCACACCTCTGGGTACCCAGGTGGAGAAGAGATGGGCTAGCCAGGACTGTTGCCCGGGGTTGCAGCTGGTTGGGGCCCTGTGATGGAAAACAAAACATGCACAGTACACAATATTTGTAATCCAGAGCCAGAGGGCCCAGTTCATAAAGGAAATGAAACAACAAGACAATCAAATGACACACTCAGATTAAGCTGTTGTTGCAGGGAGCTACCCTGGTATTTACTCACGATACCCAAGACTGGATACAGGCTGGACAAAAATTGAGACTGCAGGTGGTTGATCTGGAATGCCAGGAGAAGCAGGGCCCACACAAGTCACAGAGGCGTCGTTCCTGTTCAAGCGTGGAGCAGGGGGCTGATCCCCAGGCAGGTCTCTCATCGATGGCTTCTCTGTGCAGTGGGTAGTCTGACTGGGCCAGTCTGGCAAAGCCTAGACCGCATGGGGACAAATTCGGATGCAGTCCGCTTTGGGCTGGATACAGCTTCCAGCAAGCAGAACACAGTTCACACAGTGGGGAACTAACTCACAACCCACAAGCAGCTCATAGCACATTTACATGTACAGAAAATCTACTGTACCAGGCAAAGCGCTCCCCGGTCACAATCGCAAAGTCTTTGCACACACCGGGAGCTTAGGGGTAGCTGGGACTCCTGACAGGCCAATCGCATTCAGCAAAATCTTCTGTCTTCTTCAGGTTGAGCCTGGCCCACTTCCGTAGCTTACTTTAGTCACACAAACTTGGGTTTAGTCCAAAATAATTCTCTTCTCTCCCTTTCAGGAGCAGCAGCAGACATGCAAGCCAAAAACTCAGCCCTTTCACAGTTTTCCCATGCGAATCCACTCAGAACTGCTGCCCAAAATACACTTAAGCTCTTCTCATTTCACTACCCAGCTCAGAACTAACTGAAAATTGCAAGCAGCCCAGGACTTCCCCAAGATCCAAAAGGTTTGGTTGGCTGATCTGGCTGTCAGTCAAAGCAAGAGCTCCCCCTTCAGTTGCAAAAAAGGGGCAAAAAGTTAAAAACTTCAATTCCTACAGATTTTGACTTCAGACAGCTCCTGTAACCCGGCTACATTTTAGGTCCCACCAGAACTGATTGGTCCAATTTGCAGTCCAGGACCAAGATAGTGGAGACAAAACAAAACAGTCCTTGCTACAAAGAAAGCAGGTTGGACAAACTACATTATCATTATCACTCCAAATGATTTTCAGCAAATAGTTACATCTTTCAAAAGAGCTCCCTCTCAGATTACTTAGGCTGCAATCAGGCAGCTCTTAAAGAGACAGTACACAGAGGCTATACAGGCTCTGGTAATCACATTTAAACTGCTAAAACGCAGGACACCAGCCTGGCAGTAAGCATTTAGGCAAGCTCAAGGAAGACTTTTTGGGAACCCCCATTTGTAGGGTGGTTACACCAGCCTCCTCCTACTCCCATTTTTCTGAAGAGGGACTACATCTTCCCTCCTCCAGTCCTCTGGACCCACTCCCATATCGAGTGATTCATTGAACAGGGCTGCCAGTGGTGCTGCCAGCACCTCCCGTAGTTCCCTTAATATTCTAGGATGTATCCCATTCGGTCCCATTGCCTTGTCCACTTTTAGTTTTGTGAGTTTTTTTTTTGCATAATCTTTTTATTTCAAAAGAAAAAGAAGAGTTTTCAGATACATGTTACAAAAACATCTTCATACCACACTCAAAAGAACATCTTATGATTACATGTTACATGTACAGTTCATGTACATAGATTATATGGATAACATGAATTGGCACATGCATGCAAAGCATTAAGAATGGTAGCCTGTGATGATGGCGACCGCGATTGAGTGCTTTCAAAAAGGGTGACTGAATCATAGCACCTGTGCACAAGGCTGCCGGACAGGGAGGGCAACCGGATGGGGGGAGCTCAACGAATATAGTGACAGGATGTCGCTATATGTACACCGCACATGGGGAGGGACCACCATGTGATGGGTGGAAGGGAGGGAGGGTTTGTGGGGCATAGTGGTGGTGGTGGGCTGTTGAGTTGGCTGTGTGGCATGGTGGGTTGGTGGCAGGCTAGGGTTGCGAGGGTGCAGGTTCAGTTGTGGACATGTGCTCATTTTGGCGCCGGTCCGGGAATTTTTGTGTGTGTTTGCATCCCTACATGCACCCCCTGGGTTGAGAATCCTTTGGGGGTGCGGTTTCTGGCGCCCTTTACGCTATGCAAAGGGTATACGTGCAGTGATTTTCAGCGTCATATCGCCCGTAATAGATCGCCTTTCCGCAGTCGCTGTTATCACATGGAACCTTAAGAATATACTAGGCCTAGATTCTCATCTACCTAGGTATTACCCTCATCCAAATCCACTCTTAAGATCTGAGCTTCCCCACAGTTAGGGATGCCAAAAAAGACTCCCATACTTTAAAAAATTGATTCCCCTTCCCTTTCACTGCTAGTGCGAGCTTCTCCAAAACCTGCACTTGAAGCACTAGATTACACAATTGACTCAGCAAGGGCACACTATTAGAGAGGTAGGTATTCTGGATGCAGTGGCGGGCCAGGACAAGCAATACCCTAATACATCTAGGAAGAGGGTCCCATCACCCCCCATCATTCTCAACACCAAACAGGCCCATAAGAGGGGATTCCGGCAGAGTCCTACCCGCCATCTTCCCCTCCTCTGCTAGCACTACACTCCAAGAATTCTGCGGGATCGGACACTTCCAAAAGCAATGATAATACTAGCCTATTGCTCCTCCACACCTACCACAAAATGAAGATACTGCAGGATTTTATTTGTTAACTATCTGGTGTGGGCAATAAAGCCTATGAGCAAACTTAAAGTGCGATTCTTTATATTTGTTACAGATCAAAATGCCTTGGTGCAATGTTAATAAAAGATTCCAATTGTCTTCCCCAGTATGTATTCCTATGTTTATTTATTGAAATGTTTCACCAGGGGGCACACTGAACAACAAGTTGCTCGTCTCACGGTGCAACCTGGGGGGGTTACATAGGGTTGTGAAGGCTGATCAGTTACAATAGTATGTGGATAGTACAAACAATACAACATTGTAAGATTGTGCAACAGTTGGAACACAAGGTATTGTACAATAAACATTAGTGGAACATTGGGTAAATGACATGTCCAAAATCATACAAAAGAACACATGAACGTACAAAACAGTAATAATGTGATAGAACTATTTATAGTGCATGAGTGTACCAGTAGCAGGCTCGAGGTAGTACGTAACTGCTGTTGGAGTAAAAAGGATGGGGTTAGGTTGTGCACACTGGTGACCCACAAGGGCAGGAGGAGAAGAGAGGGGAGAGAATTACAATCTGAATATGAGGAAAAGGGGTAGCCATTTCCTGATTTCCCTCTTCAGGATGTTGAGAACCCTGCCAGGGGGGTCATGGTAGGAAGGCAGAAACTGGGGATAGGTATTAAGGTGGGTTAAAGCAGGAACAGCTGAGGGAAAGGTAATTGCGTAAGGCAGAGGTAAGGGAGTAGTTGGAGGAGGAGTGACATATTTCGAAGGGGAAGGAATTCCAGATTTTAGGGAAACGATGGGCAAAAACAGTCTGACTGATGAGGGTGGAGCAGCAAGGGGCCGTCAAGGTGTGGGCGTCATTTGATCTGAAAGAATGGGTGGGGTGAGGTGGACTGTAGAGAGAGGTTGAGAGATAGGAGGGGAGCCCCCCGAACACGAATTTGGAGGTTAGTTTGGCACAGTGAGAGATGCGTCTGTGAGATAGTGGGAGGAACGTTAGAGAGTGATAGAGTTCACAGTGGTGGAAGCGGGAAGGGGAGTCGATAGCAAAGCAGCAGAAGGAGTTAAAGAGAGTGTCCAACTTGGTCAGGGAAGATTTGGGAGCAGCACCATAGACTAGGTCACAGTAGTCAAAGATAGGGAGCATCATCTTCTGGACAATTTCATGCCTCGAAGTCAGCGGGATGCAACTATGATTCCTGTACAGAGCAAAAAAGTTGGGGCACAGTTTCTTCAGGATAGCATTGATAAGCACAGAGAGGTTGAGGTGCTGGTCTAGCCAACCTCCCAGATATCGAAATGAGGAGATGTCCTCCAAGATGGTCCCATCAAGGGTGTGGAAGGTGGGTAGGGCCGGGAGCCTAGAGAGTCTGTGCCTGGTGCCAAAGGTCATTGACACTGTCTTCTTGGTGTTTAGAAAAAGCTGGTGAGAAGTAAACCAGAGCTGAACTTGGTAGAAGTCATGCTGTAAGCTGGTTTGCACAGCAGCAGGGTTTTTGCCGGAACTGTACAAAACAGTATCGTCAGCATATACAGGGATAGAAGAGGATGAGCAGGCTGTGGGAAGATCATTAAGGAAAATGGAGAAGAGTAGAGGACCAAGCACTGAGCCCTGAGGGACACCAGTGTTGATGGGGAGTGGAGAGGAGATGGAATCAAGGATTCTCACCGACTGGGTCCTGCCAATGAGGTAGGATTTAAACCATTTGATGGGTGATAGAGCAAGGCCAGCTGAGAAGAGTGAATCAAGAAGCAGGGATGTGAAACAGTGTCGAAAGCTTTGGCTAGGTCAACAAAGATGGCCAAGAGGATCAGGCCGTCATCCACCCCAGAAAGGATGGAGTCAATAAGCCTGAGGAGGGAGGTGGTTGTTGAGTGGTTCTTCCAAAAAACCAGATTGGAAGGGGGTGAAGAAGGAGGAATCAGAGAGGAAGGGTGTTAGTTGAGAGAGAACTAAATGTTCTTGAAGTTTGGAAAGGGTAGGAAGGAGGGAAATGGGGCGATAGTTGCCAGGAGTGGATGTATCACCACCCTTGGGGAGAGGAAGGACTACAGCGTGTTTCCAGGATGAGGGTACTTGGGCAGAAATAAAGAACAGGTTAAGGATTAGGGAGATAGGATAAGCAATTGCAAGAGCAGAAAGGTAGAGAAGTTTAGGATTGAGCTCATCTGTTGAGGAGCCTTTAGAGGGGTCGAGGGACAGGAGAACATTAAGAGCTTCATCAAGGGAGATATTAGAAAAGGAAAATGGGAGAGGGGTAGGCACTGGCTGAGGCGAAGGGCTGCAGTTAGTAGGTGGCAATGGGGAGAGGGAATTTAGAAGAGACGTGGTGCATGAAGTGTAGTAGGCATTAAATTAATTGGCCATGGAGCTAGGGTCGGAAACTAGGGAGTTATTTATTTTGAGAACTGGAGGGGGAGAGGGAGAGAGGGAGAGAATAGGGCATGAACTACCCTCCAGAATTTAAATGAAGAGTTGGTGTTAGTCAGGAATGAGGAGTTGAAATAGTCAGACTTAGCCAGTCTAGTAGCTTTAGTACTATGTCTCTCTCCCCTACAGCCTTCTTGTTTTCTGTGTGAGGTCTGGGAAGTGCAGTTTGCCCAATTGGGCCGGCCTACGTATAATACTCCTCCCATCCTTACATGCGGTGTATATCAACTGTTCTAATGGGTCTAACTGTGGGACTCCATCCCCTCCATACACCTCCCGGGCATAGACTCTCATCTACAGATATCTAAACAAGTGGGTTCTGCCCAGTCACAAGGCCTGCTGCATATCTCCAAAGGAGCATAGTCCATCCTGAGAACAGAGGTCCCCCAAACTATGTATTCCCTTAGCCTCCCACTCCTGAAATCCAGGGTCCTCTAATCCAGGTAGGAAGAAAGGGTTCCCAGCCACTGGTAAAAGCAACATTTCTCTTCCTCCTCCTCCCTCCCCTCCTTTGTGCCAAATGTAACGCCAATTGTCCAATACAGCTGGTACCATTGGATTTGCCCCTGAAGAGTTGCACATGCCCTTTGGATATGTTTGGCCAGGTAAGATGATACCTGACCCGGGCATGCCAGCTGTTCTAACTCCACCCAACTAGCCTTAGGTGGTAAATTGACCCAATCCTTTATATAATGGCACCGGGCCGCTAGGAAGTAATTGTGTAAATCTGGGAAGTTAAGGTCCCCCCTTATCTACACTAGTTTTGAGGCATAAAAGGCACGCTCTAGGCCTCCTCCCCAGCCATATGAAAGCCAAGAAGGCTCTTTTCAACCTCCGGACATCTTTGCGTGTAATCCCAGTGGGCAACATCTGCATAGGGTACAGAAGTCTAGGCAGAATATTCATCTTTATCAGGTTAATTCTACCCAACCAGGACACGGGGAGAGTGGCCCATCTTCAGATATTAGCCTCTACCTTTTTGATGATAGGTGTGTAATTAAGCTCATACAGGGACCCCAAGCTTCTTCTAACCTGTATGCCCAGGTAAGTAAAGCTCCTTGAAACTACCTGAAATCCCAATATATACCTTTCTGCCCTCCTATCTGATCCCCCCCCCCAGTAAATAAAGCAATTCAGACTTCTGAATGTTAATTTTATATCCCGAGAAGCGTGCAAATGACCCTATAAGCTGTCACACTATAGGAACCAATGTTCTGACTTGTCTAACAAAAAACAGCATGTCTTCTGCATATAAGGTGATTTTATGAGGCCACCCCGATGCTCCCCGCACGCTCTCAATCTCTGGGTTCTGCCGTATACACACTGCAAGGGTCTCTAACACCAAGGCAAATAACAAGAGGGGGAGAGAGGGCAGCCCTGCCTCGTGCCCCTGGACAAGTCAAAGCTATCTTATTAACCAATACCTGTGTCTGAGGAGACCTGTACATCACCCAGACCATCCCCACAAAGCTTTCACCCAGACCAAACCAGCCTAGGCATTCAAATAAATATTCCCATTCGATTCGATCAAATGTCTTCTCGGTATCCATAGAAAAGACACATGTATCTCCCTGGGTCTTATTGGCACCCCATACCACATTCAATAGCCTCCGGATATTATGATAAGAGCACCTCCTCCTAATAAGCCGGTCTGGTCTGAGTGAATTATTTCCGGCCGGACTTTATCCAGCCTGTTTGCCAAAACTTTCGCCAATACCTTGAGGTCACAAATGAGCTGGCAGTATAGCCTAGCGGTTAAAGGAAAGAGGTGTGAATGAGTTTGCTACATCCAGCAGACCAGACCTGAGTTTGATTCTAACAACCTCCGCTTGCATACTGCGTGACTCTGAGCAAGTCACTTAACCGCCCAGTGCTCCCAGGTAGCCCCAGAAAACAAGCACTTGTGCCTAGTGGGCCATACCCGGTTACCAAAGACTGAAATAAAAATAAAAAAAATTCAACAAAGAGATTGGGCGGTATGATGCACAGTTCCCCAGGTCCTTGCCGGGCTTGGGGATCGAGCATATCACTGCATCGAAACATGAAGCAGGGAGCCCTCCCCCACTCCTTTGTCGCATCCCCAAACGTAGCACTCAATGGTTCTGCAAGGTGTTCTACCAGGTGTCTATAATATTCTATTGGAAATCCATCCGGCCCACTGACTTTCCCAGTTTTCATTCCTTGGCCTGCTTTTCAGACTTCCTCCTTAGTGACGGGGGGCTCCCAAAACATATCTCTCTGCTTACTGGTGACTCTGGGTATATCCAAATGGTCCAGGAACTCCTTGGCAAGTTCCAGTGTACCCTTACATTCTGCCAGATAGAGTTTCTGATAGAATTGCCTAAACCTGTCCCTAATCTGTGTTTTATCAGTGAGCCTCCGTCCCTCGCCATTTTTAATATTTGTAATCAGGGTTGGTTTCCTCCACTCCCGCACCAACCGGACTAACAAAGGACCCAGTTTATTGCCCCATTCAGACATTTGTTTTCTGCAAAACAGCCATGACTGCCAGGCTTCCCCCTTAGCCAGAGCATTTAGGGCCTCTCTTGTTGCCTCTAGCAGGCGTCTTGAGTCCTACCCCCACCCCACTACTCTTCTTTCTAGTTCTTTAAGGCTTTTTTCCAGGGCCACCCTCTTTTCTTCCTTCTACCTCTTATAGTTTGCTATGAAACTTATAATGGCACCCCACATACAGTATATGCTTTTCCGGCATCCCATATTATTGCCTTAGTGGTCAGGGATTACTCATTAAGAGAGAGGTAGGTTTTCCACTGTTCGGTCAGAAATGTCTTAAATTCCTTGTTACCCAATAAATATGTTGGAAATTTTCATGGAGGGGGACTTTCCTGGGGCTCATTCACTGAGACTGTAATGACTACCATGGCATGGTTGGAAATATGTATGGGACTATGCTTGGCACACTGCAGCCACAGGAACCAGCCAAGAGGTACACATGTAGTCTATTCTTGTCCATGTACCATGCAAGTTTGAATAAAAAGTAAATTCCTTTGCCCCCAGGTCGGCAGCGCAGCAGCTGTCGACTAGCTCAAGATCACGCATGCCTACTTGCCAGTCCCGCAATGCTCCTTGTGCTCTACCCCTTCCTTTGGAGTGATCTAATTGGGGTCCATTGTACAATTCAAGTCCCCTCCCGGAATAAGGCCTGGAAACTGTTCTTTTACCAAAATGTCCAGCATGCCCTGAAAAAATGTTGGGTCAAATATTGCCAGAGCATATACACACCCAAAGGTTATATCTTACCCACAAAGTTCTCCACTAACAAAGACATATCTGCCATTCGCAGTGTCTGCCACCACCCTCCTAAACTGCAGGGGAAGGTTTTTATGTTGCAAAATAGCCACTCCACGTTTATGGCTATTAAAAGAAGCAGAGTAACACACTCCAACCAACCCTCTAGCCATTTTAGCATGCTCTTGGCTAGTGAGATGCGTCTCCTGTAGCATCGCTACCTGAGCCCCTTGCTTTTTCAAAGCAGTTAATATGCTCATCCTTTTCACAGGGGTGGAGACACCCCTCGCATTCCAAGACGCTATAGTGAGACCCTTTTTCTTAGCCATGGCTCCAACCATATGTTTTCCTGACCTCCCTCCACGTACACGTCAGCAATGGAGGGGTTCACCTACGAATGGCAATGCCTGTACCAACAAGTTCCTTTAATGTTTTCTGTTCCATTGTTCCATGTGTATCCATTCCAATCTAATATCAACATTACACATTTTTTCAAACATCTCTCAACATAACTACCCCTCTTTACCCCCCCCCAACATAGACATTCCACTAACATGGACCCACCTTTCCATAAAACATTTACTTTTTAAACAGATACAAATGTGAGTCATTAGTCAAACTACAATACCCTCCACCCCCACAATATTCAAACATTGTAACACGTTTCTGCCCAATGAAATGTAATGCAATTGACCCCTAACAACCACTCTACTAATCCGTACTCAAACCCTCCCTCCCGCCCACCCCCAAGAGCAAAGTCTAAACAAAAGTGTTATAAAAACATTTAGAAAAACTCCACTAGGAGTCATAAACATTCCTCTTTTGATAAATGAACAACCCCCCAACCCCAAGACCAACCTTCATCCCTACACAGGAGGATAGCTATTAACAAATTGAACACACTGCAGCCCATTAGTATCCCCTGAAGTGTGTAAAACCTCTGGATCAGGACATATTAAACATCTACACACTCCTTTGGGTGTTTACACAGGAGTGGCGGGTAAGGAGCACAGGGGCCCAAAGATCTGCATAGACCCCCCCCTGCACACTCCAGGTCAGTCCCTTTGTGGTTTGAGCCCCAGCTCCCTGAAAATGGAGTCCCCAGAGGCCAACAACAATTCTCCCTCCCCCCGACGTAGCTGAACACCACCCAGGGAGTAGGGGTCTTCCTCCAAGGGGATGCTATGTTTTAGGCTTCCCACATAACTCCAGCCCCTGAGTACCACTCCCCGCTGGGTCCTCCTCTTCCTCCCACTTGACAATTTTTCTGAATGGTCCATCGTGGTGGAGACAGTAGCCACATTAAATCCAGGGCACCTTCCAATGCCAAGGACCTTTAAACTTGCAGTCTTTATCATGTATCCAGGATGGAGGCCACGGGCCCCGGCGGCGTGACTAAAACAATGCGCACGTCCAAGACAGCCATCCCCCAGCTTACCAGCATCTCCCGCAGATGTGTCTAATAAAGGACAAGATCAGTCCACTACAGCCATCTTCAAAAGGCTCCTGGAGGAGTGCAAGGATCCGATTACGTGACGGCTGGGCTCTGAACCTTCAATGTCTTATCCAGAGGCCATTTATACTTTTTTAATGTTCCCTGTCTGAGGGCAAGAACAAAATCCATGGAGTCCTTCTTCCAATCATGGCCACACATCAGGGGTAAATCCCAGACAACAAACAAGAAATAGGACATGTCCAGCTGCTGCAGTTCAAGTTGAAGCAGGGCAAAGCCGCAGGCTCATGGCATCAGTACTACTTCATCTGATTTTCTTCTGGAGCTCCTGCATGAATACTGCAGCCTTATCGACATCCCAGAAGCTGCAGGTAGCCCCCTCATGCTCAATGTTTAAAGTAGCTGGGTAAATTAGAATATGCTCCACCATGAGATCCCGAAGTTGAGCCGTAATCGGATTGAACAGCTTCCATTTTTTAACAGCTAATTTCAATAGTCCTGAGCCAGGTAAAGCCTGGTACCTTCAAACAGAACTTCTTTCTTATGATGGAAGGCCTTAAGCAACTCCTGCCAATCTTGGTAGTTGTGATACGGGATGATAATTTGCCTTGGCGGCTGTCCATCCAGCAGTCGAGGCATCACTGCTCGATGGGCTCATTCTAACTTGTAGTGGCCTCCTTTAGGCTGCAGGTCCAACAGGCATGGCAGTTGTTTGGCACAGAAAGCAAGAACATTGGGACCCTCTCTTCCCTCCAGTAAGCCTCTCAGTCTTAAATTAAGCCACCTATTATAGTATTCTTGGTAGTCAAACTGGTCCTGAAAATTTCCAAAAGCTTTCTCCATTTTCTTCAGCCTTCTCGCCAGTGGCACCACAGTATCTTCCATTTGAGAGATCTGACATAGAAACATAGAAACACAGAAGGTGACGACAGATAAGGACTGCAAGGCCCATCCAGTCTACCCATTTTTTCTACCTTATGAATGTGCCATAGACCTTTACTCTGTCAATAGCCTATTTGTTCATACATACTCATCTGTATTGCTCCCTTATGCCTGTCCTGTGCCCATTTGAAGCCTTGCACTGTATTCATATCCACCACTTCCTGAGGTAGGCCATTCCATGCATCTATCACCCTTTCTGTGAAAAAGAACTTCCTCACATTAACCCTTAATCAGCCTCCCTCTAATCTCATGCTGTGTCCTCTTGTCCTGCTATTTTTCTTAAATTGAAACACATTAGACTCTTTCACCTTGTTAATGCCCTTAAGATGTTTGAATGTTTCAATCATATCACCTCTCTCCCTCCTTTGCTCTAGGGTATACATATTGAGCTCCGTTAATCTGTCCTCATATATTTTCTGATGCAGTCCCTGCACCATTTTGGTTGGCCTTCTCTGGACTGCCTCCATTTTGTTAATGTCCTTGTGCAGGTGTGGCCTCTGGTACTGCACACAGTACTCCAGATGGGACCTAACCAGTGTCTTGTAAAGAGGGATTATTACCTCCCTCCTACGACTTGTGACACCCCTACTAATACACCCCAACATCCCTCTAGCCTTACCTGCTGTACTGCTTTAGTGGTCTGCTTGGATGATTTCAGGTCATCTGTGATGATGATGCCCATGTCTCTTTCTTCCCTTGTGATTGCCAGCAACTCTTCTCCCAACCTATGGTAGCTTCAGGGTTTTTCTTCCCTATGTGCATGATCTTGCACTTCTTTGCATTAAACCCCAGTTGCCACTCTTCAGACCATTTTGCCAGTTTTTCCAGATCTCTTCTCATTCTGCCCACCCCATCTGGATCATCTACTCTGTTGCAGATCTTGGTGTCATCTGCAAACAGGCAAACCTTACCCTCCAGTCCATCTGCAATGTCACTGATGAAGATATTGAAGAGGACTGGCCCCAAGTCTGATCCCTGAGGTACCCCACTTGTGACTTGCATCTCTTCTGACTGTATACCGTTTACCACCACTCTCTGTTTTCTGCCCGCCAACCAGTTTGCCACCCAGTTGATCAACTTCTGACCCACCCTGAACCTACCCATCTTATTAATCAATCTTCTGTGTCGAACAGTATTGAAAGCTTTGCTGAAGTCAAGGTAGGCAACATCAACTACACCCCCTTGGTCCACCACTCTGGTTACCCAGTCAAAGAAATCTATGGGATTAGTTTGGCAGGACCTTCCTGTCGTAAACCCATGCTGTCTTGGATCCTGAGCGCCTATGGCTTCCAGGTGTTGCTCTATTCTTTTCTTAAGGAGTGCCTCCATAGTCTTGTCCATTACTGAGGTAAGACTGACTGGTCTGTAGTTCCCTGCCTCCTCTCTGTTGCCACTCTTGTGGAGCAGGATCGCATGAGCCCTTCTCCAGTCTTCTGGGACTTCTCCTCTGCTCAGAGACTCATTAAACAGTTCTGCTAATGGCTCTTGTAATGCCCCAAAGTTGGTCATTCCAGAAAAATAAAATAAAAATAAATAAACTGAGTCCACAGGTGCACATGGTGCCTGCAGAGGTGTGGGCAGCAGGGTACTGTACAAAGGGGCCCCTAGAAATAAAGATTCAACCTCCTGGTACAGGGAAACACTGTAAACAGTAGAAAAGTGCCTTGTGCACTTAAATCCTGGTCAAAAAGTAGATTTCTGTGCAAGCTGCAACAACAATGGCTTGGATGGAATGCTGTGCTGAGCTGCTCATGCACAGCATTCCAGTCCAAACACTCTAGAACCTAAAGGTTTGTTTTTAAAACAATAAAAACAGTTTTTCTTGGTAGTTCCTGCTAGCTGTGGAGAAGAGAGGACACAGAAAGTTAAGGGGAACCAGGAAGGCTTACCTGGTGGGTTGAAGCTGTTCCCCGAGGACTGTTCTGTGTGCCTACTCGAGCTCCAGCTAGTCCTGCTTTGTCCAGTTTTGTGGTCGGTGGTGTCATCAGGGCACCACGAAGTAAAACGCCGTTCCTGATGCCCTGTATGGGCTTGAAAGCCCTCCATTTACTTGTTTTGCCCACCGGTTTATTAATTTTAGCCCCAGAGTTATTTTACAAGTTTTTATTCGGTCCCACGCCGGCAGCAAGCAAGCTGCATCTTCCTTGGCCATTGGAGGCCCTCCGGAGCCATCCCTCTTTCCGCCTGTGTGATTCCCTCCCACTGCTGTTCACCTTCCGCCTCCCAGCAACAGCAGAGACTCCCCGGAGACCGCAGAGCGGTGAGTCGGCGGCAGCACATGTTGTGCTGGCCGCCTGTGTTTTAAAAGGGGACTGCATTTATGTTTTGGAAGCGCAGTAGGCGCATTACTAGGCAGCCAAGCACTGCAGGGGCATCGGGTCATTAGGACCTGCGATCTGAATATTAATTTGGGAGGCGGGGCTAGCGACGCCCATGGGGAAGGGCCAAGAAGCAAGGCCAGCATAGTGGCCTTATGAATATTCATACAGGGGCGGATTTAGAGGTGGGATTTGCCAAGATAAGTGACAGTGGGCTCAGGGAGCCTGAGGATTTAAAGGGGCAACAGGATTTAAAAGGGCTATTCAGGCCCAAATATAAAGTAGGGCATTAGGCCCAGTATAAAGTGGGGCATTAGGTACAAAGTGTTGAGGGGCATCAGGCCCATTATAAATCGGGGCACCAGGCCCATTACAAAGTGGGGCACCAGGCCCAGTATTTCGAGGGGCACCAGGCCCATTGTAAAGTGGGGCACCAGGCCCAATCTAGGGTGGGGCACCAGGCCCAAGATAACGTAGGGCTTCAGGCCCGAGGTAAAGGTAGGGCATTAGGCCCGAGGTAAAGCCTGGTCTATAGGGAGGCCCCGGCCTAGCGGAATAGGGCAAGCCAGCCTAGTGGTACTAAGGGAAGGTCCTGGCCTAGCAGACTAGGGCAAACCAGCCTAGTGGTACTAAAGGGAGGCCCCGGCCTAGCGGAATAGGGCAAACCAGCCTAGTGGTACTAAAGGGAGGCCCTGGCCTAGCGGAATAGGGCAAGCCAGCCTAGTGGTACTAAAGGGAGGCCCCAGCCTAGCGGAATAGGGCAAGCCAGCCTAGTGGTACTAAAGGATTCCCTAGCCACAACGTACAGTAAGGGATCCTATTCCAGAATACCCTACCTATAGAAACAGGGGGTTCATTTGAGAGTGTTTGATTTGCCTATACTGTGAAATTACTGTAATTACTGTACTGCTTATGCTGAACTATTGTCCTAAGTACCTGAACTATTGCCCTAAGTATCTGAACTATTGTCCTAAGTACCTGAACTATTGTCCGAAGTACCTGAACTATTGCTCTAAGCACCTGGACGTTGGCCCTTAATAGTAACAATTACCCCCGAAGTTATAATTTGCCCTCCTCCGGCAATTTATTGTATCATTCCACAGTTCTTGGGGCATTCTTCAGTTATATGTTTACTACTGTACAAAGACAGTCTCAATCTTCTACCACACTGCAGTCTCATAGTGTGGTCTGTTACACCACGTGCTCAGAATCAGTCTCTACTCAGAAGAAGACATCCTTCCAACATTCTTCACTTCAGGAAGATCATCCATCAACTCATCCCATCTGTTTGTGTCATCCGCCGAAGTCGAAGTCCGTGTCAGTCGTACCAGTCGTACCCGTCGTTTTCTTGTTTTCACAGCTTGAAAGTACGTCTGCCGAAACGCATCACGACAGCCATGCCAGTGTCGTTCCATATGGTTCCTGTTCCAGATGTCCCTAAGTTGGTCGCCCTCTACAGAAGAGAGAGAGAGCTCATCTTGGAGAACCTGTTCTGCGCCCCCACCTGGTCGTTCGCCGAAAATCGAGTCCGTCGAAGCCCAGTCCGGGACGCGTCCGCCATTTTTTTGTTTTGTGTTAGTTCCTAATCCTAGGATTGCAGAGTCAACCATCATCTCTTCAGATTCTTATGGTTCCTGGTCCTGTCAGAGTTCCTTCTGAGTCCAGCTGACCCTTGGAGTGCTGCAGCATCAGTCGGATCGTGGTAGTCCTCCATTGGATTCATCGCCACGCAGATCTTGGTCTTTCTTCATCCTTGGCAACCCTAGAAGTGGGTTTTGGCCGAGGAACCTCTTGCTTCAGTGTGTTATTTCAGGAACCAGTTGCTTTGGTTCTACATTCCGGCAGCCTCGGAGAGAGTGGGCTTTTGCCGAAGATATATGGTCTGTTTACCAAACCTCTCACCACCCCAGTGGCCTTATCTAGGTCCTTGCTGGGAATTGAGATTAGGGTTCCACAGTTCTGTTTTCTTTCCCTTGTAGCTACCAACGAAGAACGACGGTGCGCACGAAGACGACAGACATTTGGACTTTGTGAGAATTGGATGGTCATTGTAAAACCAAATATTGTATTGTGGGTAGTGAAGAACACCTGATTTCCGCCTATGTACTAGTTGCTCTTACAGGATACTGCTAAGAAATTTTAGGAGTATAGTGGCAATAGGCCGTGGTGCACCTATAGAGAATAATAACCTAGAGTTTAGACATTTTAGAATTTAGTTGTTACTGTTTAGATATCCATAATGCTGTCCATACTCCCTACTGTTTTTGTGGTTGGTATGTTTCTGTATGACCATGTCCTCCGTCCCCTCCTGTCTAATAAACATCTTTGCTTCATCCAATCTCTGTGTACGACTCCTGCCTCTCCTTGTCGGGTGTTTCCACCAGCCCACCCCATTCGGACCTCAAGCGGCCCCTCGCCATCCCACCTGCTGAGGGTGTCGCTGGCGCTGCTGGTAGTGAGACAGTTCCCTTCACCACTCCGAGTGAAGAACCCCGAGGTATACCAGTGCAGCGACCACCACAAAATCTTTGGCGTAGTCGGCAGGATTCAGAAAATGTTCCGAGGAGTTCAAAGCCGGAGAAGACACAGAGCAAGATGTTGTTTGGAATGGAAGGCAGTAGCAGACTATGTGAAGGAGTTGGAGAAGGTCCAGGTCAGGTGCCCTAGTCACCTTTATCCATGCCGTAGTACTTAGAAGCACCCTGGCTTCCGCTGTATACTGGGGAACATGATAGTGAAGGCTCCAGTACATTGGAAGAGTTTTGCTCCAGGATGCAGTCCGTGTTCCGGCTGTATCAGATTCCGGAAGACCGAAAGATATAGATATTGATAGGGCAGTTGAGAGGAGTTGCCCATCGTGAGGTCCAGTCCTGGTCAGAAAGGGAGAGAGCCACTGCTGACCAGATCTTTCGTCGCTTGCAGTACACATTTGATATGTGAACTATCTATGACCTGAAGTTGCAGTTCTTGTCACGCACTCAACAGCCCCAAGAAACGCTATGGGAGTATGCCTTAAGTCTGCAGGAAGCACTGAGAGCCATTGAGAAGATTGACCCGAGGGAGGTTCAGGACCCTGATGGAACCTTGATAGAAAAGTTCACAGAGGGAGTGAATAGTGAGTCCCTAAAAAGAGAGCTCCGTTTGCTACATTGGCAAGATCCCAATGCTCGATTCCAGGATTTTAAAGAAAAGGCCATAAGGATGTGGGGATCCAGAAGGATGGGAGAGGAAGTGGCAGCCCGCCAACACAAGATGATGCCCCAGAGTGCGGCATGGCCTGAATACCCCGTTGAACGCTTGATACGGGAGGATCCACGGCAGCCAGAGGCATGTTCAGAAAGGCTACATCATCCAAGGTCCAAATATGAGGGAGCACCGATGGGGAGTTGTCAGAACCATTTTCCCGACTCCAACAAGGCCTACACCCAGTAGTCTCAACCCCAAGAGCTTCACCAGAAAGTGAAAAGGAACCCAAACCAGGAATGGATGGAGCAGATTATGCTCTTATCCACAAAGTGACTGAAGTCTGCCAAGAGGTGCGGGACATTAAAGATGGCTGGAGAGAGCTCTTTACAAGACAACCGAAAAGAAGACGAAGATGCCCGATGGATATGTTTGATGGCCAGAAGAGACCCATTTACAGAAGATGTGATGTTGATGAACACGAACAACAGCGAGGCCTTAGGAGAACTGACAGACCAGAGACCGAAAGGGCAAGGTGGCAGCTATATGAAGACACCTGGAGAGAAATCGAAAGAATCGATCACAGCAATGCAACAGTAAGAGTCAACTTGAGAAGCCAACCAGAACAGCAAGCTGAGGAAGTTTTACACAATAAGATGGAACTGGTGCAAGAATGCAAATTCCTCAGGGAAACTCTCCAACGAAGCAGAAAAGGAGGCCAAAGAACAAACCACACGGCTTCTCCAGAATAATAGAGAGAGAAAAGTGCTTCGCAAAGAAATTGAAAAGCTCCAGTGTATAGTTGAGGATTGGCAGAGAAAACAAATCCAGCCATGTAAGGCATCACCTGAAGCCGAGTTCCTCCAGCAGAATGACGCCCAGAGAAAGTCTGATTGTCTTGCCCCTGGAGTACAGTCCAAGAGTAAAATGGTTGTCGGACAAACAGAACCTGAGATGAGGACTGAACTGGAAGAATGTGTTAACCCTTGGGGACCAAAGAAGCTGGACAATGTTACACCAAAAAGCCTTTCATTGTCTGTGGGAGAACTTGTCATGGTGAAGAAAACCAATCAAGGCAACAATCCGCTTGTGGAATGGGAACCTGAGCCGTATATTGTTGTAGCAATTCCGTATCCTGCCTTCAAAGTGTACCAGATCCAGGCAGAAAATAGGAAGAGAGTTGAAAAGTTGGTACATCAGAGCTAGCTCAAACCCTGTATTCTTCAAGGAACTGTGGAAGAAAATACTAACTCAGTGCCGAAAGAGAGGCAGGAGCGTACCATGGATGGACCCACCTACATAGGGTCCTCAATGCAGTGGTGTGCTGATCCCTGGGTTCACGCATCCCATATGAACCTGTCCTACCGTCCAGTTACTAAGCCTACAGCAAATCATAGGCCTGTAGATTTCCAGGAGGTAGAGTGTATTTCTGATGATAACATGGTTCCCCAGATACGTAGGTCACAGAGGTCCAATTTTGGTGTTCCCCCGAAAAGATACATATCAGAAGCTTATCAAGTAGCACCTTCCTTTTCTGAAATGTCCTGTTAAGAGTAATCCACAGACATGGTCACTTAAATAAGAAAGTTTTTTTTTGAAAAGTTATAGATGTTTTAAAAATGTTTTAATTAACATACATAGAAGTTTATGTTGAATGGTAAGATATACTCTAAGAAACCTATAGAAGTAATGTTTAAGAAATGTTTTATAAAGTGTAAAGGAAATACATGGGGACATGTATTTTTAGGCTGGCCCGAATCTGTAATGCCCCAAAGTTGGTCATTCCAGAAAATAAAATAAAAATAAATAAACTAAGAGTCCACAGGTGCACGGGGTGCCTGCAGAAGTGTGGGCAGCAGGGTACTGTACAAAGGGGCCCCTAGAAATAGAGATTCAACCTTCTGGTACAGGGAAACACTGTAAACAGTAGAAAAGTGCCTTGTGCACTTAAATCCTGGTCAAAAAGTAGATTTCTGTGCAAGCTGCAACAACAATGGCTTGGATGGAATGCTGTGCTGAGCTGCTCATGCACAGCATTCCAGTCCAAACACTCTAGAACCTAAAGGTTTGTTTTAAAACAATAAAACAGTTTTCTTGGTAGTTCCTGCTAGCTGTGGAGAAGAGAGGACACAGAAAGTTAAGGGGAACCAGGAAGGCTTACCTGGTGGGTTGAAGCTGTTCCCCGAGGACTGTTCTGTGTGCCTGCTCGAGCTCCAGCTAGTCCTGCTTTGTCCAGTTTTGTGGTCGGTGGTGCCATTAGGGCACCACGAAGAAAAACGCCGTTCCCGACGCGCTGTATGGGCTTGAAAGCCCTCCGATTACTTGTTTTGCCCACCGGTTTATTAATTTTAGCCCCAGAGTTATTTTACAAGTTTTTATTCGGTCCCACGCCGGCAGCAAGCAAGCTGCATCTTCCTTGGCCATGGAGGCCCTCCGGAGCCATCCCTCTTTCCGCCTGTGTGATTCCCTCACTGCTGTTCACCTTCCGCCTCCCAGCAACAGCAGAGACTCCCCGGAGACCGCAGAGCGGTGAGTCGGCGGCAGCACATGTTGTGCTGGCCGCCTGTGTTTTAAAAGGGGACTGCATTTATGTTTTGGAAGCGCAGTAGGCGCATTACTAGGCGGCCGAGCACCGCAGGGGCATCGGGTCATTAGGACCTGCGATCTGAATATTAATTTGGGAGGCGGGACTAGCGACGACCATGGGGAAGGGCCAAGAAGCAAGGCCAGCATAGTGGCCTTATGAATATTCATACAGGGGCGGATTTAGAGGTGGGATTTGCCAAGATAAGTGACAGTGGGCTCAGGGAGCCTGAGGATTTAAAGAGGCAACAGGATTTAAAAGGGCAATTCAGGCCCAAATATAAAGTAGGGCATTAGGCCCAGTATAAAGTGGGGCATTAGGCCCAAAGTGTTGAGGGGCATCAGGCCTATTATAAATCGGGGCACCAGGCCCATTACAAAGTGGGGCACCAGGCCCAGTATTTCGAGGGGCACCAGGCCCATTGTAAAGTGGGGCACCAGGCCCAATCTAGGGTGGGGCACCAGGCCCAAGATAACGTAGGGCTTCAGGCCCGAGGTAAAGGTAGGGCATTAGGCCCGAGGTAAAGCCTGGTCTAAAGGGAGGCCCCGGCCTAGCGGAATAGGGCAAGCCAGCCTAGTGGTACTAAGGGAAGGTCCTGGCCTAGCAGAATAGGGCAAACCAGCCTAGTGGTACTAAAGGGAGGCCCCGGCCTAGCGGAATAGGGCAAACCAGCCTAGTGGTACTAAAGGGAGGCCCTGGCCTAGTGGAATAGGGCAAGCCAGCCTAGTGGTACTAAAGGGAGGCCCCGGCCTAGCGGAATAGGGCAAGCCAGCCTAGTGGTACTAAAGGATTCCCTAGCCACAACGTACAGTAAGGGATCCTATTCCAGAATACCCTACCTATAGAAACAGGGGGTTCATTTGAGATTGTTTGATTTGCCTATACTGTGAAATTACTGTAATTACTGTACTGCTTATGCTGAACTATTGTCCTAAGTACCTGAACTATTGCCCTAAGTATCTGAACTATTGTCCTAAGTACCTGAACTATTGTCCGAAGTACCTGAACTATTGCTCTAAGCACCTGGACGTTGGCCTAATAGTAACAATTACCCCTGAAGTTATAATTTGCCCTCCTCTGGCAAATTATTGTATCATTCCACAGTTCTTGGGGCATTCTTCAGTTATATGTTTACTACTGTACAAAGACAGTCTCAATCTTCTACCACACTGCAGTCTCATAGTGTGGTCTGTTACACCACGTGCTCAGAATCAGTCTCTACTCAGAAGAAGACATCCTTCCAACATTCTTCACTTCAGGAAGATCATCCATCAACTCATCCCATCTGTTTGTGTCATCCGCCGAAGTCGAAGTCCGTTGTCAGTCGTACCAGTCGTATCCATCATTTTCTTGTTTTCACAGCTTGAAAGTACGTTCGCCGAAACGCATCACGACAGCCATGCCAGTGTCGTTCCATATGGTTCCTGTTCCAGATGTCCTGAAGTTGGTCGCCCTCTACAGAAGAGAGAGAGCTCATCTTGGAGAACCTGTTCTGCGCCCCCACCTGGTCGTTCCCCGAAAGTCGAGTCCGTCGAAGCCCAGTCCGGGACGCATCCGCCGTTTCTTTGTTTTGTGTTAGTTCCTGATCCTAGGATTGCAGAGTCAACCATCATCTCTTCAGATTCTTATGGTTCCTGGTCCTGTCAGAGTTCCTTCTGAGTCCAGCTGACCCTTGGAGTGCTGCAGCATGAGTCAGATCGTGGTAGTCCTCCATTGGATTCATCGCCACGCAGATCTTGGTCTTTCTTCTTCCTTGGCAACCCTAGAAGTGGGTTTTGGCCGAGGAACCTCTTGCTTCAGTGTGTTATTTCAGGAACCAGTTGCTTTGGTTCTACATTCCGGCAGCCTCGGAGAGAGTGGGCTTTTGCCGAAGATATATGGTCTGTTTACCAAACCTCTCACCACCCCAGTGGCCTTATCTAGGTCCTTGCTGAGAATTGAGATTAGGGTTCCACAGTTCTGTTTTCTTTCCGTTGTAGCTACCAACGAAGAACGACGGTGCGCACGAAGACGACAGACATTTGGACTTTGTGAGAATTGGATGGTCATTGTAAAACCAAATATTGTATTGTGGGTAGTGAAGAACACTTGATTTCCGCCTATGTACTAGTTGCTCTTACAGGATACTGCTAAGAAATTTTAGGAGTATAGTGGCAATAGGCCGTGGTGCACCTATAGAGAATAATAACCTAGAGTTTAGACATTTTAGAATTTAGTTGTTACTGTTTAGATATTCATAATGCTGTCCATACTCCCTACTGTTTTTGTGGTTGGTATGTTTCTGTATGACCATGTCCTCCGTCCCCTCCTGTCTAATAAACATCTTTGCTTCATCCAATCTCTGTGTACGACTCCTGCCTCTCCTTGTCGGGTGTTTCCACCAGCCCACCCCCATTCGGACCTCAAGCGGCCCCTCGCCATCCCACCTGCTGAGGGTGTCGCTGGCGCTGCTGGTAGTGAGACAGTTCCATTCACCACTCTGAGTGAAGAAGCCCAAGGTATACCAGTGCAGCGACCATCACACTCTGCTAGTTCCACCCTTAGCTCATTTAGTACCCTGGGATGTACGCCATCAGTTCCTATTGCCTTGTTCACCCTGACCTTAGCGAGCACTTTTAGAGCCCTTTCTTTTGTGAAGGGACTTGTGCACATCTCCCTCCCCCCTGTGTTCATGGTGCTGAGCTGTGGGCCCTGCCCTACCTTCTCCTCAGTAAATACTGAGCAGAAATATCTATTTAGGATAGATGCTTTTCCTTGGTTCTCCTCTGCACACTCCCCCTTCTCCCCGTTGATCTTAGCAATACCTTCTCTGGACTTTCTCCTTTCACTAATGTATCTATACAAAGTCTTGTCCCCTTCTTTCACTGTTCGTGTTAGTGTTTCCTCAGTTTGGGCCTTTGCTTGCCTTACTGCCTTCCCTTAGGGAAGTATGGTATGCCTTCCTATCTTCATCCCACTGCGTTGCCTTATATTTCCTGAAGACCAGCCTTTTGGCTCTGATCTTTTCTGCTACTGTTTTTTTAGAACCAAAGTGGTTTCCTCCTTCTTTTGCTCTTGCTTTTCTCCCTAACACAATGGGATGTTGCTTCAAGTATTGCATCCTTAATGCTTGCCCACTTTGCCTGTACCCCCTCATCTGTATTTCTTCTTGCCGGGGCTAGCTAACTCTGTTGGCCATCTTATCAAAGTCAGGTCCTCTGAAGTTCCTTATTTTTGCCTTGGAATGGGATGATTTAGTTCTAGTGGCTTAATTGAACCATACCATGTGATGGTCACTGGCCCCCAGGTGACCATCTACCTGGAGATCTGTGATCCCTTCCCCATTAGTCAGTACTACATCCAAAATAGCCCTGTCTCTTGTGGATTGTTTCACCAATTGTTTGAGGCCCTCCCCATGCAGGGAATCCACTATGTGTCTAGTTCTGGCAGATGTTCCTGCTGGTATTGACCAATCTGTATCTGGCATGTTAAAGTCTCCCATTATCAGAACCTGCCCTTTAGCTGTCATGTTTTGTATATCTTCTAACAGTAATGTGTCTATGTCCTCCCTCTGGTCTGGAGGCCTGTAGACAACCCCAGTTCGTATGGCTGTCCCATTTCCTGTTTCCAGGGTGACTCACAGTTGTTCTGGCTCCTTATGTGCATTCTGGATTTTTTTAGCTTTGATATTTTTATTGACATACAGAGCCACTCCCCCTCCCCCCCCCCATTTTGCACCTCGGCCTCTTCTGAACAGTACATAGCTGGGTACTGAAGTCTTCCAAGTGTGGTTACTGGTGAACCATGTCTCACTAATGCCTACTATGTCCAGTTTAGCCTCTGTCATTGTTGCCTCCATGTCTGGGATCTTTATAGAATCATAGAATCATAGAATTTTGTGTGCAGAAAAAGACCATTTGGCTCATCCAGTCTGCCCGAAAGAGATATTCCTCCCTGCACTTTTTCTTTAGTTCCGATCCCCCTGCCCTCCCTCCCTCACCAAGTCCGATATAGATATCCCATGATTTCTCAAATTTTTGCACCATATCCACTTCCACAACCCTTTCTGGCAACCTGTTCCATGAACCCACAACCCTTTCTGAGAAGTAGCTCCCCCTTATGTCCTCCCAAACTTTGCCCCCCTCCAGCTTGAGTGAATGACCCCTGGTGTTCTTACTTAGCTTTAAGATACTATCCTGCTTTACTTTACCTATTCCCTTCAAGAACTTGAAGGTCTCAACCATGTCTCTACTCTCCCTTCTCATCTCCAGTGAATATAGACCTAGCTCATCTAGCCTTTCCCCATATGGCCTTCCTTGCATCCCCTGAATCAGTCTGCTCGCCCTTTGTTGGACTCATTCCAGTCTGTCCTTGTCATCTTGCAAGTGGGGCCTCCAGACCTAAACCCCGTATTCCAGCTGTGGTCTGCCCAGTGTTTTGTATAGCGGCATGATCACCTCCATCTTTTTTTTTTTTTATCAGATCTCTTTTTCTCACCCTTGCAGCCACAGTCCTACAATGAATCCAGCCACCGCTCCTCCTTCACTGCTCACCCCAAAGCTTGACGTGCCCAGCTGGCATATGCTGCTATGTCCATTGAGAGGGGCTCCCCCAAGCCCCCACACCTGGCGAGGATCCAATACTGGCACATGCCTGATTCCAGGCATCATCGGCCGGTGAAGCGTGCGGCCATCAAGCTGTCGTGGACTTGTGCTGCCATTTCCTTTTTCTTCCCTGATGGGAGCATGGATGTGCAATGACGTCCTTGCACAACGTGCGGATGTCCGCTGTGCTCCCCCCTTTGCTTAACACTCGTGCACTGCAGTTTCTCTAGGCTTCCCCAGGGACCACCAGAGCACAGCATGTACCCACCCCTTTCCCCAGGACTAAGAGAGCTGTCATCGGACGCTCGTTCCTAGTCCTCCCCTACTGACCCCCAACGACCTGAGCTCATTCCCGAACCTGGTTCACTGGCGTGGAGCGAGGTGTGGCATCCAGCGCCTCAAACCTCTGTGCCACCGGGCCGCACCTCCCACTTTCTACTTGTAAAGCCCCTCCCAATGCATGCTAGCATTCTTGTTGCTTTACCAGCCACTTGCTCATGCTAGTATCTAATCTTGAGGCTGCTAGTGATCCAAATTCCCAGGTCCTTTTCCTGCTCCATGGCCTGCAGTGTCTCCCCCCCATGCAGTAATTAACCCCAGGATTATTCCATCCTATGTGTATTATTTTGCACTTTTCTGCATTGAATATCTGCTGCCACTTTTCCGCCCACTCCTCCAGCTTAGCTAGATCCTGTTTCATTTTCTCAACCCCTCCGGAGTGTCCACCCTGTTGTAGACTTTCGTGTCATCTGCAAACAGACATGCCTTTCCATTTAGACCCTGTGCCAGGTTCCCTATGTACACATTGAACAATATGGGACCCACACTGATCTTTGTGGTACCCCACTTGTCATCCTTACCTCTCTGGAGTACCTCCCATTGACCACCACTCTCTGTGTCCTCCCTCCCAGTCAGTCTTCCACCCACCTTGTTAGTGTAGCTCCCCCCCCCAAGCTACCCAACTTATTTACAAATCTCCTATGAGGGACGGAATCAAAAGCCTTCCTGAAATCCAGGTAGGCCACATCCAACCCCCTTAGTCATACACTTCTGTTACCCCCTCAAAAATTCAATCAGGTTGGTCTGACATGACCTACCTCTCGTGAATCCATGTTGGTTGTCATCCATTAGCCCTTCATCCTTCATCCCCTTGTTTTAATGTTTGTTAAAATTGATTATTGTGTATATGTTTTTATGTACAGCGCCTTGGATTTGAAAGGCACTATAAAAATAAAGTTGATTTGATTTGATTTGATCCTCTGGGTGTCTTACCAGTCTCTCCTTTATGAGAAACTCCATTAGTTTGCCTACCACAGAGGTGAGACTGACTGGGTGTTAGTTGCTTGGTTCATCCTTCCTCTCTCCCTTGTATAGTGGTATCATCTCTGCCTGCTTCCAGTCGCCCGGGACCCTCTCCGATTCTAGGGATACATTAAACAGTCTGGTGAGAGGTCCTGTCAGCTCTTCCCTTAAAAGTACCCTTGGATGTACTTGATCCAGACCCATGGCCTTGTCGGTTTTTGGTTTTCCCAGTTCCTCCAACACCCTCTCCTCTGTGAAGGGGCCTGTGTCCACCTCCTTGACCATTCTCCCCTTTCTGGTTAATGTAGGCCCTTTTCCTTCCCTCTCAGCGTGAAGACTGATGCAAAGTATTCGTTTAGCACAGTTGCCTTCTCCATATCCCCCTCTACCATTACCCCACCCTCTCCCTGAAGTCTTGGAATCCCCTGCCTGCTTTTTCTCCTGTCGCTTACGTACCTAGAAAATCTTTGGTCCCCCCTTTTCATCTCCCTAGCTATTCTCTCCTCCGTACTTGCTATGGCCCTTCTTATGCCTTTCCTGCTACCTTGAGCTTTTACTTGTAGTCTGCCCTTTCCTCTAACCCTTGTGACTGTTTGTAAGCTTTGAATGTTTTTCTTTTCTCCTTGTTGGCCTCTCTAACCCCCGCCTTGAACCACAGGGGTTTCCTCACCCTTTTGCTTTTGCTAATTTTGCGAATGCATTGCTCCGTGGCCTTTAGGATTCCTCCCTTTATTGCCCCCCACAGCTGCTCTACCTCCCCTTAGATTTGAGTCTCTTCTAGTTCCCTCCTTAAGATGTCCTTCATTCCCCCAAAATTTGCCCCCCTGAAGTCCAGTACCCTGGTGGTTAACCTGCCTGATTCTGAATGGTGAACCTGACCATCAGGTGGTCACTGGCTCCCAAGCTTTCCCTCACCTCTAACCCCACATGCTGTCCCCATTTGTCAAGACAACATCCAGCGTAGCCTCCCC
Organism: Neoceratodus forsteri; assembly: GCA_016271365.2. NCBI lineage: Eukaryota > Metazoa > Chordata > Ceratodontiformes > Ceratodontidae > Neoceratodus > Neoceratodus forsteri. The sequence goes on from CM028129.1 coordinate 543,981,843, forward strand.
CTTGTGGGTTCACCCACCATTTAGTGCAGGAGTGTGTCCTGCAAGGATTCCAACAAATCCCTGTCTTATCTGATGTGGCTGATGGTATCTCCCAGTCCACATCGGATAGGTTCAGATCCCCCACCACTAGGATCTCCCCTTTACCCACATTCTCCTGTATGTCTTTATCCATTTCCCTATCCACCTCCACACCCTGATGTGGTGGTCTGTAGACCACCCCTATCCTTATTGTTCCTCCTTCCCAAGGTGACCCATAGGATCTCCGCAGATCCCTTTTCCACCCTACCCTCTACCGCTCTTATCCCCTGCTTCACATACTGGGCTACCCCCCTCCTTTTTTCCCTGCCTGTCCCTCCTAAACAGATTGGACCCTTGTAACTCCACTTCCCAACTATGGTAATCCGTCCACCATATTTCTGTTATTGTGACTAGGTCCGGGTCTTCCACCCCCACCACTGCCTCCAGGTCTTTCATTTTATTCCCTAGGCTCCTGGCATTGGCTAGTATACCCTTCCATCCTCCCCCGCACTTTTGATCCCCTTCCCTCCCAGTGTCCCTTGGTGCTCCCAGTGAGAAAGTGCGAGTTAGGTTCTCTCTGCTAGGCCAAGAATCTCTTTCTTCAGTATACCCCTGCAATTTCGCTCTCAGCAATCTAGCTCATGCATCACTTATATGTAACCTGTCCGTAGTGTACAGCTCTTTATCCACCCACGCATCCCCCAGTCTCCCAGACATGTGAAGCCCTCCCCCTTGCACCACTGCCTTAGCCAGAGGTTAAATTCCTTTACTCTGAGTTGTCTGGCAGTACTAGCACAATGCACTTGTTGAACCTCCAAGATGGCCAGCAGGGAGCTGACCAACCATATACATCCCTCTGCTAGCTCCCGGAACCTCCTTTGAACCACCTCCACCTCCTTCTCAGTTAAATGATTTGTTCCTAGATGCAATACTAGGTGCAGCTTACCCCCCACTAGATTGATACAGACCTTAATCATAAGGAGCGCCCTTCAGACCTCCATTCCAGGATCACAAAAGATTGATCTCCTCTTAAATGGTACTTTCCTCCTTTGCCAATGAATTCCCTTGATGATCGAATCTCCATACTCTACAACTGCCCTTGTAGCCTTGTCACTCCTATCCTGATCTTTTTTTTTACCCTCTCCCTCTGGCGTAGATGCCGTTCCCTGCTCCTCTTCCTTTTCTACTTGTCCACCCTTTGCTCCCTTTTCCCTGCCCCTCATTCCGGCTCACTGATCCTGCCTCCCCCTACCTAGCTTACTACCTATTTCCAAGCCCCCTTTCCTGCCTCCCTCCCTTGTTGAAACTCCACCCTGATCCTCCTCGACTGTGTCGCTTAGCCTCCCCAACACAATCCCCCCAAGCGTCCCACTCTTATGCCGCCCTCTGTTTCCCTTCCCAGTGTTGATCCCCCGGGACTCTCTATCCTTGTCCCCTGTACATCCTCCTTTCCCCCCTAACTTAGCCAGGGGTCTGTACCTATTTGATATCACTGTACGCCCCCTGTTGAGTACCCTTACCCCTTTGTGGCCCCCAGCCAATAGGTTTTCTGCCCCTCGGCTGCCCTGGTCCATCTTTCTCCTCCTCGCCATCCTGCTGTCGCCTCTGCTCTCACACTACTCCTCCCTGTCCATCCTCCCATCTTCCCATCCATGCTCCTTCCTTTCTTCTCTCGCGATGTCCCTCTGTAACCGTGCCAATTTGGCCTCCAACTTCTGCATTTTTTGACAGATTAGGCATTCCCCCAGCTTCCACAGAGTGCCCATGAATACAGCAGCTCTGCAGCCATTACATTCTACTATTCTCGCTCCCATGGATCCCTTGCCTCTTCCTTGGACATTTGTCCCCTCCCTCACCTATGTGGCATGAGCTGCTGTCACCTGTTTTCCTGCCATACCCTTTTGTCATGATCCCCCCCCCCAGTTCAAGCCGGCTTCTCATCAGCTCTCCACATTTTTGCTTTTGTCCTGCCCCCCTCCAGTGGTTAACCAGTTAGACAAGACTAGTGAGTTAGTAATATTAACTCAAAAATTTGAGAACAGAAGAAAATAAACCAGAGAAAATCAGCTAACAAAGCAATGTCATATATGGTAGCAGTTAGAAAAACTTTGGTTCGACTTCTTGTTCTTTTGTACCCTCGTTTAAGAGTGCTCTGCATACAATATTTTCTTTAGTGTACATAGAAACATAGAAGTTGACGGCAGATAAGGACCGCAAGGCCCATCCAGTCTGCCCATTTCTTTTTCTGCTTTATGAATGTGCCATCAGCCTTTGCTCTGTCAATGGCCTATCTATTCATACTCATCTGTATTCCTCCCTTATGCTTATCCCATGCCTGTATGAAGCCCTGCACTGTATTCATATCCACCACTTCCTGAGGTAGGCTGTTCCATGCATCCACCACCCTTTCTGTGAAAACTAACTTCCTCACATTACTCCTTAATCGGCCTCCCTCTAATCTCATGCTGTGTCCTCTTGTCCTGATATTTTTCTTATATTGAAACGTTAGACTCTTTCACCTTGTTAATGCCCTTAAGGTGTTTGAATGTTTCGATTATATCACCTCTCTCCCTCCTTTGCTCTAGGGTATACATATTGAGCTCTGTTAATCTGTCCTCATATGTTTTCTGATGGAGTCCCTGCACCATTTTGGTTGCCTTTCTCTGGACTGCCTCAGTTTGGTTAATGTCCTTGTGAAGGTGTGGCCTCCAGTACTGCATGCAGTACTACAGATGGGGCCTAACCAGTGTCTTGTAAAGAGGGATTATTACCTACCTCTTCCAACTTGTGATACCCCTACTAATACACCCCAACATCCCTCTAGCCTTACCTACTGCTTTAGTGGTCTGCTTTGATGATTTCAGGTCATCAGTGATGATGATGCCCAAGTCTCTTTCTTCCCTTGAGACTGCCAGCAACTCCCCTCCCAGCCTATAGGTGACTTCAGGGTTTCTCTTCCCTATGCGCATGATCTTGCACTTCTTTGTGTTAAACTCCAGTTGCCACTCTTCTGGCCATTTTGCTAGTTTATCCAGATCTCTTCTCATTCTGCCCACCCCATCTGGATCATCTACTCTGTTGCAGATCTTGATGTCATCTGCAAACAGGCAAACCTTACCCTCCAGTCCATCTGTAATGTCACTGATGAAGATATTGAAGAGGGCTGGTCCCAGGACTGATCCCTGAGGAACCCCACTTGTGACTTGCATCTCTTCTGACTGTATACCGTTTACCACCGCTCTCTGTTTTCTGCCCATCAACCAGTTTGCCACCCAGTTGACCAACTTCTGACCCACCCCAAGCCTACCCAGCTTATTAATCAATCTTCTATGTGGAACAGTATCGAAAGCTTTGCTGAAGTCAAGGTAGGCGACATCAACTGCTCCCCCTTGGTCCACCACTCTGGTTACCCAGTGAAAGAAATCTATGAGATTAGTTTGACAGGACCTTCCTTTTGTAAACCCATGCTGTCTTGGATTCTGTGCTCCTATGGATTTCAGGTGTTGCACTATCCTTTCCTTAAGGAGTGCCTCCATAATCTTGCCCACTACTGAGGTAAGACTGTCTGGTCTGTAGTTCCCTGCCTCCTCCCTGCTACCACTCTTGTGGAGCAGGGTCACATGAGTCCTTCTCCAGTCTTCTGGAACCTCTCCTGTGCTCAGAGACTCATTAAACAGTTCTGATAATGGCTCTGCTAGTTCCAGCCTTAGCTGCTTTAGTACCCTGGGATGTATGCCATCAGGTCCCATTGCCTTGTCCACCCTGAGCTTATCGAGCTCTTGTAGGACCCTTTCTTGTGTGAAGGTATTTGTGCACAGTGTACATTCCCTTTAAGTGACCAGCCTTTCTTGGAACAGTTTGTGCAGTTTTTCAGGGCCAATCCATGAGTCTTTCTTCCTGCTGACTGCTCCTCCCCCTGGCATTTAAATACAAAACAAAAACGGGGAGGGTGGGCTGCAGAAAACAGCAGCTGGAGGCAGTGACTGGCAGCTGGGCTCTTGGGCTTTTTAAACCCGATTGCGCAGTCAAACTTTGGCACCCTGGCCCCTGATTGGCTGCATGTCCTCTCTCGATATGTCTGCCAACTGCGGTGATCTGATCCTCCCCTGTGGTTCCTCCAATGTGGCGGAGAGCTCTACCTTCACCGCTGATGTGGCCAAGATCCGCCCCTGTCCCTGCTGCCAAATGCAGTGATCCAGTCCTCCCCCGAGAAAACAGCAGCTGGAGGCAGTGACTGGTGGTCGGGCTCCTGGGCTTTTTAAGCCTAGCTGCGCATTCAAACTTTGGCGCCCTGGCCTCGATTGGCTGCAGGGCCACTCTCAATATGGCTGCCGACTGTGACAATCTGATCCTCCCCTACAGTTCCTCTGATGTGGCTGAGAGTTCTACCTTCACCGCTGATGTGGCCGAGGTCTGCCCCTGTCCCTGCCGCCGAATGTGGTGATCCGATCCTCCCCCGAGAAAACAGCAGCTGGAGGCAGTCTTGTTTCCCAGGCTGAGGGCATTTGTGTACATGATTTTCCACTGGCCAGATTTCAGTGTGTTAGTTATGGGGCAAGGTCCGGCTTTTCCCCTGCGCGTCGTATGAGGAGCCAGACCTTTTTCTTTACCTAGTGATGCAAATGAACTGCAAATGTACTGAACTCCTGTTTGATCACTAGCTGAGGAGGAGGGGCGTTCTTCTCGTTCGATGTATCAGGTGTTGTACCCCTCTCCCCATTTGCAAGTTTAAATATTCTGTAAAGACATCAAACTTCTGCCCCAATCTACTGACTCCCTCCTTAGTCAGAGGCAGTCCATCCAGTTTAAAGAACTTTCGCTCCCAAAACTGTTGCCAGTTGCCTACAAAGTTGTGTCCTTTTATTGGCACCAGCCATTGAGCCACATGTTTAGCTCCCCATCTCCCCTTCTCTGACCTTCCATCCATCTGCACCCCTCTCCCAGACTGGCAGGATCTCAGAGAAGGAGATGACGGATGAAATGGATGACAGTTTGTCTCCCAGCCTAGTCAGGTATTCCTTGGTCTCCACAACTGACTGGCTGGCGAGATCATTAGTCCCTCTGTGTACCAGGACATCAATGTTTTCTCCTGCTTCCTGCACAATCTTAGCAATGCAGTCAGTGTCTCTCCACGCTGATGTACCTGGGAGACATCTGACCATTTCCCCCGCAGTTGAAGGTGGGTATCAACTCCCCGAATCATGGAGTCTCCTATGATCAGAAGTGTTTCGGATTTCCTTTTTGCTTTTTTTGTTTTGGTTCCTGTTTTGGGTGAGTTTTGTTGTACTAGCTCCTGTACTACAGTGTCCTGCTCTGCAGTGTCCTCTGCCCCTTTATTAGATTTCAGAGATAGAGGCAGATACCTGTTTGTAGTTTTTACATGGTTTGTGGGGGTAATATGTTGGAGAGCACTGAGTGATGGGGCACCCGATTTGCCCCTCCTCACCACCTGCCAACCTTCCAGCTCAACTACCCTCTGTGGTCAAGGTGCTTCTGTTGGATGTTGGGGAAATGGCGGGCAGTTCTTGTAATATATTTCCTCCTGAATAAGTGATTTGAAGTGCTCAGTCTCTGCCCATGCTGCCTGGAGCTGAGCCCTTAGATCTCCAATGCGCCAACATGTAGAACCCTCAGCTTTCTCTAATCTGTTGGCTTGGGCTGACATTTGGTCCACCATCTCCTGTAACTGGCTATCCAGGCGTCCCTTGAGTTTATCCAGCCTCAGTGTTAGAGCTGCATGCACTTGTCTGATTACCTCTCTTCCTAGAGCTGCCATTTCAGCCACAGAGAAGGATATTGGGCCTGGCGCCTCAGAGTGCTGCATCATGGCTGCTTGTTTCTTGGTGGATTTTGAAGCGCAGCGATGCGTTTTCCCTCTATTAGGCAGCAAAAAGTCATCCATACTGTTTATAGTTGGTGGTTTGCAAAAACAAAATGATGGATGCAGGTAATTTTTAATAGATTTTAGCCTTCAGGGTGAGAGCTATAGGAATCCATGTCCCTCACAGCTGGCTGCTCATCAGTGCCCCCTCGTGAGTTCTTTTAGGACTCACTCTTCTGTAAATGGACTGGTGTCCACCTCACTCCCATATTTGCTCATGTTGCCTAACTGGGGTCCCTCACCTTCTCCTTCTTCATCTTCTGTGAATACAGAGCAAAAATATTTGTTCAGTATTGGACTTTTTCCAGGTCCCCTTCCACATATTCCCCGTCTTCACCCTTAAGCCTTATAATCCTACCCCTGGTTTTCCTCCTGTCACTAATGTACCTATGAAAAGTCTTGTCCCCTTTTTTTTTACCTCCTGTGCTATTTTTTCCTCCATTTGCACCTTTGTGCTCCTGACTGCTTTCCCTGCCTCCCTCTGTTTATCCAGGTACACTACCCTCATATAATATCAATTGTTCAAATGTGCTTTACCTCCATGGAGTGATTTGCTCTAAAGTAAATGTACCCCCCTGTTATTTTACTTCTGCGTGGATCTCAATCATTTGTTTTGAACTGTTTGTGGCCACTAATTAATTATTATTATTTTTTTTTTTATCTGATACTTCGGAATACACTTTTGAGTCAAAGACTTTTACAAAGGCTCCTCGTCACAAATACAAAAGGCAGAAATTTTCACAGTTTTGCAAATACAATAGGTGGTGGGCAGGACCAGCCTTAGGGTACATGGTGCCTCTAGGCAAACTTGCCAGTGGCGCCCCCTCTCAGTTTCTCTTGTTAACTCGCCACAGTCCCCCCCAAAGCAACCTGCTGCATTTAGTCCTCTGAGCATTTTCCATTAAAATATATCAAATCCTGCCTGAAAAAATGGAAGTCACTCCCAATGCTTACTGAGAGACAGAGTGAGTGAGTGTGTGTGTGTGTGTGTGTGTGTGCTCACCGAATGAGAGACCATAGCAACCGAGGCCACCAGGACTAATTTTTTTTTTTTTGAGGCAAGAGCACATTACACTATAATAATGTAAAATACAAAAAAAAACTACTTTTTCTTAATATTTTAGCACAAAATAAAAGGGGGCATTGTATAATCGCAATACACCACTCCAGGGTTTGGGGTAATGCCAAGATTTACCCACTTCTGGTGTACTTTACTCACTCGACCTGTGGCCTCATGACTGAACCACACCAGCGTTACCCCACACCCTGTCATGGTACATTGCTTAAAAAGTAAACAGGGAGGGGGAGCAGAACCACAGAACAAGAACTTAATACAAATAACAGGACCGTTCTAGAACTAACCATAAACATTGAGCCCCCCCAACTGTCACTTCCCACACCAGCTGTGGGTTCTGTTCCTTTCCTACCCCACAAGTACAGCTCATGGATTTAACCCCTGCCTGCCCACAAGCTCCACATCAAAGATAGTATGAGTGCTCTTCTGACGGGCTGTCAGTGCTAGTGGTACATGCAACCTGTAAATCATGCAAACAGAAGTGAAGATAAAACATTAAACCCTGCGCTGCTGCCTTTGAGTAATGGGGAGAGGGGTCTGTTAAGCGACTATACTCAACTGCCCTGGGACAGTGGTGGGTGTTATTTTAATGCCATACATAATGCATTACTGACCCTACAAGAACTGGGGTGTTAAGTTGCATGCACATCTTCACCATCTCCCACGTTGATTACTCACTACCCAACCCACTAACTCTGCTATCATGATCTCTGTAATTGCCATTTGCCACAGACCCCTTCCTCTTCTGCCTTGCCAGTGCCCACTGCCCAGCTTTGTTGATCTTCACGGGACAGGCATGGAAAGTGCCTCCTGTAAGTAAAAGACCAGCAACTGCATATTACATATGACTGTCTGTACAAATTAAAATGTAGTGCTTACTCATAACGCACATCTCACTCTGACCCACTGCATAGTGATGTAACCCCTAGGTGGCGCTATCCCAAGGGCTACTACCCCTGCCTGCTTGGCTAGTAGCAGGTTAAGGGACTTGAGTTCTGAAATGGGTGCCTTGACTCGGAGTTCAGGGTTGGTAGTGGTCAAGCTAACCTGTGCACAGCCCTCCAGGAAACTGTAACCCCCCTCTTTTCTTACTAGTGGCTGGAACAACACACAATACTCACTTTCACAATACCCCTGATACACCACACAAATACCCACACTGTTTGGACTTACCACTAGAGCTTTCCTCTGGCCCGGCCCTGTGGACCCTCTGTAAAACAAGGTTATACACAGCAAGTATCAGCAGTACAGTACTCTTGCACAAACTGGAACCACAGTCAGGATAAATGCAAAAAAGAGTTAGATCTGATTTATTTAAGGGATTTGAACAAAGGAGGGGTTTAATTTGCTTAAAGGCTGTATCAATCAAACAGTTATGCATGCACTTCAGGGTCCATAAACAGACACACACTCTGGGTATCCAGATGGAGAACGGTGTGCTAGCCAGGAATGTTGCAGCTGGTTTGGGCCCTGTGATGAAAGGAAACAACATGCACAACACACACTATTTGTAATCTGGAGCCAGAGGGCTCAGTTCATGAAAAGAAAGCAACAAGACAATCAGATGACACACTTTTAGATTAAGCTGTTATTGCAGGGAGCTACCCTAATGATTACTCACGATACCCAAGACTGGATGAAAATCGAGACAGCAGGTGGTTAATCTGGAGTGCCAGGAGAAGCAGGGCTCACACGAATCACCAAGGCGTCATTCCTGCTCAAGCATGGAGCAGGGGGCTGATCCCCAGGCAGGTCTCTCATTGATGGCTTTCTCTCTGCAGCGGGTAGTTTGGCTGGGCCAGTATGGCAAGGCCCCAGTCAAATGGAGACAAATTCGGATACAGTCTGTTTTGGGCTGGATACAGCTTCCAGCAAGCAGAACACAGTTCACATAGTGGGGAACCAAATCATGACCCACTAACAACTCACAGCACATTTACATGTAAGGAAATTCTACTGTACCAGGCAAACCGCTCTCCGGTCATGATCGCAAAGTCTCTGCACAAACCGGGGATTCAAAAGCAGCTGGAAATCCTGACAGGCTGATCGCATTCAGCAAAATCTTCGGTCTTCTCCAGGTATGAGCCTGGTGAAAAAATCAGTGGCTTACTTCATTCTCACAAACTTGGATTTAGTCCAAAATAATTCTCTTCTCTCCCTCTCAGGGGCAGCAGGCAGACATGTAGGCCACAACTGAGGCCTTTCCACAGTTCTCCCACGGATAACTACTCAGATGGCTGCTTGACTGTCTCAAGCTGTTGCTTCTTCAGCTCCCAACTTAGATCTGACTCAACTGCCAGCAAGTCTGGGACTTTCCCCAGAATCCAAAAGGTTCGGTTGGCTGATCTGTCTGTTAGTCACAACAAAGGCTCCCCCTTCAGGTGCAAAAAGGTGCCAAAAGCCCCAAACTACAATTCCTACAGATTTTGACTCCAGACAGCTCCTGTAGTCCGGCTCCATTTTAGGTCCCACCATACTGATTGGTCCAATTTGGCAGTCCAGGACCAAGATAGTGGAGATAAACAAAACAATCCTTGCTGAAAAGAAGGCAGGTTAGACAAACTACATTATCATTATCACTCTAAATGATTTTCAGCAAATAGTTACATCTTTCAACAGAGCTCCCTCTCAGATTACTTATGACTGCAATCCAGGCAGCTCTTAAAGAGACAGTACACAGAGGCTATATAGGCACTCTCTGGCAATCACATTTAAACTGCTAAAACGCAGGACACGAGCCTGGCAGTGAGCATTTAGGCAAGCTCAAGGAAGACCTTACAGGTACTCCCATTTGTAGGGGGGTTACACCCTTCCCTGCCTGGAGAAAACTTAGCGTCTACGTCAAGTCTGTACCATCATGCATCAGTTAACATAAATGTATTACTTTACTATACATATTCACTACACTTCATGATACTATGTCCATTCTGACAATACATTAGGCATATTTCACACAAGTCAGTTGAACATTACTATACTAAATCAGGTAGTAACTTCTTGTGCCTTGAACAATGCAAGAGGGGGCCCTTCCCTATCACCTAACTTGGGGCTGGATGGGGCAGGGGCACCATGGTGAGAGGGCAGAACAAGTAAACTGGAATGGGCCGTCAAGCTCAATTTGGGCAGTGAACTCTGTGAAACATAAACTCCTTTGTGAACCACATGGAGAGGCAAGTCCACAGGCCTCCTCAGAGGATCATAGCTGAAACGCAATACTGGCTTGACAGCTTGGCCAGCTTTTCTAGGAGGAACAACCACAGTCTCTGTACTTTCAGCAACAGCCTTGGGGCATTCATCACTTGTGAGGGGTGCCTCTGCCTGGATGGGAACGTCCAAACTTTGGGCACTGTCGGCTCCTTGCTTTGCAGGCTCTGTTTCTATAACACTTGACTCATTGTGCGAAGGCTCAGGCACAATCAAACTGTGAAGCACTGAAGGGGGGTGGTCAGCACTCTCATAGTGTTCTTCAAGTTCTGGTATGTCACCAGAAAGACTCAAATCATCAGCCCCTCCTTCAGCCAAATCATACAGTTCCACAATACACAGACACTCAGCATCTTCAGATGTGATACTTTGCACTTCACTTTCAGGGAGCATTGACTCCAAGGACAAAGCTGGGGGGTTAGACAGTCCAGAAGGTCCAGCTTCATCCCCACAATTAATCATGGGGTTACCTTGAATCAGCTGACTCAGTTCATAACAGTGGTATTATTTATTTAGCTTTTGTTGACCGGGTAAGTACACTAGACAAATCCTGCCTATTTTCAGGCACGATCCGGGGGAGGGGGATACAGATGAATGCCAACTGACCTTGAACCAGATTAAGCTGTTGGTGGTATTTTTTTTAGTGAATGAGGGAAATTTGGCCAGGACATCGGGGAAATTCCCCATCTCTTTTCGATAAGTGCCATGGGATCTTTAACATCCACCTGAACTACCACCAGTCCAGGCAGATGGGACCTCGGTTTAACATCTCATCCGAAAGACGGCACCTCAGAAATGCAGCACCCCTCTCATGCTGCATTACAGTGTCAGTACTGGGATATTAACCCAAGTGCCAGATGTGGGAACTGAACCAGCAGCCCTCTGATCTCCCGGCCTCAGAGGCAAGTGTGCTACCTACTGAGCCACTGACACTGCAAAAAGGGATAGGCATAGTCGCACTCTCTTTTGTCAGAAGTGGACTGACAGTCACTATCTTTCTGGGCCTGCTGTGGAGGAAACCTTAAATCTGTGACCACTGGGGTAGGTTGACTCTGTCTCTTTCTTGCAGAAGCATAAGTCACCAGCCCAGGGGACTAAATTTCTGGGGGTTCAACCTCAATCATGACTTGGCCGATAGGTAGCAAATGGTTACGGTACATGGTCTTGACAGCTTTGAAGTTGTTCTCTGGGCGCACCTTGTACACAGGTAAATCATCCAACTTTCCAACTACTACGTGGGGAAGATGGTGCCACCGATCAGCAATTTTGTGTTTACCATGCAGTCCCAAATTGTGTAACAACACACGGTCTTCAGGTCGAAGCTCTTGAGCCTTTACTTTTTTATCATGCCTCTCTTTGTTTCCTAGATTTCTCTTAGTGGCCATTGTCTGGGTCAGTTGATAGGCATGGTTCAACTGAGCTTTCAGCTTTTGTACATACTGCAAGTAGTTTTCGGCTTGGACCCCATCTGGAGAGACCCCAAAACAGACATCAACTGGCAGCCGGGCCTCTCTCCCGAACATGAGGCAGTAGGGGGAGAACCCAGTAGCATAATTTTTCATGAAATTGTATGCGTGAACCAACATGCTAATCTGCTGGCTCTATTTATGCTTGTCTTTTGGGTGGAAAGTGCCCAGCATGTCTAGAAGGGTGCAGTTAAAACGTTCTGGTTGAGGATCTCCCTGTGGGTGATAGGGGGTGGTTCTTGACTTTCGCGCCCCCATAAAGAGAGAGCATTTCTTCGATTGGTCAACTCTCAAAGTCTCTACCCTGGTCAGAGTGGATCCGCTGGGGGACACCATAGTGGATGAAAACATTTTCCACTAGCATCTTGGCCACAGTAGATGCCTTTTGATCTTTGGTGGGAAAAGCTTGTGCATACTGTGTGAAATGATCTGTAACCACTAACACATTGCCAATGTTTCGCTGATCAGGATCTAAACACAAGAAGTCTATGCAGACTAGTTCCATGTGGTGCTGGTAGTAATATTAACAAGGGGGCAGCCCTCTGAGGCAGGGCTTTTTTTTGCAGGCAGTGACTACAAGTCTTCACATGGTGCTCAACATCGGCCACCATTTTGGGTCAGTAGAAGCGAGATTGTACCAGGTCAAGGGTTCTGTCAATACCGAGGTGCCCCATGTGATTGTGGAGGGACTTCAGTACCAAATCTTTAAAGGCCATGGGGAGAACCAATTGTTGCTTGTCTACTTTGCCACTATGATCTACTGCCTCTCTATACAATAACTGATTGAGCAACTTCAATCTGGGGCCTTCTTTAAACAATAAAGCAGTTCGCAAGTCAGTGGCATGTAACTTAGGCACATCTTTCCCCGTACGCAGGGCATCAAGTGCTGACTGAACCATAGGATCTTGGGATTGAGCCCACTGAATGCTGTCATTGTCAAATTGAGGTAGTGCACTAATATCTAGAGCAGAGAAGTGGCAATAAGCAGCTGATATGCAGGTGTCAGAAGGGCCCAAACAATCTACTAAACAGTCCACTGTGTATGCAGACATCTGTTCATCTCTATCAAACTTTTGGCACAATGCTCGAATGTCAGGTTCAGACAGCCTGACCCAATCACTCTTGGAAGTTGGCCTTCGTGATAGAGCATCAGCATCAGTATGGTTCAGGCCCGGTCTGTATTCGACAGCATAAACATAGGTTGATAATGCAGAAAGCCACCGGTGCTCAGTGGCGTCTAACTTAGCTGAAGTCTGTACATAGGTCAACGGGTTATTGTCAGTCTTCACCAATATCTTTGCCCCATAGAGGTATTCATGAAACTGGTCAACGATGGTCCATTTTAGTGCAAGGAACTCCAACTTATGCACAGGATAGTTTTGTTCGGATGGGTTCAAGCTCCTACTGGCTAAAGCTACTGGTCTCAGGCCATCCTCATGGTCTTGATACAGCACCGCTCCTAGACCCTGCAGACTAGCATCCATATGCATCATATAGGGTTTGATGTGGTCAGCATAGGCGAGGATGGGGGCGTGGGTGAGCTGGTATATGATCTCATGGAAGGCTGCTTCACAGTCGGGTGTCCAGCAAGGCCCAAAGAGTTCACCTGGGCGGAAGTATACTTTTTCTGGTTCATTAATGGCCCCTTTTTTGTATTTACAATTGGTAGGCGGGAAAACCTTGGTAAGGTTCAAGAGTGGGTGAATCACCTTGGAATAGTCTTTTATGAACCTGCGGTAATAGCCACAGAACCCAAGGAAATGTTGTAGTTCTTTCAGATTATGGGGCTGAGGCCAAGTAGTCAGTGCTTCAACCTTACTGGGATCAGTCTCTGTCCCTTTGTAGATACTATGTACCCCACATACTTCATGGAGGTTTGGAAAAACTGGCACTTGTCAATGGACAGCTTGAGGCCGAAGTCTTCCAGTTGGTCTAGGACTTTAAACAGTCTGTTCTCATGCTCCTCTAAGATGCTCCCAAACACAATTACATAGTCCAAGTACACCAGGCATTTCAGCAAATTCATATCTCCCACGTCACATTCCATCAGTGGCTGAAAGATGGACAGGCACCCAATATGCCCTGTGGCATCCTCAGAAACTCGTAGAACCCCAATGGACAGATGAAGGCTGTTTTCTCATGGTCTTCTGGGGCCATTGGGATCTGGTAGTATCCACTGTGAAGATTGAGCACCGAGAACCATTTGCTCCAATTCAAGCAGTCCAGGGCATCTTGTATACAAGGCATAGTGTATTGATCTGGGATGGTCCACCGGTTCAGGGCTCAGTAATCAACACACATCCTCACAGATCCATTCTTCTTATGCACAACCACATTGAGAGAGGCATATGGGCTCCTGGATTCTTGTATCATGCCAGCAGCAAGCATTTCCTGCAGGTGTCTTCTCACATCATCTATGTCTCCTGGGGCTAGGTGTCGGGACCTCTCTCAAAATGGCCGTTCATCATGCAGGTGTATGTGATGCTCCGCACTCTGGACACATCCCACATCCCATTATTTTAATGAAAACACTTGGTCTCTCTGGGCAAGTCTCTTGCTAATTCTAGCCTTCCATTCAGCTGGCAACGGGGAGTCACCAAAGTCAGACAAGTCTGGGGTCACTTTCTCCTTCTCACCAGGGTGCTTGTTGCTGGGCAATACTCCAGTGTCTGCTCAGTGTACCATAGCTAGGGTGCACCCTCTGTTCGCCCAGATCTCCTGATCTGACACATTGTGAATCTGGACCATCACTAGTCGTGCATAGGCATGGGCATGAGCAGGCAAGATGCTGGGCTTGACCAATAATCCTTCTGGCAATTTTACATTGTCTGGTGAATGCAACATCAGTATTTTGTTCTTAACATCTTTCCGGAGGTGGACCTCTCCTTGAATGGTACACTGGGCATTAGAGGCCAGTACCACTGAATCAGGATCCTTCTTCCCCATGATCTCCACCGGTTCATCCTGGTCTACTTCCTCGGGTTTCTGTTGCAAATCATAGGCCCTCTTGATCAGAGCCGGAATTCTCAGGGCCCCCCCAATCCATCGCCCTTGTTTCTCATGACAGAGTTGTGCCAGTCTCCCAAACATATGGGCATTTGTCCCAGTTAACAGGGGGACCCCATCATACAGTCCGGTGGGCGGACACACTAGGGCCAATGTCTCTACTCGCTCCTCTACATCAGTTACAGTTGCAGGAAAAGACAACCAGAGATGGACATACCCTAGGTAGGGATAAGACTTGTTGCTCAGGCCCCACACATGTAGGCCTTCCAGGGATTACAAAGTCACATCAGATAAGTGTTTGTCATACCAGTCCTGGAATACAATGGTCACTTGTGACCCACTGTCAAGCACAGCCTGAGTATGAATACCAGTCACAGTCACCATAGTCTCCATTGAAGGGCCCACTATTTTGGATCAGTATGGAGAGGCAGTAGCAGAAGCCTGGACAGATAATTTAGCCACAAAGAAATTTGAGTTAGGGTTTCTCAAACCCTCACTGTGGTCATTTCGGGCACACCTTGGCCATTAATTTGCTTTTCGGAGCTCCCCTTGGAGTCTGTTTACTACTCTTTCTAAGTCCTTCTAAGACCGGCTTTCTCTTTTCATATGGCCATCCTTTCCACAGTTATGACAAATGATAGACTCCTGGGTCATCCTGGGAGAGAACATCATATGAGGAACTGAAGCAGTAGTAAGAGATTGGGGTCTAGTATCTGCTTGCAGCGGTGAGAGTGGTGCAACGTGTCTTAACAGTTCCTTTAGGGTGGCAGTCAATCCGGTGATCTCAGTCTTGGAGCCACCCCAGGTAGCGGATGCCTGAGGGTGCACCCCAATCCCCCATGGCAGTCACATCCTGAAAGGAACCAGAATCTTGTTCCATGGGGAAACCCTTGCAGAGGTACCCATCTTCAACTCTCTGACTTCCTTTAATAGCTTGTCTTTCCAATGCTGAACCCAGGGTGGGAAGTCTTTTACATTCTCAGAGTGCTCGTTAAGTGCTGACTTTTGCCCCTGAGCCTCACTTGGCTGATCACTCTCGGTCACTTGCGCAGCAGCAGCAGATGTGGGTGCAATTCCCCTATGAGGTAGCCTTTGCTCAACCCCCCCTAATTTCTTTCATTAGCTCGTCATAGGAGGGGGGGGGTGATTCCAGTCAGGTGGCAAGGCGCAACTGAAGCAGTAACAATTTTGAAAACGGAGCAGACTTAAGGATCCCGTCCAGCCTAGTTTGATCTAATTCATTTGACAGCAAACTACTGTTTCTGAGGCACTATTGTAGCAGCTTTTCAAGCCGAGGTACATACACAGACAATGGCTCTGCTGGGTAGTGCTGAGCGTTTCTTACTGTCCACCACAGATCCTCATCTGAATCCGGGTTCCCATACACATTCTCCAATGCATCAAGATAGTCCTAATATACTAACATACTAATTGCCAGCAGATTAGGCCTTACATTCTATTGAGTCTGCTCAAACCTCAGAACCCTAGTTGGGTACCGAGGCCCCACCCCCCCTTGTGTTCCAGAAACCCCTATCATCCATCCCCAACCCCCTGGGCCAGGCCATCATCTGATACATCTGCTTTCTGTGTCTGTTCCACCCTCTCTTGAAGCCCTCCACTGTGGATCTCTGAACCAGCTCGCCAGACAGCATGTACCAAGGATCCACCACCCTCTCAGCGAAAAACCTCCTCCTCTTCTTCCCCCCTCACCCTTCCACCTTCCAACTTCAAACCATGCCTTCTAGTGATACCTCCCTGCTGTAGTCTAAAGATCCCCTCCATGTTTACCCTATTTATTCCCTTGAGGTACTTGAAGACCTCAGTCATGTCCCCCCATTTCTCCTCTCCTCCAATGAAAACAGGCAGAGCTCCTCAAGTCTGTCCTCATACATCAAATCCCCTAGTCCTCATATTATCTTAGTTGCCCTCCTCTGTACCCTCTCCAGGAGCTGTATGTCCCTCTTCAAGTATGGTCTCCAGTACTGTACACAGTACTCAAGGTGTGGTCTAAGCAGTCCATTGTACAGTGGCAGAATCACTTCCCTGCTCCTAGAGGTGATCCCCCTTATGATGCATCCCAACATCCTGTTTGCCTTGCTAGCCACTCTCCTGCACTGCTCAGAGTTATTCATACATGCATCCACCATGACCCCTGTTGAATGTTTAAAAACATGTGCAGTTGCTCCAGGGTTATTGGCCCGCTTGGCATGGATGATAGCCAGGGCAGGACTTCAGAGGTTATCACTCAACCTCTTTTGTTTCTCTGCTGGTGCCTGAGAAGGTTCTCAGCCTTCGGTAGGAGTTGTGACTAATGGCAGGTACAGATATAGGGGCCAGCATTGGCATGGGCACAGAAGGTGGGGCAGTAACAGGTGATGGAGTGGGAAGGGTTATTGGGGAAGGAACACCCCCAGTTGGCAGGAATAGCTTCTTAAAGTCCTCTATGGTTTTCCCTTCCTCCAGCAACAACTTAGCAAATTTCTTCTCAAAAGTCTCAGATAATGGTGGGAGCTTATCCTCCCCGGGGTCTTTACTGTCTTTTACTATCACTCTTCAGGCAGCGGGAACCCCTTCTGGGGCAATAGTCTGTGGCACTTTAGAGCTGTCCATGAGGTCACTACACTCTACCAAGTCCATGAAGGTTTGGGTGATCAAATCAGCCTGTCGACCCACCACCACAGAGTTTTTTAAACATTCAACTTTGGAGAATGCTCCCTCTACAGTGTCTTTACTGGTACCCAAGGGAATATCCAGTATAAGTAGAGCATTTTGGGGGTCGAACTCCTGCTCAGTACACCACCCCACCAACTGGTGTACAGCCATTTCTACTGGAGTAGTCATTAATCTTTAACAATAATTTGTAATTTTTGGCCACTAGAAGGCACAAAATCCCAGCAGCGAGCCTCCAAAATGTAACCCCTACATGACGCTATCTCAAGGGCTACTACCCCTGCCTGCTTGGCTAGTAGCAAGTTAAGGGGCCTGAGTTCTGAAACAGGTGCCTCTATCCGGAGGTCAGGGTTGGTAGTGATCAAGCTAACCTGGGCACAGCCCTCTGGGACACTGTAACCTCCCTCTTTTCTTACTAGTGGCCGGAACAATACACAATAATCACTTTCATAATACCCCTGATACATCACACAAGTACCCACACTGTTTGCACTTACCAACAGGGCTTTCCTCTGGCATGGCCCTGGGGATCCCCTATAAAACAAGGTTATACACAGCAAATAACAGCAGTACAGTACTCTTGCACAAACTGGAACCACAGTCAGGATAAATACAAAAAAGAGTTAGATCTGATGTATTTAAGGGACCTGAACAAGGGAGGGGCATAATCAGGTTAATTTGCTTAAAGGCTGTATCAATGAAACAGTTCTGCATGCACTTCAGGGTCCATAAACAGTCACACACTCTGGGTACCCAGATGGAGAATGGTGGGCTAGCCAGGAATGTTGCAGCTGGTTGGGGACCTGTGATGGAAGAAAACAACATGCACAACACACACTATTTGTAATCCAGAGCCAGAGGACTCAGTTTGTGAAAAGAAAACAACAAGACAATCAGACGACACACTTTTAGATTAGGCTGTTATTGCAGGTAGCTACCATGATGATTACTCACGACACCCAAGACTGGACACAGGCTGGACGAAAATCAAGACAGCAGGTAGTTATTCTGGAGTGCCAGGAGAAGCAAGGCCCACACGAATCGCCGAGGCGTCATTGTTGTTCAAGCGTGGAGCAGGGGGCTGATCCCCAAGCAGGTCTCTCATCAATGGCTTTCTCTGTGCAGTGGGTAGTTTGGCTGGGCCAGTGTGGCAAGGCCCCGGCCAAATGGAGACAAATTTGGATACAGTCCGTTTTGGGCTGGATACAGCTTCCAGCAAGCAGAACACAGTTCACACAGTGGGGAACCAAATCACGACCCACTAACAACTCACATCACATTTACATGTAAGGAAATTCTACTGTACCAGGCAAACCGCTCTCTGGTCACGATCGCAAAGTCTTTGCACAAACCGGGGATTCAAAAGCAGCTGGAAATCCTGACAGGCCGATCGCATTCAGCAAAATGTTCAGTCTTCTTCAGGTATGAGCCTGGTAAAAATCAGTGGCTTACTTCGTTCTCACAAACTTGGATTTAGTCCAAAATAATTCTCTTCTCTCCCTCTCGGGGGCAGCAGACAGACATGCAGGCCACAACTCAGGCCTTTCCACAGTTCTCCCACGCGAAACTACTCAGACGGCTGCCTGACTGTCTCAAGCTGTTGCTTCTTCAGCTCCCAACTTAGATCTGACTCAACTGCCAGCAAGCCTGGGACTTTCCCCAGAATCCAAAAGGTTTGGTTGGCTGATCTGTCTGTCAGTCACAACAGAGGCTCCCCCTTCAGGTGCAAAAAGGTGCCAAAAGCCCAAACTACAATTCCTATAGATTATGACTCCAGACAGCTCCTGTAGTCCAGCTCCATTTTAGGTTCCACCAGCACCGATTGGTCCAGTTCGGAAGTCCAGGACCAAGATAGTGGAGATAAACAAAACAGTCCTTGCTGCAAAGAAGGCAGGTTAGACAAACTACATATCATTATCACTCTAAATGATTTTCAGCAAATAGTTACATCTTTCAACAGAGCTCCCTCTCAGATTACTTATGACTGCAATCCAGGCAGCTCTTAAAGAGACAGTACGAACATACGAACATATGAAATTTGCCAGCAGATAAAGGCCTAGAGGTCTATCAAGTCTGCTCGAATGTGCAGCTAGCACCCCTTATTCTGCAGCTGCCCCTCCCTTCCACCCTTCCCCTTCATTAACCCTCCTCCTTGTCCAGTTCCATCCCCTTTTGAAGCAGTCCACTGTTCTACTGGATACCACTTCTGCAGGTAATGCATTCCACCCAGCCACCACCCTCTACACAGAGACTATACAGGCACTCTCTGGCAATCACATTTAAACTGCTAAAACACAGGACACCAGCCTGGCAGTGAGCATTTAGGCAAGCTCAAGGAAGACTTTTCGGAAACCCCCATTTGTAGGGAGGTTACAGTGACATTACTGATCACTGTTCAGGTAAAACAAAATATTTAATGCTCACTATCACAACTTGGGGCATATAATTTGCCTTTACAAAAGAAAGGAACTGACAAATTTAAAGGCAAATATTATCACTGAACAACTGAAGAAGCAGTAGATTAACATTCTCTTTACTGTAAGATCAAGAGGGTTGCAGCTGCCAGCCAGACAGGCAGGAAATTCGAGGGGTAACCAAAACAAACAAGTGAGCTGCATTCCTGGCTGCACTGAGAGAGAGGCAGTCAGAGAGATAAATCACCCCATAGTGACAACATTCATTCATTCATTCATTGTTGTGCAGGCTTGCAGCAGCACCACTCTCTCTCTTAGTCTCTTTCTCTGTTTCTCCCTCACTCCGTTGCACTATCACTGCCTCTTGCCAGTAGCAATGTCACTGTGGCATGCTGTGCTATCCTTCAGTCAAAGACTACAGTACCAGACAGTAAAGGAATTTTTATCCCCACCCCTTCCCGGGACCAGAGATCCAACCCAGAGGACACCAGTCAGAGCAAGCGAGTGATTGATAATTTTCTGATTCTGAGAGAGTAAAAAATGTCCCGACTCCCACACTGTACGTACCTAAGTTAACTCAATTTAGTGTGCCGACCTGGCACAACCCATAACCATGTTCTTCATTCAAGTACAACCCATGGTGTTAAGACACTCTTCTCTATTCATGACTAGTGCGGCTGCCCTGCCCATTTCTTCTCATACACTGACCCCCCCCACATTGTGTCCTGACCTGACACAAAAGAAAACAGTCCAGAATTTAAATCTCTTGTTTCACTGCAATGCTGTCTCTCTCTCTCTCCCCTGACTATCCACTTTGTGGTGGCTGGCCAGGCAGTAAAAAAAACAGACAGCAGTCATCCAGTTGAAGACAGTCACAGCCTCGGTTCGTGGTGCATTGTCGGTGAGTGTGGAGCGGAGAACTCAATAGTGTAGCGTCTGGTGGCTGGACTCAAGAGTCCTAGAAAAGACAGTCACAACAAGACGAGCATTATGACTGCAGCAGACACTGTTCAGTCAAAGTCTTCAGTCAGTGGCACATACACTCCCAGTCCTCCCCCCAAATAAAAACACATAAAATTTGAACATTTTCCAATTCACCGCCATCCATGATACATGCAGGGGAAAAAAAACCCACAAAGAATGTATTACCCTTTCATGGTGCCCCCTAATGCATGGCACCCTAGGCGTCCACCTAGTTCGACTATCCTTAAGGCCGGCCCTGGTGACAGGCAATTACACAATTATACAAAGTGATAAAAGCAGGCTTAGGGGGCCCTAGTTATACATACAAGACAAAATTGACATAATATCCCAGGGTAGTATAACCCAGAATCAATAACTGATGTAGCAGATTACAATTGAATGCTAAACAGACTAGGGAGTCAAGGGTTGATACACTGGCGTGGGAAACCACAGGCCAATGTAGCATCCAGAGTAACACAGATCAGTAGCAGTTGCAGGCTGATTGTTCAAGGAGATAGCTCCTGAGGGCGGATTTGAAAGGACCAAGGCTGGGTAGTAGGGAGATGGTTGGTGGGAGGTCATTGATCCACATGGGTACCAAATATAAAAGGCCCTTTAACATAGCAAGGTTCTGCAGCATGGAACAAAGTGGAAGGACCTAGAGGCACTTCTGGAGACTCAGGCCGGGGGGGGGGTTATTGAGACAAGGGAGTCAACACCAGGAGTGGCAATTCTGAGGGATATTTTCTTTGCAAAGATGCAAGTATAGTATTTAAGTCTGGCTTCAAAATTTAACCAGCCTGCAGATTTATACAAGTCACAGGTGTGTTAGTCTGTCATGGCCCATGACCAGTCTACAGGCCTTGTTCAGGGTAGTCTTAACCCATGAGGGAGAGGTTGGGTCAGCTGAGCCATAGATCACCAGGCCATAGTCAACTAGGGAGAGGACAAATGAGGATACTGCCAGGTGGAAAGCCTCAGGGCAGAGGAGGTGTTTGTTCTGGTATAACAGTCCAATCCTGGTACTGAAAGCAGGCAGGAGACCTTGGATGTGATTATGGTAGGAAAGGTGGGTATCCAGGGTTCACCCCAGGAACTTGAAAGAAGAGACTTGCTCAATAGGGACTTTGGCAGTGTTACAGATGGTTAGGGTAAAATTACAATGCTGGTGTTGGCGGTGGGTAAAGACCATCAATTTGGTTTTATTACATTTGAGGATTAATTTATGGGCCATGAACCAGGATTCTATAGTGCGGAAGCGCTCTTGTAGCAAGGCTTGGAGTGCAGAGGGGTTGGGATGGCATTCGAAGATGATGGCGTCATCCACATAGAGGAGCATTTTCCCAGGGGAAGATTGTGGGAGAGGGTTTAGTAACAGGCTAAAGAGGAGGGGGCCAAGTATAGGCCCTTGGGGGACTCAAGAGTGGACAGGGCAGGAAGAGGAAAAGGGGGAGCCGATCTTAACTTGTTGGGATCGGTCAGACAGGTAACTGGCAAACCAGGACACTACCTCAGGGGCAAGGTCCACTGATGGGAGGGTGTGGAGCAACAGGGCAGGATTGGCAATGTTGAATGCTTTGATAAGATCTATGTAGACAGATCCTACGAGTTGTCCATTGTCGAGGGCTTGGTGTATGAAGGATGTATATTCAAGGAGCGCAGTAGTAGTGCTGTGCCCACTACAGAAACCATGCTGGACAGGGGAAAGGCAGGTATGATATGAGAGATATTCAGTAAGTTGGTCAGAAACCACTTTTTCCAGTGTCTTGGAAAGGTGGGGAAGAATAGAGATTTGGCGGTAATTGTTGGGAGCAGTGCAGTCTCCATCTTTGAGTAGTGGTGTGATAACTGCACATTTCCAGGACAAGGGAAATTTCCCAAGGCAGAGGAACAGATTAAAGATTTTAGTAATAGGGGAGAGAACCTCATCTAGTGTGAGTCTTAGGAGTTTTAAGTCAAGGGTGTCACCACTATACCTGGATATGTTGATGAAACTGGCGATATATCTTCGTGCCGAGTTGGAGGAGATAACTCAGAGACGGAAAGGTGGGAAGGCATCCGATAAGGTGGGACCAGGATTACTGGACATAGGGGAGTTGAAGAAGTTTGGGGGCAACACCCTACTGAAGTTGGAAAAAGCATTGTTAAGGGTGTCCGTGATGGTTAAAGGGTCCTGGACTAACAAACTGTCAATAGCGAGCTGGGAGGGTGGAAGGGGGACCACTTTTCTGGTGATTTCCTTAATGTTATGCTAGAAATCACTACCAGAACTCCAAGTCGACGAAAGGGCTTGGCAGGTGGGTTGCTTTAGCTTGGCGGATCACCCAGGTACATCTGTTTCTGGCTT
Organism: Neoceratodus forsteri; assembly: GCA_016271365.2. Classification (NCBI taxonomy): domain Eukaryota; kingdom Metazoa; phylum Chordata; order Ceratodontiformes; family Ceratodontidae; genus Neoceratodus; species Neoceratodus forsteri. Next base: position 544,004,887 of record CM028129.1, read on the forward strand.
CTCAGTAGAGTTGCCTATCATGAGGATGCCTAGAGTCTAGTGCCCTAAGTCAGAGATTGTCCCAGTGGTGCATCATATCAAGCAGGGCTTTGGACACCCAGGGGTTATTTCTATTTTCTATATAATGCTTTTTCAGTGGGGCAAAGGCATCACAGGCATAGTTGAAAGTCAATCAAAATAAAAGTTTATTGCAGCCCAGCACCAGATGAAGTCTGCACCCCTGCACCAATGAACTCCAGTCAACGCTAGCCATCCCGGTAATGAATTTCTGTTGTGTGTGCCCTCTCCCCACATATTACCACCTTGCATACCTCTAGACACTGGGGAGTGGGGCTTACAGTACTCATTTGACATTCAAGGTCTGTGAGGAGTTAGCCAAAGATAGGAGGAGTTAGTTGTACTCTACTGTGCATGCCTTACTATGGTATGGTGGTTTCATCTGTCTGAGGCTACTAGGGTGTTTAGTTTTTCCTTTTCAGGTTGTTCCCTTTATCCCATCCCCTAAGGCATGATCCTGAGTAGCAACCTGGCCAGTAGCTTATAGGGGCCATTATAAGGGTGGGTGAGCACATTCTTACTTAGGAATTTTCAAGCTGAACACACTCTGGGTGTGCAATGCCACTGCATCCCTCATCAAGTGAATGGCTCTGTGCATGATACATCCTCCCCCTTGGCCATCAGAAAGCATTCATGCAATGGAAGGAGGTCCCATCCCTCCCTAAAGCAGGAGGCACCTTAGTCGGACACTGGAATCACAGCTCACTGGTCAGTGCAAGATATCCTGTGCTCAGAGTGTGAACCCGGGTTGTCTGGATATCAAACAGTTGGTCTATCATTGCACTAATCAGTTGGCTTAATGTATGTATTAAATGCATACAAAATACTTGGTGAAAAAAAGATGCAGCATTACAGCTCATAATGTAATGATCCAAGATAGTTTCCCCTGCATAAAAACATGGTTAAGCAGTTCCAAAAGGTGGATGCTTCTACAAGGGAGATCCTTGCCCTACAGTGACGCTTGTTGATGAGACAGTAAGGTAATAAGATTCTGAATGTGAGTTGAGTAAAAAGGCAGATTTTCTGAGAAAAGTGGTAAAGGTGGTTTGTGGGGGGGGGGAGTAGGACTCCTGATAAGTATTAACAAACTACAGATAATAAGTGAAAGTGTATTCTACCCTGCACATCTGGCCAGGTCAATGATTAGAGTATATAACTGTGGTGTTTGAAGAAAGGGCAATACAAGATATATCTGGCCATTCTGTAATACAGTATATGGCATCTAACTTGTGCAACAATACAGTAACTTTGAAGAATCATGATAAACCTCATTTACAATGTACTCGGTGAAAGGAAGCAGGGTTACTAGATGTCGATGCTGGAGGGTGAAGCAATTTTTTGTTCAGTATCTCACAGGGAAGAGACATCATTTTTATTTTTGTTGACCTGGAAGGGGGGAGCTAGGAAGAAAAAATTACTCACCTTAGTAATTATGTTTCTTCTAGTGGAGTCTTGCTGTATTCTGACAATTGCAGTTAGCCCCAGCCTTTAAACTGCCCCAGAGAACAAAGGGTTAACTTTTCTATGCATGGCATAGAATGTTCATCTCAAGCTCGGTTGAGGCCTCTGCCTGTTGTTATTCAAACTGCAACCATCAGATCTTTACGAGCAAAACTCACTAGGTGGTCTGTGTGGAAACTGTAAAATTTTTAACTAGCCAACTGGCAGAAAAATAATGTTCAAACAACATGAAGTCTTGCTATATTATGACAATTGCAGTATGACCGCAGGGTAGAACTGCTCCGGAGGTGAAATAGTTAACTTTCCATGCAGGCATGGAACTTAGAGTGCGAGCTCGGTTGAAAACTCTGTCTGTTGTGCTTCAAACGCAAACTGTCAGATTCTTTACTCCGCCTCACTGAACAGTCGCTCTGGAGATTTCTCCTTCTGCTCGGTTCATTTTGTCGGTTTAAAAGTATTATTTTTCGGTTTTTAACCGAAATTAAACCGCAACCGTTCGGTTCAAGCTCTGTCTGTGGTAGTGTAAGTAATAGATAGGTTTTACATTTATTTTTTCTGTGTGGAACTTGTAATTCTGTATCGGTTTGGTTTGAACCAATCAGGTTGTATTTAAAATCTACTAGTCCTTTTTTAGAGCGCGGTTCCCGGTTCTTATCGATTCTAAAAAAAACGGATTTCATTACGGTTTTTTCCACGACCCGTGACAAGGTTGGGAACCCAAAGGTGTTCTTTCAGGATTGCCGTAAACGGGCAAGTTGGTTAGGCTGGCATTATGTCTGAGAAACCCAAAATAAAAACGGACCCACTGGTTTCAACGCTGTAGTGTTTGTGGGAAGCTTTTGCTAAGGCTGACCCACACACCACATGTGTCTATTGTCTGCGGTTTGACCACCTCAATTCAGACTGCCAGATTTGTCACAATTTCCTGCTGCCACCATAGATAAGAGAGTTGGTAGGCTCAGGAAAGGAGGCCAAAGTCCGCTGACCCGGATGGCCAGCCCGGTTGATGCCAACCGAACGGAGGAATGCCTCTGACCAGGCGATACTTCCTCGGCGGGCAAGCGAGCGGTTCTGAGGCAGGTTCAGCAAAGGACTAGAAAGTCCAGTTAGTGTAGAGCCAAAAGTTCTCTCCCCAACTGCTGAGGAAACAGCTAAAGCAATTCAAATTGTCCAGTCTCTCTCTCCGGTTCCGACCGAACCGACACCTTCAGGTAAGTGTTCGGTTCGGCCGGTTCCACCGGTTCAAGATTATGATTTTGAGGATTTTTATGAACTGGGGGAGGGGGAAGAGGAATATGAGGAGAGTGAATATGGTTTTGAAGATCTGGATGTGCCCATTGATCTGGACATCTCTCCAGATAGACCCCTAGGGGTTTCTCCTCCAATGCTTTCTGAGTCCCCTTCTCATTTCATGTTTTATAAAAAAGTTGCTGAAACTCTCCAGCTCCCTGTTGAGGAAGCTGTTGATGACCAAGAGGAGCCAGACTATGTAGAAATGATGGATATTCCAGAGTTTAGGAGACTGTCTATTCCTTTGCATAAATCTTTTCGAAAACAGACAGTAAAAGTTTTAAAAACTCCTCACACTATACCTCCTGTGGATAAAAGGATGGACAAGAGGTATACCTTATCAGGCTCCGACACTGATTTCCTCACTCAACAATGCAGCCATGTGGGGGTAGTGCAGGCTGCAGCCTGTGACAAGGCTAATATTCTCCTGGCTTCACACCCCTCTGAGAAGGACTCCAGGAAGATTGATGCTATGGCAAAGAAACAGTACATGGCAGCATCTTTGGGACTCAGACAAGCAAATTATATGGCTTATGCTGCTAGGTACCAGAAATCCAGATGGGATACTGTGCTGGCCCTAGCGAAACAAGTCCCTGACCAGCTTGCCAGGGAGCTGGAACAGGTGGCTATGGATGGTATTGAGGCATCCAAGGTGCAATTTCATGCTGCAGTGGACTCTAATGATGTTTCATCAAGAGTCATGGCTACATCTGTGGCACTTCGCAGGATGGCTTGGCTCAGATGTACTACCCTGTCTCAGGATACCCAGTCTAAGGCCATGGATTTTCCTGTTGTGGGAAATTCTCTATTTGGGAGCAAACAGAGAATTACATGAAGAAAATGGATGAATATAGGACCACCTATAGGAGTGCACAGGCCAAGGAAAGGCAGGCCACTCCTCAAAAGCAGCTTCCTAGAGGCAGGGGCAGGCCTTTTCATAGGCCTTTTTACCAAGCCCAAGCTTCCTCCTCCGCCTATGCTCAGAGGGGGTTCTTTAGAGGGAGAGGCAGACGGGGTACAAGCAGGTCTGCTTCCACCCCTCAGCCCAAAGCCCCTGCCAAGCAGGCACCCTGATGGGATTGCCAGGGCCGATTCTCATCTACCTGTAGGGGGCAGGCTGGCTTACTTTGTCCAGGACTGGAAGTCTTTAACATCAGACAAGTGGGTCCTGGAAGTAGTAAGCCAGGGACTGGTTCTCAGCTTCAAAAAATTTCCAAAGCTGAGAACCAGATCTTTTCCACCTGCAACTCTATCAGAGGCACTCGCCCTAGAGGCAGAGGTCTGTACCCTCCTGGCTGTCAGAGCTGTGGAAAGGGTTCCTCCCCTACACCAGGGCAAAGGTTTGTACTCCAGGTACTTCCTTACCCCAAAAAAGACAGGAGAATGGTGGCCCATCCTGGATTTCAGATATTTAAACAAGCACCTTTTAAAGCCAAAGTTCAAAATGGTGACTCTGGGAATTATCCTACCCTCTCTAAGGCCAGGGGACTGACTAGCTTCCCTGGACCTCAAGGATGCCTACTTCCATATTCCCATCAGAAGCTCCCATTGAAAGTACCTCAGGTTCGAGCTGCCCTCAGGCCACTACCAGTTCAGAGCAATGCCCTTCGGCCTTACTTCTGCCCCAAGGGTATTCACCAAATGCCTGGCTGTAGTAGTTGCCTACCTAAGAAGGCAAAAGATTGCCATCTTTCCTTACCTGGACGATTGGCTCTTAGTAGGCCAGTCCCCAGACCAGGTCAATTTACACCTTCAGATAACGCAGCAACTGCTTACCACTCTAGGTTTCCTTCTGAATCTCTCAAAGTCAGTTATAGAGCCGGTCCAGCTTCTTATCTTCATAGACGCAGAACTGAACACACAGGAAGCCAGGGCCTTCCTCCCCCTGGACAGGGCAAACACCCTAGTCTCCCTGGCCTCCTCATTTACCCTGCAGGTCTCTTGGCCAGCAAGGCATTTCTGCAGCTCCTAGGACACATGGCTGCTTCCACAGCAGTTGTGCAAGGAGCAAGATTTCAGATGAGGACATCCAGTTCCATTTGAGAGCTTTTGGTCTCAAAGAAAGGATCCTCTTACCAAGCTGATCCCAGTAACTCAAACCCTGATCCAAGCCCTACAGTGGTGGCAGGATCAGAGCAACCTGAGACAAGGGTTCCTTTTGTCACTCAGTCTCATTCTCTAATCCTTACTACAGATGCGTCCCTCTTGGGCTGGGGAGCTCACATGGGCGACCTCACCACCCAGGGTCTGTGGCCTCCCCAGGAATCTCTGCTCCACATCAACCTGTTGGAGCTCAGAGCAGTTTTTCTAGCACTTCAAGCTTTTTCCAAATCTATTCAGAACAAGAGTATTCAAGTCAGAACAGACAACACCACTACAATGTGGTACATCAACAAGCAAGGGGGCACTTGGTCTATGGCCTTGTGCACCAAAGCGATGAAGCTGTGGTCTCTGGCTTACTCCCTGAACACCTCCCTTATGGCAGTTCACTTCCTAGGCAAGGGCAATGTCCTGGCAGATGCTCTCAGCAGGATTTCCCAGGGCCACCACGAATGGTCACTGGATCCCCTGGTCTTGGGAGTAGTATTTGCCAGATAGGGCACCCCGCAGATAGATCTTTTTGCAGCCCCAGACAATCACCAACTTCCTCTTTTTTGCTGCAGGCCCCCAGTGTTGGGCTCACTCCCACTGGATGCCTTTGCCCTCAGTTGGGAGGGGAAGTTTCTCTATGCCTTCCCTCCCTTTCCTCTCCTTTTCAAAGTGCTAGTCAAAATCTGATCCCAATCATGCAAAGTCATTCTGATAGTTCCGGATTGGGCCAGACAGCCCTGGTATCCACTCCTGCTGTCTTTAGCAGTCCATCCTCCCCTGTCCCTTCCCAGGAATCACAATCTGTTAACCTGTGCCCAGGGAAGGGTCTGGTACCCGAGTCTCAAATCTCTCAATCTCAAGGCTTGGTTCTTGAAGAGTTAGAGTTTGCTGATTTACACCTTTCCCAAGGTGTAATGGATATATTGAAGGCTGCAAGGAAGCCTTCCACCAGGGCTACTTACAATTCCAAAAGGAAAAGGTTTTCCATATGGTGCTCGGAAAAGCATATTTCCTAGTCTCTGCTGATCTACCCACAGTCCTGGATTATATGGTCCACCTGAATTCTTTGGGGCTGAGACCAGCTACCCTGAAGGTGCACTTGGCAGCTGTGTCTGCTTTTATTTCAGCAGGTAAATCCTCTTCCCTTTCAGCTCATCCTGTATTTTCCAAGTTTTTTAAGTGGTTGTTTCACACCAACCTTCCATTCATGGATCCTGCCCCTGCCTGGGATCTTAATGTTTGCATTGCTCAGCTTATGCAACCCGCTTTGAGCCCTTGTCTTCAGCTGAGCTCAAGTTCTTGACTTGGAAAACTGTGTTTTTGGTAGCCATCACCTCTGCCAGGCAGCATAAGTGAATTACAAAGCGTTGTCAGTGGAGCAAGAGTTTATCTTTTCACAGAGATAAGGTGGTCCTTCCGGACTAACAGAAAGTTCCTGCCTAAGGTGGTTTCAGATTTCCACCTTAATCAATCTATTCCACTTCCAGTGTACTTCACTGACCACTCCTCCTCTGGGAGAGGATGCTGCACAACCTAGATGTGAAGAGAGCCCTTAGTTACTACATAGGCGTACCAAGGGTCATAGGTTTGACTCCTTCAACTGTTCCTCACCTATGGCGAAGTTGGTAAGGAAGCCAGCCACTAAATGATCCATTGCCAGGTGGATTGTCTCTTGTATCCAATTCTGCCTGAGAAGTTGGGTAAGTTCCCCCCTAAGGCCTGAGGGCTCACTCTACCAGAAGGTACAGCTGCTTCTCTGGCTGCTGCAGAGACATTCCTATTCTAGAAATATGTCAAGCAGCTACCTGGAAAACAGTTCACACTTTTACCAAGCATTACTCCCTGGACATCCAGGCTAGGAGTGATGCTCGGTTTGGCACAGCCGTGCTTCAGAGCCTATTTCCTAGGTAGGTTCTGTCCCTCCTCCATGGGGGTACTGCTGTGTAGTCTGCAACTGTCATAATATAGCAAGACTTCATGTTGTTTGAAGAAAAAATACTCACCTTAGTAATGTTGTTTCTTCTAATGGAGTCTTGCTATATTATGACCTCCCTCCCTGCCTGCCCCTCTCAGAACCTCTGTTTTGGGGATGTGGGTGGGCAGTACAGGGTTGGCACTTTTTTTGATGCCCACCTTGTTGTTTTTCACCTACCTTTTTGGGTGAATTGGTGTTGTGTTTTTGCATTTTTGGGTCTCCTGATTTGAGTCTTTGTTTTAGGCCAAAAATGAGTGTTTATGTTAGTAGCCAGTTGGCTAGTGTAGGTTTACAGCTTCCACACAGAACCTTAGTGAGTTTTAGCTCATAAAGATCTGACAGTTTGCGTTTGAAGCACAACAGACAGAGTTTTCAACTGAGCTCGCGCTCTAAGTTCCATGCCTGCATGGAAAGTTAACTATTTCACCTCCGGAGCAGTTCTAACTTGCGGTCATACTGCAATTGTCATAATATAGCAAGACTCCATTAGAAGAAACAACATTACTAAGGTGAGTAATTTTTTCTTTTGGGTCCTCAAAAGAAGATTCAAGTCAGGAAACCCAAAAACAAAAAACAATCAAATGAAATAACATTCTACCCAAAGAAAACAGAGGGTGTAAAAACGGGGCACCTGTAGGGTGCCAACACTGCACCTACCCACCCACATCCCAAAAATCTAGGTTCTGAGAGGGGAGGTGGGGGGAGGTCAGAATACAGGAAGACTCTACTAGAAGAAACATAATTACCAAAGTGAGTAATTTTTTCTTCAAACAACATGAAGTATTGCTGTATTCTGACAATTGCAGACTACCAAGCAGTACCTCCATGGAGGAGGGACAGAACCTACTTTGGAGTAGGCTCTGAAGTACTGCTGTGCCAAACCAAGCATCACTCATAGCCTGGATATCCAGATAGTAATGCTTGGTAAAAGTATGGACTGTTTTCCAGGTGGCTGCTTGACAAATTTCTAAAAGAGAGATATTCCTGGCAGCAGCCAGGGAAGCAGCTATACCTCTTGTGGAATGAGCCCTCAGGCCTGAGGGTGGAGTTTTACCCAGTTTTTCATAGCAGAATTGTATACAAGAAACAATCCACCTGGCAATAGATCTCTCAGTGCAGCTTGCCTCTTCCCAACTTCCAAGAAGTGAGGAACAACTGGAGGAGTCAAACCTGTGGCCCTTGGTATGCTCTATGTAGTAGCTAAGGGCTCTTTTAACATCAAACTGTGTAGCCTCCTCTCCTGAGGAAGAATGATCAGTGAAGAAAACAGGGAGAGATATAGACTGATTCAGGTGGAAATCTGAAACCACTTTAGGCAAGAACTTTCTGTTAGTTCTAAGGACCACTTTATCTCTGTGAAAAGAGATGAAATCAGGTTCCACTGACAGGGCTTGCAATTCACTGATACGTCTAGCAGAAGTAATGGCTACCAAAAGCACAGCTTTCCAAGTCAAGTACTTAAGCTCTGATGAGGACAAAGGCTCTAAAGGGGGTTGCATAAGCTGAGCAATGCAAACATTAAGATCCCTAGCAAGAGCAGAATCCCTAAAGGGGGGAATAGTGTGAAGCAATCCCTTGAAAAACTTACAGAATACATGATGGTATGACAGTGAGTAAGACTTGCCCACTGACAGGAAAGCAGAAACAGCTGCCAAGTGTACCTTGAGAGTAGCTGGTCTGAGACCTAGGCCATTGAGATGGACCATATAATCCAGAACCTTAGGCAATTCAGCAGTCTGGAGGAATATTCTTCTTAGAACACCAAATGCTGAATCTTTTCCATTTGGAGTTGTAAGTCTTTCTGGTGGAGGGCTTTCGAGAAGCCTTAAGGATATCCAGAACCCCTTGGGAAAGATGCAGATCTGCAAACTCTAACTCTTCAAGAGCCAAGCCTTGAGATTGAGAGACTGAAGATTGGGGTACCAAATCCTCCCCTGAGAGGATGTTAACAGGTTGTAATTCCTGGGAAGAGGCAGGGGAAGATGGACTGCTAGGGACAGCAACAAGGGATAACATGGCTGCCTGGAGCAATCAGAATCACTTTGCATGGTTGTGACCTTATCTTGACTAACACTTTGAACAGGGGAGGGAAGGAGGGAAAAGCATACAGAAATTTCCCTTCCCAGTTCAGAGTCAGAGCATCCAGGGGGTCTGAGCCCAAGACTGGGGGTCTGCAACAAAAAAGAGGAAGTTGGTGATTGCCTGGGGCTGCAAAAAGATCTGTCTCTGGAATGCACCATCTCGAGAAAATCACCTTCAACACCAGAGAATCTAGGGACCATTTGTGATGGCCCTGGGATATTCTGCTCAGTGCATCTGCTAGAACATTGTCCTTCCCTGGAAGGTGAACTGCTATCAAGGAGGTTTGCATGGAATAAGCCAGAGACCACAACTTCACTACTTCTGCGCACAAGGCCATAGACCGAGTGCCTCCTTGCTTGTTGATGTACCACATGGTGGTGGTGTTGTCTGTTCTGACCTGAACCACCTTGTTCTGCACTGATTTGGAAAAAGCTTGCAGTGCCAGAAACACTGCCCTGAATTCCAAGAGATTGATGTGTAGAAGAGATCCCTGAGGCGACCACAGACCCTGGGTGGTAAGTTCCCCTAAATGGGCTCCTCAGCCCAGCAGGGAAGCATCTGTGGTGAGGACCACTGAATGAGACTGAGTGACAAATGGAACCCCTTGCCTCAAATTGTCCTGATCCTGCCACCATTGCAGGGCTTGGATCAGAGTTCGAGTCACTGGAATTAGTTTGGTAAGGGAATCCTTTCTTTAGGACCAAAAAGCTCTTAAGTGGAACTGAATGTCCCTCATTTGGAATCTTGCACCTTGGACCACTGCTGTAGAAGTTGCCATGTGGCCCAGTAGCTGCAGGAAATGCCTTGCTGGTCGAGACACCTGAAGGCTGAATGAAGAGGCCAGTTTCATGAGGGCCCTTGCCCTTTCCAAGGGAAGGAAGGCTCTTGCTTTTACTGTATCCAGCTCTGCCCCTATGAAGGTGAGGAGCTGCACTGGTTCGAGAACTGACTTTGGTAGGTTGAGAAGAAATCCTAAAGAAGTGAGCACTTGCTGGGTCACTTGTAGGTATAACTTGACTTGGTCTGGGGACTGGCCCACTATAAGCCAGTCATCCAAATATGGAAAAATGGAAATATTTTGTCTTCTTAGGAAGGCAACAACTACTGCCAGGCACTTTGTGAAGACCCTTGGAGCTGATGTTAGGCCAAAGGGCATTGCTCTGAACTGATAGTGGCCTGAGGTCAACTTGAACCTGAGGTACTTTCTCTGGGAGCACCTGATGGGAATGTGAAAGTAGGCATCTTTGAGGTCCAGGGAGGCTAGCCAGTCCCTGGCCTTAGAGAGGGAAGGATAATTCCCAGAGTTATCATCTTGAACTTTGGCTTTAAAGGATGTTTGTGCAGGTATCTTAGGTCCAGGATGGGTTGCCACTCTCCTGTCTTTTGGGGGGTTAGGAAGTACCTGGATACAATCCTTTGCCTCAGTGTAGGGTAGGTACTCTCTCTATAGCTCTTAGAGCTAGGAGAGAAGAAACCTTTGCCTGTAGGGCAAGGGTTTCTGAGAGATTTGCAGGTGGAAAAGATCTGGCTGTCATCTTGGGAAATGTTTTGAAGCTGAGAACCAGTCCCTGGCTTACTACTTCCAGGACCCACTTGTCTGATGTAACAGACATCCAGTCCTGGACAAAGTAAGCCAGCCTGCCCCCTACTGGGATAGGAGAATCAACCTGGGTAGACCCATCAGGGTGTCTGCATGGCAGGGGCTTTAGGCTGAGGGGTGGATACAGGACTGCTCATCCCCCTTCTGCCTCTCCCTCTGAAGAACCCCCTCTGTGAAAAGGAAGAAGAGGCACGTGCTTGGTAAAAAGGCCTTTGGAAAGGCCTGCCCCACCCCTGGACTGCTGCCTTTGAGGAGTTGTCTGCCTTTCCTTGGCCTGAGCACTCCTGTAAGTGGTTCTGTATTCATCCATTTTCTTCATGTAATTCTCTGTCTGCTTCCCAAACAGAGAATTACCCACTACAGGAAAATCCATGGCCTTAGCCCTCGCTATCCTGTGAGAGGCTTGTACATCTGAGCCAAGCCATTCTCCGAAGAGCCACAGATGTAGCCATGACTCTTGAGTATACATCATTACAGTCTACAGTAGCATGAAACTGAACTTTTGATGCCTCAGTCCCATCTGCAGCCACCTCCTCCAGCTCCTTGGCAAGCTGGAAGAAAACCTGTTTAACCAGTGCCAGTACAGTGTCCCACCTGGACTTCTGGTACCTGGCTGCGTAGGCCATATAATTAGCCTACCTGAGTCCCAAGGATGATGCCATCTACTGCTTCTTTGCCATGATGACAATCTTCCTGGAGTCCTTGTCTGGGGGTGTGATGCCAAGGGAATGCTTGCCTTATCACAGGCAGCAGCCTGTACAACCCCAACATGGCTGCATTGTTGATAAAGGAACTCCATATCTGAGCCTGAAAGAGTATACCTCTTGTCCATTCTTCTATCCACAGGAGGTATGGAGTTGGGAGACTTAAGTATTTTTTGTATCTGTTTCCCAAAGGATTTATGGAGGGGAATAGACAGTCTCCTGGACTCTGGGATGTCTATCATCTCTACATAGTCAGGCTCTTCCTGATCCTCCACTGCCTCCTCCACAGGAAGCTGGAGGGTATCAGCCACCTTTCTGTAAAACATGAAGTGTGAAGGAGACTCAGAAAGCCTAGGAGGAGAAACACCTGAAGGTCTTTCTGGGGAGATGTCCGGGTCAATAGACACATCCAGACTTTCACCATCACCATAATCATCTTCCAACTCTCCTTCCTCCTCAAACTCCAGTTCATAAAATTCTTCTAGGGTATAATCCAGAACCAGGGGAACCGACCAAACTGAGCCCCTGCCAAAAAGTGCCGGATCAGTCGGAACCGAGCGAAGCGATTCCACAATACAAAACGCTTTGGCTATTTCATTGGCAGTCGGAATGTGAGATTCTGGATCTGAACCAGTCAATTTGCCTTTTTGTTTTCTTTCTGTTGGAACGGATTCCTTGGAATTGGCTCTCCTTTTGCCCGAAGAAGTATCGCTCTGCTCAGAGGCACTCCTTCTGGTTTGGTCGGAACCAAACCGGGCTGGCCATCTGGGTCAGTGAACTTCTCGGACTCCCTTTCCCTCAGTCTACCTAATCTCTTTTCCAGGGTAGATTTTGGAAAATTTTTGCAAAGTTGGTAGTCTGAATCGAGGTGGTCAAACCCCAGACAACAAACACAGGCGGTGTGGAGATTGGCCTTAGCAAAGACCTCCCCACACACACTGCAGTGTTGAAACCCAGTGGGCTCGGTTTTTTCCCTTGGGTTTCTCAGACATGACCAACCTAACCAAACTTACCCTTTTTTCAGCAACCGCCAGGCAAGACTCCCCTATCGGTTCCTGACCATGTCATGGGTCTTGGAAAAAAACGTACTAAAACCTGTTTTTTAGAACCGATATGGACCGGTAACCACACACTAAAGTAAAGTACAAATTTTACCTGAAATTATCGGTTCAGCCGAACTGATCCACACTCTTTACAAGTTCCACACAGAAAACAGAACAAAACCTATCTAGTACTCAAGGTACCACAGACAGAGACTTGAACCGACTATGCGGAAACAACAATTTTGGTAGAAAAACCGACCGAAAATGGACACTTCAACCAACTTTGAACCGAGCAGCAGGAGAAATCTCCGGAGCGACTGTTCAGTGAGGCGTAGTAAAGAATCTGACGGTTGCAGTTTGAATAACAACAGGCAGATGCTTCAACCGAGCTGGAGATGAACACTCTATGCCATGCCTAGAAAAGTTAACCCTTTGTTCTCCGGGGCAGTTTAAAGGCTGGGACTAGCTGCAATTGTCAGAATACAGCAAGACTTCATGTTGTTTGAAATATTTGTTTCCAGCCTCATCCAGGGAATAAAGAAAGTATTGTTTAATGTTAAACCAGGTTAATCTATTGGCAGATTTAGTCAATGAGGGAAATGTAGCAAGGACACCAGTGAAGTTCCTCTTATTTTATTTTTTTTTATTAGAGAATGTTTTACAACAATAAAACGTTCATATTCTAGACAGAGAGAACAATTTTAATCCACCATCACAGAATTTGAACAGTTCCACAGCCTTAAGTCTCACGTTTTGGGTGGTTGCAGAGATAAGTAGGTCTCCAGTCAATGAACTAAATGAAAAACTTCCACTATGGTCAATTTTACAAATTCTGAGACACATATTAATGCTTAGTAAGAATTGCTAGAAAATACTTCAGAGTATGTATAGTGTGAGAGAAGGGAAGAAAGGAAAGGAAAGGAGAAAAAAGAAGAGAACCAGTAAAGAAAAGGAGAGAAGGTATAAGGCACAGCAGATAGAGAAGGCAAGAAAAGAAAAGGGTGGTTTGACCTCAAGGAACAAAATCAGGGTATTTATTCAATTCATAGACCATGGTTTAAAATCTCATCCAAAATATAGCACCTCACAACAGCAGTGTTCTCCTAACAGCATGCTAGGGCACTGGTGTAGTTACTTATAACTAAGGGGAGAGTACCCTTTACAGATCTACTAGCACTTTTTCTTGCAGCACCTGGTGTTTGTTGGAGATCTCCTATCTGACCACAGACCAGGCCCTACCCTGCTTAGCTTCTGAGGACTGATGGGACAAGGCTCCACCATGGTAACTAAATTACATCCTCTTATATGCTTGTACCTTTATAGAACTTTCGTTGCTATAACAACTACTTGCAACTTGCTATTACCATCACATTCTAGAGCTATTTTTAAATAGCAGCTTGTTGTGTTTTGTTTGGTATATTATGTTTACTTTTGTACTCTTACTGCAGACTCTGCAGTCTTGTAGATTAGTGGTGAGTCACTGGTAGGGTTACCACCTTTTAAGAAGCCCAAAGTGGGACATTTCTTACTGAAACATGATATTTCACAAATAATATGTAGCCTTGACCAATGCAACACACTTCAGTAAATAATCAGTATTAAGACTAAGTGTTGTAGTTTTTCAGTTGTTTCTAGTGCTTCTTATCATTTTAAGGTATTTTTGTAAAGGTATTATAGTTTTTTGCAGCATTTAGAGGAAAGTCAGAAACTATCTTTTCTATTATAATGTCAGGACAAGTAGTATTTTTCATGCTTTTTCGCAGGACACAGCTGCCCAAATCAGGACAGTCCTGCGAAAATTGGGACAGATGGTAACCCTATGAGTCAGACTGAATACTTACAGTTCTCCCCTCTTTACACCCCACAGCTCAAGTTAGTCACAAGTTTAATGAGTTTTCACATCTCAGCGTGTCCAGCAATCCACTGTGCACCCCCCCACACACACACACGCACACACAACTCAGAATGGGTCCCATGTCATAATAGCAACTGCAAAATAGTGATCGCTATTTTGGCAAGTGTATATTGCTGAAAAGCAAATTGACGATATACACTCCCAGGCGACCTGACACCCAGAAGATGTAAAAGTGTTTCTGCCGGAGGGCTTTGCCCCCCCCCCACACTCCTGAATATAGATGCTCAACTTCAGGGGGGTGCATGTTGAAGAGTGGGCAAAATGCGTACAGCACAAAAAAACTAAGTACTGCAGCCACAGGCAGTGGCAACATTTCTACACACCTGGTCCCGAACCCTGTACCTGCTACACCAGAGCTGGCCACCCATACCACCACACCACACAGTTAGCTCAGTGGCAGCAGGCACACCAGTCTCCAAACCCCCCTTTCCTGTCCCTCCCCTTCCCCTTGCTATCCCCCCTTCCTGTCACCCTTTACTACCCTTGTGTCCATGTAGGGTCACAACCTTGCAGGGTAGCCCAGGAGGAAAACACTGAATACGAGTCACTGTTTTGATGGTTGCTCATACTCAGTCGCCATCTTCACTGGATATCCTCAGAATGCTATGAAACAACCAGAAGTCCTAGGCCCAAAGAACATGACTGAAGTCTACACTCACTTCTTATAGTAAGAGCCTTACAGTAAAGAGATTTTTTTAGCTTCTAGCAAGGAATTCATGATTGGCATCAGATACACGAAGGTCACTCCAAATTGGAATTTTAGGACCTTATGTTTTGTAGTACAGAAAATATGTTTAAACTGGATAATTTTCTTTTCAATTATCTATTCACATTGCATGTTCTTGCACTGAAGTTATAATGCTCTGCTTATGACATCACAACCTGTCACCATGGAAATGACTGTGATGTCACAAGCAGAGTATGATTTCATGGTAGGAAAACTGAAGAGACTGGAGAAGTCTAGGGAATCTAAGGCCTTGTTTGCAGTGACCAAGTGGTTACACACCGGTGTGAGCCACACCGATGTCAATCTGCATCTCATCATTTATGAAGCCACTGGTGTACATCACTTAAGAACATCTGCTTCCACACTGGTGTCTTGAGAACTGCATTGTGGGGCCCATCCTGCAAGGAGTTCCCTGTGTGTTGTGATGCTAAATTACCCTTGGGCAGCAAGGTGAAAAGTGGCCACTGTTTACACAGTACTTGAAACCACATACAGCCTCCCCCAAGCCATGGAAAAGATTTTGAGCCTCCCTCAAATTTGGAAATAAACTTGTGCCTCCCCACGGAAAAAAATAGCATATGAAAATTGTAATACTGTGATTCATCCTTGTGGGCTTCACTGTACTTTGCTCAGTACACCAGTAATAAAGAGAGACTAATAAGCTGACTGAGTATATTCTCTTTTTATTCAACTTATTATTCTCCCCCCAACCCCACACCCCAGGTTATCCTTGTCACTCCACATTTTTGACTCTTAGACCCTTGTTACTTTGTCTGTTTCCCCTCTATATGAACAACCATCCTAGCCACCTCCATCTCTTTCCTTCTCTTACCCTGTTGTTAAGCAATCCTGTACCCTTACCCTAAGTCACACCTGAAAACAAGTGCTGACTCAGTGTGTCTTCCCCAGTCACTAATTTACATATAAACACCTACTGCAGAAACGAGACTTGACTCAGTGTGCCTTTCCTAGTCACCAAATTACATATAACCTACTGTAGAAACAAGTCTTGGCTCGATGTGCCTTTCCCAGTCATCAATTTACATATAACCTACTGCAGAAATAAGTCTTAACTTATTTTTATTTATTTAAATTTGGTTACCGGGATAAAGGCACACTGAGCCGAGGCTCGTTTCCAGGTGTGACCCGAGTACAATAGTACACTGAGGTATGCAAAAAAGTACAATAGAAATTTGGAATACAGGCAGTATGTACAACATCAGAAGAACATACACATAGTATTACGGAATACAGGCAGTATGTACAACATCAGAAAAACAGTACAAGCATTAAATATTACAGTATGGTAGAAACTAGTACTGGAATTATTATGACTGAGAGGCATGAATTCACTTTGGAACTTGCTATACAAAGATGACCGTAGCAGCCTCCGAGAGTTGGTTAGGCCCAAGTAGGGTTGGGCTCCATGGAGCATCTGTGGCAGGCAGGGAGGGGTAGGAGCCTAAGTAGTTGTTTAATGGCTGAAAGGGAGGAGGCCTGGCAAAGGTAAGGTGGAAGATTGTTCCATAGGAGGGGGAGATGATATGAAAAGGCAGCTTGGCCTGTAGCATTGTGGGGGCGCGAGAGGTGGAAAGTGCATGCGTCCCTGTGACGGAGGGAGTAGTCTAGGTAATTGGCTGGTGAGAGGCGGGAAGTGAGGTGGGGGGGTAGGGAGCCTAACCAATATTTAGCCATGCGAGAGGAACTGTGGATGGTTCTCCTGTGTGAGCGCGGGGCCAGGGAAAGGGTGGTGTAGAGGAGAAAGTGATGAGTAAGTGGGGGGGAGGCAGTGGCAAAATGACAGAAAGAGTTAAGTAGTATGTCAAGTTTGGAAAGGGATGAGGTAGAGGCCGTTCTGTAGATGATGTCCACATAGTCCAGCACTGGCAGGATTGTTTTCCGCACAAATTCACTATGGGTGGAAAGGGGAAGACTGGCTTTGTGGCGATAGAGAATGGTAAGCTTCGGCCGGAATATGGCGCAGATGACATCGACATGGGTGGAGAAGTTGAGGTGGCTGTCCAGCCAAACTTCCAGGTACTTGAAGGCGGAACCAACTTGAGGGAGGAGTTGTCCAGGGAGGTGATTGCAGGGGGGGGCAGGTAGGGAGGCAAGCTTTTGTCTAGAGCCGACGACCATGGTTACAGTTTTTTTGGCATTGAGTTTAAGCTGGTTTTTCAGGAACCATGTGCCTTTCCCAGTCACCAATTTACATGTAAATGGACACTTACTGTACGTAACACACCTTGACTCAGTGTACTTTTGCAAGTTATCAACTTACATATAATACACACCAAGAAATAGGATTTGGCTTAGTGGGCCATTCCTGGTCACCAATTTGTGCATAAGTAAAGAAAGTCACCTACCATTATCCAAATTTAATTTGCTTCATCCCTTCACCAAAACATTCAAAACTTTATACTGTACATTCTCAGACTTGATTGGGCCTCCCCGGAACAGTTTGAGGCCTCCCTTGGGAAGCTAGCCTCGACATTTGAGAACCACTGACCTACTGTATACCAGTTAAGCTCCTCTGTCTGGGAGAGGAGCAGAAGAGTCACACTGGTTTCATGCCTGTGCAGTTTACCAGTTCCCAGTAGGGAATTCTAGAACTCCATCAAATCCCTAACAGGAAAGACCCCTAAGGCCCTATCCGATCTATTAGTAACAGTGGAGGGCCCCCTACAGGAACCCATTGACATTGCAAATGAGCTCAACAACACTTTCACAGACCTTTCTGGCGTACTCCCTGGTGATTACTTTAAAGATCAGCTTGGGCAACAACACCCCACTGCCCCTCCTAACCCTCCAAAAGATGCTATGCCACCTTTCTACTTTAAACAAGTCACCAAGACCGAAACCATCAAGTACATTAAGGGGGTTCTTGGCAAGACCAGGATGGGGACTGATCTAGTGGATATGAAACTAGTGGGTCTTCTCCTAAATGAATTGGCTGGTCCTCTGTCAATGGTGTTTAATGCATCTCTAAGAACAGGGGTGTTTCCAAAATTATGGAAGTCCGCCATCATCACGCCTGTCTTTAAAGCCGGGGACAAAACTCAAATGTCCGACTACAGACCTATATCCATTCTACCCCCCTCCTCAAAGCACTTGAAAGCATGGTCTCAGAGCAGCTTACAGAGTATCTTGATAATGATAACCTACTCTGCCCACAGCAGCATGGGTTCAAAAAAACTCCACACTCACCACCCTTGTTGATTACTCTTCTCAGCTTTATGATGCCTTAGATAATGGGGAGGCAGTAGGCTCAGTCTTCATTGACCTTACGAAGGCCTTTGACTCTGTTAATCACAAACTCCTCTTAAAGTGCCTTCATTCAACAAGCCTATCCCCGGACATGGTACCTTGGTTTGGAAGCTACCTCACAAGCAGGTCGCAACAAGTCAAAATTGGAGACACCCTATCATTAGCTAAGGAGGTGTCCCTTGGGGTCCCACAAGGCTCTATTCTTGGCCCACTGCTCTAAAGCCTCTTCATCAGTGCACCACCATCCGCATGTACTGCATGCACCGTTCTCTATGCTGACAATGCAGTAATATCTGTAAGATCACAACTCCATCACTACCAAACCCCAAAACAGCTTCCTCAAGCTTGAATCCTGGTTCGCACAAAACAGACTACTACTAAACCATAAAAAAACTAACAGTCTACTCTTCTCTATCTCCCAAAGCAAAAAGAAATACCAGCCTTTGCTCACTCATAACCACAAGGGTGAAATACTGGAACAAGTAACAAAGTTCAAATACCTCAGCATTACCTTTGATGATACACTCACCTTCTCTGGCCATATAGACTCTGTTGTCAAGTCAGCTAATATAAAACTTGGGGTCCTCTACCACCATAGGCATTCTATGACACCTGAAGCTCTCAAACTTGCCACCAGTAGTTCAGTACTGTCCTCCGTAGATTATGGGCTGCCTATCTATGGGGCAGACATAAAAACTGCCCTAAACAGGGTCAGCACTCTACTAAATAAGGCCTGCTGTCTGTCAATAGGGGCTGCTCATGACACGTTCACCTGCACGCTCTACACTGAAACTGGGTGGCTCTCACTCTGTCTTAGAGCACAATATCAACCTGCTTACTTCTGAAAAAGTTCTTCTTGGGCTTACCTCCCCCACACTGGGCTGCCTCTTTACACCAGCAGTTCCCACCAAATCAACTAGAAGTACGGCTACTGATAGGCTGGTGATTCCCTTCAGAAGGACGAAACTGGCTCAGAACTCCATCCTGTACCAAGGACCAGAATGATACAATGAGCTACCTGCTAACCTCACAGATACACCCAAGATTAGTACCTTCAAATCTGGGCTCAGATCCCTTCTTGACACAAAAAAGAATTGTGCTTGCCTGCACTAATGTGGCAGGATTTCAGCCATCCATCCCCCCCCCCATATCTCCTCAAACCTCTCCTCCCTCCCTCCCCAAATGATTCCCACTCGGCTGACAATGCACTTCTTCGATGTCGACACCATCCATGATTGACCTCCCTACCCCTTCCTCCTAGATTGACCTACAAACTAGTGAACTACAAGGCTGAACCCTATTTCACCCTATCCTCTTTAACCTATCATTGGGTGTACATAATTTCTTAGTATTTGAATGCCTATGTAACTGTTTTTCCATTTTCTGTAAACACTGCTATATATGTAATGTTTGTACAACAATGACTTGGAACCTTTGAAAACAAGTCTTGGACTCAAATGTATTAATCCTAAATTGAAATAAATAAATAAAAAGTATACACTGGTGTGGCTCTCCAAACCATCTATACCAGTGTAAAAATGGCCTGTGTATATTGGGCTTTAGAGCCTGTATTTATGTCTGCTTGTGTACACAGTGTGACGTAAACATCTTGTTACAATAATGAAATTTCAGAGGTGAGTCACTGTTGGGTCCAATGCAGCTCAGGCTGCATTGGGCTCAACAGTGGTAGGCCAACCAGAAGCAGGTTGATGGTGATGCCGTCCAGCTTGGCTGATGGGTATAAACTTTACGTATTTGAAAGTATAGCACCGCACCAATCTTAGTGTGGTTCCATCCTTTCAAGTACAACATGCTACTGTGCAGCCAGCTGAGTGGCATAATAATCAGCCTGAAGCAGTGCCTGCTGTGACCTCTCCCCTTATGTCACCCCCATGACTCTCAGAACCTTTCCTGCATCATGTCTATCACCTCCTCCTCTTCTCCTCTCAGTAGAAGTACAGTATATTAGACTGCGTTCTATGGGTCAGCAGTGGACTGGTAAGAGTGACTTGGCTTCGGCCCAGTCTTACATTTCTTCCCTCCCCATCTCCCCAGGTTGACTAAGGGAGCTCAACTTGAGCATATCCAGCTGCTCGAACCCCACGTGAGTGATGGAGCTTGTGGCGGGTGAGTTGCCATGGGTGTGATGATGTGAAGTTCATGCATATTAATGATGCATGCATTGCGTGATGCCACTGTAGTTTGAATCTTATACAAATAGCGCTTGGCGGGCTGAGAACCTACCAGTTACAGTACAGAAGCAGTTGTGCATGTACCTGTGTATTTCTAGTGTTTTAGTAAAGCTGTTTAAATGTAGATCTGCATCCTCTCATCTTTACATGGTGTCAGAAGATGGGGCACCTGTCCCCACCAACACCGCTAGAGCTTAAAAGCAATTTGGCAGAGAACTGGTGCCAGTTTAAGCAACAAGTTGAAATATATTTTTGTGGCCCCAGGAATTACAGAAAAGTCCTAGAAGATCCAAGCAATGACCTTCTTACATGTAGTTGGACCAGCAACCCTGGAAGTTTACAAAACATTCGAGTGGGTCAGAGCAGAAGATAAAGAAAGCCTGGCACAAGTGATGGACCAATTCAAGAGGTATTGTAACCCATGAAAAAAATCTTACTTTTAAAAGGCATTTTTTTAACATCAGGAATCAGAACCCAGGAGAACCAACTGATGCTTATGTCTTGGATCTGCATTTGAAAGCAAAATCCTGTGAGTTTGGTTTATTTATTTATTTATTAGCTTTTGATGACCAGGTAAGTATATTAGGTAATAACCCTGCCTATTTTCAGCACGAACCGGGAGAGTACAAAATACAATCTTCCAAACAGTCACAGATAGCATACAATCAGAACAAGACAGCATCCAACAGGTATCCACACAGGGCTAGATGTAAATTATGCATACAAGCAAAAAAACATCCAAGCAGGGATGAGAAGTCAAATATGGGCAAACTGGTGATACTCATGCCGTAATGAGAAGCAGTAGTAGAGGCAAGGAAGAGCAAGAGCAGAAAGTCAAGCGAGGTTAGTTGCAGTCACAAGTATCAAGTGAATAGAGATGAGAAAAAAGTGCAGTTTTAAAGGAGGAGTGGGATAAGGAGCACTTTTGGTGGGGAGGAAGGGAATTCCAGTATTTGGGAGCAAAATGAGAGAAAGCTTGTTCCCTCATTTTGGTTGAGCAGTATGGGACAGAAAGTAGCTGAGCATCAGAGCATCTCAGAAAGTGGAGGTGAGGCACGGGGGAAGCATAGCCCCTAGAGAGTCAGGATGGGGATATCTAGTCAAGGAGTCAATGAAACATCTCAGAGAGTAGGAGTGAAGGGAACTAGGTGACAGTCAGTGCAAGGCGGAGTAAAACAAACAGTGGTGCGTAAGATATGGGGCCGATAGGGCAAATCTGCAAATGTTGTTGTAAGCGGTGTCCCACTTTCGAAGAACACCAACATTGGCGGAAAGGGAGAGTATAGCCTGGGGAGCAGGACCCCCCAGCTACAGAGATCCTGGCAGCAAGGGTTAAGGAGTGATACACGCGATGTGTGGGACAAATCTTGATGTTAACAGATTTGCATACCTCGTTTGTGTGAGAGGAGAAGTCAAGTATGGGATCAAGCTTCACCCTAGGTATTTAAAGGAGTCGGTGGTAGACACTGTTCGCCCATCATAGCAAAGCATGTGAAACTTGGGGGACACGTCAGGGACTTTCCTAGAGGACCAAAAAGAGCATGGCCTGGGTCTTAGGTAAATTGAGTATTAGGGAGTTGGAGGAGAACCAGGACTGGAGTTGTAAGAATGCTGATGACAGGTTAGCATTGAGGTCATCATGGAACTAGAGGCAGTGTAGAGTACCAAATCGTCTGCATACTTAATGGAGCGACAGTGGGGGATGGAGGTGGGAATATCATTAACAAATATGGAGAAGAGCAAGGGCCCAAGAATGGAGCCTTGAGGGACTCTGCAGGTGATAGGGGCAGGAGATGATAGAAACTTGTCGAAGGAGACAGATTGTGACCTATTGTCAAGGCAGCTGAGGATCCAGGACAGTGTGGATCCTAAAGCACCAAGGGTGTCCAGTTTATTCAAGAGCAGGGGGTGATTCACCAAATTAAAGGCTTTGAGTGAGGTCAAGGAACACAGCACCTGTAAGAAGGCTTTTATCCATGTTGGATTTAACCGCGCTGGTAAAATGGGTGAGAGCAGTGGTGGTGCTATGTCTAGCCCTGAAACCATGCTGAACGAGGGACTGGCGATTGAAATCAATCAAAAAAATCTATCAAAATCTTTATTTAATCAGGCGAACATCATTGAGCGTAGCTCATTTACAAGATGGACCTGAGTGGTCAAGAAGTGCAAGTATTATTACATAGACAAGAATAACATAAACAGTAGTACAGTGACATAAAGTGATAATATATAACAATTTACATATATACAAGGCACATTAAAACCATTTAACCTGTAAGAAAAGGAGGCAATGGGTATAGCAGGCATAATATATAAATTATAGGTCCTAGTTGGCTTTTATGAGAGTATATCAGGTGACTGGAAAAAGAAGTAGAACTAGCATAGTGGAACATGGAAAAGGGGGGTGGGGTAGGTAGGGTCGGGATTAGGCCTTGTGAAAGCAATTTGCAGAGTTCTGGGAATAGGGTGGAGAATAATCTTTGAAGGATGTTAAAGGTAAGAGGCTATTTAGCTTCATGGTTTTGGAGTGAGTTCCATGCAACTGCTAGTGAGTAGCTGATAGCGCCCTCCCAAACCTGGTGCAGGCATTGGGACCTTTAGAATGATAAGTTTGCTGAACCTTAGTTGTATGGCCTAGAAGTAATTCGGTAAAACAGTCTGTGATATAGGTGGGTAGTTTGCCTGATAAAGCTTTGAATATCCAGATTGCAGCATTCTATTTCTTCTGTGTTGTAATGATGTCCAGTTAACTGCCTTATAAAGAGAGCAGTGATGGGTGCTGAGGGAAGGTCAGTAATAAATCTGATGGACCTGTGATATAGGGTGTCCAGCTTATTTAAGAGGGGAGTGAACAATGGCCATAGAGAAAGTCAGCATAGTCAATGAGGGATAGGAATGATGCCTGGATTAATCTTTTGGAGTCTCCGTGAGGTAGTGCTTATTCTAAAAAATAGACCAAGCCTTTGTCTCAGTTTTTTAATAGCTCTTCAATATGGACAGAATAGTCAAGCTTGTTATCAATCCAGACTCCAAGGTATTTGAAGTTATCAACAAATTCCAGCTTTTCTCCAAGTAAGGTGGATAGTTGTAGGGTGGTGGGTGATGGGTAGGAGCAACTCTTTGTGGCAAAGAACATAGCTTTTGTTTTTGGCATTTAGAAGAAGCTTTTATCCAGTAGATTGTGTTGCAGGATGGAGAATTCAGATTGTAACAGTTCACAGGCTTTTAGGTAATGAAGGATTGCTGACATATAATAGAGTATCATCAGCAAACAGATGAATGTTGGATTGAGTGAGGTTGGCATCAATATTATTAATATAAATGGCAAAGAGGATGGGGCCAAGAATAGAGCCTTATGTACACCTCTTAGCAGTGGTTTTAAGGTGGATAGGTAATTTCCATTTTTACCAGTTGTGACCTATCTGATAGGTAGCACTTGAACCAGTTGAGTGAGGGAGAATCCAGCCCTAGTGAGCCAAGGGAGGTGATTAATGATTCATGATCCACTGTGTCAAATGCTTTACTCAAATCCAGGAACACAGCACAGGTACTGTTCTTCTTATCCATGGCAATCTGCCAATCGTTGGTTACTTTGGCTAGGCCGAAATGGTGCTATGCCTGATCTAAATCCTGATTGTGCTGAATTTAGGAGGTTATTGTTGTCCAGGTAGTCCCTTAATTGTGAATTTACTAACTTTTCGAGCATCTTGGATAGTACTGATAGGGATGGAAATGGGCCTGTAATTATTGAGGTCCATGGGATCACCAGATTTAAGTAATGGAACTACTTGAGCTGTTTTCCAAGTGGAGGGAATGGATCAGTGGTGAGGGAAAGATTGAAGAGATGAGTGAGGGGGCAGATAAGACGGTGATGCAATTTTAAGGAAGTAGGGATCCAGGGAGTCTGTACCTGCACTCTTAGAAGTATCTAAATTAGAGAGGAGGTCTTCCACTTCTTTCAAGGATATTGGATTGAAGGAAAAGTTGATGTAGCCTTTTGTCCCACAGTGGATTGAAGGTTCAAGGAAGATCTCAGGAGATTTGCAGGTGATGAGTCAAATGCTAGGCCAGCTGTGGTGAAGTGGTCATTGAAGGTATTTAGGATTTCTTGTTTGCCCGTAATTTCTGTATCATTTAGTAGCAGTTTGGAGGTTAAGGCAGGAGTAGAGTTTTGGCCCAGAATTCCTTTTATAGTTCCCCAGAGTCTGGTTGGGTTATTATAGGAGGCATCCAGTTCTGCTCTATAATAGACAGCTTTGACAGTTTTTATTTGTTTTGTACATGAATTTCTTGCTTTTCTGAAATTTAGCCAGTCTCTGGTATTCTTTGTTTTTCTTGCCTTTTTTCCACAGTTTGTCTCTGGTTAACAAGGCTGCTTTAAGATCAGTGGTGAACCAAGGGCAGGATCTTGCTTTAGTTCTGATATTGGTGATTGGTGCATGAATATTGAGAGCATTAGTGATAATGTCCTTTAAGGTCTCGAGAGCTGTTTCAACTGAGGTTGTAAGGTAGAAATCTTGCCAATATATTGTATTACTCAAGTCATGGAGGTATCCTGGGATGTTGAACTTCTTTTTTGACCTTTTGAGGACAAATTCTGCAGGGTTGGGGTGGTTTGAGTGTAGATCTTATGCCAGCTATAGGACAATGATCACTTACATCATTCGGTAGTACTCCTGCATGCGAATATAAGTGAGGCTTGTTTACCAACATAATATCCAGGAGTGAGCTGTTGCTAGAGTTTTTTAGGTTAACCCTGGTTGGGTCTTTAATTAGTTGTGTAAATCCATAGGTGTCACAAAAGGTTACCAATGGTGCAGATGCATTAGATAGCCAGTTTAAATTCAAATCACCAAGGATGATGGTATCTTCAGGGCCTAGATTGAGTATTGACCCTAGGTGAGATAGTAGTTTGAGGCCTGCAGAGGGGGGCCTATAGCAGCCAATCAATTTAAATGAAGACAAGTTAGGAAGGATATTTTGATTGACAAACATTCAAATTCCTTTGGTTCGATGTTGATGAGGCAGTAGCAGAGATGTGCCTTAATGTATATGGCCACCCCCGCCACCCCTGAAGGGCCGATCTGCTCTGAAGAGCTGATAGTTGGGAAGGTTTACAACACTGTCTTTTGTTGAAGGTCTGAGCCAAGATTCAGAGATGACCAGAAAGTCAGGCAGAGTATGTGCCACCCAAGCCTGTATTAAGGAGAATTTTTTAAGAGGCTGCAGGCATTGAAATGTAGGAAGTTAGCCATTTATGGAGGATAGATCAGCAGGGGAAAATAAACTTTCAATGGGGCCAGGATTTATTTCAATAGTACCAATGCAGATCAGAAGGAAGAAGATTAATTTGAGGAGGGCACCAAGGGACAGGGATAGTGAGTGGTCAGAGCGTTTCCTCTTATTCCTGGGTGCCTGCTGTGTGATGGGAGACGGTCCTGATATATAGGTGCGAATTTTATCATAGCATAATAATCTGATGGACAGGCATAGTGGGTTAATATAAAGCCAGGATACATGAAATGGAGTAAATGAGACGATATCTGGTGATGGATTAGTTTCTCAAAAATCTTGCTGGGTGTAGGCAGAAGTGCAATGGGTCGACAATTAGACAGGATTTTGGGGTCTCTTTTCTTGAACACCGGAATTGTCCTAACAGATTTCCATGCCAAAGGCACCATGGAGGTGCAAATGGATAGGATAAAAAGTTGAGTTACCGGAGTGGCCAGGAGAAGGACAGCAAGTCTAAGGATCCTAGGTTTTAACCAGTCCATCTCAGCAATGCCATGTGTGGGAATGGTTTTCAGCAGTTTTAGAACCTCAAAACGCATGATGGGAGAGAGTATCAAAGCAGGAGGTGCATCAAAAGGAGCTCGAGGAGGAGGCTGTGACCCACAGGATGTGAGAGGGGAAACATTACGAACCTTGGTAAAGAGGGAGTTGAAGGCATTGGCAATGGTGTGGGGATTATTGCAGTGAATGTAATTAATTTGCATGTCATTGGGAATCTGCGACTTGGTGTTACCCAGGGTCTCATTAATTTGGATCCAGTATCTCTTAGGGTTAGAGACGGAGGATTTAAGGAGTTTGTGATAATAGTTGCTCTTGGCAGTGCAAACCTCCTTGCAGGTGTTGCACAGAAGTGATACGCATCGAAGTCAGCTTGTAGAGAGGAGGATTTCCATTTTGACCAAAGTTTGTCATGGTACTTGAGCAATTTCAGGAGTTCATTATGTGATTCCCTTATTACGGACCAAATTATTTGTGGCATTCATAATGATAGTGTCAGAAGACATCTATTAAGAGAGGTTGACTTAACTTTGTAAAAGGCCATAGACATTTGCAGAGCAGTTGAGTTAAGTGAAATGCAGCTTAAAACTATGAAAGAGACAGTGCCTGAACAATCAGCAGCATGGCTACTCTCGAGAAAGGAGGAGGATGAGAGAAACTTGCCCTTGACTGGGCTCCCTCCTCCAGACCTCCGGCTGTGGCTCTCTCCTTAGAGCCATTGGCCATACTCAGCCTCCCACCACAGAGAAAATCAGAAACTTGCCCTTCACCAGGCTCCCTCCTCCAGACCTGCGGCCATGGCTCGCTTCTTGGAGCCACCGGCCATTCTCACCCTCCCACCCCCACCGCAGAGAAAATCAAAAACTTGGCTTTGACTGGGCTCCCTCCTCCAGACCTGTGGTCGTGATTCGCTCCTTGGAGTCACTGGCCATACTCAGCCTCCCACCACAGAGAAAATCAGAAACTTACCCTTGACTGGGCTCCCTCCTCCAGACCTGCAGCCGCAGCTCACTCTTTGAAGCCACTGGCTGTACTCAGTCTCCCGCCACAGAGAAAATCAGGTACACCCACTGTTGCTCTTCTTGCCTACTTGGATCCAAAGCCCTGCTTCACACTGCTTAATCTCCCCTGAAACCGCTGGACTGCCATTGGTTAGCGTACCTTCTTCAAGTGGGACATTTGGACACTGGACCTTGCAAGTACCTTGGCAGTTCACTGACTGGCTTTTGCTATTTTCTAGCTGTGCCCTGATTGGCTGTTAGCTATATTGTACTGCTTAACCTCCTTCTATCTGGATCTGCATGTTTCCAGACTATATGGGCAAATGTGCATGCTTCCAAACTATTATGGTTAAATGTGTTTTATGCAGGGTACTGTATTTTATTTCTGCTTGTGGGTTACTGTGTTAAATTGCTGAGGATTTATACTGCACTGCTTCTGCTCGTGTACTAATATTCTGTGACTATATTGCTAAAAGTGTTAAAATGTGCCTATTGTATTGCTTTCATCCCCTGTGCTCTAGCCTCTCAGATCTCTTCTCCTTAGCTCCAATCCTCCCCCTCCCCCCACATCACCACCTTGCACTCTGCGTAATCTCTCCCCCTCCTCCTCCCTACCTCACCTAAATTGCTGGATAACCCCCCAAAAAAAAGAAAAGTGTCCATTTTCCCATTAGCAAGTTATACTGTACTGCCATTAGAGGGACACGGGGCCCTATTCCCTAAGGGCATACGCCAGCGTAAGGCGAGATATGCCAAACCCCATGGCGTATTTCACTACCTACACCAGGCGATATGCCAGCCCCTATTACAAGAGATGAGATGCGCCTTGGTGTCTGCAGGCTGTGACAAATGCAGGATGCGCCATAACACTTACACCGCAGCCCACAGTGCCTGGTGTAACTGCGGGTTACGACAGCAACCTAGCCTAATTCTAGTAGGGCAGCTGTCATAACTCGCAAGCGCAATCACAGAAGCCACAGTGGGGTGGCTAAGTTAGAACAGCCCTGAGCTGCTCTAAGTGGTAACCGATGGGGCCATCTGTTGGCTGCCTGCCTCCTGGCACCACGAAAATGATGCAGATGTGACCCCATGCCCCCACAGGCATACCCCTGCCCTCCCACCCCCAAATCTCAGGGACCCCTGTGGGTCCATTCTCTGGCACCCCCCCCAGACACCTGTGCCTCTTGTCCTGCCCCCCATGCTCCCTTGTGTGTATCTTGTTGTTCCGGGGCTGGAGAAGCTCCAGGGGAGCCACCGGTAGCTGGCCACGACTTGCGACATGCAGGTCAGTTATGCCATACCAGTGGCATTCACCTCTGCATGGCGTAACCCGGATATCACAAGTGCTGGGACCCTGCCGCTCTTGGAATGCGGTGCAGGGTCCCTGGCATGGAGGGACCGATGTAACTCGCAACTGCGTGCAAGTTACGCCGGCCATCTTGGAATCGGACCCACAGTCTTTATCTAAAGCAATCCCTGCCTGTTGTTCATATAGATACCTCTCCTTTGCTCTATTTAAGCATTTGTTAAATAAAGACAATTAGACCTAGCACCCCTCACCTTGCTCCTCCCATCTTTTTTTCTTTCTACCCCTACTTGCAGAATTGCTGCTCTTATATAGAGATCATGTAGTTACACATGTCATGCCCTGCAACGTGTAACTCCTTCTCTCCTCTCTTCCCCTTTTTCTACTCCTAGTACTTTCCCTAACCCCTCTGATTGGCGTCGACTCGCAAATGGCGAATAACTTGCCTTCTATATCCCCCTATCTCCAATCCCCTACTTACATCCTTGCTATCATTCCCTCCCCACCCTTTGAACTATTATCATATTCGCCCTCTACCCCTCATACTTCGTTACTAACTGTCCCACCCTTCTTTGCTACTCTTCATTTCCTGTTCCCCTACTCTGATGCGTAATACCCTCCCAGTTTCACTGGTTCCTTGACATCTAACTCTAAATGTCCCAAGCTTCATTTCCTCATCTTAGCTCTACTCTTGCTCTTCTGCAGAGATATCCATCCCAACCCTAAACAGTCTGCATCTCATGCCCTAAATGCTCCATTATCTACTGTGGCCCCTTCTATTTCTCCTGCTGTCCTCCCAAAGGATTTCAAGATCCTTCATCTACATATACGTAGTTTGTTGCAAACAATTGACCTTTTACAAACCATGGTGGCCACTCTAAAACCTGACATACTGATCATCACGGAAACTTGGCTAAAGAGCACGATCCCGGATCTCTCAGTCTCCTTTCCTGGCTACTACCTCCTGAGGCAAGACCGAGCAGGTAGAGGTGGTGGTGTTACCATGTACATTCTTACCTCCCTCCAATATTCTACTATTTATTCATCCATTAGCCCAGCATCCCACGATGCACTGGCTATTCATTAAACTCTGCCCTTCACCCTCCCATCTTTATAGCTGGCATTTACTGTCGCCCAAATGTCCAGCCCTCTATTGCTCTTGACCTCATAACCTCCATTGCAGCCCTTCCTTGCTCTGGTGAACTATGCATCTTAGGTGACCTAAACTTAAGCTGGCTGTCTCCCAAGACATCAAAAATTATAACGATCTTGGAGCCCTAAACCTCTCACAATTGATCTCGGAACCCATCCGCCCTAACCATAAGACACAAAATCACTCCGTGATCGACTGGGCCCTTACCACCGACCCCCACAGAGTAATTAGCTCTGGCATCCTCCCAGATGCTCTCAGCGACCACAACCCAATATTCATTGCCAGGAAAATCCACAGACCAAAATCTCTGCATAAAACCTTGCAACTCTGCTCTTTCAAATCCTTAAACCTTGAACCTCTTCTGCATAACCTGTCTCTCTCTGACTGGTCTCCCTTAGTCTCCTCCCTCTCAGTTGATAAGGCTCCTGCCTACTTCAAAGAAACATTCCTTGCAAATTGGAATGCCTTTGCCCTTCTCAAACAAACCAGGGTTAGTGGTAACCACCTACCATGGATTACTCCAGAACTCTTAGCATGTCTTAGGGCCAGAGATCATGCCTGGAATTGCCACAAATCCACCCAGCTTCCTAGTGACTTCACAGACTACTGTAAGCTCCAAAACACCTGCACCAGGGCAATAAGACTGTCAAGTCCAATTACTTAAAAAATGCTTTCATCACTAACATAAATTCCCCTTCCAGGTTCTGGAAGGTGGTTCATGCCCTCTTTACCCCTCAGTCCCGCCCCCCTTCCCCAGTGCTAAAGGTAAATGGCAATCATGTAGCTGACTCCTATGCTGTAGCTGCAGAATTTAACTCCTATTATACCTCCTGTGCAATCGAACTGCTGAAGTCCCTCCCTAATTACCCCTCCCCCCTCAAATGTCACGGCAGCCCCTCTAGCCTCCCCCCAAAAAAAACGCTCCACTTCCTATTTCCCCACACCCCTCCTTCTCATTCTCTTCAGTCTCCGCCACCAATACTCTAAATGCCCTCCTCACCATCAACCCCTCAAAAGGATCTTCCCCAGATGACATGGACCCTTAACTCCTCTCTCTCTCTCTCTCTCTCAGCCCCGGCCATTGCCTACCCATCACCTTAATCTTAAATCTCTCCTTCTCAACCTCCGATATCCCTACCACATGGAAGCATGCAGCGGTCCTTCCCCTACCTAAAGATGCAGACCCCTCATCCCCTGGCAACTATCGCCCCATCTTGTGACTCCCTACCCTAGCCAAACTACAAGAACATCTAGTCCTCTCTCAACTCACCTCCTTTCTGTCTGATACCTCCTTCTTCGCCCCATTCTAATCTGGTTTCAGGTAAAAACGCTCCCTACTTTGGCTCACTGACTCTATCCTCTCCAGGATGGACAATGGCCAAATCACCTCAGTCATATTTATCGACCTTGCCAAGGCTTTTGACACTGTTTCCCACTCCCTTCTCCTTGGTTCCCTCTCATCTGCTGGTCTAACACCTTCTGCCACTAATTGGTTTAAGGCCTACCTTACTGGTAGAACCCAGTCAGTTAACATCGCAGATACCATCTCACCATCCCGCCTGATCTGCACTGGCATTCCTCAGGGCTCCGTGCTTGGTCCCCTTCTATTCTCCATCTTCCTTAATGACCTGCCATCTGTCTGTTCTGCCTCTCCACCATACACATATATGCTGATGATACTGTTAGGTATGCATCTGGCTCATGCCCAACTGAGGTTACATCCAGCTTGCAGCACGACTTCAGCAAGGTCCAGCTTTGCTTTGAAAACCATTAATTATTCCTCATCACCAAGAAGACAGTCTCCATGACCTTTGGCACAAGGCAAAGACTCTCTAGGCTTCCCTACCTGCCCACTTTCTGCACTCTTGGTGGGACTTTACTTGAGGACACCTCGTCCTTCAGATACCTTGGGGTTTGGTTAGATCAACACTTCAACTTCTCTGGACACTATGACGCCATCCAGAAAAAAATTGCACCCCAAGTGTGGTGCCTTGTTTAGGAACTGCAGTTGCATCCCTCCTGCGGCTAGACATGAGCTTGTCCAGAAGATGATTCTCCCCAATTTTAACTACTGCAACATAGTCTGTGGTGCTGCTCCTAAGTCCTCCCTGACCAGACTGGACACTCTCTTCAGCTCCTTCTGTCACTTTGCCCTTAATGCTCTGTCTCGCACCCACCACTGTGACCTCTATCGAGCCCTTTCCTTCCCCTCCCTTACAAATAGATGCCTCTCACACTGTGCTAAATTCACTGCTAAACACTGGCTGGGTGAACTCCCTTCCTATCTCTCCCCCTCATTTATAACACCCCCTCTTCCTTCTGACTCCCTCTGATCTACTGACACTCGCACGTTAACTGTCCCCCGCCGCTACACCCTCTTCAGCCAGTCTGGGTACCCTCACTGTTTCCCTAAAATATGGAACTCTCTACCTGCCCAAATCCAACACTCCTCCACCCTCTGTTTTATCAGCACTGCCCTCTCCAACTATCTTGCACCTAACTGTTCCTGTCATGACCCATCTTCATTGCCTTCATCCTGCTCCTTACAGTTCATCCTCCTTCAGAATTTACCCAATGCATCTATAGAATCTACTGCCTCTACTGACCCTAGCCCCTCCTAGGTGCTAGTTCTCATACCTTTTTCCCTTCCCCTACTTTCTCTCCCCCTTTTTCCCTAGCCTTCACACCCTCCTTGCAGGGTTCTCAGCATCCTGAAGGGGTCCTCTAGTGCCTATGTTTGCCAACTTTTCTTCCCCCATCTACCTATCATTGGCCTTCCAGATCCAGTTGCAGGGTCCGCAGCATCCTGGAGGGTTCCCTTGATCAGCCTCATCCCCTCCCTGGTGTTATTTCTCATTCCCTCCCTCTCACAGTCCCACTATAATTGCAGTGCCTAACCACAGGAGGATTTACTATCGCTTCAACTTCCCTGCCCTCCTTGCAGAGTTCATCGCATCCTAAAGGTTTCTCTTTTTGGGTCAGGCCTTATTTCCCCTCCTAGGTGTTACTCACACTTACTCTCTCTCTCTCTCTCCCCCTCTCTAATCCCTACTCCAGTCCCCTGTGCCCTTGCAGGGTTCCCCGCATCCTGAAGGGATCTCTCTGAGACACGACTCTGCACTATCTGTCCTCTCGTCCTCTCTTTCTCTCCTTCACCCCTTATTTCATGATGGCACTTGTTCACTTATTATCATTGCACTTCTTAATTGTTCTCACAAATTACATAAGTATGCAACACTTTTTGTAACAACTGCCTTAATTAATTGTATGCTATGTTGATCTTTGTAACTTAAATGTAAAAAGAAACATCCCTATTGTACCCCTTCCTCCAGGTTGCACCGAGAGAAAATCAACCTGTTGCTCAGTGTGCCTTCCTGGTGAAACATTTCAATAAATAAATAAAGAATGGGGCTGAAGATAAGATGACAGCAAGAGAGACTGTGCCAGTAAGGGACACCAAACGTTGCCGATGTGCGCAATGTGGCAGGGATCATGGGAGTTACACATGCCCAGAGTGTGGACAGAAATGCAGGATTTGTTATAAGAAAAATCATTTTGCCTGAATGTGCCACATTGGAAAAGACTTGAAAGTTCATGCACTCCATGAGGAATCAGAGAGTGAGAATGATAATGAGTATAGTATTGAAACTGTGACTGAGAAGGGACAAGATAATGATTGGAAAGTGACTGAATATTCAAGGGAAAGAGGTGGGTTTTAAAATTGATACTGGTACCCAGTGCAATGTGATGCCCTTTAAGATGTGCAAGATGGTAACCAAAGAACCTATTCAGAAATCTAAGGCAAGGCTGATCTGATATTTGGGCCATCAGCTTGACGTGCGAGGGAAAGTCACTTGGGCAGCAAGTTTTAAAAAGAGATATCATGTGATCACATTTCAGGTGGTGGACGCAAATGTAACTCCAGTACTAGGACTGCCTACATGCTTAGAGATGCAGCTGGTAAAAAAAAATGCTTTCTGTGAATACAGAGGGGGACTCCATTATGGAAATTCTGTCCAAGTATGCTAATGTATTCAAGGAACTGGGGTGCCTTGACGGTGCATATCATATCAAGTTGGACAAAACAGTGAACCCAGTGATCCACCCACCAAGGAAAATGCCCTTTGCTTTACAGATAAAGTCAGAGCTGAATTAGATAAGATGGAACAAATGGGAGTCATTGAGAAGGTCACAGAAACATAGACTTTGATGGCAGATAAAGACCGCTTGGCCCACCCAGTCTGCCCATTTCCCTATCTATTGGATAAGCTGCAAATCCTAGTTAACCAACAGCCTACTTCCTCTTACCCCCCCACTAGAATTGCCTTATGTCTGTCCCATGCATTCTTGAATTCCCCCATTATTTTTGACTTCACGACCTCCTCAGGAAGGCCACTACATGTGTCCACCACCCTCTCCATGAAAAAATACTTCCTCACGTTGCCCCGAGCCATCCCCCTCTATCTTCAAATTGTGCCCCCTTGTTCTTGCACATCTCTTTTTCTGAAAAATGCTACCATCTTGGACTTTGTTGATTCACTTGAGGTACTTGAAAGTTTCTATCATGTTCCCCCTCTCCCTCCTTTCCTCGACGGTATACATATTAAGCTCTTTAGTCTCTCTTCATATGGCTTCTAGTGCAGACCCTGCACCCTTTTAGTTGCCCTCCTCTGGACTGCCTCCATCCTGTCTGTGTCATTGCGGAGATGGGGTCTCCAGAACTGCACACAGTATTCCAGATGAGGTCTCACCAACTGTCTGTATGGAGGGATAACAACTTCTTGTTTTCTACTGGTGATGCCTCTCCCTGTCCATCCCAATATCCCCCCAGCCCTCCTTACTGCCTTCTCATATTGCTTGCCTCCCTTTAGGTAATCTGATATGACTACCCCTGGGTCCCTTTCCATTTTTGTTGTTGTTAGTACCCCCCTCCCATTGTGTACTCTTCCTTTGGGTTTTTGTTTCCCAAGTGCATTACTTTGCACTTCTTTGCATTGAATCTAAGCTGCCATACTTTTGCCTATTCCTCCAACCTTGCCAAATCCCTTCTCATCCTTTCCACCCCTCCTTGTGTATCAACCCTGTTGCAGATCTTTGTGTCATCTGAAAAGAGGCATACTTTTGTAACCCCCTTGTTACCTGGGGTTACTAGAATCCCAGTAAGACCTAGTGGTAGGCAGGGAAGGCAGCTTGTGAAACTCCAGTTAAATGGGTTTCACACTGTCTCACTCTGTTCTCAGTCTCAGCTGAGACTGAGGGATGACATCACCAATAGAACTTTCGCAGCTGCATGAGCCACATTGGAATCTGCAGCAAAAGGAGTTAGATAGAACGTTGGGAGTTTTGAAGCGAGTGCTTCAGTTTGTCTTCAGTTAGTGAGTGAGAAGTAGGGAGCTTGCTGGTAAAGCAGCTCAGTGAAGGCTCTAGGAGCCTCAGCCCTGACAGAGGGCCACTTTTAAGTAATAGGGTGTGTGTCTCCACCTTAAAGAGAATCACAAAAGATTGCTGAAGTGGTGGAGACTGCTGTTTTCGGGTTTCAGTGCCCCCTTCCTCTGGGGAGGGGATGAGAAGGTTTCCCTGCAGATTCCTGGGGCAATCCCCTAGTCCAGCTTGTGGAGGAAAAGCTGCCTGTTTGTTTCAGTATTTATTTGGGAGAAAAGAAGATTTGTGAGTCGCCTGTGGGGCACCTGCAACGTGAGGGTGAGTGTCTGCTCTGGCTAAAAGGGCCTATGTTTTCACCCTGGGACTTGTGTGACAATGTGGGGATTGAACTACTAAATATTGGGAAACCTAGAGAAATGGGCTAAGCAAAGTAAAAGTAGTTTCAAGTTCCAGAGTTTGTTGGGATGCAAATAATATATAGAGGTGATGTGACAGACATCTACCCTTAATCTACATTTAAAAGTTCAGTACAGGAATTGTTCAGTTTCCAGAGAAATGGCCGGGTATGGGCTGTGGGAGCTGGAGGTGGGTGGCCCCCCCATCTTTAGTGACCAGGTCCACCTCTACGGATTTCTTCTGTGGATTTCTACTTTGCCTCAGGCACTTGGCCAGTGATGGGGGAAGTACCCAGATGTGGGATTGTAAGGAAAATTCTCTCTAAGAGCCGCAGACTCTAGTGTGGTTTGGGGAGCCACAACAGGATAATCGGTTCATTCCTCAAATGGACTGCGGATCAAGTGGCCGGTGGGGGAGCCGGGCCCGTGGGGAAAACCCAAGTGTGTACAAGTCGGGCTGTGTTCCCAAAGCTGCGTGCAAGTCCGGGCTGTGTGCCTGGTGGGTTTAGAGCCTGAGGGCTGGAATAGTGACAAAGTGTTCTGTTGTCTCTAATCTGCATTACCAGGAAATGTAGCCCCATGGGGGTTCGTCTGTGCTTTGTTTGTTCAGCTTGGATGTGAATAAAAGCCACACTGAAGAATCTCATTCCTGGTTCTGGTCATTACAGTTATTGCTTCCTGTGTTTGGATTTACTTGGGTACCCCTGTCCAGAGTAGCTAAACCTAGGTGCCCTGTGCCTTGTAACCTCATCCTTCCCGAATCCAGGTCCCCACCAGGTACTGCTGTCAGCTTCAACAGCATGCCACCTGTCATTTTGCTAAAAAGGCAGGGGTTGAGGGGTTACAAAAATGGAGGCACCACTTTGGATTTTGTTCCGGGAGTAAGGTGCTTGGGCAAGGGGTGCTAGCATTTTGGCTATCTGGCAGTGGGTAGCCCAAAAAAGCTGAAGCAATTTCCCTAGTGTTTTGCTGTGTGCTGTGGATCTTATGCTGCTGTTTAAAATTGCCAACTGTTTACCAAGGAGCAGTAAAGCCAAAGAGTGTGCCCTTGTCTTGCATCAAATTGTTTACAGCATTTTTGCCTGCTTTTAAAATGAACTGTTGTAAAGAAAAGTGTGGAAGACTAGGGGTAGCAGCAGGAAAAGTGTGCCCTGGACATTGGAAATGCTTTTAAAATAAACTGTGGCAAAGAAAAGTGTGGAAGACTAGGGGTAGCAACAGGAAAGTTGTGCCCTGGACGTTTAAAATGCTTTTAAAATGAACTGTGGTAAAGAAAAGTGTGGAAGACTAGGGGTAGCAACAGGAAAATTGTGCCCTGGACATTTGAAATGCTTTAAAATAAACTATGGTAAAGAAAAGTGTGGAAGACTAGGGGTAGCATAAGGAAAATTGTGCCCTGGACGTTGGAAATGCTTTTTGAATTGACTGAGAGACTGTAATGTAAATGGCTATGTTAAATGGCTGAAATGGACTCCTACCGTGGAGTCAGTTGGTGAAGAAAAAAAAGTTGCATTCTGCAGTTTAAATTTTCCTGCTCGATGATTGCTGTGAGGAGAAGAGCCCTCGCGAGGAGGAAGAGGCTCATTTGCATGGCGTTGTGTGATTGGTCAGGCTGAGATCAGTCCCGCCCCTCAGCCAGCTCCACAGAGACTGCCCCAGCATTCGAGAGGTGAGTGGAGTGCGTGTACTGGCAGTGGAGGAGCGTCGCTGAGAGATAAAATCGCTGTAAACCTGCAAAAATTAGACTTTCCTGTTTAAAATCGGGCTCAACCCGCTAATCGATCGTTGAAATTGCAGAAGTGGTGGTCGAGAAGACGATCGGTAGGACTGCCCGCCCGTTTCTGTTCTGAGGCCTCCAAGAACTGGCTGCAAGCCGTTTTTCCCCATCGCAGCAAACTGCTACTGATAACAGTAAGTAACCACCTTAAAACTGCTCAAATAGTGATTTTCAGCCCTATGCCATATAAATGTGTGTGTGGCAGTGTAGTCGCTTTGCAAGTAACGACTGTGTGAAGTCCTGCCAGCAAGTGCAAGTCTGTTAAGCCATTGACTGTGTGCATAGTAATGAATTTAGCCTCAGTTTAAAGTTTGCAGCCAGATAGAGACTGTGGGTTGTAGCCAAAGTGCAGCACTAGTTATACAGGCAATCCTGTGATAAAAACCTGAAGCTTTAAGGGACTGTGAGTAAAATAAATGTTTCCAGCATGTAAAAAGTCTGTGGAAAATCCAGTAAATGTGTTTCAAGCAAGAACAGAGCAAGTTGTGCAGTCTGAGCAAAAGTTATCAATAGTTTGTGTAAATCTGGTGCGCAGTGGCTTGACCCAGATTCTGAATGTTGATGCACAGGAGTGCTGCCGCCGCCATTACAGGGTGAGGTAGTAAAGTAAACACAGCAGCAGAGGAGCCATTTTACAACTAAAGAGTGTGTTCAGTAAAGTTGGGACTTTCAGTTACAGTGAACTTTTATTTATTTTTCTGCAGTTATGGCCTCAGGACCAGCTCGTCACCTGGATCATGCCCGGGTTGCAGTTACAGCAGCAGTAAATAGACTGAGGGATATTGAAAGGTGGTGCTATGGAGGGTAACTACCTCCTCATGTGGCGGTTCCTGGTTATCCAGTGCATGTATGTCAAATATGCTTGAGAGCTGGAAGGGACGTCTTCATGATTCCTCACTGTGCTGGATGCCTAGAAAAATATGGCTTGTATAAAGCACCTCAAATTCAGTTGGCTCCCACATGGACAAAGGTTCAGGAATCTGCAGTTGGCAGCACACAACACCAGGCGGAGCCTGTGGAGGAAGGCCCCTCGAGGGAGTGTGGCACAAAGCTAGAGGGTGCAGAGTTAGAGACAGAACCCGTAGTTGAAGTTTCAGATGCTGGATCCGAGAAAGAAAGTTTGGATAAAGCATCAATAGACCCCTGGAGGGGGGCCTAGCCCAAGTCTCTTAGACGAAGATGAGATGCGGGAGGCCTTTGAGTGGGAAGTGTTGACCTCCGCACCTAGTGATGAGTGGATAGTCTCAGGAGTGAGGATGACTGCTCACTCCTGGGCTCAGATCCTCAGTGAAGAGGAAGATGAGGGGGAACCTATGTGGCTTTGTGAAAAAGGAACGGGTACACAGCCTCAAGATCTTGCCTCGGAGGAATGTATGGAAGAAAGTGGTGATGCCACTGCCCTGGCTTTGCAAGAGGAAGAAGTCAGGGATCCATTTCTACTTTCTTTAAGGATGCATAGCTGGCAGAACCAGGACTAGCAACCCCCAAGCCAGGCCAGTGGTCTTAGATTGACCAAAGCAAGTAAAGAGGAGAGACTGGTTCATAGAAAGGCAAATGAGATCTATGGTATGACCTTTCCTAACTTTCCTCGAAAAGTCTGGGAGGAGATTGAGAACTGCAGGAAATCCTGGATCTGGGACGAAGCAATGAAAAGTGTGCATCCTGGGGCCAACAAGCATGTAAAGAATAGACTGTTCCATGAAAAGTATACCCAGTGGAAGAGAGGCAGGACACTGTTTATAAACAGAGTGAGAATAGTGGACGGAGAGGGACGTGAAATCTCCCACTGTGTGAATTATGTGCGCCCAGATGGGGTAATAATTCAAGCTCCTGACCCCTGGTACTATTGGCCTCAGTGCAAGGACCTCTCAGCAAATGTGCCCATGCCTACAAAATGGAGAGCCGAACAGTGGTAGTCAATACTGCCACACCAGACTGTGAAGTGCCTTTATTGATCCGCCAATATGGACATCCAGGACTCAGATGCCCCACATTCCATCAGTCTACAGTGTACTGGCCTTTCCAGAAACCATCGACTGGCTCACCAGATGACTTCAGATCTAGAGAGGACACCAGCCCAGCTGTATCCTGTTAATCACCTGGTAATCGGATGACGTCGGACCAGCTGTTTTCTTTTCGTTCCTGTTCTAAGGTTCCATCTCCAGAGATGACATCAGCCTAGCAGTTCCCAGATGTGCCCTCCTGTGGTTCCCGGAAGATGTCTTCCCAGCTGTATCGAAAGAAATGCTGCCAGGGAGAGTCTTCGTCAGAGGTGCAGGTCGGTACTGAATTTCGTACTACAAGTGGCTGGTAAGTCCGAACTTTTCTATCTTTATGACATTGCAGTACACACCCTACTCTAGCAGACTTCAAAATGTGTGAACTGTCCTCAAAGACTCTCCCCTTCAGGACTTTGGCCTGTTAGAACTGTGCTTCACCGGGCTCCGGCCCAGGAGAGACTCTTTATTGGACTGGCCTTCGGGCATTGTGGTCACTAGTTGGGACTTTTAGGGCACTCCATCCCCCCAAAATGTGAATTGTAAATAATGTCGTTGTTTTCTAATGTAAATACTGTTTTTCTACCTTTTTCTAAAAAAAAAAAAAATATATATTTTTGGGATTTTTCAGTGTTTTGATGGTAGGGGTCTAGGTAGACTGTGTATGCAGATTAGGAGTGTGTGTTGTCTTTCTTTTTCTTACAGGTGTTCCTAGGAAGACAGAAGAGAAGACAAGAAGAGGAGGAGGGGCTTATCGGAGTTCCTCATCAGTGCTTTAGTGTGTTTAGAAATTTAAAGTACTGTGGTGTTATTATTGTTATTGTATTAACCCTTTCCTTCCACAGTTGTGGTTGTGGGGGTAGGGAGGAGGCAGTAATGTGGTATTTTAATGGTGTGTGGTTGCAGGTTGCCCAAGGTTGGGGAGGTTCCCGGGTTGTTTTTGTTTTTGGGGGTATTAGGTTAAAGGCAGATAGGTTTTCCTTAGAGGGTTAGGGGGGATAGACAGGCTGTGGCCCTGACCTGCAGTAGGGACCGCAGTGCTGATCTATCAGGGCTATGCTCTGGATGGTTCTACAAGAGCCACTAGGTGTCCATAGTAAGTGGATAGTGTAGAGGCTGATATGTCAGCTAAAGGCCTCTAGGCCCTTAGTGTTGCCTGCCTGTGCTTGCACATGGTAGGAGGGGGCCTGATCACCCCCCTCCGCAGGTAGCACATAGGGTGGCCTAAGGCTGGGTAAGCAATGACTGTGGACAGTCATTTTCCTGGTCAAGGGTAAGTGTAACCCCCTGTTACCCAGGGTTACTAGAATCCCAGTAAGACCTAGTGGTAGGCAGGGAAGGCAGCTTGTGAAACTCCAGTTAAATGGGTTTCACACTGTATCACTCTGTTCTCAGTCTCAGCTGAGACTGAGGGATGACATCACCAATAGAACTTTCGCAACTGCATGAGCCACATTGGAATCTGCAGCAAAGGGAGTTAGATAGAACATTGGGAGTTTTGAAGTGAGTGCTTCAGTTTGTCTTCAGTGAGTGAGTGAGAAGTAGGGAGCTTGCTGGTAAAGCAGCTCAGTGAAGGCTCTAGGAGCCTCAGCCCTGACAGAGGGCCACTTTTAAGTAATAGGGTGTGTGTCTCCACCTTAAAGAGAGACACAAAAGATTGCTGAAGTGGTGGAGACCGCTGTTTTCGGGTTTCAGTGCCTCCTCTCTGGGGGGGGGAGAAAGGTTTCCCTGCAGATTCCTGGGGCAATCCCCATGTCCAGCTTGTGGAGGAAAAGCTGCCTGTTTGTTTCAGTATTTATTTGGGAGAAAAGAAGATTTGTGAGTCACCTGTGGGGCACCTGCAACGTGAGGGTGAGTGTCTGCTCTGGCTAAAAGGGCCTATGTTTTCACCCTGGGACTTGTGTGACAGTGTGGGGATTGAACTACTAAATATTGGGAAGCCTAGAGAAATGGGCTAAGCAAAGTAAAAGTAGTTTCATGTTCCAGAGTTTGTTGGGATGCAAATAATATGTAGAGGTGATGTGACAGACATCTACCCTTAATCTACATTTAAAAGTTCAGTACAGGAATTGTTCAGTTTCCAGAGAAATGGCCGGGTATGGGCTGTGGGAGCTGGAGGTGGGTGGCCCCCCATCTTTAGTGACCAGGTCCACCTCTACGGATTTCTTCTGTGGATTTCTACTTTGCCTCAGGCACTTGGCCAGTGATGGGGGAAGTACCCAGACATGGGATTGTAAGGAAAATTCCCTCTAAGAGTCGTAGACTCTAGTGTGGTTTGGGGAGCCACAACAGGATAATCGGTTCATTCCTCAAATGGACTGCGGATCAAGTGGCCGGCGGGGGAGCCGGGCCCGTGGGAAAAACCCAAGTGTGTACAAGTCAGGCTGTGTACCCAAAGCTGCGTGCAATTCCAGGCTGTGTGCCTGGTGGGTTTAGAGCCTGAGGGCTGGAAATAGTGATAAAGTGTTCTGTTGTCTCTAATCTGCATTACCAGGAAATGTAGCCCCATGGGGGCTCATCTGTGCTTTGTTTGTTCAGCTTGGATGTGAACAAAAGCCACACTGAAGAATCCCATTCCTGGTTCTGGACATTACAGTTATTGCTTCATGTGTTCGGATTTACTTGGGTACCTTTGTCCAGAGTAGCCAAACCTAGGTCCCCTGTGCCGAGTAACCTCATCCTCCCTGAACCCAGGTCCCCACCAGGTACTGCTGTCAGCTTCAACAGCATGCCAC
Source organism: Neoceratodus forsteri (assembly GCA_016271365.2). Classification (NCBI taxonomy): domain Eukaryota; kingdom Metazoa; phylum Chordata; order Ceratodontiformes; family Ceratodontidae; genus Neoceratodus; species Neoceratodus forsteri. The sequence goes on from CM028129.1 coordinate 544,046,827, forward strand.
CTGTCATTTTGCTAAAAAGGCAGGCGTGAGGGGTTACGCTTTTCTTTCAAACAACATGAAGTCTTGCTATATTATGACATATGCAGTATAACCCCAGGTTAGAACTGCTCCGGAGGTGAAAGAGTTAACTTTCCATGCAGGGCATGGAATCTTGAGCGCGAGCTCGGTTGAACACTCTGTCTGTTGAAGCTCAAACTTAAACTGTCAGATTCTTTACTCCGCCTCACTGAACAGTCGCTCCGGAGATTCCTCCTGCTGCTCAGTTCATTTGTCGGTTTAAAAGTGTAATTCTCGGTTTATTTTACCGAAATTTAACCACAATCGTTGGTTCAAGCTCTGTCTGTGGTATTGTAAGTAATAGATAGGCTTTTGTTTATTTCTTCTGTGTGGAACTTGTAAACGTCTTTTCGGTTCGGTTTGAACCGATCAGATTGGGTTTAAAATTACTTTCTAGTCCTTTAGAGTGCGGTTCCCGGTTCTTATCGGTTCTAAAAAAAACAGATTTTATTATGTTTTTTTCCATGACCCGTGACACGATTGGGAACCGATAAGAGAGTCTTGCTTGGCGGATTGCCATTAACGGGCAAGTATTGGTTAGGCTGGCACTATGTCTGAGAAACCCAAAAGAAAAACCGGACCCACTGGGTTTCAGCACTGTGGCCTCTGTGGGGAAGCCTTTGCTAAGGCTGACCCACACACCACTTGTGTATATTGTCTGGGGTTTGACCACCTCAATGCAGACTGCCAGATTTGTAAGAATTTTCCTGCTGCCACCGTGGAAAAGAGAGTTGGTAGGCCTCAGGAAAGGAGGCTATAAAGTCCGCTGACCCGATGTCAGCCCGTTCGGGTTCCAACCGAATCCTGAGGGAGTGCCCTCTGACCAGGCTTATACTGGCAATGGAGAGCCAGCTCTGAGGAGCCGGTTCCAACTAAAGGACTAGAAAGTCAGCTAGTTTGGGGCCAAAGTTCTTTCTCCAACGCTGAAGAAATAGCCAAAGCTATTCAAATTGTCCAGTCTCTTTCTCTAGTTCCGTCCCGAACCGACAACATTAGGAAGCGCCGGTTCGGACGGGTTCCCCGGTTCAAGATTATGATTTTGAGGATTTTTATGAACCGGAGGAAGGGGGGAGGGGTATGAGGAGAGTGAGTGTGATTTGAAAGTCTGATGTGCCCATTGAACTGACATCTCTCCAGACAGACCTCAGGGGTTTCCTCCCAGGCTATCTGAGTCCCCTTCTCATTTTTTGTTTTACAAGAAAGTTGCTGAGACTCTGCAACTCCCTGTTGAAGAAGCTGTTGATGATCAAGAAGAGCCTGATTTTGTGGAAATGATGGATATTCCAGAGTCTAGGAGACTGTCTATTCCCTTGCACAAATCTTTTAGGAAACAGACAGTAAAAATTCTGAAAACTCCTCATTCTATCCTCCCTGTGGATAAAAGGATGGACAAGAGGTATGCTTTATCAGGCTCTGATACAGAGTTCTCTCCCAGCAGTGCAGCCATGTGGGGTAGTGCAGGCTGCAGCCTGTGACAAGGCTAATATTTCTAGCCTCTCACCCTCATGAAAAGGATTCCAGGAGGATGGATGCCATGGCAAAGAAACAGTATATGGCAGCATCTTTGGGACTCAGACAGGCAAATTATATGAGCTACTTAGCCAGGTACCAGAACCAGATGGGATACTGTCCTGGCTCCTAGCAAAACAGGCCCCTGACCAGCTTGCCAGGGAGCTGGAGCAGGTGGCTGCGGATGGTATTGAGGCATCCAAGGTGCAATTTCATGCTGCAGTAGACTCTAATGATGTTTCATCAAGAGTCATGGCTACATCTGTGTCTCTTCGCAGAATGGCCTGGCTCAGATGTACTGCCCTGTCACAGGATACTCAGTCTAAGGCTATGGATTTTCCCGTTGTGGGCAATTCTCTGTTTGGGGAGCAGACAGAGAATTATATGAAGAAAATGGATGAGTATAGAACCACCTATAGGAGTGCACAGGCCAAAGAAAGGCAAGACACTCCTCAAAGGCAGCATGTCAGGGGCAGGGGCAGGCCTTTTCATAGGCCTTTTTACCAAGCCCAGGCCTCCTCTTCTGCTTATGCCCAGAAGGGGTTCTTTAGAGGAAGGGGCAGAAGGGGTTCTAGTAAGCCTGCTTCTACCCCTCAACCCAAAGCCCCTGCAAAACAGGCTCCCTGATGGGGTGGCCAGGGCCGATTCTCCACTACCGGTAGGGGGCAGGCTAGCTTACTTTGTCCAGGACTGGAAGCCTTTAACATCAGACAAGTGGGTCCTGGAAGTAGTAAGCCAGGGACTGGTTCTCAGCTTCAAAAAATTTCCGAAGATGAGAGCCAGGTCTTTTCCACCTGCAAACCCATCAGAGGCACTTGCCCTGGAAGCAGAAGTTTCTTCCCTCCTGGCTCTCAGAGCTGTGGAAAGGGTGCCTCCCATACACCAGGGCAAAGGGTTGTACTCCAGGTACTTCCTTACCCCAAAAAAGACAGGAGAATGGTGGCCCATCCTGGATCTCAGGTATCTAAACAAGCACCTTTTAAAACCAAAGTTCAAAATGGTGACTCTGGGAATTATTTCACCCTCTCTAAGGCCAGGGGACTGGCTAGCCTCCCTGGACCTCAAGGATGCCTACTTCCATGTTCTCATCAGAAGCTCCCATCAAAAGTACCTCAGATTCGAACTGCCCTCAGGCCATTACCAGTTCAGAGCAATGCCCTTCGGCCTCACCTCGGCCCCGAGGGTGTTCACAAAATGCCTGGCAGTAGCAGTTGCTCATTTAAGAAGGCAAAAGATTGCCATCTTTCCTTATCTGGACGACTGGCTCATTGTAGGCCAGTCTCCAGAACAGGTCAAACTACACTTACAAGTAACCCAGCAACTGTTGACATCCCTAGGTTTCCTTCTCAATCTTCCAAAGTCAGTTCTGGAGCCTGTCCAGCTTCTCACCTTCATAGGTGCAGAACTGAACACAAAAGAAGCCAGAACCTTCCTCCCTCTGGAAAGAGCAAGGACCTTGGTCTCTCTGGCCTCTTCTTTCACCCTGCAGGTCTCTCAACCAGCAAGGCATTTTCTACAGCTCCTGGGGCACATGGCTGCTTCTACAGCAGTAGTGCAGGGAGCAAGATTTCAGATGAGGGACATCCAGTTCCATTTGAGAGTCTTTTGGTCTCAAAGGACAGATCCTCTAACCAAGTTGATCCCAGTGACTCGAACCCTGATCCAGGCCCTTCAGTGGTGGCAGGATCAGAGCAATCTGAGACAGGGGGTTCCCTTCACTCCCTGGTCTCACTCCTTGACTCTTACTACAGATGCATCCCTCTTGGGGTGGGGAGCTCACATGGGCGACCTTTCCACCCAAGGGCTGTGGTCCCCTCAGGAATCTCTGCTCCACATCAATTTGCTGGAACTCAGAGCAGTTTTTCCTAGCACTCCAGGTTTTTTCCACATCTGTTCAGAACAAGGTTGTTCAGATCAGAACAGACAATACCACTACAATGTGGTACATCAACAAGCAAGGGGGCACTCGGTCTACGGCCTTGCGCACCGAAGCAATGAAGTTGTGGTCTCTGGCTTATTCTCTGAACGCCTCCCTCACAGCTGTTCACCTCCCAGGCAAGGACAATGTCCTAGCGGATGCTCTCAGCAGGATTTCCCAGGGCCATCACAAATGGGCACTGGATCCCCTAGTACTGGAGGTAGTATTTGCCAGATGGGGCACCCCGCAGATAGATCTCTTTGCAGCCCCAGACAATCACCAACTTCCCCTTTTTTGCTGCAGGCCCCCAGTGTTGGGCTTAGTCCCTCTGGATGTCTTCCTACTCAGTTTGGAAGGGAAGTTTCTCTATGCTTTCCCCCCTTCCCCCTCCTTTTCAAGGTGCTAGTCAGAATCAGATCTCAACCCTGCAAGATGATCCTGATTGCTCCAGATTGGGCCAGGCAGCCCTGGTACCCACTCCTCATGTCCTTAGCAGTCCACCTTCCCCTGTGTCTTCCCAGGAATCACGATCTGTTAACCTGTGCCCAGGGGAGAGTTTGGTATCCGAACCTCAAATCTCTCAATCTCAAGGCATGGCTCTTGAAGAGTTAGAGTTTGCTGACCTACACCTTTCCCAAGGTGTATTGGATATATTGAAGGCCTCTAGGAAGCCTTCCACCAGGGCTACTTATAATTCAAAATGGAAAAGATTTTCCATATGGTGTGCTGGTAAGCATATTTCCCAGAATCTGCTGGCGTGCCCACGATCCTGGATTATTTGGTGCATTTGAATTCCTTGGGCCTGAGACCAGCTACTCTAAAAGTGCACTTGGCAGCTGTGTCTGTCTTCTTATCAGCAGGTAAGCCTCTTCTTTTCAGCTCACCCTGTGTTCTCCAAGTTTTTTAAAGGGTTGCTTCACACCAACCCTCCATTCAGGGACCCTGCCCCTGCTTGGGATCTTAATATTTGCATTGCTCAACTTATGCAACCCCCTTTTGAGCCATTGTCTTCAGCAGAGCTTAAGTACTTGACTTGGAAAACTGTGTTTCTGGTAGCCATCACCTCTGCCAGGTGCATACGTGAGCTACAAGCATTGTCAGTGGAGCCTGATTTTATCTCCTTTCATAGCGATAAGGTGGTCCTCAGGACTAACAGGAAGTTTTTGCCTAAGGTGGTTTCAGACTTCCATCTTAATCAATCCATGTCTCTTCCTGTGTACTTCACTGACCATTCCTCTTCTGGTGAGAGGAGATTGCACAGTTTAGATGTCAAAAGAGCCCTTAGTTACTATATAGAATATACCAAGGGTCACAGGTTCGAATCCCTCCAATTGTTCCTCACTTATGGTGAGGTTGGTAAAGGGAAACCTGCCACTAAAAGATCCATTGCCAGGTGGATTGTCTCTTGTATCCAATTCTGCTATGAAAAACTGGGTAAGGTTCCTCCCTCAGGCCTGAGGACTCACTCTACCAGAGGTACAGCTGCGTCTCTGGCTGCTACCAGGAACATCCCTATCCTAGAGATATGTCAAGCAGCTACCTGGAAAACAGTTCACACTTTTACTAAGCATTACTCCCTGGATATCCAGGCTAGGAGTGATGCTCAATTTGGCACAGCTGTGCTTCAGAGCCTATTTCCCAAGTAGGTTATGTCCCTCCTCCATGGAGGTACTGCTGTGTAGTCTGCATATGTCATAATATAGCAAGACTTCATGTTGTTTGAAGAAAAAATTACTCACCTTAGTAATGTTGTTTCTTCTAATGGAGTCTTGCTATATTATGACCTCCCCCCCAGCCTGCCCCTCTCAGAACCTCTTTTTGGGATGTGGGTGGGCAGTGCAATGTTGGCACTTCATAGATGCCCACTTTATTTTCACCCTTTCTTTGGGTGCTTAGGTGTTATGCTTATTTTTTCTTTCTTGAATCCCCTGACTTGAGTCTTTGTTTTGGGATCAAGATCAAAAATGTGTTTTTGTAGTTAGTAGCCAGTTGCTAGTGTAGGTTTACAGCTTCCACACAGAACCTTAGTGAGTTTTTGCTCGTAAAGATCTGACAGTTTAAGTTTGAGCTTCAACAGACAGAGTGTTCAACCGAGTTCGCACTCAAGATTCCATGCCCTGCATGGAAAGTTGACACTTTTGCCTCCGGAGCAGTTCTAACCTGGGGTTATACTGCATGTGTCATAAAATAGCAAGACTCCAGTAGAAGAAACAACATTACTAAGGTGAGTAATTTTTTCTTCCAGTCCCTCCACAATGTCAGCTGTGAAGACATTAAACACTCACAAGTTGGGCGAACTCCAAGGTGGTTATAGAAAAGCCTAAGAAGGTAGGAATATGTGTTGATGACAGAGATTTAAACAAGACAATAAAGCGAGAACATTTTCCAATGAAAACCACAGAAGAGGTTGAGGCCCAGCTTGCTGGCATTAAAACCTTCTTAGTATTAGATATGGGCACGCCTTTTGGCAAATTAAGCTTGACAAGCCCAGCTCTGAATTAATTATTTTCAAAACCTGTATGGAAGGTGTAAGTTTAAAAGAATGCCATTTGGAATATGCTCAGACCCTGAGGCGTTTCAAAGAAAAATAGCTCAAATATTTAAAGGGCTAGACCGAGTAGAGACTTACATGGATGACATTTTGATTTGGGGATTAAACATGCAGGAATATAATGTGAGACTAGAGAAGATGCTGCAGAGTGCTCGAGAGTGTTACCTATCATTAAATCTGCAAAAATCCAAAATAGGCCTGAAGGAAGTTCCTTATATTGGACACAAACTGACTATGGAGGGCTAGTGGCAGATCCAGAAAAAATCAAAGCAGTAGTGGATATGCCACATCCCAAAATGTTACAGAGTTACAAAGGTTTATGGAGATGATAAACTTTTTAGCCAAGTTCATACCCAATATGGTGATAATTATCAAGCTACTGAGTAAACTGTTAGAAAAAGACACAGCATGGCACTGGGACACCAGACATGAACATGTGTTCAAAGAACTCAAGTGAGTTACAAACCCCCTGGTGCTGGCCTACTATGACCCGAGCAAGCCCATAGTTCTGTTGGTGGATGCATCATCTGAAGGCCTAGGAGCCTGCTTGTTACAACAGACTAGACCAGTGGCCTATGCATCCAGATCCTAAACTAAACCTGAGAGGAATTATGCTCAAATAGAAAAAGAGATGTTAGCCATTGTTTACGACTGCACCAAATTCCATCCATCTATATATATATATATATGTTCAAAAAACCTGCTGCACACCGCCCCACCTCGAATTCAGAGAATGATGTTTAAATTGCAGAAATATGACTTAAAAGTAAAATACAAACCTGGCAAGGAACTGCATATCGCTGATACCCTGAGTAAAGCAACACATAAGAACCCAGTTATGGAAGATGGCTTTGACCAGTTTGAAGTTCATACCATTGTGAAAATATCAAAAACTGACAAAAAGTTGCAACAGTTTCAAGAGGAAATGCTGAAGGACCCTGAATTAATTAAGTTGAAAGAGGCTGTACTAAACGGATGGCCGGCCACACAATCCCAGGTGGACCCACCCACTAATCAGGCAATACTGGCTCTTCCAGGAAGAAATCACTACAGAAATTTGGTTGCTGCTTAAAGGGGAGAGACTCATAGTTCCAGTGTCACTCAGGAAAGAAATGCTTACTAAACTACATGGATCCCATTTAGGGATCGAAAAATGTAAGAGAAGGGCTTGAGATGTGTTATTCTGTCCTGGGAGGAACAGTCAGATCACAGAGCTAGTGTCCAACTGTGGCATTTGTATCAGCTACAGGAAAGCACAAACAAAAAGCCCTTAAAGCCGCATGAAATTCTGGACAGGCCCTGGCAAAAAGTAGGAGCTGATCATTTTAAATTTTGCAAAGTGAACTTCTTGATCCTGGCAGACTTACTCAAAGTTCATTGATACATCTAAGCTACAAGATACAACAAGTGAGACTGTAATTATCATGTTAAATCTCAATTTGCCAGACATGGTATACCAGAAACAGTGATAACTAATAATGGGCCACAATCTGCTTGCGTTGAATTTACCAGTTTTGCAAGGGCTTATTATGAGTTCAAACATGTGACAACGTCACCAAAGTACCCCTAGAGTAATGAGATGGCGGAGAGGGCTGTACAAACAGTAAACATTTGCTCAAGGAAGAAAAACAGGACAATAAAGATCCCTATTTGGTGCTTTTGGTCCTCAGAAATACCTCAATCGAAAGTACAGGCTCATAACATAACATAACATAGAAATATAACATAGATTTTGACAGCAGATAAGGACCGCTTGGCCCACCTAGTCTCAGTCTGCCCATTTCCCTACCTACAGCATAAGCTGCAGATCCTAGTTAACCAACAGCCTATTCTTTTTTTTCCCTCACCCCCAACAAGAAGTGCCTTATGTCTGTCCCATGCATTCTTGAATTCTCCCAGTTTTAGACTCCACAACCTCCTCAGGAAGGCTGTTCCATGCGTCCACCACCCTCTCTGTGAAAAAATACTTCCTCACATTGCCCCAGAGCCGTTCCCCCTTCTATCTTCAAATTGTGTCCCCTTGTTCTTACACATCTCTTTTTCTGAAAGATGCTACCCTTTTGGACTTTGTTGATTCTACTGAGGTACTTAAAAAGTTTCTATCATATCCCCCTCTTCCTCCTTTCCTCAAGGATATACATATTAAGCTCCTTTAGTCTCTCCTCATATGGATTCTCTTGCAGACCCTGCACCATTTTAGTTGCCCTCCTCTGGACTGCCTCCATCCTGTCTATGTCCTTGAAGAGATGGGGTCTCCAGACGCAGTACTCCAGATGGGGTCTCACCAACTGTCTGTACAGAGGGATAACAACAGCTCCCCAGCGCAGTTGCTGATAGGGCACAGAACGAGAACTTTATTATTGACCAGGCCAGAATTTTTAAATCCCAAGATAGTGACTACATATGCCTCTCCGCTCTGGAAGCTCACCAAAGAAAACAACAGCACTACTATAACAGGAGTGCACACCCTTACTGGATCTAACCTCTGGACAAAGAGTCTACATGAGAACCATTATGAATGAATGGACTCCCGCAAGGGTGCTATTCCCAGCCACCATGCCTCGATCCTACATCCTGCAGGTGCAAGGGAAGCACTACTGCAGAAATTGCAGAGACTTTCTCAGCATTTCTGAGTCACAGCTCAAAGTTTCCGTGGTGAGGCAGAGCTGTTATTCTGACGTTCAGCTTAGGGAGGGAGCAGCTGGTGTAGTGGGGAGAGAGAGATAGAGATAGTGAGAGAGGCTGTGAGAGGAGGAAAATAACCCAGTGGAGCAGAAGCTGGGGCTTTGGCTGAGTTAGTGAGAGACTGACCCTTACTGGCCGGAGGAGGGAACTGCAGCCATAACAGCACCCAAGCAGCTCTCGCAAGGATCTGCCAACAGGGATGCCAACTGCAACAGCAGCAGCACCTGCAAACCTGGAACTTAAACCTGATCAGAATAAGCTGGGTTAGTGGGTGGGTCACCCAGAGGCCCACCCAATATTGGGACTAGACTGCATCAAGGACCTAAACTATGGGACTGTAAAGCATTACATTTACTGTTTCTGTCTAGAGGGGGGAGATGTGATGATGTGAAGTTCATGCGCACGTATTGTGTGAAGTCACTGTAGTGTGAATCTTATACAAATAGAGCTTGGTGGGCTGAGAACCCACCAGTTACACTATAGAAGCTGTTGTGCATGTTCCTGTGTGTTGCTGGCATTTTAGTAAAGCTGTTTAAACTTAGATCTGCATCCTCTCATCTTTACAATGGGGTTACAATGCCGCCGGCCGCAGTGCTGTTTGTGTGAACTGCAGCCTGACTAACTCTTTCTGCCCTTGGACTCTCCAGGGAGAGGAATGGCCAAGCTGCATAGTTCTGTTCCTCATGTCTCACTTGGTTTGTTGGTTGAGGTTGGGGCTGTACTCTGGGGCAAGATATGGGGCTGCAGCAGCTCTTGGTAAGTTGTGCGTGCCCCTTCAGGCTTACCAGAAACAACTGTGACCGATAGCATATCTATTCATATGTTGCGTACACACAGGCTTACAAAAAAATCCTTCTGTTCTGAGGTTTTAGCATGTCCAAGTGGTACTTGCTGACTGTGCTGCTGTGCCATTAAATTTCATCAGGCCAGACAAACTCAGGGGATGCGGTATTACTTGCCAGTCAGCAGCTGGTGGAATATACTCACACATATACACACTGTGGTTTAGCACCACTCCAACACCCTAGAAGCCACCTACAACTCCAAAAGAGTGCTTGGAGGACTGGCTGCTAGGTTTTGCTGCAATTAAGTGTGCTCAGCCTCACATCCAGTCTTGCACTTGCACCACTCACTTATATGGTGACTATAGTAGGCAGACAGAGGATGATGGTCAGTGAGTGACAGTGTGAGAGTGAATGACTGTACAACAGGTGTCGATTTTAACATTGTTTTACTAGCCCAAGACCTAGTGCAAATTGACCAGGACTAGTGCAGCTAACTCTCTACTTGTCTGTCTTGACTAATGCAAGTTTTCCATGGCTGTTAATCAAGTTAAAAAAGCCCACATTTTAGCAGGCTGTAATCCTCATCCCTAATCTCTCACAGTGTTCCTGATGGTCTGGTGTGATTAACAGCTCATTACGAGCTGCAATTGTCTGGCAGCTCAAGAGGGGGATTAGAAACATAGACTTTGACGGCAGATAAGGACCGCTTGGCCCATCTAGTCTGCCCATTTCCCTACCTACAGGATAGGCCGCAGATCCTAGTTAACCAACAGCCTATTTCTTCCTACCCCCCCCCCCAAGAATTGCCTTATGTCTGTCCCATGCATTCTTGAATTCTCCCACAGTTTTAGACCCCACAACCTCCTCAGGAAGGCTGTTCCATGCATCCACTACCCTCTCTGTGAATAATACTTCTCACATTGCCCCTGAACCGCCCTCCTTCTATCTTTAAATTGTGTCCCCTTGTTCTTGCATGTCTCTTTTCTGAAAGATGCTACCCTCTAGGACTTTGTTGATTCCACTGAGGTACTTAAAAGTTTCTATCATGTCCCCCCTCTCCCTTCTTTCCTCAAGGGTATACATATTAAGCTCCTTTAGTCTGTCCTCATCGGCTTCTCTTCAGACCCTGCACCATTTTAGTTGCCCTCCTCTGGACTGCCTCTATCCTGTCTATGTCCTTGCGAGATGGGGTCTCAGAACAGGACACAGTACTCCAGATGGGGTCTCACCAACTGTCTGTACAGAGGGATAACAACTTCCTGTTTTCTGCTGCTGATGCCTCTCCCTATGCATCCCAGTATACCCCAGCCCTCCCTACTGCCTTCTCACATTGCTTGCTAACCTTAAGGTCATCTGATATGATTACCCCCAGGTCCCTTTCCTTTTTTGTTGTTGTTACTACCTCCCCACCCATTGTGTATTCTTCCCCTGGGTTCTTGTTTCCCAGGTGCATTATTTTGCACTTCTTTGCATTGAATCCTAGCTGCCATACTTCTGACGGGATTCCACAAAAGACTCAATTTGAGTCATTATCACTCCACTGTTAGGACTTTCAGCTAGTGTCCAGGCTGTGATTGAGGGCAGAGTGCTGTTAAATCACTAGCTTCCAGTTTTCTGAACACACCTCTGTCTGATGATTTGTCCCATCACTCCACTGTTAGGACTTTCAGCTAGTGTCCAGGCTGTGATCAAGGGCAGAGTGCTGTTAAATCACTAGTTTCCAGTTTTCTGAATGCATCTCTGCCTGACGCTTTGTCCCACATTATTAAGACCAGTGCCCCTCATTTCCCTACATTTTAGTGTCTGTATCCAACATTCCGGTGACAAAATGCCAAGAGGTATACAGGATCTGCCCTGCAGGTGGTGGGTTTTATCCCAACCTCACCATAGCTGGGTGTGGGAGGGCTAAGCCGGAGATCAAGTAGAAACATAGAAACATAGACTTTGATGGCAGATAAGGACCTCTTGGCCCATCTAGTCTGCCCATTTCCCTACCTACGGGATGAGCCGCAGATCCTATTTAACCAACAGCCTATTTCTTCCTACCCCCCCACAAAAATTGCCTTATGTCTGTCCCATGCATTCTTGAATTCTCCCACAGTTTTAGACCCCACAACCTCTTCAGGAAGGCTGTTCCATGTGTCCACCACCCTCTCTGTGAATAAATACTTCCTCACATTGCCCCTGAGCCGTCCCCCCTCTATCTTCAAATTGTGTCTCCTTGTTCTTGCACATCTCTTTTTCTGAAAGATGTTACTCTCTTGGACTTTTTGATTCCACTGAGGTACCTAAATGTTTCTATCATGTCCCCCCTCTCCCGCCTTTCCACAAGGGTATATATAATAAGCTCCTTTAGCCTCTCCTCATGTGGCTTCTCTTGCAGACCCTGCACCATTTTAGTTGCCCTCCTCTGAACTGCCTCCATCCTGTCTATGTCCTTGTGGAGATGGGGTCTCCAGAACTGGACGCAGTACTCCAGATGGGGTCTCACCAACTGTCTGTACAGGGGGATAACAACTTCCTGTTTTCTGCTGGTGATACCTCTCCCTATGCATCCCAGTATCCTCCCAGCCCTCCCTACTGCCTTCTCACATTGCTGGACAACCTTAAGGACATCTGATATGATTATCCCCAGGTCCCTTTCAATTTTTGTTGTTACTACCCCCCCCCCCCATTGTGTAATCTTCCCCAGGGTTTTTGTTTTCCAGGTGCATTACTTTGCACTTCTTTGCATTGAATCCAAGCTGCCATACTTGACCATTCCTCCAACCTTGCCAAGTCCCTTCTCATCCTTTCCACGCCTTCTTGTGTATCAACCCTGTTGCAGATCTTTGTGTCATCTGCAAAGGGGCATACTTTTCATTCCAGTCCCTCTGCAATGTCACTTATAAAGACATTAAAAAGGACTGGACCCAGTACTGAACCCTGCGGTACCCCACTAGTAACCCCTCTTTCTTCAGAGTGGACTCCATTTACAATTTACCTTCTACAGTAGGTAGGGAAAATGCACAGACTGGGTGGGCCAAACAGCCCTTATTTGCTGTCAAATTTTATGTTTCTATGTTTTCCCCCACCCAGAGGCCACCGTGTCAACAGACACTGCTGCAGTGGATGCCCAGACTGAGGGATGGCTGTACTATGGTGGGCTCAGGAAGGTTGCGGGAGGGGGGCCAGAGCCACATCACCCATCCGGTCCAACTTAGGAACTCCTTTGCTGCCCTGGAGGAGCAGTCAAGCCCCATAAGGGAACCTGTGGTTAAGACCAGGGAGGATGAACGGGTCCTCCAGGAAGGAGACCCAGGGACGGGAGGTAGAGGACCCCCATGGAAGAGGAAGCTGCTTCTGGTGGGGGATTCAATTGTCTGGAGAATGGATCTGGACACAGGTAGTGGGGAGGAGAGGGAGGTCAAGTGCCTTCCAGGAGACACAGCTCAGAGGGAGGGGGTGCAAATCCTGAGGATCACTACAGCAGTAGCAAGGAGGGGGAACTGGAGGTCACGGTCCATCTGGGGATAAATGATCTTGCAAAGAAGGAGGTGAGCATAGAGCAAGTACAGGAGGACTTCAGGGATTTAGGCAGGTGCCTTTGGGGGGGGGGGGGTAGCAGAGTCTATAACATTCTCGGAGGTGCTGCCAGTCCGCAGCTGGGGTAGGCTCGAAATCTCCACATCAGCAAGTTCAACACATGGTTGAGGGGCAGATGCAGAGTTAATGGTTTTGACTTCATTGGGGACTGAGGACCTACCCGGAGGGATGGGGGCCTGTACAAGGGGATGGCCTACATCCATCTGGGGAGGAGACTGTAGTCCTCAATGAAACATTTGGATGCTTACTTGCCAAGTATTTAAACTCGCCAAGGGGGGGGGCAGACAGGAGCAGGTAGAGCTACGCAGCCCATCCCCACAGGTCACAGTAGCTAGCAGGGTAGATCAGAAGGAAATGTTGTTGGCAGATAGTCCCGAGCGCATTACTAGGGGGAGGGCAAAGGAAAGAAGGCAACAAAAAAAAGAAACCAGGGTCGGATAGGGGAAGTAGGATGGTAAATGTAGGCATTTAAGGGGGGGGGGTCAGGCTGTGAAACATGGACAGATATTCCAGAGCTTGTCACATGAGATGAGGCTGCAGAAGGGAGGCAGCAAGAAAAAAACACCAGGGGTATAAGGAGGGAGCAGAAAGGCAAAGGTAGAAATACCCAGGGGTACAGACTGCAACACGTGGACTGCCATGTATACAAATACCCGCAGTCTGGGAAACAAAATCACAGACCTGGCAGCCTTGATGTCAGAGGTGGACCTGGATATAGTGGCAATTACTGAGACATGGTACACTGGAATTCATGACTGGGAGGTAAACGTACCAGGGTACGCTGTACACAGGAGGGATAGGGAGGGGAAAAGGGAGGGGTGGCTGTCTATGTCAGGGAAGGTATTAAAGCAATGGCAGTACAGGGTAGCCAGGTGGGGGCCAAGAGGCACTGTGGGTCACACTGGAGCCGGGAAGTGGCACAGCAATTCTTACAGGAATGATCTACAGGCCTCCGGCACAGAGGGAGGAGGTAGACAGGGCAGTGGTGGAGGATGGCGGCAAAGGGGGAGGTACTGCTGCTGGACAATTTTAACATGTCAGATGTGGACTGGACCAACCCAGCAGCTGCTTTGGCCAGGAGCTGAGACATCATAGAATCTTTGCAGGGGACAAGCCTCAGGCAGTTGGTTCAGGAGCTCACAAGGGACAAGGTGATTTTAGACCTTGTGTTGACCAGTGGAGACAAGATCCAGGAAGTCAGAGTGAATGGGCACCTAGGGTCCAGTGACCACCATACAGTGTGGTTTAACATAACAACAGTGTCACAGGAGGGCCACACAAAGACAGGGGTCCTGAATTTCAGGAAGGCAGACTTTGCTAGGATGGGGAAAGGGGTAAAAGAAGCCCTGGCAAGAAGGGATCCAGGGGAGGGGTTGAGGAGCAGTGGGCACACCTGAAAGAGTCCATAGTGGAGGTGAAAAAGCAGAGTATTAGGCTGAGTAACAAGGGAAAAAGAAGGAACAGACCACTGTGGTTCACAAAGGAAGTGACAGAGAAAGTGAGGTGGAACAAGGGGGCCTTCAAAAAATACAAGTAGACTCAGAAGGATGAGGATAGGGCAGTGAACATAGAAAGACAGAGAGAGGCAGGGAAAACTGTTAGAAGTGCAAAGGCGCAAACAGAGGAGAGATTAGCTCAGATGGTAAAGGGGGGACAAGACATTTTATAGATATATTAGCGATTGAAGGAAGGATTGTAGGGCTCACAGGGGAGGAAGGGGTGTATGTAAAGGGTGACCTAGAAAAAGTATCAATACTGAATAAATACTTTTGTTCTATATTCACGGTAGAGGGGGAGGGAGAGGGACCACAACTAGGCAGCAGAAACAATAGGGGGAGAGAGGTAAACATCAGTCCTTTTACAGAAGAGAGAGTCCTGGTGGAACTCACAAAACTGAGAGTGGACAATACGATGGGACCAGATGATATACACCCCAGGATATTAAAGGAATTACGGACAGTGCGAGCAGCACTGCTGGCAGACCTGTTTAGTGAGTCGCTAAACACAGAGGTGGTTCCAGAGGACTGGAAGGGGGCAAATGTAGTATCTCTTCACAAGAGTGGTAGCAGGGAGGAGGCAAGAAACTATAGGCCAGTCGGCCTTCTCCTCAGTAGTGGATAAGATTATGGAAGTGTTGCTTAACATAGAAACATAGACTTTGACGGCAGATAAGGACCACTTGGCCCACCTAGTCTGCCCATTTCCCTACCTACAGGATAAGCTGCAGATCCTAGTTAACTAACAGCCTATTTCTTCCTACCCCCCACAAAAATTGCCTTATGTCTGTCCCATGCATTCTTGAGTTCTCCCACAGTTTTAGACTCCACAACCTCCTCAGGAAGGCTGTTCCATGCGTCCACCACCCTCTCTGTGAAAAAAATACTTCCTCACATTGCCCCTGAACTGTCTCTCCTCTATCTTCAGATTGTGTCCCCTTGTTCTTGCACATCTCTTTTTCTGAAAGATGCTACCCTTTTGGACTTTGCTGATTCCACTGAGGTACTGAAAAGTTTCTATCATGGTCCACCCTCTCCATCCTTTCCTCATTAGCTCAGATGGTAAAGGGGGGGGCAAGACATTATATAGATATATTAACGATTGAAGGAAGGCCAGAGGAGGGATTTTAGGGCTCAAATAGGAGGAAGAGGTGTATGTAAAGAGTGATCTAGAAAAAGCATTATTACTGAATAAATACTTTTGTTCGATATTCACGGTAGAGGGGGAGGGACAGGGACCACAACTAGGCAGCAGAAACAATGGGGGGAGAGAGGAAAGGATTGTAGAACACTTGGAAACCATGGGAGCACATGATCCAATGCAGCATGGATTCACAGCAGGAAGGTCCTGTCAAACAAATCAGACTGACTTTTTTGACTGGGTGACAAATGAGATGGATCAGGGAGGAGCAGTGGCTATCACCTACCTTGATTTCAGCAAAGCCTTCGACACTGTACCACACAGAAGACTGACAAACAAGCTAGGTAGCCTGGGGGTGGGCCACAAAGTGGAACCCTGGGTAAGAAGCTGGTTGGGAGATAGAAAGCAGAGGGTGGTAGCAAATGAGATCAAATCCGAGGAAAGGAGGGTGACCAGTGGGGTGCCTCAAGGATCAGTCCTGGGGCCAGTGCTGTTTAATGTCTTCATCAGTGACATTGCTAAGGGGCTGGAGGGGAGGGTTTACCTATTTGCAGATGATATAAAGATCTGAAACAGAGCAGACACTCCAGAGGGGGTCAACAAAATGAGGAGTGATCTGGGGAAGATGAAAAAATAGTCCAAAATGTGGCAATTAAAGTTTAATGCAAAGAAGTGCAAAATCATGCACCTGTGGCAAAGAAACTCTAAGGAGAGCTACAGGATGGGGGGAGGAGGTGCTTACAGTCATCAGGGGAAAAAAGGAATTTTAGGGGTAATCATCTCAGATGACCTAAAAGTGGCCAAGCAGTGTAACTAGGCTATAGGGAAGGCTAGTGAGATGTTGGGATGCAAGGAAGGGGTATCACTAGCAGAAGAAGGGAGGTGGCGATGCCATTGTACAAAATGTTGGTGAGGCCTCACCTAGAATACAGTATCTAGTTCTGTAGTCTGCATCTTCTCAAGGACATAACAGGATGGAGGCAGTCCAGATAAGGGCAACCAAGATGGTACAGAGCTTGCATCAGAAAACATATGAGGACAGATTAAAGAACCTCAACATGTATACACTGGAAGAGAGAAGGGAATGGGGGGGTGGTATGATAGAGACCTTCAAGTATATCAAAGGCTTGAACAAAGTGCAGGTGGGTGACATCTTTCAGTACAAGAGATGCACAAGGACAAGGGGGCATGATATGAGATTGGAGGGGGGCAGGATAAGGGGGAATGAGAGGAAGGTTTTCTTCACAGAAAGCATGGTAGATGTGTGGAATAGACTACCCCAGGAAGTGGTGGGTGCTGGCACAGTGGGGGAATTCAAACATGTATGGGATAGATATAAGAAATCCTAGATGTGGGGAAGAGAGGTGAAAGTCAATGACTGGCTAGGGTCAGCAGCTGCTGATGTAGGCACGGAAAAGCGGGCAGACTAGGTGGGCCTAGCGGTCCTTATCTGCTGTCAACTACTATGTTACTATGTTCTCTCTACACTCCAAATCTCTCAACTCTGTACTTTCCCTGGACACCACTGCAGACCAGACTCTGAAATGACCATCCATGGATCCATATGTAGCCCCTGGTGCTGTGTGCCACTAGGCTACCCCCCTTGCCAACTGTCTTAGGTATCCGGCAAGAGGCCTGGGTCCTGCTACAGTGACTATTGGGTGTTTGTTCCCAGAAATAGTGAAAAATAGCACAGTGCCTCCACCCAAAGTAAAGTATCAGTGGGCCTGGTGCTTACTTGACACAGTCCCTGGAATACTGTGCCTACCTACCTCCCCAACCAACCACTCTGCACACTGTGTCCCCCAACACCTTGTTCCACCATAAATATAATACTTCAGCAATAAATGCATGTTCTGGAATTCACTAACACAGCAGATTCAAACAATCCACCCAGATGGAACTTGCTCGAGGATCTTGCAGCTGGTTACCTTGATTGCCGTTCTGGCTGCTTGTCACCTTCAGCCGCTTCTGGCCTGGTGCAGAGCACTGTGTCAGGACAACACCAGCCCCAGAAGGCTCAGACCTGGGAGTGGCTCCACAGCCCAGCTCCCCGATCAGAGTACCCTAGCACTTGGGTGTGAAATCTGAGACCTCCTGAGACAGTGAGCCCCACTTGGGAGGGGTTAATGAGTCACCCCCCCCCCGGTTCTGAGTGAGGACTCCCAAAAGGTGGGGGTCCTCCTGCAGTCCCTGTACTGAGCTCTCACAAGGAAAAATGATATACAGTCACTCCACTGAAGTCCAGTGCCAGTTTTAGCAGGTGCTAACCTCCAATTTAATCTGTGTCAGTGCAATCTAACAGAGGGGATTCAGCAACCACAGCCTTCCTGCACACCAGTCCGCACTTTCAACTTAGCAGTGTCCAACTCTTTTACTTGGCTGCAGCAAATCCGCCAATCTCAGCCTCTTTAACCAGTTCACTCAGGACACACACACTTTCTGGCTAGCACAGCACCCAATGACCTGAGACGTTCTGCCTCTTTGAAGAAAATGCAGTTGCAGTCCACACAAACAAGTGACCTTTTAGAAGCAACTGTAAGAACTCAGATAAACTGCTCAGTCTTTCCTGTTAGCTCAATCTCCCAGTGCAGGGTATCTGCCACTTTAAGTTTCTCCCACCTCTCATTCAGCAACTTCTCAGTTCCTGGGGAATCAGTATCTTGGTTCAATCTCTATGTCTCTCTTTTTCCCTTCACAATTGACAAGCTGCTGAGACAGAG
The DNA here is from genome assembly GCA_016271365.2 of Neoceratodus forsteri. Classification (NCBI taxonomy): domain Eukaryota; kingdom Metazoa; phylum Chordata; order Ceratodontiformes; family Ceratodontidae; genus Neoceratodus; species Neoceratodus forsteri. Next base: position 544,065,277 of record CM028129.1, read on the forward strand.
AGAGAGAGAGAGAAAGCAACCACAGCTTCCTTAAATCAAGGAGGTTATTTTCTAGACTATGCCAAATTGAATTATTACTTTTTGGTAAGTAACTAGTATTGATTCTGTTTTTGGGGTTGACTTTTCTTAGTTTTAACTTTAATTTGCCAGGGAGGAACTGTAGCTGGAATATATTTGCAGTAATTTGTGACTAGACCTGTTACTTAATCTCTGTGAAATAGATGTCTGTTAAGGGGAGGAGCTGAAAGGGGCCTAGTTGAACTGTGGATTTAAAACAGGAGTTGTTTGCGGTCTCTGTCTGCTGAGACAAAGAAAGAGAGACAGAGAGAGAGAGAGAGAGAGGGAGAGAGAGAGAGAGAAAGGAGCCACAGCTTCCTTAAATCAAAGAGGTTATTTTCTAGACTACACAGAATTTAATTATTACTTTTTGGACCTGTGTTAGTAACTAGTATTGATTCTGTTTTTGGGGTTGACTTTTCTTAGTTTTAACTTTAATTTGCCAGGGAGGAACTGTAGCTGGGAGATATTTACAGTCATTTGTGACTAGACTTGTTACTTAACCTCTGTGAAATAGGTGTCTGAAAGGAAGGAAGGCACTCCCCGGGGTGGAGGGTCAGAGTTGTAGTTGATTGTTTCTGGATGGCATAGGTTTACTCCCTCCCACCCTTCCCCTCACTCCACCTTCCCCAAGCACATAACTTCCTTTATAGCAGGGGTTCTGACATCACTGTCCCAAAACTGCTAGCAACATACACCTGTTCATATCCTTAAAGGCACAGCACACTGAATAGGGGATAGAGACACTCACAAGCTTGTACACACTAAAACAAGAACAAAAACCAAAAACAAAAGAAAAGCATCTGTAACAGCAAGGGACACAGACATGTGGGGAGTGTTGCAATGCACTGGCTGTGGAGCAGCAGTCTTCTGGGAGACATTCTGGAGACTGTGTTGCTTCCCTATTTGCAGGCACCTCTCTGGTCTGAAGGAGGAGGTTGTTCATCTGCATGCTGACCTGGCAAAGATTCAAGGAAACCTTCTCCCCCACCCAGGGACCACCCAGGCCACCGCCACTACCTCAGAGGTTGCAAGAAAGAGGAGTGGTTGGACCACAGTGGGCTCAGGGAGGGTGAGGGTGGTGGAACAGAGGTGCATCCTTCCAGTTGTGCCTCTCCACAGTTCATTTGCCACTCTGATGGAGCATGGTTCCTCTATGGAGGCACCCACAGTGGAGATCAAGGAGGATGCTGGGAACTTCCACAATGGAGACCCACAGGAGGGTGGCACAGGACCCCACAGGGGAAGGAAACAACTCCTGGTGGGGGACTTAATTGTTAGGGGGTAGAACTGGGGGAAGGAGGGAAAAGGGAGGTAAGGTGCCTGCCCAACACCATGCCCTGGAGGGACAGGAAAGGAATCCTCAGGATCGTGGGAGCAGCTGCAAGGGGAAGTGAGCTGGATGTCATTATCCACCTAGGGATGAATGACCTGGCTGAGAATGGGATCAGAGCAGTGCAACAGGAGTTTGTGGAGTTGGGGAGGGGCCTTAGACAAGTAGCACACACGGTAACTTTCTCGGAAGTGCTACCTGTCTATGGCATGGATGAGGCTAGGGTACTCCGCACCATGGGATTCAATGACTGGTTGAAAAACTGGTGCAGAGCTCAGGGATTTGGCTTCACTGGGGACTGGGGCTCCACCTGGAGGAATGCAGGCCTATGCAGGCATGATGGTCTGCATCTATCCAGGAGGGCAACCAGGATCCTAGGTGATAGGTTTAAATGCTTCATTGGCAAGCATTTAAACTAGCCAAGGGGGAAGGCACTGAAAAGGAGAATGGAAATCCTAGACCCCACAAAAATCAGGGTAGTTAGTGAGGTAAACACCAAGATAGAGCAGTCGATAGGGAGAAGGGCAGGGGTAAATGGAGAAAAAGACAAAGGCAGTAAGGACAGAGATGGAGCAAAAAGAAATAAAATCAAAAAAAAATGGAGGGTAATGAGTACCAATGCCTGTAGTCTTGGTAAAAAGCTCTCCGAAATGGTGGCCTTGATGGAAGAGGATTCCTGGATATCGTGGCAGTCACAGAAACATGGTACACAAAGAACCATGACTGGGATGTCAACATACCAGGGTACACAATCTACAGGAGGGACAGGGAGGGAAGAAGAGGAGGAGTACCTCTCTATGTAAGGGAAGGGATCAAAGCAACAGAGCTAAAGGGTAAACAGGGAGGAGAGGAGGCACTGTGAGTCACCCTGGAGACTGGAAATGGCTCCACAATCTGCACAGGGGTTGTATACAGATCCCCGTCTCAGGGGGAGGTAATGGACAAGGAAATGATAGAAGGCATCCTTGGGATGGCAGAGAAAGGGGAGATATTGCTGATGGAGGACTTAAATATGCCAGATGTTAACTGAAGCACTTTGCTGCAGCCACATCCAAGAGCAGGGCCATTCCCGATGCCCTACAGGGGGCATGCCTCAGACAGCTAGTGTTGGAACCCACTCGGGAGGAGCAATCTTAGACCTGGTACTCTCAAATGGGGATGGAGAGTGCATCTCCGATCTTGAAGTGGGTAGCCATCTGGGAACAAGCGACCACCAAACAGTGTGGTTCACGATAAACTTAGCTGTAGAGTCAAGCCACACAAACATGAAGGTACTGGACTTCAGGAGGGCTGATTTTGTCAAAATGGGAGAGTGCCTCAGAAAAGCACTAGCAAACAGGCAAGAAGGTGGGGTGGAGCAACAATGGGGAAACATCAAAACTGCCATTACAGAGGCAACAAGCCTTTGTGTGAAGCAAATAAACAAATCGAAATGAAAGAAAAAACCACTATGGTTCTCGAAAGAAGTGGCGGAGAAGGTAAGGGAGAAAAATATAGCATTCAGGAAATATAAGGAAACACAGAAGGAGCAGGACAGAGAACTGTACCAGTTAAAGCAGAAGGAAGTGGGGAAGGCAGTCAGAATAGCAAAGGCCCAAACCAACAAAAAGATAGCCAACTCGGTTAAGAAGGGGGATAAAACCTTTTATAGGTACATTAGGGAGCAAAGAAAGAGTAAGGCAGGGATACTGAGGCTGAATAAAGAGGAAGGTGGTTGGGCAGAGAGCGACAGTGAAAAAAAGCAGGAATACTGAACAAATATTTCTGCTCAGTATTCAAAATGGAAAAGCAGGGGGAGTCCTTATCTGGTTTCAGATATAAATAGAATTGAACAAATCCAAAGTAGGGCTACAAAACTTATTCCATATTTTGCTCATTTGGATTATGATTCTAGACAACAGAAAACAGGCTTGTATTCACTTAAACAGAGAAGAACTAGAGGCGATCTCTTACAACTATTCAAAATTATGAAATCACCCATTCTGATGGAACAATGTGGTATAACTTTATCCACCAGAAAAATTGTAGCTAGGTTACACAATAAACAATTGGACATTAAAAAAGCTAATACAAATAAAAGACAAAACTTCTTCACTATCAGAACTCCTAGGTTGTGGAATACACTGCCTCAAGATATTATTGATTTACAAACTATTATGATTTTCAAAAACAAACTTGATAAATGGTTATTAAACTAGAATTATGAATAATGGTCCACACATGTGGAGGACAATCTAGATAGGCAATGGCCTTCTTTTGTCCATCAAACCTAGTAAACCTAGATACCTAATCCAGTCAATAGAAGCACTCTGGATAGGGGGATTGATATTAGTCCTGTCACAGAAGAAAGGGTTCTGAAAGAACTCTTAAACGTGAAGGTGGATAAAGCAATGGAGCTTGATGGGATTCACCCAAGAATTCTAAAAGAACTAAGGGAAGAACTAGTAACACCACTGACTACCCTTTTTAATAAATCATGGGAGGATGGTGTGGTACCTTAGGACTGGAGGAGGGTGGATGTTATTCCCCTTCACAAAAGTGGGAGCAAGACAAAGGCAGGAAACTACAGACCTGTCAGTTTGACCTCAGTGGTAGGGAAAATGATGGAATTACTTCTGAAGGAAATAATTGTTGAGTACCTAGAGGCCAGTGGGGCACAGGACCCAAGGCAGCATGGATTCACAGCGGGAAGGGCATGTCAGACAAGTCTAATTGATTTCTTTGACTGGGTGACCAAAGTAGTAGACCAGGGAGGGTCTGTGGACATGGCCTACCTAGACTTTATCAAGGCATTTGACACAGTCCCGCACAAAAGATTAATAAACAAATTAGCCAGCCTGGGAGTGGGTCCCAAGATAACAGCCTGGGTAAAGAATTGGCTGGAGAATAGGACACAGAGAGTAATAGTAAATGGAGTCCACTCTGAAGAAAGGGGGGGTTACTAGTAGAGTACCACAGGGTTCAGTGCTAGGACTGGTCCTCTTCAATGTCATTATAAGTGACATTGCAGAGGGACTGGAAGAGAAAGTATGTCTCTTTGCAGATGACACACAAAGATCTGCAACAGGGTTGATACACAAGGTGGGCTGGAAAGGATGAAAGGGGACTTGGCAAGGTTGGAGGAATGGTCAAATGTATGGCAGCTTAGATTCGTTGCAAAGAAGTGCAAAGTAATGCACCTGGGAAACAAAAACCCAGGGGAAGAGTACACAATGGGGGGAGGTGAGATACTGATAACAACAAAAATGGAAAGGGACCTGGGGGTAGTCATATCAGACGATCTAAAGGTGGGCCAGCAATGTGAGAAGGCAGTAAGGAGGGCTGGGGGGATACTGGGATGCATAGGGAGAGGCATCATCAGTAGAAAACAGGAAGTTGTTGGCCCTCTGTACAGACAGCTGGTAAGACCACATTTGGAGTACTGTGTACAGTTCTGGAGACCCCATCTCTGCAAAGACATAGGGTGGAGGCTGTCCAGAGGAGGGCAACCAAAATGATGCAGGGTCTGCACCAGAAGACATATGAAGAAAGACTAAAGGAGCTTAAGATGTATAGCCTCGAGGAAAGGAGGGAGGGGGGGACATGACGAAACTTTCAAATACCTCAAGGAATCGACAAAGTCCAAGAGGGTAGCATCTTTCAGAAAAGAAGATGTGCAAGAACAAGGGCACAATTTGAAGATAGAGGAGACGGCTCAATAATGTGAGGAAGTATTTCTTCACAGAGAGGGTTGTAGATGCATGGAACGGCCTTCATGAGGAGGTCGTAGAGTCAAAAACACTGGGGGAATTCAAGAATGCATGGGACAGACATAAGGCTATTTTAGTGGGGGGGTAGGAGGAAGTAGGCTGTTGGTTAACTAGGATCTGCAGCTTATCCGTTAGGTAGGGAAATGGGCAGACTAGGTGGGCCAAGCAGTCCTTACCTGCCATCAAATTCTATGTTTCTATGTTTCACTCTTGCTTTCAACACCTGGGGAATCCTTCAGCAGCCCCACACTTCGGATTAGGGCCTGGATAAGCCCCTGATGTCCACAGTCTGCTCACACACCACCAGCCCTGATTCATACAGAGCCCAGTAACAGACTGACCCAATCCCAGTAAACCCTTACTGTATCAGACGAAATCCCAGAGTTCTGATTGACTGTTGAAGCCTTTCAATAATCAACATCCATAGCGATCCATATTTCCTGCTGGTTTACTGGGGCATGATCTAGGCACCAGACTTAGTCCCCTCCTTTTCCCAGGAGTCCCTCTGTCACAGTGTTGTGCATCTAGATCACTGATTTGCCAGAAACAAAGGGTTAGAGGTCACCCACATGTCAGTTCCCATTCAGTCTCATGGAGTCCATTCCATTCTATTCAGTCTCTCCCCTTCTTATGACTGGTGCAGCCCAACACTTTACCCCAGCTGCACGATCCCACCACCGGATGATAGCCCCAATGATGCCGTCTTAGACGAGCCCACTCTCATCTGAGGGCTCCCAGCAATTGTGCTGCTGCCACAGCCAAAACTATGTCCCCCAGGCGGCAGGCAGCTTCCTCGTTCATATTCATGAGGGCTCATGAATAATGCATGAGCCCTCGGTACTAGCCCCAGCCAAACGCTGAAATTAGCCCCGGGGTGGCTTCTTGGCTGCACTCTGCAGGTCACTGGCCCTCATTAGCCCAGGAGAGGCGTTGGGACCCCCGGAACCACTGTCCATACTCCCGCAAGATCGGGGGGTGGGATATCAAAGGTCCTGCATGAGCACCGGTCCAAGCAGCTCGCAGCCACGGAAGAACACCCAACGGGGCAAACAGCAGAAAAGAGGGGGGCAATGGGGCATTTCCAGGTAAGCCCCCACAGGGGGGTTACACTCTCCCTTTCAAATGCTTGGCTTCCACAGCAAGCGTGAGGGGAAATATCCAAAGGAAGCATCAAACATTAATAACATTTCTATCTACACACCTGATTCCTATCTAGCAGGTAATAACAATAAAACATTCAAACATAGAACATTATTTACATTTTGCAATTCTTTCCTTCCTCTGTGCCCTTTTGGGTCACATAAAAGTGGCACCTTTCAGATGACCTCATCAGATATTATGTACTAAGACCACACAAGGAACACTCCATTTTTCCAAACCTGCGCTGTACCCTGTTCACCTCCCTCTCTTTCTGCAGGTCACTTGTTCCTCTGATCTAGGGAGCTTAGCATCAACAGGGCACATGACCACCTTCTGTAATGATCTGGGAGTAACGTACTCTCCCTTATTCACTACAAACAGGGGCAAATCTGTAGAACCCCCAAGGGCATCATACGTCCGCTTAAAGAAAGCTTAAGGACCGGCCTTATGATACTCCCTGTCCTACGAGGGGTCTCCCAAATACCTGCACCCATACCTACCCCTGGGCCATTAATATCTTCCTCATTCTCTTCACCCTCTCCATGGTCCTCTTGGTCCTCAACTAGAGGGGCAAAGGACTCTAACACTGCACCATCATCAGGGACAGCTCTAGGGGGTCTAACCCTGGCTCCTTCAAAGGGCACAGTCAGATCAGTGTTCGGTTCCAATGTGGGCCCTTCAAAAGACTCATCTTCCCCTTCCTCGTCCTGATCACCAAACACCCTGCATCCATTCCCTGGGTGTATCTTCCAGGGAGCTGCTCTGGTACCACTCAAGTGGCTCCGCCAGACCAGTATTTAAGTCCGGAGTGGCCCCCTGAGGGGCTCAGTCAGAACAGGCTCCCCGACTCTATCCTGCCTTCTAGGCAGATCCCTGACCAGGAGTGGTCCCTGAAACAACCTGGCCAATTCCCTGGTAGGGTAATGACTATGGCCTGGGGAGTCTCTCTATCCTCCTCCTCAGATTCGTCTTCTGTGTCTCCTTCACCTGAGACCTCCCCACCCTGGACAGGCCCAAACCCCATGGCATCACTGTCTCTCCACCTCTGTCTTCTGCGTGCAGCAGTGCGAGTGGTTGGGGGTGATGGAGGGTCTTCTGCAATGTTTTCGGCAGTCACTACCTTGTCCCCAATGAGCAGCAGGTGGTTACGATGAAAAACCTTGTGCTCATGAGTTTCTCCCTCAGGCCAAATCTTGTACACTGGCAGATCTGAAAGCTTCCCCACTACAACATATGGGGTGTCTCCCCATCGGTTAGCTATCTCAGCACAGTCTCAATATGTTTTTCCAGGAGTACCAGTTGCTCTCATGGGGCCCTCTGCTGATCCTGGGTCTCTCGATAGTCCTGGTTAAACAATTACAAAAAAAAAAAATCTTGTGCTTTCCTTGTATGCCCAATCTGCACAGTAACACTCTGTCTCCTGCTTCCGGATCTTGTACCCACACTCTCTTGTCATAGCACTCTTTAGTTGCCTGATTCCACTTGTTGACCACCTCAGAAGCAAACCAGTATGCATCATCTAATTGCTGTCTCCTAGTTTTCACATACTGCAGGTAGTCTCCTGCTCCCAGTCCATCTGAGGAGGCTCCATAACACAGGTCCACTGGCAGATGAGCTTCTCTCCCAAACATGAGCTGGTAGGGAGAGAATCCTGTAGTGTCATTCTGGGTGCAGTTGTAAGCTGGACCAAAGCACTCACCCGCTGACTCTAAGTACACTTATCCTGGGGGTCCAAGGTGCCCAACATGTCTTGCAGAGTCCAGTTGAATCTTTCGGGTTGGGGTCCCCTTGGGGATGGTATGGTGTGGTCCGGGACTTCCTGATGCCCCACAGCAGCAACAATTCCTTGATGAGCTGGCTCTGAAAATCCTGGCCTTGATCTGAGTGGATCCTCTGGGGGGCACCATAGTACACAAAAGAATTCTCCATCAATATCTTGGCCATGGTGGAAGCTCGCTGACCTTTGGTGGGATAGGCTTGAGTGTAGCGGGTGAAATGATCCGTGAGCACCAATACATTGGAGATATTTTGTGAGCTCCAGCATAAGGAAGTCTATGCACACCGGCTCCATAGGGCCACTAGTTTTGATGTTGCCTAAAGGAGCAGCCCTCTGGGGAAGTGCTTTCTACTTAATGCACCTCTTGCAACTCTTGCAGTATGCCTCTACATCTGCCCCCATCTTTGGCCAATAGAATTGGCTCTTGACCAGATCCAGAGTGCATTCAGCTCCCAAATGCCCCATGTCATCATGCAAGGCATTCAGCACAGTCTCAATATGTTTCTCCAGGAGTACCAGTTGCTCTCATGGGACCCCCTTCTGATCCTGGGTCTCTCGATACAACAACCCCTTCTTTAAGCGTAGTTTAGGCCACTCACATAACAGCAGCTGAACCTGAAGAATGAGGGTGTCCCCTTGCTCCTGGCTTCCTTTCCGCTGCAACACTTGTACAATCTGGCCGGTGACTGGGCTGGCCTTTTGATCTTGCTGCAGGTCCTGGGTGGTCAGTTGTGGTAGGGATCGTGCATTTATGGTGGCCAGCTGACAGTAGGCAACTGGAAGACAATCCCCCGATGCTCCAAGGCAGTCCACCAGACAAGGGGTGTCTTCCGTAGTAAAAATATCCTTGCCATCATGCTTCTTACATAGGGTCTTGACCGCTTGCTCAGCGTTGTGCACCCAGTTTGAACTCTGATCATTACTGGCTTCAGGTCGCCGAGACTAAGTGTCCACATTGATATGGTTTAGATCCAGTCAGTACTCCACACAGTAATCATAGGTGGACAAGGCTGACAGCCTCCTATCACCAGCCGTGTCCAGCTTGGCTGTGGTCTTTATGTAAATTAGGGGATTATTATCCGTCTTCTCAGTAATCTTGGCCCCATACAGATAGTCATGGAACTGATCAACTATGGCCCACTACAATGTCAGAAACACCAATTTATGGACAGGACACCTTTGCACTGAAGGATTCAAGCTATGACTGGCAAATGCAATTGGACGTAAACCTTTAGAGTGCTCCTGATACAATACAGCCCCCAATCCACTGAAACTGGCATCGGTGTGAAGGACGTAGGGTTTCAGCGGGTCTCAATAGGCCAGTATTGGGGCATGGGTCAGGTAATAGATTATGTCCTCAAAAGCCCTATCACAGTCCCCATTCCACCTCTTGCTGAAAGGTTCAGACAGGTGAAAATAACTGGCAGGTCTGGCAGTCTTCTTACTCTTGTTTGTGGATGGATACCCCTGTAGTAGATTCAGAAGGGGCCACACCACCCGCGTGCAGTCCTTTACAAATCTCCTGTAGTAGCCGCAGAAACCCAAAAATCGATGTAAGTCCTTCAAGGTGAGTGGCTTTGGCCAGATGGTGAGGGCCTCAACTTTGCTGGGATCAGTCTGTATGCCCTTTTCAGAGACGATGTGCCCCACATACGTGACCAAAGTCCGGAAGAACTGACACTTGTTGATGGATATCTTCAATCCAAACTCTTCCAAGCTGTCCAATATCTTCATCAACCAGACCTCGTGCTCCTCCAGTGTCTTCCCAAACATGATGATGCCATTCAGGTAGACCAAGCACTCCAGCAGGTTCATATCCCCAGTGGCCTTTTACATCAGGCGCTGAAAGGTGGCAGGTGCATCCGAGATCCCTTGGGGCATTCTCAGAAATTCGTAAAACCCAAGAGGACATATAAAAGCTGTCTTCTCCTGATCCTTAGGGTCCATCGGGATCTGGTAATAGCCACTCTGGAAATCCAAAACTGAAAACCATTGGCTTCCATTTAAACAGTTCTGCACTCTGGTTATAGTGTACTGGTCTGGCACCATCTGCTTGTTCAGAGTGTGGTAGTCCATGCACATGTTCACACCGCCACAATGGGTGATGAGTAGGGGCCCCAAGATGCCTGTATAATACCCACAGCTATCATGTCCTGCAAGTGCCGCCGGACATCATCTATATATGCTGGGACCAGCTGCCTTGATCTCTCCCGGAAAGGCTTATCATGAGCGAGTCATATCTGATGCTGCTCTCCACTCACACACACTACATCCCATTCATGCGGGGAGAATACATCCATCCAAGCAGCCAGCTTCTTCCTCACTCTCTCTTTCCATTCCTCTGGCATGGGGGAGTCACTCAAGTCGAATAATCCGGGATCGAGCCCCACAGGGGCGCCTCTGCTTGCTGCAGCAGTATGCACTGATACGTTGGCACAATATATCTGAGCCAATGTTTGTCCTTTCTGTACCACCACCTCCTTATTCATAACATTCTTCACTTGCTCATTCATCCTTCGAACATATACATGTGCCCTGGCTGGCAGGATGCTGGGCTTGACTAACAGTCCCATTGGCAATCCATGTTCATCCGGAGCATCCAACATTAATATCTGTTTTTTAACATCCTTTTTCAGCCTCACTACACCGGCAATGTGGCATTCCACATTTGGGGAGAGCACAATCTCATCTCCATCCATTCTCCACACTATTCCCACTGGATCATAAAGTTCCTCAGCAAGGGGTTGCCCCTGCCTTAGGTAGGCCTCCCAGACCAGGGGGTGCAACTGGTGCTCCGTTCCTTTTTGTTCTGCTATTCTAGCATGACACAGTTGGGCCAGATGTCCAAACATATGAACATTGGTGCCCACCAGTACCAACACTACCTCAAAGATGTTAGCTTCAGGGCAAATCAATACTAAAGTCTCTACAACTTCACTCACTCCAGTCACTTTAGTAGGGAATGCCAGCCATGCCTTGACGTAACCGAGGTATGGGATTGCTTTCTCACTGAGGCCCCACACGTGCAGCCCCTCATGCAGCTGCATTTCCACATCTGATAAATGATGATCATACCAGGGTTTGAAGATGATAGCAACCTGAGAGCCGCTATCCAGAACAGCCCGAGCGGGGATCCCATTGACAGTGATTTTAGTTTCAGTTGTCAGCCCCGCTAACTTCTGTTTATCTACCAGCATCTTCGTGCTGGCTCTGCCAGGTAAGACTCTTGGGTGAGCCATGGAGATGGACCTGCCAGAAGCCCCAGTGCACTCCTTTACTGGGCCCCTCCATAGTTTCCCTACTTGCAGGCTGTGTTAACAGGTGCCCTAGATCTGTTAGCTAACTAGTGTAAGGGTGCCCTACATCTCTTTCATAGCTGGCCCTTGCCCCCACACCTGTAGAAAATAATCGGTTCCCAAGACCACGGTTGATCTGGTAACACTGGATGAGCCCTGGGCATTCCCATGGGGGCACTCTGAGTTACAGGACCGCATTCCATGACCCCCTCATTTCCTTGGGCAACAACCGGTGCCCCCACCCTGTCTAACTCAGCCACCCTCCACACCAATTCCTTCACTTGGCACTTAACACCATGGCCAGAGTGGGGGTGTCTGGGCAGGGGGTCCAATGCCAAACATGGTAGGGCCTACATTAGGAACTATGCTACTCACCCCAGGAGTTTCCATGGGACCTGAACTCGCCAACCAGCTTAGCCAAAGTGACTGGACCCTTGTATTCCCTTAATAATGTCTGCAATTCCCAGACTCCACTGGGAGGCACCTCTCGCTCTGCCTGCTTCACTGCAGTGGATACCCCATACATCCCCCAGTGACTCTGCTCTTCTTCAGCCTCCTGGACCTCCCTTACCAAAACCCAGTAGGGCGGGGATTACCTTACCTGTCTGCTAAATGCAACTGCAGCATTAGTAACGAAGAATAACAAGTTGCCTTCACCACATGCTCTAAGCTGATCTTATTTAGATCTTGGGCAGCTACTCCCCCCTTCCAAAACACCTTCTGCAAGGCCTTCTCTACCCAAGCCAGAAAAGCAGACAACCGCTCCCCCTCCCACTGCCTAGTGGTTTTGAATTTCCAGGTGGAATTTCCACCAGGAGGTGGAAGGCTAGGTTTGCTGGCCAAGGCACCTAGCTTCACCTGAGCTCTTTCCTTCTAGGTTGCTTGAAAGGACAGTGCAAAGAACCTTACCAGAGCAAGGGAAAGGATTAAGGCTTCTTTTGACTAGGCAGATTTACTGTGTGTTATTTTTATTTTGTACTCACATGTATTGTTCCAGTTTGTTGCTAACATTTTTATTGTTTATTTTTCTCTGATTCAAATTGTTGTTGCTGGGTATACCTTCTGCCGCATTATTACAGGGTGTGCCTACAGGTGTGTGCTAACAGATTACTGCTGTAATCATCTGATTCAAATTGTCTTTTGCAAGGTATATCTTCTGTTACTGCTTTATTTTTCTCTGTAGCAAAGTGTTTCTTACAGGGTATATCTTCTGTGAAATTATTACAGATGGTACTTTACAGGTTTTACAGTTTTATCTATCATTAGGATAAGCTTTCAGGGCTACTGCTTTGTTGCTGGCTGATTGTTTCTGCTCTTACCACCTTGTTTCTTTTGTCCGTGGTTGTTCTTTTGTCGGCAGGGGAAGGGCCCAGCCATCCACCCCCATCCCCAACCACCCCACACTACACTCCTTTTATAGGGTAGCATGGTCATGACATTTCCTGTGGCAAAGCAGGAAGGGGCGGATCAGTGGGATATCCACACGGTGACCTCATTTACAGGGGCACTAGTAATTTAACTTGTTATAACAAGTTATACAAAAACAAACAAACAAAACACAAAATCAAACTTTTGCTTTCATTTTCTTCCTTCTGATTACTAATTCTAATTTCTAATTACTCTGACCAGGTTTTAAACCCAACAACTTATCTGGAATGGATATCATTAACTGCGGGTGCTGTGGAACACTTTTCAGAAAGGCAGTTTTACAGGATTTAGGACACTGTCCTACATGCTGAGCCATTGGAGATCTAAGGGCTCAGCTCCAGGTAGCATGGACAGAGATTGCACGCCTCAAATTACATATTCAAAAGGAAATATATTATAAGAACCACCCGTCATTTCCTCAACATCCAACAGAAGCACCTTGACCACAGAGGGTAGTTGGTCTGGGAGGTTGGCAGGTGGTTAGAAGGGACAAATTGGGTGCCCCATCACTCAGTGCTCTCCAACATATTACCTCCACAAACCATATAAAAACTACAAACAAGTATCTGCCTCTATCTCTGAACTCTAACAAAGGGGCAGAGGACACTGCAGAGCAGGACACTGCAGCACAGGAGCTAGTACAACAAAACTCACCCAAAACATTAACCAAAACAAAAAAAGCAAAAAAGAAATCCAAAAATCTTTTAATCATAGGAGACTCCATGATTCGGGGAGTTGATACTCATCTCCAGCCAGGGGTAGTGGTCAGATGTCTCCCAGGTACATCAGCGTGGAAAGACACTGACCACACTGCTAAAATTGTTCAGGAAGCAGGAGAAAACATTGACATCCTGGTACACATAAGGACTAATGATCTCACCAGCTGGTCAGTTGTGGAGACCAAGGAACACCTGACCAGGCTGGGTGACAAACAAACTATCATTCATTTCATCTGGCATTTCCTTCACTGAGATCCTGCCAGTCTGGGAGAGGGGTGCAGATGGACGAAAGGTCAGAGAAGGGGAGATAGGGGAGCTAAACATGTGGCTCAAGGGCTGGTGCCAGGAAAAAGGACACATATTTACAGGGAACTGGCAACAGTTTTGGGAGTGAAAGTTCTTTAAATTTGATGGACTGCATCTGACTAAGGAGGGAGTCAGTGCGTTTAGGCAGAAGTTTGACATCTTTGCAGAATATTTAAACTAGCAAATGGGGAAGGGGTGCAGCACCCCATACGTCAAATGGGAAGAACACCCCTTCCCCCTCAGCTAATGGTCAGACAGGAATTCAGCATGTTTGCAGTTCATTTCCATCACCAGGTAAGGAAAAAGGTCCGGCTCCCTATACGATGCACAGGGGAAATGCCAGACCTCACCCAGCAACTAACACACCAAAATCTGGCCAATGGAAAATCATGTACACAAATGCTTGCAGTCTGGGAAACAAGCCAGATTTAAACACTGCCCTAGATAGCTTCTGCCAAGGAATTGTCAGAGAACACCAGGACAAGGAGCTGCTGTTGTGACCGGACTTCTCTACTGGGACTAAAGAAGCAGAACTCTACTACTGGGACCTTCAATTTAGGGTTAAAAAAAGTTAGTGTGTTTGTCTGAGTTGGCTGAAGTGAATTATCTGAGCAGTTATCTAGGTGTTAATCTAAGGTGGCTGAAGGGGATTGTTATCTGTGCAATTTAACTAAGTGTGGAAAGATCTGTTAAGTAGGGGGAGTGGCTTAGCTAGAAGGAAGCCAGGTTAAAGACGGATTTAAACACTGCCCTAGATGGCTTTTGCCAAAGAATTGTCAGAGAACACTAGGACAAGGAGCTGCTGTTTTGACTGGACTTCTCTATTGGGACTAAAGAAGCAGAACTCTACTACTGGGACCTTCAATTTACTGGGACTTAAGAAGCAGAACTCTACTACTGGGGCCTTCAATTTAGGGTAAAAAAAAAGTTGGTGTGTTTGTCTGAGTTGGCTAAAGTGAATTATCTGAGCAGTTATCTAGGTGTTAATCTTAGGTGGCTGAAGGGGATTGTTATCTGTGCAATTTAACTAAGTGTGGAAAGATTTGTTAAGTAGGGGGAGTGGTTAGCTAGAAGGAAGCCAGGTTAAAGCCAGATTTAAACACTGCCCTAGATAGCTTCTGCCAGAGAACTGTCAGAGAACACCAGGACAAGGAGCTGCTGTTGTGACTGGACTTCTCTACTGGGACTATATTGCCCTCCTTCCCTTCCCTCCACTCCCCCACCCAAAGCCAGTTCTACTTTTATAGGTACAGGATTTCACTGACAACAGGAACTTCCTGTTTGGGCGCAGGAAGTTAGTAATCACAGAGCCACCAAAGACTCACCATCCTAGAAGGACAAGAGTAGGTCTCTATCCCCCTAGCTGTTGGAGGTCTGCCTCTGAGCAATTAAGGGGACTACTGAGAAATAGATAGGATCTTCTTGTCTCAGAACAGGAAGATCAGGTGCTTAAAGGGCACAGAGGCAGTAACTATGTAGGGAGAAAAAAAAAATAAACAGAGGAAAGAGTAAGTATTCCAAACAACAGTGAAGGGGCCAGAAATAAGATATGATGGGAGTGGTGCAGTGAAGTGGCTGTGGAGCAACAGTCTTCCGGGAGACGTTCTGGAGGTTGCGGTGTTGTCCCATCTGCAGGCACCTCTCTGGGCTGAGGGAGGAGGTTGCTCATCTCCAGGCTGAGTTGACCAGGATTTGTGGGACCTCCTCTCCCATCCAGGGACCACCAGGGCCACTGCCGTTGCCTCAGAGGTTGCCAAGAAAGAGGAGAGGTTGGACCACAGTGGGCTCAGGGAGGGTGAGGGTGGTGGAACACAGGTGCATCCCTCCAGTTGTACCTCTCCACAATTCATATGCCGTTCTGGCAAAGTGTGGTTCCTCTATGGAGGCACCTGTAGTAGAGACCAAGGAGGATGCTGGGAACCTCCACAAAGGAGATCCACAGGAGGGAGGCATGGGACCCTACAGGGGAAGGAAACAACTCCTGGTGGGGGACTCCATTGTTAGGAAGGTAGAACTGGGGGAGGAAGGGGAGGCGGAGGTAAGGTGCCTGCCTGGCGCCATGGCCTGGAGGGATAGGGAGCGAATTCTCAGTGTCGCCGGAGCAGCTGCACAGGGGAGGGAGCTGGATGTCATTGTCTACCTAGGGACAAATGACCTGGCTAAGAAAGGGATCAGAGCAGTGCAGGAAGAGTTTGTGGAGTTGAGGAGGGGCCTTAGACAAGCAGCATGCACGCTAACCTTCTCGGAGGTGCTGCCTGTCTATGGCGTAGGTGAGGCTAGGGTGCTCCACACCATGGGATGCAATCAGTGGTTGAAAAACTGGTGCAGAGCTCAGGGATTTGGCATCATTGGGGACTGGGGGTCTACCTAGAGTGATGCAGGCCTATACTGGAATGATGGTCTGCATCTGTCCAGGAGGGGAACCAGGATCCTAGGTGATAGGTTTAAATGCTTCATTGGCAAGCATTTAAACTAGCCAAGGGGGAGGCACTGGAAAGGAGCAGGGAAATCCTAGTCCCCCCAAAAAGTCAGGGTAGTAAGTGAGGTAAACACCAAGTTAGAGATGTCGATAGGGAGAAGGGCAGGGTAAATGGAGAAAGCGACAAAGGCAATAAGGACAGGGATGGGGCAAAAAGGGGTAAGGCCATCAGGAAATGGAGGGTAATGAGTACCAATGCCCGTAGTCTGGGCAACAAGCTCCCTGAAATGGTGGCCTTGATGGAAGAGGGATGCCTGGATATCGTAGCAGTCACAGAAACATGGTACACAGAGAACCATGACTGGGATGTTAACATACCAGGGTACCCAACTTACAGGAGAGACAGGGAGGGGAGAAGAGGGGGAGGAGTAGCTCTCTATATAAGGGAAGGGATAAAAGCAACTGTACAAAAGAGTAAACAGGGAGGAGAGGAGGCACTGTGGGTCACCTTAGAGACTGGAAATGGCACCACAATCCGCACATGGGTTGTATATAGACCCCCATGTCAGGGGGAGGGAATGGACAAGGATACAACAGAAGACATTCTTAGGATGGCAGAGAAAGTGGAGATACTGTCGATGGGAGACCTGAATATGCCAGATGTTAACTGGAGCACATTTGCTGCAGCCACATCCAAGAGCAGGGCCATTCTCAATGCCCTACAGGTGGTATGCCTCAGACAGCTAGTTCTGGAACCCACTCATGAGGGAGCAATCTTAGACCTGGTACTCTCAAATGGGGACAGTGATCGGATCTCAGATCTAGAAATGGGTAGCCATCTGGGAACAAGTGACCACCAAACAGTGTGGTTCACAATAAACTCGGCTACAGAGTCAAGCCATACAAAAGTGAGGGTACTGGACTTCAGGAGGGCTGACTTTGGCAAGATGGGAGAGTGCCTTAGAAAAGCACTAGCAAATAGGCTAGAAGGAGGGGTGGAGCAACAATGGGGAAACATCAAAACTGCCATCACAGAGGCAACAAGACTTTGTGTGAAGCAAATAAACAAATCAAAACGAAAGAAAAAGCCACTATGGTTCTCAAAAGAGGTGGCAGGGAAGGTCAGGGAGAAAAAGACAGCATTCAGGAAGTATAAGGAAACAGAAGGAGCAGGACAGAGAGCTGTACCAGTTAAGGCAGAAGGAAGCAGGGAGGGAAGTCAGAATAGCAAAGGCCCAAACTGAGGAAAAGATAGCCAACTCAGTTAAGAAGGGGGATAAAACCTTTTATAGGTACATCAGGGAGTGTAGAAAGACAAAGGGAGGCATAGTGAGGCTGAATAGAATGGATAATGGGTGGGCAGAGAGGGACAGTGAAAAAGCAGGGATACTGAACGAATATTTCTGCTCAGTATTCACAAAAGAGGAGGAGGGGGATGTGCCTAATCCAATTAACAGAAGCACTCTGGATAGGGGGGTCGATCCCAATCCTTTCACAGAAGAAAGGGTTCTGAAAGAACTCCTAAAACTGAAGGTGGACAAAGCAATGGGGACTGACGGAATTCACCCCAGAATTCTAAAAGAATTAAGGGGAGAACTAGTGAAACCATGGACTACCTTTTTAACAAATCATGGGAGGATGGTGTGGTACCGGAGGACTGGAGGAAGGTGGATGTGATTCCCCTTCACAAAAGTGGCCTACCTAGACTTTAGCAAGGCATTTGACACAGTCCCACACAGAAGATTAATAGTCAAATTAACCTGCCTGGGAGTGGGTCCCCAGGAGGTAGCCTGGGTAAAACATTGGCTGGACAACAGGAAACAGAAGGTAATTGTAAATGGAGTCCACTCTGAAGAAAGAGGAGTTACTAGTGGGCTACTGCAGGGTTCAGTACTGGGTCCAGTCCTTTTTAATGTCTTTATAAGTGACATTGCAGAGGGACTGGAAGGAAAAGTATGCCTCTTTGCAGATGACACAAAGATCTGCAACAGGGTTGATACACAAGGAGGTGTGGAAAGGATGAGAAGGGACTTTCAAGGTTGGAGGAATGGTCAGAAGTATGGCAGCTTGGATTCAATGCAAAGAAGTGCAAAGTAATGCACCTAGGAAACAAAAACCCAGGGAAAGGTTACACAATGGGGGGAAGGTAGTAACAACAACAAAAATGGAAAAGGACCTGAGGGTAATCATATCAGATGACCTTAAGATTAGCAAACAATATGAGAAGTTAGTAGGGAGGGCTGGGGGCATACTGGGATGGATAGGGAGAGGCATCAGCAGCAGAAAACAGGAAGTTGTCATCCCTCTGTACAGACAGTTGGTGAGACCCCATCTGGAGTACTGCGTCCAGTTCTGGAGACCCTATCTCCGCAAGGACATATACAGGCTAGAGGCGGTCCAGAGGAGGGCAACTAAAATGGTGCAGGGTCTGCAAGAAAAGCCATACGAGGAGAGACTAAAGGAGCTTAATATGTGTACCCTTGAGGAAAGGAGGGAGATGGGGGACATGATAGAAACTTTTAAGTACCTCAGTGGAATCAACAAAGTCCAAGAGGGTAGCATCTTTCAGAAAAAGAGATGTGCAAGAACAAGGGGACACAATTTGAAGATGGGGGGAGGGGCAGTTCAGGGGCAATGTGAGGAAGTATTGTTTCACAGAGAGGGTGGTGGACGCATTGAACAGCCTTCCTGAAGAGGCTGTGGGGTCTAAAACTGTGGGAGAATTCAAGAATGCATGGGACAGACATTAAGCAATTTTTGTGGGGGGTTGGAAGAAATAGACTGTTGGTTAACTAGGATCTGCAGCTTATCCTGTAGGTAAGAAAATGGGCAGACTAGGTGGGCCAAGTGGTTCTTATCTGCCATCAAAGTCTATGTTTCTATGTAAGATCCCAGACCTGCAGGCAATAATGACAGAGGCTAAACTGGACATAGTAGCAATTAGCGAGACATGGTTTACCAGTAACCATATTTGGGAGACTTCAGTACCTGGCTATGTACTGTTCAGAAGAGACCGAGGTGCAAAAAGGGTGGGGTGGAGTGGCCCTGTATGTCAATGAAAATATCAAAGTTACAAAAATTCAGAATACACATAAGGAGCCAGAAGAACTGTGGGTCACCCTAGAAACAGGAAATGGGACAGCCATACGAACTGGGGTTGTCTACAGGCCCCCAGACCAGGGGGAGGACATAGACACATTACTGTTAGAAGATATACAAAATATGACAGCTAAAGGGGAGGTTCTGATAATGGGAGACTTCAACATGCCAGATACAGATTGGTCTATACCAGCAGGAACATCTGCCAGAACTAGACACATGGCAGATTCCCTGCAGGGGGAGGGCCTCAAACAACTGGTACAACAACCCACAAGAGACAGGGCTATCCTAGATCTAGTACTGACTAACAGAGAAAGGATCACAGATCTCCAGGTAGAAGGTCACCTGGGGGCCAGTGACCATCACATGAGTATGGTTCAGTTTGGCCACTACTTCTAAATCATCCCATTCCAAGGCAAAAATATGGGACTTCAGAGGAGCTGACTTTGATAAGATGGCCAACAGAGTTAAGCCAGCCCTGGCACAAAGAAATACAGGTGAGGGAGTACAGGCAAAATGGGCAAGCATTAAGGATGCAATACTTGAAGCAACATACCATTGTGTTAGAGAGAAAAGGAAGTGCAAAAGAAGAAGGAAACCACTTTGGTTCTCAAAAACAGTAGCAGAAAAGGTCAGAGCCAAAAGGCTGGCCTTCAGGAAATACAAGGAAACGCAATGGGATGAATATAGGGAGGCATACCAAACTTCCCTAAGGGAAGCAGGGAAGGCAGTAAGGCAGGCTAAGGCCCAAACTGAGGAAACACCAGCACAAACAGTAAAAGAAGGTGGCAAACCTTTCTATAGATATATTAGTAAAATGAGAAAGTCCAGAGAGGGTATTGCTAAAATCAAAGGAGATAAGGGGGCGTGTGAGGAGGAGGAGGACCACGTAAAAGCATCTATCCTAAATAGATACTTCTGCTCAGTATTTACTGAAGAAAAGGTAGGCAAGGCCCACAGCTCAGCAACATGGACACAGGGGGGAAGGAGGTGTGCACTAGTCCCTTCACAAAGGAAAGGGTCCTACAAGAGCTCGATAAGCTCAGGGTGGACAGGGCAATGGGACCTGATGGCATACATCCCAGGGTACTAAAGGAGCTAAGGTTGGAACTAGCAGAGCCATTATCAGAACTGATTAGTGAGTCTATGAGCACTGGAGAGGTTCCAGAAGACTGGGGAAGGGCTCATGTGATCCCACTCCACAAGAGTAGTAGCAGGGAGGAGGCAGGGAACTACAGACCAGTCAGTCTTACCTCAGTAGTGGGCAAGATTATGGAGGCACTCCTTAAGGAAAGGATCGTGCAACACCTGGAATCCATAGGAGCACAGGATCCAAGACAGCATTGGTTTACAAAAGGAAGGTCCTGTCAAACTAATCTCATAGATTTCTTTGACTGGGTAACCAGAGTGGTGGACCAAGGGGGAGCAGTTGATCTCGCCTACCTTGACTTCAGCAAAGCTTTTGATACTGTTCCACACAAAAGATTGATTAATAAGCTGGGTAGGCTCGGGGTGGGTGGGAAGTTGGTCAACTGGGTGTCAAACTGGTTGATGGGCAGAAAACAGAGAGTGGTGGTAAATGGTATACAGTCAGAAGAGATGCAAGTCACAAGTGAGGTACCTCAGGGATCAGTCCTGGGGCCAGTTCTCTTCAATATCTTCATCAGTGACATTGCAGATGGACTGGAGGGTAAGGTTTGTCTGTTTGCAGATGACACCAAGATCTGCAACTGAGTAGATGATCCAGATGGGGTGGGCAGGATGAGAAGAGATCTGGATAAACTAGCAAAATGGTCGGAAGAGTGGCAATTGGGGTTTAATGCAAAGAAGTGCAAGATCATGCACATAGGGAAGAGAAACCCTGAAGTCACCTATAGGCTGGGAGGGGAGTTGTTGGCAGTCACAAGGGAAGAAAAAGACTTGGGCATCATCATCACCGATGACCTGAAATCATCCAAGCAGACCACTAAAGCAGTAGGTAAGTCTAGGGGGGTGTTGGAGTGTATTAGTAGAGGTATCACAAGTCGGAAGAGGGAGGTAATAATCCCTCTTTACAAGACACCGGTTAGGCCCCATCTGGAGTACTGCATGCAGTACTGGAGGCCACACCTTCATAAGAACATTAACAAAATTGAGGCAGTCCAGAGAAGGGCAACCAAAATGGTGCAGGGACTGCATCAGAAAACATATGAAGACAGATTAACAGAGCTCAATATGTATACCCTAGAGCAAAGGAGGAGAGGTGATATGATCAAAACATTCAAACACCTTAAGGGCATTAACAAGGTGAAAGAGTCTAACATGTTTCAATATAAGAAAAATAGCAGGACAGGAGGACACAGCATGAGATTAGAGGGAGGCCGATTAAGGAGTAATGTGAGGAAGTTCTTTTTCACAGAAAGGGTGATGGATGCATGGAACGGCCTACCTCAGGAAGTGGTGGATATGAATACAGTGCAGAGCTTCAAACAAGCATGGGATAGGCATAAGGGAGCAATACAGATGAGTATGTATAGATAGGCCATTAACAGAGCAAAGGCCAATGGCACATTTATAAGGTAGAAAAAGAAATGGGCAGACTGGATGGGCCTTGCGGTCCTTATCTGCAGTCAACTTATGTTTCTATGAGGTCCTCACAGGTTTCAGGACTCCCAAATACACTTTCCAAAGCCAAGATATATACCTGGGCTGGAGCTTCGAGGTCTGTGACTCATACTGAACGTATTACTTCTAAGGCAGGACCCTGTAGACTCTCTACAAATCATTTCCACTTTTCAACTTCAGAGCACTGCCAATCTTGGACTAACAGGGTGGCACCGTCCATCCAGGCCTCCAAGTCGTGGGTTTCACCCCTGAAAACATTCTTAGCTTATGGTATGACTCAAAGGCCACAGGCATGGAACTAGGCTAGGGTCTCTCAAACTTGGGCATCTTAGGAAAAGACCCCACTCCTCAACCCCTCCCCCCAAGGAAATCACACTGATAGAGGTTACTACCAGTAGAACCACAGTCAACCCCTCCACCACCAAAACCTCAGGCATCCATCTGGCTTCTATAGGTTGAGTACTCTCTGTCAACGTGGTCAATGTACCTCTAGCTGAGTCAAACATTTTTTCTTGAACTTTAACTTTTCCCAGTCTCTTCATGGTGGACACATAATTTTCAACCTCCCCCTCTTCCATCTCGAGGGGTATCCCCAGCAAGAGAAAAGACTTCTGGGAATCCATTTTCATTCCCCCACTCCATTCCGTCCAGCCTCAGCTTATCCTCCTCAGCAGGCCTGAACTTGGGCTGGGACAGAGTGAACTTAGGGACCGGGGGCCCTTCAGGGGCCCCGACACTCTGATTGCCCGGTGCAGACATGGCTGGTCAATAGGAGATCCCACCGGTGCCTCCAAGATGTAGCCCCCTGGTGCCGTGTGCCACTGGGCTACTCCCCTTGCTGACTGTCTCAGGTATCTGGCAAGGGGCCTGGGTCCTGCTACGGTGACTATTGGGGGTTTGTTCCCAGAAATAATGAAAAATTGCATGGTGCCTCCACCCAGAGTAAAGTATTAGTGGGCCTAATGGCTGCTTGGCACAGCCCCCTGCGATACTGTGCCTACCCATCTCCCCAACCAACCACTCTGCACACTGTGTCTCCCAATACCTTGTTTCCCCATAAACCTTATTCTTCAGCAATAAATGCGTGCAATGGAATTCACTAACATAGCAGATTCAAACAACAAATTCAAAGCTTTATTTTTTTTGGTGGGGGTAAGGATTAGGGAAAGGGATACCTGGATGTAGGGGTTGCTGTGAAGGCAAAAGAAACGTTAGTGAGATATGCAGTTTCAAAACATGACAGCCCGTAGGCCAAGCCCTCCCCCACTGGTACCAGTGTCCCCAATCTGTCTCCAGGGGTACCCACTAGGTGCAGACCTGATCGGTGCCATGGGTTGGCTAGCTGTTGGGGCCCTGAAACACTTGGGAAAACTTGTAAAATTGAAAACAGGACAATTTCCCTTTTCCCCTCCTAGGTACTCACAGTTTGATGACCTCAGCACCAGGGGAAATGGAGCTCCTTGATTCAATGCAGCAAACACAGGCCAGCCAGGATCCCTCTACCCAGATGGAACTTGCTCAAGGATCTTACTGCTGGTCATTTTGATTGCATTTCTGGCTGCTTGCCACCTTCAGTCGCTTCTGGTCCGGTGCAGAGCACTGTGGCAGGACAACACCAGCCCCAGAAGGCCAAGACCTGGGAGTGGCTCTACAGCCTGGGTCCCCGATTGGAGTGCCCTAGCACTCGGGTGTGAAACCTGTGTCCTCCTGAGACAGTAAGCCCCACTTGGGAGGGGTTAGCGAGTACCCCCCGGCTCTGGGTGAGGACTCCTAAACTGTAGGGGTCCTCCTGCAGCCCCTGCACTGAGCTCTCATAAGGAAAAATTATATACAGTCACTCCACTGAAATCCAGTGCCAATTTTAGCAGGTGCTAGCCTCCAATTCAATCTGCATCAGTGCAGTCAAACAGAGGGGGATTCAGCAACCACAGCCCCCCCTGCACACCAGTCCCCACTTTCAACTTAGCAGTGTCCAGCTCCTTTACTTGGCTGCAGCAAGTCTGACAATCTCAGCCACTTTAACCAGTTCACTCAGAACACACACACTTTCTGGCTAGCACCCCACAACCTGAGATGTTCTGCCTCTTTGAATAAAATGCAGTTGCAGTCCACACAAACAAGTGACCTCTCAAAAGCAACTGTAAGAACTCGGATAAACTGCTCAGTCTTTCCGGTTAGCTCAATCTCCCAGTGTAGGGTGTCTGCCACTTTAAGTTTCTCCCACCTCTCATTCAGCAACTTCTCAGTACCTGGTGTAACCCCTAGGTGGCGCTATCCCAAGGGCTACTACCCCTGCCTGCTTGGCTAGTAGCAGGTTAAGGGGTCTGAATTCTGAAACGGGTGCCTCCACACGGAGGTCAGGGTTGGTAGTGGTCAAGCTAACCTGGGCACAGCCCTCTGGGACACTGTAACCCCCCTCTTTCCTTACTAGTGGCCGGAACAATACACAATAATCACTTTCACAATACCCCTGATACACCACACAAGTACCCACCCTGTTTGCACTTACTACTAGGGCTTTCCTCTGGCCTGACCCTGGTGACCCCTTGTAAATTAAGGTTGTACACAGAAAATAGCAGTACAGTACTCTTGCACAAACCGGAACCACAGTGAGGGTGAATGCAAAAAAGAGTTAGATTTGATTTATTTAAGGGACTTGAACAAGGGAGGGGCGTAATCAAGTTAATTTGCTTAAAAGCAGTATCAGTCAAATAGTTATGCATGCACTTCAAGGTACATAAACAGTCACACACTCTGGGTACCCAGATGGAGAATGGTGGGCTAGCCAGGAAAGTTGCAGCTGGTTGGGGCCCTGTGATGGAAGAAAACAACATGCACCACACACACTAATTGTAATCCAGAGCCAGAAGGCTCAGTTAGTGAAAAGAAAACAAGACAATCAGATGACACACTTTTAGATTAGGCTGTTGTTGCAGGGAGTTACCCTGATGATTACTCACAATACCCAAGACTGGACACAGGCTGGATGAAAATTGAGACTGCAGGAGGTTGATCTGGAGTGCCAAGAGTAGCAGGGCCCACACGATTTTCCGAGGCGTCATTCCTGTTCAAGCGTGGAGCAGGGGGCTGATCCCCAGGCAGGTCTCTCATCGATGGCTTTCTCTGTGCTGAGGGTAGTCTCGCTGGGCCAGTGTGGCAAGACCCAGGCCAAATGGAGACAAATTCGGATACAGTCCGTTTTGGGCTGGATACAGCTTCCAGCAAGCAGAACGCAGTTCACACAGTGGGGAACCAAATCACGACCCACTAACAACTCACAGCACATTTACATGCAAGGAAATTTTACTGTACCAGGCAATCCACTCTCTGGTCATGATCGCAAAGTCTCTGCACACATTGGGAGTTTAGAGGTAGCTGGAAATCCTGACAGGCTGATGCATTCAGCAAATTTTCGGTCTTCTTCAGGTTGATCCTGGTCACAACTCAATGGCTTACTTCGTTCTCACAAACTTGGATTCAGTCTGAACTGATTCTCTTCTCCCTCTCAGGGGCAGCAGGCAGGCATGCAGGCCAAAACTCAGGCCTTTCCACAGAGACTGTCTCAAGCTGTTGCTTCTTCAGCTCCCAACTTAGATCTGACTCAACTGCCAGCAAGCCTGGGAATTTCCCCAAGATCCAAAAGGTTTGGTTGGCTGACTCATCTGTCAGTCACAACAGGAGCTCCCCCTTCAGGTGCAAAAAAGGCACCAAAAGCCCAAAGCTACAATTCCTACAGATTTTGACTCCAGACAGCTCCTGTAGTCTGGCTCCATTTTAGGTCCCACCAGTACTGATTGGTCCAATTCGCAGTCCCGGGCCAAATGGTGGGGATAAACAAGACAGTCCTTGCTGCAAAGAAGGCAGGTTAGACAAACTACATTATCATTATCACTCTAAATGATTTTCAGCAAATAGTTACATCTTTCACAGAGCTCCGTCTCAGATTACTTATGACTGCAATCCAGGCAGCTCTTAAAGAGACAGTACACAGAGGCTATACAGGCACTCTCTTGCAATCACATTTAAACTGCTAAAACACAGGACACCAGCCTGGGAGTGAGCATTCAGGCAAGCTCAAGAAAGACTTTTCAGGAACCCCCATTTGCAGGGTGTTACACTGGGGAATCAGTATCTTGGTTCAATCTCTATGTCTCTCTTTTCCCCTTCACAAGCCACTCCTGCTTCCAGCACCTGGGGAATCCTTCAACAGCCCCACACTTCGGATTAGGGCCTGGATAAGCCCCTGAAGTCCACAGTCTGCTCACACACCATCAGTCCTGACTCATACAGAACCCAGCAACAGACTGACCCAATCCCAGTAAACCCTCATTGTATCAGACAAAATCTCAGTGTTCTGATTGGCTGTTGAAGCCTTTCAATAATCAATATCCATAACGATCCATATTTCCTGCTTGTTTATTGTGGCATGATCTAGGCACCAGAATTAGTCCCCTCCTTTTCCCAGGAGTCCCTCTATCACAGTTTTGGGTGCCTAGATCACTGATTTGCCAAAAACAAAGGGTCATATGTCAGCTCCCATTCAGTCTAATGGAGTCAATTCCATTCTATGCAGTCTCTCCCCTTTCATATGACTGGTGCAGCCCAACACTTTACCCCAGTTGCAGCATCCCACCACCAGATGATAGCCCCTATGATGCCCTCTTAAATGAGCCCAATCTCATCTGAGGGCTCCCAGCAATTGTACTGTCGCTGCTGCCGAAACTATGTCCCCCCAGGTGGCAGGCAGCATCCTCATTAATATTCATGATGGCTCATGAATAATGCATGATCCCTCGCTACTAGCCCCCAGCCAAATGCTGAAATTAGACCTCAGACGGCTTATTGGCCATTCTCTACAGGTCTCTGGCCCTTCATTAGCCCAGGAGAGGCACCGTGACTCCCAGAACCACTGTCCATACTCTCACAACATCGCTGGGCAGGGCATCAAAAGGCCCATGTGAGAGCTGGCCCAAACAGACCTGCCAGCAGCTCACAGCCATGGAAGGATGCCCAATGGGGCAAATAGCAGAAAAATGGGGACAATGGGCAAGGACACTGGTTTACCGGGATTGAGAAAGGGCAAATTCCGTTTTACACATTGTAAAAAACTGTATTGACACTGGTGTCTGCTAAGCCAAAATCCAGTTTTACCAGTGTTTGGTTTTGTGTACTTTATTTAACAATTTTTAACTCTGCTAACATGCATTTTAGCAATTTTGACCTCCACTATTGTATATCCATCCATCCTTCTACCAGTTGAAAGTTAATTTAGGTACCAGATGTGATGGCAGCACTACAGCCCCCATTCCTAAGGTGTGATGGAAGCAGCACTATGGCCCCCATCCCTCAGGTGTGATGGCAGCACCAACAGCACTATGACCCCCATCTCTCTGGTGTGATGGCAGCAGCAATAGCACTACTGCCCCCTCCCTCAGGTGTGACGGAAGCAGCAGCACTGCAGCCTCCATCCCTTAGGTGTGATGGCAAAAGTACTACGTTCCCCATTCCTCAGGTGTGATGGCAGTATCAGCACTATAGGCCCCATCCCTCAGATGGGACGGCAGCAGTACTACATTCCCCATCCACCAGTGGTGATGGCAGAACCACTATGGCCCCCAACCGTCAGGTGTGATGGCAGTAACAACAATGCAGTTCACATCCCTCAGGGGTGATGGCAGTTGCAACAGAACTATGATCCAATTCCTTCAACACCCACACCCCACATGCACAAGTTACAAATTACTTGGTCTCTTTGCTAGTTAGAACTCAGATGTGAATTAATCAGAACCACCACCACTAAGGTGGACCACCTTTGTTTTTTCCTATCTATCATTTAACTGCCTGAATTGGATTTCTGCCTGCGACACCGCGGACCCAGATTCTGGAACAGACTTGGGTGTTAGAGGGCCGGCCGGGGGTGAAGGCTTGAGTGACCAATGACCACTTACCTTCTCCTGGGAGGAAGGGTGGGTTCGTGGCTCAGCATTTGCTGGCCCCTGGTGGAGGCCAGAGGCACGGCAACACGTCGGCCCTCACTGCAGGAGGGAGCATGAGGGACGTCAACTTGTGCCTTGACATTATGTGGCCTGTCATGCTCCCAAGATAATGGGAAAACACCTGCTGGCCAACCGGAGGATGACTAATGGTCCCTCCATATGCCCGTAGCCCCAGACACACATGTCTGTTCCTACCCCTGCTGTACCTGGGATACACAGGAAGCCCTTTGGGGTGATTCTCCTCCCTTGGCAGCCTCCCACAGGGGTAGGAGCCCACCCCATGAAGGGTTACTTCGGTTTACATGGTAGGTTGGCAATAAGGGGCAGTGGATGGTGGTTGGGACTCATCAGCGGTAGTAGGGGGCCTTGGCAGGTCTGAAGGAGTGGATGGTCAGGGGATAGGAGGAGCAACAAAAAAACTGCCTGAATTTGCTTCTTTGAAATAAAGTGTCGTGGGGGCGTGGTCTGACCAGGCAGAAGATGGCAGCATAGTTCAGAATCTCTGCAGGAATGACTGCAATCTAACCTCATCCAGCCTTCACCAGACCTTTCTTTGGTACCAACTCCTGTGACCATCCTGTAATCTTACTGCCTGACACAGTTTGTAAGTCATTTTTGATCCATCATCTACTTATATTCAATTATTCTACACTGTACTGCAGCATACTAGGCCTCATCCTTCAGCATTATGGCAGATCTCAAAGTACAGCAAAGCTCACTTGCTAGAGTGGAAGTAATGTTTTCTAAACTGATGGCTGAGATTAATGATCTAAAAACCTCCACCCAACAGAATGCGACCACTCTTGAAACTTTTAGTCAGAAAATTGCATTTAATGAGAAAGAACGGCCTGTAACAGCACTACTATTCATGACCTCCAGGCTACTGTCCGCAATCAAGATCAAACTATTAAATCCCTACAATCCAAAACTGACGATACTGAAAATCGTAATCGTCGCAACAATTTACGATTTTTTGGCTTCCCTGATGGTGTAGAATAGGAGACACTACTGCGCTCTTATTACATGTGCTGCCTGCAATGCTTAATCTGCCTCCTGATCTAACGTTAAACACTAAGTGGTCTCACCGCACTCTGGGTCCCAGGCCAACATCAGACCAGCGACCAAAGCCTATCATTGCTCGCTTCTTGAACTATTCCCACACAGAATTAATACTGAAACGAGTCAAAGAAATGGGGAAACTTCAGTGGCAAGAGTTTAATATTTCCATCTACAGAGTCTTTTCAAAAGATTTAACCATCAGAAGGAATGCCTACAATCCACTTAAACAAATCCTCCACCAAAGAAGCAGTAAATTTGCTCTATGTTACCCCGCAACACTGCACCTTTTCTCGGGCTCTTCCTTCAAGGATTTTGAAACCCCTGACGCCTTAGCCAACTATCTGGAGGTCTCTCTCTGCAATCTTACCCTAGGAGGTTCAGCAGCAATTGGCAACCCGAACACAGCTTTGGTTTCTGCATAGAGAGTGGACAATGAGGTACAGGAATGTGGGGAAAGTGTTGCAGAACTCGCAGCCCCAAGCAGCAACGCCGTAACTGATTTGACTCCAAGGCAATCAACACAGCTGCAAGAGAAGCTTCTGTCCAGGCATTATTCTTCAAGACTTTCACGCTGTTCTAGCAAGGTTTCACCCCAAACACCCCAAGCTGCAGCCTCTCACCTTCAAATCAACCCCTCTATTCCCTTGAGCAATAAGTTTGCTCTCTTGGAAGATGACATGCACTCCTCGCAGGAGGATTTTTCCCAGCAAATTTCAGACTAACATCCCTCTAATTTGGGCCCTGTGCCTCAGGGATGTATTTCTGCTGATACTTCATGGGCAGAAGTTGTTGCAAGTTCCCACTCAAATCTTTAGAGCCACCCAAAAAGAAACGTAGGGCAAAGACCAAAAGCAAGAACATCAATAGTTACAATCCTGCTAATAAATCTAAGGTGTCATGAGCTTATATGGTCAGTAATATGGTCACAGTTGCTATGTCTTGGTAGGTTTTGCTTCCAGGATACTTAAAAGGAGTGCCAGTACACTTTTTCTGCCAAGCCGCCCACTTTACAGTCTTTGCTACCTGGTTGCTTTCACTCCCAGTGGGTGCTGAAAGCAAAGGCTGTACATCGTGGCATGATCAATTTACTTTTTGTTGCAGTGTTTAAACTAGCAGCTTAAAGGTCTTCAGGGGAACTTTGGTATATCAGCAATGCTTTTCTAACCCATTATTTTAGTGTTAGATCTTATACATTACCTCACTAAACAGGCTCTCTGTATCTAGCCTTTTACTCTCCAGTTTAGCAGTGCATCAGGTTTATAGTCTTTTGGCTGTTCAGTTGCATATCTTCAATCGGTATGCATCCTTATTATTGCCTTTTCTTTTTTCATATATGAATTATTATATATTACAAGGCAATTTACCCCTTCCCTCTCTTGATGACAGGTTCTTAAGTATTATTGGCAACTACATTTAATCTATCTCCTTCCCTAAGCTCCATTATTCTTACCACCTCCTGTTTACAATATGGAACTAACATTAGCACTCAAAGAGGTGGGCTATGTTTGGTGTACTGTTGCAAAGGATTGTCAATCTACATCTTCCTTATGCTCCTTATTTTACTCGAAGCCTACAGATATTATAGAAATCCACTGCTGTGTGGTCCCTCCTGTTTTGGGGCTCACTGGTCCTAGTCTTCTAGACCTAGTCACTCCATATAACACCTATTTAGGCGATTTTTTGAGTAATCAGAGCTGATCTTTACTGTGACTATCTCTTCTGTCTAGAGTTATCACCGAAGCCTATACCTCTCCACATAATCCCGATTTGCATTTGGCTCAGGGGCGTAAGGACTTAAATTGATTATGTACTTATTCTGTTGCACTGCAAAGTATACTCAGAGTCACTCTAATGTGGTAATGATCTACTTTTCCTTTTATATTTGTTCATTTGCATTCCACCTGGCTCCCTGAATTCCTTGCTGTATGTCTAGGCTGTACTGGCATCTCGTATATGGTTCTTTAATTTACTGTTATTTCGAGTTGGTATATCTTGTACTAGTACTACTAATGTTTATAAATAAGTTCTGGTGTTTAGCTTTATCCTTATACCTTGTCCTGTTAGCTTAGAATTAAGCTGAGGTTATTACTGAGGTTATTACAGTCCCCTGTCTTTCTTGGTATTATTCCCTTTCAGTTTAGCTTATCAGGAATATTTACTTTATTATATTACTGGGATCAGACTTAGGTTTGGGCCGATATTTATAACTGGTCTGCCCTAGTCTCCTCCCTACATCGACATCCCAGAGTGTGGTGAGAGAGTCTCTTAGCCAGTTGGCTGACTCATATCTCCTCACACCCACAAACGTTTTATTTGTTATTTAGCTTACTAGTATTGTTGTTGGTGTTATTAATGACTTTTCTTCTTCCCTATCTCTATTTTAACTTTAATAAGATATATGTGCTACTCATGTATCATACATCTCACTTTTTTGGCTTGAATGTTCCTGCCACTCTCTGCATATACATAAGCTCTCTATATTGTATTCTAATCATTTTCTGCCTCATTTATTTGTCCCTTCACAATCCAGCGATTATTCCCTTTCTTTAACACTAACAATATGAGTGACATACTTTTATATACATGGAATGTGAAGGGACTTAATTCTCCTTGTAAGCAGAAGCAAATTCTTTCACATCTCAAAAAACATAAAACACAAACTGCTTTCCTTCAAGAAACAAAATTATTAGCAGAGGATGTTCATAAACTTAAAAAAGATTGGGTCGGTCAGATCTACGAATCATCCTATACCCCCAAAAAAGTTGCTATTCTTATTCATAAGAGTCTCAAATGGTCCCTTGTAAACTCCGTTTCCGATACCGACGGCAAATGGGTGATGGTCAAACTGAATACCAACTCTGGTCCTCTTCTGCTTGTTAATGTCTATGCACCCAACTCTGATTCCCCAGTTTTTTTCTTAATTTAGCTCAACAGATTCTATCCTTTAACACTGATAATACACCAGTTGTTCCTGGAGGGAATCTTAGCTTTAGAAGCCAGCATTGACAGAAGTAGCCCCACTACAGAGGCCCACCCTAGAAGTATTAAAGCCCTCTCATTACTAATGCAAGATGTTGGATTAGCTGATGTATGGCGCCTCCTTCACCCCCGTGATCGAGAATTTACTTTTTACTCCTCTTTACACAACTCATACAGTAGAATTGACTACGGGTTAGCCTCTCCTATTATAATGGAAAAAACTACTGATTCATCCATCTCTCCCATCATAATCTTGGCCCATTCCCCTGTCAAATTGCAAGTTTTGTGGGGCCCATTAGCACCTAAATCTTCTTACTGGCGGCTGGACCCTCTCCTTCTCAAGGATCCCAATTTCTTACCCATGATCAAAGCACAAATTCAGGACTTCTTCTTTCACAATACCCCAACTGAATCTTCTATGTCATCTATATGGGAAGCTCTTAAAGCTACGATTCGAGGTAAAATTATCAGTTATGCTGCACATAGGAAAAGAGTAAGGGAACAACAGCTGACTGACTTGGAAAAATCTCTTAAGGCTAAAGAGAATTTATACTTTTCTTCTAATAAGCACTGTCCTGATTCTCAACTTCATCTTGAAATTCTTCAACTCAGAGTTAAAATAAATGAATTAATTTCTCGTAATACCGAACTGGCCTTGTTTAAACTTAAATATAAGTTTTGGGAACACGGCAATAAAAATGGGAAACTCCTCTTTTACCAGCTCAAAGCACAACAAATGGAATGACACATCCTAAGCCTAAAAGATGAACAGGGTACGATTCACTCTGACAACCCCTCTATAAATCATATCATGAAAACCTTTTATCAAAAACTGTAGTCTAACACAAATCCTCCCTCTACTTTACAAATTCAACAGTTCCTTAAATCGTTATATCTTCCTCATCTTTCTACTCTTGAAACAAATTTTTTTAGATGAACCCTTCTCACTTTAGGAAATCCAGAAAGCTTTGTCTTCCTTGAAATCCGTCAAATCCCCTGGGGGAGATGAATTCCCTGTCGATTTCTATAAAATGTTTTCCGACACCTTATGTCCCCTTCTTCTTAATGTATATCAAAAAGCTTCCAATACTGGCAAGCTTCCCCCAACTTGCATTGAAGCAATCATAACCTTAATCCCTAAGAAAGAAAAAGACCCTACTCACCCTGCAAGTTACAGGCCCATCTCTTTATTAAACATGGATGGGAAGATATTTGCTGAACTACTAACTTCTCGACTTGAATCCTTGATTCCCCCAAGCTAACTCATTGTTCGCAAGCTGGTTTTATTAAACATAGATCTGGTTCTGATCACCTACATTCCTTATTTAATTTAATTCACAAAGCCAAATCCCTCAAGACACCAGCTGCAGCCATAGCTATTGATTTTGAGAAGGCCTTTGATTCCTTAAACTGGGACTACCTTCATCAAGTTTTATCTTATTTTGGTCTTTCTCATACCTTTTGCTCCTGGATCAAGCTATTATATGTCTCCCCTGTTGCTCAAGTACTCACTAATTCCACCCTTTCCTCTTACTTTCATCTAGCAAGGGGAACTGGGCAAGGCTGTCCCTGTCACCTTCCCTGTTTATTTTTAGCCATGGAACCCCTGACTGCTTGTTTACGTCAGTCTTCTGGCATCATGGGCATACCTGTGATCAATTCAAGATATGTTTCTCTCTCCTATGCAGATGACCTCTTAATCTTACTCGAAAACCTGTATGAGGCTGGGCCCCTGTTGGTTGATTTGCTTAATAATTGTACTAAAATTTCTGGCTTTGCTTTGAATTATGGCAAATCACAAACTATGCCCCTTAACGACCACTGTAAAGCCTTTATGAACATACCTCTTGGATTCTGCTGGTCACCACAGGGTATAACATATCTAGGAATCAAAACTACTAGTAACTTAGGGAAGATATGGACATTAACTTTAACCCCTTATTTGATAACATCAAAACAATTCTGGACAGATGGAAGCTTCTTAATCTCTCTTTCACGGGGAAAATTGCAGCCATTAAGAGGTCCATTTCTCCCAAGATTCTTTACCTCTTTGCCAATATTCCTTTAGTCTTACCATCCTCCTTTTTTGGTAAAATTGATAAATTAATAGGTAACTTTATTTGTGATGGGAAACCACCGAGATTTAACCACAACAAACTTCGATCACATTGGAAAAAAGGGGGATTCAGACTCTCCTGGTTCAAAGGCTACCTCTGGGCTTTCCAAATGGCCCAAACCATTAAATGGTTTCAGAAACCCTCCCCTCACTCACCACTATGGGTTCCAATGGAATCCGAATTGTGCCCGGGAGGAGTTCCCACTTCCTTCCTTTTTAATCCCATTTCCTCTAAACTAACATCTCACCTGACTATATCATCCTCTGTTTTTTATTGGAAACTAACCCACAAATTCCTGAAATCCAATCCAACATGCTGGTTTTATGCCCCCTTATGGGGCAATCCACTGTTCACTCTAGAAGATCACCCAATTTTCTGTCGTACATGGAGGAACAAAGGCATTTTCTTTCTCAGAGATATCTTGGACCAGAATTCACTCACTCTTAGATCATTCTCAGACTTGCAGGTCACATGGAAGCTTGCTAAACAGGACTTCTGGAAGTTTCTACAAATTCGGGCAGCTTATAACTCTCTCTCTTTAGTTTAGTGTATAGGCATACTCTTCTAAACCCATACATCTCACACTGGACTAATTATCAGTAAAATTAAATAGCTCCATTTACAAAGACATTATCGATAATCTCCCTGATCAGTCTATACAGGCCAAAAATAAATGGAGTACTCTTCTTAACTACAATATTTCAGACGCACAATGGAGTAATTGTTGGTGTATTGCACATAATACCTTTAAAGATGCCCGTAGTTCTTTAATACAAACTAAAATACTACATATTTGGTATAGAACCCCCTCTGTGCTTCAACGAATGGGCCTATTAAATAATAATAATTGCTGGCGCTGCAATTTTGCCAACGGGATCTACTTCATATCTTGTGGTCTTGCGCTCCCATTAATAAGCTCTGGCATGAAGTCTGTTTACTTGCCTCCAGAGTAACAGGACATAAACTACCTTTTGACCCAAGCTATTCCTTCTAGGCATCCTTATCCCCAATAGCTCTCTCCTCTCACATGCACATTTTAGATGGCTAAACAGACTTTCTCTTCTGGTCAAACGTCTGATTCTTATGAAATGGAAATCAACTCTGGTGCTTTCTCTTTCAGATGTCCTTCAAAGCATCTCTCAGTATGCCTCCCTAGACCGATTATCTCAT
Source organism: Neoceratodus forsteri (assembly GCA_016271365.2). Lineage (NCBI taxonomy): Eukaryota > Metazoa > Chordata > Ceratodontiformes > Ceratodontidae > Neoceratodus > Neoceratodus forsteri. Next base: position 544,100,525 of record CM028129.1, read on the forward strand.
GTTACTCATAACCGACTCACTGTATATGACAGATGTTGGCAGGATTACTTCAAGTACATCGAACCTGGTTCTTCTAGACCCTAATTCTTAGGGATATTTAGCCCTCCTTCTTATTGTGCTCTCAGATTAGGTTTTCTTGAAACTTTTGTGCTCAGATTTCTCCTCTTTTTGCCTTCTTCCCTGTTTTCTCCCTCTCTCCTTCCCTTCTTCCTTGCTTTTTTCTCTCTTTCTTTCCTTGCACACTTTTCTCTTATCTTCACCTCTCCATTACTGAACATTGTTCATATTACCACATTTATCACTTTTTGCAATTTACTGAATGCCTTGCCATAGCCTGCCCTAGCATGTATTTCGTACATGGTTGCTATTTCTGATCCTATAATACCCTATTGATTGTAACCCTTCTGCTCTCCACTTACATCTTGTCTAGGTTTCTGTTTTATTATCAGTACAAGTATATAAGTGTTCTCCAATATGTTTACCCTAAATACTGAGTTTTGTTAAGTGATATTTTATACCTTGCATGGAGGATAGTCTTCTATTGTATTAGATGTGTGCTTTTCTTATATACTCAAATTTCAATAAAAAGATAAAGTGAAAAAAAAAAAAAGAAATAAAGTATCTTCACCTAAAAAAAATCCAAAAGTGATTAGTGGAGGACCTTCAAATGGAAAATCGTGCATCTTTCAAACATGTGGATGTTTTTTTTTTAATTGGTCTTTATGAAAAGGGTGTCTCTCAGTTTTCATGTCTGAGCTAAGATGTGACTTGAGCCCCATTCTGCCTACCAGCATCATAGAGCCCCTGGGGTCTTAACTTCTGTGTACCATTGAGTGTGCTTTATGGCCTGGGTGTGTTTGCAGCATCCCACTCACCCCAATGGCATTATACAGTGGCATGTAGTGTCAACAGCAATTGGTCCATATAGCAAAATCAAGGCTGTACAGATGCTAAGGCCCACAACTCATTTAGGGAAAACAAGAAGCTAACAGCAGCAGCCCCACTCTGCCCATGGGCATCACACAGTATCTGGCACCTTACCTGCTGTTCTCCTCTAAGTGAGCAGTCTAGCCTGGGTGCGGTTGCAGCATCCCACCGTCCCACACTGATATAGGACTGTGACAGGCAGGGTAATAACAGCACCCAGTCATGCAGCAGTTCAGGGGTACTCAGAACCTAAGCCCCCCTTACTCAGGGGCACACAAGTAACAACAACAGCATGGAGAACTGCCAGCTCTTACACCATCAGCAGCCCAGCTTAAAAATGGCAGGCTTGTTGTTTGCAACACTAGCAAGTGGGAGAGCTGGGTCTGTGAGCTGATCTGATCCAGACTCCCCTGCCCTGGACTGGTGTGGTTTAGAGTGTGATGCACAGGCACTGCGTGCTGACCTGAGGGAGGCATATTTCAGTGGGTTGTGGGGGCTGCCTTTGATAATGTGGGTGACCACACAGTGTTGTAAGACCCTGCCAGATTGGTTGATCCCACGCAAAGACACCCAGATCAGCAAGCATCCCTTGAGACTCCTAGGTCAGCAAGACTAACAGTTCAACTTCCCTGATACACACATTTAAATAAATGCAGTTAAGGACACCCGACTGAACCCCCACCCCTACCTGATTCTCCAAGTGTGCTGACACTAAGCTTTCTTAGGATTTTAATCATACAATGAGAGAGCAGTTCCATCAGCTGATCAAAGGGTTAGATGCACAGCAGTTAAACTTTAAATATGACACTCCTGCCCATATGGCCCAGCCCAGTTGAACTTAGCTTTTAATGTTGTTTTAAATCATCTAGTGTGAAAAATGTTTAGGCATATACTTTTTCTACTCAAAAACATTACTTTCAAGTTGATGAGCAGTTGCATCAGCTGAGGGAATGAAGGGTTAGATGCAGGAGCAGTTAAACTGTAAATCCTCCACCACCACCCCTGTTGCCTAGTCAGATTCCTAATGTGCAGGGCCACTGAAAAACTGCACCCACAAGATTTATTTTGAACTGTGTAAAAAGTAGCAACACTTTCGATACAATACTCTTAAATATATTGACAATTTTGCTTGCAGAATTGGGATTGGCTGAAACAAGGCAGTGCAAGGTGGGGGAATGATTTTATGTTACCCTGCTTTCCTTTTAATTCAATTGTCTGGTTTGGTTTCAAAATCCACTGACCAAGCATAAGTACACTTAAACACTTAACATTTGATTTTTGTTGAAGCAGTCTATCAGAAAACTCTTTGTTGCCACAGAGACTGAAACAGCAGGTGGGAGAAAAGGTGCAAATTATCCAATTCACCTAAATGGGATGCTAACTGTGAAGCCTTTTTGTAAGTGGTGGTAAGGCAGTTTCTTCATTGTAGAAACACAGAAACATAGACTTTGATGGCAGATAAGGACTGCTTGGCCCACCTAGTCTGCCCATGTAAACATACTTTCATTCAGACTAGTTTTCAGTCAAACAACTGAGGATTTTGGATGGCCTTGCTGATTATAAACTTGAATAATCTAGTTGGTAACAGTGATCCTGCGCTTAGCAATCTACAGCCTAGATGCTCACATGCAAAGAATACAATAAAAACCTGACTAAAATCTAAAAACAAGTTTATAAAACACGCAAAATGTATTTGAACATTTATATGTACCTATACAAATTAATTGCAGCCCGAATAAAACTCAGGTAAATTACAGGGTACCCTGACTACTGTATAGAAACATAGAATTTGATGGCAGATAAAGGACCACTTGGCCCACCCAATCTGCCCATTTCCCTACCTAATGGATAACATATGAACATACGAATGTGCTAACAGAAACAGACCACCCAGTCTATCTAAGTCTGCTTGAGTGTGCAGCCAACACCCCTAGTTTGTAGCTGCCCTACACCCTCCCCTTTGTCATCCCACTGCCACCCCCACCTCCCCCACCCTCACTCTTACCTGTTCCCTGTCCCATGCCATTTTGAAGCTGTTCACAGATTTACATGATACCACCCATTCTGGTAGGGTGTTCCATTTTGTTACCACCCTCTCTGTGAAATAGTGTCTCCTCATTTCCTTCCTAAATCTTTCCTCCTCTATTCTTAGCCTGTGCCCCCCGGTGACCCTCCCCCTCCTTTACTTAAAGACCCCATCTGCCCCACCCTTATTGATTCCTCTCAGATACCTGAATGTCTCTATCATGTCCCCCCTGTCCCTTCTATACTCCAGAGTGTACATATTCAGGTCTCCCAGCCTGCTGTCATAGTCTCTCCCCTCTATTCCACATATTATCTTTGTTGCCCTCATCTGCACCCCCCCTCCATTAGCCTGATATCACGCTATAGGTATGGCCTCCAAAACTGCACACAATACTCTAAGTGCGGCCTTACCACCGACCTGTAGAGGGGCAAGATCACCCTCTTTGCCTGGATGAAAAACCCCTCGCTATGCACCCCAGCATTTTGTTCACTTTGCAGCTACTTTCCTGCATTGGCAGTGTTGTTCATGGTCCCTGTTATCATTACCCCTAGGTCCTTCTCCTCCTCAGTGATCCCCAGCTTAACCCCCCCCCCCGCCAGTATTCTCTCTTTGGGTTCTTCACCCCAAAGTGCATAACCTTACACTTCTTTGCATTGAACCCCAGCCGCCACCTCTCTGACCACTCCTCTAGCTTGCGTAGGTCCCCTGCAGCTGCTTCCATCCCTCCTCTCCATCCACCACTGCTCCAATTTTGGTGTCGTCAGCAAACAGACTTACCTTGCTCACCACCCCATGTGCAATGTCTGATATGAAGAGCCCAAACAATACTGGCCCCAACACAGAGCCCTGTGGCACCCCACTCGTCACCGACCTTGGAGTTGAGAGCTCCCCTCTCACCACCACCCGTTGCAGCCTGCCACTCAGCCAGCTTGTAATACAGTTCATCATTTTTCCCCTACCCCTACATCAGTTAGCTTCTCCCCAAGCCGTCCATGAGGCACTGAATCGAAGGCCTTGCTGAAGTCCAAGTAAAGAACATCCACCGCATGACCCTTATTCAGCTCACCTGTCATCCAGTCATAATATTGTATGAGGTTGGTTTGACAAGACTTCCCTGAATCAAACCCATGCTGCCTCACATCCTGGAGGCCACTGTCCTCCAGGTACAACACCAGTCTTTCCTTTAGTATCATTTCCATGAGTTTGTACACTATGGAGATGAGACTTAGCGGACGATAATTACCCGGTTCATCCCTTGGCCTGCTCTTGTGTAATGGTACTACATGTGCCATCCTCCAGTCCAGTGGTACACATCCTGACTCCAGTGAGGTGCTGTACAGATCCGCCAGTGGCTCCGCCAACACCTCCACCATCTCCCTCTGCCCCCTGGGGTGGATACCATCTGACCCTGGTACCTTGTCTACCTTTCATTGCCCTCAGTCCCTCTAGGACTCTACTTGCCTCAATTCTTCCATCTGTTGCCTCCTCTCTCCCTGTCCCCACCCTCCCAGCCCATGCTGGTAGCGGTCCCCCTTTCTTCCATGAACACTGAGCAAAAGTATTCATTCAGTGCTTCTGCCTGCTCCTCCCCTTTTCCATCCACTCCCACCCCTTTTATCCTCACTATTGTCTCTTTTCACTTCTTTTCTCCCTGTATATCTAAAAATTATTTCTCCCCCCCCCATTAATTCCCTGTGCTAATCTCAGCTCCTCTGGGCGCCTTCTCTCACTTTTCTGGTCACCTCCTGGACCATCTTGTATATTCCTCCCTGTCCACTTCCTTCCCTGTCCCCCTAAACCTCTGGTGCGCCACTCATTTTGCCCTCACCACCTCCACAACCTCGCTGTTCAACCAGCATGGTTTTCTTGCTCTGCTCCTCTTACTCTGTGCCTTGGTGCAGGCTTCTGTTACCTCTGTAACCCCCATTTAATAATATCCCATTTCTGCTCCACGTCCATCTCATGCCTTATGCCCTCCAGTTTCCCGTTCAGTACTTCCTGCATCCTCCCAAAGTCTGCCCCCCTGAAATTTACCACCCGAGTAACTGATTTATCTGACTCCCTGCACATTGTGATATTAAACCACACCATTTGGTGATTGCTGTCGGCTAGTGGGTCCTCTACATTTATTTCCCTCGCTGCCTCCCCATTTGACAATACCAGATCTAAAGTGTTCTTTAGCCTAGTAGGTACAGTAACCAACTGTGTCAGGAGACCCTCCTGGATCGTGTCCAGGAGCACTTGCTCCCTAGCACTGGAGGTGACCGGAATGCTCCAGTCAACCCCCGGCAAGTTGAAATCCCCCATCATGACCACCTTCCCTTTTCTACATACCTTTTGATTTGTCCCCTAACTCCTGTCAAGCTCCTCAGACTGGGATGGTGGCCTGTATACCACCCAAATCTCAATTTCTACCCCTTGAGTCTAGGAGCTGCAGCAGATTGCCTCTGTTCTCCTTTCTTCTCCTCGTCCCTTGTACATTTGATCACGTCCTCACATAGACTGCCACTCCACCCCCCCCCCCTCCTTATGGTCTTTCCTGTATAATTTGTATCCTGGGATTGTCAGATTCCAGTTCTGGTGCTCAGTTACCCATGTTTCTGTAACAGCTGCAATATCCACCCTCCACACTGCTAAGAGTGCCTGTAGCTCAGCGGATTTGTTTCCTAGGCTTCTTGCATTCAATGAGACCACACTCCATAATGCCCCCTTCCCTAGCCTCCATCTCCTCCCTTCTACTCCCTCCTTTTTGGCCACTCTCAGTCCTTCCCTGCTAGCCTGGGGGGTAGGCTGTGACTCCACTCTATCGGATACCTGCCTACTTGCTGTTCACTTGCCACCCCCCCATCTAGTTTAAATCCACCCTTGTCACAATATACCTCCCCAGTCCTTGCTTTAATACCTCCTTGCCCTCCCCACTCAGGTGCAACCTATCCCTTGCAAACAGGTTGTTATTATCCCAGGTACTGCCCCAGCCGCCCACAACCCCATAGCCCTTAGTTCAACATCATTCTACCAACCATGTGTTCAACTCTCTAATCCTCCTTTTTCACTGTGCTTGCGTAGGGTACTGGGAGCACTTCGGAGAAGGCCACAGACTCCCCAGTCTCCTCGCACAACCTTCCCACATCCTCAGTCCTCTCCCTTGTTACCTCCACCATTTCCTCGGCTAGGTCATCTGTCCCCACATGTACCACAATGTGTGGTTTCCTCCTACCCCTCTTTACGCACCTTAGGATTGCCTGTCCTGCCATGTCTGCCTTTAATCCTGGTATGGACTCCACCCATATCTGACTGTGCCTCTCCCCCTTGCTGCCCCATCTGATCCCCTTGAGTATGGAGTCCCCCAACACCAGTACACCCCCCTCCTCTTTCCTTGTGCCCATCACCCCCCACCCAGGTTCTCATTTTGGAGCCACTCAAGACTGTGTTTTTACCATGTACCCCAGTGTCTTCCCCCCTGTCCCTCCCAATTAAGACCCCTTCCCTCCTCCTGTTTGACTGCCAACCTCCCTCTCCCTCCTCACTTCTCTGAATATTATCCCTCCCCCTACCACACCATGCTCAATCTCTCCACTAGTAATGCCCCTCACTCCCTCTTCTTTGTGAGTGCTATCCTTTGTGCAATCACCTCCTGCATCCTCTTTCCCATGTGTTGCTAGTAAAGTAAACATGTTCCCTATCCCCTTGGCCTTACTAGGTGCTTTCTCCTCCCTCCTGCCTACTGCTGCTCCTCTTTTTCTAGGTCCTACTAGAGTACACCCTTCATCAGCTGGCTTCCTGTCTAGTTTGCCCCCCCCCCTCCCTTGACCCACTGTTCCTTCTCTGTGGTGCCCCCACAATACTCTCAGATGTCAGCCCTCCTACCGATGCAATCCTCCCCCTATCCCGCAACCTCTGCAGCTCCATGCCAAGCCATTGAACCTCTTCCTCGAGCCTTCTTAGCCTGTGGCATATTGGGCACCCTTCCAGCCTCCACAGTATATTCATCCACATTGCTGCCCCACAACCATTGCACCCAACAATCCTACCCATGGTCCACACTACCTATACAGCCTCTCCACACTAACTATCCCTACAGCAAGTAGAATTAACTAATCCTAGCCCAGCCTTTAACAGAAATTTTACCTGATATATTCCAGTTGAAGGCCCTCCATAATATCCACCTATCACACTAATCAGCAATTCATTGTGGATGCTGTACTCCTATTTGAGACCTACCTATGCTTTTTCCCTGCCTCATGGCTGCATTATATGATAGAACTACATGAGCTGCACCTGAAGCCCCTTCCTCCAATTGCAGGGCAGGTGTTCCCTTATAAATGAGCTGTGCTCTGGGGATGGAGGAGTGGGGGAGGGTGGTATTAGGGATTAGGGCCCACACCCGACTCTCACGAGAGTGTATCAGCTTTGTGTCTGCCCCTCACTGCAACTCCTAACACTGCAACTTCCTCTGGAGGAAGGTCCCACACACACACAATCACTGTATTAAACAAGTCAGCACTCCTGCCCTAAAGTCCACAGACTGAAAAAGAATTTAAAGCTTATCCAGCAACTAAAATCCTTTCCCCAACTGCTCAACAAAAGAAGGTTCAGACAACCTCTGCCAGACCCCAACTGTTTCTGCAGTACTGCTATGTGAGAAGCCCTGGTATTTAAGCCCCAGTGAGCTGTAAATTGATCCTGGCTGAGAAGGACAGAAATGTCCCAAAATCTGCTCACAATGCCTGTAGAAAAGATAAATGAATATCCAGCTTCCACTATGGATCCCCCACATCATACAACACTATTAAACAAGTCAGCACTCCTGCCCTAAAGTCCACAGACTGAAAAAGAATTTAAAGCTTATCCAGTAACTAAAATTCTTTCCCCAACTGCTCAGCAAAAGAAGGTTCTGACAACCTCTATCAGACCCCAACTGTTTCTGCAGTACTGCTATGTGAGAAGTCCTGGTATTTAAGCCCCAATGAGCTGTAAATTGATCCTGGCTGAGAAGGACAGAAACTTCCAGAAAGCTGCTCACAATGCCTGTAGAAAAGCTGCAGATCCTAGTTAACCAACAGCCTACTTCCTCCCACCCCCAATCCCTAGAATTGCCTTATGTCTGTTCCATACATTCTTGAATTCCCTCACAGTTTTTGACTCCACAGCCTCCTCAGGAAGGCTGTTCCATGCATCCACAACCCTCTCCATGAAAAAATACTTCCTCACATTACCTCTGAGCCGTCCCCCTTCTATCTTGAAATTGTGCCCCCTTGTTCTTGCACACCTCTTTTTCTGAAAGATGCTACCCTCTTGGACTTTGTTGAGTCCCTTTAGGTACTTGAAAGTTTCTATCATGTCCCGCCTCTCCCTCCTTTCCTCGAGGGTATACATATTAAGCTCCTTAAGTCTCTCTTCATATGTCTTCTGGTGCAGACTCTGCACCATTTTAGTAAATATATATTGGCTTTTTTTTATATTCTTTGTAAACCAGGTAAGGCCCCACTAAGCAGAACTGTCTGTTTTCAGGGGTGACCCAGGAGCATAGGGGAGGGTAAGTGACTTGCTCAGAGTCGCACAGTATGCAGGTGGAGGTTATGGGAATCAAACCCAAGTCTGCTGGATGTACTCAGTTCAATCACTGTTTCTTATTCTAACCACTAGGCTATACTGCCAGCTATAATAACACCCAGATATAATGTTTTAATATATGATTTCAATAATAGTGCACAGTACCTACAGTGCAAATTATGAACATCAAACACTTTATAATGACGGAATGCAACAGTGGTCCCACTCCATAAGTCTGGTAGCAGGGAGGAGGCAGGAAATTACCGCCCAGTGAGCCTCACTTCTGTGGTGGTAAAATTAATGGAATCATTACTCAAACAGAGGATCTTGGCCTTCCTTGAAACCAGCAAACAACAGTATCCCAAACTGCATGGGTTCACGACAGGTAGGTTCTGCCAAACAAACCTAATCAAATTCTTTGACTGGGTTACAAAGACAACAGATAATGGGGGGGGGGGGCAGTGGATGTAGTCTACCTGGAGTTTAGCAAAGCCTTCGACTCTGTCCCACACAGAAGGCTGATAAAAAAGTTAAGACAACATAGGGGTGGGACCGAAAGTGGTGGTATGGGTAAAAAATTGGCTGCAAGGTAGAGCACAGAGGGTGCAGGTAAATGGAACACTATCAACAGAACAGAGGGTAACCGGTAGGGTGCCCCAGGGCTCCATACTAGGGCCTCTGCTTTTCAATATATTCATAGCAGACATGACAGGGAAGCTCAAGGGGAAGGTGTGTCTATTCACGGATGACACCAAGATAAGCAATCGAGTAGACTCCGTAGTAGGGCAAATAAACATGGAGGCAGACCTTAAGAAGCTGGAGGAGTGGTCCACAACATGGCAGCTGAACTTTAATGCCAAAAAGTACAAAGTCATGCACACAGGGAGGAGAAACCCAAATAAGGAGTACTTCCTGGGGGAAGAAAAGCTAGCAATGACCAGGCAAGAGTGTGACCTAGGAGTCATTATATTAGATGATTTAAAAGTGAGTAGACAATGGAGAAGGCAGCACTTAAGGCCAGAAGCATGCTGGTTTGCACTGGGAGGGGACTCACTACCAGAAAAGGAATTGCCACTGTACAGGGCACTGGTCCACCCCCACCTGGAGTATTGTGTCCAGTTCCGGAGACCACACCTTAAAAGGGACATTGACAGAATAGAGATGGTACAATGGAGGGCAACAAAAATGATACATGGAATGCACACAATTCCATATGAGGACAGGCTGAAGACATTAAACATGTACTCTCTGGAACAAAGGGGGGGGGGACATGATTGAGACTTTCAAGTACATTAAGGGAACAAACAAGGTCCAGGTTCAAGAACTTTTCAAGGCCAATGAGGGAGGCAGAACACAGAGTCATGATCTTAAACTAAAAGGGGGCAAATTCAGGACCGACGTTAGAAGATTCTTCTTCACAGAGCGGGACGGGGGGTGGACGCCTGGAACAGCCTACCAGCAGAGATGATAGGGGCCAAAACAGTGGTAGGGTTCAAGAATGCATGGGATAAGCAGAAAGCTATAATACAAATGAGGAGGTAGCAGGGAGGGCGTAGCAAGTAAGTAAGTAAACACCATGGGCAGACTAGATGGACCTCAAGGTCCCCTTCTGCCATCACATTCTAGGAACCTAGGTGATAGGTTTAAATACTTTATTGGCAATCATTTAAACTATCCAAGGGGGGAAGCACTGAAAAAGAGAAGGGAAATCCTAGCCCCCCCCATAAAAAAAAATCAGGGTAGTTAGTGAGGTAAGCACCAAGATAGAGAAGTCAACAGGGAGAAGGGCAGGGGTAAGTGGAAAAAAAGACAAAGGCAGTAAGGACAGGGATGGGGCAAAAGGGTAAGGCCATCAAAAATGGAGAGTAATGAGTACCAGTGCCCATAGTCTAGGTAACAAGCTCCCTGAACTGGTGGCCTTGATGGAAGAGGGATGACAGGATATCATGGCAGTCACAGAAACATGATACACAGAGAACCATGACTGGGATGTCAACATACCAGGGTACACAATCTACAGGAGAGACAGGGAGGGTAGAAGAGGAGGAGGAGGAGGAGTAGCTCTCTATGTAAGGGAAGGGATCAAAGCAACAGAACTAAAGGGTAAACAGGGAGGAGAGGAGGCACTGTGGGTCACCCTGGAGACTGGAAATGGCTCCACAATCTGCACAGGGGTTGTATACAAACCCCCATCTCAGGGGGAGGTAATGGACAAGGAAATGATAGAAGGCATCCTTAAGATGGCAGAGAAAGGGGAGATATTTCAGATGGGGGACCTGAATATGCCAGATGTTAACTGGAGCACCTTTGCTGCAGCCACATCCAAGAGCAGGGCCATTCTCGATGCCCTATAGGGGGCATGCCTCAGACAGCTAATGTTGGAACCCACTCAGGAGGGAGCAATCTTAGACCTGGTACTCTCAAGTGGGGACGGAGAGAGGATCTCCAATCTTGAAGTGGGTAGCCATCTGGGAACATGCGACCACCAAACAGTGTGGTTCACGATAAACTTAGCTGTAGAATCAAGCCACACAAAAGTGAAGGTATTGGACTTCAGTACTGGGACTGGTCCTTTGCAATGTCTTTATAAGTGACATTGCAGAGGGATTGGAAGAAAAAGTATGTCTCTTTGCAGATGACACAAAGATCTGCAACAGGGTTGATACACAAGGTGGCATGGGAAGAATGAGAAGGGACTTGGCAAGGTTGGAGGAATGGTCAAATGTATGGCAGCTTAGATTCAACGCAAAGAAGTGCAAAGTAATGCACCTGGGAAACAAAACCCAGGGGAAGAATACACAATGGGGAGTGAGATACTGACAACAACAAAAATGTAAAGGGACCTGGGGGTAGTTATATCAGATGACCTAAAGGTGGACAAGCAATGTGAGAAGGCAGTAAGGAGATCTGGGGGGATATTGGGATGCATAGGGAGAGGCATCACCGGTAGAAAACAAGAAGTTGTTATCCCTCCATACAGACAGTTGGCGAGACCCCATCTGGAGTACTGCGTGCAGTTCTGGAGACCCCAGACAGGGTAGAGGCTGTCCAGAGGAGGGCAACTAAAATGGTGCAGGGTCTGCACCAGAAGACATACGAAGAGAGACTAAAGGAGCTTAATATGTATACCCTTGAGGAAAGGAGGGAGAGGGGGGCATGATAGAAACTTTCAAGTACCTCAAGGCAATCAACAAAGTCCAAGAGGGTAGCATCTTTCAGAAAAAGAGATGTGCAAGAACAAGTGGACACAATTTGAAGAGAAAGGGGGAATGGCTCAGAGGTAATGTGAGGAAGTATTTTTTCATGGAGAGGGTTGTGGATGCATGGAACAGCCTTCCTGAGGAGGTCGTGGAGTCAAAATCAGTGGGGGAATTCAAGAATGCATGGGACAGACATAAGGCAATTCTAGTGGGAGGTAGGAGGAAGTAGGCTGTTGGTTAACTAGGATCTACAGCTTATCCGTTAGGTAGGGAAATGGGCAGGCTAGGTGGGCCAAACAGTCCTTACCTGCCATCAAATTCTATGTTTCTATGTTACTGAAACTGAATTATTCGCCACTCCATCTGCTTTTTTGTTCTTACACCAAAGTGGGTGAATAATTGACAGAGCACTGTAAATAGCTTTTGATCAGGCTTCATTATTCTACATCCAGAAACAGATAAAATCTGTGTATTCTGGATTTATTTAATATTGATTTTCTGTAGCTTACTAAATAGAATCTATTTAGCACTGTATGAGGCAGATGTTTGTAAATTTTGTAAGAGAGGCAACACATCCGTTTATGATTCATTTTAGGAACATACTTTTTTTTCATATTTAAAACATATTCAAGTTTCAGTGTATTTATTTAGTAGTTTATGCGGACTAATGAATGCTACAGAAAACAGTAAAGGATTTATTGTGAAGCACTCAGGGTCTATAGTAGAACTCCCCCAATTTCCCAGCAATGTTTGCAAAAATCTCTGCAATTTCAGGTTACTTTTCCCACAATTTTCCAGTGGCCCTGCCCATGTGTGCTGATACGTGTATATTTTTTTGTATCATCCAGTGTAATATAAATAGTAAAAGATGTTTAGGCACATACTAGATGAAAACTGTGGTTTCAGGAAGGAAAGCAGTCCTCAGCTGATGGAGAGGTTGGTGAGAAGCATGAGTGGCTAAACTAAAGCATGGCTGGTTAGAACAAAGCAGTATGCATGGTTTCCTTACTGATTCTATAAGCAACAAAGCAGAAAGAATGTGCAGCAGAGCAGCATTCATTTTAAGATGCTGAAATCTGGGCCGGCCCGCCGGCACTGCGCTACTGCTTGCAATGCCAGCGACCTGAGGTCAGAAGCAAACTCGGGTGGCTGGAGGTCTAGCCAGGGGAATAGGATCGAGAACCCCCTAGGGGCTGCTCTCCTCCTCCTGGAAGGGTGGACTGCAGGTCCCACTGCTTTACTGCCACCTGGGTGACCACAGGTGGTGGTGCAAAGGGGAGGATGCTGGCCAGGATCTGGAGCAGTGGCATATATCTACGTGCCCTACCTCCTTGGATCCCTTCAATGCAGGTGCCCTAAGGGACAGAGACCAGAAAACCAGAAATAATCACCCCACATCGGCCACTGGTAGAAGGGACTCGGCTGCCCCAGACTTCATAACCAGGCTGCATGAGGGATTGACTGGGCTGCCCGATGCCCACTAAGGGACAATGGAGGGGATGGCCTGGGGTCCCTTCCCTTCCTGTCTGGGGGGGTACAACCCAGGCAGGATGGGGCATGCCCACGGGAGTTCCAGAGCATTATCTGGGGTGAAGCTAGGGGATACACAGCCTAGGGATCTCTGAAAAGTGGAGATTGATGCTGTGAGAAGAGGGCATAGAAAGAGAAAATAAAAACATAAAAAAAGATGCTGAAATCTTAGGGATTCTGTGTCGTGACATGCAATTTCCATGAGGGACCAGTGCAAGAATTAAAAATCTGCATACCAAGCAGGGCTCAGTGATTTTTTCCAGTGTTACCAGTAAAAATGGAAAACCAGGGTCCTTGACAATGGGGCATTTCCAGGTAAGCCCCCACAGGGGGGGTTACACTTAGCTGCCATTACTGGCAAGTGTAGGGGTCCACAGCTCTTCAAAATGGATCATGCCAGCCAGTGCCAACCATGCAGTTTCACCGTTATCCCATCCAGCATGTCCTTTCATCCTAAAAACAAAGCTTTGGAGCATATGTAATACAAAAATAAACCTTAACAAAATATATAAATTTTAATATCTAATTTGAAAGATTTAAATAGAGATTCCTGGGGTGCATAGATAATCCTATATAGAAATAGATGTAGTATAGCGTCATGCCTACTTACTGTTTCCCCGGGGCTGATGAAAGGACAATATTTAAAAAAAGAAAGGGGGCGGAATTGCAAAATTGATGGACGGTGATAGACTGGTAGAGGAGGATGACCAAAAGGCTACGGTCCTGAACAATTTTTGTGCTCGATATTTACCAAGGAGAAAACCGGACCAATGACAGAAAGTGGAATAAGGGCAGTCGATAGAGTGATCAAGATAATGGAAGCACTGAAATTTACTACAGTTAGGATCAGGGAGGGGCTGGCAGCCCTCAGGCCAGACAAAGCACCGGGCCAGGCAAAATGCACCTGAGAGCACTGAAAGAATTGGCAAAAGAGTTAACTAAATCCCTAGCACACCTATTCAACTGCTCACTGAGAACAGCGTGAGCCAATGGGCGTTCAGCCCGTGCCATACTACACATTCCAGATATGTGAATGGATCCATTCACATATCTGGAATAATAGTGTATAATGAGACGCTGCACCCACTGGCTCACACTGTGGACCAATAGGCATACAGCCCTACCCACGGGTGTCAGTCGGCGGTGGCGGGCGGCAGGCTGGTGGTGTTGCCGCCCGCCGGCTGACTGGGGAGCGGAGTGGTGGGGCACAGTGGGCGGGTGGGAGGGGTGCCGCTAGACCACCAGGGATATTGGACATTAATCATTATTATATTACAAATGCCTAATCGCAAACAGCGGTCCACTGGACCACCAGGAATATTGGACATAATTCATCTTTTTGTTATACAAATGCCCGTGATCGGGCAGACAGTGGTCCACTGGACCACCAGGGATATTGCACATAATTCATCTGTTTGTTATACAAATGCCCGCAATCGGGCAGACAGCGGTCCACTGGACCACCAGGGATATTGGATTTCCTTGTTGTACTGCAGCCCGCGATCGGGCTGTGGAGCACATTGCCGGCTGCAGGGGGCATCGGTCCCTGACAGCTGCTGCCTGGCAGGGCGCCAGGCGCAAGTCGTCGGGGATCGGAGCACCTGCATGCAAATGGGGCCATAATGACATGCAAATGGCCCCATTTGTGCCTTGCATACATTATGGCCCCATCTGCATGTCAAGTTTTGAATATCGCGGTTACTGTGCATAGTGCAATGTAACTTGGGCTAGCATATCCCCATGCCCCACTCTGGCCACTTGCGCTGGCGCAGTGCCACTGCGCCATGCACACTGCGGGTGGCCAGGGTGCGATATTCAATGATGCTGTGCCATGGCACAGCTCCATTGAATATCGCCCAGTCCACACCCCTGCGCAGCCAAGTTGCGCTGCGCCCAAGCTTGAGTCACAGCCTGGCGCAGTTTGAATATCTGGGCCATAAAGTTTTCTTTTTCCCAAGCCCCTTAGGTTTGTGTAGCCCCCTTCCCAAAACAATCCTAGATGTTTCCCTGGCTCACCTGACACTATGCGAAAACTTCCAGAAGTGCAGCTCTTCAGTTGCTCAGTTCTCAGTTCTCTGCCTGACTCTGCTCAGTTCTCTGCCTGACTCTGTTCATTGCCATGTGGATGGTGGTGAGAGTGTGGTGGGTGCATAATGATGTCAGCAATAGTGTGTACAGGGCTAGGACTACTTGACCGAATTGCTGTTGTGGTATCCTTTGGTTTGGTGGGGGGAGGCAGAGAGAGGAAGAGAGGGGAACATGGTATAAAACAATGGAGGGCACACTGTGTGTGATAGCATTGCAGTCCTTTATTTTTGCTGGGGCAGGACGCAAAGTAATAGGAGGATAAATGTGCAATAATCACAGTATTTTTTGGCTTGCATTTTTTTCCTGTATAAGTGAATAAAAAAATTTATCATTACAAATGTGGGCTAGTGCAACCATCTGTGGGCTAGTGCAACTTTAAATCAACTTGTCCTCCTGGCTAGTGCAAAAAAGGTTAAGGATTACCCCTGCTGTAGAACAACATTGAACAGTGACATGGTGGGTCAACATTGCTGATTTTTAGAGATGGAGTAACAGAGAGTAGCAGAGAACTAAACAAATGTAAGCCCCCTGTAAATGTGGGGCTTATATTCCCACTGTTAGGCATCCTTACCCTCCTGCCCCCGTGCTAGGAAATGGGTTTAGTGCACTGCAGAATATTGCTCTGGACGCCTCAAGGTGGCAGCAGAGAGTGGTAACGGTATAAAAAGGGACTGACAGGAAGTAGCAGGGCCTTTTCCAGCTCAGGCGTTAGGCCTGGGGCTGGAGGGGGAGGCTGGAAGAGTAGCATCAGGAACAGATAAGGTGGGCAAGTGAGTGAGCCGACAGTCCAGTGGAAACCCCCAAAGTGCAATCAGGATGGTTTGTTGTCATGCCGTGTGTGAGGAGTGGAGGTATGGAGCTCCGTTGGGGACACAGGTAGCCAGGTCCTGTGTCGTTGGGGGCTAGGGCATTAGGAGCCTTTAGCAAGGCCTAGAGAGAGATGTAGGAGCCCTTAAGAAGCCCGTTGGTGTATACCCAGGGCTGGGAGGACTGTGGCAGGGCCCCCTCAGGAGGACAGCCAGGGGCAGAGGTTACCCTTGTACCCCGCATGGCAGCCTGAGGGGGTTGATGGAGCCGGGGAGCCTTTCACCCAAAACAGGGGGCCTGTTTGGAGGGACAGGTCCTGGGGTGCTGGTCCATTTAAAGTCCGGGTAGGTTGCAGGCCAAAGAAATAGCAGACCTTGGAGGGTGGCCCCCATGCTGAAGCTTAACTCAAGCCCAGGAGCAGAAGCAGGGATGTGGGCCTGGCAGGGATCCCCCATAGGAAGTAGGTACCAGCAGAACCCCTGGACTGAACTGGGGGGGGGCTATGGAGTACTGAGGCAGAGCCAAGTGATCGTGGCAGGTGTGGCCTCAGCACTGGTAACAGTGCCAGCCGTTTGAAGGTGGGTTGGGGCCTGGGTCATCAGGAAAATTCCTGGATACTCTTGTGGCTTGGGCCAGCACCCAGGGGTCCAGGTGGGGAGGGCTGTTTGCTTACCCATGCCAGTGTAAGGGGGGACGACCAATGCCAAAGTGAAAGGGACCTGTGAGGAAAGAAAAGGAAGGTTGGCTTACCGGATCCATTCTATGCCAGGAGATTGCAGGGATCTGTGTTCCACTGAGTTTTGGGTAGAGCACCTGACAGAGTGAAGTGGTAGAAAGGGAGAATCCTTGATGTGTCTGCTAAATCTATGGTTTCTGCCATTTATCAATGTCCAGCCCGAATTGTAAAAAGTTAAAGCCCCATGAAGCTTATTTATTTATTAGAAAAGAATGCTGACCCCTGTATCACTGGAATCATTTGCCATACAGGTGAAAAATTAAAGACAGTCGGGGAGAAACAGTGGTTTGTGCTTTATTTGACTGTAGGGGGAAGCTAATGAAATGAAATCCTTTTTTCCCCCTCGTATTTGCAGTCTAATAAATTTTCCTTGAGTTGCATTCCAGGGGCAGAATCCAGCCTTGTTGGGGCTGCAAGGGCTTCCTGAGTCCTCCGAAGGTGAAGAGGAAGGTCTCGGTCCAGTGGTCAATTTGGGGAGGAGATCAGATGCTGAGATAGAGGAGGTAAAGTGCACAGCTATGAAGATGGTAAGCAAGCAGGAGACAACTGTTTTCCCTGCTGTTTTAGTGTGCAAAAGGTCTCGAATGTTGGTGCTTTGAGTGCTCCCCTTTTTCTGCCTGGAAGAACTGCGAGCGAAAAGTTCTGCCCCCTAGACGGGGCAGGAAGGGGGGGGACATAAAGTAAAAAAGTTACTGTGGTATTTTTTTTAAACTGCTGCTGGCCTGGTTTTGGCTGGGTCAAGAAAGTGTTATAGTCTTCTTGTCATATAATCTTTTTTCCAGTCGATTTTAATTTAATGAGTCATGCCTTGTTGTGCATCGTCAAGGGTAGAGTCATGGGTCGGCCTTTATGATTCGTGTGGACTTTTAATGTTATGCTGTGTTTATTATCTGACTGTTATTTTTTTGTATTGTATTACCTTTTATTACTTTGTTTCTGTGAGGTGCCCAGAGCCCCCTGCGATAGGCGTCATATAAATAAAACTGCCTTGCCTTGCCATGCCTTGCCTTGTGACTCTATCTTGTTTCATGATGCACCTCACAAACATAGCTTAGAAAGTTGTTGGACTCCTCCTGGGAATTATTATTAAAAATTCCCAGGAGGAGTCCACAAACTCTAACTACGTTTGTGAGTGCATCATGGAACAAAATAAGTCACAAGGCAGGCATGCAAACAAACGTACCTTATTTACATGTCGCCATCGCAGGGGCTCAGAGCACCTCTACAGAAATAAACAAACTAATAAAAGGTAATACAATACAAAAAAATTAAATAATTTTATTTACTTTTTGTTTACCAGGAAAGTAGTAGTAGGCAATTCTGCCTTATCCTGAGGAAAGGGGTTGATACAGATTGAAACCAATGGGAACTGAGCCAGATTAAGCTGTTGATGGTAGTTTTAAGTGAATGGAGAAATTTAAATATGACACAGGGAAAATTCCATGATGACTCATTTTTGAGAAGTGCCATGGGATCACTAACATCCACCTGAACAACCTCCAGAACAGGTAGACAGGACCTCGGTTTAATGTCTCATCTGAATCTGAAAGACTGCACCTCAGGAATGCAGCACCCCCTTATGCTGCACTATAGTGTCATTATTATTATTGGGCGCTATGCATGATGCCAACGTGCCAGAGAAGCTGGGCACATTGGCATTGTTACATGTGAATGCCGTGGAGCGGGGACCATGTGGCATTCACTAACGCGGCATATGACAGTTACACACACAATCCCCGGGCCGCGTAGACAGCACCACACCGGAGGCAGGCAGGGGGCGTGGCAGCACTATACGCCATTCACAAAGGCGCGTAGTGCAACTCACCGGGGGCATAGGGCTGAGCAGAAGACACCAGGGGAGACCCTGCTGTAACCGTGATATGTGGCCAGGCCTACACACCCACAGAGTCCTCCCCGACCCGGCAACATGTGTGAAGCCCCCCCACCATCTGCACGGCAGTCCCATCCCCATACCACACATAGCATAGCAGCCCCCTCCCCAGTGATGTGAATGTCTCCCAACAGACTGAGGTGCCCCGGTGCACACATTCCAACCCTCGACCCGGTACCCCGACACAAGCAGTGTTGTACATTGGACCCCCGACACTGTGAGGTGCCTGCCAACACATACCGATCCCCCGACACCGGTACCCTGGCTCAGTCATTGATGGACTCCGGTTCCCCCACCTGTGGCACTCACAACACCCCTCACCCCCGAACCTGCTTGCTGGTGCCGCGGCTAGTGCCAGTGAGTGGCACAGCCCTCCACACACCGCTATGGCCACCCGCCATACAACTGATGCTGGGAGCATGCTGCCTATAAATAGACAGTGTGCTCCTGGCATCAGTTGTACGGCAGACAACTAAGGAGGTGTGTGTGGAGGGCTGTACTGCTTGCCGGCAATAGCCGCAGCACCACCATGCAGATTTGGGGGTTGGGGGGTGTTATCGGTTGCTGCAGGTGGGGTAAAGGATCACTGTCCACTAATGACTGGGCCAGGTACCGTGTCGGGGACCAGCATGTGTGGGCAGGCACCTTAGAGTGTCCTGGGAGGGGAACCACTGTACAACAGTGCTTGTGCTGGGTACCGGGTCAGGTGGGGGGTCACCGGCATGGGGTGGTGGATGGGGCAGTGTCGTGTGTTGGGGGGGTCTGCATCTGGTACCCATCGGGGTTGGGACTGGCACTGCTGCCTGTGTGGCGGGCCCTGTATTCTTTGGGGGGCATTGCTGCTGGAGGGGTGACCCCAGGCCACTGGGGTGGGTATTCTGCAGGGGGACTGCAGAACAGAGTTGGCATGGCCATGCGGGTCCGGGTGCATGTAGGTGCTATTCATGCACCCGGACCTGTGCTATCCCACACAAGGCATCCACTCTTGAACCTGATACGGGCATCCAATTGGATGCCCACATGGGTCCACTGATCTGCCCTTGGCCACCCTGCATGGTCCTGCGTGCCATGGGGGAAGGGCAGCGAATTGGTGGTGGCCGTTAGTAAGTACCAGCCAGTGCACACCTATCTGCGGGTGTGGAGCTACGCAGGCAAGGCAGGCAAGGTATGCCCCTTTGGCGCATACCTTACACCCCTTCATGCAGAGTGCCCATTATTATTAGTAGTAGTAATATTTTATTCATCAAACATGAAGAGGTATGCAATCCTGTTGAGCCAGCACTCATTTACAAGGGACATTGTTGTGTAAAGATGTGGTTTCAAGAATAACATTTACAGAAATTAGTATAGTACAGTGTATGCTATACAGTTATATTTTAGTACAATCAGAACAATATTTGTTTACGTACCTACATACTGTACATGTTGTACATATACATTCTAATAAATATGCAGCCTAATGAGTATTCAGAGGGTTGCTATAGAGATCCTACTTGTTGTTGGGGGAAATTGTCACCCGTCGGCAAAGCTCGGGCAACATATTTTTGGCAAGGAGGCTTGGGACAGGAAGCAATCTTTAATTTTATTCCAGGAGATTGTTTTGCCCTGGGATCTCAAGTGTTTCAGTAGATTGTTCCACGTTTGGGGATCTTGATAATAGATTGCAGAGTAGCATATCTTAGTTTTTAGTGGGGGGATCTTGAATTCTATTGAGGATACTGACCTTAATCCAGTATTTGGGACCTTTAATTTTACATTCTCACATTTATATTCTGGTAGCCTAACTTTATGGCATTTTAGCATTAGGCTTTTTTTATGTAGTTGTCTTCTTAGGTCCAGGTGCATCCATTTTAATTTTCTATATAAGTCACAATGGTGAGTGTGTCTTGGGGCATCAAGTGTGAACCTTGCAAGGCGATTGTATAACACATCTAATCTCGCGAGGTCTGTTCCAGAGGCCCCATCATGTAGCACATCCCCATAGTCAATGATGGCGATAATCAATGTGATAATTACATGTGGTCTTGATTTTAGTGGTAGCTCTCTTTTCATCTCATGTAACACACTCAGTTTCTGTTCAAGTTTTTTTACTATGTTGCCTATATGGGTGCTCCAGCTGCAGTGTTCGTCTATCCAGATTCCTGAGCACTCATAGGCTTCCAATTGTTGCAGGGTGGTTCCATCTTGTGAGGCAATGTTCAGAGTATGGCCATCTTCAAGATTTTTGTTCTTCTGTCTAAATAGCATGACTTTTGACTTGCTGGTATTTAAGATCAGCTTGGTGTTGTTAAAAAAACAGTTGTAACAAGTCAAATGCTTCTTGCAGATTGTTTTGTATACGTTGTAATTCAAGGGCTTTTGTGTATATTACAGTGTCATCTGCATATAAGTGACGTTTTATTTCCGGATTTACAAACGTGAGGTCAGAAAGGACAAGGACAGCCGGCCCAGTGGTGCTGAGGGCTGAGGCACTGGATGCCTTACCTCGCACTACCCTGGCAACCTAGGTTCGGGAATAACCTCAGGTCATCAGAGAGCCAAAATGGGGGGGTTGGGGGTGGGAGCAGAATTGAGATGCCTAACAGTAGTTCTCCTCTCCTGGGGAGGGGGGATCCCCATCCTGCAGTCCCGCCACCTCCGGGTGGAGGTCCGGTGACAGTGCAGGTGGGTATCATACAACTGGTAGGGTGGGGCATCCCATAGTGCATGGCACATGCGTGCCTCCACCAAAATGATTCAGGGTCAGCAAAGTAAATCCTGAGGAGCACCTCTGGTCACTAAATATGTACTCACTGGAGGTCAGAAGGGAGATGGTGGATATGACTGAGACCTTCAGATTCCTTAAAGGAATTAATAAGGTGAACTGCTGGGAATTATTCAGCATTGGCATTTTACCCCAAGTTCATTGTGTGTGGTCAGACCCTTCAACCTTCTGATCTTCCAGCTTCAGAGGTGAGTGTACAACCTGTTGAGTCACTGACACTGCCATTGGGTTGAATTGGTGGGGCATATCATGGCACACAGAAACACTTCTGCTTCAAGCAGAAACATAGAAACATAGACAATGATGGCAGAAAAAGGCCAAAGGTCTATCTAGTCTGCCCAAGGTCCCTAAATACCTGGAACCTTCCTTGGCACCTAATGTTCCTCCAGGGTACTAACCCTCACAGTACTATCCCTATTCTCATCCTTGGGTCTGTCTCCCTGGGAACCACTATTCCCTTCATTCTGCCCCACTCCTGCCTGAATCCCCTGACTATGTTCGCTCCCACCACCTCAACCAGCAGACTGTTCCAAGGTTCCACCACCCTTTCCGTAAAGAAGTATTTCCTCAAATTCCTCCTGAATCTCCCACATGCTTATAAAACATAGAAACATAGAAATTGTCAGCAGAAAAGGACTGTTAGGCCCATCCAGTCTGCCCGTAGGCCCTATAAATGTATGCGTCCACTCACCCTAAGTGATCAATGGCTTTCCATCACTCCCTTCCCGCCCAAGGTTCCTTGTGCTTGTCCCAGACATGTTTAAACCCCTCCATTGTGTTTGCCCCTACCACCTCTTGTAGCAGACTGTTCCAAGCGTTCACCACCTTCTCAGTGTAGAAAAACTTCCTCACGTTACCTCTTAATCTACCCTCCTTCAGTTTCACATTGTGCCCCCTTGTTCTGGTATCTTTTTTACACTGGAAAAGATCCCCCACCTGCATCTTGTTTATGCCCTTGAGGTACTTAAAAGTTTCTATCATGTCACCCCTTTCTCTCCTC
Source organism: Neoceratodus forsteri (assembly GCA_016271365.2). NCBI lineage: Eukaryota > Metazoa > Chordata > Ceratodontiformes > Ceratodontidae > Neoceratodus > Neoceratodus forsteri. The sequence goes on from CM028129.1 coordinate 544,123,047, forward strand.
TCCTCCAGTGAGTACATATTGAGGTCTCTTAGTCTCTCCTCATATGTTTTGTGGTGCAAACCATGCACCATCTTTGTTGCCCTTCTCTGGATAGCCTCCACCTTGTTTATGTCCTTATGTATGTGTGGTCTCCAGTACTGCACAAAGTACTCCAGGTGAGGCCTTACCAGTGTTTTATACAATGGCACCATCACCTCCCACCTCCTATTACTAATACCTCTGCCTATGCACCCCAGCATGCCACTGGCCCTCCCTGCAGCCTTTGCGCACTGCTTTGATACCTTAAGGTCATTAGATATGATAACCCCTAGGTTCCTTTCCTCTGGTGACAGTTAGCACCTCCCACCTGTCCTGTAGCTCTCCCCAGGGTTCCCCCTACCCAGCTGCATTATCTTGCACTTTTTTGCCTTGAACCTCAGTTGCCACACCTCCGACCATCTTTCAAGCTTCTCCAGGTCTCTTTTCATTTTCTGCACCCCTTCTGGAGTATCCACCCTGTTGCAGATCTTGGTGTCATCTGTAAATAGGCAGACCTTTCCTTCTAGCCACTCTGCAAAGTCACTAATGAAGACATTGAACAAGACTGGTCCCAGTACTGATCCTTGTGGCACTCCGCTGGTCACCCCTCTCTCCCTGGATTGGATCCCATTTACCACAGCCCTCTGCCTTCTGTCCATCAGCCAGTTTCTAACCCAATGTATCACCTTATGCCCCATGCCCAGATTACTCATCTTGTTAACCATCCTTCTGTATGGGACAGTATTGAAGGCTTTGCTAAAATCTAGGTAGGCAATGTCTATGGCCCCTCCCAGATTCACTTCCCTAGTCACCCAATCAAAAATATCTATCAGATTCATTCGACAAGACCTTCCTGATGTGAATCCACGTTGCCTCAGATTCTGGGCACCAATGGATTCCAGGTGTGCCACTATCCTTTCTTTCAGCAGTGTCTCCATGATCTTCCCCACCACTGAGGTGAGGGTGGCTGGCCTGTAGTTCCCCGCTTCCACCCCACTACCACTTTTGTGCAGTGGGACCACATGCCACCTCCTCCAGTCCTCTGGAACCATGCCTGAGTTGAGTGACTCTATGAACAGGGTGGCCAGAGGCGCTGCTAGTTCCCTCCGCAGCTCCCTTAACCCTTAGGCTGCCGACAGAATTATAACGTATAGGAATTTTGGACTGATATATCAATCCGACGACCTGCAAAGGTTAATAACCTTGGGTGTACGTCATCTGGCCCCATGGCTTTATCCACCTTCAGCTTTGTGAGTTTCTCCAGAACTCTCCACTGTGAATGGACTGATGTCCACCGCTCCTCCCCCAATTGCCTCTGTTTCCCAACTGTGGTCCTTGACCCTCTCCCTCCTCAATGAATACTGAACAGAAGTATTTGTTCAGTATTTCTGCTTGTCTAGATCCCCTCCTTATGTTCTCCTTCTTCCCCTATGAGCCTCACAACCCCCGTTTATCTTCTATCGCTGATGTACCTATAGAATGTCTTGTCCCCTTTTTTCACAGTCCATGCTAAACCCTCCTCTGTCTGTGACTTGGCTTTCCTAACAGCCTTCCCTGCTTCTTTTAAACATTCAAGGTACACCTCACTGTCCCCCTCCCTTGGGTCCCCTTATACTTCCTGAAACTTACTCTTTTAGCCCTTACTTTGTCTCCCACCTCTTTAAAGAAACATAATGGTTTCTTTCTTCTTTTCCCTTTGGGCACTATCCTAATGCATTGGTTGGTTACCTCCATAATGGCTCCTTTTAGTCTCCCCCACTGTTGCTCCACCCCCTCCATTACCTCTACCTTTTCCAGGGCTGCTCTTAAACATCTACCAATTTCATTGAAATCCACCCTCCTGGAATCTAATTCCTTGTGTGGGTTAACTGAGTCCTTGTCTCCATGCCAAACCATACCATGTGGTGGTCGCTGGATCCCAGCTGCCCTTCCACCTGGATTCCTTTGACTCTGTTCCCATTGGTCCAAACCAGGTCTAGAATCAATTTGTCCCTGGTTGGCTCATGCACCAGCTGTCTGAGTTCAACCCCCTGCAGGGATTCCAGGATGGCCATGCTTCTGACTGAAGCAGCTGCCTGGGTGGTCCAATCCACATCTGGCAGATTGAAATCTCCCATCAACAGGATTTCACCTTTAGCTGCCATGTCATGAATTTCCACCACTAGTACCCTGTCCACTTCCTCCCTCTGTGCCAGAGGTCTGTAGATCACCCCTGTATGTATTGCTGTGCCATTTCCTGGGTCGGGGGTGACCCACATTGCCTCAGCCTCCCCCTGCCTTCCCTGTACTTCTATAGCCTTTATGCTTTCTCTGACTTGAGAGTGGGTTAGACACATCACTTTCTATGTTATTTGCCTTTGCTGCTAATAGTACAGCACATCCAAAGTTTGCTACATCAACTCTGTAATGTCTGGTGAATGTGTGTAGTGAAGCCCATGTGGCCGCCGCATAAATGGCCTCTGTGGTGGTCATATTCTTTTCCACCCAGGATGTGGCTAGTGCCCTGGTTGAGTGTGCACTGAGGTCCTTTGGTGGGTCTTCATTGGTGGTCTTGTACACCTCTACTATCACTGTCTTGAGCCAAGATGCTATAGCAGAACATGATGAGAATGTCCTTTCCTGTAGCCTTGCAGTATGATAAATAGACGATCTGATCTACGTATGTCCTTGGTTCTGTTTACATATATGGTTAGTATTCATTTCATGCCTAGAGTCTGCAGTTGAGGTTCTTGCTCTACTTCTTGTGATGGCATGTTTGCCGTTAATTCTATTACAGGCCCCCCTTTTACCTTCCCTGTCCCTTCTAAACAGTGTATAGCCAGTACATTGACCTCCCAGCTGTGATTAGCAGAATACCATGTCTCTGTTATTGCTGCTATGTCAAGGTCTGCATCCATTATCAAGGCTTGCAGGTCTGGAACCTTATTTCCCAGACTGTGGGCATTTGGAACATGATCTTCCCTGTTTTACACCCTGCCCCCCCATTCCTTTTTTCTCTACTTTGCCTCTTACCCCTGCCATGGTATTCATGCACATGTGCTCTTTCCCCCTCTTTATCCCCCCTTATACCTGTTTTGCCTGCCTGCCCCTCACTGCTCACTATAGTTTCTGTTGTCAGCTTGTACTTTTGCATGTTCCCGTGGGGGGGGGTTCTACGACACCTGGCTCTCCCCCCTTGGCCAGTTTAAATGCTCTCTGCTGAAGCATTCCAACTTCCCACTAAGGACTAAGATCCCCTTTCTGGACAGATGCAGGCCATCCTCCTGATACAAGCTCACATCTGCCCAGGTTGTGCCCCAGTCCCCTATAAAGCCAAATCCTTCCCTTCCACACCAATCCTTCAACCAGGAGTTGAAGGTTCAAATGTGGAGTGCTCTGGCCTCCCCATGCCTTGGACAGGTAGCAACCCTTGGAATGAGATGTAATGTGCTATCTGTTTCAGGGTCCCCCCCCCCAGCTTTCTGAAATCCTTCTGGACTCTGGCTAACTCTATCCTTCTCCTCACCAGGTCATTTGTCCCCAGGTGGACAATGACATCCAGCTCCTCCCTCCTGGCTATTGCCCTAGCGATCCTATGGATTCGCTTCCCATCCCTCCATGCAGCACTTCCTGGGAGGCACTTGACCTCCCTATCTGCCCTGCTAGGTGTACCTAATTTCACACACCGCACAGTAGAGTCTCCCACTAGGAAAAGCTTCCCTCTCCTCCAGAGTTCCTTGACCCTCTTCCCTGGGGCTCCAGCTTGGAGGTCCCAACCATCCTCCCTGGTCCCAGCTGTGGCTGCCTGTGTGAGGCATTCCTGTTCCTCCAATACAGCGTAGGAGTTATTAAGCTGGACTGGTTGGGGGATGTGCCTCTGACCATCTCCCCACCCTCCCTGAGCCCACTGTGGTCCAGTCACTCTTCTTCTTCCTGGGCAACCTTTGAGGTTCAAGTTGTGGACCCAGTGGTCTCTCAGTGGGGGTGTACGCTGCTTGTAACCTGGCCACCTCTGTACGGAGACAGGCAACCTCCTCCCTCAGCCCAGAGAGGTGCCTGCAGATAGGGCAGCATCACAACCTCCAGAATGTCTCCCTGAAGACTGTAGCTCCACAGCCACTGCACCGTACCACTCCTGTCATGTCTGATGTGACCTGGCCTGCAATATAATCTAGGTGTGGCCTCTAGATGAACCCCTATGCTCCTCCTTGTCCTTAGTGTGGAACTTCCTGTGTGGGGGAAGGTGTAACACTATAAGCCCACACCCTATATAATGAGGACTAGCCCAGGGGTGGGCGGGTTGAGGGTTGGGTGGGATTACCTCCTGGCTGAGTCCAGAAACAATCAGCCGAGGACCCCTCTACCCTATGTTCACAGAGGACAAGCCCCAATGATCAAAAAACAATCCCACAAAATCCACTGAAATATGAGATCTGCACTTAAGGTAACAGACTCAGCCAAGTACAAACAGTTACAAGCTTACCAGTAACTGAATCCTTCACTCCTGCCCAAACAAAATGGGGAATTACAGTGAATGGCAGTTAGGAAAAGACCTCAGTTTCAAACTACACTAATCCCCTGAAATATGAGACCTGCACTTAAGGTAACAGACTCAGCCAAGTACAAACAGTTACAAGCTTACCAGCAACTGAAAACTTCATTTCTGCCCAAACAAAATGGAACAATGTCCATCCTCTCGTGTTCACATGACCATGAGTTGGTATGCAGACTGAATAATTCCTTGTAATTCATGTTATTAAATCCTGTGAGGAATTTGAATGTCTCAGTTATATCTCTTGTCTCCCTTCTGACCTCCAGTGAGTACATATTTAGTGACTTGAGATGCTCCTCACTGGATTTATTTTGCTGACCCTGAATCATTTTGGTCACTTTGTGCTGCATTGTCTCCAACCTGTTCTTGTCCTTTCTGAGGTCAGGACTCCACAACTGGGCACAGTACTCCAGGTGAGGCCTCACAAGGGCTCTGTAGAGGAGAAGAATTACCTATTTTCTTCTGCTTTCAGTACCCCTCTTGATACATCCCAGCATCCTATTTGTTTTGCTATAGGCCTTGATGCACTGTCTCATTGTTTTTAGGGAATTACTGGTAATAACTCCTAAATCATGTTCCTCATCTGTAGTGCTAAGCAATGTTCCCTCTAATTTTCAGTCTCTGTGGGTGGGCGACTGATGTGAGTGTGCGGCACTTTGTGCAAAAAAATTGATTCATGTGCGCAAATTGGGTGGCCCAAACAAGTGATATATCTTATTGCCAATAAACAGTAGAAAACATAACCAAACACTCAAATACTCAATGCAAATTATAAATACACATTCTGACACAGTCCAAAGCTTGGATGTGCATTGTGCACCATAATAGTATGAACTGAAAACATGTGTAAACTATGTACATTTTGAAGAGTCTTGCATGCATCTAAAAGGGGTGCTGCTGATGATGCATCACTAAGAAATCAACATTTACTATTTTTCTCTTCTGTCTTTCCCATTCTTCCAGTGGACTTATATTTTATTAAGATCCATTTTTCCACCAGATGTTAAAAACAATTTTGTCGCATCAGCATATCTAAATGGCTTTCTTCCAAGTGGGTTTCTTTGTTTGCTCTTAATGCAGTTCATGAGGCTGAGGCCTCTTTCACAGTCAGCACTAGAAGCTTAGAATGTAGTAGTAGTAGTAGTACAATTTATTGTTCATCATAAAGCAGTTACAATTTACTAAAATCAGGACAAAATACATAGTAAATATAAACAGACAATAAATAAATCAACAGGGAACTTAAACATCTTTACAGTGCAATTCAATTTAACAGAGTACCTTTTTCACATAAAAAACCTCCACAAAACTTCAAGTCCCCCTAATAAACTTTACAAATTAATTGAGATTATAAATCTTGCAAAGATCTCTACCATGCTCTTCTCTTTCATAGTAAACAAATATTACAAAAGATCCTGCAGGGGGAGGCTAAGATCCCCTAACAATCCACCCAGCAGTTTTTTCCTAGTTGATTCATACCTAGGACACAAGAGTGCCACATGTTTGAGATCATCTATAGTCCCCACTCCACATTTACAATATGGAGAAAGTACCCCCTCTCTTTTGTCTGAAATGAATTCATTGAGCATTATAGTTTTCAGTTCCGAATCTTGTATAGATTCTTCTTTGTTTAGGACAGGTTAAAAGAGAGAGATATGGCTCATATCCCCATGAAATCTTTACTTTTTTATAAAATCCATATAGCTTAAGCTTGGAGAGTTGAACATAGAAAGAATTTATGTCTTAAGTCAGTAAGCCTCAATTTGATATCCTGCCTAATCTCCTCAAATGGTCTTGTGTAAATTTTTATATAAGAGGTGGCCCAATCTGGCCAGCATTATTGATTCCTTAATAAGTTGAATAAAGGGATGTACATATCCCATGCTTGCCAATTTGATGGCTTCCACTACACACATTCTGGAATATCTTTGTTGGGGCAAAAGAATAAGTTTCAACAGAGAGAATCTGTCGTTCACAGATGAGAGAAGTCAAGGAACATTGTCCTACCTCCTAGGAAAGAATACAGCTTGGAGTTCCATTTAAAAATATTAAGATATATCTATAGAGTTTATTCAGAATTATTTCTAATTCTCTAACCTTAGTATAATCCCAGATTTCAGAAGCAGATAACATGCTCATTCTTATTTTGGCATTAACAACTCTTGATACCCCACTCATCAATGATTTCACCATCTTGCTGTTAAATATTTTTAGAGTATTTACAAAAGATCCCATTTTAAATTGAATAGCCTCCAAATGTTTGGTCCAAGATAGGCTATAGGCAAAATAGTCATAACCCTTAACAGAGTCTATATGGTTACCATTTAGTCTAAAGCCTATGTATTCTTGGTTTGAGAGCCAAAAACTACAATGTTAGTCTTGCCAAGATTAACATTCAGTTTCCTTTGAAAACAGAGATTCAAAGTGAGCCAATTTTCTTTTAAGACCTAGGACTGAAGTAGAGAGCAAGACTAAATCGTCTGCATATGCTAAACATTCAATCCTTTGATCATTAATTTTTGGAGTATGAAAATCTGGGTTACCTAGCTGATCCAAGACTGTATTAATGTAGATGTTAAATAGAGAGGGGGCCAAAATACACCCTGTCTGCCCCACATTTGTCTCAAATCTATCATTTAGATGACCATATTGATTATACTGGACCCTTGCCACGTATTTTCATAGAGTATATTATTTAACATCAAGTGAGGCCTCCAACTTCAGATCCCTTAATGTAGCCCAATGGATTTTTCTACTAATGCTGTCGAAGGCTGAGGAGAAGTCCACAAAACAGCAATATAATCTGTTTTTTCTTACTTTATTATACTTCCAGATCAGGTGCTGAAGCATGTAATAGTGTTGTACTGTAGAACAGTCCTTCCCAAAAATTATTCTGTGCCTCATTCAATACTGAGCTCTCCTTGACCCACGACAGCAATCTGCCCAAAATTATCCTAAAGAAAATCTTCTATGAAACATCTATCAAACTAATAGGCCTATACATCCTTGGGTCATTCGGATCCTCTTTTTTAAAAATTGGGAATATAACACCACCTGCCCAACTGGCAGGGTAAGAGTACCCCTGAACCAGGCCATTAAACAGCAAAAGAAGAAAAGGAATCCATCAGTTGGTAAAAACCTTATAGAGATCACCTAGGACCCCATCCAGCCTGGTGCTTTATTTGCCTTAAGGCCAATCAGTGCCATCCGGAATTTCATCCTCTGTGATCAAGATAGGTCTTGGAAAAATTTCATCCTCCTGTATTTTGAAAGCAACAGACATCTCCTGCTCTTCATGAGAATAATAGAGCTTAGAGAAATGAGATGCCCAAACTTCAGATGTAATATAGGCTTCAGTCCTATTGGCATATCTATTATATCCCTGGGCAACAATATTCCAAAATTGCCTTCCATCCCTATCCAAAACAGCCTACCTCAGTTTTTCCCAAAGTCCCTGAGTATGTTTATGTCTCTCCCATTCAAGAATTTTTCTATATTTTTCTCTTTCAGTCTTTAGCAATTTAAAATCTGCTGCAGACTTATTTCTTTTCTTCTTATGCTGTCTTAGTTTTCCTCCAAACTCTTTCTTTGCCTGTAGGCATACCGAATTAAACTAAGACTTTTTATAAAGGGGACCTAGGATGGTACATTGTTTTTCATCTAGGTCCAAGTGAAGAATAAATAGTTTCCCAATTCTCCAAAATATTGAAGGCCTTACTTTTGTCCAGGACCAACTCGTGAATATCACCTAAGACTCCTGTACTAAGAATTTCTTTGAAACTAGCTTGATGAATCGGCTCCCATCCAATCCTTCTCTTGTTTATGACTTCCAGACTCTCTTCATGTTGTGCCTCACTCCCTAAAGTTCCAAAAGGGCATTTGATGTTAATTAAAACAGCACAGTGTGCTAATTCCAATCGATCCATGACCTCTAACCTTTGGATCAGCTTTACGGCTTCCAAATTGGTCCAAACCTGATCAGGGGTTGAAGAGCCAGTAGGTCCTCTATACATTAAGGATCCAACTAGATCTCCCATAGTTCTCCCATTTAAAATACAGAAATTTCTACTGGCCAAGCCTGCTAGCAATTCCCTACCTCTGAGGTTAGGTTTTAGATACTGAGCAGTCCTAATATATGAGATATTTGGATTAATTATAGATATTATATGGATCATATCTGAATATACATCCTCCAAGAAATAGGAAGGAATTCTGGCATTAAAGTCTCCCAAAATAATTATAGGACAAGATATACTCTTATCGGAGAATTCATCAAGTGCCAGTTTCAGATCCTGTATGAAAAGGTCAGTGGGATCAGTAGCTCTATTGTGAGGGGAAGTATATATTGCAGAGAATGATCTTCTCTTGTTCCTTGCTAATCATTAGAGCCAAAATACCCTCTGACTTAGTAGAAATGTTAGTGATCTGAAAATTTAGCAAAGTTTTGATAAAAAAGGAAATACCCCCTTTAAACCTTCCAAACATTTTATCTTTAGTTGCTGAGTTGCTGGAAGAGTAAAGACAGAATATCCAGTCAATTTGGGAGTTACATTTTCTGTACACCATGTTTCTTGCAGTCCAATAATGTCAATAATTTTAAGATGGATGCCCTCAATATTCCATGAAAGTATAGAAAGGGCATCCACATCCCAATCCCCAGCTCCCTTATTCAAATCCAGCTGGCATTCGGAGTTCATTTGTTTGATATTATCTACAGGCTGCATTTGTTAGGCTTAATCAATAACTGTCAGCGGCAAGTAGGTATTAGGGTCAATTAGGTTTCCAAAGTCAATCAGGGGGTTAACTGCCTCTAAGATTAATTCTGGACTATCCTTAGTCTGTTTAAACCATGAAAACATCACACCCAAGTCTAACGTGTTAACTAAATGTATTCTCAAACAATCCAGATTGCTGGCCAGAGAAAGCAAGCTGTAAGCAGTATGAGGATTTTTAAATGTAATATCAATATGTGTTGTGGGCTCAGGATCTCCATATAACTTTATGGACTCCACCATGTTTCTGGAGATATAAAATCCTAATGCTATTTCCAAGAGCAGCAACAAATCTTCCCTTTCCTATGAGAATCCTTGAGTGAAACCTTCCACCCAAAGATAATTATGGTCCTACTCAGCCATACTTCTCTCTGCTTCAGTACGTGATCCTCTATAACTTCCAAGATTTTTCTCTGTGCTATTGTATCCTTCTCACTCTGTACCTCCCTATAGAGAATCTCTTTTGGGAAAGTTAAGACTGTGTAGGAACTTCTATACACGATAGCTTCATGTTTAGCTTGGAATGTAGCACATACATTAATAAGTTTAGCCACCATGCTGTGCTGCACGTTAGTCAAAGCAAAGTGGATCGTGTCAGTAAAGGATTTTAATGATCCTCCCTTTGTTTTTTCAGCAACTATAAATCTGAAGTCATTGTACTGGCTAACAATTTCTGCCTGGTCCACTGATGAAAATAAATAGTCCTGATATTTGCTGTGCAGTCTCTCAATATTTGATAAGCCTAACTCAAAGCTGCAATGTGGCATTGCTGCGAAATCAAAGGCAGATCAGTCAGAAAGTTCACCTTCAGGAAATCAGCTGTCCAGATTGTCACATAACAGGCCAATGAATTGCAAAATTGCTGTTGTGCTTTACTTTCAGCTGTGCAATTAGCCAAAAGCAGTTTTAATGGTTGGCTCCAGTAGACAGTATCACGCAGGTACTGGCTTCTGATTTTTTTAATTTTGCCTTAGCAATCTGTACAGCTTCAACTGTTGTTAGACCACTTTCTGAAACATCTTAGATAACTCTGCCAACTCCAAAAATACATCATTTAATACTGTTATGGTAATGTGGTATTCAGGGTTAGATAGCTTCTTAAAGCAATACTTAGCAATGGGATCTCTGATGGATGCATGCACAATTGTATGTGATGTCATTTACCCTAGGTATGGTTTACAATAACTATGCTGGGTATTGTCAAGCTCAGTGGGGGTTTTAAAATGTATTTTTGCAATGTAGTGAGTGAGTCAGTGTGATATGAGAGAGGAGATGCATTTAGGAGACTGTATTCTCTTCCATTCCGGATCCACTATAAGCGCAGTCTGAATTTATGAAATGAAACGAAAAGGAAATTTTTGCTGCTATATCTTCCCTTGTCAATCTTCACCATTCATTACTTCCTGGTGTTAGCGATGACGCACCGCCTGGACTTTTTTTTTTTTTAAGTTTGCCTATGGACACCGCCCTCGAGTGACGTCATGTGTCATGCAGGCGGCCGTTAATAGCGACGACTCCTCCTCCAACTCAGTTCTGTTTCTCCCGCGTCGAGGCAGCACCTGTCCGCAGCGTGGCGCTGGTTGGTGTAGCAGTTTCGACTCCGTTTTTCCTGACACTTTCGTAGCGATCTGATGGGACTGTTCTTTTTTCTTTCTTTACGGCACGGTGTATTTCCTACTGTGTTTTAGTCTCGTTGGTTTCGCGTTATGTCGGTTCTGGAGCTAAGTGTTCTTGAGCGGGCGCGCCCTATCGTCGGTGCTCCTGTGGCTGGCATTTCTCCGTCTCAGACCGGCATGGCGTTTGCCTTCGTTGCCTGGACCCAACCGCAGATATGGATTAAGTGCGACGCCTGTTTCTCGATGGACCGTCGCGTCCTCGAAGTCCGAGCGTTCAAGCTCGGCAAGGCCCCGCCGACTTTCGGGGGATGGCGTCGCTCACGGGAATCTCGGGCGAGATCTTTAGGCCCTTCCCCCGGGTCCCCTCCCGGGCCTATGCAGTCTGAGGAGGAGGGGGTTTCCTCATCCTATCTTGCCGAGGAGGAGGCCCCTTCTGCGGTGTTGGGGGAGCATCGTAGCCCCTCCCGGGGCCGCAGCGCTGACACCGCCTCGGCAGTCACCTCTTCGGAGGTGCAGGCTCCCCCTGTGTCGAGGCCCTTGGCTTTTGGGCCTGGCTTAGGTGGACCTCGGCCGCGCCTCAGCAGGCGCACGTTCAGATCCAGCACTGTTCGCGGTGCGGTGATGGCGGCGCCGTTAAGCGGTACCACTGATCGGTGCGTTAGCGGTGCGGTGATTGAAAGCGGCGCCATTGGCGGTGCGCTTGCAACCTCGGCGCCATTCGGCGGTGCCGGTGGACATGGTGAAGCCGTCAACAGTGCCGCTCACCTCCGGCGCTGCCGGTGGCGCGTTGGCCTTCCCTTCCCGGGCGGTGCCGGGCCTGCGAGCCGCTGGGGGTCTGGGGTGGAAACCTTCCTGCTGCCGGTGTGGGGGCGGCCGGCGTCCGTGCCTCGAGGACCCCTGGGGTGGCCAGCATCGAGGTCCTGCTGGTCTCATCCTCCTCGGAGGCAGATGACTCAGATGTAGACCCATCCTGGCACCCCCATTCTTCGGGATCTGGGTCCTCGGTGGCTAGGGGTACCAGGCGGCGCAGCGGGCCCCTCCCTCTGTCCCCCTTACCGTCGTCTCCTGAGGGTTCCTTGGCTGGGGGTGGCCAAGAGTCCCGGGGGGCAGATGTGGGGGTGACGGAGGGGGAGGCTCCCCTCTCTGGAGGCTCGGTGATGGCTACCCCCCGGGGTGCTGTTGCCTCCTCTAGGGACAGGGGGACATTGCAGTCGAGGAGGAGGGCCCTCTCGGAATCCGAGGGTTGAGGGCAGGCGGCCTGCTGCCGGTCTTCTTTAGCCACCTCAGGGGGTGGCCAGGAGCACGTCAGTGCACAGCCCGTCCCTCCCCAGGGTTCTAAGTGTCCTCCGCCGGCGTTTGTGTGGACTGCCCTTCTGGATCCATGCAGTCCAGCGTCGTCATGAGGAGTTTCTCCCCAGGGCTCTTCAGGCTCCGCTTCCCCAGAGTTCCGTTCTGCGGCCTGGTTTGATATCCGGGATCCCTCCTACTGAGGCTCCTTCCCCGGTTCCAGAGCCCACCATGAAGTAACGGTTCCTCACAGGTGCCCCTCTCCCATCTCTCTGCCTTCACCACCCCCGCTCCCGGGCCATGTCGGTCCTACGGGTCCGTTATCCTGGGAGCAGTTCAGAGGTTCTGCAGCGGCCTTCCCCTCATATGTTAGATACATGCATGAGCGGGTCTTTCGACTCTCCCCACCGCCGCAGGAATCCTCTGAGCATTCCAGCTCCCCATCATCCTCGTCTCCCTCCTCTGAGGGAGAGGAACCCCCTACTCATCTGTCCTCGATGCTGATTTCACAGAATATCAGCGTTTCCTCTCGAGGATGATGAGGATCTCAGTTCCTATGTTCGGAAGACAATACCGAACAGGAGGCATATGAATTCCTTGGTGAATTCAGTGCCCAGCATCTAGGTGGTACCTTCTGGCCTATCCTTCCAGGAGCGTCTATCCGGTCCTGGCAGTTCCCTGCCGTTTCTTCCCCAGTCCCGGCGGACTGCCAGCGTAGGTATTGTGCCCCCTCTGAGTCTCTAGATTCCCTTCCCAACCCGTCCTCAGGTTTGGTATACCTGGATACTCCTTCTGGGCGCCGTTGCCTGGTGCCACGACCGCCCACGGATCGGACTCTCTCCAGTTCGACCGTTGAGGCGAGAGTGTTCTCTTCTTCTCGTGCGAGTGCATGTTTGCATCATCAGGCTCCTGCGCTGCCTATAACCGGCATTTGTGGTCGATGATTCCCAGCTGCTGGCATCTATGCCTGACAGCGAGCAAACCAGACAAGCCGTTGCCCTCTCGCGTTAGGCCTGGAGCTGGCAAGACACCAAGCAAGAGCGTCTTATATGATGCCAGTAAGGTGCTTCAGGCTTGCGAGGACAACAATCTGCATCAAGCGGACGGCATGGCCGTCTTTCAGGTTGTCACCCCTGGCCCGGCGTGGGGTGATTCGCTCCGCCTTCGGGGACCCGTCTTTTCTCTTCCAGAGCTAGGATACTTTTAGGGGCTCCATCCGTCTCCTCGTCTTGGGAGGCACCTCCTAGCTCTTCTCCACTTAGGCTTTCTGAATAAGCCAGGGTCTTCTCCTTCTGTTTTCTCACCAGCAGAAGGCTGGGGGTCTTGTTCCCTCAGGGTGTACCTCTTCCCCTCCAGGGAAGAGGAGCTTAATACTCACCCAGGAAGTAATGAATGGTGAAGATTGACAAGGGAAGATATGAAAATGCGGTACCTACCGTAATTCCTGATCTTCTCTTGTATCTTCACCATTCATTACTCCCATCACCATCCCTCAGTGGCCTCTTCCTGTGGCTTCTCCACCTCCCGTCTCCTTCCTCTCTCTGCAAAAAAAAAAAAAAATATTTTTCTTAAAAACTAGGAAAAATTGCTTCATTTTTCAAAAAAAAAAAAATCCTTCTTTGGGGGGGGTTCTAATTTTCAGAAAAATTAATTACTCTAAGATTAGTAGGCCATCTCGTGGATTGCATTGGCGATCAGACTGCACAACTATCTCTTGCCGTTATCCACACAAGATATCTCTGGGTTTTGGCCTGGTTCAGGCTATTCAGTTGATCCTGCAAGTCCGTGTTCCAGATATTGCCCTGGAATCAAACCCCCCCCCCTCTATTCTTGCCCTGCAGAGTAGAGGAACGGGCACGTCTGTTCCTTTTTTTCTTTTTAAAAAAAAAAAAGGAAAAAATGCTGAGGGAACTCTTTTCGACTGCTATAGGCACCTTGGTTTTGGGGTCATGCAACCAACCTCAAATTTCTTCTGTAAAAAAAAAAAAAAGGAAAAACAAACAAGAGGGGAAATAAGAAGGTAATCTCCTTCTAGCTGGTTTGCAATTTGGTTTCTCCTTTTAAGTGTCCTCCTGGACAATTTTACAGAAGAGCTGTGCTGACCATATCCAATCCCGCCAGCCTAAGCCTTGGCCAGTCTGTCTGAGTCCCATTTCTATGCTTAGCTACTGAAAGGCTTACATTTTCCTTTTCTAAGTCCCAGGCAGCACTCTCCTGCTGTCTGTGGTTCCTTTTCCCTCCTCGGGTGTCCTCGAATTCCTAGGCCTGTCGCGGCCAGGAACCCGAGGGTATCAACTCTTTAATGGCATGTTGAGGATAAGGACTATGCCCTCCAGAGTCTGTCTAAGCGGGTTTGGTGAACCTTCTCTTCAGCTCTATCTCCGGGTTCTTGCTTCCCTCTTAGTGAGCCTTCAGCTCTAAGCTAACTATGCTCGTTAAGGCATTCTGGTCCCTTCAACATCCCATCTCTCTCTTCTCTTTCTTCTTCTTCTTCTATTTTCTCATCTTCTTACTTTATCTCTCCTCCTAGAGTCGCCCAGGTAAGGAGGCCCTGCAGTCCCTAGGCTAGGGATACTTTATCTCCTCTGTCCTTCCTCCATCGGCTTATTCCTTTTTCAGTTCATTCTTCCTTGCTTTGCTATCCCTCGGCTATCTTGCCTCGCTATCTATATTCTCTACTCTCACTTTTGCCTCTCCGGCTCACAGAACTGAGTTGGAGGAGGAGTGATCGCTTCAGTCCGCCCCTCGTGCATGACATGGCGTCACTCTCGAGGCGGTGCCGTTAAGCAAACTTTAAAAAAAAAAAAAAAAAAAGCTCCCGTGGCGGATGCGCGCCTCCCGCTAACACCCAGTAAGTAATGAATGGTGAAGATACAAGAGAAGATCAGGAATTACAGTAGGTACGTAATTTTCATTTCTTGTTGTCCATTTTAGAATTACTATCCTCACGTAGCCAACATGGGCAACCTTTTGCAAACACCAATTCATTGAATCTCAAATGTGTGCATAATGAGAGACCCTGTTTTAAAGAGAAGCGCAATCTCATCGCTCTAGACTTATGAACAGCCAGGGTCTCAGCCTGCTAATTGAGAAGGTTATACCCATCCCAGCCCCCAATGAATACATAAAAATATGGCACAAGCAGACAGTAGGTTGCTTTGATGCTTTTATTATAAACAAAAACTATAGTTTTCCTATTTTCTTGTCTGAAAAAAAAATGAACCCGCTTTCAACAGTGAGGCTTTAAATCCATTATAAACACATTTTGTATGTGAGACGCTGCTTGGGGAGGAGGCAGATTACACTGAAGTTGTGCAACTTTAAAACTGAAATAATATAATATACACTGTATGTCAGAGAATCTCTCACATTGCTTTGTTGGGGGGAATCTACCAAACAAATAAAACATGCCATTTCTGTGAACAGCTGGGGAATACTGTTCATTATCAAGTACTGTCTTACTGAAAAGAGGTGTCAAGCAGAAAACATTGCTGTAACTGCAAAGCCGATTGGTTGGAATTTTGCCGTTCGGTTCCATTGTTCAATAAGTGGAGTAAGAGCGAGGTGTCTGGCTTGTTAACTGCTGGCTTGTTAAAGTTAATGGGTTGTGGCCTCAGGGGTGGGCATACAATCTTTCTTTCCCATTCGCTTTCATGTCCTGCTGTCTGAGTCTTAAATCTGAGTGATGATTATAGTCACTACTTCATGAACATGAGGATCCCTGTCAGCTGCTTTGTGCGCTACTACTGAAGCCATGTGCGGGTTATTTCTGACTGCTGTGCGGGCGCATGTGCGCACACCTTAGGGGGAACATAGGTGCTAAGCCTCCCCCCCCCAACCAGCACTCCATCTTGGGGTTCTTTTTCCTAGGTGCATAACCTTGCACTTTTTAGCATTGAATTTTAATGGTTCCACATCAGGACATCAACAACAATGTTGTTGAAACCCCTGACATCGACGGGAACAATGCCGATTGTCAGCAGTGTTCCCATCATGAAAAAGTATTTTTTGCAGAGGGCTTAACCATTTCTGAGTTGGAATTGGCTCAGGGTGGGGGTTAAACACCAGGAGTCATGGTGTCGGCATACAGCAGACCAGCACAGCAACCTGGCAAGATTTGTTACTGTGGTGATGTTTACTATAGAATTATCGATGTCCTGACGTGCTACTAAGTTTAACTGCCAGACCTTTGACCACCTCTCAAGCTTTTGTAGGTCCTTCTGCATATCCCTTACTCCCTCTTCACTATCCACTCTCTGTCTGCTTTCACCTCCCTGATGGCTCTCTTTGCCTCCCTATTTTTCTAGAGATAGTTCTCTTATTCTGCTTCACCCTGCTTTCCCTTATATTTATAAAATACCCTCTTTTTGTCACTTGGATTTGTGTGAGCTGTGACGTGAGTCCACCACAAGACTGCTTCTCTAATACACTTGTACTACTCACTTATGTGGTAATTGTAGTGGGCAGACAGAGGACAGTGGTCTTCTGATCAGTGAGAGACAGCATGAGAGTGAATAGCTGTAGAACAATATTGAACAGTGACACGGTGAATGAGTGAGTGCTGTTGCTTGCTACTGGTTGTTGCTCCTGTCACTTACTGTACTCAATGAGCTGATTGGGTAACTAAGTAAATGTGTGCGCATGAGCAGGAGGAGCTGGTAGTGAAGGTCAGAGGTAACATGGTGGTTAGCCTTATTGCATTAATGCAAACTGTGCACAAGAAACAGATGATTACATGGCAAAGTTCTTAGGTACATGCATCACTGGCAAAGGTTTTTATGAATGTCTCCATTTTTCTGCTGCTTTGTTTTTGTGTATTTGTTTTTCTATAACGAGTATATTGTATTGTAAAAGAAATGGACCCATTCCCAAGGGAGGCTTATAGTAGCCCCTGCACCAATAGAACTACAGTATATTTCAATTAGGCTACCCAGAGCACTAAGGGGTAAACCTGAACACCCCCCCCACACACACACACACACTTTAGTTCTTCATCTCTCTGTCTTATTTTTTTTTCTCAGTTTTCAATTTATTTATAGTTTTTCTCTCATCTTAACTTGGAATTGTGCCTTTTCTCTAAAAATAATGTTTACTTAGTATCTATGCTCATCATGTAGCCCTTGTACCTCTCCGTAACTCTGTCTCTACTCTTGCTAATATATTTCCTCGTACTAATCCATTTTCCCCTTAGTTTCTACAAGCCTGACAGGATGCTGACACCAGAGTGACACAATTGCCACCCTCATATCAGATACGTATTGTTTTATGTTTAACCTTCCCTATCTATACTGTTTTTCCCCAAAGAACTACAGATCCTTTGTGACCTCATGTTTCCTTGTATTTTACAGGTATGACTGCGTGTTGCCTGGAAATCCCCATACCAGCCTCTGAAGGACCCAGGTAAGAGACCTCCTACTTGCTATGTGTGCTAGGTAGGCAAGCTGTAACGGTCCAACCACAACTGTTACATGCTGTCACCTTTCACTTTTTTTCAATGCCATCACCAGAACTCCATCTCCAGTATTGGCTTTCATATTTTTTTCATCCCCATACTGGGAGACTATCGTCAGTTCTGCCTTTCAATTGTTTGTCAGTGGCCAGCTCATCAGACTGGCAGCTAATGGTACACTATAAGCAAACATAGAAACATAGAAAGTGACGGCAGATGGGGACCAAAGATCCATCTAGTCTGCCCTGAGTGCTACCCCCCCTTAGAATTTCTTAGAGACAATCCCCTTATGCCTATCCCAAGCAGATTTGAATTGCCCTACTGTTTTGGAGTCAATGACTTCTGCAGGTAGTCTATTCCATGGAGCCACCACCCTTTCCGTAAAAAAGAACTTACGCATGTTACCCCAGAACCTCCCTCTCCTTAATTTCATTTCATGACCCCTTGTCCTTGTGGAGCTATTGATCAGAAAGAGTTCCTGGGTAGGGACTCTGTTTATGCCCTTCAGGAAATTGAATGTCTCTATCATTCAAGCATTCCACATTGACAAATGCTTGTTATGTGGCGTTTTTAGTAATACAAAATCGAATGGCCTGAAATTCCAGCTTTTTTTGTGAACATCATACATTTTTAATCCTGCCGACAGAAACAGTAATTTTGCTGGCTGAGAATGAGAACATCACTTTAACAGACAGAAAGAAACTTTGTATCCATGGGCCCGGGGATCATGGGAGGTCAGTGGAGGCTTTGTACCATCCCTATAGGAGACACACTGCCTATATTGTATATTAATAGGTCCCCCAATTAGTGGTGTGTGGGCTGTTCTGCGGGAGATCTGGGCCCCTGGATCAAACCCACAATCCATGGACTCGGATAAATACGGACTTTGTGGTAGAAGTCTGGTTCCGGGTCCATGGAGATGCTGTTTCCACATTTTTTTTCTGTTGCCTAGGGGATGCCGTTGGGACATAAAGGTAGCTGGCAGCATCCAATCAAGCAACAGAAGGTCACGTGGTGCACTCACCATACATAAGGCTGGTGAGTGCACCACGCGGCCCAGAAGGAGGAGAATCACTGAGCTGCAAGGAGGAGCTGCTGATGAAGCAGCAAAAGAGAGAGAGAGACTGGAGGCTAGAAGCACAAAAAAAACCCCACTAAAGTTAGGGGAGGGAGGGGGAGAGATTCTCAATCATGGAGCCGTAAGGTGGGTGAAGTCGGTCTGTTGATGACGGGAGGGAGCATCGGAAGTATGGGGGGGGGGCTATGATTGATTATAGTCACAGAAAATCCCAAATGGAACTTTTTCTTGGCCTCAGACAGTAGTAGCTGTGTGTACAAAATGGACAGACTGGTCGCTGGCAAAATCTGACTTGTGCTATTCCAGATCCAGAGAGGAGAGAGTACTGGTGGTGGTGGCCCAGAGATTACAGTTACAGAAAATCCCAAATGAAAGTTTTTTTTTCTTGGCCTCAGACAGTGTAGCTGTGTGTACAAAAAGGGCAGGCTGGCAAAATCTGTCTTTTGCCTTTCCAGATCCAGAGGAGAGAGTACTGGTAGCCCAGAGATTACAGTTACAGAAAATTCCAAATGAAGGCCTTTTTTTCTCTTGGCAGTAGGGTGGCAAAATAAATCTTTGTGACATAAAGAGGGGTGAGGGAAAGAGACTGCGGGGTGGCCCACAATAAACGTGACATCCCAGAAATCCCAAATAATTTTTTTTTCCTGGCTTCAGTGCGGCTGTGTGTACAATCCAATCACAAATAATGATCGTCACCTATGTTCAATCACTATTTCATGTACTAAAAAAAATACTGTTCAAACAACATACACGTTAATGTGCCTGCCCCGTGCTGCTGGCTATGGGTGGCCCAGGGGATAATCTGACTGAGTTGTAGCAGGTCTTCAGGTGGAAGTGGCAAACTTTTTTATGACTGCACTGCACTTGACCAATGTGATGTGTGACTGGCTGCCTACCTGGGTGGTGATCACTATGTCTTTCGTTTTTCTTCTTTAAGGATTCAGCATGCATTCCTCAGCATGTTGATCAGATTCAGTAGAAGTAGTTGTAGTACTAGAAAACATTACCACCTCTTGGAACAGGTAGTGTACCATATACCACAGTACACTGGGGCATGCAAAGCAGTTGCATCATTCACATGGGTCGGGGTGGTGGGCTCTCTTACTGCTGCTCATTTGATTATTAATGTCCATTTCTTTGGCTTGTTCGACTCTGACTGGAACATCCATCAAAATAATACCCACACAGCACCATCAATAAAAAAATAAATCTTGGCTGCCTGGCAGTGCCTGCAGTGCTTGGTGGTGCTATGATATACTGTAAGTATTTGCATCTGTCTGTCTGTCTGTCTCTCTGTCTCTCCCAGCACACTCATGTCACTGGCCCGAGCATGATATGCCACCATTATAGGCCAGCCATGAAGGGGCTAGTAGTGACAGACTGCTTTTTTTATTTAGCAGTTTTATTTTAATTTTTTTACAAATAATCCATTAAATTATTTCCTTTGGGCCTCTGTGTCAAATGTGAGTGACACTGGCCACTCATATGCATTTTTTAAATTTTTTTCAAATATTGGTCAATAAATCAGAACTAATAAGGAAAAATCAGGACTTCACCATGTTCCAGTTCTTATTTAATAAGGGTCAGAACTTCACCGAGTTCTCCCAGCCCTACCCCCAATAGCGGTCCTGTGGCTGTGAGAGTGATCAGATGTGCATTCTTTGGGTGCAAGAACTACAAAATAATGGTGAGCACCGCTGGAACCTTTAGGGGTTGAAGTGAAACCATTCCTACAGTCATTAGGGGCCATTTGAGGAAACATTAATATATTATAGATCAAGGGGTTACTAGATTTAGTTTATAATTAAAAAAAAATGTCTAAGGTGCCTGTTTTCATGACAGCTATATGTGAGACACTTTTGTAGACTAAGAATTTCTTACATTCAGGGGAGCTGAGTTCTCTGACTGGTCAGAAGTGCTCTCTTGATCTATGATTATACAGACAGAGTAGTGCCTATGTATTAGGGTTGCATTGGGGTTTCTTTAAAAAGGGCATTTTTCATACGCTTATAACTTGGCCGTCTTAGACTCTAGGGCTGTAGGATTTGGCATGCATCATCTCAGTCCTAGTGTGTACTAATGTGGCAAGTTTTATAGACATCTGTTTGTCCATTGTTATTTATAAAGTGTTGAATGTATGTATTTTTGCCCATTTTTGAACCAAAATTGTTGCTCAAAGATAGAGAAAAACTACAAGTAGTGATGAAAGTTAGAGGTTTGTTAAATGTTATGGAGGAATAGGTCCTTGTTATGATTTGGTGAAAAAAATGTTAATGCATTTTTGTAGTTATTAATGTTATTTGTTTGCACATGCTCAGTTTGCCAAAACAATTGCTAAAAAAATCTACAAAGAACTATGTTTTGAAACTTAAAGGTTTGTTAAATGTCATGGAGCTATAAGTTCTTTAGGAAGGTTGGTGAAAAAATATGACTCAATTTAGAATTTAATGATTTTTTGTTCACACCTGCTCAGTTCAGAGGGATATATTATGGAATCCTGAAATTTAGTCTCCCAACCTACACTACACAGAGGTCGGGAGATTGAATTTCAGAATCCCGATGGGCACTTGTGTTACGTGGGGGGGGGGCATCACCCCCCTAACTAATATAACCAACTCCGAGGGGGAGCGGACCTCAGATTTGGTAGTTAGGTTATGGGGGGGGAGGGCAAAAAAAGTTTGAAAAAGTTCCCTACCGGGAACAGACCTCTGTCCCAGAAAGCTTGCTGGCTGAGTTGCAGGAGCATTAGTGCTCCACACCATGCAGCAGCTCGACCAGCTCCTTGCTTCACCACCCTCACAAGATTACGCCAGGCAGAACCATGTTTTGCGGGCTTAACCTAGCATTTTGCTGGGCAAAATACAATTTCGCCCAGCGAAATGCAATTTCGCTGTCAGGCAACACTTTTTGGCATCTCTAATTTCGGGATACTAGAGCTGGGTCCGTAAGTGTCAATACCCTCAGCTTCAGTATCCTGATAGAATACCATTCAGAGGGAAAAAAGCTAAATACCGTATTTCATCAAATAGGGCCATCCTCAATAAAAGCCAACCTCAAAACAGGCTGCAGCTCAAAATGAATACTTTTAATAAAAACTGACCTCAAATAGAAGCCAAAGCTTCTAGTCACAGTTGAAGTCATGCCAGATTAAACACTGTGGGTGGGACTTTATGTTTTTTATCTCTATAAATAGGATCATTGTTGTTTTTTTTTAACTGATTATCTTAGTTGACGTTTATTTTACTTATTTTAATATGAAGTAGACCAATAACAATAAAGTTGGTCAAATCCAGGATGTGTAATATTTTATTTTTTAGCACTTATAAATCTGATTTTGCAAAACAAGCCACCCTTAAATACAAACTACCCTTGAATACAAGCCACAGGTAAAGATGCAAAATGTTAGTAAAACCTGTGCAAAGTTGTATTTAGTTATCTTTTTTCTACAAAGATGTTTATTCTCCTTGGCTGGGGCAGGCTGGCTCCCTTTGGATCTGTCCCCACTTCCCTCCATTGGCAACCACCTCCCCAGGACTCCTTTGTCAGCCATGTTCCTCCATGGATTCTCTCCTGTTGTGGGGCCAGAAGGGGGAGGACCATCCCCCACCACAGGCTCCCATCCAGTTGCTGCTAACAGGGATCCTGGTGGTGACGCATGTGAGGGGTGGCACACAGAGCATTATTTATGCCTGTTCTGCCATCCATTTTCCTTTGCTTTGCTCTCTCTTCCCTGTAGCTGAGGCATGCATATTGACATGTATCGATGTATGTGTGGAGGCACGCATGCACCTCAGCGCCCATCAGTTCTCTCCCTTCATGCACTGCAGATCCGCACTGCTACTAGGCCTCCACCTGGTGGCAGTCTTGCAGCAGAGCAAACAACCCTCCCTTCCTGGGAGAGGAGAGCAGTCCATCAGACGTTCGATCCTCTCCCCTCAGCTGACCCCCAGCAGTCCAAGACAGCTTCTGATCCAGGGTCACTGGTGTGACAGTTGGGTAAAGCTACCAACTTTCCGAGGCCTAAAACTGGGACAGGGTCCATCCTGACCATGCCCCCCCTCCCCCCACGGTGTCACTCCCACGGGCACCGCTGCTGACAGTGCTGCACACAATCAATTACATTTTGCTGCTTGCTCTGGCCATGTCATCCCACAGTCACACCAGTAGCAGACATCCAAATTAAAACAAAACATCATTCTGCTGCATCAAGTTCCAAATCATGATGTACAGGAAGTTCATTAGAAGCAAACCTACATTAAATTGTGTTCAGACATTTACATAGAAACATAGAATTTGATGGCAGATAAGGACCGCTTGGCCCACCCAGTCTGCCCATTTCCCTACCTGATGGATAAGCTGCAGGTCCTAATTAACCAGCAGCCTACTTCTTCCTACCCCCACCCCCTAGAATTGCCTTATGACTATCCCAGGCATGCTTGAATTCCACCACTGTTTTTGACTCCACAACCTCCTCTGGAAGGCCGTTCCATACATCCACAACCCTCTCTGTGAAAAAATACTTCCTTAAATTACCTCTGAGCCGCCCCCCTTCTATCTTCAAATTGTGCCCCCTTGTTCTTGCACACCTCTTTTTCAAAGATGCTACCTCTTGGACTTTGTTGATTCCCTTGAGGTACTTGAAAGTTTCTATCATGTCTCCCTCTCCCTCCTTTCCTCGAGGCTATACATATTAAGCTCCTTAAGTCTCTCTTCATATGTCTTCTGGTGCAGACCCTGCACCATTTTAGTTGCCCTCCTCTGGACAGCTTCCATCCTGTCTGTGTCTTTGCGGAGATTGGGTCTCCAGAACTGCACGCAGTACTCCAGATGGGGTCTCACTAGCTGTCTGTACAGAGGAATAATAACTTCCTGTTTTCTACTGGTGATGCCTCTTCCTATGCATCCCAGTATCCCCACAGCCCTCCTTGCTGCCCTCTCACATTCCTTGCCCACCTTTAGGTCATCTGATATGACTACCCCCAGGTCCCTTTCCATTTTTGTTGTTGTTAGTAGCTCACCCCCCATTGTGTACTCTTCCCCTGGGTTTTTGTTTCCCAGGTGCATTACCTTGCACTTCTTAGCATTGAATCTAAGCTGCCATACATTTGACCATTCCTCTAACCTTGCCAAGTCCCTTCTCATCCTTTCCACTCCACCTTGTGCATCAACTCTGTTGCAGATCTTTGTGGATTTGAGCTGCATGTATTGCTCCTCCTGACAGTCCCATCCCAACTTGCTCACACTCACCTCATTTGCTGAGCAAACTTCACCTCAGTGACTCCCACCACCACACCAGATTGTTTTTGCACACTTCCCTGCAGCTGATCATGTTTGGGTACATTAGTTTAATGCTGCCAGTCTCTTCTGTCTGCAGTCCCTCTCGGCTGCTGGCAGGCAGACGTCCACATGCACTTGTTTGCACTACCACCCAATCTAACCTGACAGGAAGCAACATGCTTTACCGTGCTCCTGCTGACATGCTTGTGGTGCAACATAGGCACAGGGGTTGAAGTTGCAAACTGTTGTCCAGCTCGAGCTGAAATAATTGTCACTCATAGATTAGCAGTCAGCAAAAAAGAAAAGGACAAAACTGGGACAAGTAAGCAAAAACTAGGAGAAAAGTGACATTTTGCAAAACTTGTGGGGACACTGGGGTATGCTGCCTAAAATAGGGACTGTCCTGGGAAAATAGGGACAGTTGGTAGCTTTACAGTTGGTAGCTCTACTGCCACACCACCAGGATGGCCTATAATGTTTGCAGTGGAATCCCACACAAATGTTTTTGAAAATTTACATGTTGCACAAATAGTCTGAGCATCTACACAATGGTTCTCAAAATATTCATGTTGCAGTATGGTTTTCAAAATCTACATGCGGCACAAGGGTGTTTAAATCTGTGTACTGCACGACAGTTTCCAAAATCTTCATGCTGCATTATGGTTTTTAAAATCTACTTGCTGCACAATAGTTTTCACAAAACATAAATCCTGCACAAAGGTTTTGAAAATATACTGGCTGTGTGACAGTTTTTTGAAAATCTACATTGTTGCAAAATGGTTTTCAAAATCTACTTGCTGAGTGAAGGTTTTTAGTTAGTGTTTAAGTTTAAGGTAAGATAACTTATTAAATACTTAAATGCTAAGGGTGATACTTTAGTATTTGTGTGGGAGAGGCAGAATGAGACACACAATGACCCCCATATTATGAAGGTTAGCACTGTGTTGACAAGCATACCTCGAAGCTAACCAGACTCAGTGCATCTGGGCGAAGTGAGGACCACATCCAAAGGGTACCTGACACTTCCCATAGTGGATGGGGCTGATACACAGACTACACTGCGACCTTGCAAATGAGGGTGCCTTCTGGCATACAGGATGCAGTGGTATATTCAAAAGCTTTTGTAAGTGGTAGCAGGCAGCTGGTATAGCCCTAATTAATGCTAATGAAACAATGCTTTATCAGTGTGCACAGCGATGTGTGACCCCTGCCACCCCCCACCCCCGAAGCACTGGTATTGGTGGCTCCTGCTTCCACCCACCACATTCCTGTTAGTACAGAGCTATATTGCAGATCCTAACCCTGCCAGTGTAGTGGTTCCCCACCCCAATTACTATCAGTACTGTGCAATATTAAAGGAATAATGCATAACAGGGTGTGTCTCGTGCTGGGATAACGTCACGCCTGGGGTGATTAGGCACGAGGCCACAGGCTGAGTGTGACTAATCACCACAGAAGTGACGTTATCCCAGCACTACACACACCCTGGAGTGCATTATTCCTATTATACAATGGCTTGTTTAAAAATAAAAGTGAGGAAAATTATTAAAACTTTTATTTAAGCTGCATTTTTCTGTTATTTTTTTGAAAGCGTAGGTATACTTACAGAAAAAATAGTACGGATTATTTGTATTGTCCAATTGTTGGAACTGTTTTTCTGAGTACGACTGTGTCTTGCGTCTCACCGTCCGTATTACTTGTTCTGCCCCCCATTTTTAATTTTTACTGTCTAATTAGAAGAAAAAGAAAATATTAAATTTACATTTTTATAAAGTTACTAGGTTGTTGAAAGTCATTAGTGTGACTGGCTTCAGCTGTTCCAGCTTGAGGGTTAAAACTAATTTTAATACGGAGTGGGGATGGGGAAGCAGCCTGTTTCCAGTTTCTTGAACAGTCGTCGGGTTGCTCAGTGTTTTTTTTAGCTGAAACAAGGAGGAAACACTGGGCATCATTTGGATATGTGTAACAGCTTGCTGAAAAAAAGTAGAATAAATATTAGTTTTGTAGTTTTATTCATAACCGGAAGCCATTAGTTGTCCATCCCGCTTCTTTGTGTAATGTGTTTTTTTTTTACCTTGAATCTTGCGTGGTCAGCAGCCAGCGTCATCTCACTTGGTTATTTCAAGCTGCATTGTTCTTCTGGTTCTCCCGGTACAGTTGTTTTGTACCGGGAGAGAAATATCAAAGGACTGTGATGGAAAAGTGGGAGTTTCCTTTGTGAGTGGCACCATCAGTGTGTTGATGGTGGGCGGGGAGTGTACATTGTCAGTGGGAGTGCTAAAGCTTATCAGAGGGATGGCTGGGGTCTGGGGAGTGATTTTTTTAAACATTTAATGCAAACATAACTGTGGTGGGACTAGATCTGCGATGTTATGCCAGGATAACATCATGGGTCCAGTCCCGCACTGACCAATCAGAGCCCAAGATTCTTTCTTGCTATTGTATAATAAAGATCCAAACCCAGGCAGTCTAATTGACACCCCTCCCTCACCCAATCACTGGCAGTATTATAGAAATGTACTAAAGCTCTTGCACGGAAGTCTTATGTACCCCTCTCCCTTAATTGAACCCTGTCAGTATTGTTTAACTGTAATAAAGGCCTTACAGCCTGGTGAACCCGCTTTTCTCAACCACCAATCCCTGTCAGTATTTCGGAACTATACAAAAGACTTTCCTTGTTCTAGTGCCCCCCTTCTCCTTCACTCAGTCTGGTATTATGGAATTGTACTGAAGTCCATTTCTGCCATTCTGGTGTTATCCCCTGATGGATCACTGTCAGTGCCCCCCTGGCTCACCCACTGTGCACCCACCATCCACACCATCTGCTGCCTGGCTACTCACCCAACTTTCCATAGGTCAGGCACCATCTGGTCCTCAAATGACAGCTGGCACAGACCTCCTCTCTCACCATCTCAGAAGCCACTGTCTGACTTGATAAGGAGTAAATGTATGCATTCTGTAGAAATAACTGTTTCTAAAGTATGTGTACTACCTATCAAACAGATGGCCAAGCTAGTGAGCAGGGGTCATAGCCAGTCGGTGTTTGAGAACCTGATGGCAGCTCATATATGGATGGATGGGTGGGTTAGGGACTGACAAGGGGTGTAGTTGGTGGTTTCTTAGCAGTTGGGCCGAGGAGGGAAACTTTGACAGTGATTGGCTTGGGGGGGGGGTAACATTAAAGAGTAAGGGATGGGCATCAGTACATTTCCACAGTACCAGATTTGGTGAGAAGGGATTTAGTACAATGCCACAATGGCAACAGGGATTGGATGAGGTGGGGTCCATGAGATGGCCAGGGAAGGGCTTTAATACAGGCCTTGTCCACACTGATCTTCACTTCTCAAAATGTTTTGAGTTCCATGGTGGGGCACAGTCGTCAGTGCACCCACACTGTGATCCAACACCGTGCTAGCCATTCTGAGTTCCCAGGCATGCTTGTGGCACTGCAATGCATGCCGGGATACCCGTAAATGGGCACAGTAACGGATCCCAATAAAAATACCATTGCTGAACTCAGGAGAACATTGTGAGGTTGGGGATGTAAATACATTATCCCCTTTCCTTTGGGCAGCATAAAAAAAATGCCACAGAAGTCCACGGAGGTTGCCTTAGACCGTGTTACAGCATGGTTTGCATCTACACTACTGTTAACATGGTTTAAGGTAACTGTTTTGGTCTGAAACTGTGCTCAAAACCTGCTCTGATCAAGTTTTGAGCATGGTTTTGGAACACAGTATGTAGCACGGTTTTACCATGCTACAGTGTGGACATGGACCGTGTTTGCTGTTCTTGTAACATTACCGACTGCTGGTAACATTATAAGAACTCAAGTGTGAACAGGGCCACAGTTTCACAATGTTGACAGGAATTGGGTGATGGAAGGAGTTCTGCTAGACTGCCAGGGATGGTATAGGTAGGTAGGGTTCGCGTGTGGGGGACGGTCAAGACTCTGTACAATTCCTCCCACATTTGTGAATGGATGCATTGTGCTGAGTTGCTCATGGCCACATAATAACATGCAAAAGGCCCTTAGCACTGTGCATGCCATATGTATTGTATGTGGTTTTTGCATGCCAGCTACAGAATATGGCTCTCAGAAGTGATGGCACTATTACATTTCAAATGGGCTAACTCCTTTTGCTCCTGGAGACTTGTTTCCAACAGGGACTGTGGTAGTGTTGCACAAGTAGTATGCATGGTTTTTGAAGTAGTTGGGTCCCGACTACAGGACATAAAAAAAAAAAAAAACTCCTGCTGCCATATACTTCAGTTTGGTTGCTCCATTAAATAGGGAATAATCTACTGGTGGTTTTCCATGTCCTTTGGAAATCATCACTGAAAGGGTCTTTTCTGTGGCCACCCCGCTCATATGGAATGCATTACTAGATCACCTTTGTCAGATCGCCTATGTCAAAGTTTTTAACAGGGCTCTTAATGCCCATCTGTTCCCTTACATTTGAGGACTCATTTTATATATGCTGTGCAATCAAATACGCTTGATTTTACAAAGTGGATGCAGGCCTTTTGTCAAGCCCTATGTCCACTGCAAGGTTCGATGCAGCTGCACCAAAGCCCCTCGGATGCAGTTCGGTCTGATTTTAGAAGGGCTGGTGCAGTTGCGACACTTTCTCCACTTTATGGCACCTTGCATCAAAGGTTTTGCATAAGTGCCACGATCCTGGATGTAAAGTTAGATCAGGGAGTACCTGGTCTAACTCCCTGCATCCCATGTTCTGGACTTGCAGTGGGTGTTTGCGGCACAGTTCTTTTAAAATCACACTTGCTGCAATGTTTGGCACAAGTCGCAACTTGTGCCAAACACCCTGCCATAAGTCCACTGTGCTGCTGCATCCCTTTCTAAAATGGACTCCACTGTCTCTAGCTATTGGCAGTTCCTTTCAATTCCATTCCAGTCACTCCTTGATGAGCTTTGCTTGGTGCCTCTTTGGTCATGTCAGAAACATGATGAGATGTCATGTTTTTTTTTTTAATTTTTTTTATTGTTTTTTAAATATACAGATAAACATAACATATCATAACATTATTCGAAAGTATTATCAATACAATAACATACATTGATCCCCGCTGACCACCAATTCATTAGATTATACAATATGTCTTAATACTTTTCTTTTAACTTCTTCCTATCTTCTCATATATAGAGATAATTCATACTCACAGCCATATTTTTTTTCAAATTAGGTTTTACCCATCTTTATCAAGTTCCCATCATTTAATATGATCTATCTTCAAACTCGCCCCTCTTCTAAAGCTTTGATTACATATAGCCATTTATCCCTATATTTATTCATTTGTTTTAACGTATAAAAGTATCCTCTTTCTAAATTCATGGCATCCAGAAATAAATTCCTCCATAACTGAACCGCAGGAGTTTCTTTATCTTTCCACATTCTAGTAATACATCTTTTAGCTGTCATGAATGCTATATGTAAAACCTCTCCTCTATTTTCTGGTATACAGTATACTGAGCTGCTGTAATATTTAATAAGCACAGTTCTGGTTCAAATATTAAATTTATATTTGGTACTCTAGTAAGTATTTCAATATTTTTTTTCCAAAATGTTTGTATACATGGGCAGAGAGAGAGAGAGAGAGAGAGAGCACACGAGCAGCACTGGCTAACTCACCACATCCTCTATTACAAAGTGGAGATTCAGTAGCTCTGAATTTATTTAGCAGTAAATTCTATGTATAGTATAGAACTGTATTTGATTTAATCTATTGTTCCGACAGCTGTTCGAGGACTTGCACACCTTTTCCCATTATAGGGATGAAATGTTAATGTTCGAGTCCTTTTCCCATTTTGTTTTTATAGATATTGAGGTATCTACTTTATTATTCTTAAATACTGAATATAGTTTTGAAATCAATGTTATCCTGTTATTAGCCATAATCAATATTTCCAAAATCTGATATTCCAACATCAAATTGCCTTTTCTATTTAAAAGAATAGTACACCCAGAAAGTAAAAAAAAACATATGTTATGTAGAGTGTTTTGATATGTATGTTAAATCCTAGTGTGTCCTTCCCTCTGTCTGCTATTTGGAGTTTTTCCTAAATTGTGGTTCCTAAATTTCCTAAATAGTGTTCACTGGATAAGAAGTTACAAGGCTCTGCTGTTGCTAAACTAATTTTAAAGCAATACACATGCTAAATCTAAGGGCATGGCTACATTACTGTTACATGAGACGGAGGCATCCTGGGAGAAAGAAAGTCAATAAAACTATTTGTTATGGAGATCCCCAGGGGTCGTAAAACTACCATACAGCTAGCAGGCAATTTAGGAAAAACTCCAAATAGCAGACAGAGGGAAGAACACACTTGGATTTAACATACATATCAAAACACTCTACATAACATATGTTTTTTTTACTTTCTGGGTGTACTACTCCTTTAACTCTGAGAGAGCAGATCTAATCTGTAAATACGAATGGAACATGTTTTTATGGATTCCATATTCTTCCAGTATTTGTTGAAATGATTTCAGATCTGTTTTAGAGTATAACTCTCCAATATTTAGTAGTCCTCCGTCCCTCCATTTTTTTAAGTATAGGTGAAACAAAATATGGCTGAAATTTATTCTGATATAGAAGAGAGGTTTTAGATATTTTATTTTTCCCACCTATTGTGTACAAAACTTGATTCAAAATGTTTAGTGTATGGTTATAAATAATATTATTTTGTTACCTTACTTGTCCAATTTTTTTGTAGATAGCAGATTTAATAGTTTATCTGGAGAGGGGTTTTGAAATTCATAGTACACCCAAGGTTGGATTTCTGGTGCCCATGGCTCTTTAAGGGGTTCTAGCACTGTTGTCCAGTATTGTAGATTAGGAAGTCCAAGACCCAAATGTAGATAGTCCGCCATTAACATTTGTTTTTTAAGTCTTGGTCTTCCCTTTTTCCATAGGAACTTGGTGAAAACCTGGTCCAGCCTTTTAAATATAACTTTGGTAATTATTTATGGAATTGCTTGAAATATATACAGTACTCTAGGCAATACGTTCATTTTAATTAACTGTATGTACCCTAGCAATGATAATGACAATTTTTTTCCATTTTTGTAGGTCCTTCTGCACTTACCCTATTAAAGGCCGTAAATTAACATCTAGTAGTGTATTCCATTTATTTGCAATCTGTATTCCTAGCTAAGTTAAACTATCTTTTTTAACTGTAGAAGGGAAGTTTGCAATATTCACATTTCTTTGTTGAGGTTGTAGAAATAAAGCTTCTGATTTATCCCAATTAACTGAATATTCTGATTGTTTTCCATAATCATTTATAATTTGCATAATGATTTTAAGTTCATCTTCAGGGTTTTTGAGATAGCACAGAATTTCATCTGCAAATAAAGTTTTTAAGATTTCTGACTACAGTATTGAAATCCTAAAATGTCTTTAGGTTCCCTTATGGCATTAGTCAAGGGTTCTATTGCTAAAATAAATAAAATCAGTGACAGAGGACATCCTAGATGAGTTCCTCTAAATAGAGGAAATGCAGAGGAAATCATGCCATTGGTCAGCACCTTCACCGTGGGTGTTGAAAATATTGCTCTAATCCGCAAACATATCTTGATCCCAATCTTGCCTTTTCAAGGACATCAAAACAATAACACCATTCTACCTTATCAAAGACTTTTTCTGCATGCAGGAACACTACCACCACATTTGGATCCTTAGCATTGTACATTAAGTTAAGGTGTTTCTAATATTATTGTGTCCTCTTCTTCCCTTGACAAAGCCTGTTTGATCGAATTTAATCAATTCCGGCAAAATCTCTTCAAGTCTTACTGCTAAAATTTTTGCACATGTCTTATAGTCCGTGTTCAAAAGTGAAATCGGATGGTATGACTTGCATAGTGCTTTATTTTTGCCTTTCTTTGGAATAACCATAATAAGAGCTTTGTCGACTGATGGAGGAAGTTTATTCTGATTATCATTATATAATTTTGTCAATCTGGGATTAATAACTTTACTGAAGGCCTTATAAAAATCTATTCCAATACCTTCTAAACCTGGTGCTTTTCCTGGTTTTAAATCCTGGATTACTTTTTCCACCTCCTGCACTGTTATGTCTTGATCAAGACTTTTTTGTTGTTCCTGCTTGATATACAGAATATTTAAAAAATTGTTGATTTCATCCTTCTTACCCTGCGAGGTATACAGATTTTTATGATACCTTACAAATTCTGAATTTATCTCTTGTTCAGCATTAATTACTCAGTCGTTTATTTTTATTTCTGCAATATTTTTCTAAATTTTTTTCCTTCTAAGTCATATACGCCAATAATTTACCTCCTCTATTGATGGCAGCATAGTTTTTGGATCTGGATATTAACATGAATCTTTCATTTTTTCATTATCAATTTGATTGTGTATTCATATCTAACTTTTTCTAACCTTTTTAAATGAATATTTGAATTAGACTGTGAATGTAATTTCTGTACTTCAGACATATTTTTTCTAATTGTTCCAGTCTTAATTTTTTTTTCCTTTTGGCTGCATATGAAGTGCAAACTGCCCTTAAACAGGCTTTATATGCATCCCATAGTATTTCGCTTGAAACTTTGGAAGGTTCATTACTGGCATAATAAGTTTCATTTTCTTCTTTTATTTTATTTATAAATGCTTCTTCTTTTAGTAAGATTGGATCAAGTTTGCAATATTTAGTGGACGCAAGTTTTAAACACAACAGTGCATGGTCCGAAATATGCATTGGTTTATATTCTACTCCAATAATATCCCTACTTAACTGATGTGATCCTGAAAAGATATCAATTCTAGAATATGTTTTAAACCTCCCAAAAAAGTGGGAGTATTCCCTATTATTAGGATAGCAATTTCTCAATAAGTCTATCAGAGATAAATGTTCCATCCTGTTCTGCATATTTTTAATGTCTCAGGTGTCATATTCCCTTTGTTTCGCAGTGGTATCTAATTGTTCATGAAGTGTCACATTAAAATCTCCCCCTGTCAAATATGGTTGTGGGTATTTCGTAAGTGTTGTACAAAATTCCCCCAAAATGATTTTAGCTTGATCATTTAGTACATATAATGACTCCAAGGTTAAGTAGTTTCCATTAATTTTTATTTTGGCTATTGCAAATCTACCTTCATCATCAATGTTTTGATTTTCTCTAGTAATATTTATTCCCTTCTTGAACAGGATGGATGTACCTCTTGACTTAGCTGTAAACATTGAGTGTATCGATTGACCCTCCACACATTTTATTCACTTCTTTTTCAATTAAATGTGTCTCCTGAAGACAAATAACATCAATATTATTCTTTTTTATATAATTAAATATTTTTTTTCTTTTAGTAGGGTTACTAAAGCCATTAATGTTCCAGGTTGCAATCTTTAATTTTTCACACATATCTTCTTACTTTCCTATTATTAGGCTTATTGCCCTTTAACTGGTTGTAGTATTCCTTAACTATCTGAAGAAGTATAAATGAGTTCACAAAGAATGAAAATATCATATTTTTCATTTTTCCTTCACATACATTACTTATATATTGTGAAATTAACTTAATACAAACTTTACTCAATAAGTGGTCAGTACCCCCCTTCCCCCCTCTTATTGAAAAGACTACAGTCATGAACATGATTAACTTCACCCCCTCATTGTCATGTTTACTAACATATTTACAGTAACACACATGGGACCACTGCCCCCAGAATTCGCTATCCTTATCGGCACTGCAAGACAAGTTCTATTCAGACCCTGGGCAAAAGTCAAAACCTTAGAGTACCTTAAAAAAGGTTTCACCCTTTAGACATCTCTTACAGGAGCAACATAGCTCCTCTTATTTCTTGTAATGTATCAGTGGGTGAGATTTTGCCTCAGGACAGAGCTTTTCTTATGCTGCCTTCTGAATTTTTCCGTGCTCCCACCTTGCTATACACTTTTGGTTTACTTAGTTTTCATTTACTACCATCCCACTGTGGCATCAGTTTAGTTGGTGTGCAGGAGGTAGCATCGCTGTTGGGGCATTCATTTTGGCACTCCTGGGTAATGTCCACCTGGCTGTGGCACCTCACATTAACTAGTTCCCTACTTTCACCAGACAGTGTGCTGGGAACAAGTGCCTCAGTGTCTACCTCAGGCTGCCCTCAAGCAGTGGCTGGCAATCTCTCCAAGCCTTCTGACAGAGATAATGTCTCCAGTATCCATACAGTACCAGTTTGGGATTATCCATACAAATAGTAAGCCCATCTAACTACATGTTTCATCAGCTCAGTCTTTGGCAATAGATATCTCACCATCTTCAGCATAGCTGACTGCATCTCTTGGTCACAGACAGAACCATAATTTCATCCCAGAGTGAAAACACCCATTTTGGTGAAATTCTCTGTGCATCACAAGGCTACCATGGGATTCCTTTGAGGGCAGCATCTCAGGATCATCACTCTCTCCGAATGATCCCTTACACTCACACCAGAATGAATGATGATCTATATAAAATGGCCTTTAGACTCCAAGTTCTCTCAGTCATCACTGCTTTCTGATGTCTATCCTTGGAGGCTACCAAGTGACTAGACAATGAGTCCTGCTGTTCTCACACACTACAGAGCCCTGCACAAAGAAAGTTGGGCTCATGCACAGGAACCAAAGTGCCCAGTACAACTTGCCCTGTGCAAAAGAGTTTAGAAGGCACAAAGACAGCTAGGTGTCACCTTCTTCTTCATGCAGGGCCTCAAGGGCCCTGCACAAAGCAAATTAGAACCCTTCTGTCTCAAAAATTAAGGAAATTAATTGCAAAAAGCCTACATTAATGCAGATTAGGGTTGCTACCATGTAAAACTCAAATCCTCAAAGTTTGGAAATGTGCTATTATGGTTTTAAGCCAGTGCCCACAAAGTTTGGAAATGTGTTATTAGGATAGTCAAGCCTAACTCCCACCCACTCCCCCTCACTTCCCCTTTTTACTTAAGATCAAGCAACAGGTATGGGGCCTTGCATCTATAAGCCCCATATATACTGCCAGCTTTAGTGAGCATGGGTTGATGTGCTTCAAAGTTGGCAGTGTGAACACTTTTGGGAGCGTACTACCAGTGCTTCGCTTCCACTTTCTGAAGTGATTCGGGAATGGGGACGTGTATCAGAGTGAGCTACTTGATAGCGAACTTACCTGTCCTGTAGACAGTCCACAGCACCCACTCAGATTGAAAGTCTCCCCTCCCAGCATCCTGCAGTGGTTCTCCGCCAGCAATTAACATTTGAAATGCAAGCCATAGCACACCCAAGTTCAGCTAAAGTAATTTTTCTGAAGCAGATAGAAAGCTGAGCTTGGGAAAGTGCATAAAAATAAAAAACGAGTGCTATAAGCATTCAGAATTAGGGTTGCAAACTGAGACCATGAAGCTGGGCATGCACAAATACATATGCATATCCCAGGGATAGTCATATGTATTCATGCATGCCCAGCTTCATGGTCTCACAGTTTGCAACCCCAATTCCGAGTATTTGTAACCCTTGTTTTTTATTTTTATGCACTTTCCCAAGTTTAGCTTTCTATCTGCTGTAGAAAAATTACTTAAACTAAGCTTGGGTGTGCTAATTAGAAACAAGCCTTCTGTCTCTTCCATGCTAATGAGGACATCACCAGCTCATCATCCAAAGACCAGAGGGGTAAACAACTACTGCAGTTACCAGCTGTGTGGATGGAATATTGAACTGCTGCAACCATTGAAGCAGGAGTGGAGCACTCCAAGTTGTGGAGCTCAGCGACAGTGAAAACAGGGCTATGATGTGGTACCTCACACAAGGCCAATATATTCAAAGTTTGTAAATAGCAGCCCTAATCTACACCCCATCCACTACCCTTGTGACCTAAGGCCAAGATATAGGTCTGGAGTCATGCCATACAGGTCTGGTATTTAATACACGTCCTACTAATTTTAGGTCTGTAATTACTATACATGTGGTGCACAGCTAAAGAGTTTTACATTCATTTATGATATGGCTTGCTTTGCACACAATACTGTGGACCCTTTGCAAAACAGAAGACTTGTTACAGCTTTGTAAGTACAGTACTATATGTATTGCACACTTTCTTTAAGAAAACATACTTGGAAATACTCAAAGCATGTTACATGTCTCTATTTTATGCAGTGTCACATTGAAACTGTGAGAAACAAAGTACAAGTGGATGGTACATATACTAGGCAATATGTGAAGCAAAATGCTGTTGAATATACAGTATGTTATACTATACACAGGACTCAAAAGGCCATGAACAGTCAATATACAGCTGTGTGGTTACTGTGCAACTTGGCATTGGACCAAAAGAGGCTCACATGAACCAGCACAACCTTGTAGCATGGAGCCGAATCTGTAGCTTGGCCTCGGGTCACATGGGTAGGGGACTGGGTGGAGATTAGGGCTGCTATTTACAAATGTTGAATATACTGGCTGTGTATGAGGTACTGCAACAATGAAGCATGGCTCCATACCTGTAGCTTTGTCTTAGATAAAAAGGGAAAGTAATGGGGAGGTGGTGGGAGTTAGGCGTGACTACCCAAATTGCACATTTCCAAGCTTTGTGGCCATTGGGTTGAAAACCATAATAGCACATTCCTAAACTTTGAGGGTTTGAGCTTAATGTGGTAGCAACCCTGATCTGCATTGATGTAGTTCTTTGCAATGAATAATACTGCATATAATCTTCAACCTTTTAAATACTGCTTTATCTGTGTGATCACCCTCTGCTGGCTTAAAGTGAAGCTGCAAGATCAATAAAGGATTTTTATGTGCCAGCCTGTTGGCACATCATCAGCGCTACCACTCACTACAACATTGTCCCGCATTAAAGGACCCACTAAAGGCATAGGGATCCAGTCGGGGAAGGACGATTAAATGTCCAAAAGGACTCTCTACTCCTTCAGGGAGGAAGGACTGCATCCTCTGCTGCTCTACTGACACATGGGTGGCTGTGCATCTCAAATGCAGCAGGAATGGAGGATGTCAGCACAGCTCCACATCAGCATGCTATAGCATGTGGAAGCATGGGGTCCTGCCCTTTGGGGATGGGACCAAGCAGTAGAAAAACCCCAGTGAAGCAGGATGAAGCTCCACCACAGACTATTTGTAACCCACCACAGAGATTCTCAACAGAGAGTCAACATCCCTTCTGGCAGTGGCCAGGACAGGAGGGTCCCTCACTTAGAGGTAAACCGTGGGTGGCCAAGGAGGTGATTGCAAGAGATGACTGGGGATTGGGATATGAGTGCAGAGTTGAAGGGCTCATTGCTGCAGACCTGGGGACATAAAGAATAAACTGTAAAAAAAAAAAAAAATAGAAAGAAAGGAACTTCATAAAAAAATAAGTGATTTTATCCTTAATTTAGCAAGAGAAATGACATGGAGGCTATGGTCTGTTTCACATGTGTAACCACCCCCACCCATCAGGTAAATGACAACTCCTGGTAGTTGGAAGGAGGGGCTGAGTTTTTAGGTCTTCAGGTGGATAGCGACAAGGTTTGTGGTGATATTGGGACTAAAATGTGGAGCACTGCCTCCATCTCAAGTGAGCTTTTTGATAGAAGCCATCCAGGTGCTGCCCCATCAAAAAATAAACAGTTTTCACCAACAATGACAGAGGACTCAACTAATATGCATATAATACCCCCTATTAACCAATATTATACAATAGCTATAACATAATCATGTAGCCTAATTGGTCAGCTACGTCTTTATCCACGAGTAAATCCTGCAGTAACTCACAGCTGAGGAAGGACATTAATAAAAAGCAAAACAAACATATTTTTAAATGAATTTTACACATGGGTCCATTGTTTCATTGCAATAAGGCACTCTAGAGTGTGGCTAATTGAGGAATTAACTGCTTTTCATGTGATTAAGTACACACCACACAAGGTATGAGTAAATCCCCCAATAACAATAACCCATGCTATTTTATGGGATCAGCCGCAGGAAGGAGGATCCAGCATCCCACTGGATACCCCCCTCCTCTTCCAGAAAAGGAGGGCACCTTTCCCCATTGCTGTACTGCCACCTGGCTGACCACTGGAGCTGATGCAGGTAAAGGAGCCTGTGAGAAGTAGGACATAGCCTGGCTGTGCAGCAGAGCCATGCTGTTGAATGCACACTTGCACCACGTATACCTCTCCAGCTGTGACCCATGGGTTGGGGAGAGACTAAGTGGAAACTTCACAGCACTGTGTTATGATGCTGGCATACCTGGGCCCCGATACCTGGATTAGCTGCCACCCTCCACACTTCACGGACCTGCCAGAGTATCAGTCCTGCCAGCCTCCCAATGGAATCTATCATGGAGCAAAAGCACTGTGGACCCCAATAGGACAGGTACGTCTGACAGAAGAAACATAGAAACATAGACTTTGATGGCAGTTAAGGACCACTTGGCCCACCCAGTCTGCCCATTTCCCTTCCTATTGGATAAGCTGCAGATTCTAGTTAACCAACAGCCTACTTCCTGCAACCCCCCACTACAATTGCCTTATGTCTGTCCCATGCATGTTTAAATTCCCCACTGTTTTAGACCCAACAACCTCCCAGGAAGGTGGTTCCATGCATCCACCACTCTCGCAGTGAAAAAAAATTTCCTTACATTACCCCTGAGCCATCCCCCCTCTATTTTTAAATTGTGCCCCCTTGTTCTTACACATCTCTTTTTCTGAAAGATGCTACCCTCCTGGACTTTGTTGATTCCCTTGAGGTACTTAAAGGTTTCTATCATGTCTCCCCGTCCCTACTTTCATCAAGGGTACAAGGGTCAACCTGGAAAACTGTAATGTGGAAACTATTTCAAGGGAAGCTTGGAATGGTTGGGATGGATATCGAGGCCCCAGATGAGTTAGAGGGTACAGTGGATACAGCTATTATTGTACTCTAGGAGGGATGACATTGAGGCAAAATTGAAAAGAAAATGCCCTTTTACTTTGTAACACCTGCGGTTACTGAGTTAATGCATCCAGCTTGATCCCAGCTCCATGTTTGAGCTCAGGTTCTGTGTAGTCTCTCATTTATTGGTGCCCCAGTTTATTGGTTTATGGTGCCCCTACTCCAGTGTCCCAGGCCTGAGGTGGTAGCAGTGATTGTGATGGTACAGGCTCTACGATGTAAGGTAGGTACTTCTCTGATGAGACTACCACCATATACCCCAAGACATATAGGGGGCCAGTCATTGCAGCAAGGGAGGCTCATGTGCTGGGATCTGCAGGCTGGTTGGTTTTTCGGGCACACCATGCACTGAGTACCTTGCTACATCTCACACTGCTTAAACTTTATTTGGTGCAAATCGGTTTAGAATCCACTGAGCTGTGTCCTGAGCATTTTGCTGCCTGTGAAAAAAGTGTAATTTGGGCCTGCAGTTTATTTCTACACCTGATCCAACTGCATGTGTACTGGTTGGGAGAGGAGCAAGCCAGAACATGTAACCTAAATCAGGATGACTTCACGTGATTGGAGCCTGAAGCTTGAAAGCCTGTCCTGCTATGCAAGTGAGCAGGGTTAGAAGAGGGCCTGCATATTCGTCATGAGTGTGAGCGGCAGCTCACATGACAAGCATGCAGCATAATGTAAGCCCCCTCTCTTTTGAGAAGGGATTATGCTGCTTTTAGGAACGCCTTCCATCTTAGTTGCCCCCAGAATTTAGGGACTTTTAATGCTCTGGGGTGCACTTTCAGCTTGCCGCCATGTGGTGGCAGCAGAGAAACACAGAAACATCAACTTTGACGGCAGATAAGGACCACTTGGCCCACCTAGTCTGTCCATTTCCCTACCTACAGGATCAGCTGCAGATCCTAGTTAACCAAAAGCCTATTTCTTCCTACCCTTCCCCACAAGAATTGCCTTATGTCTGTCCCATGCATTCTTGAATTCTCCCACAGTTTTAGACCCCCACAACCTCCTCAGGAAGACTGTTCCATGCGTCCACCACCCTCTCTGTGAAAAAATACTTCCTCACGTTGCCCCTGAGCCCCCATCTTCAAATTGTGTCCCCTTGTTCTTGCACATCTCTTTTTCTGAAAGATGCTACCCTCTTGGACTTTGTTGATTCCACTGAGGTACTTAAAGTTTCTATCATGCCTCCCCCCCCTTTCTCAAGGGTATACATATTAAGCTCCTTTAGTCTCTCCTCATATGGCTTCTCTTGCAGACCCTGCACCATTTTGGTTGCCCTCCTCTGGACTGCCTCCATCCTGTTTATGTCCTTGCAGAGATGGGGTCTCCAGAACTGGATGCAGTACTCCAGATGGGGCCTCACCAACTCTCTGTAGAGTGGGATAACAATTTCCTGTTTTCTGCTGGTGATGCCTCTCCCTATACATCCCAGTATCCCCCCAGCCCTCCCTACTGCCTTCTCACATTGCTTGCTAACCTTAAGATCATTTGATACGATTACCCCAGGTCCTGTTCCATTTTTGTTGTTGTTACTACCCCCATTGTATAATCTTCCCCTGGGTTTTTGTTTCCCAGGTGCATTATTTTGCACTTCTTTGCATTGAATCCAAGCTGCCATACTTCTGGCCATTCCTCCAACCTTGCCAAGTTCCTTCACATCCTTTCCACGCCTCCTTTTGTATCAACCCAGTTACAGATCTTTGTATCATCTGTAAAGAGGCATACTTTTCCTTCCAGTCCCTCTGCAATGTCACTTATAAAGACATTAAGAAGGACTGAACCCGGTAC
This sequence comes from Neoceratodus forsteri, assembly GCA_016271365.2. Lineage (NCBI taxonomy): Eukaryota > Metazoa > Chordata > Ceratodontiformes > Ceratodontidae > Neoceratodus > Neoceratodus forsteri. Next base: position 544,163,781 of record CM028129.1, read on the forward strand.
TGAACTCTGTGGTACCCCACTAGTAACCCCTCTTTCTTCAGAGTGGACTCCATTTACAATTATCTTCTGTGTCCTGTTGTCCAGCCAATGTTTTACCCAGACCCACTCCCAGGCTGGTTAATTTGACTATTAATCTTTTGAGTGGGACTGTGTCAAATGCCTTGCCAAAGTCTAGGTAGGCCATGTCCACAGCCCCTCCCTGGTCTACTACTTTGGTCACCCAGTCAAAGAACTCAATCAGATTTGTCTGACATGACCTTCCCACTGTGAACCCATGCTGCCTTGGGTCCTGTGCCCCACTTTCCTCTAGGTACTCAACAGTTCTTTCCTTCAGAAGTGATTCCATCACTTTTCCTACCACAGAGGTCAACTGACAGGTCTGTAGTTTCCTGCCTCTGTCTTGCTCCCACTTTTGTGAAGAGGAATCACATCCGCCTTCCTCCAGTCCTCAGGTACCACACCATCCTTCCATGATTTGTTAAAAAGGGTAGTCAGTGGTGTTACTAGTTCTCCCCTTAATTCTTTTAGAATTCTGAGGTGAATTCCATCAGGCCCCATTGCTTTGTCCACCTTCAGTTTTAGGAGTTCTTTCAGAACCCTTTCTTCTGTGAAAGGACTGGGATCGACTCCCCTATCCAGAGTGCTTCTGTTAATTGGATTAGGCACATCCCCCTCCTCCACTTTTGTGAATACTGAGCAGAAATATTCGTTCAGTATCCCTGCTTTTTCACTGTCCCTCTCTGCCCACCCACCCAGCCACCATCCTTTCTATTCAGCCTCACTATTCCTCCGTTTGTCTTTCTACGTTCCCGATGTACCTATAAAAGGTTTTATCCCCCTTCTTAACTGAGTTGGCTATGTTTTCCTGAGTTTGGGCCTTTGCTATTCTGACTTCCCTCCCTGCTTCCTTGTGCCTTAACTGGTACAGTTCTCTGTTCTGCTCCTTCTGTGTTTCCTTGTACTTCCTTAATGCTGTCTTTTTCTCCCTAACCTTCCCTGCCACCTCTTTTGAGATCCATAGTTTTTTTTTCTTTCGTTTTGATTTGTTTATTTACTTCACACAGAGGCTTGTTGCTTCTGTGAAGGCAGTTTTGATGTTTCCCCATTGTTGCACCACCTCTCCTTCTAGCCTGTTTGCTAGTGCTTTTCTAAGGCACTCTCCCATCTTGTCAAAGTCAGCCCTCCTGAAGTCCAGTACCCTCACTTTTGTATGGCTTGACTCTGTAGCCGAGCTTATCGTGAACCACACTGCTTGGTGGTCACTTGATCCCAGCTGGCTACCCATTTCTAGATCTGAGATCCTCTCGCTTTCCCCATTTGAGAGTACGAGGTCTAAGATTGCTCCCTCATGAGTGGGTTCCAGAACTAGCTGTCTGAGGCATACAACCTGTAGGGCATCGAGAATGGCCCTGCTCTTGGATGTGGCTGCAGCAAAGGGGCTCTAGTTAACATCTACCATATTCAGGTCCCCCATCAGCAGTATCTCCCCTTTCTCTGTCATCCTAATGATGCCCTCTATCATATTCTTATCCATTCTCTCTTCCTGACATGGGTGTCTGTATACAACCCCTGTACAGATTGTGGTGCCACTTCCAGTCTCTAAGGTGACCCACAGTGCCTCCTCTCCTCCCCTCCGTTTACTTTTTTGTTCTGTTGCTTTTATTTTTTCCCTTACATGAAGAACTACTCCTCCCCCTCTTCTACCCTCCCTGTCTCTCCTGTAGGTTGTGTACCCTGGTATGTTAACATCCCAGTCATGGTTCTCTGTGTACCATGTTTCTGTGTCTGCTATGATATCCAGGCATCCCCCTTCCATCAAGGCCACAAGTTCAGGGAGCTTGCTGCCCAGACTACAGGCATTGGTACTCATCACCCTCCATTTCTTGTTGGTCTTACCCCTTTTTGCCCCATCTCTGTTCTTATTGCCTTTGTCATTTTCTCCATTTACCCCGCCCTTCTCCTATCGACATCTCTGTCTTGGTATTTACCTTACTAACTACCCTGAGAGCAGTTTTTTGCCAGTTTCATCACAGTTGAACATATTACGAGATTCATACCCTTCCAGTAGCCCAGGCAAGACATTTGAATGCCACTGCTCAGCACTTGCAGTGTCAAAGTTCAGTTTCTCACCATGGGCCCTTCGAAAGCCTATTATTTCAGGCCTTCCACCTCTGAAGCCAACCTTCAGAGGGCTTGAAATCCTTTTGGTCCATGGCCATGGCCAGTTGCTGGGCTTTCTGGGCCAGTAGTGGTCTGCTGATGAGTGCGTTGCAGCCGTGCACATTCTGGAACCACCACAAGAGGGCACCTTCAACCTCTCCATCCTTCCCCCTTCCTCTTTCTTTTCCTGTCAGGATTCTGGTTTTGGTGCCACTCTGTGAAAAGCTGCTCTCGCTGTTGGAGTAAATCAGCAACCGCTGATTCCGGGAGGGTAAGGTGCTGAGCCAGGTCATGCTGGCTCATCTTCGGGAGCTCATCAATCTTTTTCAGCATGTCTATTTTTTCACTGAGTGATATTGCTTGTTGCTTAGACATTGTGGCAGTTTACACACAGACTAGAGCTGTGAATGAAGTGTTGAAACAGATCATGGGGCCTGGGACTGTTCTTTTATTCAGCTAGAATGAACCGCAAGGTGCTAATTGATTAATTGACTGCTGAAGTTGTGTACTGTAGTTTTAATCGCTAACCTGAAAGTAGGTGTGAACACTGTCAGCACTTGATGACTACTGTTAAATCTGCCCAAAATATTGCCCAAAATAGCAAGTGCTACCAGATTGCTATAAACGGTGGCAGCATAATGCAACTGAATAGAAAATGGAAAACGTTTTTTAAAAAGTGCCGATGTAACTGGCTGCCCATTTTAATAGCGGGCGGTATATATGGAATGGAGTGGAGAAACAGGGAGTTTTCAAAGGGTTAGATCTTCGAGTGGAGAAGAGAGCAGGAGACACTGGAGGGCACTCCCCCCCCCGCTTTAGGCAGGCTGACTTCTAGAGTGGCGATGCATCAGATCCCCTGGGGAGCACATCCATGGGAGGCCCAAGAGAGGCAGCTGTAATATATGGGTTTGGGGCCTGCTCTGGGGGATGTAGGGAGAATGGTTGGCCATCAGGGGGGAGGTGCAGGATAGGTAGGTCCCGGGGTCTGGATTAGGCCCCGGTAGTACGTTGTTAGTGTGCCTGGGTCATCAGGGCTGCAACAGGTTATGGCAGGTCCTCTGCAGTTTGGGTGGCAAAGTGGTCCAGGTATACTGGTGAGGGGGCCGAGGGGAACCTTTACCCATGTAAGGGCCTGTTTGGAGGCACAGACCTTGGGGCTGCTGGACTTTGCTGAGTGGGCCACAGAGTGCCCTTTAGGTATCCCTTTGTTCTGGTTGCACTTATCGAGCAGCAGTTAGGTGAGTGAGAGGTCCGGCATCTGGCAGCAGTTAAATATGGGACCCTGTTTACACCTAAAGTCAGGATGCTGAAGAGAGTCAGTAGCGCTCTGGGGGAGACCAGGCAGAACAGGAGAGTGGCCTGGGTGAGTGGATAATGGGGTATGGTGCAGTGGGTTTTGCTGGTACTGCACTATCCGTGTCCCTTGGAGGCTGGTACTCACCAGTGCCAATGGAATTTTTGGAGCTTCACGGTCCAGGATAAGAGGTCACTGTGTTCCTGGGGAAATTGGGTCTGCTGTATAATAAGCTGTTAAAGACCATGTTCTGCCTTAATTACTGCCATTTTTGCTTGTTAGTCCCATGGAGCTGATAATTAACTTCAAGTCACAAGTGTACCCCTAAAGCCCTGTTAAATCATTTGGGCTCAAGAGAAATAAGTGATTATGTTTTAGAAAAGTTTGTTTTATCTCAGTTTGTAAATAAGGATATAGACGAACTACAAACCCTTAAGATTTTAACCTTCCCAATGAGTTGACTTTTTAGGGGCCTTTTAGTTAAAATCCTTGCACCTGCTTGTGTCTGGGGACTGTGGGGACTTTTGGCTGAAAGGAGTTGGAGTCATGGTCCTCCTTGAATGTTTGGGGTGCTCCCTGTTCCAGCAGCAGTGAAAACTTCGATTCCAGCTATTAGTGAAGACATCTCCAGGTAAGTGTAATCTATTAATGTTGTATTCTGCCAATGCTTTGAACTGTTGGTTGGTGATGGTGAGTTTGATATGCTGTGGGCCCCCTTCCCCGGAAAATTTTGTTGCCCCTAGACAATGGAGAGGGGGTGGCCACAATAATCATTCAGGAAGCAACACAGAGACTGAGGAGGATGGCCCCAGTGGAACCAGAGCAGCAAGTAAACTTCAGCAAACAGCAACAAAAACTGAATATACCTTTCAACCCTTCTGACTTCTTCCTGCAGACACTGGAGATTTTTCACCAGCTGTAGCCAAAGCACCAGCACCACAAGAGTCATCAGCCATCTGGAGTGCTCACCGTAATTCCCTATGGTTGCTCAGAAGAAGGACTCACTGACTGTAAAATCCACCAACCTTCAAGATGCGACAGCATGTAAGGACTCCCAACATGAATCCGCTCTCCGGATTCCATCCTTCCCTCTGTCATGGGGAGGTGGATAGGGTCAGTGCTTAAAACAGACCTCATAGATGATCTGGAGGGTAATGGTCTCCATGATAGTAGACAGCACAGCATAGTGTCAGGGAGGTCCTGTCAGACTAACCTAATAGCCTTCTTTGACTGGGTGACAAAGGAACTAGATAAAGGCCATGTCATGGATCTACTTTAGTTTGACTTCAGCAAGGCTTTTGACTTTGTGCCTCACAGATGCCTGCTGAAGAAGTTGGAGGACCTGGGGGTGGCTAGGATATAGTTAGATAGGTAGAAAATTGACTAAAAGGGAGGTAGCAGCGGGTTGTGGTAAATGGTGTTAAATTGGAGGAGAGAGAGAGAGAGAGAGAGAGAGAAGTCATGAGTGGGGTACCACAACGGTCTGTCCTGGGCCCAGTCCTTTTTAACATGTTCATCAGTGATGTCGGAGGAGGAATCCAGGGTAGGATAAGCCTCTTCATAGATTATACTAAACTCTGTGGAAGGGTAGATAATGCCAAGGGAATTAGAGAATTACAGGGTAACCTGTAAAGGCTAGAAAGGTGGTCAAATGTCTGGCAGCTGAAATTCAATGCCACAAAATGCAAGGTGATGCACCTAGGAAAAAAAGAACCCAAGGGACAGAATACTGGATGGAAAGAGTTAAACTTAGCACCACAGCTGAGGAACGGGACCTAGGAGTCATCATCAGCAACACCCTTAAACAGGGTATCCAATGCAACAAAGTTTGTAGTAAGGCAAACAAGATGCTGGGGTGTGTCAGCAGGGGAACTGAAAGTAGAAAGAAAGAAGTGATACTCCCCCTGTGTAGATCCTTGGTGAGGCCACACCTGGAGTACTGTGCCCAGTTCTGGAGCCTTTACCTTAGGAAGGACAAGGATAGGCTGGAGGTGGTACAGTGTAGGGTAATGAAGATGATACAGGGTCAGCAGGGGAAATCCTACAAGGAATGCCTTAGGGCATTGAACATGTACTCACCGGAGACCACAATGGAGAGGGGGGATATGATAGAAACCTTCAAATTCCTGAAAGGAATAAACAAAGTGAACTATGAGGAATCGTTTAGCAAGAACACCAGTTCGACAACATGAAGGCATGACTGGAAGCTGACAGGAAGACGGTTTAGAATGGACATGAGAAAGTATTATTGTACTAAAAGGGTGGTGGAACCATGGAGCAGCTTGCAGCCTGAGGTGGTGGGAAATAAAACCACAGAGGGCTTCAAACAGACTTGTGACAGTGCGAAAAGGAATAGTGCTCACTTGTAGAGATGAAACTGGGGAAAGGAATAGGAAGCCTGATGGGGAGAGTTAGACCCCTTCATTGACACTAGGTTGCATGGTTATATAGGGCCCAGTGGGCAGACTTGATGGACCTTTGATCTTTTTCTGATGTCACTGTCTATGTTTCTATGATTCGTCTCAGGTACTGTTCAAAGGAAGCAGAACAGACATCAGGAAATGCAACAAAGTAACTGTGCATGCGCTACAAACTGCTAAAACTGAACTTTTTTGCAACTTATCTCAGAAAAGAATAAAAATTGGGAAATGGCTGGGAATGGGGATCAAAGTGTGCACGTACTGTAGCTGCTGAACATGGTAGATACAGGGCTACCAGAGTGGGTGTGCCATCAGCAAATGAGAACCCTCTGAATGTAAACAGAGGGCAAAGCTTCAGAAACGTTTCTTGAGAATCAGGCCTCAGGTCATAGGGAGTCACTAACCAATGCGACTCCTGCTGGATACTGCGACCAGTGCTGTGGACATGCTAGCAATTTATGGACAATCAAAGTATGTGAAGTGTACTATGATTATGCAGTATTGGGGCCTGAAGTAGTAACTGCACCCTGTTCCCCCAGAGGAATGCTTGGACATTGGGGCTTAGTTCAAAGTACCCAAAAGCTTGCAGCCACTCCTGCCCCACCAGTCTGTGAAGAACTTTCAGAAGTTACAAGAGGCCTTAGCCAGGCCAGAAATGAAGCAGAACAATCCTTAGCCAAAGGCCAGCTCCAAAGAGGGATGCACTTATCTGGATCGCCCAGGGTCCAGGAGGGGAATGTAGGGATGCTAAGGGTGAGGCTCAACCAGTCCACCGGTCACCAGGTGCGGTCTCAGAGGTGGTCTGGGACTTCCTCCCTGGAGTACTCTGTGATATGCTGGTCAGGTCTGCCAGTCAGTGACAGTGGGCTGTGGTTGCAGGTAAATCTGAGGAGCAGTCTGGAGTGGTTTGACCGCTCACTGGGCCTGAAGACTCTAGCCGATTTCATGGCTCCATCCACGGACATAATTCCCCTCCCTACAGCTTGCACAGAAATTAGTCTCCAGCTGGCCCTGCCTTACCCACCACCATTTGATCTTGTTTCAGTGAATGTATTTAAGACCCTGGCCAACAAATACCTCAAGGACACCTGTCATTGTCATAATAGCTAGAGCTCCCCCCATAACTTTGTTACCGAGTATCTTGCACTCATCTCTCCCATTACCACTGAACCCTCTCCCATTCCCCTCCTTTTGCACTAACCAAAGGGTGTTTGAATGGCTAAGTTATATCTGGTCAGGTGCCATGTCTCTTTTTTAGATAGTATGGGCTCAATGGTTATCTCTATGCCTGTGTTCCATTACAATCGTTGGGACTGTCTTAAATTTTGACCGTCCTGCACCCAACGGATTGTTTCAAGATGTGTACATAATGTAGTATCCCAGAGAGTACCTACTTGTACCTTGTTTTGTATATTTGTTTCTTGTATTTTTCTCTCCCTTGTATATTGTTGTTGTATTGTGCCTGTGTCTATCAGGACCTCCTTGTGAATAAGTATGCTCAATGAAGTATTTCCTACAATAAACTTGAAATTTGAAACCCACCTTCAAAGAATCAGGACAGCATCCATGCTATCACACCAGAATCAAAAGTCAAGCAGTGGTCTGAATGCACTGAGGAGCCAGAGGTACAAGTAGAGAAAATCCTTGAAGCAGCAGAAGAAGCTACATTTGCAACAGCTCACTCACCTTCAAGAGCACCTAAATCAGCCGGCCCGGTGGTTCTGAGGACTAAGGGATTAGCCTTACCTCACACCACATAGTTCTATGTGATAATGGTGACTGCGTAATAGTGATCGCTGTTTGGGCGAGACTACATCACCGAAAATGAATTTTGGCGATGTAAACTTGCGGCGAACATCAAGGCAGCACCGGAGACTTACATTTTATTTTATGTGGGGCTTTTGCTCCCTGCACCCCTACTAAAGGATTTCAACTCAGGGTGTGGGGTGTTGGGTGCAAAACTAAAAACAAGAAAACCCGCGATCTGCACAAAAAACGAGCGCACCCAGAACCGAACCCGGTACCCTCCCAACCTCAGCCTGCCACTAACCCACCGCACCATACAGCCAGCTTAGCAGCCCACCACCACACTATGCCCCACAGACCCAACCCTCCACTTCCACCCATCACACAGCGTGGTCCCTCCCCACCCCACCATGCGCGTGTATACATTGTGACATCCTGTTGCTATAGTTGCTGAACCCCCTATCCAGTCACCCTCCCTGCCCACTAGCCCTGTGTAAAAGTGCCGTGATTGAGTCATCCTTTTTGAAAGTGCTCAATCGTGGTCGCCTAATACATGGGATACCCACCACACTGGTGACCCGAGTTTGGGAGTGAGCTCGGGAGCCGTTGGTCGGCTGTGGAGGGGAGGATTGGGTGTCCGAAGAACAGCCTCCTTTCCTGGGAGGAAGGGACGGCAGACTGTGCTCCATCGTGTTGGTGGCTCCTAGTGGAGACTAGGAGAATGACAACAACTGTGGATCATGGATGGGGTGGGCAACGGCGGAAGTCCTGCGTGCAGGTGTGGGAGTGTGTCCACTATGTGCTGGATGTCATTGCATGTTGGTGCCCTGGGGGGGAGGGCAACAAGAAAAGTGGAAAACCCCAGAACGTAGGAGGACAACAGCACCTCGGGGAATTGGCCCACATGCCCACCACAGGACCCTGCCTGACCAGCTCTCCCAGGTCTTTCTCCGCTCCCGAGCCATGACCCACTAGATTATAGAAAGGACACCAAGTGAGGAGTAAGGAGTAAGGTGGCTCCACCTCGGGGAGTGAAGACCTGGGAGGTTGCTCAAGGGCTAAGTGGGATTGGAGGAGATCCAGCACCTGATTCTCTGATCTGGAGGGCCTTAGGCAGGGCAGTAGGGAACCAATCGGGGGAGATCGTCTGAAGGAGGTCCTGTTTTCTGGTGACTGGAGGTAATAATAATTGAAAAAAAAAAAAGCACCCAAATCCCCTCCCAACCAAAGTACAGCCACACCAGAGGTTCCTAAACAGTTGCCAATTGGAATCACCTCAGAGACTCAACCAGAGCCCCAAAAGGTTGAACACATATCAGTGGAGCACATAGCCCTGCAGGAGTCAATGAAACATGGTGGCAAGGCCCATGTTTGTTGCCAGGTCAAAGAACTGTGGGAAATTGGGAAATTAAGTCAAGCAGACCATGCCATCAAGTGATGAGTAGAGACAAAATATGAGTACTGTTATCCATACATGACAGGCTAGGTATGGCAAATAGTAGAAAATAACCATTAAAACAATTCTCCTGATAGTGGCTAAAAAGGACATGGCTAGAAGTGACCATGAATTCTAGTTGCAACACAATGAACAGATAGACCAAATAGCACAAATGAGGATTTACACTTAGGAATCAGGTAGAAGCATCTGGTTGCATGAGATACTGCATATGGACGTAAATGACCAGCAATTAGGTTATTTCATGTGGACCACAATGCCGGATGGTCAACTACCCACCCCTTGCACTATTTGTGAAAACAATACTGAATTAAAAAATGGCAACAGTCAATGGGACTTCTGTTTAAAGGCATTTCCAAATGGGTTGAAGGAGTAGCAGTTTGCACCAAGGAGTCCCATGGTTATTACAAAGTTCACAAAATGTAACTTATTGCAACATTCTCAAAAAGCAGCGTGTGTGCCTTCTCCTCGGTGACTAGGAGGAGAATGATTTTTTTTCTGCCTAAGTGCCCATCAGAAAAACAATGTTTTGCTCCACTCCTACACAAAAACTCAGTCAAGTTATAGGTTACACAGCATGCTTATTGCATAGGCCATAGCAAATAATTATGTGACGTGTACAACAATACAGTTGGCGCCACAATGAACATAACATTGTTCTTAAATTGAACTGACATCATCTGTATCAACATGCAGCAGAACACTTGTGCATAGACTGGCTAACAACACAGTACTGTAACAGAACACAGTGATAATCTTAACTATATGTAGCCCAGGCACTGTGTGCCAGTGGACTACTACCCCTGCCTGTTGGCTCTCTAACAGGTTAAGGGTCCTGGGTCCTGCTACGATGGTGTTCGGGGGTCCTATCCCAAAGATAATAAAAATAGCGTGGTGCCTCCACACAGAGAGAATTTGAAGTGGGTCAGGTGACTGGCTTGCACAGCCCCCTGGGATGCTGCACCTACCCACCTCCCCTACCAACCACACCACACACTGGATACCCAACAATTCAGTACCCCCATAAACCATGAACAGTAATGCTTGGACAGACTCAGAGAATTTCTGTACACACACATACACACACACACACACAATTGCAAACAGTAAACCACAGCTTTATTTGGAGGATAGGACTAGGGAATGGGGTACAGGGACCAAGGATAGCTGTGGATAGAAAGAAATTGGTTAGTGAAATAGCAACACAGCAAACATTGGGGCCCACAGGCCGAATCCACCCCCACTGGTACCAGTGTTTCTCAGATGTTCTTAGGGGTACCCACTAGGTGCAGGCCTGGTTCGGTGCCATGGGTTGGCTGGCTGTTGGAGCCCTGAAATATTTTAGAAATTTGAAAATGATTAACAAGCAATTCCCCTTTTTCCCTCTCAGGAGCCAGGTCCTGGGTACTCATGGTTTGAAGATCTCAACACCAGGGGTAAAACTGAGCTCATTGGAGTTGTGCAGTAAATTGAGAAGCGGGCCGGCCAGGATCCCTCTGTCTGGATGGAACTTGCTCAAGGATCTTGCAGCTGGTCACCTTAATTGTAGTTCAAACACCATGAAGTCTTACTATATTATAACATTAGCAGTCAGCCACTGCAGCTGAACTGCCCCGGAGAGGAAGGAGTTAACTCCAGAGGATCTGGAGTTCTACAGCGCGAGGGCGCTGTGCCCAAAGCTCTATCTGGCAGTTTCAAATGAAACTGTCAGATTCTTTACTCCGCTTCACTGAACAGTCGCTCCCGAGATCAGCCCTTCAGCTCGTTCATTCTCGTCAAGCGTAGTATTTTCGTTCATTTGAACCGCAAAGTCATTATTTTACCGCATTTCGGTTTTAAAGCTCTATCTGGTAACCGTAAGTACTAAATTTTAAGTCTGTGTGGAAAATTAATTATCGGTTCGGTTTTGAACCGATCGGTTTGTTATTTCTACATTTTAAAAGTGTACAGTGGGTTTTAGAGTGCGGTTCCTGTTCTTATCGGTTCTAAAAAACAGAATTATAACGTTTTTTCAAATACCATGACACGTTAGGAACCGATAAGGTGTCTTGCCTGGCACTGCCATCAAAAGGGCAAGTTTTGGTTAGGCTGGCATTATGTCTGAGAAACCTAAAAGAAAACCGGCCCACTGGGTTTCACACTGTGATGTCTGTGGGGAGGCCTTTGCCAAGGCTGACCCACACACCACTTGTGTTTATTGTCTGGGGCTGACCACCTCCTGTCAGACTGCCAGGTGTGTAAAATTTCCTGCAGCCACCCTGGAAAAGAGATTGGGCCGCTCAGGGACGAGAGGCCAAAGTCTGCTGACCTGGATGGCCAGCCCAGTCCAGTACCCACTGACCAGAGGGAGTGCCCTCTGACCAGGGGGCGAGACTCGGCAAAGGAAGGTTGGTTCAGAGGAACCAGTCCCGAGTAAAAGACAAGGAAATCAGTAGGTTTGGGGTCCAAAATTGTGTCTCCAACTGCTGCAGAGATAGCTAAAGCCATTCAGATTGTCCAGTCACTGTCTCAGGGATCTGTAGAACCACCAACAGTTGGTAAAAGGTTGGTTCGTTCAGTCCCAGTGGTTCAGGATTTTGAAGTTGAGGATTTTATGAACCACAGGAGGGGAGGAGGAATTTGATCAATATATGTGTGGCTGGGGGGTCTGACGTGCTCCATTGAACCTGGACATTTCTCCAGACAGACCTTTAGAATCTCCTCCTATTCTGTCTGAGTCCCCTTCTTTCTTTATTTTTTACAAAAAGGTTGCAGAAACCCTCCAGCTTCCTTTAGAGGAGGCTGTGGATGAGCAAGAGGAGCCTGATTATGTGGAAATGATGGATATTCCAGAGTCTAGGAGGTTGTCTATTCCTTTGCATAAGTCATTTAGGAAGCAAACAACAAAGATTTTAAAAAATCCTCATTCTGTCCCTCCTGTAGATAAAAAAATGGACAGAAGGTATACTTTGTCAGGCTCGGATACAGACTTCCTTACTGAACAGTGTAGTCATGTAGGTGTGGTACAAGCTGCAGCCTGTGACAAGGCTAATATTCCTCTGGCCTCACATCCTCCTGATAAGGATTCCAGGAAGATTGATGCCATGGCAAGAAACAGTATATGGCAGCTTCTTTGGGACTCAGGCAGGCAAATTATATGGCTTATGTGGCTAGATATCAGAAATCTAGGTGGGACACAGTATTGCAGTTAGCCAAGCAGGCCTAGGCCAGCTGGCTAGTGAGTTGGAACAGGTGGCTGCTGATGGCATTGAAGCCTCTAAAGTTCAATTTCATACTGCTGTTGATGTTAATGATGTTTCCTCTAGGGTCATGGCCACTTCTGTAGCTTTCCGTAGGTTGGCATGGCTCAGATGCACTAATCTGTCCCAAGATACCCAGTCAAAGGCTATGGATTTTCCTGTAGTGGGAAATTCTCTGTTTGGGGAGCAAACAGAAAACTATATGAAAAAGATGGATGAATACAGAACTACCTACAAAAGTGCCCAGGCTAAGGAGAAGCATGCCATGCCACAAAGGCATGCTCCAGAGGTAGGGGCAGGCCTTTCCAGGCCTTTTACCAATTTCAAGCCTCCTCTGCTGCTCATGAGGACCTTCAGAGGCAGGGGTGGGCAGGGGGCTGATAGACGCCCTCCCCTCAGCCTGGGCTGCTGCTAAGCAGGCACCCTGATGGGGTGCCCAGGGCCGATTCTCCTGTACCAGTGGGGGCAGGTTGGCCCTATTTCAGCTGGAACTGGCTGTCCCTAACCACGGACAGATGTTCTGGAGGTAATAGCCAGGGTCTGGTTCTCAGCTTCAAACACTTTCCAAAGATGAGAGCCAGACATTTTCCACCTGCAAATCCTTCAGAAGCCCTTGCTTTGGGCAGAGGTTTCTTCTCTTCTGGACTGCAAAGCAGTGGAAAGGGTTCCTCCTTGCCATCAGGGCAAGGGGCTTTATTCAAGATACTTTCTTACCCCAAAAGACAGGAGAATGAAGGCCCATTCTAGATTTAAGGTACCTGAACAAGCATCTTTTGAAACCAAAGTTCAAAATGTTGACTCTGGCAATAATATTGCCTTCCCTAAGGCCAGGGGACTGGCTAGCTTCCCTGGACCTCAAGGATGCCTATTTTCATGTTCTGATCAGGCCTTCTCACCGAAGTACCTCAGGTTCGACCTGCCCTCAGGCCACTACCAGTTCAGGGCAATGCCCTTCGGCCTGACCTCTGCGCCAAGGGTATTCACAAAATGTCTCGCTGTAGTAGTGGCTCACTAAAGGCAGGCAGGTTGCTGTGTTTCCCTACCTGGACGACTGGTGCATTGTGGGTCAGTCTCCAGGTCAGGTGAAACCCATTTGCAAGTCACCCAGCAGCTTCTCACTTCCTGGGATTCCTGCTAAACTTACCAAGTCAGTTCTGGAACCGTTCAGGTCCTAACTTTCATAGGCGCAGAATTGAACACAAGGTTAGCCAGGGCTTTTCTTCCTCGGAAAGGTGGACAGACTCATCGCCCTGGCATCCTCCTTTACCCTGCGGGTCTCTCGACCAGCAAGGCATTTTCTGCAACTCCTTGGGCACATGGCTGCTTCCACAGCTGTCGTGCAGGGAGCAAGATTCCAGATGAGGGACATTCAGTTCCATTTGAGGGCCTATTGGTCTCAAAGGAAGGACCCCCTTACCAAGTTGGTCCCAGTTACTCAAACTCTGATCCTATCCCTCCACTGGTGGCAGGTCCAGAGCAATTTAAGACAGGGGTTCCCTTCATTCCATTTCTCACTCCTCACCCTCACCACGGATGCCTCCCTGTTAGGGTGGGGGGCTCACCTAAGCGATCTTTCCACCCAGGGGTGTGGTCTCCTCAGGAATCTCTGCTCCACATCAATCTGTTGGAACTCAGAGCTGTCTTTTTAGCTCTTCGGGTGTTTTCAGATTCTGTCCAGAACAAAGTGGTTCAAGTCAGGACAGACAATACCACCACAATGTGGTACATCAACAAGCAAGGGGGCACTCGGTCTTCAGCCTTGTGCACCGAAGCAATGAAGTTGTGGTCTCTGGCCTACTCCCTGAACACCTCCCTGATAGCGGTTCACCTCCCAGGGAAGGACAATGTCCTGGCGGACGCCCTCAGCAGAATTTCTCAGGGCCATCAGAATGGGCTCTGAATCCACAAGTGCTGGGTCCGTCTTTTGCACACATGGGGCACTCCTCAGATAGATCTTTCGCAGCCCCAGACAACCATCAACTTCCTCTTTTCTGTTGCAGGCCTCCAGTACTGGGCTCAGTCCTCTGGGCGCTTTCTGTTGGACTGGAAAGGAAGTTCCTGTATGCCTTTCCTCCCTTTCCTCTTCTTTTCAGGGTACTAGTAAAAATCAGATCTCAACCTTGCAGAGTGATTCTGATTGCCCCAGATTGGGCCAGACAGCCCTGGTACCCTCTGCTTCTGTCCTTGGCAGTCCACCCTGCCCTGAGCCTACCCAGAGTCCACGACTTACTGGCCTGTGCACAGGGGAGAGTGTGGTATCCGGACCTCAAATCCCTCCACCTCAAGGCTTGGCTCTTGAGGAGCTAGAATTTGCTGACTTACACCTATCTCAAGGTGTCATGGATATTTTAAAGGCTTCTAGGAAGCCTTCCACTAGGGCCACTTATAATTCTAAGTGGAAGAGGTTTTCCATCTGGTGCTCTGAGAGGCAGATTATCCCAGAATCTGCTGATCTTCCCATTCTTCTGGAATATTTGGTCCATCTGAATTCCCTAGGCCTTAGACCAGCTACCCTGAAGGTTCATCTGGCAGCTGTCTCTGCTTTTGTGTCAGCAGGGAAGCCTGCCTCCCTTTCTTCTCACCCTGTGTTCTCCAAGTTTTTTAAAGGGTTACTTCATACTAACCCTCCTTTTCGGAACCAGCTCCGCTTGGGACCTGAATATTTGCATTGCTCAGTTAATGCAACCCCCTTTGAGCCTCTGTCTTCAGCAGAGCTCAAGTATTTAACTTGAAAACTGTTTTCCTAGTAGCTATCACCTCTGCCAGACGCATAAGTGAGTTACAGGTCCTTTCAGTGGAAGAAGATTTTATCTCTTTCCACAGAGATAAGGTAGTCCTTAGGACTAATAGAAAGTTTTTGCCTAAGGTGGTTTCTGATTTCCACCTGAATCAATCTATCTCTCTCCAGTATTTTCACTGAGCATTCTTCCTCAGGTGAGAGGAGACTGCACAGCTTGGATGTCAAAAGAGCCTTAAGCTACTATTTAGAGCGCACCAGAGGTCATAGGTTCGAATCCCTCCAACTGTTTCTTACCTATGGCGAGGTTGGCAAAGGAAAACCTGCCACTAAGAGAACAATTGCAAGGTGGATTGTTTCTTGTATCCAATTCTGTTATCAGAAACTAGGTAGAGTACCCCCCTCAGGATTGAGGGCCCACTCCACCAGGGGTACAGCTGCGTCTCTAGCGGCTGCTAGGGACATTCCCATTCTGGAGATTTGTCAAGCTGCTACCTGGAAGACAGTTCACACCTTTACCAAGCATTATTCCCTGGATGTCCAGTCCAGGAGAGATGCTCGAGTTTACACAGACTGTGCTTCAGAGCCTATTCCTAAGTAGGTTCTGACCCTCCTCCATGGAGGTACTGCTGTGTAATCTGCTAATGTTATAATATAGCAAGACTTCATGGTGTTTGAAGAAAAATTACTCACCTTAGTAATTGCTTTTCTTCTCATGGAGTCTTCTTATATCCACCCTCCCTCCTGCCCCTCTCAGAACCTCTACTTGGGTAGGGTGGCGAATTAGTGCAAGCACTGCGTGTCATGCCATTGTAGTTATCCCTTTACCCTCTTTCCTTTGGGTTAGGGATCTGGTTGCTTTCATTTAGGTTATTTATATTGCCCCTTCCTGGACTTGAGTCTTGGGGAAGGGGGTTCATAATTGCTTGTCAAGGGTGGTAAAGCGAACCATAATACCATCAATTTTTGTTATTATGGTTCTGGGTGTTCTTTGTTTATATTGTTGTTACTACTATAGTAGGTAGCCATGGGCTAGTGTAGTTTTTCCACACAGACTTTCTGTTCTTTGATGTGTTACTTAGAAGATCTGACAGTTTCATTTGAAACTGCCAGATAGAGCTTTGGGCACAGCGCCCTCGCGCTGTAGAACTCCAGATCCTCTGGAGTTAACTCCTTCCTCTCCGGGGCAGTTCAGCTGCAGTGGCTGACTGCTAATGTTATAATATAGCAAGACTCCATGAGAAGAAAAGCAATTACTAAGGTGAGTAATTTTTTCTTCTGGCCACATGTCACCTTCAGCCACTTCTGGCCCACTGCAGAGTACTGTGGCAGGACAACACCAGCTCCAGAAGGCCCAGATCTGGGAGTGGCTCCACAGCCCGGCTCCCATGATCGGAGCGCCCTAGCACTCAGGTGCAAGACCTGTCACCTCCTGAGACAGTGAGTCCCACTCAGGAGGAGTTAGCAAGTTCCTTCCCTGGCTTAGGGTGAGAACTCCCAAATGGTAGGGGTCCTCCTGCAGTTCCTGCACTGAGCTCTCAACAAGCAAGAATTTCCAGGCAGCCACTCCAGCCACTCTAATAAAGTCCAGTGCCAGTTTTAGTGAGTGCTAGACTCTGTTTCCATCAGTTCCACTGCAATCCAGACCACAGAGCCCTAAATGTAACCTGCCTCCATTCTCCTACTGCATCTCTTGTGTGTGTGTGGTGTTAGTCTGTCAACATTGTGCATCGACTGCCCTGCCCACCCCAGCCACCCTCCCTCCCTTCCAGGGGCATCCCTTAATTTATTGACATCATCTGGTCACATAACACTTTTTTCTAAGTGTCTAAACTCCCCTGTGCTGGTTATCTTGATTGCCCACTAGGTGGTGGTACTGTGCCTCAGTCCTCCACTATCCCACTCTCTCGGCCCTGCTATCACTACTCCACCTTCCTCTCCTCCTCCCCTTATCTCTGAATCCTTTTACATCTGTCAGTCACTAGGAGGTAGTATAGCACCTCCTCACACTCCACTTTTCCCTTCTCCCTACAACACTATGCCTACTCCTCACCCCTACCCCTGGCCCTTTATCCTCCTCCTCCCTCTCACTCCAGCCCTCTCCTCCAAGTCCCCCCCCAGACTAGTACTCTGCACCCTCTGCACCAAAGTTCATGTTGCTACCACTGCACTAAATGGACTGCCTCTCTAGTAGGTGTCCTCTCTTTCCCCTTACCCTCACCTCATGTGAATACTGCCACTGTGCAACTATTTTAGACATGGCCACCCCTCGCCCGGCCCGAGCCCCTACCTTCAACATACTCCTCAGTCTACTTCTGTTTGCCCTGCTCTCCTCCATGCTGGTCCCCCCCACCTATTCGATGATGGCTCCCCTGACCACCTCCTCTAGTCCATACCACATCTACGGCCACTGCCTCCCTTCCCCCCTACCCTCGCTCCACCTCTAGCATCCACCAGCCCCGATTCCCCCTGGTCCCCTCTCTACCTATCCATTCCCCTCCTCTAAGCACTTCCTATCCTGGCTGTTATCACTAAGCCCACCCGCACCTACCCCTCTGGTGATGCCCGATGACACAGGTGATCTCATCAAGCCCTCTTTAGAATACTCTCCCTCCTTCTACTGATGTCCGGGAATATTCACCCCAACCCGAGACCCCCAACTGCCTCCACTCACAAATGCACCACTGCTACTGGTCTCTGCATTGCATCCATAAACATCTGTAGTCTCCTGAAAAAGATTGACAGTCTCCAGAGCTGGGTTGTCCAACACCAGCCTGGCATCCTGTCCGTTGTAGAGCCCTGACTCTCTAAGAACACCCTGACTATGGATGAGTCAGTGGGCACCCCCAATGCATTGTAATTCAACTTCAGTAGGGGCCGTGCAGTCCTCCCTGACCTTCTGGGAGTTTCTTGCACTTCATGTCTAGTGGCTACCTCCTGTTCAGAGGCAGAGTCTGTGTCACTTTCCCCTTGGCTTGTGCCTTCTTCTTCAGCTGGGGCAGGGTGCTCCAGCTCTTCCTCCCCTGCACCCCTCGGTCCAGGAGTGCTGTCTTGGGGCCATTCAGAAGACCCAATCAAACTAGAATTCAAGTTCAATGTGGGCTATCTGAAAGGTGTTTCTTTGGGGAGGGCTGCTCTAGAACCACTCAAACAACTCAGCTGGACTAGTATTCAAGTTTGAAGTGGTCTCTTCAAGGGGGGTAGAAGGAGCAGCCTCCCCTTCAGCACCCTGCTCCCCAGGCACAGCCATGTTCACCTCTCCATGTTTGTCAACCCCGTGTCACTTGCACTGAGCCCTTCTATCACAGGACCAGTCTGTAAAGTCAGGGGCAGTCCCTGAAACAGTCTCTCTAGTGCAGGGTAGGGTAAAAACACACAGGCATATCCTTAGCCGCTCCGTCTGACTCATTAGCTGAATCTTCCTCTTTGAGTATCTCTCATGACTGGGCAGGTCCAGCCCCTGTAGCATCTCCATCTTTCTGCTGCTGTCGTCTGCGTGCAGCAGCTTGAGTGTTGGGAAGCACAGGCGGCTCTATCAAATCAGTCTCTGATCCAACAATTTTATCTCCAATGGGACAGAGGTGGTTCCTGTGCATCACTTTTCACCCTCTGGTTTCTCCCTTCCAGCTTCTCAACTACCACATATGGTGTACTTTCCCATTGGTCAGCAATTTAATGTTTCCCAGGTATGCCCAGACTAATGAGTAGTGCGATCACCGGGCTCCAAGTCGTGTGTCCGCACTTTATCATACCACTCTTTATTGGCCTGATTTCTCTTGGTGGTTCTCTCTGAGGCTAGTTGATGAGCATCATTCAACTGTTGTTTCAGCTTTCTCACATATTGCAAGTATTCATTCTCTTTGATGCCATCCGCTGACACTCTGAAACACAGATCCACGGGGAGGTGGGACTCCCTTCCAAACATCAGATGGTAAGGAGAAAAACTGGTGGCATCATTTCTGGTGCAATTGTAGGCATGGACCAAAGTGCTTACTTGTTGGCTCCAGGTACGCTTGCCTCTTGGATCCAGGGTGCCCTGCATGTCCAATAGGGTTCTGTTGCATCTCTCAGGATGGGGGTCTCCCTGGGGGTGGTAAGGGTGGGTTCGGGACTTTCTGATACCTCACAAGGACAAGAGCTCTTTTATCATCCAGCTCTCAAAATCACATTCCTGGTCTGAATGGATTCTTTGGGGTGCTCCATAGTGGACAAAAAACTTCTCAACTAACACTTTGGCCACCTTGGAGGCCCTCTTGTCCTTAGTGGGGTAAGCTTGAGCATAGTGGGTGAAATGATCTGTAACCACCAATATGCTGGAGATAGTCCTACAGTCTGGTTCTAACATGAGAAAATCAATGCACACTAATTTCTTCAGTGCACTGGTATTGATGTTAACTAACATGGCAGCTTTTTGGGAAAGTGCTTTCCTCTGGATACACCGGCAACAGTTCTTGCAATAGTACTCTACATCCTTTCCCATCTTGGACCAATAGAATCTGCTGTTTACCAATTCCAGGGTGCATTCACTGCCCAAGTGGCCCATATCATCATGAAGAGCTTTCATCACCAGGCCTTGGAAACAATCAGGCAATACCAACTGCACACGTGGAGCCCCCCTGCTGGTCCTGAGTCACGCGATACAGCAAACCTTTCTTTAGCTGCAACTTTGACCATTCTCACAATAATAACCTGGCGTGTGGATCACTAGCTTTTACTTGAGCTGGATCTCCTTTTCTCTGAAGCACTTGAATTATCTCCCACATGACAGAACTGTCCTGCTGCTCTTTTTGTAAGTCCTGAGTAGTCAGCTGTGGCAAAGACCTCATATCCAGGATGGTCAAATAGCAGTACGCTATAGGAAGGCAACTCCCAGATGCTCCTAAACAGTCCACCAAACGAGTGGCATCTTCACCATCAAATTTCTTACACAATGCTTTTGCCACTTGTTCAGGTATCTTGACCCAGCTGGAATGCTCAGTCTCCGGAATTAAAGGGTGTTGGGACAAGGCATCAGCATCTATATTATTCAGCCCAGGCTGGTACTCTACACTGTAGTCATAGGTAGACAGGGCCAACAACTGCCAGAGGCCAGCTGCATCTAGTTTGGCTGTGGTCTGTACATAAGTGAGTTGTCGGTCTCACAGTAGTCTTCGCCCCACAAAGGTAATCATGAAATTGGTCCACAATAGCCCACTTCAACGCTAAAAATTCCACCTTGTGGATGGGATACCTTCTTTCCAAGGAGTTGAGACTCCAGCTCGCATATGCCACTGGGTGCGGACCCTCTGGATATCCTTGACACAATACTGCCCCAAGGCCACTGAAACTTGCATCTGTATGTAGAATATATGGTTTCTGTGGGTCGGCATAGGCGAGCACCTGTGCGTGAGTCAGGCAGTGTATATAATGTCCTCAAATGCTCTATCACACTCCGTGGTCCACCGGGAGCCAAAAGGTTCAGATGGATGAAAATATTTAGGTTATTCAGCTGGGTCTCCAGGAGGAGGGGTTTTCTTGCTCTTATTTGTTGGAGGATACCCCTGTAGCAAGTTCAAAAGAGGCCTGACTACTCTGGTGTAGTCCCTCATGAATCTCCAGTAGTACCCACAAAAGTTAAGCAGCCATTGTAGTTCTTTCAGGTTTCTGGGTTTTGGCCAGGTGGGAAGGGCCTCCACCTTCCTGGGGTCAGTCTGAATGCCCTTGGGCAGAGATGACGTGTCCAACATATTTGACTGAAGCCTGAAAGAATTGGCACTTATCTACAGAGAGCTTCAGGCCAAATTCTTCCAGCTGGTCCAACACCTTAAGCAGCCGCGACTCATGCTCTTCCAGCATCTTTCCAAACATGATAATGTTGTTTAAGTAAACCAAGCACTCCAGCAGGTTCATGTCCCCCACCACCCTTTCCATAAGGTGCTGCAACATTGCAGGGGCACCCAAAATGCCCTGAGGCATTCTCAAAAACTCATAAAATCCTA
The DNA here is from genome assembly GCA_016271365.2 of Neoceratodus forsteri. Taxonomy (NCBI): domain Eukaryota; kingdom Metazoa; phylum Chordata; order Ceratodontiformes; family Ceratodontidae; genus Neoceratodus; species Neoceratodus forsteri. Next base: position 544,184,811 of record CM028129.1, read on the forward strand.
GAAGGCATATAAAAGCTTGTCTTCTCCTGATCCTGCAGGGCCATGGGAATTTGATAATATTCACTTCTTAAGTCCAAAACTGAAAACTACTGGCTGCCATTCAAGCAGTCTACAGCATCTTGTATTCATGGCATCGTATAATGGTCTGGCACAGTGTGCTTTTTCAAGGTGCGGTAGTCCACCCACATCCTAATAGCCACACTCTTTTTCCTCACCATCACTACAGTTGATGCATGTTGACTTCTGGACTCCTGGATGATGCCTGCAGCCAGCATCCGAAAGTGCCTCCTCACATCATCTATGTCAGCGAGGGCAAGATGTCTGGATCTCTCACTGAAGGGGCGCACATCTGTGAGCCTTATGCTGCTCTCCCATAATGCAGCCAACATCCCACACATGCAAGGAAAACACGTTTGTCCTGGTAGCCTTCTTCTTCTGGACACGCTCCTTCCACTCCTCTGGGATGGGAAAGTTACTCAAATCAAACAAGACAGGGTCAATATCACCATAATCACCTCTTCCTCAAGAGTGGGCTGCACTGCTGTGTTGGCACAGTAAACCCTGGCTAACGTCCAGCCCCTTCTGACAACCACTTCTCTGTCAGTTGTGCTCCTCACTTGCACTGTCACTCTTTGAACATAGGTATGCACCTGTGCCAGTAAGACACTGGCTTTCATTAATAATCAAGCTGGCAATCCATGTCCTTCAGGGGGATTTATGTGATAAGGGTGATGTCTTTTGTGTGATTCCCCAATGGGTGAGTATGGGAGGCAGAGTACAGGAAGGGTGAGAAGCCAGGAATGGCGGCTGGCGCCGACAGCACGTTCAGGATGGCGAACCAAATGGGCACAAGTAGAAGTGCGAGAGGGTCAAGGGGCCCATGGACATGGGTGGCATTGGCCTGGTGATGGGCACAGTGCAAGCAGATCATGGTGCAGTGCCAAGTGCCCAGGGACAAGGGTGACAGGGGCAGGCAGTTAGCCCAAGGTGGCAGCATAGGGGATGGGGAGGGAGGCACAGCTGCACAGGGGTCTGGAATCCAGCGTCAGGCGGGGCAGCCGACGGGTCACGTACAAGCCACCTGCCGTGGTGGCAGTGGCAGTGAATGGGCATGCAGTCAAGGAAGCGACTCCACAGTATGTGCCTCTACGGTCCATATGGTGTGTGCTGTTGGGGAGGTCTGCACCAGCTGTTGTGCTGTGCCAGGAAGTTGTCTGTGTGTGTGCCCTGGTGGGTGTCTGTCTTCTAGCAGCTCTCTTCTGTGCTGCTCACTTCCAATGCTCACTTGACGGCCAGCCTGGCATTTTGGGGTCGCCTGTTGTGGTTGTGCAGATTAGGGTTTCATCATAGTGGTGCGGCTTCCCTTTTCACCCATGTACTGTCAGTCTGCCGAACAGTACCATTGCCCTTTTGGCAGCTGCTTCAGTTGCCTCGCCCCACCAGCACACACCGTTGTTTCTGTACTCCTAATGTGTCCCACCCCTTCGGGGACATCTTACATTAAAATTTGACCTTCTGTTTTAGCTGCACTACTCCACTGATATTATACTCTGTGTTGGGGGGCAACACAATCTCCTCAGCATCTCTCCTCCAGATTATGCCCACAGATTCATCTACATCCACGGGGGTTCGCCGTTGTCTCTTATAGGCCTCCTGGACCACCGGATGAATGGGTAATTTCTTCCCTCGGTGTTCAGCTTTTCTGGCTTGGCAAAGCTGAGTGAGCCTCCCAAACATGTGGGCATTTGTGCCCACCAGCACTGGTATCCCATCATACACACCAGTTTCAGGACAGATTAAAGCCAGGGTCTCAGCTTCATCTCCCACTCCAGCTATGTTACTGGGGAAAGTCATCCATACTCTGACATATCCGAGGTAGGGGTAAGACTTCTCACTAAGCCCTCACATGTGTAGTTCTTCTAAAGGTTGCAACTCCAGGTGAAATAAGTGTCTGTCATATCAAGTTTTGAAGATGATAGTGACCTGGGAGCCACTATCAAAGATGGCATGGGTGGGGATTCCCTCTATGGTGACAAGGGTTTTAGTTGATGGCCCCACTAACCTGTGCATATCAAGGGATGCATTTGAGGTGGCTTTCGCTGAGAGACTTTTACATTAGGTATGGAGCTGGACCTGCATGGGGTCCCGGTATGCTCCTTTACCGGGCCCCACTGAAGTTTCCCTGTGGCTTTTCTTCCTTGCCCAACAGTCTGTTAGCCACTCGAAGGGGATCTGTTGGTGCCTGGCATCCTCTCCAGTAATGCCCATTCCTTCCACAACAGTAACAAATTATCCCTTCTTGCTTAGGTTGTCCTGGGTAATAGGCCTCAGGAAGTGGTTGAGGTGGTGGATAGCTTGGGGCTACTGGGTACACTAAGGGAACAGAAGGGGAAACTGGGGCAATAGCAAAGGGAACAGGAGGGGAAATGGGGGCAATTGCTTGGGCCATAGCTACGGGTTCAGGAGCCCCTGCCTTTACCACCCCCTGGGTCTTTAGCTGTTTTACAACTTGACTCAATTCCTGCAACCGGGCCTCAATCTGAAGTACTATAGGGGGCAGTATACGTGACACCCCCAGGCCCATCATAGGAAGGGTGGCAGAGGTTGCCTGAGTGGACTATTCAGCAGAAGCTTCAGGGGTCCTAATAGGACCAACACCAACCTTATCCAACATTTCCCTACATTCTTGCAGTAACTTTTTTACCTCAGAAACCTCATCCAGGGAAGTGGTTTCCTGGACCTAGGCAGTAGCTACTAAAGTGGGCCGGGACCCCCATTTGGTGTCCCTTTCCTCCAGCTCTTTCCCCTCCCTAAGCAGCACCCGGAGCGGGGGTGGATTACTCATCTTGTCTTTCAGGCCCAACATTAGTAGCAACAACTCCCAGCACCGAGCACCCCTCAGTACTTGTTCTAACCTAGTCTTATTCAGATTCATATGGTCTGGACAAAATCGAAATAAAATTTGTGAAGGACGCAAAGGATATACTGTCACCAATACTAACAGATTTATTCAATCAAAGTTTAATGGAAAACACATTCCCAGAAATATGGACGGTTGCAAAAATTGTTCCCATATTTAAAGGTGGTGATTTAAACTATCCCTCCAATTACAGGCCGATAGCAGTCCTCTCCATCCTGTCTAAGTTAATGAAGCAGATGGTATACAATCAACTGTATGAGTATTTGGAAAAATGCTCGAAACTAACAAAATTTCAACATGGATTTAGGACAGGGTATTCGACGGGCACCGCGCTCATGGATTTTATGGACAAGGTGGCAGTTGCCCTGGATGCAGGGGAATCCACTGGTGCGGTGTTCATTGACCTGCCCAAAGCCTTCAATTTAGTGGACCATCACATACTGTACGAGAGGATGGAGAGGACTGGAATCGCACTCAGGTCAATACAGTAGTTCAGATCCTATTTAGGGGATAGGAAACAGCAAGTAGAAATTGACAACCAATTATCTGACATAGACAACCTGTCAAGAGGTGTGCCCCAAGGATCAATCCTGGGGCTTCTGCTGATTCTGATTTATGTAAACAAACTGCCAACAAAAATGACTAATACACTCATAAGGCTCTACGCAGATGATACCATACTACTAGCAACAGCAAAAACGTACGATAAAATGATGAAAAAATTGCAGTCTGACTTTAATATTCTTCAAGACTGGTTCTCCAGTTCAAAACCCATGTTAAGTGAAAGAAAAACACAGGTTATGTACTTTAACAAAAAATCAAATAAGGTCACAAAAAAGGTAATAATGGATAAAGGAATACTAACAAGAGGGGGTTAAAAATTAACAATTAAAAAACAATGAAAATATTTGGGAGTAATCATAGACAGTTCCTTAACATTTTCGGACCATATAGACAACATTACAAAGACAGTTAATAACGGAACTGGGGCTCTGCGTAGATCCTCCCAAATATTAAACTACCAGATACGGAAAATAATTGCAACGCAGTTGATACTGCCTGTGCTGGAATATGGTGATCTGGCATACAATTTTGCAGAACAAAAACACTTACATAAAGTTGTTAAAGCATATAACCGACTGGCAAGATTTGTCCTGAAATGTAACTTCAAAACCCATCATTGTCTAATGCACAATGAATTAAAATGGGACAGCCTACCGGTAAGGTATAAAAAACAACACTCAATATTCATATTTAAGATTAATAAATGGCTGATAAAAGGAAACATGGACATTCAATTTGGTTGTGAGCCTCACCACTATGACCTGAGAGAGGTAAAACATAGGGATATCAATTTTCCAAAAGTCAACACAAGATATGGGAGCATGACACTACAAGTTTGGGCAGTGAAAACATGGAATGAGACCCTCCCTCATGAGAAATTTGACAAGACTATCCCTATGTAAATCTAGATGAGATGAAAGTTTTACTGTGGAATGTACTTGTTTATAGAGATGTTTCCTTGTAAAAGGGGGTGGTATGACGTATATGTTTAATAATTGAACAGGATAAAGCTATTTTTTTTGTTTGCAGTTAGATTATTTATTTATATACATATAGAATTCATATACAAAGAATCCAATAAGATAATACAGAGAAATAATGTGCAAGTGAAAACTTAATTGATAATGCATATAACAGTATGGAAAAGAGTTATAATGTATTGGTCTTCAAATTAGGTAATGACATAGCCAGGCCATACAATGAATATATACATGCACTGCATTGTAGAAAAAAAAAACAAATAAAAATGAGAATAAAACAGAATACTGATTTTATATCTAATCTATTAAACTTTATAATCACGAAGAGAGCTGCAACGAAAGAAGGAAAACTATAATATAGAATGAAATTGGCTGTGAAATATGAGTGAGTCTGAGAAAACCCATTGTACCGAGTTCTGTATGTAGTTTACAAAATCCTGTCAACAGAGCCTGAGCTCATTTAGTCGGTCTTGTGCCAGATATGAGAGGCACTCCAAGATGGCTGTGTGTGTAAGATTATTTAGAATGTCTGTCTATGTAGGTGTTATCTGGGATTTCCAGCGCATTAAGATCAATCTTTTTGCTTGCATGAAAAATATCTGAAACCATCTATGCTGGTATTTTGATAATTTTATCCTCTCATTTGTAACACCTAGCAAAAAGTATCTAGATTCGAATGGAATAGAACATCCAATAATGTTGGAAGCTACCTGGTGGATAGACTGCCATAATTTGGAAACTGGATTACATAGCCAGAGTATGTGTAGTAGGTCTCCATCAGGTGAGTTACATCGCCAACAGTGATTATCCGGGAGTAAACCCATTTTATAAAGTATAGATGGAGTTCTGTGCCAAAAAATGAAGAATTTTATATTGAATGAGCATGCTACGTGCATCTATGAAAGTATTATGGCAGAGCTTCCAACAATCATCCCATTGATGACCCTCTATATTTTCATAATCTGGCACAGAAGTCCATTTGTTTTTGGCACAGAGAGACTGATTCAGTAAGGAATCTCTAATTTGTTTGTAAATTCTACTAACCAGGCTGGATGAGCTATTGGCCAATGTTTTGATGTGGGAGGAAGTGGACAGTGTCTTGTTATATTGTTGTATAACAGAAAGAGTAGCAGAACAAATTTGTAAATATTTCCAGAATTCTTGTCTAGGTATATCCCATTTAGTTTGTAGGTTACTGAAGGAGTCTATTGCGTTATTGCTTTTAGATAGGATATCACCCAGAAAGAACATTTTTTTGCATTTACAAAATGTACTAAATATTGGTTTACCTTCTAGAGAGATTTTTGGGTTCCCCCAGATAGGAATATATGGTATGGGGATAGGATTGGTTTTAAGTCATTTATGGATTTTGAACCAGTAGTGTGTCGATGTGGAGACAGTGGGATGTTTCCTTAGAGCTATGGTAGGGGTTAAAAATATAAAGCTGGTTGGAATCTGTCCTGGAGTCAAACAGGCTTCCATGTCGAGCCATAGAGGAGAGTTGTGACTAGGTTTGGAAAACCATTTAATAGTCTGAGAAGCTCTAAACTCCCAGAGGTAGGCAAGAAACCATGGTAGGCCAAAACCACCTTGGGACCAGTAAGAGCATAATTTTGTACAATTAAACCTAGGGATGTTGCCTTCCCCCAAAAAAATCCCCTATAATCTTATCAATTTTAGAGAGAAGAGAGAAAGCGTTTTTTAATGGAATATTTGTGAATGGGTATAGTATCTTCAGGGTAATATTAATTTTAACAGCCGCGATTTTATCTGATAAAGACATGTTTAAGATTTTCCACCTTTCTAAGTTTGTTTTAATGTCTAATAATAAAGGCGAGAGGTTTGTATCCCAGATTTTATCAAAATTAGGTGAGATTTTTATTCCTAGATAGGTTATACCTTGCGGGACCCAACGGTAGCCAAGAAGGTTGTTTATAGTGGGTTTACAGTCTTCATTTATTGGTAATACCTCAGTTTTTTGGTAGTTAACTGCCAGCCCAGAAAGCTTAGTGAATGTATTCAATATATGGGTAATTGGTTGAGCAGCTGACTCTAAGTTGTCTAATAATATGAGCAAATCATCTGCATAGGAAAGTGAGGTATATTGTGTGTTACCTATAGAGATGCCCTTAATCTCACTGTTTTGATGTAGAGCAGTGATTAAGTGTTCAAGAGCTAAGATGAAAAGAGATGGGGATAGTGGGCATCCTTGTCTAGTGCCTCTTGCTAAGTTGAAAGGTTGGGATAGTGTGGAGTTTGTAAGCACCCTGGCAGAAGGGAAGCTGTAAAGAAGTTTATTCCAAGAGCAAAAAGTGTTACTGAAACCAAATTGGGAAAGCACCATATATAGAAAGTTCCAATGTAAGGAATCGAAAGCTTTTTCGAAGTCCACAGCTATAGCTGCCACAGGGGATTTAAGGTGTTTGGCTTTGTGCATTAAGTTTAGTAAGAAACAAAGGTGGTCGGAGCCTACCCTCCCTTTAACAAAACTGATTTGGGATTGATGAATAATTTAGGAATAAGTGGTTCTAGTCGAGCAGTCAAAAGCTTTGCAAAGATTTTTCCGTCAGTATTGAGAAGAGATATAGATCGATAGTTAGAGGAAAGGGTAGTATCCTTATCTTTCTTTGGGAGTATGGTAATAACTCTCTCTGTCATAGTTTGGGGATGTTTATCTACATCAGAAGATTCGTGAAACACGTTACAAGGCATAGGACAGAGTAAGTCAGCTAAAGATTCATAGAATTCAACTGGGAATCCATCGCCACCAGGGGGAACATCCAGATTTAAGAGAAAAAAGTGCTTGCTGGACCTCTTCAGTAGTGAAAGGTTTATCAAGGGAATCTGCCGCATCCCGAGAGAGGCAAGGGAGTGTTAGCTTTTCAAGAAAAATGTTTATATTCAAATGCATTGAGGAAGAGTGGGAGGAATATAAACTATTATAAAAGGATGTCATGATTTTGTTAATAGAGGGGTTGTCTGTTTGAAATTTTCCTGATGTATCTTTTAAGGCAGCAATATACCTTTTCATTTGTTGTGCTGTAAGCCGGTATGCTAATATTTTACTCCCTTTTCCCTCACCCTCTCAGTACTTGTGCTTAATTCTTAATAAAGATACTTCCATTTTGCAAGAAATTAGCTCATTGATTTGCATATGCAGCTGAAGGATTTCATGATGTAGGGGGGAGGAAGGGTCAGGGTGAGGGTTGGCTAGGTATTGTGACTGTTTGGTTTTAACAGAGTTTTCAAGGTTATTGAGTTGTTGCTCTGTCATCTTTCTTCTATGTATGGAGAAACTTATGATTCTACCGTGAACGGTAGCTTGAAGAGCTTCCTAGATTATGCACATGGAGGTGTCTTTAGGGTCATTATGGAAGGTAAAATCTTGGATTTGTGTGCTGATGTAGGGAAGGAATTCTGGATCTTTTAGTAATAAGGGATCTAGGCACCAAGAAGGAGACTTTAAGGGAGGGGAGCCCCAAGTCAGTTGAAGTTTAACTGGGGAGTGGTCTGAAATAATTAAAGGTAAGATGGAGGAATTCTCTATATTGGCTGTGACTGTGGGGAATGCTAACCAGAAGTCTAGTCTGCTATATGATTGATGGTATGAGGAGTAAAATGTATACTCCCTATCTCTGAGGTGAAAAAGTCTCCAGATATCTGATAAACCAAATTCTTTCATTAAATGAGACAAAACAGCTATGCTTCTTAGATGGGCATCTTGTGAAGAATTGCTTATATCCAAGTAAGCATCAAGTGTAAGGTTAAAATCACCTCCGATCAGTATAGGGGAGTTAGCCAAGTTTTGTGAAGTTAAAAATTGAGCCAGATTATGAAAATATAGAGGGTCATCAGTATTTGGGGCATAGACGTTAACTTAGGTTAACAGTCCCATATTGGTATCAAAGGATGTAATTAGCCATCTACCTTCTGGGTCTCTTGAAATACTAGAAAGTTTCCATCTTAGATTTTTACGTATTAACATAGCAACACCTCTTTTTTTGGAAGGAGCCGATGCCGTGTATACTTAACCAACCCAATCATGTTTTAATCTGTCATTATCTGCATCAAGTAATTTAGTCTCTTGCAAAAAGGCAATTCACACCTTATGTTTTTTAAGATGGTTAAGGACTTGTTTGCATTTCCTAGGTGCATTGAGTCTCTTGACATTCCATGTATAAAGTATTAATTTAGCCATATAGCCTCAGTTTCATAAACAGTAATTGGAATGACAAGGGACACCAATTGCCAGATGTTCCAAACAGTTGTGTGCAGATTAGATTGGCAAATTTAGTGATTGTAAACTGTCTGTAGGTAGAACTATAAAGAGTTTTGAGAAAAACATAGTTTAGAGGGAAACTCAGACTCCATATGTTGCAGCTCACTATTAACATATTAACTACACTAATTTTAAACAGCAGAACTATACAACAGCATAAATTTAAAGCCATCTGAGAAAAACAGAGAATAAAAGGTCAGTCCTAAAAAAAATAGAAGGGACCTAGACTCTGTTCTCTAGAGCGTTGAATGGAAACCTAAGGAGGTCGTATAGTACTATAAATAAAATCCGATACTCCTTCTTATTAAATTATCATCGTAAAGTTATATATAACTGCTGAGAGAATATTAGAACAGTTTAACCAGAAAGAATTTCTAAACAACAGGAAGAATATCAAAGGTGGAAATATATTTATCATACGTTTGTTAAACTAGGATTAATTAGTAACATTTAAACTTACTAATCCATCACTATCTGAATACTGAAAATAAAATAAATCTGAGTACCATACTACGGCATGATCTATCTATTTAAGTTGGTAGAATTTAAAAGGCATAGTGGGTCCATTAACCCCATTATACTGTATGTGTGTCTACTATGACTCCTTTAAATACTGTATATGGATGCAACAGAAATACCTCAATGGGTTTATGAGCATGATGCACATACAGAGGATAGTATTTGCCCATTCTTGCAATATTCTTATGGACATCGAATAAATCCGCTTGGAATCGAATTTGGCAGTTAGGTTATCACCTGCTATGGGGCATATCAGCCATAACAAGACATGGTAGAAAAAAAGAAACTGTATGCCCTGTATTATGTTACATTCCAGTTCTGTTGTACACTTTACCATACAGTGATTCCACTAATTTATATAGTTAGTATACCAGTATGCTACACAATATTTTGACCATGTGCTGGCAGACCCCCCCCCTTACTATTACAGCTTCTTAAAGCTAAGTGCACCTTGATGTACAGTATGTAGCTTATCTAATATCCTGATGATCTAGTAGTACTTTAGGTGGCTGAGAATTACAACACTAAATTTACAAACAGATGATATTTATCTGTTGGGTTTAAACACATCTTTCTGAGTTTGTGGACTATACTTATTTTTGGAGGGCAGAAATTCTAAAGCCTCCATCCATAGAAAGCTTAAAGAAATATATATATAAATGTTGTTTTGAATAATTGCTATTATTAAAGTAGACCACCAGGCTTCTCGCAGTACTGGAACTTATTAGAAGACAAGCATCTGAAAAAAACGGGGCGAAATAGTACTCCAGGTATGGATAGTGCCAGTAGCGATAAAAATGCCTGCACAGAGGTACTAATAGGGTCATACAGCATAGTCCACAGGTAATTGCAGCCTATATGGACTACACAAAGAAACCCTCAGAACATTTTATATCTAAATAATGGTGCAACCCACAACTAATCCATGATATCTCGGCGACAAGCCACATGCATTATGTTTGTGTTTAAAAGTATTCAAAACAGCGTTAAACTTAACTAGGGCTTGAATAGATTAGTTGCATTCTGTAACCAAGCAGATTTAGCTACAGGATCATTATTGAAACATTTTAACCCCTTTTTTTTAATTTTGCCACATTTATATAGACCTACCTTAGATAGTAGCTACTAAAACATTTCTGGTGGGCAGATCTTGTAAAGCCCTGGGATGCACAGAGATGGAGTTTAAGACCGCATAATCAGTGTTGTGAGCAATCACGTTTATTTCACAAGACTGCCAGGCTTCCCGCAAGTACTGGAACTTGATGTAAATGCATTTAAACGCTAGAGGGCAGCAGACGCCCATATTATACTGTAAATTGTCAGTGTGAGAAAATTGCCTGCACGGATATCATGAAATAGTACGCATAGCATAATTAAAAATTTTAGCAGCCATCCCATGCTACACAGAAGAAACTGTAGCCCTGCCCATACATCAGAATCCCTGCAGTCCACTACCACTCCACAAATTCACAGTCCCAGAAACCACATACACGGAAGCCTGTGGAGAAAAGCAAAGGTATGTAAAGCATAACTACAATTACATTGGGGCTATGGAAGTAGACAGTGTCCCTGCTTCAGCTAGCTTAGTTACATTCTGATAGGCAGGAGATCAGCCTATAGTAAATAAGAATAAAGGATATATTCATAGGACTTTAAAGATATTTAACAGGCGTACTGTCCCCTTTGTGTTTTCCTTTACTTTGGCACTTCTTATTCGGTGGTCAGCCCACGAGGAGTCCACTGAAGCACAGTCCATCTCAGGAGCTCCCGACGCATCTTCTTCTATTAGAATGCTGCTGTTTTGGTCTTGAGAGGCTGGGAGGTCTTGAAGCAGGGCATATTTGTTGTGAAGACGGATGTGTGTTATCATTGAGTCTGTTATCGTGTGGCTCTGCTTCGGGATACTTTTTTGTGCCTTTTCCGGGCTACAGCAATGAGGTTTCAAGTGGTTTGAAGTAGAAGAAGACCTTTCTTGGATCCGAGTAGATTGCCTTATCGATAGCTCAGTTGGGTCCTCAGAAACAACAGGAACAGTCGCATCGGAGGCAGCAGTGGTATAATGTGTATCGGTCCCTTTAGTGGCCACAATCAGGGAGGATGACACCAGGTGTTCCACAAAGGCAGCAGGCTCATTAAGGTGAGTTAAGTTGTAAAGGTGCAAGAAACTCATTAAAGATTCTGGGGTACTGAAGTCTTTGTATGAGCTTCCAGTGAAGACCCTCATAATCGCTGGGCATCTGATTGAGAAGTGGAGGCCCTTTTGGTGCAGTAACTGCCTTGCTGGAGTGAAGGCTTTCCTTTTTAGCGACAGTCCTTTACAGAAGTCACAATAAATGTAGATCCTGTGCTCCTGCCACATAAATTGGCCAATTTCTCTAGATTTTTGTAGTACAAGCTCTGTGTCAGCGAAGTTAAGAAATCTGGCAATAATTGATCTGGGTTTCTGTCCAGGAGGTGGTTTGGGGCCTAACGAGTGATGTGAGCACTCTATAGTTAGGCCTTTGTCTGTCAGAAGTTCAGTGTTGGATAAGTTGCTTTTTCTATTACTTTCTATTATGTTTGGAAACTTGCTCCAGGAAGCTCTGTGCAGTCACTAGCAAGGATGGAGAAGTAGTAGAGAAAGTAATAGACCTTACAATTATAGTTACTTATTTCTTTTTATACAAAAACAATACAAAAATAATAAATAACTGTAACAGATAAAAATTTTTTAAAGTAATAGGTTAGTTACTAGTTACTTTCAAATAAATGTAATCAGTTACAGTTATGTATTTCTTTTGTATAAAAAGACATAAGTAATTGTAACTGTGAGGTGTATTACTTTTTCCAGTTCTTCTCCATACTTGCTAACGACTGCACAGAGCTTTCTGGAACAAGTTTCCAAAAGAAATAGAGAAAGTAACTTATCCAACACTGCGGAAGTTTTAGGATCTGTGGCAGAGCATGAAGAAGAAAATCTGTGGTATTTTTAAGCGCCACTTCCTCTGGAAAACCAAAAATATGAAGATTATTTCTCCCGCTTCTGTTTTCTATATTGTCAATTCTGATTTGAAGGTCATTAATGGTACGGTCTTGTTGTCTTATTGTGGCTTTCAGGTCCTGTACTGTTGCTTCATTTGCATGGATCTTATTTTCTGTAGAGGCTAGGCGAGAGTCAATAGTTCTCAAAGTTGAAATATTTTGTTGAGAGGCTATCTTCAGATCGTTCATGTTTGCAGTTAGCTTATTAAACATAGCTTCTATCTTGTCCAGAGAACTTGCCTGGTTAACTGATGCAGCCATGATGCAGGGCCTGTAGATAGCAATCCAGGAGGTTTTAGAAACAGCCCACAATCAGTAAATAGGTTACTTTTAAACAAGGAAAAACCTTATAAAGTTCCTGTAGAATGTCTCATAATCTTGAATTCATCCATAGATCTTCATTATCAGCTTTAGATGGCTGCAGATGGTAATAGATTGTAGTAAGTACTGAAGAGATATAGAATCAGATGTCCATGCTGTTCGGTGCCAGGCCACGCCCCTCTGTGTGCTAGGGTAAAGCTATTAACTTTTGAGATTTTTATATTCATACTAGGCCTGATTTAATGATGTATCTTGTTGATTCCATTGTATGGATGGCATTGTGACAGATTATTGTATTGCACGCATGAAATTTGTATTGTCTTTGTAACCTTGAATGCTTGTATACACAGGACAACTTTGAAAATAGGTCTTAGGACCTAAAGTTATATCCTGTCTAAAAATAAACATTTTAACAACAATATTAGAGGCCTGAATCCCCCCTTTCCTATATACCTTCTGCAGAGCCTTCTCCAGCCTTTGCACATATTCAGGCAGAGGTTCCCCCTTCTGCTGGCAGGTTACTCTGAGCCCCCTCCATAAGTCTTCACATGTCTCCGTGCTACCAAAAGTACTGTCCAAGGCAGTTATATAGTCTTCTACCTTGGCCTCAGGGTCAGTGGTCCAGAGGGACTAAATGGCATCGAAAGCAGGGCCCCGCAAGCTCTCCGTTAACCTTTTCCATTTTTCCCCCTTCACTGCACTGCCAGTCTTGGAGCAGTGGTAACCCATAGTTTATCCATGACTCATAATCCTCCTTCCCCACAGGAGTAGACTTTACCCCCGAAAATATCCTCAACTTCCTACAAGATTCCATGGGGGAGGGCACCTGCCCAGGCCTAAGCCTCGTATCTGGCGCAGGGGCCCGTAAAGGGTCAGGCTCTACTCCCCTAGGAGAAACCACACTGATCATTGTCACTATAGCCCAGGCCTCTGCATGGCCATCTACCTTTATGGCCTCCGGCACCCAGGCAGCCTCTGTAGCATTTATACGTCCCATCAACACAGTTAACTTCCCAGTACCTGAATCAGGCATATGTCCCGGCACTTTCACATTACCCACTTTCATTAGGGTAGACAAGTGCCTTTCTAGTTCGCCCTCGTCCATTTTGGGGGGTACTCCTGGCTCCAGAAAAAGACCTCTGGGAGTCCATCCTCTTGCCCCCACTCAATTCCACCATCCTCACGTTACCCTTTTCTTGAGGCCTACATTTTGGGGGGGTAGACTTGGGTGCTGGGGACCCCACAGGGGTCTTTACAGTTGGGTACTCCATGATGGGCATGGCTGGCAAACAGGAGATCCCAGCAGTGTCTCCAAAGATATAGCCCAGGTGCCATGTGCCAGTGGTCTACTACCCCTGCCTGTTGGCTGTCTAACAGGTTAAGGGGCATGGGTCCTGCTATGGTGGTGTTAGGGGATCATGTCCCAAAGATAATAAAAATAGTGTGGTGCTGCCAGCCAGAGAGAATTTGAAGTGGGTCAGGTGACTGGCTGGAATAGCCCCCTGGGATGCTGTACCTACCCATCTCCCCTACCAACCACACTACACACTGGATACCCAACAATTCAGTACCATCATAAACCATGAACAGTAATGCTTGGACAGACTCAGAGAATTTCTGTACACACACACAATTGCAAACAGTAAACTACAGCTTTATTTGGGGGATAGGACTAGGGAATGGGGTACCAGGCCCAAGGATGGCTGTGAATAAAAAGAAACTAGTTAGTGAAATAGCAACACAGCAAACATTGGACCCCGCAGGCTAAACCCACCCCCACTGGTACTAGTGTATCCCAGATGTTCTTAGGGGTACCCACTGGGTGCAGGCTTGGTACAGTGCTGCGGGTCGGTTGGCTGTTCGGGCCCTGAAATATTTTACAGATCTGAAAATGATTAACAAGCAATTCCCCTTTTTCCCTCTCAGGAGCCAGGTCCTGGGTACTCATGGTTTGAAGATCTCAGCACCAGGGGAAAATGGAGCTCCTTGGAGTTGTGCAACAAATTGAGAAGCAGGCTGGCCAGGATCCCTCTGTCTGAATGGAACTTGCTTGAGAATCTTGCAGCTGGTCACCCTAATTGTAGTTCTGGCCACTTGTCACCTTCAGCCGCTTCTGACCCATTGCAGAGCACTGTGGCAGGACAACACCAGCCCCAGAAGGCCCAGATCTGGGAGTGGCTCCACAGCCTGGCTCCCACGATTGGAGCACCCTAGCACCCAGGTGCAAAACCCGTGACCTCCTGAGACAGTGAGTCCCACTCGGGAGGGGTTAGCAAGTTCCCTCCCTGGCTCTGGGTGAGAACTCCCAAATAATGGGGGTCCTCTTGCAGTCCCTGCACTGAGCTCTCAACAAGCAAGATTTTCCAGGCAGACACCCCAATAAAATCCAGTGCCAATTTTGGTGGGTGCTAGCCTCTGTTTCCCTCAGTGCCAATGCAATCCAGTGGGGGAAAACCTAGCAGCAACAGCCACCTTGCACACCAGTCCACACTTTCAGTTTAGCATTGTCCAGCTCCTTTCCTCAGCTGCAGCAAGACCTCAGCTCTCAGCCACTTTAATCAGTTTACTCAGGACACTCAATTCCTGGCTACCACCCCCATGATCAGAGATGCTCTGCCTCTTGAAGAAAAATGCAATTTCAGTCCACACCAGCAAATGACCTGCCAGTAACAAGTGTAGCACTCAGCTAATCTGCTCAGTCCTTTCGTCTAGCTCAATTTCCCAGTGCAGGGTGTCTGCCACCTTTAGTTTCTCCCAACACTCATAAAGCCACTTCTCAGTACCTGGAGAAGCAGGATCACAGTTTAGTCTCTTTCTCTCTTTCCCCTTCTCACCCTGTTTCTG
Organism: Neoceratodus forsteri; assembly: GCA_016271365.2. NCBI lineage: Eukaryota > Metazoa > Chordata > Ceratodontiformes > Ceratodontidae > Neoceratodus > Neoceratodus forsteri. The sequence continues at coordinate 544,200,259 of CM028129.1, forward strand.
CAACACAGCAGTCTCCAATTTCAACAATCTCCAATTCAGCAATATAGCAATCTCCACACAGGGCCTGGGTAAGCCCCTCACATCCAAAGTTCACTTTCACAAGGTGCTCTTGACTCGTACAGAGCCTGGGACAAGACTGAAGAAATCCCGAAAGTCCACATTGTTTCAGCCAAAAAAACAGCGTTCTGATTGGCTGATGGAGCCTATCAATATTTGATATCCATAGTGATCAATATTTTCTGCTCATTTATTGGGGCATGGTCTAGGCACCAGAATTTGTCCCCTCCTTTTCCTAGGAGTCCATCTGTGTCCAGTTTGGCTACTTAGATCACTGATTGGCTGCAAGAAAGGGGTTCAATGTCACCAAACACATCAGCTCCCATAAATTTCCATGGAGTCCCATTCGGTTTATGCAGTCTCTCTCCTCTTTACTTCTGGTGGAGACCCACATGATACTTTAACAACATCAACACCCCACTGGGATGTAGCCCCAATGATGCCCTTTCAAGTGAGCCCAACCTTGCCCCGTTACCCTGGAACAGTTTCTGTCACTGCCACTGAAACTCTGTCCCCCTAGGCAGCAGGCAGCAACCTCATTAATATTCATGAGAGCTCATGAATGATTCATGAGCCCTTGTTCATGCCCTGATTCTGAACTTTATTTTTTAATAATATTGAAGGGGCTTTGGCCCAACTCCTTCAGGTCTCCGGTCCCTATTTAACACACTAGGGGCACCTGGACCAACAAAGACCTCCCATTTTTACTGCAATGGTGGTTGGAGAAATCAAAGGGGCTCGCTAGCACATGTGCGGTCGTCGGTGGCTCAGCAGAATGCCGGCGACCTGCGACTGCTGCTCTGGAAGCCCAAATGTGCCAAAATGAAGCACGGGGCGGCACGGGGGAAACCCCAAGGACACCAGGAGCAATCTGGGAAAATGGGGACACCCACAGGCAAATGGGAGGTTGGGACAATGTGGGGCAATTCAGGCAAGCCCCCAAAGGGGGGTTACATATATACACCATACTGAAACTTCAGCGAGTATGACCTCGAATTATCCTCTCTCGGAGAGGGCAACAAAACAGAGGGAAACCCCCATAGGGCCAGGAACTCTGGAAAATTCCACTCCCATCCTGACCCAATTTGCGATCAAGCAAAGCTCTAGGAGTTAACAAACTTGAAGCTACACCACTGAACTCAGGAAAAATGTGGCCTAGCTGCTAGGAGTGCTGAGCTAAACTGAGGAAAAGCCCACTCAAACACTTCTCCTGAGGGCTGTAATGCCGCACACCAACCCTAATGGGTCTCTGTGCCGCGAAACGTTCCAAGACTGAGCTACTCTGAAAGAGAGTGGCATGTGACCTCAGTTTCAGGGAGTTACAGCTTGCCTGGTGACAGAACATTGCAGCAATGGTAACTGAACTACCTCAGAGTTAAAAGTTATAACTTACTTAGAGTCTCAGGAAGAGAGTTTCGGCCTCAGTAAGACTGTGACAAAGTAATGGACTTCCATGTTTACCTCTTTGGCACAATATAGGCTTGCATATTTTGAAATAAAATTCTAAGAAAAATATTCTGGGGAATGTTGCTGTATGTGGTGTGTCTGTTTCTGTCTGTTTTCTTGCTGGTAGATCTGGGCCTCGCCATTGTGCCCTAGAAGAAACAGAACAAAGGAAGAAAGAAAGGCAGGTGGAAAGGCTGAAGATGTTGTGAAAGTGAAGACTGCTGTAGGGTGCCTTGGTTCATCCTGGCACGTAGGCATTAAGTGCTGGTTCTGAAGTGTACTAGTGTTTAAAAACAGCTAAATTAATGTAGTGACAGAGAGTATGTATAATTTAGTATGTGCCCCATCTCTCCTACAGTTTAGGACTTATTGAACATAGGCCAGCATGGTATATTCGTACAGTCTCTTAAGTGTTCTAGCTTCTGCCAGCTGCAGATAGGGGAAGACTTAATGCAATCTTCCCTGTCAGGGCACCATGAGAGTAATACCACCCAGAAAAGGAGATGGCACTGGTTTGGGTTATCCTTGCAGGGGACTGCAAGGGTTTTTTGGTGAGGAGTGTGCAACCAGCCTCTCTCTCCCTCTCTTCACTCAGCTCAAGGCCAGTTACTAGAGGGCTCTTGAAGGGTTAAGTTTGACCATGAGAATTCTCCTCTAGAGAAGCCCCTTGCTAGCTTGGAGACAAGATGTCTGGATGTTTGTGTAACAGAGTGTTCTGACTAAGTCAGCAATAGGAAACTCCTTCATCATGAAAATTCAGAGATCTGCCCTCCCCCATTTGTCTATAAGAAGGGGAGGCAAGCAGTAAGGAGGGGTTTTGTTCAGTTCAGTCAAGCAACAGTAGAGAAGGAGTTTAGTCTCTGGCTTGATCCAGGCAGGGGCCTACGGGCCCAGGGATGGTGGCAGGGTCCCTGGGTGTGGGTGGCACTGGTCCCTGTCCAGGTCTCTGGAGCACTACCAGCAGGCACCAGGAGAATGGGTCTCCTAGGAAGGCCTTGAGGACCCCAGATAAAACAAGGACCAGGTGGCATGCCAGGGAGAGTGGAGGGCCGCCCTTCAAGGGTGGTTACCTGGATCCATGTAGATCCATTCCTAACAGATACAGTATATCAGAGTTTTAGAGTTAAATGGAGTGACAGTTCTTATGGACAGGTGCAAGTATGTCTTGCTGAAAATTGTCCAAACAGGCCTAGGCAAAAATAATCTAGTATTAACCTTGGCAGGTAGCCGAATGCATGGACGTCAGAAGGAGGGGGGTTGATAAGAATTGGTGTCTGTAAGTCTCTGTGTGAGGGGGAAAAACATGGGAGTCTGTTTCTCTGAACGACTAGGGCTATTAGTACATTGTTAGAGAGAGAGGCACATATGGCCATATGGCCAGACCAACTAAATCAATTTAATAGTTCAGTCATATGCTGACATCTTTTTCAATATAATGGTCCTTCAAGGGCAGGATGAGACACATGCAGGCATGGATTTACCCCAAGGATAGTGCTGCCCTACTTGGAAGCATGTCATGCACAAATGGTCTTGGGAGTGCCAGGGCTCCAGGGAATCCATAGGGAGGTTAGTAAATGTGTTGGGAATAGTTACCATGCTCATATCTAAATATGTATGCTTTTTAAGTACATGGGTAAACCTGGAAAACCGTGACGTGGAAAGTATTTCAAGGGAAGCTTGGAATGGTGGGGATGGAGATTGTGGCCCCAAATGACTTAGAAGGTACAGTGGATGCAGTTATTACTATACTCTAGGAGGGATGACACTGAGGAGTAATTTAAAGGGAAATGCCCTTTTACCGTGTAACACCTCAAGTGACTGAGTAAATGCATCCAGCTTGATCCCAGCTCCATGTTTGATCGGGTTCTGTGTAGTCTCTCGTTTATTGGTGGCCCAGTGTATTGGTTCATAGTGCTCCTACTCCAGTGCCCCAGGCCTGAGGCAGTAGCAGTGCTTGTGCAGGTACAGGCTTTATGATGTAAGGCGGTTACTCCTCTAATGAGACCACCACCATATACCTCTAGATATATGGGGTGCCAGGCCCTTACCGCTAGACATATGGGGTGCCAGGCCCTTACACACAGATACACACACACACACACACACACACTTGCACATCAATACACACACCACTTAACAGACACCCCCACTACACACACATGTATTTAGGCAGACTATACTGACGGGTATTAATAGCAGGTAGACTAAACTTTTCCTAATCCAGTGGGCACAAGTCCAGCAGAAGGTACCACTTAGTGATTCCCAGCCAGGATAGATTCCGATCACTTAATGTGTAGACTTTCCCCTGCCAACCACTGACAAGGGGTTCAAAAGGTGAGGGCAGAACTTAGTTCTTTTATTCAGTTTTACCAAACAGGGAACATAAAGTCATTTAGGGACTTGCAGAGGGAGTTCCAGCTTCCCCACACAGACCTATTTAGATATCTAGAACGCTGGCTTTTTGTGATGCAGGTGGGCACCAGAAAAAAATATCCTGATGGAACAGCTGGAACATCTTAATTTGCTGAGGGTTTGGGCTACTGGAGAGGGAGTTAGTGTGTAAATTTCCTTCTTGTTCTGTAGTCTGGAAAAAGAGTAATTGGCGAGCAGAGATTGGAAATATACAAAACTCTTGGGAGAGGGAGGCAGGTGAGACTGGTGATTCCCAAGGATGGGATAAAATATGGCACAATATATATAACACAACAGCTTCAAACAGCTGAAGGAAATTTATGTGGAAGGTGGTGGTGAGATATTTCCTCACATACCTGATGATTCTAAACATTTCAAACTCATGAATTCCAATAGATGCTGGAGACGGTGTGGAAACAAAGGCATAGAAAAATAGAAACATAGAATTTGATGGCAGATAAGGACCGCTTGGCCCACCTAGTCTGCCCATTTACCTACCTAATAGATAAGCTGCAGATCCTAGTTAACCAACAGCGTACTTCCTCCTACCCCCACTAGAATTGCCTTATGTCTGTCCCATGCATTCTTGAATTCCCCCCATTTTTGACTCTATGACCTCCTCAGGAAGGCTATTCCATGCATCTACAACCCTCTCTGTGAAGAAATACTTCCTCACATTACCTCTGAGCCGTCCCTCCTCTATCTTCAAATTGTGCTCTCCTGTTCTTGCACATCTCTTTTTCTGAAAGATGCTACCCTCTTGGACTTTGTTGATTCCCTTGAGGAATTTGAAAATTTCTATCATGTCCCCCCACTCTCTCCTTTCCTCGAGGCTATACATCTTAAGCTCCTTTAGTCTTTCTTCATATGTCTTCTGGTGCAGACCCTGCACCATTTTGGTTGCCCTCCTCTGGACAGCCTCCACTCTGTCTATGTCTTTTGGAGATGGAGTCTCCAGAACTGACACAGTACATCAGATGTGGTCTTACCAACTGTCTGTACAGAGGACCAACAACTTCCTGTTTTCTACTGGTGATGCCTCTCCTATTCATCCCAGTATCCCCCAGCCCTCCTTACTGCCTTCTCGCATTGCTTTGCCTACCTTTAGGTCGTCTGATATGACTACCCCCAGGTCCCTTTCTATTTTTGTTGTTGTCAGTATCTCACCCCTCATTGTGTACTCTTCCCCTGGGTTTTTGTTTCCCAGGTGCATTACTTTACATTTGTTTGCGTTGAATCTAAGCTGCCACACATTTGACCATTCCTCCAACCTTACCAATTCCCTTTTCATCCTTTCCACCCCACCTTGCGTATCAACCCCGTTGCAGATCTTTGTGTCATCTGCAAAGAGACATACTTTCCCTTCCAGTCCCTCTGCAATGTCACTTATAAAAACATTAAAAAGCACCAGCCCCAGTACTGCACCCTGCAGTACCCCACTAGTAACCCCCCTTTCTTCACTGTGGACTCCATTTACTATTACCCACTGTGTCCTGTTGTCCAGCCAGTGTTTTAACCAGGCTACCACCCTGGGACCCACTCCCAGGCTGGCTAATTTGTTTATTAATCTTTTGTGTGGGACTGTGTCAAATGCCTTGCTAAAGTCTAGATAGGCCATGTCCACAGCCCCTCCCTGGCCTACTACTTTGGTCACCCAGTCAAAGAAATCAATTAGATTTGTCTGACATGACCTTCCTGCTGTGAATCAATGCTGCTTTGGGTCCTGTGCCCCACTGGCCTCTAGGTACTCAACAATTTTTTCCTTCAGAAGTGATTCCATCATTTTCCCTACCACTGAGGTCAAACTGACAGGTCTGTAGTTTCCTGCCTCTGTCTTGCTCCCACTTTTGTGAAGGGGAATCACATCCGCCCTCCTCCAGTCCTCAGGTATCACACCATCCTCCCATGATTTATTAAAAAGGGTAGTAAGAGTTGTTACTAGTTCTTCCCTTCATTCTTTTAGAATTCTGGGGTGAATCCCATCAGGTCCCATTGCTTTATCCACCTTCAGTTTTAAGAGTTCTTTCAGAACCCTTTCTTCTGTGAAAGGACTAATATCAACCCCTCCATCCAGAATGCTCCTATTGACTGGATTAGGTATCTCCCCCTGCTTTTCCATTGTGAATACTGAGCAGAAGTATTCATTCAGTATCCCTGCTTTTTCACTGTCGCTCTCTACCCAACCACCTTCCTCTTTATTCAGCCTCAGTATCCCTGCCTTAGTCTTTCTTTGCTCCCTAATGTACCTATAAAAGGTTTTATGCCCCTTCTTAACCGAGTTGGCTACCTTTTCCTCGGTTTGGGCCTTTGTTATTCTGACTGCCTTCCCTGATTCCTTCTGTTTTAACTGGTACAGTTCTCTGTCCTGCTCCTTCTGTGTTTCCTTATACTTTCTGAATGCTATCTTTTTCTCCCTTAGTTTCCCCGCCACTTCTTTTGAGAACCATAGTGTTTTTTTCTTTCTTTTTGATTTGTTTATTTGCTTCACACAAAGGCTTGTTGCCTCTGTGATGGCGGTTTTGATGTTTCCCCATTGTTGCTCCAACCCACTTTCTTGCCTGTGTGCTAGTGCTTTTCTGAGGCACGCTCCCATTTTGGCAAAATCAGCCCTCCTGCAGTCCAGTACCTTCACTTATGTATGGCTTGACTACAGCTAAGTTTATCGTGAACCACACTGTTTGGTGGTCACTTGTTCCCAGATGGCTACCCACTTCAAGATCGGAGATCCTCTCTCTGTCTCCATTTGAGAGCACCAGGTCTAAGATTGCTCCTTCCTGAGTGGGTTTCAAAACTAGCTGTCTGAGGCATGCCCCTGAAGGGCATCGAGAATGGCCCTGCTCTTGGATGTGGCTGCAGTAAAGGTGCTCCAGTTAACATCTGGCATATTCAGGTCCCCCATCAGCAATATCTCCCCTTTCTCTGCCATCCCAAGGATGCCTTCTATCATTTCCTTGTCCACTTCCTCCCCCTGAGATGGGGGTCTGTATACAACCCCTGTGCAGATTGTGGTGCCATTTCCAGTCTCCAGGGTGACCCACAGTGCCTCCTCTCCTCCCTGTTTACCTTTTAGTTCTGTTGCTTTGCTCCCTTCCCTTACATAGAGAGCTACTCCTCCTCCTCTTCTTCCCTCACTGTCCCTCCTGTAGATGCATCCTCTGTCATATCTTCTGGAGCTGCCAAAACATAGCCCAGTTCTGAGAACAGATCACCACTCATGCGAAAGACATGTTAGAAATAGATAGGATATAGGGTTCTATCTTTTGGTGCTGGGCCTACCTCCTAGGGAGTGAGGACCAAAGAATAATGGTAGATGTTCAATATCCTAATAGCCGCAGCTGAAAAAGCTATCACTAATTGATGGCTGTCTAGGGACAGCCCAGAGAAAGACCTTTGTAAATGGATATGGACAATGGAAGGGATAACTACCCAGGTGATTCTAGATGGCTACCTTACTTGAGCTGGATGGAGGCTCAAGCAGGATCAATAACTCTTGATCAGTTACTTTGATACTGCAGACTTATGTTTGGAGAAGGCACAGAGTTAAGGTATTAATGGCAGAAGTAATAAAAGATAAGGTTCTAAACATATCGAAGAATCTAAGAAACAACACACTGTACAAGTTGGGATTCTCATTCCAGGGCTATTTTACTGATTTAGTATTTTCCATTGTATAGGTACAAGCAAAGTATCAGTTCAGTTGGTACGTACTGCCCTCTATAATAATGCATGAGATGTAAACTGCATTTTGCTCATTTTATCTTAATAAACTGCTGAGTTTCAAAAAGGAAAAATAAATGGCTTTTCGGCTGCTGACTGTGGAAGTGCAGTAAGAAGGGTGTGAGTGCTGAGTAGGAGTCCTTAACATTAATTGGTTGTGCAGTTAAGCCCTTGATTTGAATAACCAATTAGTATCACTCTTTTCACCAATTTATTAGGGAGCCCCCCCCCCCCCGGGGTAGCCACACTCCCTCCCAGCAGCATAAAAGGAGCTTACCAGAAGGGCTCAAGGTCTGTTTGGGAGCAGAAGTTCATATGAGAGCCACAGAGAGGCCAGGAGAGATCCAGAAACAGAGTGGCCAGAGGGGAAGCCACAGAGGGAAGCTAACAAGGGACTTTCAGAGGTAGTCTGAGGAGCACTGCCACTGGAGAGCCCTGTCTGCCTGGCAGCCATTTTAACTGCTCAACGGGTATATAGTCAGACAAGGCAGTACATTTATGAGGCAGGCAGAGGGGTGCTAGGGCCATCGGGTAGCTTATCTCAGAGCTTTGCAGGGGTGTGGCCTACCACCAGTTGCTCTCAAACAGACTTGACTAACAGGATAGCTAGTAGCAGAAGGAGTGCAACCTGCCACTGGGTGCCCCCTATTTTTGGAGGTTCAGTTGGTAATTCAGCCAGCTGTAAAGAGCACAGCCTGGTACCACATTTTCCACCTTGGTAAACTAGCAAACAGGTTGGCTAGTAGCAGAGGGTTGAAACCTGCTACTAGGCACTCCAGGAGGGTTGGCCTGTCATTTGAATAGCAACAAGAGGGTGTGACCTGCCACCAAGCACCCCACAGTTGGAGCTCAGAAGACTCGGCTGAGAAGTTGATCAGCGACAGGGGTACTAGCCTAAGAGAGGTCAGACCCTGGGCAAATGTATCTGGTATAGAACATCAGACAGTGGTGGTAGGGTAGAACCCATGTGGGGTGGTCCCGAGCTGACTGAAACCAGCATACATGGCTGGCATATTGGCCAGAGGCAGGGATGTTGACCTAGAAGAGGTGGGGCCTGGGCAAGATTACTTGGTAGGTCGACCAGCAGTGAAGAGTGGCCTGCCAGCGCGGACCCTTGGAGATAGGAAACTCAGATAGCAGGTCAGCTAGTGGTGAAGACCAATGGATACTCAGCTAGCAGTCAGATGGTGGTGATGAGCAGCAGGGACTTGACAGCTAGCAGGTTGGCTAGTAGTGAGGAGCAGCAGAAACTCAGCTAGCAGGTTGACTTGGCTGGGGAAAGGAGGGTGATCAGCAGGGTGCCACAGGTATCAGTGCTGGGACTGGTCCTCTTTAATGTCTTTATTAGCGACATTGCAGAGGGGCTAGGTGGAAGATCTGCCTTTTTGCAGATGACACTAAAATCTGCAATAGGGTAGATGCTCCAGCAGGTGGGGAAAAATGATTAGTGATCTGAGAAAGTTAGAGAAGTGGTCAAGGGTGTAGCAGCTAAGTTTCAATGCAAAAAAGTGGAAAATCATGCACTTTTTTTTTTTTTGTTAGTTGTTTAACCAGGAGTAGCACACTAAGCTGAAAGCTTTTTTACAGGAGCGACCTGGGAGCACAGGGAAGTTAAGTGACTTGTGCAGGGTCATACAGTATGCAAGTGGAAGCTGTGGGATTCAAACCCAGGTCTGGTCTGCTGGATGTCACCAGATTTGCAGCTCAGAGCCTTAAACCTCTGCGCTATACTGCCTCTGTGGCACAGAAACTCAGAGGCAGAGTACAAAATGGGAGGAGTGATACTGATGACCACCAAACAGGAAAGAGACCTAGGGGTAATCATACCTGATGACCTAAAGGTGGACAAGCACCATGACAAGGCAGTTGGGAGAGCTAGTGGGATGCTGCGGTGCATAGTGAGAGGTATCACCAGCAGAAGGAAGGAGGGAGGTGGTGTTACCTCTGTATAGATCATTGGTGAGACCTCACCTAGTGTACTGTGTCCAGTTCTGAAGACCTCATTTCCAGAAGGACATAGACAGAATGGAAGCAGTCCAGAGGAGGGCGACCAAAATGGTGTAGGGTCTGCATAAAAAATCCTATGAGGAAAGGCTGAAAGACCTCAATATGTACACTCTGGAGAAAAGGAGGGAGACAAACTGTCATCCATTTCATCTGGCATCTCCTACTCTGAGATCCTGCGGTCTGGGAGAGAGGGACAGACAGAAGAAAGGTCAGAGAAGGGGCGATAGGGTAGCTAAACATGTGGCTCAAGGGCTGGTGCCAGGAAAAAGGACACACATTTGTAGGTAACTGGCAACAGTTTTGTGAGCGAAAGTTCTTTAAATTCAATGGACTGCATCTGACTAAGGAGGGAGTCAGTGCATTGGGGCAGAAGTTTGATGTCTTTGCAGAATATTTAAACTAGCAAATGGGGAGAGGGGTGCAGCACCCGATACATTGGATGGGAAGAACATCCCTACCCCCTCAGCTAGTGATCAAACAGGAGTTCAGTATGTTTGTAGTTCATTTGCATCACCAGGTAATGAAAAAGGTCCAGCTCCCCATACAATGCGCAAGGGAAAAGCCAGACCTTGCCCCACAACTATCACACCAAAATCTGGCCAATGGAAAATCACGTGCACAAATGCCCACAGTCTGGGAAACAAGATCCCAGACCTGGAGGCAACAATGACAGAGGCTAAACTGCACATAGTAGCCTTTAGCGAGACATGGTTCGCCAGTAACCACACTTGGGAGAATTCAGTACCCGGCTATGTACTGTTCAGAAGACATTGAGGTGCAAAAAGGAGGGGGAGGGAGAGTGGCCCTTTATGTCATGAAAATATCAAAGCTACAGAAAATCAGGATACACACAAGGAGCCAGAAATCACCCTGGAAACAGGAAATTGGACAGCCATAAGAACTGGGGTTGTCTACAGGCCTCCAGACAAGGGGAGGACATAGACACATTACTGTTAGAAGATATACAAAACATGACAGCTAAAGGGGAGCTTCTGATAATGGGAGACTTCAACATGCCAGATATAGATTGGTACATACCAGCAGGAACATCCACCAAAACTAGACACATACATAGATACATAGACAGTGTTGGCAGATAAGGGCCTATGGCCCACCCAGTCTGCCCATTTGAGCTTGTAAGTTCACTTTATCTTTTCCTAGAAGTCTGTTGCCCCTTAACCCTGACCTCCAGAATTCCTTTATGTCTATCCCATGCATTCTTAAATCCCATGATTGTTTCAGCCCCCACCACTTCCTCTGGCAGGGTGTTCCACTTGTCCACCACCCATTTTGTGAAGAAATTCTTCCTCATGTTTCCTCTGAATCGTCCTCCCTCCAACTTCATCCCATGCCCTCTAGCCCTGGAACATCATTTTCACTTAAAAATAGTGTATTCCTGCACCCTGTTCCTCCCTGTAAGATACTTGTATGTCTCTATCATATCCCCTCTCTCCCTCCTCTCCTCCAGGGAGTACATATTCGATTCCTTCAACCTGTCCTCATAGGACTTGTGATGCAATCCTGTACCATCTTTGTTCCCTCCTCTGAACCTTCTCTACCCTGTCTATGACCTTACATAAGTAAGGTCTCCAGAACTGTACATTGTACTCCAGGTGGGGCCTCACAAGTGTCTTGTATAGTGGAATTATGACCTCCCTTTTCCTGCTGGTGATGCCCCTGCCTATGCATCCCAGCATCCTATTTGCTTTACCTGCTGCCTTGTCACACTGTTTCCTTACCTTGAGGTCAACAGAGATGATGACACCAAGATCCCTTTCCTGCTTGGTGCACGCTATATCCTCACCCCCCAACTGATATATTGTGCCAGGGTTTTTGTACCCCATATGCATTATCTTGCACTTCTTTGCATTGAATTTCAACTGCCAAACCCCTTAGCATTCTTCAAATTTCTGCAGGTCCCTTCTCATTTTGTTTACACCCTCTGGTGTGTCTACTCTTTTACATAGCTTTGTGTCATCAGCGAACAGGGAAATTCTGCCTTCTAAGTCCTGCGCAATGTCACTGATGAAGATTTTGAATAGGACTGGTCCCAGCACTGGTCCCTGTGGTACCCCACTGGTCACTCTTCCGTCTTGGTTTACTTGGTTTCAAGGGACAAAAGAAGGCTACTGCCCATCGTGATTGTCCCCCAGCACCATGGTGGGACAAATTATACCCTGACGTTACTGAACTCCATCTAGCAATCTAACCCTTTTTTAAAGGCTGAAGTGGAACTATTTCTTGAGGAAGTAGATTCCAAACTCTAGGAGTTCTCACCATAAAATAATTTAACCTTTTATTTGTTTTAGATTTTGCAACATTGATTTGTTTATTATGGGACCGAGGGGTAGTCCTTCTACTAGAGAAATTCAGACCACAGTGATGCATAAGGTCCTGGGAATTCTGAATTTTGTATAATAGAAGTAGATCACCTCTAGTATGTCTTGTATGAAGCGAATGTAGCCCAGTTTCCTGTAGTCTACCACAATAATCCAATTTGGATAGATATGGAACCATTTTTGTAGCTCTCCTCTGGATTTTTTCAATTCTATCCATATCTTGCTTCAAGTAGGGACTCCAAAATGGAGACCATAATCCAAATGTGATCTTACATATGCTCTAAACAAAGGAATAATACATTCCTGAGTCCTTGATACAAAGGAACGTTGGATCTGAGTAAGCATCGCATTTGATTTTCTGGCTATCATGGTACAGTGGTCGGTTGAAGACAATTTATTATTAATGATAATTCCGAGATCATGCTCTACTAATGACACATGAAGGGGAATATTATTTAAAAAATAAGTTTGTTTAGGGTTATTCTTTCTGAAGTGTAAAACATGACACTTATCGATTAAGTGTCATCTTATTAGAGTCTGCCCATACTTCAATAGTTTTTAAGTTATTACTCATAGATTCTGTTTAGTGATGTATAAACAGACCCTCCTAGCTTGGTATCATCATCAAATTTTGAGAGAAAATTGTCGGGGTTAACCTGCAAATCACTAATAAAAATATTAAACAAGGTTGGTCCCAACACAGAACCATGTGGAACCCCACTGGTCACACTCTGAACTTGAGAAAGTAAGCCATTTATTTTGACTTGCTGTTGTCTGTTATTTAACCATCCTGATACCCAATTGATCATATACTGTGAAAATCCTAGTTTTACCATTTTGTCAAGCAGGATGTCATGAGGGACTTTATCAAATACTCTGCTATAGTCAAGAAGGATTATATCCATGGGAATACCATTATCTAATCCTATACTAATATAATTATGAAAGGCTACTAAATTAGTGGTGCAAGAATACCCTTGTCTGAATCCATGCTGAGTATTATATATTATATTGCTTGATGTGGATTCATTTTCCAGCAGTTTTTTAATGATTTTCTCCATTAGGTTGCTTATAACTGAAGTTAAACTTATTGGACGGTAGTTTTCAGACTTAGAATGGTTACCTTTCTTGAAAATTGGAATAACTGTGGCTGTTGCCCAGTCATGAGGGATAACACCTTCAAGTAAGGATTTATTAAATATAATGGACAGGGGGTTTAGTAATAGCTACAGCTGTTTCAAGTAGAAATCTAGGATTAATATTACCTGGTCCTGGGCTAGAGGTTTGTTTAAGAGAAAGAATAGCTTCTAGGTTGTCATCTTCGGTAACAGTACAGAAGGGAGTATTATTGACTGTTTGCCTAAAGAGTTTTAGGGACTTCTTTTTTAGTAAAAACTTGAACAAAACTGTTTGTTGAATGTATCAGCTATATTTCTATCAGTAGCAATAATAGAGTTATTTACAAATAGGGGGCCCATATATCCATTATTCATCTTCTTATTGCTGATGGGGGATCTGAATATGCCAGATGTTAACTGGAGTGCAGTTGCAGCTGCCACTTCGAAGAGTGGGGTTATTCTAGATGCCCTACAGGGGGCATGCCTTAGACAACTAGTACTGGAGCCCACTCGAGAGGGAGCAATATTAGACTTGATTCTCTCAAATGGAGATGGAGAGAGGATTACAGATGTAGAAGTGGGTAGCCATCTGGGAACTAGCGACCATCGAACAGTATGGTTCACAATAAACACAGCAATAGAGTCAAGCCATACAAAGGCAAAAGTATTGGACTTTAGGAGGGCTGACTTTGCCAAAATGGGTGAGTGCCTAAGGAATGCACTAGCAAATGGGCAGGAAGGAGGGTGGAAGAACAATGGGGAATAATAAAACTGCCATCACAGAGGTAACGAGCCTTGTGTGAAGCAAATAAACAAAACAAGACGATGTAAGAAACCACTATGGTTCTCAAAGGAAGTGGCAGGAAGGTTCAAGAGAAAAAGAAAGCATTCAGGAAGTACAAGGAATCGAGAAGGAGCAGGACAGAGAACTGTATCAGTTAAAGCAAAAGGAGGCTGGGAAGGCAGTCAGGACAGCAAAGGCCCAAACCGAGGAAAAGATAGCCAACTCAGTTAAGAAGGGGATAAAACCTTTATAGGTACATCAGGAGCGAAGGAAGACCAAGGGAGGGATACTGAGGCTTAATAAAGGGAGGAAGGTGGGCAGAGGAGACTGTGAAAGGCAGAGATACTAAACAAATATTTTTGCTCAGTATTTACAAAGGAAGAGGGGAGGTACATAAACAAACAGTAGTAACACGCTGGATACAGGAGTTGATACCGCCCATTTACAGAAGAAAGGGTTCTGAAAGAACTCTTAAAACTGAAGGTGGACAAAGCAATAGGGCCTGATGGGATTGATCCCAGAATTTAAAAGAACTAAGGGTAGAACTAGTGACACCACTGACTACCCTTTTAACAAATCATGGGAGGATGGGTGGTACCCAAGGACTGGAGGAGGGCAGATGTGATTCCCTTCACAAAAGTGGGAGCAAGGCAGAAGCAGGAAACTATAGACCTGTTAGTTTAACCTCAGTGATAGGGAAAATGATGGAATCACTTCTAAAGGAAAGAATTGTCGAGTATCTAGAGGCCAGAGGGCACAGGACCCTATGCAGCATGGATTCACAGCGGGAAGGTCATGCCAGACGAATCTGATAGATTTCTTTGACTGGGTGACCAAAGTAGTAGATCAGGGAGGGGCTGTGGACATGGCCTACCAGACTTTAGCAAGGCATTTGACACAGTCCCACACAAAGATTAATATACAAGTTAGCCAGCCTGGGAGTGGGTCCCAAGATGACAGTCTGGGTAAAGAATTGGCTGGAGAATAGGACACAGAGAGTAATAGTAAATGGAGTCCACTCAGAAGAAAGGAGGGTTACTAGTGGGGTATCGTGAGGGTTCAGTATTAGGACTCGTCCTCTTCAATGTCTTTATAAGCTACATTGCAGAAGGACTGGAAGGAAAAGTATGTCTCTTTTGCAGATGACACTAAGATCTGCAACAGAGTTGATGCACAGGGTGGGGTGGAAAGGATGAGAAGGGCCTTGGCAAGGTTAGAAGAATGGTCAAATGTATGGCAGCTTAGATTCAATGCTAAGAAGTGCAAGGTAATGCACCTGGGAAACAAAAACCCAGGGGAAGAGTACACAATGGGGGGTGAGATACTAACAACAACAAAAATGGAGAGGGACCTGGGGGTAGTCATATCAGATGACCTAAAGATGGGAAAGCAATGTGAGAGGGCAGCAAGGAGGGCTTGGGGGATACTGGGATGCATAGGGAGAGGCATCACCAGTAGAAAACAGGAAGTTATTATCCCTCTGTACAGACAGCTGGTGAGACCCCATCTGGAGTACTGTGTGCAGTTCTGGAGACCCAATCTCCGCAAAGACATAGACAGGATGGAAGCTGTCCAGAGGAGGGCAACTAAAATGGTGCAGGGTCTGCACCGGAAGACATATGAAGAGAGACTTAAGGAGCTTAATATGTATAGCCTCGAGGAAAGGAGGGAGAGGGGGGACATGATAGAAACTTTCAAGTACCTCAAGGGAATCAACAAAGTCCAAGAGGGTAGCATCTTTCAAAAAAAGAGGTGTGCAAGAACAAGAGGGCACAATTTGAAGATAGAGGGGGGGGCGGCTCAGAGGTAATTTAAGGAAGTATTTTTTCACAGAGAGGGTTGTGGATGCATGGAACGCCTTCCGGAGGAGGTTGTGGAGTCAAAATCAGTGGTGGAATTCAAGCATGCATGGGATAGTCATAAGGCAGTTCTGGTGGGTGGGGGTAGGAAGAAGTAGGCTGCTGGTTAACTAGGATCTGCAGCTTATCCAGTAGGTAGGGAAATGGGCAGACTGGGTGGGCCAAGCGGTCCTTATCTGCCGTCAAATTCTATGTTTCTATGTTTATTATTAAGATAAGAGAATAATGATTTATAGCAATCATTGGTATGAGCCAAATGAAACTCCAGTTTCTTTTTGGATTGTAGGATAGCTTGTTTTAAAAGTTCTAAGATTTTCCTATATTTAGTAATTAATACTTCTTTGGCGACTCCCTCACTATTTTTTACACGAGAAAAAAGCCTTTGTTTATTATTGATTAAAGTTTTGATAGTGTTGTTGAACCACGAGGGTATCTTCCCCTTCTTATTATACTTTTTTGAGGTAGGGACAAATACATCTTCCAGATAGTAAACAGAAGATTTGAAATATTCCCAGGATTCCTCCAGGGAAAGAGGAGATAGTATTACATCCCACAAAATGGAATTTAGTTGATCATTAATAGTGCTAAAGTTAGCAGTATTACAGTTTTTAAATTCTGAAAAATTCGAGATATGTTGAAAAAATAACAAGGAAAAGGAAATTGAATTATGGTCGCTAGATCTCAAGGGGGCGCTAACTAGAATATTAGATATAGAACTCCCTATATTAGTAATAACTAAATCCAATATATTGTCACCATGTGTAGGTTCACTTATAATTTGTTCAAGGCCCATATCTACAATAAGAACAGTTAGGTCTTTTTCAGCCTGCGTACTAACTATTAAGGAAGTCCAGTTTATAGATGGCATATTAAAATCACCCAGAACAAGGATGTTACCTTTAGAGGCCATATCAGAGATTTCCTTATGTAAGCATATGGAGTAATCCAAATTAGATGATGGGGGCCTATAGCATGTCCCAACCAACAGTTTGGGTTGTCCCTTAAGCTGAATATTCACCCAAATGGATTCAATGTTACTAGTAAGAGGAAGTTGGAATGAGGCTATGTTATCCCTAACGTAGAGACAAACCCCTGCCCCAACCTGACCTTGTCGATCCTTATGCTATAACTTGTACCCAGGAAGATGTGGGATCCAGGTGGTATCAGGGTCCCACCAAGTTTCAGTAATAGAAATAAGTCCAAATTTATTTGAAAGGCATTTAGCCTCAAGTTAGTAACACTTCTACCCAATAGAGTACTTCCCATATAACTAAGATGAAGTCCATCCCAGCAAAACAGTGAATTTTTTAGATATAAAGTTTCCCACTGTGCAAGGCATAAGATGCCCTGCTGGAGGCACCATCGTCTCAGCCAATCATTAAAGGCTTTAATCTTAGTATTGATGGCATTAGTAGCTCTGGGTACAGGAAGAATCTCCGAAAAGCATACAAGACTGTCTTTATCGGGCAGTACATTATTAAGTGCAATGATGTCCTGCTTAAGCTCATCAAGGCTGGTTCTGTTTAAATCATTAGTATCAGCATGTATTACAAACAATGGATTTTCTCCAGCCTCCACTAATATATCTTTAGCTACAGAAGTGATGTCTGATATTCTAGCACCTCTTAAACTAGAACAAGTACGATTAAGTTTATCTACATTACATATAGGTCAATCTAAATGCTTGATAATGGAATCAGCAATAACAAAAATGTGTTTAGATGGAAGATGGAGATCCATATTACTAGGAGAGAGTGATGATGTAACAAGACCATTAGTTTGATCACTTAAATTAGGTTGGGAATTTTTTCGCTTGGGAGATAAATTTGTAACTTTACTTATGCACTTTTGAAAGGAGGACTAGATACTGATAAGCTGCCCTGAGTGACAATAGGAGAATCATCATGCGGAAGGACAGAAGTGTCATGCTGGTTGTCAGTGTCTGTGGAGTGACAGCCATTTACCACCACCCTCGGTGTTCTGCCGCACAGCCAGTTACCTGCCCACCACACTACTGTCCTGCCTACACCCATATTCCCCAGTCTGTGTAATACTCTTCTATGTGGCACCGTGTCAAAGGCCTTGCTGAAGTCCGGATAGGCCATGTCCACTGCCCTCCCCTGATCCACCTTCCTAGTCACCCAGTCAAAAAATTCAACGAGGTTGGTCTGATATGACCTCCCCCCAGTGAAACCATGCTGCCGTGGGTCCTGTAGTCCACTGACAACCAGATGTTCCACCAATCTCTCTTTCAGTAGTGCTTCCATGATCTTCCCCACTACCGAGGTGAGGCTGACTGGTCTGTAGTTCCCCGCTTCCTCTTTGTTCCCACTTTTGTATAAGGGGGCTACATCTGCTGTCCTCCAGTCTTTATGTACCTCCACTGTTTCCAGTGATAGGTTAAACAGGATTGCCAGAGGTTCAGCGACCATCTCTCTTAGTTCTTTAAGGACCCTGGGGTGCACCCCATCTGGCTCCATTGTTTATCAACTCTTATTACTTCCTGTTCCTTCAGGACCCTTTCTCGTGTAAAGGGACTTGTGTCCATTTCTGCACCATTTCCACCCCTTGTACTCCCTTCAGACCCATTACCCTCCTCTTCCTCAGCAAAGACTGAGCAGAAATACCTGTTCAATATGTCAGCTTTACTGTTGTCATCCTCCACATGGCCCCCATCCTCTCCCTTCAGTCTCACTATCCCTCCCTTTGCCTCTCTTTTTTCACTTATATACCTGTAAAAGGTTTTGTCCCCTCTACCCACTGATTTTGCAATGTGTTCTTCTGTCTGAGCTTTGGCTTCCCTTACTGACCTTCCTTCCTCCCTTTGCATCTCCTAGTACTTCTCCCTATTCCCTTCTGCCTGTGTCTTTTTGTATTGCCTGAATGCAATCTTTTTGGCTTTCTCTTTCTCCGCTACCTCTTTGGAAAACCACAATGGCCTCCTCTTCCTTTTCCCCTTGCTAACCTGCTTAATGCATAATTTTGTTGCTCTTGCAATCCCCATTTTAAATACTGTCCACTGTTCCTCAACCCCCGATTCCTGCCCCATTCCCCTTAATGCCTCTTTCAAGCATCTCCCCATTTTCCCAAAGTCTGCCCCCTAAAATCCAGGATACATATTTTTGTGTGGTTTGGTTCTGCTTCTTCTGTGATTTTCAAACCACAATGACTGGTGGTCACTGTTCCTCAGGTGCTCCCCCACTGTTACCCCCTTCACACTTGGTAACTTGGTAAGTTTAGACAAAGTAGGCCGAGGTCCATTTAATAGTCTCCCACTCATAGTGGGCTTATATATTAGTATATTTCTTGATATTTGTAAGCAGAAATTTGTCTAATTCCAATTTAAATGTATTAAAAGTGGTATTTTCAACTACTTGCTTTGGTAAGCTATTCCAGATTACTGGAGCTCGTATGTTAAAAAAATTTAAATGCCTGTTTGATCTTGCTCTATTTATGAAAATTTGTTTATCATGTGATCTTGAGTTTACATTTTTAGGATTCCATATTATGCTACATTGAGACATCAGGGTATTATTCCCCAGGATACTATATAAAAATAAATCACCCCTAATGCATCTTAGTTTCAAAGCGTACAAATTTAATTTAGATAATCTATCCACATATTCCACATTCTGCAGGCCTTTTATTGACTTGGTTAAATGTTTTTGGATCTTTTCAACTCTAAATATGTCTTTCTTTAAATATGGACTCCATATGGGAGAACCATAGTCAAGATTTGGGAGTACATAGGTCTTATATAATTTGAGTAAACAATCACTATTCCTTGATATAAAGGCTTTATTTATAGCATACATTATGCTATTACATTTACCTATTAATTTTGAAATGTGCATGTAAGATGATAGTCTGAAGTTTATCCAAACACCCAAATCTTTTTCACTATTACTATGTTTTATTTTTTTTGTGTTTAAGAAATAAGAATATTTTGGGTTATTTTTCCCTAAATGAATTACAGCACATTTATCTTCATTAAATTTCATGCCATTACGAATTCCCCAATCTTCTATTAAATTTAAACTATTACTAAGTTCCAAATGGTCTCCGAGAGTTGTAACTTCACCCCCTACTTTAGTATCATCTGCAAACTTGGTTATTAATGATTTAACACCCACACTCATGTCGCTAATGTAGAGGTTAAACAACAGGGGGCCCAATACGGAGCCCTGGGGGACTCCGCTAGCGACACTCCCCTTGTCTGATAAAACAGTGCTGATACGAACCCTCTGGGTACAGTTTGTCAACCAATTCCCAATCCATCGAATAATATTTTTATTTAAACCAAATTTATATAGTTTAGCTATCAACCGATTATGTGGGACTGTATCAAACGGCTTACCCAGGTCCAGGAGGATTACGTCCATTGGTCTACCTCTATCTAGTTTGTAACTGACATGGTTATAAAAGGTTAATAGGTTTATGTTGCAAGAGAGGCCATGTCTAAATCCATGCTGCGTGTTATCCTGAACCCCCAATCTTATAATATCTTCATCAATGCTGTTTTTAATTAGCCTTTCTAACAATTTACAGCAAACTGACGTCAAACTAATTGGTCTATAGTTTTTAACACACGATTTATTGCCTTTTTTATGGATAGGCACCACAATACTCTGTTTCCAATCTAATGGGACCTCACCAGTTTCTAGAGATTTATTAAATAACTTTGTAAGAGGATCTGTTAATACATCTGTGAGTTTTTTCCATACAATTGTATCAATATTATCAGGTCCCGAAGAGGATGGTATCTTTAATTTTAATAGTTCTTGTTTGACAGATTCATGCCTAATGTTAATAGGTGTTTCATTTTTAACTTCAACAATGTCAATATTTATATTTTGAGCCCGATATATTGATGTAAAATATTTATTAAAGTTATCAGCTATATCTCTATTGTTGGTAATAGTTTATCCATTAACTATTATTGAATCAATTTTTTTGGAAACACGTTTATTTCCATTTATGTAAGCAAAAAAAGCTTTTTGGTTTTTATTTGTTGCAAGATTATTTTCAAATTTAATTTTACATTTTTTTATAGTAGTCTTAAGCAGTTTCTGCTGTTTTTTATAGTTTATATAATTTATTTCTATGGGATTCTTTTTATATTTCTTAAAAGCTTTATTCTTCCTTTTAATTTGTCTCTTTATATCAATATTGAACCAATGGGGGATATAACCTTTACTGTTTACAGTTTTACGCTTGGGAATATATTTTACAATTATTTCTTGTATCATATTTTTCAACTTGTCCCACATATGATTTACTCCCAAGTTATAGTATGATTTCCCCCACTCCAGTTTTTTAAAGACATCAATAATTTTACACCAATCTGCTTTTGTATAATTTAAAGATTTTGTCTCATTTTTAAGTTTGATATTACTGATGTTAAATGAACATTCAACAATATTATGGTCACTATTACATAGGTGTGGCAATATACCTATCTTATTTACCTTGTCGGTACAATTGGTAATAATCAGATCCAAGATACTCTTCCCTCTAGTAGGAGCATCGACCATTTGTTGGTAGCCTTGGGATATCATAATATCCAGGAATGTTTTCTCAAAAGTGGTTGTTGCACTATGCTCCAGCCACTTGATTCCAGGGGCATTAAAATCACCCATAATCAAAAAATCTCCAAGACTTGAGATTTGTATTAATTCTTCTAACAAATTATTGTTATAAACATTATTACTGTTAGGGGGTCTATAACAAATCCTCACATTCAACTTAGGTAGGTGTGGGAAAAATATGCTTATCCATAGAGTTTCAGGAATATTATCTTGGAAATTACTAATTTTGATTTCTTGACATTGTAAGAACTCGGAAATACAACAACATACTCCCCCACCCTTTCTACCAATACGGTTTTTGGTGAATAATTGAAATCCATCTATATTGTTTGACCAATTGTTTGATTCGTCCCACCATGTTTCTGTCACACAAATTATATTAATATTATCCTGCTGTATTCGTAATTTCAATTCACTTAATTTATTATTACTTAAGCTACGTGCATTAACATTCCAAATTTTCAATCTACTTTGGTTTTTATTTTTTATGCTTAATGATTGTAAAAGATTGGAGGAGTGATTTAATTTAAGTTTTGTTTTTGCTTTTTCACCCTCATCCCCCTTATTTACAAGTTTAAATTGGACTTAATGATGTTTTCAAAAGTCCTACCTAATTTATAGGCTCCTTGTCTGCTCAAATGAAGCCCATCCCAACTAAATAATGAAGGTAAATCATAAACATTTTCCCAGTGGGGTATCGATTTATAACCTGACCTTAGTGTCCATTTCCTTATCCATTCATTTATAACTTTGATTTTACATGTTGTACGAAAATTTGCTCTAGGAACAGGGAGTATTTCAGAGAACCATATTTCACAATGTTGTTTTTCCAACGTTTTACCAATATCTATAAATTCCTGTTTAATCTCATCTACTGATAATTTTCTTATATCATTTGTCCCTACATGTAAGATAACCAAAGGATTTTGTCCAGAATTTTGCAAGATATCAGGACACATTATGTTTATGTCTCTAATACCAGCTCCTCGGAAAGCAGAGCAAGATATATTGTGCTTATCAGTTCTACATACTATTTTGTCTGTGTATTTAACTATTGAATCCCCCAAGACGTAAAATTGTCTATTCGAGCTATTTCCATCATTTAAGAGGCAATTCTTATCTGAGTTTGTAGAAACACTGTCCCTGTTTGTGAGTACTAGGTCCAGTATTGCCTTCTGCCGAGTTGGTTCCATGACCAGTTGCTTGAGGAAGGCACCCTGAAGGGAGTCCAGGATAAATCTGCTCCTAGTTGATGCTGCTGCTGGGATGCTCCAGTCCACGTCTGGAATATTGAGGTATCCAACGAGCACTACCTCACCCTTGTCTGCCATCCTTTGGATGGCTAGCATCAGCTCCCTATCTGTTTCTTCCTCCTGGGCTGGTGGTCTATAGACCACATCTGTGCAGATGGCTGGCCCTATTTTCCTTTCCAGCTTAACCCACAGTATCTCTCCCCCAATTTGTTTCTCCTGGATCTCTCTGTGGCCCTTATGTCATTTTTCACATACAGTGCCACTCCTCCTCCCTTCCTACCTGCCCTGTCTCTTCTGTATATGTTGTAGCCAGGTATGGCCATCTCCCAGTCAAGGTTATCATTACACCAGGTTTCTGTGATGGCCACAATGGCTAGGTCTGACCACACCATGACAGCCTCCAGATCTTCCAACTTGTTGCTAAGGCTCCTGGCATTGGCGCATATGGCTTTCCATGAATTGACCTCCCTAGACTGTTTATCTGTTCTACTCCAACCCCTTCCCTGGTTGTCATTTATCCCTGGTTCTCCTTGCTGTCTGCCCTTCTGTTGAATTTTTCCCCTTTTCTGCCTATCCACCTCTTGGGTGCTTATCTCCATCTTTTGCGCACTGCTTTGTAGAGATATCCACTCCTCCGGTTCACTGGTTCCACTGCTAGCTGTGGGTGGTGGGCAATTAGGTACCCTCCTAGCTGGCCTGCCACCCCCCTTGGCAAGTTTAAATGCCTGTCAATGTAGCATTTAAACTTATCATTGAGTGCCTGGATTCTCCTCCAGGATGGATGCAGTCCATCAGGCTTGAACAAACCTCCATCCCTCCAAGTGGGTCCCCAGTCAACAATGAATCCAAACCCTTCCTCACAGCACCAGTTCTTCAACCATGAGTTAAAGTTCCTGGTGCATGCACCCTATGCTCTCCCATGTCTCTCAGGGCAGTACGTCCGGAGAAGGTGACAGAAGTAGTTACTTGCTTGAGACCCCTCCCAATTTCCTAAACTCTTCCTGAACTTCCTTTGGCTCCCCATTTTCCAGGTCATTAGTACCTAGGTGGATAATGACATCCAGCTCACCCTCCCATCTTGCCTTCCCAGTGATCCCCAGGATCTTCCTTCCATCTCTCCATGCTGTGGCACCTGCTAGGCAGCTCACCTCCCTGTCCCCCCCCGTGTTCCTAGCTGGATGTCTCTTATGATGGAGTCCCCCACCAGGATTTGCTTCCTCCTCCTCCTCTGGGGTCCACTGCTCTCCCCACTGAGGTCACCTTCTTGGCTAACCTCCACATCCTTTCCTTCCACTTCTCTGGGTACCTTTATTTGGTTGTCCCCATTTGCCAGTGTGACATATGAGTTCTTGAGTGGAATAGCATCTGGGATGTGCCTCTACCTGACCACCCTAACCCTCCCTGAGTCCACTGCCATCTAAGTGCTCCTCATTCTCGGCACCCTTTGAGGCAGTGGCATTGGACTGGGTGGTCTCTGGATAGGGATGATGGTATTTTTGACCCAGTTTACTTCCGCTCTGAGTCTGGCTACCTCATCCTGCAGTCCAGGGAGATGCATGCAGATAGGGTAGCACCTCAGCATCCAGAAGGTCTGCCTGAATATTGCTGCCCCGCAGCCACTGCACTGCACTGCACCCCTCCCCACATTATACTGCACTTATACTGCTATTCCAGTACTTTTCTGTTACTGAAGCTCTCCTAGTTCCCTTTTTATTAATTTACTGTCCTAAAAATCCTGCCATTGATCCTCAGATACTTTTCCTTAAAAAAGAAAACAAAATAAATAAAAAAAATGAGTCAAAACACTTGTGCTGAGGGCGGGCTTCTTAACCCTTATGCCCCTCCTACTCCACAACCCCTACTATTCCCTGTACTTAGCTCCTGTCAATCAGATTTAGCAGAGCATATAATTAAGAGTTGGGGTCAGGGGAGGGGGGTGAACATTTGCAGCAATTAAAGACAGCAAAGGAATAGACCACCACTACAAGCACACCAAACTAGATTTTAAATTTTCAACAGCCCAAAAACAATTCTAAGCAAAGACAGAAAAGAAATTACAGTGACACTAAAAGCCAACAATCTAAGTTTAAAACAAAAATAGTAATGAACAGTTAATGTAAAACACTGAAATGAATCTGTTTCCTTCCTCTTCTGGCTTCTGGCTTTTTAGTGAATTCCCTGCAGGGGGAGGGCCTCAAACAATTGGTACAACAATTCATAAGAGACAGGGCTATCCTGGATCTAGTACTGACTAATGGGGAAAGGATCACAGATCTCCACATAGAAGGTCATCTTCGGGCCAGTGACCATCACATGGTATGGTTCAATTTGTCCACTAGAACTTTATCATCTCATTCCAAGGCAAAAATATGGGACTTCAAAGGAGCTGACTTTGATAAGATGGCCAACAGAGTTAAGCTAGCCCTGACAAGAAAAAATACAGGTGAGGGAGTACAGGCAAAGTGGACAAGCATTAAGGATGCAATACTTGAAGCAACATCCCATTGTGTTAGGGAGAAAAGCAAGCACAAAAGAAGGAGGAAACCACATTGGTTCTCAAAAACAGTAGCAGAAAAGGTCAGAACTAAAAGGTTGGCCTTCGCGAAATATAAGGGAATGCAGCAGGATGAAGATAGGGAAGCATACCAAACTTCCCTAAGGGAAGCAGGGAAGGCAGGAAGGCAGGCAAAGGCCCAAACCAAGGAAACACTAGCATGAACAGTAAAAGAAGGGGACAAGGCTTTCTATAGATAAATTAGTGAAAGGAGAAAGTCCAGAGGGGGTTTTGCTAAGATCAAAGTGGATAAGGGGGAGTGTGTGGAGGAGGACCAAGGAAAAGCAGCTATCCTAAATAGATAATTCTGCTCAGTATTTGTTGAGGAGAAAGTGTGGCAGGGCCCACAGCTCAGCACCATGGACACAGGGGGGAGAGAGGTGTGCACAAGTCCCTTCAAAAAATAAAGGATCCTACAAGAGCTCGCTAAGCTCAGGGTGGACAAGGCAATAAGACCTGATGGCATACATCTCAGGGTACTAAAGGAGCTAAGGGTGGAACTAGCAGAGCCATTAGCAGAACTGTTTAGTGAATCTCTCAGCCGAGGAGAGGTCCCAGAAGACTGGAGAAGGGCTCATGTGATCCCGCTCCACAACAGTGGCAGCAGGGAGGATGGAGGGAACTACAGACCAGTTAGTATTACTTCAGTAGTGGGCAAGATTATGGAGGCATTCCTTAAGGAAAGGATATTGCAACACCTGGAATCCATAGGAGCACAGGATCCAAGACAGCATGGGTTTACAACAGGAAGGTCCTGTCAAACTAGTCTCATAGATTTCTTTGACTGGGTAACCAGAGTGGTGGACCAAGAGGGTGCAGTTGATGTCAACTACCTTGACTACAGCAAAGCTTTTGATACTGTTCCACATAGAAGATTGATTAATAAGCTGAGTAGGCTTAGGGTGGGTCAGAAGTTGGTCAACGGGGTAGCAAAACTGGTTGGCGGACAGAAAACAGAGAGTGGTAGTAAATGGTTTACAGTCAGACGAGATGCAAGTCACAAGTGGGGTACCTCAGGGCTCAGTCCTGGGGCCAGTCCTCTTCAACATCGTCATCGGTGACATTGCAGATGAACTGAAGGGTAAGGTTTGCCTGTTTGCAGATGACACCAAGGTTTGCAGCAGAATAGATGATCCAGATGGGGTGGCAAAATGAGAAGAGCTCTGGAAAAATTGTCAAAATGGTCGGAAGAGTGGCAACTGGGGATTAACGCGAGGAAGTGCAAGATCATGACCATAGGGAAGAGAAACCCTGAAGCGACCTCTAGGTTGGAAGAGGAGTTGCTGGCAATCACAAGGGAAGAAAGAGACTTGGGCATCATCATCACAGATGACCTGAAATCATCCAAGCAGACCACTAAAGCAGTAGATAAGGCTAGAGGGATTTGGGGCTGTATTAGTAGGGGAATCACAAGTCGTAAGAGGGAGGTAATAATCCCTCTTTACAAGACACTGGTTAGGCCCCATCTGGAGTATTGCATGCAATACTGGAGGCCGCACCTGCACAAGGACATTAACCAAATGGCAGTCCAGGGAAGGGATACCAAAATGATGCAGGAACTGCATCAGAAAACATATGAGGACAGATTAATGGAGCTCAGTATGTATACCCTAGAGCAATGGATGGAGAGAGGTGATACGATAGAAACACTCAAACATCTTAAGGGCATTAACAAGGTGAAAGAGTCTAACATGCTTCAATATAAGGAAAATAGATGGACAAGAGGACACAGCATGAGATTAGAGGGAGGCCGATTAAGGGGTAATGTGAGGAAGTTCTTTTTCACAGAAAGGGTGGTGGATGCCTGGAATGGCCTACCTCAGGAAGTGGTGGATATGAATACAGTGCAGGGCTTCAAACAGGCATAGGATATACATATGAGAGCAATACAGATGAGTATGAATAAATAGGCCATTGATAGAGTAAAGGTCTATGGCACATTCATAAGGTAGAAAAAATGGGCAGACTGGATGGGCCTTGCAGTCCTTATCTGCCATCAACTTCTATGTTTCTACAGTATGTTTCTATGACTAGCAGCATACGGTATCTACAAATGCTCATATCCTTTACAAAACTAGCAGCAGTCAGTCTCTGGTAGGGGATGCATGGCACACTTGGTGTAGTGGACTGAGTAAAGGAAAGTTCAACTCGTGAGCTTTTAAGTATAAGAATATTTATTCCATCTACCCCGTAAAAATCAAAGTTTCATTGTGGCAACTTCACTTTATCAGGAAAGCAGTGGTTACTAAAAATGGCTTGTCAATTGAGCAGGAACAGGTAGATGTGTAGATAATAGCTTAGTTATAAAGCAGCATTAATAGACCCTCCCAGGATCACAGTATACATCTGATTAACTGAGGCCACATAAACTGTGCAATTCAGTGCTACACAATTTAACTGCAGGAAGCAGTCATCTATGCTGCCCAATCCAGTGGCAGCAGTCATCTCCTATGCTATCTAATCCTATCCTGTTAACTTTGGTCAGCCCCTTACAGGGCTGTGGACATCTGGAAACTGTTCTCCTTTCTAAGTGTGGTGTAATAGGCTTCAAAGATTAAGGTGCCCTAGTCCTTGTGCTGGAGTGGGTAGCGAGGGCACCCATTCTTAGTCAATTGGCTATTGGAGCCAAAGTTCCCAAGATGGGTCTGATCCATCATAAAAGCCCCTGTGAGGGCTGGTAATTGCCTGTAGACATTAAAGGTAGCCTTTTTTTACTGGACTAGTAGAGGTAAGACCTAGCCCACTTTCTATTTTCCTTTGGGCTGTGTGTGTGTGTGGGGGGGTGCCCTTAAACTTCAGAATGACAAGTGTTATCCTAAATTTTAGAGTGTCAAGTTTCTCTCAGATTTTACAGAAATAAGCATTATTTAACAATTCCATTGCCTAGTTCAATTTCCAATTGAACCCATGTTTAAAGAGCAGGTTCACAGTACAGCCCACCCCAAAATGTACAATAACCCTTACCTAGCCCTGAGTGCAGTGAAACATTTTTTTAAATGAATTGCTATCTGTATTTGATAATAAAATCGATCATATTTGGCCCATGGCGCGCCGACAGCAGAAATGCTCCCACTTACTGAATTGCCAGACATGCCCCCATGCTCACACATTTCGTGATGTCAGAAAATGGAGAGCATGGGAGCGCGCTCCATAAAGTTGAATGGAGCCAGTTTTTAAATGCATTTTATTACGATTTAGAGTTCCGATTATCACAAATTATGGCCACTGCTTGATTAACAGGGTCGAGTGGTGCCCTTTATTTATGATAATCGGAAATCTAAATTGTAATAAAATGCATTTAAAAACTGGCCCGATTCAACTCAGCACAGGGGCATGTCTGGCAATTTGGGAAGTAGGAGCATTTTGGCTGTCAGCTCCATAGAGCCAAATACAATTTATTTTATTATCAAATGCAGGCGGCAATTCATTAAAAAAAATGTTTCACTGAACTTGGAGCCAGGTAAGGGTTAATGTCTGTGATGGGTGGTACTATACATAGTAAGAACTTGCTCTTTAATGTTTGCATACCCTATTTATTGCATTGCTATTTATTTCTGTCTATATACTTTGTAAAGCCTTATTTATTCTGAAGAATTCTGCATAGCAGTGGTTATTTCTTAACAAGTCTTGCTGCCCCCTTTTTTTTGTTTCTCTGGGTGGCAGCAGCAGTACTTTTTCTGGGAGAACAGTGTCTCCCCCTTATAAAGGTACTTTTTATTTCTAGCAGTAGCTTGCTCCACACCACATCTTGGCATTCAGACATTGGGCCAAACAACCTTACTCTGTCATTTTCACCAGCTTAAGTCTGCCACCTGCACCTGAGGGTGACATCGCTAAGAAAGCCATCTTGGGGCTGTCACTGATGCACGATTGAGCATCAACAAAATTTTCACAGTAATATAACATAGTAATTTATTGGGGAGGGAGATTAGGTCAATCATGTCCGCCCCCTTAAAGGGGTACCCTACCCATGTCACATCTCCTCTCCTCTCCTCTCACCCTCCCCATCTCTCCTCTCCTCTTCTCCCCAAACCTAACCCTACCCCAACAGGAGCCAAGACAGTTGGGGGTCGAGGCAAGAAGCAACTTTTCCTTAGGCTGTAATGCAGAAGTTGTGAATAGGGGCAACATTTTGGCCTTGGCAATTTGTAAAGGCCCAATCAGAGCCACCTAGGAAAGCTACTAACCTTGGCACTTGTTACTTATAGAAGGTTTGATTAGGTCCAGGAAGGAAGCCACTGCCTGTGGCATTGCTGAGAGGCCCGATTGTGGCAGGGGAAGAAGTTCAGGAGTGGGTATGCAACTATGTAGGCCCAATTGTCAACTGAGAACCCCTATCTTTAATTGACAGCAGCAGTTGTAGCAGTGCAGTCTACAGTGGTCACAGTTGCCAAGTCTTCTGCTTCCCCTCCATCTGCATTGGTCTTTCAGGTGTACAAAGCATGGTGGGTGGCAGCAGAGCTAGAGCTGTCAGGCAAAACCAGCCAAGTGGTAGACAGTAACAGTAGAAGGAGAGAGTTTGAAACAACAGTGGTATCGGCGGATCTGGCAGACAGCAGTAGAAGGAGGAAAGGTGCTTGAGATGGCAGGTGGGATTGGGCGAAGGGTGGGCAACAGCAGATGGGGAGTTTGTAATGCCTTCTGGGATCAGTCAGAGCCGCAGAAACGAGGCACCAAGTTAAAATGCAAGGACCACTACAGGACAGATGGAGTAGTGTGGGGAAAGCAACAAAAGAAAGAATGGATCATTTCAATGCAAAGAAGCACTTGCTTACCTGAAATGTCTTCAGCTACTGAGATGCTACAGAACACTAACGTGGCTGACTCCTTCCTCCAGGCAGTCTGGGTTGAGCGTCACTGCACACAGGATGATGACATCACTCTAGGAACTTCTGATTGGTGCAGTGGAAGACAAAAGCAAGTGTGTGCCATTTCCGATGT
Source organism: Neoceratodus forsteri (assembly GCA_016271365.2). Taxonomy (NCBI): domain Eukaryota; kingdom Metazoa; phylum Chordata; order Ceratodontiformes; family Ceratodontidae; genus Neoceratodus; species Neoceratodus forsteri. The sequence goes on from CM028129.1 coordinate 544,230,334, forward strand.
TCCGTTCTGTGTTAAAATGGGCCACAATTAAACAGTTTTTTCATTTTTAGCAAAACTCACAGTGATCACAAGAGATGGGCTGTGATACTGCAACCCTCTAAAAATGGCAATCCCCAGTTCAAATCACATCACCCTCCATAACATGAAATACCCACAATCCTAGAAACATAGATGTTGTTGGCAGAAAAGGACACCTTTGTCCACATAGTCTGTCCTAAAATTTCCTACCTCCCATGTTACCACAGACCCTACTCGATCTCCAGCCTTGCCCCCACCGCCCTGTTTTTATCATTCCTTTGTGTCTATCCCATGCATGTTTGAATCCTGTTACCATTTTGGTACCCACCACCTCTGCTGGGAGTCTATTCCAGACATCCACCACCCTTTCTGTGAAGAAGTACTTCCTTATATCCCCTCTGAGCCTCCCCTCAGCTTCAAATCATGGCCCCTTGTTCTTGAGCATCACTTTCTCTGCAAAATGCTACCCTCCTGTACCTTATTAATACCCTTGAGGTATTTGAATGGTTCTATCATGCCTCTTCTTTCCATTCTAATTCCATTCTAATCTCTAGCGAGTACATATTTAAATTCTTTAGTCTTTCCTCAGGACTTCTGATGCAGTCCCTGCACCATTTTGGTTGCCCTTCTCTGTACCGTCTCCACTCTACCTATGTCTTACCTGAGATGGGGCCTTGAGAACTGAACACAGTACTCCAGGTGTGGCCTCACCATTAATCTATACAGGGGTACCACCACCTCTCTCTTTCTACTGGTGATACCCCTTCCTATGCACCCCAGCATTCTACTAGCCCTACCTACTGCCTTATCACACTGCTTTGCTACCTTCAGGTCATCAGATATGATGACCCCCAAGTCCCATTCCTGTTTTGTTGTTGACACCTTCTCCCCTCCCAGTTGGTACGTTGCCCCAGGGTTCCTGTGTCCCATGTGCATAATTTTACACTTTTTGGCCCGGAACCCTAGTTGCCATACCGTTGATCATTCTTCCAGTCCTTTCAGGTCCTCCCTTGTGTTTTCTACCCCCCCCCCCGGTGTGTCCACTCTGTTGTAGATTTTTGTATCATCTGCCAACAGGCATACTTTCCCTTACAGCTCTTCTGCGATATTGCCAGTGAAGACATTGAAGAAGACTGGTCCCAGAACTGACCTCTGTGGCACCCTACTGGTTACCATGCCTTCTTCCGAGTAAACCCCATTTACCAACACCTTCAGGCTTCTGTTATTCAGCCAACTTTGTACCCATTTTACTACCTTTGGACCCACTCCTAGGCTGCCCAGCTTGTTTACCAGACTTCTGTGTGAGACAGTGTCGAAGGCCTTACTGAAACCTAAGAAGGCAACATCCACTGCCCTTCCCTGAACCACCTCCCTGGTCACCCAGTCGAAGAATTCAGTCAGGTTTGTCTGGCAAGATCTCCCCCTTGTGAACCCATGCTGCCTCAGATCCTGCAGTCCATTGGCCACCAGGTATTCCACAATCCTTTCTTGTAGAAGTGTTTCCATAACTTTGCCCACCATTGAAGTCAGACTTACTGGTGTGTAGTTCCCTGCATCCTCCCTATTTCAACTTTTGTAAAGTGGGACCATATCCACTTTTCTCCAGTCCCCCGGAACTGCCGCAGTATTCAGTGATAGGTTGAACAGCGCCGTCAGTGGTGCAGCAAGCTTTTCACTTAGTTCCTTCAGTACTCTGGGGTGAACTCTGTCCAGTCCCATTGCCTTATTTACCTTTAGTTGTTTTAGTTCCTTGTGGACTCTCTCCTCTATAAAGGGGCTAGTGTCCACTCCCCTTCCATTTATGCCCTTTTCTCCTATCAGTAGCCCGTCACTCACCCCTTCCTTCATAAATACTGAACAAAAGTACTTGTTCAATATGTCTGCTTTCTTCTGGTCCTCTTCCACACACTCCCCTCCTTCCCCTTTTAGTCTTATTATCCCTGCCTTGTTCTTCCTCGTTTATGTACCTAATAAGTATTTTATCCCCCTTTTCACTGACTTGGCAATGTTCTCCTCTATCTGTGCCTTAGCACTCCTAACTGCTTTCGCTGCCTCTTTCTGTTTCTCCTGGTAACCCTCTCTGCCCTCATCCTTCTGTGTTGCTTTGTACCTTTTGAAGGTTAGCTTCTTTGTCTTTATATTCCCTGCTACTTCCTTGGAGAACCATTGTAGTTTCTTTTTGCTCTTGCTTTCGTGCAATCCCTCCCACTGGTGTACCAGTTAAATCTCAAATACATTTGAAAGCTCCCTTAAGTCCATAGTGTGCATATAGACAGTAAAGGTTGCAGGCCTAGTTGATGACCAACCTGTGCAATACTGATGGATGAGGTTAATGCTGGGGATCCTAGAACAATATTTGAATACAAACAGCAAATGGGGAAAATGGCAGGTGTCTCGGGCAGGGAGGAAAGTGGCCAGCCCCAACCCATACCAATGTGGGTTACACTCCCCTGTCTCCAGATGGAATGCCTGCACACTTTCAGCCTTCCATGGCTGTTGAGAAGATCGGTGAAAACTCATGCCGAGGTGCTAAAAAATAGCAGGGTCCACCCCGGGGTATGGAGGATAACTGGATGGGTTAAAGGACTGTGGTGCTGGGCTGGAAAAAGTGCAGATAGAGTAGCAGTCAGATGGGACTCCATGGCAAGGAATGTTGGGCACCTTGGCAACAGTAGAGGAAGGTTCTTCTGGAGAGCATTGTAAGTAGCACAGAGGAGGAATTGGGCAGCTGGGCACTGAAGTGGGCAGCCACAGAGGGGAAAAGGACCCTGACTTCCTGCTGCGACTGTAAGTGACAGAGACAGTGAGGGGCAGAGGATTCAAATCCTGGTTTCTTAGAGGGTGTGGGGTAAGGGGAAGGCTGATTTGATTATACTTGGGGTGTATTGGAGAGACTGAGTGACAAGGGTGCCACTGAGGCCTTCTTTTTCTGCTGGACCTGGGCCAAAGGATTCATTAGAAGGTACTTGGATGCCGGCCCAGTGGCACAGAGGGCTGAGGCATCTGTGCCTTACATCCTGCCGTGCCAGCAACCCGTGTTTGCGGTGTAAGTGGGCTGCCGGGGGTTGGCTGGGGAGGGAGGGGGGATCGAGCATCTAGAGGACAGCTCTCCTCTCCCGGGGAGAGAGGACTGGTGCTCCCACCAAATGACTGCCCCCAGGTGGAGGCCTGTGGGTGGTGCAGGTCTGTCAGGCACCAGGGAAAGGGAGGGTGCTGTGGGACTTCTGCTGACGTGAGCGCACCTCCACACACGCACGTCTGGTTGTGTGCATCCCAGCAATGGGGAACAGGAGGAAACAGAGGAAAAACCCCGGCTGCAGGATGATGCCCAACCCTCCGCAGGCTCTGCACCCGGTGACCGGGCTGAAGGTAAGTCCCGGTGATACTGGGGTGACGGGGCTGGGAGAGAGGGTTGGACAGAAGGGGGCAGCCGGAGAAGGAACATAAATACTTACATTAAAAAAAAGGTAATTGGATGAAGAATCAGAATTTTAAACTTGCTCTCAGGTACTGGCTTCACAGGTTCCTCCTGGAAGTTTACTGAATCAACTTTAACAGCTTTCAATCACTCTACCAAGTTGCAGCCAACACCTGACTGGGGAACCTGCTAGTGCAGCCATAAAGCAGCTTCTCCTCTTTCACTCTAGCTATACTATACATTGTACCTTTAGTGTCATCCACTGTGCCAGCTAACAAGCAAATGTCTCCTCCTTCTCCTAACAGGAAGATGGTTTTATCCACAGTTTATCTTTCACAAATTCACAGTCTCTTTTGGCACAACTCAAACTCTCCCTCTGGACAGCAGTCCTGCCTCTCTGAGATCTCTCACCAATCTGACCACAGTCAGCACAGCCCCTGCTTCTTCTCTTGAAAATGTCTAGCTGGCTTTGTGGGCTGCCACTTAAATCCAGGCAGCCCTGGCATTCCTGCACACAATTGTCCATTGGCCCTCAAAAGGGCATCTGAATTAATCAGTCCTCCAGCATCCCAAATGCCACTGCAGCTTGGCTCCACAATTGGATCCCCCTGATTGGCATCCAAGCCCAAGGGTCGGGAAAATGGTGGAGGCTATGCAGTCCAGGAACACTGGTCCAACAGTTACTTTTCCAAAGAGCTTCTGCCCTTAACACTGCCCCCCTCGCCTGGTTTCATGTTTTGCACCGAATGTCTGATGGCACAGTCTGATGGCAGCAGGGTGGCAGTCAGGAGTTCACTCCACTGGTGACGTCCAAGAGTCTTTGAAGTGCAGTTGGAGTCATGTGGTTCAATAGCCCAGGAGTCACTGAAGAAAGAACATCCCTGCAGCTCCCCAATGGTCCCCTGCAGCACAGCTGCAGTCCTGGTGACTGAAGGAGGGAGCAGGATTAAGGCTGCAGTAGTCCAGTTGGGGCATGGGGAAGGCAAGGCGAGCCCCACACTTTCTGGAGGGGTTACAGCTGGATCATGTGTGCCTTTTCTTCTGCTGTTCTTGGTTCCTGTGACCCTGTAGCAAACTTGGAGCTATGTATCATAAGGCTGTGACTGAGTCTAGCCTGGGGTGCCATCGGTAGCATGTGGTGTCACATGGTGATACCCCATCCCGGGCCAGCAGCATAAAGGGAGCTCTCTGAAGCAGCACTCTCAGACTCTAGCAGAAGGGAGACAACCTTCCTGTTGCAATGGGGGAGGGGAGGAGGAAATCTGCAGGGGGTATAAATTCCCATGGTTAGAACATGCTACAGATAACTTAAGTATGAAATAATTCCTTACCAGGCACACCGTCCACAATCTGCGTAACCCATAGTCCATTGTTAATTTTACGATTCCAGCTAGGAGTAATTCATGTTGTTGATACAGTGGGAACTTACCTGGACAAACACCAGTTAGTAACATTGTTCATTCCTCGTCTTTTGTCAACTGTTCTGTAAATATGCATACAACACAAGTGACACTTTAGCTTACAGTATAATGAAAAGAAATAAGGTAGCAAGTAGGTTAGTTTTTCAACCAGAAGCATCCTACAATGAAAAGAATTAGCACTGTACTGCACATACTGGTTATGTGTATTCATTTTACATATGAGACCACCGTATGCCGGGGAAGAAGTGATGTTCTGGCCACGAAACATCGGCCAAGAATACTAGTGCCATTATCAGAGACAAAAATCAAGAAAAGGTGTTAAAATACTTCTTGGCAGTCGAGCTTGTAATTTCCTGTTTGAATGTATTAGAGTCGACAGAAGTGGTATAGCTCCACCTCATCCCACAAGGGACTCGGCAGCCTGGAACTTATGTGCATAATTTTTGTAGGACAAAGCAGCTGTTCTTACTCTCTCTCTCTGGTGGTAGCCTTCAAAAGAGGTGGCTGTAATGCCCCCTGCTCCTTCTCTGAAAGGGGTGTTTCTATTGTGAATTATGGGGGAATGACAGGCCGCTTAACTATGATTTCTCCCTCCTACCCTCTCCAACACGGATGCTTGTTTTTTTATTGATAAATCTTAACAGATCACACACCAAGAAGAACTAATTGTGGAAATGTCAATTCTAACTTAATGTTCTACTTTAGTTTCAGCATGTATTTAATTTAACAACCCATTGTTCTAGTAACAGCCTCTTGGAACAAATCTCCCTGCAGATTCTGTAACACTGGTTTTTAGAAGCTATGACCTGTGCTTAACAGCAGAGGGCACTCCGAGTACACGCTCCATTTCTCTTCAAGTCAGAGCTTGATAGTGTGCGTGCTTGGAACTTTGGAGGGGAGGGATCTGTGTTTTATAATACTACCTGTCAGTGTAACATATACTGAACTATTTTAAATACAATTACTCACGGTCGAGAGGACTGAGAGAGGCTATAAACGTAATCATACAGTGGTGGAGCCAGCATCACTAAGGATCTAGCTGCGGCAGGACCCTTCTTTGACACTTATCAATATGCTGTATACAAATGCATTCCAACATAATGTAATATATTTTTAACAGAATTAAAACAGATTTAGTGTGGCACTACTACTATTAAATTCAATGTATTCAGAATGAATGCAGCTTACTATCATGGTAGGTTGAAGCTGATTAAAATAAATCAGTGTGGTAGAAAAAGTTTAAATACAAAAAGATACATTGTATAACTTTGTTGATAATTCTTCTGCTTGAAATGTTTGTATCTCTTTTATATCTGTGTAACTTAGTTCTCATGGTCGCAATTATAAAAAAGAGGTTTCCTCTCAATTTTGCCTACTGATAAACTGATTGAAAATACACTAAGACAATATGATATGGGACTAATAGTTCACAAAGAACATTTCTAAACAAGCATTTGTCAATGCCGAATGTTGCTTGCTTGTATGTGCCGTTTAGGTATTTGGAAGTGATAGTTCCATGCCTTCCTCCCAAGACATCCACTGTGTCTTTCCGTTCAGTATTCACAGAAGAGTGGGAGGGGCAAGGGGCACAACAGTACAGCAGTTGCCAAGGGGGTGAAGAGGTGGACAATAGTCCATTCAAAGGCAAAAGAGTCCTGCAGGAGCTCACTAAATTGAAGGTGGACAAAGCGATGGAACCAGATAGCATATGCCCAAGGATATTAAGAGAACTGTGAAGGGAGATAGCAGTTCACTGAGTCATTCAACATGAGTGAATTGGAGGAGGGCACATGTGGTTCCTCTACACAAGTCCGGCAGCAGGGAGGAGGCAGGGAACAATAGGCCATTCAGCCTCACCTCAGTAGTGGGAAAGATCATAGAGACATTGCTTAAAGAAAGGATAGTGGGGCATCTAGAAGCCATCGGAGCCCAGGACCATAGACAACATGGATTCACAGTGGGGACATCATGTCAGACAAATCTGGTTGATTTCTTTGACTGGGTGACAAAGGAAGTGAATCAGGGTGGGGCAGTGGACAACGCTTACCTTGATTTCAGCAAAGCCTTTGACACCATCCCATATAGGAGACTGATAAACTAGCTGGGTAGGCTGGGCATGGGGAAAGGGTGGTAAACTGGGTTAGAAACTGGCTAACAGACAGGAGGCAGAGAGTGGTGGTAAATGGTGTGCAGTCTAGGGAGAGGGGGTCACCAGTGGGGTGCTGCAGGGATCGGTCCTGGGGCCAGTCCTGTTCAATATCTTCATTAGTTACATTGCAGAATATCTGAAGGGAATTTTTTCACCACATTTTCAACATAGCCATTTTAAGACCTCTGCTCATGAACAGTGTCACTGTGATTTTCTTAATCTGTCTCAAACATTGACTGCGCACACCGAATGCGCCATTTTGCGCTATATACACAGAAACACATTTTGGGTGACGTGTGAAAAATGACAGCTGTACTGCTCATAAGGAAGTGTGGTAAAATGGCAATGTTGAAAATCTGGAGCAAATATTAAAATTTGCGAGAGCTTCTGACGTCGCGTGAGAACTGCGCCATTGCCTAAATAAAACAGTCATTTTTAGGAATTTTTCTCGGTACATTCAAACTACCCATTTCAAGACCTCTGCTCATGAAATGTTCACTGTGATTTTCTTAATATGTCCCATACAATGATTTCTCACACACCGACTGCGCCATTGTGCGCTACATGGGAGGAAACATGTTTTGGGCAAGATGTGAAAAATGACAGCTGTACTGCTTATGAGGGGGTGTGGTAAAATGGCAATGTTGAATTTCTGGAGTGAAAATATTGAAAATTCGCGAACTTACGAGCATGCGTAGGATCAGCGCAACAAATGCTCATAAAACACTCATTTTTGGGAATTTCTTTCACCCAGTTTTCAACATAGCCATTTTAAGACCTCTGCTCATGAACAGTGTCACTGTGATTTTCTTAATCTGTCCCAAATATTGATTGCGCACACTGACTGTGCCATTGTGCGCTACATGCATGCAAACACATTGTGGGTGACATGTGAAAAATGACAGCTGTACTGCTCATAAGGAGGTGTAGTAAAATGGCAATGCTGAAAATTTGGAGTGAAAACATTAAAAATTAGCAAACTTATGAACGTGCGTAGGAACTGCGCAATGCATGCTCGTAAAACAGTCATTTTTAGAAATTTTTTTCACAAAATTTTCAACATAGCCATTTTAAGACCTCTGCTCATGAACAGTGTCACTGTGATTTTCTTAATGTGTCCCATACATTGATTTCACACACCGACTGCGCCATTGTGCGCTACATGCGGAAACACATTTTGGGCATAATGTGAAAAATGACAGCTGTACTGCTCATAAGGAGGTGTGGTAAAATGGCAATGTTGAAAATCTGGAGTGAAAATATTAAAATTTGTGAACTTATGAGCGTGCGTAGGAACTGCACAACGCACACTCGTAAAGCAGTCATTTTTAGGAATTTTTTCACCAAATTTTCAACATAGGCTTTTTGAGAGCCCACCTTATGAACACTGGCACTGTCGTTTCGTTAATTGGTCCCAAAAGGTGATTTCGCACAGTGACCGCAAAATCACCCTTCGAGCCTGAATAACGCCATGACAGTGACAGAATTCATGAGGAGGGGTCCCAAAAACTCCATGTTGAAAATTTGGTGCCAAAATTCCAAAAAATGCCTGAGATATGCAGCAAAGTTGAAAAAATCCTATCTATCCCATTATACAGCTTACCGGCATTTCCTCAGTTCACGGACGGCTTTTAAGAGTTCATACTAGATTGTATAAGGAAGTCAAAGGCATTTGCTCACAAGGACCTCCCCCACCATTCAGTGGTGATGACCTACACCACCAAGTTCTGTAAGAAATTCATCTAACCTTTTTTTAAAAATACTTATGTTTTCAGCATCAACGGGTTCTCAGTCCACTGAAGATCGTCATGCTGAGGTCCAGAGGTAAGTATGGGGTGGGAGGCAGGGTGCACAGTGGGTGGGTGTGGTTGTGGGAGGGGGCAGGAGAAGCGCCGAGGGACAGTTTTTGTATTTACAGGTATTTTTTTTAATAAGACGACGAGGGATGTTTGCCACGCTGGGGTGGGCTCCCAGTGTGGCAGCTGGAAGGCTGTTTGGGGGGGCTGGAGCCGACGGGGGATTGAGTACCCCCGTTGGCCATAACACATTTTGCCATGCTGTGGTGGGCTTCCAGTGTGGCACCTGGATGCTTTGGGGGGTGTGTGGAGCCGACAGGGGATTGGGCACCCCCGTCGGCCATAACAAATTTTGCCACGCTGGGGTGGGCTCCCAGCGTGGCACCTGGAAGCTTTGGGAGGCAAGGGAGCCGACGGGGACTGGGCACCCTGTCAGCCCTACAGTGTGCATGGGGGGGAGGAAGGCACATGAGCACGCAGTATGCGTGTGTGTGTGTGTGTGTGTGTGTGTGTAGGGGGGAGCTCTGCTCACTGAAGCAGAGCTCTCCCTTTCAACTGTACGACCACTGCATTTTCAACTGCTGTCATAGACAGCTGCAGCAGTGATTGGGGAACTGGGGCTGTGCCTGCAAACACACTGACTGAATTGGAAGACGGGTGCCACACCTCTGAAAACTCAGATGATGGCACTATGTTTCTTGCACATGCATGCAAGCAACATAAAAAGCAATACATTTAGCTGTCCATACCCACATACCTGCCATGTAATTTTGTTTATTCAGATTGTTTACTCTCTATTACTAGTACCCCTTGGCTTGATCTGAGAACCCCCATCTGTCTCCCTTAATGTTCCTTTCCTACCCTTGGAACCCCTGGTGACTGACACTCCCTTTCTGCCTTTGTTTACTCTGGACCCTGGACTAGTACGACTTCAGTAGTAGGTAAGCTTATGGAAACCGTAATAAAGCAGGACCTAATAGAGGACCTAGAGAAGTACAATCTTCTGGATGACAGGCAGCATAGATGTGTGGCACGGTGGTCATGCCAGATGAACCTGATTAAATATTTTGACTGGGTGACTAGGGAATTAGACAAGGGCCACCCAGTGGACCTACTCTATTGCGACTTCAGGAGGCCTTTGACTCTGTGCCACTCGGCATAGGTATCCAGGGCAACATTGCCCTATTCATGGACAATACCAAGCTAGGTGGAAGGGTGGACTGTGAAGAGGTGGTTAGGGACCTTCAGAAAGACCTGCAGAGGCTGGAAAATTGGTTCAAAATCTTGCAGCTAGGGTTCAATGCAAAAAAAGTGCAAAGTAATGTATCTAGGTAAAGGGAATCCGAGGACAACATACTGGCTTAACAGGGTTCAGCTCAGTACCTCACAGGAAGAAAGGGTCCTAGGAGTCATCATTTCCAATACCCTCAAACAGGCCAGCCAATGCAACACAGCTTACAGCAAGGCAAACAGAATGCTAAGGTGCATAGGGAGAGGTTTTGACAGCAGGAGCAAGGAAGTGATTCTACCACTATACAGGTCCCTGGTAAGGCCTCATCTGGAGTACTGTGTCCAGTTTTGGAGTCCACGTCTTAAGAGGGATAGGAACAGGCTGGAAGCCATCCAGAGAAGGGCACCTAAGATGATCCTGGGCCTCCAGGGGTCTCCTATGAAGGGCATTTAGAAGCTCTGAATATGTTGTCACTGGAGACTATATAGAGAGAGATAGAGGGGACATGATAGAGACATACAAGTTTCTGAGAGGAATAAACAAGGTGTCCTCCTTCGATCTGTTCATCAGGTTAGACAACTCCAGTAATAGAGGAAATGAGTTGAAGTTGAGGGGAGGGAGCTTCAGGAGGGAGCTCAGGAAACACCATTTTATGGAAAGGGTAGTGGAACCACGGATTAGTGTCCCGTCGAAGTGGTGGAAGCAAAGACAGTGACATCATTCAAGCTGGGGTGGGATAGGGCAGGGCTCGAATAAAAACAGTGGGAGCAGTGGGGGCATTAAATAGTGGAAGAGTTAGCCTCCGTGGTCTGAAAAGATCTCAGGAACTCACGGGCAGACTAGATGGATCCTTGGTCTCCTTCTGCTGTCGCTTTCTACATTTCTATGTTTCTAAGCCAACAGAAAGACGAATTTGAAAAAAAATAAAGTAATCTTTGTATGGTCAGTCCAGGCAGGCAAAGTCAAAACGTGAAAATGAAAGAAAAGCTAGAATGCTATTTTAGAAAATTGGTATATACCCCACCATTTTTCCCTCCCCTCTCCACCCATAATCCCTCCTCCGTTCCTCCCTATCCTAGTCTCATTCTCTCCCCATTCCTCAACCTGCAGTTTTTGTACTGTTCCCTTCCCCATTCCTCTCCCCTCCTCATCTCCTGGCAAAGGGGATGTAAGTCCTACTCCATTCTCTGCCTCCTTACTCTGCTTCTCTTCCTTGCTGGTGATGTGGACCCAGGGGCATCAGTAGGATTCAAAAAGTGGGGTGGTGTACATGCCTTATGCCAAAAGGAGGGGTCCGGGGGATTTGCCCCCTGAAGAAATTTTGAAGAATTGGGTGCCATACGCTGCAATTGAGAAGCATTTTCCAAGAAATGTACAGCAAGACAAGCACAAGGATTTAATAGTTGAATACAGCAGACTTAAAGAACCAGGGAACAGGAAATACTTATAGGCTGTTCACATGGCCAGTTCTACACCATTGTACAGTTAGGTGGTGCAAAGCAGCCAGATCGTTACCGCTGTGCACATGTGAACGCAACAGTTTTGTTATTTTTGCATTGCATTGTGTCCATGATCCCTCTTTCCCTGAGATCGCATTCTGATTTTTCTGTTACCTTTGTTTTATCAGGAGAGACACACTAAGCTGAAAGCTTGTTTACAGGTGAAACCTGGGAGCACCAGGAAGCTAAGTGACTTGCTCAGGGTCGCACAGTATGCAAGCATGGGCTGTGGGATTCAAATCCAGGTCTCCAGGTTTGCAGCTCACAGCCTTAAACCACTGCACTATACTGCCTTCCATTTGGCATTTTCCTTGGCTGTGTGAACAGCCAGCACCACCTACAATGGCTGATTCCCCACTGCTGTCAAGCTACTCTGTTAGCTGTGACGGGTAAATTAATAAATAGTGGTTAGAGCAAGGGGGAATTTGTTGAATGCTAGGTCTGAAGTTTTATAAGTATTTTATAATGAAACAACATCTAGACTGCAAATATGTAAGGCAAAAATGGATTGCTTCATGTATAGCAACCTTTGTGAGGGATTTTAAAGTGACAGTGCCCTTTTTCCTAACATAAATTTTTTCAAAACCCTATGTATCTAGCCAGTTCTAATTGTATTCCTCTTAAGAAATACCATAAGATGGCTGGCCCGGTGGCACTGAGGGTTGAGGCGCTGGATGCCACACCTCTTGCCATGCTGGTGACCCGGGTTCAGGAATGAGCCTGGGCCACTGGGGGTTGGCAGGCGGGAGAGAGGATTGAGTGTCCAGAGGACTGCTCTCCTCTCTCCTGTGAAGGGGACTAGTCATCCCAACCACTGACTGCCATCTAGCAGTGGTTGGAGGGAAGTACAGGTCGGGAGGCTCAGAAGCTGACGTGCTTATGTCGGAGGGGAGGGAGGGAGAAAAACTGAAAAGGCCGGGGCTCTTTGGACCCGTGATGGCTCGACCACTCCAGCGAAATCTGCCCCCCCGTCACCAGATTTGCCGTACCGGGTGGCGGGGAAATGCTGGCACCCCTCCACCTGGCCCTGTCACGGAGGGGGGATCTGCGGGGGAACCTCGGGGGGAAGATGAGCTGGGGGTTGGACCGGAGGATGTACCTCCTCCGAGGGAAGGGGTCATAGCCCCATGGAACCTGCAGAAGGTGCTAAAAAAAAAAAAAAGAAATACCATAAGATTATTGTTAACTGCTTATAAATATTCCTCATTCACATGACCAACCCTTTTCGCAGTTCTGTAGCTTCCCCCGCCCCGGCCCATGGAAGTTCAGCCAAAATGCTGGAAGAGATCAGTTGCACCAATGTAGGGGGCTGCTGTGTGAACAGAAGCCACATTGCTGCAGCTTGAATGGAGCAGCCTTCACTACAATAGAACCACGAATGGGGTAGGTTGAGTGAATGAGGCATTATTCTAATAGTTTTCGATTTCATTTAATTATGTTTGCTTGCACTCATGTGCAAGAAACACAGTGCCACCATACGAATTTTCATAGATGTGCCATTCAGCTTCCAATGCCCTGCTCCCTTTTGCAGGCGCTGTCTCACCGCACCAATACATGTCAGAGCTGTCTATGACAGCAGTTCAGATGTGGTGGCGTACAGTTGAAAGTGAAAAACCGCTGCAATCAGCGGTGGTAACGTGTAGGCAATTTGCATACTGCTGTCGGCAGTATGCAAATTGCCTGTACATCACACTGCATCTGAACTGTCATAGACAGTTCTTCACCCCCACCCCAAAAACCTACGTAGCATGCTGGAAGCCCACCCCAGTGTGTTCATGCACTCCCCCCACCCGCACACCGTATGGCCGACGGGGGTGCTCAGTCCCCCGTCAGCTCCGCTGCCCGCCCAAAACAGATTTCCAGGTGCCACGCTGGGAGCTCACCCCAGCATGGCAAAAGTCCGTATGGTGACGGGGGTGCCCAATTCCCCATCGGCAGCACTGAATCTCCCCAGCAAAAAAAACTGACTTCCTGTTGCCACGCTGGGAGCTCACCCCAGCGTGGCAAACATCCATATGGCCGACGGGGGTGCCCAATCCCCATAGGCTCCACTACCCCCACCCCAATAAAGTTCCAGCTGCCATGCTGGGAGCCCACATACAATACTTACCTCCAGAGTCCAGCGTGACGATCTTCAGTGGACCGGGAACATGTATGCACTCTACAAAGTCGACCACGAACTGAAGAAATGCTGGTAAGCTGTATAATGGCATAAATGTTTTTTTTTTTCAACTTTGGTGCATATCTTGGCCACTTCGGGGAATTGTTTCACCAAATTTTCAACATGGGGTTCTTGGGGCCCCACCTCATGAACTCAGTCACTGTCATTTTGTTATTCGGTCCCGAAAGCTGATTTTGCGGTCACTGCGCGAAACCACCTTTCAGGACTGATTTATGAAATGGCAGTGTTACAGTTCATGAGGTAGGCCCCCAAAAACTCTGTGTTGAAAATTTGGTGAAAAAATTCCCCAAAAAGACTGTTTTATGAGCGTGCGTTGCGCAGTTCCTATGCATGCTCATAACTTCACAAATTTTTAATATTTTCACTCCTGATTTTCAAAATTGCCATTTTACCACACCTCCTTATGAGCACTACAGCTGTCATTTTTCACATCTTGCCCAAAATGTGTTTTTGTGCATGTAGCGCACAATGGCACAGTTGGTGTGTGAAATCAATGTTAGGACAGATTAAGAAAATCACAGTGACACTGTTCATGAGCAGAAGTCTTAAAATGGCTATGCTGAAAATTTGGTGACAAAAGTCGTAAAATGACTGTGTTACGAGCGTGCAGTGCGCAGTTTCCACGCACCCTCGTAAGTTCACGAATTTGTAATATTTTAGTCCAGATTTTCTACAGTGGCATTTTTCCACACCTCCTTATGAACAGTAGGGCTGTCATTTTTCACACCCTGGCCGAAATGTGTTTTTGCACTTCCAGTGCAGAAATGCATTATCGCTGTGGGAAATCAGTGTTCGGGACACATTGCGAAAATCACAGTGACAGTGTTCATGAGCGGAAGTCCCAAAATGCCTGTGTTGACAATCTGCTGTAAACAATCCCCAAACTAATTGCAGTTTCTATGCATGCTTGTGACTTCACCAGTTTTTTTATATTTTCACTCCAGATTTTCAACTTTGCCATTTTTACACCTCCTTATGAACAGTACAGCTGTCATTTTTCACATTCTGTTCGAAATGTGTTTTCGCACCTGTGGTGTCAAATGGTGTGGTGACTGTGCAAAATCAGCTTTCGCCTAACAAACTGATATTGCCACTGTTCATGAGGTGGGGGTCACAAAAAACCCATGTTGAAAAATTGGAGTGAAAATACCAATGAACGCCTGGGTCGTTAGGGTTTCAGGCCATAACACCCCACCCTGTAGAGACTGACAGGCATCAGGGGTGTGACTTGGGATTGTCGCCTGTAATGCTCATACCATTCCACCCCCAACCACACTCAGCAGCCAGTGACAGGCATCGAGATGTGCCTTGGACTCTTCGACCCCAAAGTTCACTCCATTCTCCTGTACTGCACCCATCTCACCGTATTTCCTTATGGAATGGGGTGAGCATAAGAACCAAAGACCCCAAGGTACACCGTGACACTTGTTGGTGTCTGCAGGGTAGGGTGAGGTGAAATTACGTGGCCATTATGCCTGACGCCCCAAAGGCACATCCCAATGCCTGTCAGTCTCTGCAGAGTGGTGGTGGGGTTGGCTTCAATTCAGTACTTCACTGCCATTCCTATTATGCATCTCTCCAACTCCTACACTACCAATGCCAGCAAGCAAACATTCGGCATTGACAAATGCTTGGTTTTATTTTGTTATTTGGGTAAGTACAATTCTGTTTACAGGTACGACCCAAGGTCAGATACAGAGAGTTTAACAAAAAATGGGAATAAATAGAGACTATAAAGTGCCACGTCAATTAAGCAACAGACAACAATTTGGTACAGCAGGACAATAATAGATGGGGACAATAAAGTTCCACATCAGTTAAACAGTGCAATAAACTGGTACAACACATTAAGAGCATTCACATTTGGAAAGTTCAGCCAGATGGGTTGGTAGTGCTATAGAAAAAACATTGTAAGTACAGTAGGTAGACACCTGATGTGAAGGGATATTTCATTCCAGGTGGATGCTGCAGAGTGAGCAAATGTGTGTTGGCCACTTAGAGTATGTGCAAATAGTAATTTTAAAAGGTGTAAGTCATGTGAGGAGCATGAGTTCAAACTTGATACATGATGCATGAGAGACTTAGACAGAGTAGGCAGCATGCCTGCCTTCCGGATCCTATAGACAAGTCAGGACAAGGAAAGCTTATAATTTAAGGGGAAAGGAAGCCAACCCACTCTTCTAAGTGTCTTACAATGATGCATCGTATTTGGGGCTGATAGCACAACTCTCCCTATCTTATGAAGGACTACTGTCTTTTTAGACAGCATATTTGCAGGAGCCGTGTCAGTCACTATAGAAGCGTAGTTAACTCGTGTTAGTAAGTTTTGGTTAACGATTGCCATTCTGGTTTCAGGTGTTAGAAAGTTTTGAATTCTGTATAGAGTACAAATTTTTGCTATGTATATTTGACATAACTATGTCCATGTATGGACCAAAGCTCAGAGTGGGGCCCAAGGCTGCCCCAAGATATTTAAAGGAAATGACAGTTTCGTACTTTGTCCCATCAAGTGTTTAGACTACAACCATGGTCTCTTAGCCTGGAATGAATTCCAGAGACCATTGTCTTGGTTTTAGTTAAGTACCATGTTATTCCTACATAACCAGTTCTGTATTATACCTAGTTATCTTGTCAAAACCACTTCCAACTCAACAGCTGACGATCCATGACAGTATGTAACTGCATCATCAGCATAAAGCTTTATTTTTGTTTCTGTTACATTGTCATTATGGTGTCAAAGAACAAGGAAAATAAGATAGGTCAGAGAATCGAGCCCTGTGGGACACCACACCCCACCCTGATTTTTTCTGATATACCGCCTCCATACCAGACGGATTGGGAACTATCAGTCAGATAGTGATTGAGCCAGTCTATGATCAGTTTCCCAAACCCCAGTTGCTCTACTTTTCTCACTAGCAAATTATGGTCCACTTCTCGCTAGCAAATTAAGGTTATTGTCTTAGTCTCACACCCAAACTGCACACAAAGACAGAAAGAAAACAGACTAATGATGCACTTTTCTTTTTCTCAAACAATATGGGGTCTGGGCCTGGGGGGGGATTGCCCCCTGAAAGACATTTTTAAGAATTTAGTGACAAATGGTACATTTTAGTAGCATTTTCTATTAAATCTGCAGCAAGACAAGCATAGGGAGTTAGTAGCTGAAAAGCCTGCAGTACAGTACATGACTTGTCTGGAATCAGTCAACATAGTTACTCTAATTACTTTATTGCCTCAAAGGTCATCATACACAAACTCCACACAAAGACAGACAGAAAACAGGCTGATTAAATATTTTTGGTGAATGTATCTATTCTGACCTGGGTGCAAGAGACAGAGAACAAAAATATTTCATCCACTGAAAATGGAAAATGCACAAAAGAAATATCAGAGATTAAACAGGTTGGATAAAGTTCAAAAAGGGTCAACATACCCAATTACACTTCTTTGATCCTGCAATATAACTCAGTAATTTTCTTTGGTGATGTCAGCAGGAAACAAAAGATCAATACATCTGTTTGACAACTTGCCAAATCTGTCAATGACTTTGTCTGGATTTATTAGTTTTGCTGCCTCACCCATAACTGCTAATGTGACAAGATCACTTAGTCTGTCCTGCCCTATTGTGTTTCCCAGGTATACTTTTATTGGTTTTAGGGCACTGAATGATCATTCACATGAACATGTAGTGACTGGTACAGCAAGTGCATATGCTACCCAGTTGGTGGATGCCAGGAAACACAACCAGTGGCAGTGATTCAAGCAATGAAGAGATGTTCCATGGACAATTTTCAGAAGGCAGACGTTCAATAAGCCTTTGTGCTACAGTCAATTCTTTTTCAGGAAGTTGTACTTCATAGTAATAGCACATGTAAGCCCTCTGTAAATGCGGGACTTATATTTCTACTGTTTAGGCATCCCTTCCCCTCCTACCCCGCCTGAGCTAAGGAATGGGTTTAGTGCTCTGGGGATATTGCTCTGAACACCTCAAGGTGGCAGCAGAGAGTAGTTTCAGAGGGTATATAAGGGAACTGACAGGAAGTAGCAGGGCCTTTGCAGCCCAGGCATTAGGCCTGGGGCTGGAGGGGGGAGGCTGGAAGAGTAGCTTCAGGAACAGATAAGGTGGGCAAATGAGGGAGCCTGGCAGTCTGGTATGGCCAGTGGGGAAACCCCCCAACCAAAGAGTGCAGTCAGGATGATTCTATGCACCATGGTCGATGAGGAGTGGGGGTATGGAGCTCTGTGGGGGCACAGATAGCCAGGTCCTGTGTCGTTGGGGGCTAGGGTGGTAGGAGGCTTTAGAAAGCCCAGAGAGTGTAGGAGCCCTAAGGAAGCCCATTGGTATTTATTCACAGGTCTCCAGGGCTGGGAGGGCTGTGACAGCATTCCCAGGAAGGGAACTGGTGGCAGAGGTTCCCCTTCTACCTGGTGTGGCAGGGTGGCCTGGGGGGGTTGAGGGGGCTGGGGAGCCTTTCACCCAGAAACAGGGGGCCTGTTTGGAGGGACAGTTCTGGGGCACCAGTACATAGAAGTCCAGGTGGGTCGCAGGTCAAAGAAATGGCAGACCTTGAAGGGTAGTCCACGTGCTGGAGCATAATTCAAGCCCAGGTGGTAGAGCAGGGATGTGGGCCAGGCAGGGATCCCCGAAGAAGTAAGTACCAGCAGAATCCCGGGAGTGAGTTGGGGCCATGGTGTGCTGAGACAGAGCTGTGTGACTGTGGCAGGTGTGGCTTCAGCACCAGGAATGGTGCCAGCCATCCAAACGTGGATTGGGGCCTGGAGTCATCAGAAAAATTCCTGGATGCCCCTGTGGCGTGGGCCACTCCCCAGGGATCCAGGTGGGGAAGGCCGCTCACTTTCCCGAGCCAGGATAAGGGGGGAAGGGGAGACAACCAGTGCCATTGGAGGTGACCCAAAAGAAAGAAAAGTGGAGGTTGGCTTACAAGATCTGATAGTAGGCAGAGGAGTTTCCTTGCTTATGTCTGCCTAAACCCATCAGTTTCTGCTGCCTTATCCTGTCCAGCCAATACTGTAAAAAGGTCAATAGCTCCATGGAGCTGCTTATTTTATTTTTAATGAAATATGGTGACCCCCTGTATTGCTGGAATCATTTGCAGTACAGGTGTAAAAAAATAAAGCCAGTTTGGGGGAGAGATAGTGGTTTATGTCTTATTTGACTGTAGGGGGAGGAAAATGAAATTAAGTCCTTTGTCCCCCTGTATTTGTAGTCTAATAAATTTTCCATTGAGTTTCATTCCAATAGCAAGAAATATCGATCCATTCCGGTTGGAGCCGCGACGGCTTCTTCGACCTCTAAAAGCTCAGAGGGAGGTCTTGGTCTGGTGGGCAGCTTGGGGAGGAGATGAGAGAGAGTGAGTGAGAGTGAGAGAGAGAGAAAGAGAGAGAGAGAGAAAGAGAGAAACAGAGAAAGAGAGAAAGAGAGAGAAAACGAACAGCAATGAAGATTCCGAGCAGGTAGGACACCTGTTTCCCTGCTGTTTGATGTGCAAAAGGTCTCAAATGTTAGCGCTTAGGAGTGCTCCCTTTTTCTGCCTGGAACATTTACGAGAGAAAAAAGTATGCCCCTAGAAGGGGCAGAAGAGGGGGGGGGTGTTACACACACATAACATTTAGTGTTGTCTTATCTAAAAACAAATAACTTGTTGGTTTCAAAGCCTGAAATGCTTTCTGTAGATCTACCCTGTCTTTTGAAAATCGTCATCGCAATTCTGCAGTCATACTGTCTACAACAGAGTAATAAATTTTAGTTTGGTAATCTGTTTCTGAGGTATTTTTTGCTGTTTCCTAAGTCTCATGTCAACCACATATGCATCAAAATTAACTGCTAAGCGAGGAGTACATCGTAGGTGGGACCTCTCTTCTGTTACACTGTCGGGGGCTATGTTAAGTGCTACAGCAAATTATGTTGCTTCATGGAGTAATTCTTTCAATTTATCTTAATACTGGAATGAATACAGAGTATCAATAACTGCTTCTGCTGCAACACCAGCACTGGCTAGATCCATATATTTTAGTCAGTAGTAGATTGTGGAGTCCTTCTGTGAATCCAAGAATGAGATAAAAGAGGAAAAGACAAAATAATGTGTTGAATCATATCCTGACGTTGTAAACGCCGGGAGCACTGGATGCAGTTCTGTGGTCACAATGAAAGAGATAAGAGATTATGGACTCACATGTATGTTTCAGTGCTCTCAGTGCTCTTGCCTGACATCTCCACCTAGTGTTACTCAAAGCTGTAACTCCGTATGTTCTGTTGCACTCCATGTCTTGCTGTATCTGTTTCAGTCTGTCGCTGTGCACTACAGATGTTGAAAAGAACGTACACATGCAATGCACAACATTAAATAAGTCTTTTACTTCTGAAATGCACTGGCATGAATCTACAAGAGTGAGATTTAACTATAATAACCGGGATGACCTTTTTCCCATAGGGAAACCGTGCCGTAATTTGCCATTATAAAGGAGTGTTTATAACGGCGAACACGCACCTGGTTTCCCTCGCACTGCGCAGGCACCCTAGCCTCTGAAACTGTTTCTTCTAACTTCTGTCCGTGTTGTCTTTTTCTCTCTGGACCGCCGCACGAACTCTGTGGTAAGTGCTGGCAGGCAGACAGTAATAGAAATGAGGGAAATACCCTCAAAATGTTGGGTCCAGCTAAAGTATAATTAAAAAAAAAATCTTCACAAAAGTGAGCGAACGACCGATAGAGCACGCGCTCACACCAAAGCAGACCACCTTTCTTATTTTATATACTTGCTGTGGGGAAAAAAGGAAATCTCAGCAATTATATAAAATGAAATATGGGTCTCTGTGTGTAACGAGAATTTACACGCACCCTCGGGGTTTGATGCTATGCATAAACCCTTTGGGTGTGTGTAAATTCTCGTTACACACTGAGACCCATATTTTATCCTAAATTTTATGCATAACAGTGAACATACTGTACACAGCATGAGGATAGTCCTTTTTGAAGAGCTCCTGAATGGCATTAAGGTGGCCACTCATGACGCTTGCACCATCATATGCATGGGCATCAAAAGTAACATCCAGCTCAACAATCTCATCCTTTTCAAGGTCTCATTAATGGTATAACACAAACCCCTTGCATCCAATTTTGAGACTTTAGCAAAACACAGAAAACGTTCAACAGGTTTATGATTATGAACATATCTCATACAGATGCTCATTTGTTCCTGACATGAAATGTCTCTACTGTTATCAGATAAAACTAATATTAATACAGCATGTTTTGCTTCTTGCACAATTGCATCAGTAAAACAGGATGTGGCTGACTGAATCAGACCATTCTCTGACTCTGCTGAGATATATATGTTGCATCTGAGGAGGATTCGTTTACTTGAAGCACTCTTCCAAACTTTTTAGTCAGATCTAAAGTCTCCTTGAAATTTCTGTTATTAATACTCTGCTCATTGTCATTATGACAACGAAAAGGTAACCCTAGCCGACCCAAATGTAGAGTGACTTTAACCAGTCTCTTCAAATATTCTCTTTTTTGTAGAATTTCCTTAACTTTGCCCTAGTCTACTCGTATAAGGATGGTACCCATTTCATTTGTGTACTTATATGCAGACCAGGCAGCCATTGCACTTCAATGAGAGCGAGCTGCTGTGTTCTCTAATGCTTTTTTCCAGTTTCGAAACCCATGAATTGTAAATACTTCATCAGCACATCCCTGCCCATGCATAAAATGTCTACAAGCAAAGTAGAATGCATTCTGTTTTTCACAGCTGTACTCCAACCAACAGAAATCTTTGTACCAGTGATGGCCAACGCCTTGTCTTTTACTGCCATAAATTTTAGTCCTGAAATTAGTCATAGGCAGAACGGAGCCTTTCTCTTTATTGCCAAGATCAGTAGGGGGGTTATCACCAACTGAACATACTGTAAGGGACAAGTCTGATTCAACAGCAGTAAAAACTGTTCAATTAATTCAGTTGTACTGCTGCTAGTACTGAGGCCTTCACCCTGACACTATGTGTCAATTGTTTGATCATTACAAGATTTAGCTATATCAGTTGTGCGCATGGTCTCATTCACAGTAGATGATCCTGATGAAGAACTGAATCTTACCCTTTTGCCGGCAGTTCCCACATTAAAGAAAGACCTTATGTCACAACTAATTGTCTATTACTCTCTTTTGTTGTTCTTTACTTCTAATTTAATTCAGTTGCATGCCAAAATAATAACAATATAAATTTATTATTTTATGGTACCTATGTACATAGGCGAGATATCCCGAGACTGTACACAATAAAGAATAGTGACGACAGCAAACCCTGCCTTCACCTGGAGCCAGAAGAAATGATGCACCCAGAATGTAGGGACATTGACGCAATTAGTGACGACAATAAATAGTAAAAATTCCCTAGTCTGAGACTGTACACAATAAAGAAGTTAGCAACAACAAACACTGACTTTCTATTGTTTTCTGGAGCTATACCCCAAGGCAATAAAACAGTTATGGTAAACCCTGCCCTTATGATTTTCTGGGGACTGAAAGAATACCCCAAGACTCAGACTGTAGGCAGTAAAGAAATTAGTGATGGCAAACCCTGCCTTCTTTATTATTTACTAAGAACAGAAGATATACTCTGAGAATGTAGGCAATAAAAATAAAGAAATTAGTGATGGTGGGCAAACAAACCCAACTCTGCCTTTTTATATTGCTTTCTGGGGACATATCCTAAAGACTGTAGGCAGTAAAAAAAAAAAATAGTGACAGCAAACCCTGCCTTCTTTATTGTTTACTAAGGACAGAAGATAAACTCTGAGAATGTAGACAATAAAAATGAAAAAAAAAATGAGTGACAGGCACAGCAGGCAAACAAACCCTGCCTTTATAATATTTATATTACTTTCTGAGCAGTGTGTCTTTATCCGGTCCCCCTCTGCTGGTTTGTCTGTCTGCTTTGCCCTTTTTTGGGGGAGTTAATTCAAATACGCTTTTGTTTAGTTTTTAGTTGATTAATAAGTATGTTTATTGTCATGGGGGGGCTTACATCACATAGAAAAGAAAATTTAAACATCACCCAAGAAGGATAGACAGGCAGGGAATGAGGGAACTGAAAATATACAGCAGCAGCGAGGCAGCTCTCGTACTGCTGCTGCACACTATCTCTGTCACCCTCTCTTACTTAGCAGCTTAGCCCAGAGGCTTAATATTTTCACCTCAGCTTATGTTTATTGCATGCTATTCCCGATAGGCAAGGCAACAAAGAACAAAGTACAAAGAACAAAGTTACAAATGTGGCCTGCAGGGCAGGCTGTTCAGCCCCTGCTACTGCTGCACTGACTGCACTCACTCCCTGTGTCAGAGTGTCTGTGTCTCCTCTCCCCTCTGATCTCCCTCTCTCCTTATTCCCAATCCATTTTTTCAGATCTTATACGTATGTGCATCAACAGAAAGAACCCGAGGAAGCTCGAAGGAGCGAATCACATGAGTGAACCTATTTACAGTTTTTTGGTGATATTGCTATTACCAGTGTTGTTTGTAGCGGGTAAAAAAACCGTTGCTAATAAAAGCATTGAACTTTACAACTTGACATCATTACTTGGGGTGAACCACTGTGCTAATACTGCTTCAAAGGAGGGCAGGTGTTGTATTGCTTGCACAAATGTGGTCTGCAGGACAGGGTAGGCTGCTCAGCTCTTGCTGCTGCTACGCCCACCCACTGTGCCACTCGATTTCTGTCTCCTCTCCCACCAAGCTCCCCCTCTCCTTATTATTCCCAATCCATTTTTATTTACTTATTTATTTTTTTGCAGATCTTACAGTACAAATGTGGCCTGCAGGGCAGGGCAGGCTGCTGAGCTCCTGCTGCTCCGAGTCTCCCCTCCTCAGTAGCTCCCACCTCCCTGCTCCCTCTCGTTATTCCGGGTTGGTTTTCCTTTTTAAAATCAAGATCTTAATTTTTTTTCTATGTGAGTGTATGGGTAGCAGGCTGTGACAGGAAAGAAAGGAGGCACTGACTACAGCTGCTTGCAGATGCAGTGCTTGGCCTGTGTTGTCTCTCCCATCTCTCTGTCTCAAACAGTCTCACTGAGCAACTGTTCAGTATGCCGCTGCTCAATAAAATGAGGACCATGCTCTACAGCTGGAGCATAGAGAAGTTGTCCAAATCCAGACCCATCTCACACCTGCTCCAATCAAAGCCATTTGCCCACCCCCAGCACTGAGATGGCCTCACATGATTGGAGCAACGTACTTCCCCCTCACATGATTTTCTGCTGAGAGAGTTGGGCCTATGGGATGGTAGGCTTGGGAGTGCCAACAGATCCCCAGCAGCAGCGCGTAGATCAAGGGTTGCGACTCACAACAGAAGCAGTTCGACTGCATGCATACAGGACTGTAGAACAGAGTGAAAGAGAGATTGGCTGCTGCGCATGATTGCAGCAGGGGCAGGCTATCAGCACATCAAGGGTGGAATGACTCTGCTCGCATCACTGTCAACCACTCACAAAGTAAGTACTGACTTTGTCTGCATAGTAGGAGGAGTTGAAGTGTGACTGGAGGGAGGGAGGAAGCCTTGCTATTGCCATTGATCTGACTTAATGTCTGTCTTATAGTACAGTGGAGCGAATTATCATTGTGGCCAATGCAGTGGAATGCGGAAGCCGTTAAATTTAATGCAAGGGTAGGGGAAAAGACTGGGGGGACACATGCCCCCATTTTGGGGCTAATGACACCCCTGTGTGGAAATCAACCCCAGTCCCTCGCCCCCTCCTGTATTCCTTGAGGCTTTAATGTTTTCCATCTCTGTGCTAGGAGTCTCCTCCCTGAACTGGATCTCCTCACTGTATGGGTTTTTCAACACTCTCCAGAACTCCTCTGTATTACAGAATCCAGGCTGTTTTCCAGGACTCCTGATTCTAGCTTGGACATTTCTGACTAGCACCTCTTCAGTCAGGGCAGGGGTAAACGACTGGGTGGCATTCCCCTATATGTTCACCAGAGCTTCTTCTGCACCATCACTCTCAGGGAGGCTGCACCCTTCACCCATGGGTTTCTTCTCACCAAACTTTCCCTTCCCTCCTCATTACCCATTTTGATTGGTGTTTTCTATGCCTCTCTGAGTTTTCCCCCTGGTGGAATCACTCTTTACCCTCACCTCACATTCCTCTACTGGTGAGCTCATCCTTCTGGGGGACTTTAACATTAATAGGCTGTCCTTGGCCTCCAGACCTACCTCCCACAGAACTGAGTACCATAAACTCTCTCACAACTCACCACTGAACCCACCTGACTTAATCTCCACTCATCAAACCATACCAACCTGGACTGGGGTCTCGCCTTACACCCCCACCACATCGTTGCAGCAAGTGTATTACTGAATGCCTTCAGTGACCACTGCATAACATTTTGTGTCAGGGAAGTTTGGTTTCCTCCCTCTTCCTCCAAGTATATCTGGCCCAGGTCCCTTTGGTTGCTGAACAAAGAAGCTGTACTGAGCAACCTGTCAGCAACTGACTGGTCCCCCATGCTCTCTACCCCAGACATTGATATGGCCCTCTCCCTCTTCCACTCTAAATTTACTTCTACCTTCGACAAGCACATCCTCATCAGACAATCCAGGGTTCAGTCCTCTCACCACTCCTGGATCACCTGTGATCTCATAGACATGTGCAAGACCCATGATCATGCTTGGGCCAGGTATAAATTATCCCACTCCCTGTCAGACCCCCTCTCTTACAGCGTGCTCAGGAACTCTTGCACAAAGGATATTCATGCCACCAAGTCCCTCTGTTTTTAAGGACAACCTCCAGAATGGGCAGTATAGTGCAATGGTTTAAGGCTCTGAGCTGCAAATCTGGAGACCTGGGTTTGAATCCCACAGCCCCCACTTGCATACTGTAGGATCCCGAGCAAGTCACTTAACTTCCCTGTGCTCCCAGGTTGCACCTGTAAACAAGCTTTTAGCTTAGTGTGTTTCACCTGGTTAAACAACTGAAAAAAAAAAAAGAATAATCCTAACTTCTGAGCCAAATTCTGGAAGGTGATTCACTACCTTTTTAAACCCCTGCCCAGTCCTCAGCCCCCATCCTCATGGTTAATGGCTCACCAGTATCTGACCCTTCCTCTGTTGCTGCTCACGTCAATGAGTTTTTCACCACTTGTGTTCTCCCCTTTCCCCCAACCTCCTGGCTCCTCTCCTCTCTCTCTCTCTCTCCTCCCTCCCTTTTGCCTCACTCCCCTCTGTAGTCTGATTTTCCACCTATCACTCCCCAGGAAACTCTGCTTGCCCTTTCTTCACTCAATCTGTCCAAATCTAGCCTGGATGACTTAGACCCCAAACTTCTCCATCTGTCAGCTCTTGCCATTGTCTTCGCTCTTGCTCATCTCCTAAACCTCTCCTTCACCCTTTGCACTGTCCCTCAGTCTTGGAAAACTTGACAAGGTTTCCCCCCTCTCTACAAAGGGGATGACCCCTCCTTCCCTGGCAACTTAAGCCCTATCTCCCTCCTCCCCTTTCTTGCAAAGTTGCATGAAAAACTAGTCTACTCAAAGCTTGCAGATTTCCTCCACTCCTCCAACTTCCTTTCCCCTTTCCAGTCTTGTTTTAGGAAGCATCACGCCACTGTCTCCTCACTGCTTGGGTCACTGACTCCATCCTCTCTGGGATGGATCGGGGCACATGACAGTGACCATTTTCATCAATCTGGCCAAAGCCTTTGATTCAGTGTTCCAGTCACTTCACCAGGACAAGCTGAGCTCTGCTGACCTCTCAGCCCCACTGTTAACTGGTTCCATTCTTACCTCTTGGGCCATCAACAGTCAGAATAGGAGGTGCCCTCTCCCCACCCCTCCCTGTCCAGGGTAGGGTCCCACAGGGCTCTGTTTTTGGCCTAGTCCTATTCTCCATCTTCCTAAATGACCTCCCCTCTGCCTGTGCCAACTTGCATTTTCACATGTATGCAGATGACAGAGTTCTTTACACTTTCGGTCCCCTGACTGCATCTGTGGAAATCTTGCTCCAGCAAGGCTTTCACAATGTTCTGTGCTGGTTCCAGTTCATCCAACTTCAAGTCAACAGAAACAACAACAGCAGTGTCTATGACCTTTGGTACCAGCCAGAAGCTGACCAGGCTCTCCCCCCTCACCATTTTCTTTTTGCTAGATGGCACCCTGCTTGAAGTAGTCTCAACTTTCAAGTGCCTCGGTGTGTGTTTATATAACAGGCTTGCCATCTCTGCCCACATTGATGCCATCCATGCCAAATTCTGCCCTGTGCCACAGTAATGACTGCCTTTCTCACCAGGTTTGCCAGGAGCTGGTCACCAAAATGGTTCTCCTGGTTTTTGACTATGCAGTTGTGGTCTATGGCACTGCCCCCTCTACATCCCTTGCCAGACTGGACACCCTCTGTAATGTCTTCTGCCGTTTTGCTACCGACTCACCCTCTCATACCTACCAGTGTTCTCTATACTCCTCCCAATCCACCCTCCCTGTCCCCTCACATTGCCAGTCCCTCTGTACTTCCATCATCTCTAAATACCTATCCTTACTCCTCTCCCCATCCCCTCCTCCTACTCCTTGCACTCAAGGGATCCTCGCGCCTTCTTCCTCCCCGACCAATGCTCCTCAGCTGGGAAATCTGCATTCTTCTATTACCAGTTCTCCTTCTGGAACCAGCTACCCTCCTCTATCCATCCATCTCTCCTGCCCCCTTCCTTCCATTAGGTGCTAGCTAAAACTTCTCCCCTTCCCCTGCTCCTGCCGACCCCCTTCTTGAACCCATCATCACTTTTTCCCTGAAACTGCATCCTCCCCTTACCTTTCTCTCCTCCCTAACTGCATAGTTTTGTCTATTTCATGGGTAGTTTAACAACCTGTTTGACTCCTCCTCCTCTCAAGCCAACATCAGCCTCCATTCCTGCAGGAACTAAGCACTTTTTTGTTCGTGTCCAGTTGCACAGTATGCTAATTTATTTTGCCTCCACTATATACAATGATTTTTAACAATCAAACAGGAGTGTGGTGTGCATATTTTATGGAACACACATGGAACACATATAAACAAGGGTGAGAAAGAATAAGTGCCTCATCTGGGACTTGAACCCAGGCCACCCGGAATACCATTCCAATTGCACTAACCAGCTGTGCCACTGAGACAACTGGAACCTGGGATGTCCCTGGACACATTACTCTTTCTCAAATGCAGAGAAAGAATAAGTGCCTCAGCTGCATTTGAGAAAGAGTAATGTGCCCAGGGACATCCCAGGTTCCAGTTGTCTCAGTGGCACAGCTGGTTAGCGCAATCAGAATGGTATTCTGGGCGGCCTGGGTCTAAGTCCCAGCTGAGACACTTATTCTTTCTCACCCTTGTTTGTATGTGTTCCATAAAATATGCACACTACACTCCTGTGTGATTGTTAGGAGTAAATATTTGTGTTGCCATTGGGTTGTGCATTTGAGAAAGAGTAATGTGCCCAGGGACATCCCAGGTTCCAGTTGTCTCAGTGGCACAGCTGGTTAGCACAATCGGAATGGTATTCCAGGCGGCCTGGGTTCAAGTCCCAGCTGAGGCACTTATTCTTTCTCACCCTTGTTTGCATGTGATACAATGATTTTATCTTCACCCCGAGGAAGATTCGCGAGGAGTCGAAGTGCTGGGTGGTCAGGAAGGAGTGCTTACTTGATGTTAGTCCTTCTTTGCTACCAGCATTACATTTTTCTTTTTGCACAGCATTTGTTATTAGTCCGGTTTATTGTGGAGGACTCGAAGAAGACTCGAGTGATACTGCATCCAGGACCAGCTTGTTTCAAAACTTTCACGGGCTGGTTGTCCGTAGCGGTGAGCACTGATCCACTACTGCCGATTGCAGCTTTTTCACTTTGGATCCTATCCCCCAATACCCCACACTCTGTCAGGTTTTATCGGTCACAGAAGAGACTAAAGATACTTAAAGAAAGCATTTGTTTCAGTGAGTATTTTTGTACGATGCCAAAGGGGGAAGACCTTGACATGGTGACACTGCCATTATCAACTTCCCTTCTGGTTCAAGCAGTGACAAGGATACCCTGAACTTATCAGTCATCACATATACTCTCTGCTGTACGTACATACTCACAGTCAGGTAGGCAGCTCCTTTTCATGGCCCTGATAGGACCTTTGGACATTTCTGTGATAGCTGTGGCTCCTCTCCATTGCGCAGATGGGGCCTTGGGACATAGCCATGTTGGTGGCGATTCCTTTCTAGAGTCCTGATTGGACCTTTACACAGTGCTGCATCAGCACCGACTCCTCTCCATGACCCTAATTAAGCCTTTGGAGAGTGGATCAGAGTGATATAAGAATGGATAAAACATAAATAACGATGGACATAAAACTGGTTATTGGATATGGGTGCTGACAGTCACTGTTGAGATGATGATAGAGGTGGAATTATTCTAACAAGATACAGAGAGCTTTGTTGTAAACTAACGCATTTTATATGAAGATCTGGAATTTGTGATTTGCAGGTACTATATAGGAAAAAAACCATGTGGAAGCCTCAAAAGTTTATTTATGACTTTTTTTATTTATTTTTTTAACCAGAAGAGACACACTAAGCTGAAAGCTTGTTTACAGGTGCAATCTAGGAGCACAAGGAAGTTAAGCGACTTGCTCAGGGTCACACAGTATGCAAGTGTGGGCTGTGGGATTGAACCCCATGTCTCTTGGTCTACAGCTCAGAGCCTTAAACCACTGTGCTATACTGCCTCCTTATACACAACTGATTATCATTAAAATTCCCACATATATTGCACCTAGAGTACATGCACCTCAGTAAGTGCAGTTGGAGAAAATTAATTTATTTATTTTTATTTTTATTTATTAGATCATCTGTTTACAGACCTTTGAGTCATAAACTCATTTACAAAGGCACCTCTTTATGCTGATTGCAATTAAAGTTAGTCCTCAGAAACACCATCTTAATAATGTGGCGAGTGACCATGAAATATCAGGTTGTCTGTAGGTGGATAGATATAGTTATAGAAACTAGCAATGCATAAACTGAACAAAGTTCTAGGTGAGTGTGTGTCCATTCCTTTCCTTTTTTAAATAAAATCAAGATATCACTGAAAATGAGACATTGCATCTCAGCAGGGAAAGTAAGAGTTTGCATCTCAGCTGTACTATCCTGAGTAAATGCCTTACAAACAAGCATTTGTCAATGCCAAATGTTGGCTTGCTGGCATTGACTTTGGTAGTGCAGCAGTAAGAGTGATGCATAATAGGAATGGCAGTGAAGTACTGAACTAATGCCCACCCCCAGGACACCAGAGACTAAAAAGGCATTGGGGGTGTGCCTTTGCATCGTTGGCCATCACATTTATGCCATTCCACCTCACCTCATCCCACGCTGCAGACAGCAACAGGTGTTACAGTGTGCCTTGAGGTCTTCAACCCTTATGTTCCACCCCATTCCATAAGAAAATAAGCTGACATGGGTGCGGTATAGGAGAATGGGGTGAGCGTTAGGCTGAAACCCCAAGGCACACCTCAATGCCTGTCAATGGGTGGGGGGTGGGGGTGGAATGCCACGAGCATTACAGCTGATGAACCCAAGTCACACCCCCAATGCCTGTCAGTTTGTACAGGGTGGGGCATTATGGTTGGAAACCCTAATGCCCCTGGTGTTTGTTGGTATTTTCACTCCAAATTTTCAACATGGGTTTTTTTGGACCCCACATCATGAACAGTGGCAGTGTATAATTTCATTACTCAATACTGAAAGGTGATTTTGCGTAGTGACGTGCCATTCAATGTCACAGATGCGGAAACACATTTGGGGCAGGATGTGAAAATGACAGGTATACAGTTCATGAGGAGGTGTGAAAAAATGGCAATGTTGAAAATCTGGAGTGAAAATATGAAAAATTGTCGAAGTTAAGAGCATGCATAGAAACTGCACAATGCACGCCTGTAACGCAATCATTTTTTGGAATTTTTCCACCAAATTTTCAACATGGGCATTTGGGACCTCCCCTCATGAACAGTGACACTGTGATTGTGTTAATCTGTCCCAAAAGTTGATTTCCAACAGCCACCACACCATTCTGCACCACATGTGCAAAAACCCATTTTGGGCAGGATGTAAAAAATGACAGCTGCACTCTTCATAAGGAGGTGTGAAAAAATGGCACTGTTGAAAATCTGGAGTGAAAATATTAAAAAATGGTGAAGTTCTGAACGTGCGTAGAAACTGTGCAATGCATGCCTGTAACGCAGTCATTGTCTGGAATTTTTTCACCAAATTTGCAACATGGGCTTTATGGGACCACCCCTCATGAACAGTGGCACTGTCATTTCGGTAATCAGTCCCAAAAGGTGATTCTGTGCAGTTACCATGAAATTACCTTTCTGGACTGAGAAACAAAATGACAGTGCCACTGTTGATGAGATGGGGTCCCAAGAACCCCATGTTGAAAATTTAGGGCCAAAATTCCCAAAGGTGGCTGAGCTATCAACCTAAGCTGAACCCCCCACCACTGAATCCAATTATACGACTTACCTGTGAGTTTTCATTTTGCGGCTCAGCTTTGAAGAGTGCAGATGTGTCCACAGAAGATGACAGCGCCTGACCTCTGGATGGAAGTATGGGTTGAAGGGGGGTGTGGGGAGTTGGGTGCGCTGAGGGAGGGTTGGGATGGGGGAGGGGGGGATGGCGAGACAATGATGGACCATTTCCTTTTTTACAGGTACCAAAAAAGTAACCAGCAAATGATGGTTTTCTTCTTTCACAGGGAAAACATTTTTTTTATTAATGTGGGCACACTAGGGTGAGCTCCCAGCATGCCACAATAGTGGGGTGTGGCATGCCGACAAGGGGATTAGGTACCCTGATGTTGGTAAATCATTTAGAGGGATTTGGGGGGAGAGGTCCCATCTGACACTAGGAGTGGGCATCCTGGTGTCAGAAGAAAATTAAAAATATTTTGGGACATTGGGGTGGGCTCCCAGTGTGCCACATTAATGGGGGGGATACATGCCAACATGGGAATAGGACACCTGATGTCAGCTTTTCAGGAGTGTGTGTTGGGCGGCAGGAGCTGTCATGTTTTGGCACACTGGTGTGGGCTTCCAGTGTGCCACATTTAATGGTACGGGGGAATACATGCCGACACTGGGATTGGGCAACCCCATGTTGGCTTTTTGGGTCTGTGCGGTGGGCAGCAGGAGCTGCCATGTTTCAGCACACTGGGGTGGGCTCCCAATGTGCCACATTTATGCCATTTTCATAAGTTGCTCATAATTCTGTCCACGTACGTTACTGTGCACTGTAATACACATGGCTGGAGTCTTGTCACCTGCTGCTGCAATGACGAAACTGCACCTGATTGCAGCGGCAGATTTCTTTCAAGTTTTTGGCTTTCTTTGAAGTCTACTGTCATCGCCAACATACACACTGATTGGTAGCTGAGGGACACACCCACTAAAGCATCCCCTGCATTGGCCACGACACTGACACACCTTTGAAATGTGCTACTACCACAAGATGTTGCTTGCAGGGGCACGCAAGCCAACATAAAAAAAGGAAAGAAAAAAAAAAAGGCAGGACTCCACTGAAAATGAGATAATGCATCTCAGTTTGGCTATCCTGGTTAAATACAATGTAAAATGGGTAAAGGCAAGGCCCCTGCACTGGTTGGCAAGGTCAGTAGCCTAGCTTACAGAATGATTTTCTTTCAAGCTCCTGATGGCAGACCTAAAAAAAATCTTCTTTAGCCTTTTTGTGTTGTCTTACACATGCGCAAGCAACATCTTGCGGTAGTAGCACATTCAGAGGTGTGTCAGTGTTGGTGAATGCTGGGAACGCATTAGTGGGTGCGTCCCTCAGCCACCAATTAGCGAGCATGCTAGCGATGACAGCAGTTTCAAAGAGAGCCACGGAGCTGAAATAAATCTGCCGCTCCAATGAGATGCAATTTCCTCATTGGGGAGTCAGATGACAAGGCTCCATTACATGCCTTTCCTGGTGAAACATTCCAATAAATATGCAGCTCCTGCTGCCCGTCACACGATCCTCACAAAGCCAACATCAGGGATGCTCAGTCCCCATGTGGGCATGTTCCACCCAGTTCAATTTGTTTGCAGGGGTGCCAAATCCCTGTCGGCATCATGTCCCTCACCAAACTCATGGCACACTGGAAGCCCACCCCAGTGTACCCCAAATAATTTTTTTAAAATGTAAATAAAGAAAACCATCCCCCAAAGTCCGGTTTCTTTTTTTTACCTGTAAACAAAAAAATGGTCCCTCATCGTCCCGTTGTGCCCCCTCCCCTAACTTGCACCTATCCTCTGTGCACCCCACCTCCCTGCACCTCCCTCACCCCATGCTTACCTCTGTGGATGGGTTGTGCCGCCCCGCTGTATGGCTACATATGCTTGGATGTGGGATCGGGCTGGGGGTGCCTGAGTGGGTGGGAGCGTGGGTGGACCACAGGACCCCCAGGGCTCTTGGATGGGCAGGGTGTGCAATGCGGTCAGGGTGGGGATGGGTGGATTCACTATACCACCAGGGGATTTTTGGATATCTTTATGGGGTACAGTATTGCACTACGGGTGGAGAGGGGGGTCTACTATGCCACCAGGGCACATTAGGGACTACATTTACAGGGAATTGCAGCTACAGGCGGGGGGGGGGGTCAGATTGCCAGGGTGTGCAGGCTGCCATGCTGCTGTCTGCAGTACAGCAGCCTGCCTGTGGTGGCCACCCACTTAAGTCTACTTTCCCCAGGGATGTGCCTCCAAGTTGGGCTGTGAATGGGGCTGCGCTCCATATGCATGGGCACGCCCTCTTCACAGCCCCTCCAGATGCACCTCATATCATTATGGGTGGTAGGCGGCACATCTGTGATGCATTGGCGCATTGAGGTTGTGCCAGTGCATCAGCCACCTACCAGAATCGCACTACAGTGCATGTCGGGGATGCGTCGGTGCATCTAGGATGCACTGGGCTCATCCCTTTTGTGAATCCTGCCATAGATGTCTATTTATTTATTTAGCTTTTGTTGACCGGGTAAGTGCACTAGACAAATCCTGCCTATTTTCAGGCACGACCCAGGGGAGGGGGAATACAGATGAATGCCAACTGACTTTGAAACCAGAATAAGCTGTTGGTGGTATTTATAGTGAATGAGGGAAATTTGGCCAGGACACCGGGGAAATTCCCCTACTCTTTTCGATAAGTGCCATAGGATCTTTAACATCCACCTGAACTACCACCAATCCAGGCAGATGGGACCTCAGTTTAACGTCTCATCCGAAAGACGGCACCTCAGAAGTGCAGCACCCCTCTCATGCTGCACTACAGTGTCAGTACTGGGATATTAACCCAAGTGCCAGATGTGGGAACTGAACCCACAGCCCTCTGATCTCCCGGCCTCAGAGGCGAGTGTGCTACCTACTGAGCCACTGTGTGACTAGGCTGGTCACTGTGGAAAATAAAATAGACTATGGTTGATACAATTAAAGAAACTGAAAACCACTTCAGTAAAGCTGTGGTGACAGTGGTGCTCTCAATTAAAGCACAGTATGCCTAATGAAATCTAGGCTCCAGTAACTAGAGGACATGGCTCAAGTGACCAGCATTCAGAGTTTGGGTCTGGTACACAGAGCTGAAAGGGAATCACTGATCCAATTTGTTGTTGGCTAATTTTGGGATTTAATAGAGAGCAATATGGAGCACCAGATAGTTAAATTGTGCCATATCACTGCTAGAAGAGCCATGGAAACTGAGGGTTCTTGTAGTTTGTTGGTGGTCACCTCATCTGTGGCAGTGAGAGACCTGATGCTGAGAACAGTAAGAGAAAAAAATGTAAAGGAAGTAGATTCCAGTGTTCTATTGTTCAAGAATTTTAATGCTATCAAATTCAAGCTCAGAGAAATGGAAACCCCACAACACATGATGTTCCCAGTATGGATCCACGTAGTGGTGGGGAAAAAAGTGTATATTTATTCTCATCCTCAAGAGGCTGGGAAACTGATAGCGAAGTTGGAGGCAGACAGTTCAGAAAATCAAGATGGCTTGTTGGAAGAAGAGAAAGGCTGACGAGGTTAAAGGTGGATGTTTGATGGGCCACTCAGAGACCCAGTGGAAACTGCAACACACTCCAGAGCTGGTGACTTGCGTTCAGAAGTGGATTCAGGAAGCCAGCCAGGTGGCCCAGCAAGCTAGGGTGGTGCAGCAGCACTCCCAGCCAGGGAAAGATGGTGACAGGTTCCGCCACACCACTGATCCCTGTTGTATGCCAAGCCAAGGAACTTGCCTCTTTCACAGGGGCACGCTATCTGCATGTGAGATCTATTGGGAAATGGCTCAACAATGGAAAATGGCTCAACAATGGGGGGGGCAGGGTAAATGGGAGAAGATGATTAAAAATCCTATGTGCACAGGTCTACATTAATGACAGAGAACAAGAGCCTTCAGGCATGGGATATGGGGTGTATTAGTCTCTGTGGACAGTGACTGATTTTTTCTTCATCTTTTCATTAAACTTTGTTTGGGGATTGTTACACTATTTGATATTTTCTGTCTTTGCCCCTTTGAAGCAGAATTTATTAGCTGGTGGTTTCTGATGTTTTGCCTGGATAAATAAAGACTTGACTGATTGACTGATTGAGTGACTTTTGAAATCAGACAGCCAGGAGATTGATATAG
This sequence comes from Neoceratodus forsteri, assembly GCA_016271365.2. Lineage (NCBI taxonomy): Eukaryota > Metazoa > Chordata > Ceratodontiformes > Ceratodontidae > Neoceratodus > Neoceratodus forsteri. The sequence goes on from CM028129.1 coordinate 544,265,736, forward strand.
GTATGGACAATTAATCTGGACATTTGTAACTATGCCCATATACTATACTACAAATTGGGCATGCTCTGCTAGATTGCTTCCTTATTTCTATGCTACAGTATGTGGTAAGGCGAGTGGTGCTAATTAGGGAGTACTGCATTTATTATTCTCTTTTTTTAACATGCAGTGTAAGTTCATAGTTAGAATGGTGATTTTGTGTTTCATGCCATTTATGCTCTTAAGGCCAAAATGGAGGTGAGAAGGAGACACAAAGATCTCAGAATTTGGTGGGTATACTAAGGAAAGTCCTGCAGCCCTATGTAAACAAGACTGAAGGGCCTGAGAATACTAAATATTTGTTTAATGGGGTCTGTTATTGTTGTGTCTGTCTCTCTTCCTTGCACAGTCAGGTTACAAATACGATCTCTGTTCACAGTCAGATGGTGGCCACTGTTGCAGCTGGTAGTCTGCATTTGCCCATTCAAACCTCAGCAGAGTTTCCTACCCTAATAGACCAGTCTGCAGTACATTGGAGATAGTTTCCTTGTCCATGGGGAACATGATGAGAACAGAAGAGGCACCTTCTGCTTACATTGAACGTACCAAGCAGCAGGAGCATGCACAGTGCACTTCAAGTGATTGCTAAGTTTGGGTCATGGCTGGAGTTATATACTCCACAGTTTACTGGCTGGTGGTTTCTGAGGGCTCCTGGAGCTTGAAAGAGCTATGTATCTTGAGCACCATATGCTATAGAAAATAAAGGCTGTAAGGGATGGCAATATCTTATTTACTGTATTAAAGTCTTATATAATAGCATTAGCTGCAGAGACTGAAGTAATTGCAGATGCATGTCATAGTTTTAAATTTTTGATCCTCTCAGTCTTGTACCAATTAATTAATTGATTCATGGAGTCTTGCTTCAGAATGTGGTGAAAATTCTGTGTACTGCTTTTATGTGGCATAACTGATGTAATGTTTTGCATGAAGTCTAATAAAAGAGTTATATTACAAAAGCTAAACAAAAGTATGGACCCATTGACAATGAAATACTGTACTGAGTTCCGCTGGGTTATCCTGGGTAAATCCAGCATAAAAAAGGTAAATGCATTACCCCACTGAAAGTGAGATGTTCCATCTTAGCTGGGCTATCCTGGGTAAGTATTCTGTAAAAAGGAGTAAAAGCAGGACCCCATTGAAAATGTTATATTTCATCTAAGCTGTTGTTTTCTTGGCAAATACAGCATTGTGCAAAAATGGGTAAAAGCAGGTCCCCACTGGAAATTAGATATTGCTTCTCAGTTAAGCTCTTCTGGGTAATATTGTATAAAATGGGTAAGCCTCACCGAAAACAAAATATTGCATCTAAGCTGGGCTGTGCTGTACTGGGTAAATACCATATAGAATGGGTAAAAGCAGGATCCCACTGACAATAATATATTGTATTTCATCTGTGCTAGGCTATTTTGCCTAGTTTAGGGTAAATGCACTGTAAAATGACATAAGTAAAACCAGAACCCAACTGAAAATAAGATGTTTCCTCTCAGCCGGGCTATCCTGGCCAAATATAGTGTAAAACTGGGTAAAAAGCAGGATCACCTGCAGATAAGACATGACATCTCAGCTGGATTATCCTGGGTAAATGTACTGTAAAAACAGGAAAATAAAAAAGGCCTGCAGCCTTACCACCTTGGAGGCTGAGCCCATCAGAACTCAGAAGTTAAGCAGGGTTGAGTGAGGACAGTAGACCTCTAGTGAACACCACATGTTGCAGGAAGTGGTGTTGGTAACTCTGTAGGGGGCATGTTCCCCTTTGTTAAAAGTAACCATACTGATGCCCAGCCATGTTGTTTGGGGGACACCGTACTGTTGTGAGTTGCTGTCATATGGATGAGATGTAAAACCATGGTCCTGCCTACCTGTTCTGGTGGTTATTCAAGGGGACACTAAAGTTGTAATGGCATGTCTCAAAAACAGTAGGGAAATTTCAACAATGTCCTGACCACAATATCCATTTGCTAACAAAAAAAAACAACAACCCACCAGTAGCTTAACCTGCTTCAATATCAGTCAGTTTTCATCTTTATCCCTCTCCCCTCAGGATCAGACTGAAAACAGAAAGTATTTCTTAGCCCTCCTTTACAACTAACTAACTAAACTACCTACCTACCTAATACCAGAAACCCCCTGAAAATGAGATATTGCATCTCAGCTATGCTATCTTGGGTGAATACAGCATAAAAATGTGAAAAAGCAGGGCCTTACTGAAAACACTATTGAATCTCAGCTGAGCTACCATGAGTACAGTATACAGCATAATAAAAGTACCAGTAGTACTAAAGGTACCAAATAAGGTCTGTAAAGTGTGAAATAAGTGTATGAAAATGCATTATACTTCACCTGGATTTAAACTACTGATCCTTTGCCTGCTTAGCAAACACACATTCGGTGTGCCACTGAGTTGCAGGTAAGGGAGCTGCAGTTCCTGTGGTGTAGATGTTAAGTCACAACCTAAAAAACAGGCAAATGGGGATCTAATCCCAGCAGGTACTTTACCTTCACAAATTGTTGTTCTTAACAAAATTTACTTCTTGTATAATTTACTCGTTTACTACACACCACCATGAATTGCCACTAAAGGAGTTTCCATCTTACAAAAAAGTTTGGAAAAAATGTTTAAGTCCCTGCCAGAATTGGAACTAATGATTCTTTGCCTCTAGGCAAACACGCATTGTGTATCGCATTCTCTATGGCACTTATACAGCCATTACATCATGGGCTACCATGTTCACCTCATAGGCTGACAATGCACATGTGATTGTCTTTGAGCCACCCCCTTAGTCCCTTGCTCCTCCCAGATACCTTCAGCTTCTCCTGTGCATCGTATAGGCTGGCAGCAATCACAATAGCTCCTGCTTATCAATATACTGTACAACAGAGTCCAAAGATACCACAAAGAACTATAGGTAAGCCACATAATTACTAATCCCAGCAGCAGCAGACTCAGTTTATTGACATTGGAGTTCTCTGCCCCTTTATCTGACTTTTTTAGCCTGCATGTAACTTTAAGAATAACCTAGGGCTGAGTAGCCACCACACACACTCAAAATCATTTTGGAACCATCGAGCTATTCACAATCTACCTGCTATGGCAGCCCTCTGTCTTTCTGAACTGAGCATAACAGAAACTGATATTTGAAAATGCCACACCTTGAAAGCATGCCTGTTTTTCCTTTTATGCAATGTCAGCTCCCAGCCCATCAGAGCTAACATCCTGGCATGAGTGCTCCTGTCACCCCTACTGCAGTAGCAGTGGGTAAGCACAGGGATCTGAGATTATTTAACTTTGGAAAGACACACTAATCAATTTAAAGGGCCATGGCCACCCACGCATGCATAAAAGCTGTTACAGACCATGGTTCCCACTGTGTCCTTCTGTAACCCCTAATGCAGTGGCTGCAGGACAAAACACACATACACACAAAAAAATCACTGGGTAAAAAAATGGCAGTAGAATTAAACAAAAGGTACCATAGCAAAGCCGCTAGGGTCTCAATGAGGAAGTTGACAGAAATAACGATGGCTACCACCACACTGACCTCACTCCTCAGGACCTTTCATCTAACTGGAATGGCACTCACACATGCTGTTACCATCTTGGAGTCGGGCCAGGCATTTACCTGGAGGGTCTCTTTGCTCCCATAACCCCTGCATCCCAAGCGAGCATGTCGCATACTTGCAACCACTTCCGGTCACCATTTTTGGAAAGGGCACCTACACATTCATATGTGTGCACGATGTAGACACGTGAACACTTCCAGTCACCATATTGGGAAGGACTCCACTTACACATTGGCTAGAACTAGCCTACAAGGCCAACCTCAAGTTTCTAGCACCTATGGGTGCACATACAATCAAAGCAAGCATCAGTAGGTCAGTTTTGGGGGGGGGGGGTTGAACCTGCACTTGAAACCCTAAACCACCCATGGGGCAAAAAGACCAAGCCGGCCACAATGTTGGCCATTTTGTAGTAACTCACAGTAGCCATTTTAGGAAAGTCAGAACACCTTCATACAGTCATTCGGGCAACTATTCAGGCCATAACAAGGGCGCATGCTACAAATGCACTCCTTATATTTGCCAAGATAAACTCCACTAACCATAGATACCTTACCTATGCTCTGATCACACAGATCAACATGACCAAGAACAGAAAATGCAGAGCCTGCAGTGTGCTCCTACTACAAGGCCAGCAAGGTACCCTCTGGCAAGAATATGACCATGAAGGGTCTGCACAGTCCTCCCTGGATTCCATCATCAAGTAGGAGAATATGTAGGTGACACAAGAAGAGAAGGAAAGTAATATGGCCACTCTACTGGTGCAGACCATCAAAGATGAGAGAGAGTTCATGTTACAAGTAATGCAAGGCATAGAAGCAATGGTTAAGGCAATCCCCCACACCATCAGCCAGCATCCAGGATCCAGGGGAACCTCAGACCCCACAAACTCCCAACCTTTAACCCCCAATCTACCTGATACCGATACCTGATCACCAGGATAAGGGTGACAGAGAATCAGAAGGGGAAGAACCTGGTAATGAGGATGCCGCAGAAGTGGACCCACAATTAATGATGGCCAAACTATGCTCCTATGACACCGTTCCCCCCTCTGCTGAAAATTATCAAGATCACAGTGAGATTCAAACCCCCACCTTCCATTGAAAGGAGCAAGTTAATTCCAATACTCCAACTGACACCCAAATCTAATGATCCCTTCTCCATATGCAAGATGATAGAGGAGGTCATCACAAAAGAGTGGTGGACCAGGCAAGTATTCTGAAAAGAAAGTCATGGGGCAAAATGTACCCCATACAAGAAGACAAACCCAGACTGTGATGTATTGCCCCAACAGTGGACCCTGGCATAGTGTCCCTAAGCAAAAAGGCAGTACTGCCTGCTGAAGGCTCTGCACCACTGAAAGACCCCCATAGACAGAAAACTAGATGAAATCCTTAAGAAAGTCTTTGAAATGGCAGGGTAGGCCACCAGAGCAGCTATCACTGCCATATATGCCACCAGAGCCCAAATCATGTGGCTAGAGGACCTGGCGAAGACAGTAAAGCACAGTTCCACTCAAGAACAATTAGCAGCCCACTCAATACAGACAACAAAGTATCTAGCTGTCATGGAAGTCAATGCCTTCAAGATTAATGCATAAACAGCAGCACTGGCCAATAAAGCCTACAGAGCACTATGGCTGCAACTCTGGGATGCTGAATTGCAATCAAAGACACTACTAATGAAGCTACCCTTTAAGAGCACCAAATTATTCAGAGAAGGACTCAGACCATTCCTTAAGGTCAAAAGCCAGGGCTCTGTACTGGATAAAGATAAAAAGCAACAAAACACATACTTCCCATTTGCCAGGAGCAAGGGGTCTCTTAAGAACAAAGGAAATTTTCGAGATTTCAGATAAGGCTACTCCTCCTACAGGGGCACCAATTTCAAGTGAGGGACACAACAACAGCAACAGGTTCAGAGGACAAGGGACCTACAACAGAGGCCACCACAACTCCTTCAGAGGGGGCCAAAACAATTCATAATGACAGCAAGACCAATTAGCAGGGACGAGGACACCACCAACTGGGGACTGTCGTCAACAATTTGCACATGAGTGCAGATGAACAATACAAGACAAGTGGGTACTAGAAGATGTATCATGGGGCTATGTGATCAAACTGAAGGAAAAAACCCAGGCTGAACAGACTAATCGTATCACCAGTCCCAAAGAAAACAGTAGAAACCCATACAAATACGGGATGCTCTAAGACAGCTTCTACTGAACAAGGCAATAGCCAAAGTCCCAGAAATATAACATGGAAAAGGAGTATATCTGACATTCATTTTGGTCCCCAAAAGGACAGGAGATTTACAGCCCATCTTAGACTTAAAATTCTTAAACAAATTCATAACACAAAAAACATTCAAAATGGAGACCATTAAATCCACAATAAAGGCAATCTGCCAGGACAACTTCCTTACATTAATTGACATGAAGGATGCATACCTTCACATACCAATATGCCCCTCACACTACGAGTGCCTATGGTTTTCAATCATGGGACACCATTTCCCATACCAGGCCCTCCCATTTGGCCTAGCCTCAGAACCAAGGTGGTCATAGTAGCACAACTAAGAGAGAAAGGAATACATTTAATCCCATATCTGGACAATTGACTAATATGAATAAGGTCAAGACAGCAAGCAGAAAGAGAGACACACAGTCATGGAAACACTGCAAAGACACAGATGTGTACTGAACCAAGCAGAAATCTCTCTCAAACCCAGTCAGTAAATAGAACATCTGGGAACAATCATCAACATGGCCAGCAGCTGGGCTGGGTGAGGCCATCAAAAAAAGGAAGTGACACCGTGAGAACCCAGGCTCAAGAAATATTGGGTCCTATTCGTGAAAGTGCGCAAAGTACACACCAAACTGTTGGAAAAGCAGAGCACAGCCATGCGGTGTGCAAGACACCCACAGAACACAGTATTCACCAATGTGTGCAGTATCTGTGGACCCTGGGGTCAGTAACCCATGGGACACATTCCGGCCCGCATAGCTCACACCGGGTAGGCCATGGATACATGCACCTGCCCCTTGACCCCACCATATAAGGGCATGCGAATCGCCCCACGCCAATGAGTGGATGTAAATAGGAATTGAACACTGAGAAAGTGGCAGAAACAGCCAGACATGCAGAGGACCCCAAAGCGTGCCCACAGAGCCCCGATGGGGCAGCACCAGAAGGCGAATGGCGCCACAGTCATATCTGCACTTGAGGAGGGAGAAGACCACACACGCCTAACTTCACTGGTGGCCAGGTGGCAGACATGGTTACAGACATATGGAGGTGAAGTTCTATCTGTGGCTAGATATACATGCCAGCGTATATGCTGCCGGACTGGTGGCATGGACACTGGCAGCAGTAAAGCACAAGTGGAAGGACCTACATGCTGTAGTTAAAAAGAAGTTAGTAGCAGACAAACAGGCACGCCAGGGCATGGGCAGCAATCCACCAAGCAGCACCCTGAGCTTGACCCCAATTGAGAGGATAGTAGTGGACACCCTCTTAGACATCAGTCTCCATGGGGAGGTAGATAGAGTAGACACACTGGAAAATACATAGGCAACAGTACGGACGGGGGCCATGGGTGATATAACCCAGGATGTGTCTAAAACCTGTGTTATCCACCCTACAGACCCAAGCACACAGGGATGAACAGCCACTGGAGCACTAACACCTGGACATAGGCCCATGACAGAGTCTGCTGGATGTGTGGAAGACCAGGAGGATAGCAGCACAGGTGGGACACAGGCATGCACGCAACACAGAGCACCCGCAAAGACCTTGGCACAGGTTGCCTGACAGCTCTATATATTCAGGAGGTACTGAGCAGGAGACCGAGACCAAGATGGAGTCTGAGACAGATCTGGAGAGCACATAGGCAGGACCCTATGAGGAGACAGAGGTGGCAAAGGAGGAGAAGTGGGACAGAGGGACCAGCATCCCAGTGAGCCAGCAAACAGTGGGATGACAGGCACGACCACAGTGGAGAGCCCAGTGAGCACAACAGCAGGGCGAGCCACTAAACGGGCATGGACCTACAACACAGCAATGGGCAGGACACCAGCATGGAGCCCAGATGACAGTGGGGACAAAAGTCTGCCTATACAAGCTAGGGGCCAGCCACAGACAGCATGCAGATGGGGCATCATGGATACTTACTATGCAGATGTGCAGCAACTGAAGCGGGACAAGCTGGAAGCCCAAAACCACAACAAAGAGGCACTGCTGAGCCTGACCACAGAGGTGCATACCATGCAGCATGGGATTGACAGACTGGGTGACCTTATAGAGAGGCTTGTCAAACACCAGGTTGCAGGTGCTCCACCACTGGTCCGGTCAGCCACCCCACATGCTGCATGGCCCACATGCGCCCACATGCTCCCACATGCCAGGCACAGGTGTTGTGGTGCCCTTAGACCTGGACCCAGACACCCAACCATGGGACATAGACAGCACCCCAGCGGAGGTGACCCCTGGCGCACAAGATAACCACAGGCACACACACTGATGACAGAACACAGGCTCCCAAGAGCAGGATACAGCCCCCACACAGGATAAAACACTGGAACAGCAGGGAACCTGCCACACTGAACTGGGGACAGGACAGTGGACCATCAGATGCTGCAGACACTGGTGGCAGTGTGAAGCATTGGTGGGTGTAGGGCACGTGCACCAGCTCTGAGACCAGGCACACGGTCATCAGCACGACTTGGGTCAAAGCCCTATGACAACAATGGGTGTTGAAACTGCACAAGCACAAAACACTGTTCACATATGGAATAAGCACCATGTCACCATAATGCACATGACACATGCAACACTGCCAGACACGCCGCAATGTCTCCCCCCCAAACACAAGACTACACTGCACAACACACCACAAATGACCACACATACATGGGGCCATGACACCATCCAGCAACACCGCACAGAACAGTGCCATACACATCTCCTGACACAGCATGTCTGTGGCACCATCACATACCTATCATAATACCATTTCACAACAATTCTGGCCCGCACACACACACACACACACACACACACACACACACACACAGAGTGCAATATCATGACCCCAATGCCACACACACAGCAGGAGTGACCCAGCAGAATAGCATGGCCCACCACATGATCAGGGTAGCCCTCAGCCCACTCTTTGAATCCTAGTGTACCCTCCCCCGACCAGTGCCCCCTGAAGATACACGCAGTGGGTGACATCATCACACACCCGTCGCCCACACTGGCCACCACATACACACACCACAGGACTGTCCACACCAAATGCACATACAGAAGCCCTTGTGATGCCGCCCCATGCATAATGGCCAATGCTGTACATGCTCCATAGCCATCTGGTCCAACACGGTGTACATGTTTACCCCACCAGCAGAATGCACCTTTGACCAGGGCATCACATGTTGCATAACCACTCAATGTCTCTGGCCCTGTGCCAGGATGCTCCTCATCCACCTCTGGCATTATGCACTGCAGGTGGTCATCTAGCATGGGCACCTGCTGTCGCACTGTGATATTATGGAGCATGGCACATGCAGTGAACACCTTGCACACCTTTCCTGGGGACAGCAGCATCATTCTACCTGAATGGTCTAAACAATGGAACCTCATCTTCAATTGGCCTATCGTCTTCTCAGTGATGGACCATTTGCTCCTGTGTGCCTGGCTGTATGCCTTCTCTGCAGCACTCTGTAGCCCCAGGATTTGTGTCATGAAGTACGGCCATAGTGGGTACCTGCTGTCACATATGAAGGGGTGGAAAACATACAATTAGGTACCTGTTACAGGGCGACCCCGTGCCACACACAATGCCCATGAATACTCACATAACAGCCACCCCTCCATCAGCACAGTACACAGTAGGTCTCCAAAGCATGATCCATCAGGATGTATGAGTCATGGCATGATCTGGGGTACTTGGCACACACATTGGTAAATATGCCATCCATGTCACTTACAACCTGGCAGTTCACACTGTGGAATCCCTTTGAGTTCCTGCATGCCTTCTCATTCTCTGCTGGTGCCACTATCCATGTATGGGTGCAGCCTATAGCACCGAGTATGTTTAGCATGCCATGCATAGCACAGAATGCCTGTTTAGTGGCGCATATATTGGCTTCAGAGATAGGGAATCTGATGTGCACCCGCACATGGGCCAGGAGGGCATCTGTCACCTGTGCCAGTGCTCATGACACAGAGGAGTGGCTGAAACCGATGACATCACCAGACAACCTCTGGAATTACCCTTTTGCATAATATGGCTAGGTGCATAGGACCTGGGTCTTGATGGACACCGCCCCGGGACTGCCTTAGTGCAACCTTGTCTCAGAACATGTGATCGTGGCCTGGTTGAACCTGAACCAGTCCATAGACAGTGCATGCCGCAACATGTGTGCATTCAGCCATGTCCTGTGGTCCTGTGGCTGTGGGCCCCTGCGTCTCCCCCCCATGCTCCCACTCAATCAGGAGCATGTTCATCAGGAAGCTGGTACAAATAGGCAGGTATCCCCCAATGCAATGGATACCTGCCTACCTGTACATGTACAGATTCTCACCCTTTATGCGGGCCTTAACCTGCCTGTGTACCTTTAAGAGTGTGTGGGGGCTCCCCATACATGCTGACGGTACCTGATAGAGTGTCATGTGCACACTACACCAGGTGGAAGGTGAGAGATGGCAGCAGCTATGGAGAGAGAATATGTTGCTGCACCACAGGTAGGCTATATGGGGTAGTACCCCAGAAGGCTGTGCCAGATGTCTGAAAATACCTACCTGAACAGCCCTGTGTGGGTAAGTACCTGGCTGGTAGGGTGTGGTGTTGGGTAGTATGCGATGTGTTATCCATGGTGCTGATGTATAGTTCCCCTTGTTTTTCACACAGTAACACCTTGGTCTCCCAGATGTCATGATTCTCACCAGGGAGGAGCAGCCAGATTGGGCAACGTGCTCCGTTCCACCATTCCTGAGATGACGATGCTGGCGCCTTGACAACCCCAACTTTCTGGCCCTTCATATTGGTGCAGGGGACATCTGGTACAAGGCCCACAATGGGGAGAAATGGATGGTGCAGGAACCGTTCAAGATAAGTGCTGCATCCTTTGGCATACCTGTGCCATCATCTATTGCCAGTTGTATACCCATGTGTTCACCTGCCATGCTTGCCTCATGGTTGTTTGCTCTCTGCAGTGCTACAAGGGATCCATAATGCAAATGGTGTTACTCCTGCAACCATGGACTGCCACCACACTGCCAGAAAACAGCAGGGATTCATCGGAGGAGGAGGTATAGGATGTTGCCAGCCATTGGTTTCATCCAGGCGTGCTGTGGAGGAGCTGTGCCACATATGGAGTGTCGAGGGCTGGTGTGTGTGTGTTTTGTGGACTGTCAGTTAAATGTCCATTGCATTAGGCTTGTTTTTGATATGTTGCACCTGGGCAGATGTCACCTTATCATACACTGTGTATCTGCAGCAATCTGTTAATAAATTATATTTGTACAAATACTGGTGTAGTCATTATCTCCTGGGCAGTGGTTCGCCTACTGGGGGTGGGTGGACACATGGATGGGAGGCTGGGGGAGTAGTTCAGGGGGTATCAGTAGGTGTTATGTGGTCCATCACAAGGGGAGCTCCTGGGGGGTATAAGTGGTTGGTGTGTGGGTCCACCACAAGGGGTGGGCCTATGCGGGTGTCCACTATTCCAACTCTGTGTGGTGTGGGTGGGGTTTCCATGCAGGTGCCTCTAGTGGTGGAAGTTCAGCTCCAGCCAGGGGATGACCGCCCCGCCTGAGCACCGTGCCGTTCCCATCATTCACACCCCTGTGTGATGGTGACATGGCTGGGTATACCCCATCATGGCCCTTGCTGTATTTCCCTTGTGTATGCCCATGGCTGTGCCTGTCATGGCTGCTACCCATCCTTCCCATGCTCTGGTAACATGTCCTGTCTGTGTGGCACTGCCCAGGAACTCTCTGTTCTTCGTGGATGTATGTGCTCTGTGGGGTGTGGAACTATCTATGGGTCTGTCCCACACACGTCTGTGTGGGTCTGCAGATCATGCAGACCTTGGGCACCCTTGGGTGATGGTGACATCAATATGGGGCCCTGGAGGGGGTGCTATTGTGCCTCTCCACTGCCCCACCTGTTCTGGGTGTCCCTGTGTGGCCTCATGCTTACCACCCTTTCCATTACCCCCTGTCATTCGGGTGCCTGGGTACAGTGGATGGACTGCATGACATGTTGTCATGCTGTACAGTCCCAGCCATCATGTGCCATGGGTCCCGCATCCACCGCTTTCCCTCAGCACCTATTGGCTGTCCCTGTCACACCTAATCTTGCAGTGTGTCCCTGCATGTGGTTCTATCCTCTTGTGGTTGTTGGCCTTTGTTCCCATGTGCATGGCTGGTGGTTGTAGGCTGTGCTTTGCATGGGGTACTGGGTGCAGCCATGTCGGTCTGGGTGCATGGCTGCCTGACACATTGGATGGCTGGTTATGGGACCCCTCAGCCAGGCATAAGTGTATGTGCCTACCACCATGTACCAGGTTGTCATAACTGGCTTTGTGTATGCACGTTTGGTGGTACTGCACACACCGCTACGTGGCCAAAAAACCCACATAAGCATCTTAAGTGGGGGCTGTGCAGGTGCATGCAGGCCACCTACACATGCCCTCACACACACTTTGTGCATGCCTCTTGGCATGCCTAATGCGCAAACTGCATGTAGGCTCTTATGTGTGAACTGCGCGTAGGCGCTTACATGCGCATGCTGTGCACCCGTGCACATGCTGCATAGCCTTTGTTAAATAGGGCCAATTAGCAGTAGACAATCCCTTACTCTCACAAATACTACAGTGTCTGTGTCAATAGCATCCTGCCTAGACCTGGTACCATGGGCCAAGTAGCAAATGAGACCTTTGCAACACCTAACCATACAGAATGCAATCAAAATGGACAATGCACTGGCATCCCCAGTCCACATCACCTGAGCAGTAAGGAATTCAGTACAATAGTGGACCTCCAGCAACAATCTCTTGGTAGAGGTAAGGATGGAGCAAGACTTCAAAGTGATAATAGATACAGATGCAGGCCGTATGGGCTGGGGTGCATCAACAGGCAACAAATCAGCACAGGGCAATTGGACAACCTCAGAGAGCAAACTACCCATAAACCTATTGAAAGCTTTCTCATGTTTCCAACACATAATAATTGCAAAAGCAGTGCTGATACGATTGGACAACATGTCCACGGTGGTGTACATATCCAAGCAGAGGGGTACAAAGAGCCACAAAATGCAGCGAGAGAGCTCAAGAATTCCCACCTAGGCCCAGAACAATCTTGCACATATATTAGCAGTCCACTTAGTGGGTGAACTGAACACTATGGAAGACTGGCTCAGCCACCAACAAATTCATTCAGGGGAGTTGCACCTAGACCCAGACATATTCACCATGCTGAACAAAATGTGGAGTCTGATAGAGGTGGACTTGTTGGTGTCCTGCAATACAACCAAGTACGAGTATGTTACTCGAGGTTCAAGGACAAAGGCTCCAGTGGGACAGACGCCTTATCAATGCGATGGAAGTTCAATGGGACATAGGTGTTCCTGCCGATACCCCTCATTCCATAGGTATGCCACAACATCAGACAGGTAAGATCTGTGGTGATACTGATCACAGCCTATTGACCAAGGAGTCACTGATTCACCACAGTAGTATCAATGGCCCCAGACCACCAAACACTGCCCAGTCGACTGAACATGCTAACACAGGGCCTAATACACCACCCGAATGCACACACCCTCAAGTTGATGGCCTGGCTCCTGAAAGGGAGTGACTACTGAGGGAAGGATATCATCAGTCTGTTATCAATACAATTCTACAGTCAAGAAGACCGTCAACAACAGGAACTTATAAGAGACACGGGGAAATATTCTCAAGATGGTGCATGGCAAATTGTATCATACCGGATCAGGCATTGATACCACAGATATTATTTTTCCTACAACAAGATCTAGACAAAGGCCTTTCCCCACTCAGGGTGAAACTTTCAGCCATAGGGGCAGCCGTGGGTAGGATCAACAATGAGTCACCAGGCTCCTACCTGGAGGTCATCAAATTCATCAAAGCAGTGAGCATCATCAGACCTAAGGTCAGACAAATAACATTCCCATGGGACCTTAACCTAGTTCTAAATGCAATAACCAAAGAACCCTTCAGATGATGCCCAAAGTAGAGCACTGCCACTCCTGCCCATCATGTATCCCCTATATACACAATTATTTATACAATATACTTCCAAATATACATGTTATTTAATGACTTCTAATTAAATTAAAAATAAAGCCATAAAAACATCCTGCACTTACTTTCAATCAATATGGCAGTGTGGGCTGCACAGCTATATCAATTTTCTTTTGTCTAGAGACAGAGGACTGGATTTTCAGAGCCCTGAGAAGGACGCAAGGTGTCTGCGTCAAATAGTTCTAATGTAGCTGGTACCTTGCATCAAAAGATGTGACATTCCAGATTCAGAAATGCAATCTATGTCTGAATTGGAAGCCGCTGCATCAAACTGGCACTGTGCCCACCCCTTGGGACACTCAGCAGGGCGTGGCAGGTTGCAAGGGGGCTTGCACCATGGCAGGCAGGGCCAGCGTTAGGCACCCGCGAACCCCGCAGCCGCGTGAGGCCCCCAAATTTAGCGAACGGCGGCGGGTCTGGCAGCGGGCCCCAGCAGTCAGCAAAAGTTAACAAAAAATTCAAGAAACTTGCAGATACATGATTAATTAATTACCTTTGAGACCCAGGCCAATTTTCAACTGTATCAAGTCTGGCTCTATGTTGCTTGCTGAGATGCCTCCCACCAGGTTACGTTTCTGTTTGCAGCTGCCTAGTCTCATGATGCTGCCCGCTGCCCACCCAATTTCCCTGGTGAACGCTGAACCATGCTGTCTTGTCCATGCCATGTTCTGTTGAACTGAACTTTGCTTTGTTTCCCTACATCCCCCTATTGTGCCGCACATGCTGATGTGGGAGGAGGTGTGGTTGGAACCAATCACAAGGCCCTACTCTGTCCGTTCCTGTTATCACACCTCCTCCCAATGGGATCTGAACATTTCTGTTCCCCCCTCGGGTCCATAGCAGCGTCATAAAAATGGACCCTCTGGCGTTCTTGGAATCACAGCCGAGGATCAGTTTCAGAGCGCCGGAGAGAATCTGAGGATTGCAGCTGCTAGCCTGACTTGCGAGAGCAGAGAGATGGACTATCACCGCAGCAGTCAGATTGACCTTCCAGACCTGGCACCCACCCGCCAATACAGATTTGCTGCCCTGTTACTGCCAGTGCTGCTAGAGCTATAATTTATTTTTTCCTTTTTAAGAAAAATAGAGCAAAGCAAGGCAGCCAGCAGCAGCAATTCACTGGGCATTGCCACTTTGCCAGTGCAGACCGCCACTCCGCCGCCAGTACACAGAGAGGAGAGGTGACTTAGTGAGACCCGGTGGGAGCCCCACGAGGATTTAGGGAGACCAGTGCCTTGCCTGCCTTCGCTTCCTTTTTAGGTAGGTAATAATGAGATAGGAGCTCATAAGGTGTCTGTCTGACTGTAGGATCACCAGAATTAATTATTTAGCCTCTGCTGGGATACTGATAGGGCACACATATAAATAATGAGTAGTTTTACTGTTGCTTGCTCTTCAAGTAACTCTGACTGTCTGGGACAGTGACAAATTGTGCAGCAACTTGCTGGAGCACTTCAAGCAGTAAAGGACGCAATTTTTATTTTAATATATAATCTGTTTTTATATGCAGTAGCTGGAGCCTGAAGCAGCTGGAGGAGTAGTTAAGGATTTTTGGGGGGAGTTTATATAGTGTTCTTCAGGTCACTGTGTCTGAGACTGTGATAAATTGTGCAGTAGCTGAAGCAGCTCTGGGGCCTTGCGGAGCAGTTAAGGAAGTTACTTCAAAGTTACTCTAATGTAAATGATGTTTTGATGTATTTACAATAATGCAGCATTAATAGTGTTCTTCTATGTAGAAGGATTATAGGGGAGGTGGGCCCGGCCCTGTCTGTGGGGCCCCCGTCATAGAGTTTTCTGGAGGCCCCAAAGTCCTAAAACCGGCCCTGATGGCAGGGCTGCCCCATACCCTTTTTTGGGATTCAGTAAGCCCTGTCCTAGGCACAGCAAGGGGGTTCAAGACAGACCAGCACTGAGCTGGTATAAGCCCCTTGCACCAGTGGCACACACTTTGGCAACTTGGGGAGGGGGGCCTTGAAAGTTCAGTCCGAGAGTCTAAGGGGCATGGGGTGCCATAGAGTTAGGTGTACCGGGTGCAGCACCCCATACGTCAAATGGGAAGAACAGCCCTCCCCCCTCAGCTAGTGGTCAAACAGGGATTCAGCATGTTTGCAGTTCATTTGCATCACCAGGTAAGAAAAAAGGTTTGCCTCCCCATACGATGCACAGGGGTAATGCCAAACCTCACCCAACAACTAACACACCAAAATCTGGCCAATGGAAAATCATGTACACAAATGCTCACAGCCTGGGAAATAAGATCCCAGACCTGCAGGCAATAATGTCAGAGGCTAAACTGGACATAGTAGCAATTAGTGAGACGTGGTTTACCAGTAACCACACTTGGGAGACTTCAGTACCTGGCTATGTATTGTTCAGAAGAGACCGAGGTGCAAAAAGGGGGGGAGGAGTGGCCCTGTATGTCAATGAAAATATCAAAGCTACAGAAATTCAGAATACACATAAGGAGCCTGAAGAACTGTGGGTCACCCTGGAAACAGGAAATGGGACAGCCATAAGAACTGGGGTTGTCTACAGGCCCCCAGACCAGGGGGAGGACATAGACACATTACTGTTAGAAGATATACAAAACATGACAGCTAAAGGGGAGGTTCTGATAATGGGAGACTTCAACATGCCGGATACAGATTGGTCAATACCAGCAGGAACATCTGCCAGAACTAGACACATAGTGGATTCCCTGCAGGGGGAGGACCTCAAACAACTGGTACAGTATCCCACAAGAGACAGGGCTATCCTAGATCTAGTACTGACTAACAAGGAAGGGATCACAGATCTCCAGGTAGAAGGTCACCTGGGGGCCAGTGACCATCACATGGTATGGTTCAATTTGGCTACTACATCTAAATCATCCCATTCCAAGGCAAAAATATGGGACTTCAGAGGAGCTGACTTTGATAAGATGGCCAACAGAGTTAAGCTAGCCTTGGCAAAAAGAAACACAGGTGAGGGGGTACAGGCAAAGTGGGTAAGCATTAACGATGCAATACTTGAAGCAACATCCCACTGTGTTAGACAGAAAAGGAAGTGCAAAAGAAGAAGGAAACCACTTTGGTTCTCAAATACAGTAGCAGAAAAGGTCAGAGCCAAAAGGCTGGCCTTCAGGAAATATAAGGGAACACAGCGGGATGAAGATAGGGAGGCATACCAAACTGCCCTAAGGGAAGCAGGGAAGTCAGTAAAGCAGGCAAAGTCCCAAACTGAGGAAACACTATCATGAACAGTAAAAGAAGGTGACAAGACTTTCTATAGATACATTAGTGAAAGGAGAAAGTCCAGAGGGGGTATTGCTAAGCTTAATGGAGAAAAGGGAGCATGTGAGGAGGAGGACCCTGTAAAGGCATCTATCCTAAATAGATACTTTTGCTCAGTATTTACTGAAGAGAAGGTAGGGCAGGCCCACAGCTCAGCATCATGGACACAGGGGGAGGGAGGTGAGCACTACTCCCTTCACAAAGAAAGGGTCCTACAAGAGCTTGCTAAGCTCAGGGTGGATAAGGCAATGGGACCTGATGGCATACATCCCAGGGTACTTAAGGAGCTAAAGGTGGAACTAGCAGAGCCATTAGCAGAACTGTTTAGTGAGTCTCTGAGCACAGGAGAGGTCCCAGAAGACTGGAGAAGGGCTCATGTGATCCCGCTCCACAAGAGTGGTAGCAGGGAGGAGGCGGGAACTACAGACCAGTCAGTCTTACCTCAGTAGTGGGCAAGATTATGGAGTCACTCCTTAAGGAAAGGATAGTGCAACACCTGGAATCCATAGGGCACAGGATCCAAGACAGCATGGGTTTACAAAAGGAAGGTCCTGTCAAACTAACCTCATAGATTTCTTTGACTGGGTAACCAGAGTGGTGGACCAAGGGGGAGCAGTTGATGTCGCCTACCTTGACTTCAGCAAAGCTTTTGACACTGTTCCACATAGAAGATTGATAAATAAGCTGGGTAGGCTCGGGGTGGGTCAGACGTTGGTCAACTGGGTGGCAAACTGGTTGATGGGCTGAAAACAGAGAGTGGTGGTAAATGGTATACAGTCAGAAGAGATGCAAGTCACAAGTGGGGTACCTCAGGGATCAGTCCTGGGGCCAGTCCTCTTCAACATCTCCATTAGTGACCTTGCAGATGGACTAGAGGGTAAGGCTTGTCTGTTTGCAGATGACACCAAGATCTGCAACAAGTAGATGATCCAGATGGGGTGGGCAGAATGAAGAGATCTGGATAAACTAGCAAAATGGTCAGAAGAGTGGCAACTGGGATTAATGCAAAGAAGTGCAAAATCATGCACATAGGAAGAGAAACCCTGAAGCCACCTATAGGCTGGGAAGGGAGTTGCTAGCAGTCACAAAGGAAGAAAGAGACTAGGGCATCATCATCACTGATGACCTGAAATCATCCAAGCAGACCTCTAAAGCAGTAGGTAAGGCTAGGGGGGTGTTAGGGTGTATTAGTAGGGGTATCACAAGTCGTAAGAGAGGTAATAATCCCTCTTTACAAGACACTGGTTAGGCCCCATCTGGAGTACTGCGTGCAGTATTGGAGGCCACACCTTCACAAGGACATTAACCAAATTGAGGCAGTCCAGAGAAGGGCAACAAAATGGTGCAGGGACTGCATCAGAAGACATATGAGGACAGATTAACAGAGCTCAATATGTATACCCTGAGCAAAGGAGGAGAGAGGTGATATGATCGAGGCATTCAAACACCTTAAGGGCATTAACAAGGTGAAAGAGTCTAACATGTTTAAATATAAGAAAAATAGCAGAACAAGAGGACACAGCATGAGATTAGAGGGGGGCCGATTAAGGGGGAATGTGAGGAAATTCTTTTTCACAGAAAGGGTGGTGGATGCATGGAATGGCTTACCACAAGAAGTGGTGGCTATGAATACAGTGCAGGGTTTCAAACAGGCATGGGATAGGCATATAGCGCAGTGGTCATAGGCTCTGAGCTGCAAATTTGGTGACATCCAGCAAACCAGACCTGGGTTTGAATCCCACAGCTTCCACTTGAATACTGTGTGACCCTGAGCAAGTCACTTAACCTCCTTGTGCTCCCAGGTCGCTCCTGTAAAAAAGCTTTCAGCTTAGTGTGCTATACCTGGTTAAACAACTAAATAAAAAAAAAAAAATAAAATAAGGGAGCAATACAAATGACTATGAATAGATAGGCCACTGACAGAGCAAAGGCCAATGGCACATTTATAAGGTAGAAAAAGAAATGGGCAGACTGGATGGGCCTTGCGGTCCTTATCTGCCGTCAACTTCTATGTTTCTATGTACTGGGTCAAAATGTCACAGACAGTACAGCGCAGGCAAAACTGCAAAGTAAAAACAGCTAAAAGCAAAATAGCTACAGGGATACTATAGGGAGCGGGCAGAACAGCTATCCCTGTAGCTATATTTTTTCGGGCAAACAGGTTAAGGTGTGTGCTTGGCTGTGTGCTGTTGAGCAGCATGCATGGCTCACAGGGTAGAGCTCCAGTCAGGAAGAGTGGTGGAGCATTGATGTCCTGGGGTTTGATTCCCCATCCCAGACATGTAACATATTTTATTTTATTTTGTCTCCTTGGGACACCTTCTTTTTCCCGTTCCTCTCCTCATCAATCTCCCCCCCACAAAATTTCTCCCTGTCCCTGAGTAGCCCCCCTGGAATTAGTTATAATAAAGTGGGGAGGTATGGCAGTGCAGAGGGTGGAGCCCCCCACAAAAACAAAGCGTATTAGTTGAATTCGACAACTAGCACTCCACTGTTTTGTTGAGCGTTATCTTTGTTGTCGGCCTTTTGACTTTGTGGTTTTTGACTGTGCGGTTATTGCCTGCAACATTATGACCCTGTGCTAAGTGAGGTGGAGAGGTTGTGGGCATTGAAATCAGTGATGTTGAACATAGCAGGGATGCTGATTATATAGCAATTACACTTATGACATTGTACCATGGTGGGGAGGGGGCATTGAAACATAGTGCCATGGCCCCATGGGGGCACAGCCCTAGCAGAAGCCCTAAGACTGGGGCTGCTACCAGGGCTGTGCCCACATGGAGCCATAGCACTATGTGTTCCTCACCCCCCACCGTAACATGTCATTGGCATTCTTGCTATATAATTGGCACCTCTGCTGGAAGCAACATCACTTATGTCAATGCCCACAGCCTCCCCACCTAACTCTATGGCACCCTGTGCCCCTTCCATCCTCGGACCACTCCTGTGTGGCATTTTTTAGCCCCCCCTCACCATCCTGGCTCCTCTCATGTAGTGCTGTTGGGGGCAGGCAGACCAGATCCTTTTGGCATTTCCTGAAGGTGGGCCGATTGTTTGGCGCAGGCCTGTGGGTGCGGCAACTCCCAGGGTTGTGGCGCAGTAACCCCAGCTCTGTCTGAATTAGGAGCAGGGTCCCTGACTCAGCCAGAGTGCACCACAGTCCTAGATTGCCACAAATTGGGATGATCTACGGGCTCCTTGAAAATCCAACCCTGAATATCTAATGAATATTATGAATGCATATTCACTTATAGTCATGCATTTGATTTTAACAGCTTGTATCACAAAAGTATATCTATTCAGCGCAAAATGTCCTTTACAGTATTTTAGTTCACGTATTTTGCTCTCTGCTGTTAAATATGATATGAACATAGATGTACTCAATTTCACTGTGAAAGTCCCAAACACCTTCACCATGAAAACAATGTGCTCCCTTTTTAAATAGTAGCACCTGCTGAAACCCCATACCGTGATATTGTTTCATTTAAAACTAGGTTTCCATTTCACTTACTACTGAGTGATTCTCCTCTTGGTTGTTCGATGTTATTTATATTAAACTTCCAGGGGACTTATTTATTAAAGCAAACAGAATCCTTTTAAAACCATGGCCCAATTCACAAAGTGCCAAGAATGTTGCAAGGTGCTTGCATCAAAGAAAAATGATGCAAGGAACTTCCTGCACCACACTTTGCATCACACCTAACTCACAATCATCATCTGTGCCAGGAGGGGGGGCGCTTGAGCCCGAATCCCCTGCACCAGGGGTGTGCCAGCTCTCCACCAGTGCCACTGTGGCAGGGGGCTTGCAGCGAACACAAGCTGCAGTATCTTCTACTTTGGGATTCAGGAATTCCCTTCACAGGGCATACAGTCTGCTACAGTTAGACCAGCCCAGAGCTTGTCTAACAGTCTGTGCACCACCCAAGAGACGTCGCCCATGGTATCCTGTGCTGACACAGGACCTGGGCACATATGCAGAGTAGCAGTGGAGCGGCCAGTGATGAATCACTGTGGTGGGTACATGCATGCAGGGTTCTCCCATGGTGCCAGATGTGCCACTACCCCCCCCCACGTGGACAGCACAGACACTATGGCAGCTGTGCAATGTCCATGTCAGGGGTCGGTTGTCACTCCCCTCCACCAATCTGGGCCTGCTCTGCCCTCCAAATCCACTGGTCCAGTCGTCATGAACCTGGGAACCTCCAGACAAGTCTCCATCAATGGGCACGGGTGCTGCTTGACAGCCCCACAGCTTGTGGCAAACCTCTTCTGTGCACCTTGACTTTGATGCATGGCAGCAGTTGTGGCAAGCTGCGGAGTCTGGCACCAGTACCACCCCGATAGAGAATTGGGTGCAGTGTCCCTGGCACGTTGCAGAGTGATGCAAGCTGCTGTGTGCAACAGCTTGTGTTGATCTATGGGGGGGGGGGCTTTCTGATTTGGGCCCCCCATATTGTTTTGCACCACCACTGTTGTGTAAAGTGTTTACCATGCAGATTCAAAGTCCCCTTGTGGCTCTAGTGCCTGCTGCTTTATTAAGAGCAATAAGCAGCATGCAGGCTGCTGTTTATATAGTGGTGGTAGTTCCCTGGAATCGGGTACATCCCCACACTCGCTCCCGTGGTGATGTGATGATGTCATGCACTGCAAAACTGTGACTGAGCAATGTGTGCTCAGTTTTAGTGCCTGACCCACTGAATTAGTGGTACCTGCTCATATAAAAGCAAAATAGCAAGTGTCTAGGAAAACTGATTATTTGTTTTTGCTCCCTTTTGGATGCTCCTACTTATATGTGCTGACTGAAAATGCCATATCTTAACCAGGGGCGTAGCCAGAATTCTATTTGGGGGGGGTGTTTAAATATGACATTTGTGAAAAAGGACAGATAAAAGCTGGGGACCTGGGGGCCACCAGGCCCCCAGAAGCTCTGGGGTGTGTACATGTTCTATGTTGAATTTTGGGGGTTTTCTGGAAGAAAACACACACATTTGTTACATGTTCTCTACCCCTAATTTCATGAGAAACTTTTTTTTTTTTTCACATGGAATCAGAGTTGTGGGAGACGGTGACTGTCATAAGTCTACAGAATGGTTGTGGACAACTGGTTATCTAACAGTACGATCAACCACCGTGGTTCTACCTGCTGTGTTAGTAATGCTGCTGGGGTTCCGGATTCTGGTCTGGGTGCTACTGTGGTTTTGTTGCGCACGGCCCAAAACTTGTTATTTTTGTTTTGCTTTTGCCCCCCAACATATACCTCCAGAGTTGAAAATCCTTAAGTGGGGGGGCAAGGGATTTAAATCCCCAACGCCATTCTTCTGTGCACTGAGGAAGTCAGGGTGGCGAAATTGTTGTCGCCGCCCTGACGTCGCAATAATGTGAATCGCTATTCGGCGCTCACCATTATCACATATAACCCAGACAGGGAGACTAGCAATTTTTGTGTTGCTGTCTCTTGGTGTATGTGCAGAAAGATAAAGCTAAAATACACCAGTCCGAGCCTCAGCCTCACCACAAATATCTGCTGAGCTTGAACCCCACCCTGGGGGGCAATCCAGGGAGGTAATGTTGGTCACTACCGACACCTCCTCCCCTAGTAGACATGCTGGATCAGAGGAGTGGCCCCACCCGGAGGGACATGTCAAGGGGTATCAGTTACCTCATGATTATATTTCGTTACTTCACCCTGTGACTGTGAGTTAAGGGTCAGTTGGCATAGCCCCCACACACACACCTCTGCTGGTCGGGATCTGTCTCTCACCTATAGCAAAGACTGGCTGCTCAAATCCTGACTACTCACATGGAGGCTCACTCCAATCCACTGTGGTCCAAAACCTTGCCTCTGAAGCCCCCCCCCACTCGTGCACAAATGGTCAAAAGGTCAGAAAAGTACATGGAGATTGGGGGAGAGCCTTTGCCTGCTGAGATCTCCCTGAAACACAGGACCAGAGTAAACTGTAGCCAAGCAAGCCAGGGGACATCTGACTGCACATTTTTCCAACCAGGATCATTGGCATGTCAGGGCCTGCAGTGGCAACCGAAGGAGTGAGTCACCATGACCTCCTGGCCTCGATCTCCTCAGACAACAACAGCACACCAGTGGAGAGGGGAGACAACAAACTCGCACCAGGTGGATCCAATCGGCTTCCTGCTGCACAGGTCATGGGCTGCACTGACGACGGAGGGCAGAGGGTTTAAAAACAACATCCCTCGATTCCCTCCAACAGCACGGAGCAGCAGCTGAAGCCCAGGGGTGTGGGGCAAACACACAGGACAAGAGTTTTTCAAGCTGAGGAAAAGTTCATCTACCAGGGGGCACAATCTCAAGCTGTTGGGGCTGGGATTCAACATGGGCATTAGGAAGTATTTTTTCACAGAAAGAGTGGTGGACAAATGGAATAGTCTACACATCAATATAGCCAATGCTGACACTATATCTGTGGTCTCAAAGCACAAAGGGTAATCTTTAAGGCCCCTTAAAGATTACCCTTTGTGCTTTGACCCCAGATATAGTGTCAGCATTGGCTATATTGATGTATAGACTATTCCATTTGTACACTAGGAAAACATGTCTGCCCTGAGATGTCCTACAATGTATAGCCAATATTTCCCTCAGAGTGGTCCCTGTCTTTTACACAGCTTCATTAGGAATGAGACTGTGTAAAAGACAAGGACCACTCTGAAAATAATGATTACTCTGACAAGATCTCAGGGGACAACATATGTTCCTCTAATCTTCTGGCTTTTTATGTCAACAAGGAAACACACATGCACAAACACACAAGCAGAAGCAGATAAAACAAAATTAAACAGTGCATGGGCGTGGGCAATATCAGACTCACTGCATTACAAAATCCCCATTTATTTAATAATTTAAGCTCATTTTGTAAACAGCCTACAGCCATGGAACAAGGCCTCACAAATCACTATTCACGAGAACATTTTTACTTTACAAAGGATAGCTACTGCCTGCCTCTGAAGTTACTAGAATTTAAATCAGAAATTCACACAAAACTTCACATTTTCATCTTTGGCTGGTTTTATTATTCAGTTTGTACATCAACACTTCTTAACTGTATTGTACAATGATTCATTGCACAATACAGTTAAGAAGAAGTTGATGTACAAACTATATTGCATGTCTGCATGATCCTCCAGTTCTGGCCTCCTTACCTTATGGCTTCGGGTCTGCTTCTGCTGGCCTGGACTGGCTGCCCTCTGAAGTCTGACCTCGCTCAGTCTCTTACTCTCTCTGTCTTGGCAAAAACAAAATGCTACTGGCACTGCTTCTGAATCTCAACTTGGCACACTGCAGGTCCGCAATCCGCACTGTCTCCACTCGCTCACCTCACCCGCTGCCCGATGTAAACTGCTGCCAATAAATTCCAATTCCAAGCCTCTCGCTCCGTCGCGCTCTCTCCTCACCTTCTTGTGACTTCCTTCCTGCCGGTTTTACTGCAGTCTGCTCCCGCCATCCAGTCAGGTGACCCAGTCCCACTAACAGTTGTCTCCTCTCACAAGCCATGGCAACAGGAA
Organism: Neoceratodus forsteri; assembly: GCA_016271365.2. NCBI lineage: Eukaryota > Metazoa > Chordata > Ceratodontiformes > Ceratodontidae > Neoceratodus > Neoceratodus forsteri. The sequence goes on from CM028129.1 coordinate 544,290,468, forward strand.
ACAGCCAGGATGGATGTGCCGGGGGCTGGGGTCGCGGGGGGGGGGTTGGGGTGAGACAACAGACTACAGCGCTAGCTAGCCTCCAGGTGTAACACACAGACTCCCTGAGGAGGCAAAAAAAAAGATTTTTTTTTTTTTAAATTGGACCCCCATCCCCTAATGACACCCCGAGTGTCTGCACAACTGAGAGGTGGAGCAGAGGAAGGACCTGATTCATCGAGCCCCCGTAGACTACTCTCTATACCCGGCCGGCTGGCCGCGTGCCAACAAACAGGTGCACCCTTTGTTACACAGCAACCAGCGGTCAGGTGGCGTGGCGCTAAAGCACTAATTTAAAGGAACAGCGCGCCCCGTGCTCGCTCTGTACCAATTTAAAATTAATTTTTGTGGTCTTTTTTTGGGGGGTGTTTGAACACCCTAAACACCCCCCTGCCTACGCCCCTGATCTTAACTAATAATATTCCAGAAATAAATAGCAGTGAGCCTTGTCTTTACAGCACAACAACCCTGTGGCTGGCACTTTTAATGCCAGGCAGGACGCATCACAGCCCACATATCCATGCCTGCCAGAACATTTTTAAAACATTTTCTGGCAGTCATGTTAGTTAGGTAAACACCTATTACTTGCCCTAACCCACTAACTAACATTTCTACCCATAACACTGAATAGTCATCCCCCCACAAGTAAGAAACACTTGGCACATAAAACAACATTTTACATAAAAAACTAACCTTGTATAACAATTTCTGTGCATTTTTTTTCAGGTCTTTAATTTGCATTGCAAGTTGCTGGCATTATGCAGGCTATCCTGTGTCTGCCCATGCTGCCCCCTGCCTGACCATGTTGCCACATCTATCACACTTGATTCCTCTACTTCCTGAAACTAATTCTAGTTCTCTACTTTAGGCACTCGTGGCTTTCTGAAACATGCAGTTTTCTTTTGTAAATCATGCGCCTTCCGATGCAACTGTGGGCATCCTGATCTGACGGTGAACACAGAAGTCGCTCTATCAAAGTGACTGAAAGCTCTGATTATATTCATATGGCACTGACTGAACACAGCAAGTTAGCATTTCTTTCTTTAAAAAAAAAGTTAAATGCATAACACAGGGAACAGTCATGATCTACTGAGCACTCTGGTTGCCAAAACTGGAAGTCGCGCAACCAAAAACTCTCTGTGAACTGAGCTAGTAAAAATACTAAAATCAAAAGCTGGGTGGTAGACAAAAGCAAGGGTTTCAAGCACTGCTACCTCTAAAGGTGCTCACTGCTACATACCACTGTACTAAAGATAAGCAAAAAAACAAACAAACAAAAAGGAGCACACACTGTTTGAATTTAAACTTTTTAATTTGCTATATGGAGCCTGAACAAAGACACTGTGGTACAAAAGCCCGACATATTGCCCTGCTAATAGCCTATATATGATGGGGGAGGGGCTCTGTGCAAAAAATAGTGTTTCAGTACGTTACACTAAATATTCATGAGCCAACAATTAAAAAAAGGGCTTAACTCTAAAACTGATACCTAGACAGTGAGTTTAGTGAGAATAATAGTGCAGCTAATCATAGTTAAAAGCTTTCTCCTAAACATACGTACATGAATTACATTTAATGAAAGTATTATAAAACATTTTACACCTGTAAAGTGCTGATTGAATCATTATTTATCATACTGATGGCAAGGAATCAACTCTAATAATGTATGCGATAATTTAGAAGCACATTACTTTGAGGTGCCCCTCCAGTAGACATCATGATCAACCCCCAGATCCAGCACATTATTCATATCCAATAAATTGTCACTGTAATTGGAGGAGACAAAAGTATGACAGCATTCAAGCCTATTTTCATAGTAATTTGGCACAACCAAGTGACTCGCATTTAAACAGAAAGAAGTGTGGGAGGGGGGATTAGTACATAAATACAGAGCAGAAATAGAAAATTTAAGAATAGCTAAATCTTAGGAAAGGACCATACAAAACTAGCTATACAACAACAAAGCTCTGACTACGATCAGCTATAAAAAACTATAACCTCTTAATTTTTATTTCATTTTAAAGAGCAACTGTTATGTTGCCCTCCCCCAAGAGAAGCACAAAGAACCCTTACCTGCTCCCAAAAGCAACCCATGTAGAAATTTATTTATTTATTTGGTGCCCCGGTTTAGGAAGGGAAGGGATCATATTTTTGCTCCGATGAGCCCCACAGCACGGATCCCTTCCACTTCCTTGTAGCTCTGCAGAGTGCACTCTGCCCCAATCCTCCCCCGCTCTACCACATTTTGTGACATCAGTATATGAGGAGCGCGGGGGTCGCGCTCCTATAGACATGAATAGGGGATGCTTTTTAAAGTTAAATTTCGGTGGTTTAAATGACCATTCAGAATAAATGACAGCCACTGCTTAACTAACAAGATCCTTGTTAGTTAAGCGGTGGCCATCATTTATTCTGAATGGTCATTTAAAGTACCAAAATTTAACTTTAAAAAGCAGCCCCCATTCATATCTATAGGCACACGCCCCCACACTCCTCATATACTGATGTCACAAAATGTGGTAGCGCGGGGGCAGAGTGCACTCTGCAGTGCTACAAGGAAGCGGAAGGGATCCGTGCCGCGGGGCTCCTCAGAGCAAAAAAACAATCCCTTCCCTTCTAAAAACTGGGGCACTGGAAAAAAAAATTATACATGGTTTGGATTTGGGGGCAGGTAAAGGTTCTTTGTGCTTCTTGGGGGGGATGTAAAGAGCACGATAGTTGCTCTTTAAGGAAAACAGGAGTAGAAACTAAAAAGAAAGAACATTTGTGTTTAGGCATCCTATGGCACATGAAAAAACATTTAAATTCAAATAGTGTGTGCTCCACTTTTTTGTCTGCTTAACAGCTGGGTAGTGCTGTGAGGAGAAAGACAATTAGGAGGGACAATAAGATGTTTTTGGGTGCTGTATTAGCCACTGCTAAGCAATTTAAATCACAGTTTGTAGTGAGAAAGAAATACTCTGATTTAAATTGCTTAGCAGTAGTTAATACTGCACCAAAAAACATCTAGTTGTCATCCTTATTATTTCTAGTTGCAGTATACGCAATACCAGAAAAAGCAAGTGTATCCAGGAACCCCAAATCCAAGCAATAAGCATGTGAACCTGTAGCTCACGGGGATGTATTATGGGGGCCTGGGTTCAATTCCCAGTAGGTCACATTATTTCTGTCTCACTACAAGTTGTGATTTAAATTGTTTAGCAGTGGCTAACACTGAACAAAAAAAAACATCTAATTGTAATATTGATTATTCCTAGTTGCAGGATATGTGATACCAGAGAAAGGAAGTGTGTTCAGGAGCCCCAGCTCCAACCATGTGAGCCTGTAGCTCAGTGGTTAGAGCACCAGGATTGTATTCTGGGGGTGTGGGTTCAGATCCCAGTAGGTCACATTATTTCTTTCTCACTACAAGTTGTGACTATTAGGAGGGAGTGATACATACAGTGATGAGGCCTGGTGGTGCTGGGGGAATACAGCGGCGGGAGGGGGGGAGGGAGACAAATCTAGCATATGAGTGACATAACTATAGGCACCCTCTAGTGGCAACCACAGTACCAATTCCTGTAATAGGAGAGCTATTTTACATTGAAAAAAAAAACAGAACAAACTATTTTAAAAAAGTTTTCAGGGTATGTTTTTTATTTTAAATCTTAAAGGATTCACAGTGGGAAGGTTGTGTCAGATGAATCTAATAGATTTATTTGACTAGGTGACCAAAGTAGTAGACAAGGGAGGGGCTGTGGACATGGCCTACCTAGGCTTTAGCAAGGCATTTGACACAGTCCCACACAAAAGATTAATATACAAGTTAGCCTTCCTTGGAGTGGGTCCCAAGGTGGTAGCCTGGGTAAAAAATTGGCTGGACAACAGGATGTAAAGGGTAATAGCAAACGGAGTCCACTCTGAAAAAAGGGGTGTTACTAGCGGGGTACCGCAGAGTTCAGTACTGGGACTGGTCCTCTTTAATGTCTTTATAAGTGACATTGCAGAGGGACTGGAAAGAAAAGTATGTTTGTTTGCAGATGACACAAAGATCTGCAAAAGGGTTGATAGAGAAGGTGGGGTGGAAAGGATGAGAAGGGACTTGGCAAGGTTGGAGGAATGGTCAAATGTATGGTAGCTTAGATTCAATGCAAAGAAGTGCAAAGTAATGCACCAGGGAAACAAAAATCCAAGGGAAAGTACACAATGGGGGAGCAGGGGGTGAGATACTAACAACAACAAAAATGGAAAGGGACCTGGGGTAGTCATATCAGATGACCTAAAGGTGGGCAAGCAATGTGAGAAGGCAGTAAGGAGGGCTGGCAGGATAATGGGATGCATAGGGAGAGGCATCACCAGTAGAAAACAGGAAGTTGTTATCCTTCTGTACAGACAGTTGGTGAGACCCCATCTGGAGTACTGCATGCAGTTCTGGAGACCCCATCTTTGCAAGGACATAGACAGGATAGAAGCTGTCCAGAGGAGGGCAACTAAAATGGTGCAGGGTCTGCACCAGAAGACATACAAAGAAAGAGTAAAGGAGCTTAATATGTATACCCTCAAGGAAAGGAGGGAGAGGGGGGACATGATAGAAACTTTCAAGTACCTCAAGGGAATCAACAAAGTCCAAGAGGGTAGCATCTTTCAGAAAAAGAGATGTGCAAGAACAAGAGTCACAATTTGAAGATAGAGGGGGGACAGCTCAGAGGTAATGCGAGAAAGTATTTTTCACAGAGATGTTTGTGGATACATGGAACGGCCTTCCTGAGAAGGTAATAGAGTCAAAAACAGTGGGGGAATTCAAGAATGCATGGGACAGACATAAGGCAATTCTAGTGGGGGGTAGGAGGATGTAGACTCTTGGTTAACTAGCATCTGCAGCTTATCCATTAGGTAGTGAAATGGGCAGACTAGGTGGGCCAAGCAGTCTTTATCAGCTGTCATATTCTATGTTTCTGTTTTTCTATGTTTCTATGTTTAAGTGCGTGATAAACCACACTGTAACCTATGTTCCGAATGTGGTCACAGAAGTCTTCAGTGTCCCAGTCTTATCAGATGTAATTTGTGCCAGGAACATGGACATTTATTCCAGCAGTATCCCTGGACCTCGCACAATAAGGCAGATACTACTGACCAAGAGTGGATTGTTTCCAGAGGGCAGCAATCCATCACTCAGGAGGTCAGCTGCCAAGGCCTCTGCTTCACATGTTAATCATGAATCCTCTGAGGACTGTCCAACACAGTAAAGCACTGGTTGGACAACAGGACACAGCGGGTAATAGTAAATGGAGTCCACAGTGAAGAAAGGAGGGTTAATAGTGGGGTACTGCAGGGTTCAGTACTGGGGCCAGTCCTTTTTAATGTCTTTATAAGTGACATTGCAGAGGGACTGGAAGGGAAAGTATGTCTCTTTGCAGATGATACAAAGATCTGCAACAGGGTTGATACACAAGGTGGGGTGGAAAGGACGAAAAGGGACTTGGCAAGGTTGGAGGAATGGTCAAATGTATGGCAGCTTAGATTCAATGCAAAGAAGTGCAAAGTAATGCACCTGGGAAACAAAAACCCAGGGGAAGAGTACACAATGGGGGTGAGATACTGACAACAACAAAAATGGAAAGGGACCTGGGGGTAGTCATATCATATTGACCTAAAGGTGGGCCAGCAATGTGAGAAGGCAGTAAGAAGGGCTGGGGGGATACTGGGATGCATAGGGAGAGGCAGCACCAGTAGAAAACAGGAAGTTGTTGGCCCTCTGTACAGACAGTTGGTAAGACCACATCTGGAGTACTGTGTACAGTTCTGGAGACCCCATATCCGCAAAGACATAGACAGGGTGGAAGCTGTCCAGAAGAGGGCAACCAAAATGATGCAGGGTCTGCATTAGAAGACATATGAAGAAAGACTAAGGAACTAAAGATGTATAGCCTCGAGGAAAGGGGGGGCATGATAGAAACTTTCAAATGGCTCCAGGGAATCAACAAAGTCCAAGAGGGTAGCATCTTTCAGAAAAAGAGATGTGCAAAAACAAGGGGGCACAATTTGAAGATAGAGGCAGCTCAGAGGTAATGTGAGGAAGTATTTCTTCACAGAGAGGGTTGTGGATACATGGAACAGCCTTCCTGAGGAGGTCGTAGAGTCAAAAACAGTGGGGGAATTCAAGAATGCATGGGACAGACATAAGGCAATTCTAGTGAGGGGTAGGAGGAAGTAGTCTGTTGGTTAACTAGGATCTGCAGCTTATCTGTTAGGTAGGGAAATGAGCAGACTAGGTGGGCCAAGCAGTCTTTATCTGCCATCAAATTGCATGTTTCTATGTTTCTATGTGACAATGTCCTGCAATGCCAGTTAGTTTTCCTGGGGTGAAGGGTAAAAGTTGTAGATGATTGTTTCTGGATGGCATAGGTTTACTCCCACCCACCCTTCCCCTCACCCCACCCACCCCAAGCACATAATTTCCTTTATAGCAAGGGTTCTGACATCACTTCCCCAAAACTGCTAACAACATACGCCTGCTCATATCCTTAAAGGCACAGCACACTGAATAGGGGGTAGAGACACTCACATGCTTGCACACACCAAAACAAGAACAAAAAGCAACAAAAAAGCATCTGTAACTGGAAGGGACACAGACATGCGGGGAGTGGTGCAATGCACTGGCTGTGGCACAGTAGTCTTCCGGGAGACATTCTGGAGACTGCGTTGCTGCCCTATTTGCAGGCACCTCTCTGGTCTGAGGGAGGAGGTTGTTCATCTCCATGCTGACCTGGCAAGGATTTGGGAAACCTACTCCCCCACCCAGGGACCACCCAGGCCACCACCACTACCTCAGATGTTGCCAAGAAAGAGAAGTGGTTGGAGCACGGTGGGCTCAGGGAGGGTGAGGGTGGTGGAACAAAGGCACATCACTCCAGTTGTGCCTCTCCACAATTCATTCACTGCTCTGGCAGAGCATGGTTCCTCTATGGAGGCACCCATAGTGGAGACCAAGGAGGATGCTGGGAACCTCCACAATGGAGACCCACAGGAGGGGCGGCCCAGGACCCCACAGGGGAAGGAAACAAATCCTGGTGGGGGACTCAATTGTTTGGGGTGTAGAACTGGGGGAGGGAGGGGAAAGGGAGGTAAGGTGCCTGCCCAGTGCCAAGGCTTGGAGGGACAGGAAACGAATCCACAGGATCATGGGAGCAGCGGCAAGGTGGAGGGAGCTGGATGTCATTATCCACCTAGGGACGAATGACCTGGTTGAGAATGGGATCAGAGCAGTGCAACAGGAGTTTGTCGAGTTGGGGAGGGGACTTTGACAAGTAGCACACATGGTAAATTTCTTGGAAGTGCTACCTGTCTATGGCATGGATGAGGCTAGGGTACTCTGCACCATGAGATTCAATGACTGGTTGAAAAGCTGGTGCAGAGCTCAGGGATTTGGCTTCATTGGGGACTGGAGCTTCACCTGGAGGGATGCAGGCCTATACAGGAGTGATGGTCTGCATCTATCTGGGAGGGGAACCAGGATCCTAGGTGATGGGTTTAAATGCTTCAATGGCAAGCATTTAAACTAGCCAAGGGGGGAGGCACTGAAAAGAAGAAGGGAAATCCTAGCCCCCCACAAAAGAAAATCAGGGTAATTAGTGAGATAAACACCACGATAGAGCAGTTGATAGGAGAAGGGCAGAGGTAAATGGAGAAAAAGACAAAGGCAGTGGGGACAGGGATGGGGCAAAAAGAAATAAAGCCATAAAAAAATGGAGGGTAATGAGTACCAATGCCTGTAGTCAAGGTAAAAAGCTCCCTGAAATGGTGGCCTTGATGGAATGGGGATACCTGGGTATTGTGGCAGTCAGAGAAACATGGTACACAGAGAACCATGACTGGGATGTCAACATACCAGGGTGCACAATCTACAGGAGGGACAGGGAGGGAAGAAGAGGAGGAGGAGGAGGAGGAGCCCTCTTTGTAAGGGAAAGGCTCAAAGCAACAGAACTAAAGGGTAAACAGGGAAGAGAGGAGGCACTGTGGGTCACCCTGGAGACTGGAAATGGCTCCACAATCTGCACAGGGGTTGCATACAGACCCCCATCCCAGGGGGAGGAAATGGACAAGGAAATGATAGAAGGCATCCTTGGGATGGCAGAGAAAGGGGAGATATTGCTGATGGGGGACCTGAATATGCCAGATGTTGACTGGAGCACCTTTGCTGCAGCCACATCCAAGAGCAGGGCCATTCTCGATGCCCTACAGGGGGCATGCCTCAGAAAACTAGTTTTGGAACCCACTCGGGAGAGAGCAGTCTTAGACCTGGTACTCTCAAATGGGGACAGAGAGAGGATCTCTGATCTTGAAGTGGGTAGCCATTTGGGAACAAGCGACCACCAGACAGTGTGGTTCATGATAAACTTAGCTGTAGAGTCAAACCACACAAAAGTGAAGGTACTGTACTTCAGGAGGGCTGATTTTGTCAAAATAGGAGACTGCCTCAGAAAAGCACTAGCAAACAGGCAAGAAGGTGGGGTGGAGCAACAATGGAGAAACATCAAAACCGACATCACAGAGGCAACAAGCCTTTGTGTGAAGCAAATAAACAAATCAAAATGAAAGAAAAAAACACTATCATTCTCAAAAGAAGTGTTGGAGAAGGTAAGGGAGAAAAAGATAGCATTTAGGAAGTATAAGGAAACACAGAAGGAGCAGGACAGAGAACTGTACCAGTTAAAGCAGAAGGAAGTGGGGAAGACAGTCAGAATAGCAAAGGCCCAAACTGAGGAAAAGATAGCCAACTCGGTTAAGAAGGGGGATAAAACCTTTTATAGGTACATTAGGGAGCAAAGAAATACTGAGGCTGAACAAAGAGGAAGGTGGTTAGGCAGAGAGCGACAGTGAAAAAGCAGGGATCCTGAACGAATACTTACTTCCGCTCAGTATTCACAATGGAAAAGCAGGGGGAAATACCTAATCCAGTCAATAGAAGCACTCTGGATAGGGGGGTTGATATTAGTCCTTTCACAGAAGAAAGGGTTCTGAAAGAACTCTTAAAACTGAAGGTGGATAAAGCAATGGGGCCTGATGGGATTCACCCCAGAATTCTAAAAGAACTAAGGGAAGAACTAGTAACACCACTGACTACCCTTTTTAATAAATCATGGGAGAATGGTGTGGTACCTGAGGACTGAAGGAGGGTGGATGCGATTCCCCTTCACAAAAGTGGGAGCAAGACAGAGACAGGAAACTACAGACCTGTCAGTTTGACCTCAGTGGTAGGGAAAATGATATAATCACTTCTGCAGGGAAGAATTGTTGAGTACCTAGAGGCCAGTGGGGCATAGGACCCAAGGCAGGATGGATTCACAGTGGGAAGGTCATGTCAGACAAATCTAATTGATTTCTTTGACTGGGTGACCAAAGCAGTAGACCAGGGAGGGGTTGTGGACATGGCCTACCTAGCTTTAGCAAGGCATTTGACATAGTCCCACCCAAAAGATTAATAAACAAATTAGCCAGCCTGGGAGTGGGTCTCAAGGTGGTAGCCTGGGTAAAACACTGGTTGGACAACAGGACACAGCGGGTAATAGTAAATGGAGTCCACAGTGAAGAAAAGAGGGTTAATAGTGGGGTACTGCAGGGTTCAGTACTGGGGCCGGTCCTTTTTAATGTCTTTATAAGTGACATTGCAGAGGGACTAGAAGGGGAAGTATGTCTCTTTGCAGATGACACAAAGATCTGCAACAGGGTTGATACACACGGTGGGGTGGAAAAGATGAAAAGGGACTTGGCAAGGTTGGAGGAATGGTCAAATGTATAGTAGCTTAGATTCAATGCAAAGAAGTGCAAAGTAATGCACCTGGGGAAAAAAACCCAGGGGAAGAGTACACAATGGGGGGTGAGATACTGACAACAAGAAAAATGGAAAGGGACCTGGGGGTAGTCATATCAGATGAGTTAAACGTGGGCCAGCAATGTGAGAAGGCACTAAGGAGGGCTGGGGGGATACTGGGCCGCATAGGGAGAGGCATCACCAGTAGAAAACAGGAAGTTGTTGGCCCTCTGTACAGACAGTTGGTAAGACCACATCTGGAGTACTGTGTACAGTTCTGGAGAACCCATCTCCGCAAAGACATAGACAGGGTGGAGGCTGTCCAGAGGAGAGCAACCAACTGATGCTGGGTCTGCATCAGAAGACATATGAAGAAAGACTAAAGGAACTAAAGATGTATAGCCTCTAGGAAAGGAGTGAGAGAGGGGACATGATAGAAACTTTCAAATACCTCAAGGGAATCAACAAAGTCCAAGAGGGTAACATCTTTCAGAAAAAGAGATGTGCAAAAACAAGGGGGCACAATTTGAAGATAGAGGGGGGATGGCTCAGAGGTAATGTGAGGAAGTATTTCTTCACAGAGAGGGTTGTGGATACATGGAACAGCCTTCCTGAGGAGGTCTTAGAGTCAAAAACAGTGGGGGAATTCAAGAATGCATGGGACAGACATAAGGCAATTCTAGTGAGGGGTAGGAGGAAGTAGTCTGTTGGTTAACTAGGATCTGCAGCTTATCCGTTAGGTAGGGTAATAGGCAGACTAGGTGGGCCAAGCGGTCCTTATCTGATGTCAAATTCTATGTTTCTATGTTTCTATAGATCTTTACGTTTTAAATGTGTCTGTTGATTTTTGAATTCTGTACTGTGTATGACAAATGTCAGATGTTCCCTTACATGTAACTAATCCCGGGTCGCCCTTGAAAAAGGGACCCTTGGTCTCAGCAGGCTTACCCAATCAACAAAATTCAATAAATAAATAGGAACAGACTGAGAAACAGCATTCTGATGTAGGGCAGAATCCTCCTTTTCATCAACTGACTTACATGAATAAAAATTATAAGAAATGTTTTTATAATTAAGACTGTTCATTTAAATATGCTTTCATTTTAACTGTTAAGAAAAAATAGTTCATATTCTGGTGACTGTGTGTGTATGTGTGTGTGTGTGTGTGTGTGTGTGGAGGGAGGAGTGAGGTGGGAGGTAAAAACAATAAAAGACAATAAAAATAATGTGTGGCACACTGGTGATCATATGATCCCTGTGGGGCAAGCACTTCTGCGGCCACAGATAGGGATGGAAGGGGTCCAGCATAGGCCAACAAAGATGATCCCAGGGATGGGGACAAGACATCCGGGGAGAGATTGAGGGAGCTCAACATGTGCACCCTAGAAGATAGAAGGGAGAGAGGGGATATGATTGAGACATTCAACCTGAAGGACATAAACAGAGTTAATTCAGATGGCTTGTTTAAGTTAAAGGGGGGAGAGACATCAGGGGGCACAGCCTGAAATTGGAGGGAGGAAGGTTCAAGAGAGAGGGATGAGGCAGCACTATTTCACAGAGAAGGTGGTGGCTGGTTGGAAAGCACTGCCAGAGGAAGTAGTGGCACTGCGGAGTGTGGGCAGCTTCAAGAGAGGATGGGATAGGGCTTAAGGGAGGGTCAAAACTGTGGAGATGGTGGATGGAGAGGTCGGAAGTGGGGGGCACTAAGTTAGAAGGAGGTGTAAGGGGGGGCAGCTGCAGTTTAACAAGACAGCATGCTGCACACTTGAGTAGACTATATATACCGAATGGCCTGTATCTGCTGGCAGTTTTGTATGTTAGTAGATACATAAAAATGTAAGACATTAGTCTTATTTATTGTACTTTTTGGTACTGTTGTAATCTGTTCTTATTGCTGACTGTTTTATGTTGGGTTGCTCCAGAAAATATGCATTTGGCCTAGCCAGCCTACCTGATTAATGAAAGTTTAAATTGAAAAAAAATAATAATAAAATAAAAACACCCACTTCTGGCTACAGATTCAAATCCATGGTACCCAAATTAGAACACTACTTCTGTTTGGCCCTGCGAGGATAGTACTTCTGCAGCCACAGATATATGTGCACAGTGCTGAACATAATCACCCACATCTGCAGTCACACTGTTACATTTCTAAACAGCATTGATGGAATATGTTTTTTTTTAAAGTGCAGCATACTGTGCTTATTTTAGAAGGTGCTTCGTCAGTGCTACTGCATTTGTGTCATCTGGAGACAGTGGTATGTTATTCGTGTTACCTGATGATGGCTGTCTATAGTTGCTTGTGTGGTCTTTTTCTTTTACTACATACAACAAAGAACAGGTTGTGCTCTTTAAAGATCCGACATGCTTGTGTAAACCAAGCGAGCGTACATAACAAATGGCAGCACACAACAAGCATAAAACAACTAAGGTACTAGTTTAGGATGCTCAGAAAGTATTCATTTTACATATAAACAGGGCACCAGGGAATGAAAGCAGGGACTAGACCCTAATGCTGAGCCTCTTGCCTATGAGGCTTCATCAGGTGAAGTGCTGGGGTCTAGTCCCTGCTTTCATCATTGGTGCCTTGTTTATGTGGTGTAATAAGTGTTTCAAACAACATGAAGTCTTGCTATATTATGACAGTAGCAGTTTGTCCCACCACTAGAACTGCTCAGGAGGTGAAATGGTTAATACCATTCCAAAATAGAACTTTGAGCACGAGCTCTAAGAAGCAGCTCTATCTGTGTAATTTCAAACCTGAACTGTCAGATTCTTTACTCCGCCTCAGTGAACAGTCGCTCCGGAGATTTCTCCTACTGCTCAGTTCATTTCTCGGTTTAAACAGTGTTTTCTCGGTTCGATTCAACCGAGAATAGTTTTATTTTAACCGCAAAACCTTTCGGTTCAAGCTCTGTCTGTGGTAATCGTAAGTAAATTAAAGGTTTTGTCTGTGTGGAACTTGTAAGTTTATCGGTTCGGTTTTGAACCGATCAGCTGGGTTTAAAACTTATTAACTTTAAAGTTTAACATTTTAGAGTGCGGTTCCCAGTTCTTATCAGTTCTAAAAAAAACGGATTTTATTACGGTTTTTTCCAATACCCGTGACACGGTTAGGAACCGATAAGGGTGTCTTGCCTGGCACTGCCGTTTAAAGGGCAAGTTTTTCTGTTAGGCTGGCATTATGTCTGAGAAACCCAAAAGAAAACCGGGCCACTGGGTTTCAACACTGTGATGTCTGTGGGGAAGTCTTTGCCAAGGCTGACCCACACACCACATGTGTCTATTGTCTGGGGTTTGACCACCTCCAGTCAGACTGCCAGATATGTAAGAATTTCCCTGCAGCCACCCTGGAAAAGAGATTGGGCAGGCTCAGGGCCAGAGGCCAAAAGTCCGCTGACCCGGATGGCTAGCCCGGTTCGTGCCAACCGGACGGAGGGAGTGCCTCTGACCAGGCGAGACTTCCTCGGCAAAAGAAAAGCTGGTTCTGAGGAATCAATTCCAGTAAAGAAAACAAGAAAGTCAGCAGGTTTGAGTCCAAACCCTTCTCCAACTGCTGCAGAGATAGCAAAAGCCATACAAATTGTCCAGTCACTGTCTCAGGTTCCGTCCAACCGCCACTATCTGGCAAAGGTCGGTTCATCCGGTTCCAGTGGTTCAGAATATGATGTTGAAGAATTTTATGAACCAGAGGAGGGGAGGATGATTATGAACAGTATGAATATGGCTGGGAAGGTCTGGGTGTGCCCATTGAACGGACATTTCCCAGACAGACCTCTAGAATCTCCCTATGCTATCCTGAGTCCCATCTCATTTTATGTTTTACAAAAAGTTGTTGAAACCCTCCAGCTTCCCTTGGAAGAAGCTGTGGATGAGCAAGAGGAGCCTGATTTTGTAGAAATGATGGATATTCCAGAGTCTAGGAGATTGTCTATTCCTTTGCATAAGTCTTTTAGGAAGCAAACAATAAAAATTTTAAAAGCTCCTAATTCTGTGCCTCCTGTAGATAAAAGATGGACAGAAGGTACACATTGTCAGGTCCTGATACAGAATTCCTTTCAGCAATGCAGTTATGTTAGTAGTTCAGGCTACAGCCTGTGATAAGTTATATCCCCTGGCTTCACATCCTCCTGACAAGGATTCCAGGAAGATTGATGCCATGGTGAAAAAACAGTATATGGCAGCCTCTCTGGGACTCAGGCAAGCAAATTATATGGCTTATGTAGCTAGGTATCAGAAATCTAGATGGGATACTGTTATGGAATTAGCCAAGCAAGCCCATGGCCAGCTGGCTAGCGAACTAGAACAGGTGGCTGCTGATGGCATTGAGGCTTCTAAGGTACAGTTTCATGCTGCTGTGGATGTTAATGATGTTTCCTCTAGGGTCATGGCCACATCTGTAGCTTTTCGTAGGTTGGCCTGGCTCAGGTGTACTAGTCTGTCACAGGATACCCAGACTAAGGCTATGGATTTTCCTGTGGTGGGAAATTCTCTGTTTGGGAGCAGACAGAGAATTACATGAAAAAGATGGATGAATAGGGACTACTTACAAAAGTGCTCAAGCTAAGGGTGGCAAGCCACTTCTCAGAGCATACCCCAGGGGTGAGGGTAAGCCTTTACACAGGCCTTTTACCAGACTCAGGCCTCCTCTGCCTATGCTCAGAGGGCTTCTTCAGAAGCAGAGGCAGGCGAGGGGTGGGCAGGTCTGCTCCACCCCTCAGCCTAAAGCTCTTGCTAAGCAGGCACCTGATGGGGTGCCCAGGGCCGATCTCCTTTACCGGTAGGGGCAGGCTGGCTTACTTCAGTCAGAACTGGGCTTCTTTAACCTCAGACAAGTGGGTTCTGGAAGTAGTAAGCCAGGGTCTGGTTCTCAGCTTCAAAAGTTTCCCAAGTTGAGAACCAGACTTTTTCTACAAGTGCTTCAGAGGCCTTTGCTCTGGAAGCAGAGGTTTCAACCCTGTTGGCTCTCAGAGCAGTGGAAAGGGTTCCTCCCCTGCACCAGGGCAGGGGTCTGTATTCCAGATACTTCCTTACCCCAAAAAAGACAGGAGAATGGTGGCCCATATTAGACCTCAGATATCTGAACAAGCATCTTTTGAAACCAAAGTTCAAAATGGTAACTCTGGCAATGATTTTACCCTCCCTAAGGCCAGGGGACTGGTTAGCCTCCCTGGACCTCAAGGATGCCTATTTCCATGTCCTAATCAGAAGCTCCCATTGAAAGTACCTCAGATTCGAACTACCCTCAGGTCATTACCAGTTCAGAGCAATGCCCTTTGGCCTTACCTCTGCCCCAAGGGTATTCACAAAGTGTCTAGCAGTGGCAGTGGCTCACTTAAGGAGGCAAAGGATTGCTGTTTTTCCCTATCTAGACGATTGGCTCATTGTAGGCCAGTCCCCAGAACAGGTAAAATCTCACCTGCAAGTTACCCAGCAGCTTCTCACCTCCCTGGGCTTTCTGCTAAATCTACCAAAGTCGGTTCTGGAACCAGTCCAGGTACTCACCTTTATAGGGGCAGAGTTGGACACAAAGCTAGCCAGAGCTTTTCTTCCCTTAGAAAGGGTGACCAATTTAGTGACTCTGGCCTCCTCCTTCACTCTGCAGGTCTCTCAACCAGCAAGACACTTTCTGCAGCTCCTGGGACACATGGCTGCATCCACAGCTGTTGTGCAGGGAGCAAGATTTCAGATGAGAGACATTCAGTTTCACTTGAGAACCTATTGGTCTCAGAGAAGACCCCCTTTCCAAGTTGGTCCCAGTGACTCGAACCTTGATCCAGGCCCTCCAGTGGTGGCAGGATCAGAGCAATTTAAGATTGGGGGTCCCCTTCATTCCCCCTGCTCACAATTTGACTCTCACTACAGATGCTTCCCTTCTGGGTTGGGGAGCCCACATGGGCGGCCTTTCCACTCAGGGAGTGTGGTCCCCCCAGGAATCTCTGCTCCACATCAATTTGCTGGAACTCAGAGCTGTCTTTTTAGCTCTTCAAGCATTTTCTGCATCTGTCCACAACAAGGTGATACAAGTCAGAACAGACAACAGCACAACAATGTGGTACATCAACAAACAGGGGGGCACTCGGTCTTCGGCCTTGTGCACCGAGGCAATGAAGTTGTGGTCTCTGACCTATTCCCTGAACACTTCCCTCATAGCAGTTCATCTTCCAGGGAAGGACAATGTCCTAGCGGATGCTCTCAGCAGGATTTCCCAGGGCCATCACGAATGGTCCCTGGATCCTCAAGTGCTGGGGATAGTCTTTGCCAGATGGGGCACCCTCAGATAGATCTTTTGCAGCCCCAGACAATCACAAACTTCCTCTGTTCTGTTGCAGGCCTCCAGTGTTGGGCTCAGTCCCCTGGATGCCCTTCTTCTGGATTTGGAGGAAGTTTCTTTGCTTTCCTCTCTTCCCTCTCCTATTCAAAGTATTAGTCAAAATCAGATCTCAGCCTTGCAGGGTGATTCTGATTGCCCGGATTGGGCCAGGCAGCCCTGGTACCCTCCTTCTGTCACTGACAATCCATCTTCCCTTTGCCTCCCAGGATTCACAATCTGTTAACTTGTGCCCAGGGAAGGGTTTGGTATCCGGACCTCAAATCCCTCAACCTCAAGGCCTGGCCCTTGAGGGTTAGATGCTGATTTACACCTCTCTCAAGGTGTTCTTGAAATCCTAAAGGCTTCCAGAAAGCCTTCCACTAGGGCTACTTATAGTTCTAAATGGAAAAGGTTTTCCATTTGGTGTGCTGGGAAAAATATTTCCCCAGAATCTGCTCATTTGCCCATTATATTAGATTACATGGTCCATCTTAATTCCTTGGGTCTCAGACCAGCTACCCTGAGAGTCCATTTGGCAGCTGTATCTGCTTTTGTGTCAGCAGGAAAGTCATCCCCTCTTTCCACTCACCCTGTGTTTTCCAAGTTTTTTAAGGGATTACTCCATACTAATCCACCCTTTCGGGAACCGGCCCCTGCCTGGGACCTTAATGTTTGTATTGCCCAGTTAATGCAACCTTTTGAACCTCTGTTTTCTGCAGAGCTTAAGTATCTAACTTGGAAAACTGTTTTCTGGTGCTATCACTTCTGCTAGATGCATAAGTGAGTTGCAAGCCTTGTCAGTGGAAACTGACTTTATTTCTTTCCACAGGGATAAGGTAGTCCTTAGGATTAATAGAAAGTTTTACCTAAGGTGGTTTCAGATTTCCATCTTAACCAATCTATCTCCTTCAGTATTTTCACTGATCACTCCTCTTCTGGTGAGAGGAGGTTGCACAACCTGGATGTTAAGAGAGCTCTTAGTTACTATATAGAGCGTACCAAAGGTCACAGGTTTGAATCCCTCCAACTTTTCCTTACCTATGGTGAAGTTGGGAAAGGCAAACCTGCCACTAAGAGATTAATTGCCAGGTGGATTGTCTCTTGTATCCAATTTTGTTATCAGAAACTGGGCAGAGATCCCCCCTCTGGCTTGAGGGCTCATTCTACCAGGGGTACAGCTGCGTCTCTAGCTGTTGCCAGAGACATCCCTATATTAGAGATATGCCAGGCTGCTACTTGGAAAATGGTACACACTTTTACCAAGCATTACTCCCTGGATGTCCAGGCCAGGAGAGATGCTCACTTTGGCACAGCTGTTCTTCAGAGCCTATTCCCTAAGTAGGTTCTGCCCCTCCTCCATGGAGGTACTGCTGTGTAGTCTGCTACTGTCATAATATAGCAAGACTTCATGTTGTTTGAAGAAAAAATTACTCACCTTAGTAATGTTGTTTCTTCTAATGGAGTCTTGCTATATTATGACCTCCCCCCCAGCCTGCCCCTCTCAGAACTTCTACTTGGGTGGGGTGTGGGCAACTTAGTGTGGGCACTATTTTATGTGCACAAGCGTTTCTCCCTTTTGGGAGTTTGGGGTGTGTGTGTTTTATTATACTGTTGTTTTATTCTCATGTTGTTAGAATTGTGTTAGTAGTTCTGGTCCCTGACTTGAGTCTTGGGTGTTGGGACCAGCAATGGTTATTAATATTTAGGTAGCCATTTGGCTAGTGTAGGTTACAGCTTCCACACAGACCTTAGTGAGTTTTTGCTCGTAAAGATCTGACAGTTCAGGTTTGAAATTACACAGCTAGAGCTGCTTCTTAGAGCTCGTGCTCAAAGTTCTGTTTTGGAATGGTATTAACCATTTCACCTCCGGAGCAGTTCTAGTGGTGGGACAAACTGCTACTGTCATAATATAGCAAGACTCCATTAGAAGAAACAACATTACTAAGGTGAGTAATTTTTTCTTTCTGAACATCCTAAACTGGTGCCTTAGTTGTTTTATGCTTGTAGTGCACTGCCATCTTTTCTGTGTTGCCCTTTTTGCTACTTGAGGAGAGTGGGGAGTTAGGGTTGGAAACCCTAACACCACATTTTCCTATTTTTGTGGCATTAAGTTGAACCCTAACTGATTCATTAATGCAGTTTTTTCCAATTAATTTCCTTTCTTTTTGAGAAAGTTCATAAACTGAAATTACAACAGTACTTCTGGCTGCAGAAGTGCTTCTGCAGCCACAAATAAACATGCTCACTGCAAGAAATACACAGCCACTTTGCAGATAGAAGTCCATGATACCCAAAGCACAACCCACTTCTGGGTGCAGAAGCACCGCCCTGCTCATGTGTGACATGGGTATGTAATTTGTGTAGGGTCATTTAGGCCCTATGCAAATACCATACAACAGCCTTAAGAACATCAGCATAATTGAGGTGTTCCATGCATACACAATTTGCATAGTACACTTCAGTCCCCAAACAAATTCCCTAGCATGGTGATATGCGCAACTTCAGAATTTGAGTGGGGCCCTATTCAGTTCCTGTAGTCCAGCATTGCGTGCATACCAGCACAATCATAGTGCAATACAAATCCCATTTTTCAACATTTATGTCCCAGATTCTCATAACCTATGTATTTAAGCCTCCACTACCTCCACAGAAACAATGTACTTGCAATCAAACCTTTAAAATGCTTTTTATGATGTTTCAACATAAAAGCACATTTTTGAGGTAGAAGTGACACTTTTCTCCCACTGTGTGTGTGTCTAATTGAATTAAAAATACGATTGTTGAACATTTGGTGAAAAAATGTTTAAAAATGGCTGAGTTATGACTAACCACTTTATACTGGGCACAAAGTTCAAATTTTTATCTTGTGAGTCTGTATTCTTTGGTCACAGAATGTGACAACCTAAAATTTTTGGTTCATGACATCAAACTGATAACTGGCACTAAGTACAACTTTTTATGTCATGAGACAAGAATTATTTTTTGCAGTTTTGTGACAACCTAAAAATTCTTTGTTCATGACATAGAAATTCTTAATTTTCAAGAATTTTAAATTCTTATGTCATGAGCTGGTATTATTTGTTCACATTTTCGTGTGACTTAAGAATCAGCAACCCTTGCTAAGCTGGTGAGCTAAGAATTTTGGTGTGCCCAGAAAATATATTTTTGAGTCATTTTTCATTAAACAAACTCCAGAATCTAAATAAAGGAGTCCAATTTAATTAGGTTTCATAGGTTGATTCAGAGCAAAGAAGATCTAAGTCCATGTAGCACACTGATTGATTTAACCATACCCCTTAATCCTGTTCCATATCAGGAGACAGTAAGAAGGCAGTACAGCGCAGTGGTTTAAGGCTCTGAGTTGCAAACATGGAGACCTGGGTTTGAACCCCCCCATCCCCACTTACATACTGTGTGACCCTGAGCAAGCCATTTAACTTCCTTGTGCTCCCAGGTTGCACCAGTAAACAATCTTTCAGCTTAGTGTGTCTCTCCTGGTTGAAAAAAAAACAAACAAAAAAAAGTATCAAATACTAGTCCAATTTATGCTTAAATTCCCCCATGGTGTTGCTTGCCAACATATCTGTTTGTAGGCCATTCCGGATCTTCTGTACTTATATAGCAAACCAGTGTGTTCTCTTGTTGGTCCTGAACCTTTTGCTGACTATCTGTAGGGGATGTACCCTTATGCAGTACTTCTGTTCTCTGAAAACAAGGCAGTGCTTTGTAAATCAAGCACATATCCCCCCTTAATCTACGGAACTCAAGCGAGTACATACCCAGTTCTGTCATCCTATCCTCATAGTCCCTGTTTTTAACTTTGTTGACTAACTTTGTTACCCTCCTCTGTAGTCTCTTGAGTTCCTTAATTTCAGTTTTTCCCCATGGGGACCAAAACTGAGCACAGTACTCCATGTGGGGCCTCATCAGGGAGCCATACAATGGCATAATCACTGCACTCTCCCTACTCTTAATATGTTTTCTGATACAGTGCAATATGCTACTGGCTTTTTTTACTACTTGGTTACAATGCAGCCTAAAATTTAGGTAATTTGTTATTCTAATCGCAATATCTCTTTCATACATTACTTCCCTTAAGGAAATCTTATTTAGTCTGTAATTATGTTTCATGTTTTTACTTCCCAGATGCATTACAGTACACTTGTCTGTGTTGAATGCCAGTTTATATTTTACTGCCCACTCCTCCAATTTGTATAATGCTGTCTGCAATGTATTTATATCGTCGATGTTGTTAACTGTAAGACCTATCCTAGTATTGTCCACAAATTTGGATTCCCAGACCCTCCCACTTGTCTTCATAGAGGATATATAAATGTTAAACAGGGGCCCAACACGGAACCCTGCGGCACTCCACTTGTAACCTCGGACCACTCTGAGAATGACTCCCTGATGCAAACCCTCAGTTTTCTATTTGACAGCCATGACGCAATCCATTTAGAAATGTTACCCTGAATCCTTCAATCAATTAATACATCAATGAGTTCACCATGTGAGACCTTTCGAATGCATTTGAATAATCCAAAAAAATAATATTCACTGCTTCCCTCCTGTCCAGAGCTTCACTGACCCTTCTGTAAAAAGCCAAAAGGTTAGTCTGACAGGACCGTCCTTTTGTGAAACCGTGTTGTGTGTGATCCGTTTCACCGTGTTGCAGCATATAAAGCATAATATAATCTTTTATGATGCTCTTCAGAATTTTACCTAAGACTGCTGTCAAGCTGACCGGCCTGTAGTTTTCCACCTGCTGTTTGGAACCTTTTTTGTATATTGGCACCACATCTGCCACGGGCGCCATTTGGGGGGGGGTTGGGGAGGCAGTCACCCCCACCCCCACATTGCAGGCCATTGTTGTTTTTTTTTTTGTTTTTCAGCCCCTGGCTCCACCACCACAGCCCCTCTGACCAGTTGTAGCCCCCCACCTGTTGAAAGCTGAAATGGCTCTCCCCCGACATCCACCTGTCTCCACCCCTCCAGCACATCTCCCTGATCCAGAGATTTCTGAAAAATTACTGTTAGAGGGCCTGATAATTCATATGCAAGTTCCTTAATGACTCGTGGATGTAGCCCGTCTGGGCTCTGTGCCTTATTTTGGTCCAGTATTAATAGTCTTTTCCTAATATTAATGGTATTGAGCATTAGGTGGTTTTTGCTAGATGTGGGTAAATGTTTTTTAGTGCTCTGGGTCTTAGGATTAAATACAGATGTGAAAAATGTATTATATAGTTCTGCCATTTGGTTATTATCAGTGAGAAGTGACCCTTCATTATCTTTTAGTGTCCCTATAGTTTTAGCTCCCCCCTTTTTATGTTGGCGTGCTTGCGCAGCCAACATCTTGGGACAGTGCAGCTTTGGAGGCGCGGTCACTGTTGGGCGAATGCAGGGCACGCATCAGTAGGTGTGTCCCTCACTCCCCAATCAGCCTGCATGCCGGCGCCGCACCATGCATACATAATGTGACGAGCACATCTAAGAAAAGGTCCACTGCAATCTGAGCAAGGCTTGTCAGATGTGGTGGGCCTTTCTTTGCCGTGCTCGCCGCCATAATGCACATGGCAGTACACTGGCCTCTGAACTGCCGACTTTGGGAGTGCCCAATCCCCCTGTCGGTTACCCCTGTCCTGTCCGATGTACTGCCGATGGGGGAGCCCACTCCCCGTCGGCATAAATAACCCCCCCATTTGTTATATGCCGAGGGGGTGGCCAATCCCCCTCGGCTCTAAACCTCTTTACTTGGTGTCGACGGGGAGCCCACTCCCATCGGCATAAAGAACCCTCCCCATTGTGAATGCCGAGGGGGTGCCCAATCCTCAGCTTGGTGTCCCCCTTTGTAGGTGCCGACGAAAAACAATCCCCATCGGCATAAATCCCAACCCCCCCATTGTGTGTCGATGAGGGTGCCCAATCCCCTGTTGGCTGCAGACCCCTCAAAAAAAAAAAACAGTTAGGTGGCACACTGGGAGCCCACCCCAGCGTGCCAAACCCCCTGAAATGCAAACAAACTCTCCTGCGACTTTTTTTTGTTCTTTTTTACCTGTAAACAGAAAACGGTCCCTCGTAGTCTCCGTACCCACCACCCGCACCCACCCACTGCACACCCTGCCTCCCCAACCCCCATCCCATACTTACCTCCGGAGCTCGGCGCAACGACCTTCGGTGGACCGGGGACACGTCTGCAATCTTCAAAGCTGACCGCGAACTGAGGAAATGCCGGTAAGCTGTATAATGGCATAAATAGGGTTTTTCAACTTTGATGCATATTTCAGGCATTTTTTGGACTTTTTGCATCAAATTTTCAACATGGGGTTTTTGGGACCCCTCCTCATGAATTCTGTTACTGTTATGACGTTAAGCGATCCCTAAAGGTGATTTTGCAGTCACTGTGCGGAATCACCTTTTGGGACGAATAGCGTAAGGACAGTGGCAGTGTTCATGAGGTGGGCCTCAAAAGCCTATGTTACAAATTGTGGAAAAATTCAAATAATAGGCTGTTTTACGAGCGTGCATTGCGCAGTTGCTACGCACACTCATAACTTCGCGAATTCACAATATTTTCACACCAGATTTTCAGCATTGTCATTTTTCCACACCTCCTTGTGAACAGTACTGCTGTCATGTTTTACATCCTGGCCGAAATGTGTTTTCACACTTCTGGCGCACAATAGCACAGTCGCTGTGGGAAATCAGTGTTTGAGGCAGATTACAAAAATGACAGTGACACTGTTCATGAGCAGAGATCCTAAAATGCCTATGTTGAAAATTTGGTGATGATACTCCATAAAATGACTGTTATGAGCGTGCATTGCGCAGTTGCTACGCACGCTCATAACTCCGCAAATTCACAATATTTTCATGCCAGGTTTTCAACATTGTCATTTTTCTTTACCTCCTTGTGAACAGTACAGCTGTCATTTGTCACATCCTGGTCAAAATGTGTTTCTGCACTTCCGGCGCACAATGGCGCCGTCGCTGTGGGAAACCAGTGTTCAGGGCAGATTACAAAAATGCAAGTGACACTGTTCATGAGCAGAGGTTCAAAAATGCCTATGTTGAAAATTTGGTGACAATACTCCATAAAATGACTGTGTTACGAGTGTGCGTTGCGCAGTTTGCACGCACACTCATAAGTTCGCAAACTTATAATATTTTCACTCAAGATTTTCAACAGTGCCATTGTTCTGCACCTCCTAATGAACAGTACAGCTGTCATTTTTCACATCCTGACCAAAATCTGTTTTCGCAGTTCCGGCACAGAATAGCGCAGTCTCTGTGGAAAGTCCATGTTTGAGACACATTATGAAAATGACAGTGATACTGCTCATTAGCAGATGTCCTAAAATGCCTATGTTGAAAATTTGGGGACTAAAGTCAATAAAATGAGTGTTTTACAAGCATGCATTGAGCAGTTTGCATGCACACTTGTGACTTTGTGAATTTGTAATAGTTTCACTCCAGCTGTTCATCACTGGCATTTTTCCATACCTCCTTATGAACAGTGCAGCTGGCTGAAATGTGTTTTCGTACGTCCGGTGCAGAATTGCACGGTCGCTGTGCGAAATCAGTTTTTGGGACAGTTCCAGGAAATGACGGTGACACTATTTATGAGCAGAGGTCCTAAAATGCCTATGTTGAAAATCTGGTGCCGAAAGTCCCTAAAATGACTGTGTTGCAAGCGTGCATTGCGCAGTTTCCATGCATTCTTGTAACTTTGTCAATCTGCAATATTTTCATGCCACATTTTCACCACTGGCATTTGTGCACACCTCCTTATCAACAGTCCAGTTGACATTTTTCACAACCTGCCCAAAATATCTTTCTGCAGCTGTGGCACACAATGGTGTGCTCGCTGTGCAAAATCACCTTTTGGGACACATTAACAAAATCATAGCGCTATGCGTCTCTAGCTCCGCCACTCCCACTGCCAATGCCAGCACGATAACATTCGGCATTGACAAATGCTTGTTTTATTTATATATGAATAAAAGGATTTGTAATTGTCTTTAACTTTGGTTGCCAGTCTTAATTCATGGGATCTTTGCGCCTGAGCTGTTATTCTTTTTGAGACCATTAGGGCTTTCTTGTATGAGTCCCAACATGACTGTTGCCCACTTCTCTTGGCCCTTGCATAGGCTTTATTTTTCTTGTTTATGTATTTTTTGGCTTTAACTGTCATCCATGCCTGTGTAAACCCTGAACTAGAGTACTTTTTCCTATTCAGCACATACTTCTGCACAAGGGTAGTGATCTTTTTTTCAAACATTTCCGCCATTTGATGCAGAGTCTTGTGCTTGAAGGCATCCTCCCAGTCCCATTCTGCTAAATCTTTTCTCATGTTGTTAAAAAACGCTCTATCGTAGGTCATGACAATGGTATCCCCATACTCTCACCCTCATTTCCTATCATAAGAAAACCTACCATATAATGGTCGCTAGATCCCAGTGGTGATAATACCCTGCACTCCCTTATGGTATTAGACATGTTACAGAGGACTAGGTCTAATACATGTTCCCCCCAGTACACTCCTCTACATACTGATCCAAACCCGCCAGGTTAAAGGTCTGTAAATATTTTAATTTAACAGCTGAGTTGGCCACTTGGCTTGTCCAGTTAATTCCTGGCAGGTTAAAATCTCCCTATGAGTATACAGTTTGTAGCTGCCAGTAGTGTGTTTAAACTGTCCAAAAGAGTCCCATCTTCTAAGATTGTGTATGAGGGGGGCCCGTATACTATGCAGATATCAGTTTTGGCTCCATGCATGGGGCATAAGTTAAAGCCAGATCAGTTCTAGATCCTGCTAGTGTGATGTATCAATTTGTTCGGAAACAATTTCATCTGATACATATAGGGCTCCCCCTCTAGCCCCTGTCCTGTCCTTATAATATAATGTATACCCAGGGATCTGCCTATCCCATGCATCTTCATTACTCCTTCACGTTTCTGTGATTGCACAGATTTGGATCCTGCCTTTAGATTAAATATATCTAAGCTCCTCGAATTTGTGGGTAAGGCTTCTGGTGTTAAGTGACAAGCACCTCCATTGGGAAGTGTTTCTGGGTGCAATAGTATAGATTTGGTGGGTGGTGAGACCCCTCCAGCTGAGAGTAATCCTCTCCCCATCCCCCCCATATGGAGTTTAAATGTTTCTGTAGCTCTTGCCTCGGTCTGTGTGCCATGATTCTTTTGCTCTTTTTATTTGTGTGTGACCCATCCATTGCAAATAAATCATTGTCCTGAAATTGATCCCCATGGTGAATAAAAATATGCCCCTCTCTATGGCACCATCTTCTAAGCCACCCATTCATTTGTTGTATGTCTCTGGTTCTGGTTACTGTTGCTCTGGGGACCGGGAGTATTTCAGAGACAAAAAGGTCACACCCCTTTGTCTTTAGTGCTTCTCCCACCTGCTCAAAATCCCTCTGGATGTCTTCTTGCTTTCTTTTTCCTATGTCATTTACTCCTGTATGCAGTAAAGTAATTGGTCTCTCGGTGTTAGACAACAGCCCTGGAAAAAGTTTTCTAACATCGCCAATCCCTGCCCCTGGTAAAACACTTACTGTGGTATTTTCATTTCTGTTTTTACACAAGATTTGGTCTGTGTAACGAAATATTGAATCACCAACTACTAGCACATCACGTACTCCTGATTGGATTTCATTTTCCTTCCCCCTGTATTTTTCTTGCCCTCCATTCTCCCTGACGTCTGCATTTGTGCTTGGTGATATCGGGAAATGGTAAACTTCACATTCCAAACTTGGTGGATCTCTATCACCTACTTGGTCATCAGCATGGGCTTGATATTTGTTTTGTGTACATATATTCCCTGAGCCTCCAATGTTCTGCCTGCCCTTAGTCATCTTTTGTACTGTATACCATGCCTCTGTTTCATTGTCTATAGATAATTCTCCACTCTAGCCTATTTCTTCCTGATTGTGTGCTCTAATCACCCCCTGCTGTGAGGATGCAGTTTCCTGTCCCAATTGTCCAGCAGCCATGTTGATATATTGTTCTAATGTGTTTATGTCCTTTTAGAGCTAGCTGAACACTATGCTGCAGAACTGCAATTTCCTCCCTTAACACCTCACTTAGCACACATTTATCACACACAAACTTGTCCACATGATCCCCATCTGTGAACATTGTACATGTTCTGCATTGTTTCATTTTATTTACGGGGCCCTGGGCTGATGCTATATCTATATTTGCCTAAATAAATGTGGACAATTTTACCTTGTGTGCAATTTCCAGGTCCAGATCCCCAGCTATCCCCAGCAGACAGGCCACGACCTGGCAGATATGCGTGCCTCTGCACGGGTCTCCACGCACGATGCTGCATGCCCGCTTGACCCGCCCCGCTTGCAGAGAGGCTGTATTTAGCCACTAACGTGACCCAGAAGTGTTCCCATGTTCACAGAGCTCAATATGCTCCCGAAATGTAATGGACCAAAGTGTTTTATATCATCCTATGCCTCACAAGAACCTCTCATCCAGAGCCCCTGAGAGGGAAATATAGTAGCTGGTGTTTGCTAGCAATGCAGTAAAAAATGTAACGGAAACTGCTCCCCATAGACCAGTAGTTCAATAAAATAAACTACAGGTCCCTCTTCCTGCTTTCTGTAGCAGGCGCTCCAAATACACAGTGACCCTGTGCTAAAAAATGTCTAGCGTCCACACAACATTAAAAGATTAGTTTGGCTGTATATAGCTATCGGTCCCCCAACAGCTACAGCCCAAGGAGAATTTCTTTACTATGCCCTGCTCGCACAGAGGCTATATTTAGCCACTAATGTGACCTGGAAGTGTTTCCAGGTTCACAGAGCTCAATATGCTCCCAAAATGTAGTGGACCAAAGTGTTTCATATCATCCAATACCTCAGAAGAACCCCTCATCCGGAGCCCCTGTGAGGTAAATATAGTAGCTGGTGTTTGCTAGCAATGCAGTAAAAAATGTAACAGAAACCACTCCTCGTAGACCAGTAGTTCAGTAAAATAAACTACAGGTCCCTCTTCCTGCTTCCTGTAGCAGGTGCTCCAAATACACAGTGACCATGTGCTAAAAAATGTCTAGCGCCCACTCAATATTAAAAGTAGATTATTAGTTTAGATTAGTTTAGATGTATATAGCTATTGGTCCCCCAACACTACAGACCTAGGAGAATTTCTTCAGATGCAGTGGCGGCTCCAGCTTCTGTTGGTTACCAGGGCACTGGGTGGGCACCACAGTTGGGAGCCAGGGCACCTATAGAAACCAGAATGTAAATCATGCGTGTACATTCCTGCGTGCCCATCTCTGTTTTTTTACAGTCTGAAAAAAAAAATGAATGCTATGTTTCAGAAATAAAAATGCCATTTCAATTTTATGTTTTAGAGCTTTTATTTTACATTTAAGTATGCATATACTAACTTTGTAATTAAAGACGTTTGTCTGCTCCATTGTCTCCCCCCCCCCCCCCGTCACATTTCCCGCATGCTGAAGTGGTTTATGGGTTTGCTTTGAGCATTGTATTTTTCAAACAGCATGCTGGTGCTCACTTCAGAAAGTTGAATGGTGCCTAAAAATTATGTTTTATTAAAGTTCTCCTGAAAGTCTCACCAGTTCTTTAAGTGCCTGAAAGCATTTGAACAGAACAAAAAAAAAAAAAGTTAGACTAAATAGTAAACTGAACTACAAGCGTCTGACCATTTCACATACTGTATGCAATACCACTCCATAAATAGTCACTTTTCATAATAAAGTCATTCTTCTGTTGCTATGTAGTTTGGCAAAAATGTCCACCACACTGTCCATGTCCAAGCTCTGTGTGCGTCCTTCATTAATAGAAAGGACTGCCAGGTTGCTAAGTCTCTCATTTGCCATTCTATTGCAAAGGTATGTTTTAATCATTCTGAGTTTACTGATGAACGCTCACATCCAGCAGATGTGACTGGAAGAGTAAGTGCAATGATAAGCAGGCGATATAGTTCAAAAGGCATCTCTGTATGGCATCAAATAATGAATCAGAGCATGCATACTATTTATGTCCTCATCAGGGTTCCTTTCAAAAATATCTTTGTTGCATACAACTCAGTTGACAGATCTGCACGTTCAATCCGCGAGTGGTGTGCCATGGGGACGTACATTCTCTTCCTTCAAAAATCCTTCCTCCTGAGTTAGTGCAGCAACTGCTTTTAGAATTTTACAGTTCTTGTCATCAAACCATCTGTCCAGCTCTCCAATGATCCTGTCAAGAGCTGGCAAGAAGAGGTGTTTCCGAAAATCGTCCTTGGTTTGCAGAACATGACATTGCCCTGTTGTGCTCATTGTGATATGATTCTGATGTGAAACTGGTCTTTTCTGAATACGAGCCCTCTCAGTTGGCTGAGCCTGAGGCAAACCGTTCTCCTGAATTAGCTTTTGTGCTTCTGTCCAAACTGTAGACCATAAACCAGATTCAGATTCGCTATCACGTCTGGATTCCGATAATTCTTCTTGTAAGCTTGCTACCAGTTGTACGGCACAGGATAGTTGCAGATCAGAAGATTGCAAACACTTTGCAACAATGCTGGTCTTTTGAGAATCAGTTCAAACATAACAAGATTAATGGCAAATGTGCTGATGTATATGTGTATAAGTGCCTTTGCCTGAGTTGTACGCTCAGCATTGCCCCTCTCCCCCACATAGTGATGTAGTGTCTCCATGATGGCTGGCAAAGTCTTATGCACACTGTTGCATGCAGCATATTGGCAGGTCCACCTTGTGTCAAATAAACGTTTGAGTTCCACTGGCACCTTTCCAGGCATAATTTCTTTCTGCATTGCTATAAAGAAAGCATGAACTGCTGACCCACTAATGAAATTGTATAAGGTTTGTAACAATGAGAAAAACTCAGCTGCCATCTGAATATTTTTGACACAATCCACAACTACAAGGTTCAACCTGTGGCTGTAGCAGTGTGTATATAGATAGCCTTGGGAACTTCTTCGCGAAACTTAGCCTGCCTCCAGCCTTTACTCATAACACTGGCACCATCGCCTTGCTGTGCTGTGCATGCGTTTATATCTATGCTGTTATCTGCAAGTGTCTGCAGTATTACCCTGGTCAGGGATGTTGCATCCAGGCCTTTTGCTTGTTGAAAACCAAGGAATTCTTCATGTATTTTGCCACCATGCACATAACGCACCACAAAAGAGATTTGCTCAATCTTTGAAATGTCCTTTGACTCATCCACTTGTATCGAGAATGTCCCGACAGCTGCCAATTCTTCTGTAATTTGCTGTCACACAAGCTGTGCCATAATATTAAGGAGCTGGTCTTGGATGCTGTGATGTGTATTTTGCATTTCTTGCACCTGACAATTTTTTTGACTATGTCTATCACGCATTGCTATCAGATTCAGAATTTCAAGAAAATTGCCCTGGTTGACACTTTGTTCACCTTCTCTGTGTCCTCTCTGCAATGCACTGTGTAGCAGTCAAACTCAATATCTCTGCTATTGTTTTTATGTAATGGCAATTTTCTTTCACAAGTTTGCTGTGATCCTCATTGATCAGATTCTATAGGGTCCTTCCTTCCTTTGCATGCATCTTGAAGTCACACCATGCTGTATGTGATGCTTTATGGGACTCAGAGTTGTTGTGAAGGGTTAGTGATCCATCCTTTCCAGTAGATCTTTTCCAGTTCTGGAAACCATTTTTAAGGGACATGGTGACATTTTTACTGGTTTGAGGAAAATGACGACATGCAAAGCAATATACAGCATCTTCAGACTGAGAGTATTCAATCCAGGGAAAAATGCTGTACCAGTTGGGATTGAATGCCCTACACTTTTGGCCAAACTTCTTTTGTGGAAATGCACTCAGCTTTGGTTGCACAGGCATGCAGTCTCTATTCTGGCTCAAATCAGAGGAGCCTGGAGGTTTTTTCAGTTGTGCTGTACAGATCTCAGTGATTCTGAAACTTCCATCATCCTCGGAGTCTGATGCTGAAGTATCACAATCGGACTGCATACTGTCATCACTATATTCCCATTGAGGCATGGTGTTTGAGCATGGCACAGCTTCGGACTGTTGTGAACTACTACAGTCATCTTCCAACTCATCAGCCTTTCGTTTTCTGGTGAGGAATCCCCGGATATCCATAATCTAGAATGACAGCATTGTTTCCTTTCAGTTAAATGTTTATATTTTCAATTTGAACTTCCACAAATTAAAAGAAAAACTACTACTACCAGTGACACCACTGTTTAATGTAGTGGGGTCACTGACACTACTCAGCATAATACCAGTGGTTGATGGCATGAGACACGCCGACACCTCCAGCAACTTGAGGCCACTCACTCTGACACTACACAGCCAAGAGGAATACCAGCCGTTGATGGCACGAGACACGCCAACACCTCCAGCAACTTGAGGCCGCTCACTCTGACACTACACAGCCAAGAGGAATACCAGCCGTTGATGGCACGAGACACACCAACACCTCCAGCAACTTGAGGCCGCTCACTCTAACACGATACATGGTCCTTATCCAGTAGTGCAGTTTTGCTTAAGTGTAGTCTGATTTTTGAGCCATTTTGAGTCTTCACATATTCTTAAAACCGATAGTATCAAACCATGCTCTGTTTGGCTGCATGTCCAGGTTACAGAGAAGATGTGATGTCACACAGACCTTATTTTGTAAAACCATTCTTTCTTGGAGGTGTTAAGTGCATTAAGACCATTAGCAGTAAATCAGCCAGTATTTTGAATTCTGAATGTTAACTATGGCCTTTAACTGCGGTGATATTTTTATACCTTTATATGCTCTTCTGTATTCCCTTTTGTTTTGTTTGTACTATAATCTTTATCTGATAGGTTTCAGTGTCAGACATTTTTATTGCCTTTGTCACTTTACGGATCCCTACCAGAGTCCTCAGCAGCAAGTGCTCTCATTTTTCATACCACCTGGACATTCCATAGTATTAGTTACACCATCACAGGCTGTTCAGATGTACAAGCATAGAATGGTGTGTCAGTCTTGTGGAATATCCAAGAAATATGAAAAGAAACAGTAACTGTGATAAAGAGAACACAATATGCAAAACTAAGGGTGACAGTAACGCAAATATAGAGGACCAACACGTAAAAGGAAACACATGAGGATGTTTAGCATAGGTTACAACTTTTGGTTCTCAAACAATCTTAATGAGCTTCCACCAAGATATGGAAGGAAAAAGTTCAGCCTCCCCATAGAAACAATACCTTGCAATACTGTGCCCTGTACACCAGAAAAAACTTGAGATGACACTGAATAAATGACAGAGTTATTCACCTGGGACTGTTTGCATTCAATTTCCCCCATCTTTTCATACCAAACAAACACAGCAGCGCATGTTACTATACAAATATTGATTCACTTTTTATTCTGTTTTAGATCACCCATTTCTCCAGTGTTGCGAGAGACACTCTATCTTTTAGCTTCAGAATTTCCGAGAGCAGAACTAGCCAAATGAGAACTGTTTTTAAAGTGGCTAGCCTCAGGTTTTCTGGACTGTTCAGAATTGTTGTTTTTTTAAATACACATTTAAAAGCACTTTGGCACTATGGTAAACTAGTATACAACAGACTCTGCTCCCTGACTTTAATGGACAGTGGGTGTTCAAAGATAGCTAGCTATGAATACTGCTACAAACCTGGGGCTAGCCATACTGAAAGAACCCCCTCCCCCAAAGAACCCCCCAAACAAAAATGTATTTCTCCCTTTCCCTCAATCCACAGGACCTCCAGCCCCATGACCCCAACATCCACTGGGGTTTACCACCAGGAGGGTATTCCTCATGGCTTGCCCCCCCAGGCCACGGGGTTAGCAGGGTCACTCAAACTGCTTCCGTAGATGGGAGCCAGTAGCTGGACCAACGAACTCAGCTACTCAGGTGCGGGGTCTTACATCATCCTGCCACCGAGGTTTCCCAATTCCCATTTCCCCTTTTTCTCCCCAGATATGCAGTGTGCAATGGCACCATGATGCATGACCTGTGTGCCATGTGTCTGCCTGCCTGTCCCTCCCCCTACTCACTCTGCGGCAGTCCAGAGGTGCTCTCCCCATTGCCACTGCTAGGGGAAAGTGTACACCAGGATCTGTGATTCCCCTCCCCCAGAGGAGAGTGGTCCTACAGATGCCCATTCTTTCTCCACCTGGCTAGCCCTCTGGTGGCCGAGCTCGCTACCAAACTCAGCTACTGCTGCACCAGAGGGCCACATATGAAACCCTGCTTTTTAATTACTTCAAATCGTAAACCAAAAGCTAAGGTAGGCTCAACCTGTTGAGCAAAGCCTTTTACAAGACAAGAGAAGAGAAAAGGGGTGATCTAAAATAGGAAAAAAAAATAAAAAAAAATAAAGGTACAGGTTCAAAATATTCACAGTAACCTGTACTGATGCTTTTATTATAGTACATTATCAGAATGGACAGGGTCTCCCATGGAACTGGCTGGGGCCTCCCCAAGGAGGCTGGCCTCACCATTTGTGAAACCCCCTGGGTTACAACCATGAGCTATGAATGAGCCTAAACATCCTGCAGCCCCAGTTTTTATTCTATTTTATTGGCTAGAGAATAGGACACAGAGAGTAATAGTAAATGGAATCCACTCTGAAAAAAGGGGGGTTAGCAGTGGGGTACCACAGGGTTCAGTATTAGGACCGGTCCTTTTCAATGTCTTTATAAGCGACATTGCAGAGGGACTGGAAGGAAAAGAATATCTCTTTGCAGATGACACAAAGATCTGCAACAGAGCTGATGCACAAGGTGTGGTGGAAAGGATGAGAAGGGACTTGGCAAGGTTAGAGGAATGGTCAGATGTATGGCAGCTTAGATTCAATGCTAAGAAGTGCAAGGTAATGCACCTGGGAAACAAAAACCCAGGGGAAGAGTACACAATGGGGGGTGAGATACTGACAACAACAAAAATGGAAAGGGACCTGGGGGTAGTCATATCAGATGACCTAAAGGTGGGCAAGCAATGTGAGAGGGCAGCAAGGAGGGCTGGGGGATACTGGAATGCATAGGGAGAGGCATCACCAGCAGAAAACAAGAAGTTATTATCCCTCTGTACAGACAGCTGGTGAGACCACATCTTGAGTACTGCGTGCAGTTCTGGAGACCCAATCTCCGCAAAGACATAGACAGGATGGAAGCTGTCCAGAGGAGGGCAACTAAAATGGTGCAGGGTCTGCACCAGAAGACATATGAAGAGAGACTTAAGGAGCTTAATATGTATAGCCTCGAGGAAAGGAGGGAGAGGGGGACATGATAGAAACTTTCAAGTACCTCAAGGGAATCAACAAAGTCCAAGAGGGTAGCATCTTTCAAAAAAAGAGGTGTGCAAGAACAAGGGGGCACAATTTGAAGATAGAAGGGGGGCAGCTCAGAGGTAATTTAAGGAAGTATTTTTTCACAGAGAGGGTTGTGGATGTATGGAACAGCCTTCCAGAGGAGGTTGTGGAGTCAAAAATAGTGGTGGAATTCAAGCATGCATGGGACAGTCATAAGGCAATTCTAGGGGGTGGGGGTAGGAAGAAGTAGGCTGCTGGTTAACTAGGATCTGCAGCTTATCCATCAGGTAGGGAAATGGGCAGACTAGGTGGGCCAAGCGGTCCTTATCTGCCGTCAAATTCTATGTTTCTATGTTTCTATGTTTCTATTCCTGCATCCTTCACTTACATACTCTGTGACCCTGAGCAAATCACTTAACCTCACTCACTTAACCTCACTGTTCTGCCAGGTCACCCTTAAAATGGGCCTTATACCTAATGAACCTCACCAGTAATTAGCAAAGAATAAAAATACAATAAAAAAATAGTTTACAAAAATGTATTTATTTTATTCTAGTCTTTGGCAACCGTAACTAGGTAAGGCCCACTAGGTACAAGTGCCTGTTTTCAGGGTGACCTGTGAGCACTGGGCAGTTAAGTGACTTGCTCAGAGTCACACTGTTGAGGTTCTGAGAATCAAACTCAGGTCTGGTTTGCTAGATGCATCAAGCTTGTTCATACTGCGTTCCTCTAACCTCTAGGCTATACTGCCATACCAGAATAGATATGATTTCCTGTCACTTAAAGTCTATTCTGCAGGGTCTCCCACCCACAGGCCACCCTGCAGCTAGGCTAGTAGATTCAGTTGACTCAGTTTTTCTGGTTCAACTTCTGCAGACAGGCAGCTTCTTGTGTTGTTGATTGCTGGACAGAGACTCTGTGCTGCAGATTGTAAGAGTGCAGATGAGTAGTGCATCCAGCTAC
The DNA here is from genome assembly GCA_016271365.2 of Neoceratodus forsteri. Classification (NCBI taxonomy): domain Eukaryota; kingdom Metazoa; phylum Chordata; order Ceratodontiformes; family Ceratodontidae; genus Neoceratodus; species Neoceratodus forsteri. Next base: position 544,324,880 of record CM028129.1, read on the forward strand.
AGGTCTGGCTGGGCAGATGCTGTTCTCTGGCTCCTAGCCTTTTACCAGTACCAGGGAGGCTATACCAGGAGGAGGACTGATGTACTTCTGCTCCCCCCCATGTAACAATAAACCAAAATATGCAATACCACACACACTAGGCTTGCCCATTTCAAATATCCATTTAGCCAATAATCCCAAAAGATAAATGTTTGTATTTACAACATTTCATTCTAATAGACACAGAAGTTAAACTGGCCTTTAGCTACAAGTCTAGCAAGCGTTGTGATAAACCTGGGGCCTCTACTACATCAAGGTAGCCAGCCTGACAGAGGTCCATTCACAGCAGCACTCACACATGCATAATCGATTCACTCTGGTATTTAAAGCACACACATACACCTCCAGAGTAAGATTAGCAATACAATGCAGTTTGCTGGTTTGGTAATGGGCCTGGGCCTGGATGGGGTTGAATGAGGTGTGAAATATGTGACTGTTAAACACACACAAAAAAATGCTCATCCTTGGCGCTTTAAATTCGTTCACATTACTGAATTACAGTCCTAAACACCCTAAATGATACCTTCACGGACCTTAGTGGTGTCCTCTCATCTGATTTCTTCACTGATGCTGACCCTCCAATTTCTACTTCTACTACTGCCTCTCCAACCAAACCACCCTTCCATTTCAAACTAGTAAAGGCACATGAAGTCTATAAATATGTAAAGAAGGCCATTTCTAAGTCCCGAGCAACAGCGACACTATTGACTTAAACTTCTATCCCTCACTCTGGAGGAAGTACGCTCCCCCTCACAAAATGTTCAATCTCTCACTCTGCTACAGCCAATTCCTAGGAAATGGAAGGCTGCAGTTGTCACTCCGGTGCACAAAAGTGGTGATAAGTCACTGCCAGGTAACTATAGCCTGATATCAATACTACCACCTCTCTCACGGGCCCTTGAGCGCTTGGTGGCGGACCAACTTTCAGACTACCTGGAAAAGCACAACATCCTATGCACTCAGCAGCATGGATTTAGGAAAGGGCACAGCACATCGACTGCCCTACTTGAATTCTCAGGAGCAATCCACAATGCCATGGACAAAGGAAACCTAACTGGTGCAGTCTACATTGACTTAACCAAGGCATTTGATACAGTACACCATGGCCTACTTATCAAACAACTACTATCCCTAGGGCTCTCGCAGGGTCCTGGTGACTGGGTAAAAAATTACCTTGCTCAGTGCTCTCAATCGTAAAAGTAGCTGGAGTTCTCTCAGACTCAAAACCGATTTGCTCAGGAGTTCCCCAGGGATCCATCCTGGGCCCCCTCCTTTTCAGCCTTTTCCTAAACTCCCTCCCAAAATCCTGCCCTGAACAAATAATCCTCTATGCCGACGATGCCGTGATTCTTGCCACTCATAAAGATCCGAACCTCTTACGCCTCAACCTTCAGCATGCTTTTGCCAAAGTTGAGATGTGGTTCCTTGAACATAAGCTGGTTCTAAACCACAGAAAAACTAAATCCATGCTCTTCTCTAACCATAAAACAAGAAGCGGCAAGTCCCACTCACCATTAATACATACCTGGGAAATACCCTTGAACAAGTGCCAATTTTCAAATATCTTGGAATCAACTTTGATCAAGGCCTAACCTTTGCAACTCACATTGATAGTACAGCAAAAACTATTAATCAGCAAATTGGGATTCTGTATCGGAACCGACAGCTCCTTACCCATTCTGCACTGAGGATTGCCATCCAATCCTCTATCATCTCAGTCGTTGACTATGGCTTAGTTATATATGGATCTGCCACTACTACAGCACTTGAGTACATTACAACATCCTAAATAAGGCCATATGCGGCTGCTCACTGGTGTACATCGGCCGGACCCACATGTGAACTCTATGCTGACTCAAGTTGGTTGCAACTCTCAAACCGGATAAAGTACCTTACCTGCCTGATGGCGAAAAATCCACTCTGGGCCTCATTCCACCTTGTATCCAAGACCGGTTATGCCCGGCGCCAGCACCCGCTTTACCAGAAGATCAGAACACCAGCCTCTCCAAGTCCTCGATGCCGACTTCTCAGGGACAAAGATCATTTGCCTATCATGCCCCAGCTGGCTAAATGCCCTCAGCACTCATATTACTGCCTCCACCTCTCTAGGTATTTTCAAATCAAGGCTGTTCTCTCACCTTGCCACCTCCAGCTCCTGTGACTGCCCTGATTAAACCTCCTATTTTCTCACTACCCACCCTGTTCCGTTATTTGACAAAGACATGTTTGGGAAACCTTTCTCCTGCTATTGTCTGCTCCCTACACCTTTCACTTACCCTCTCTGTTCTGGACTTTTCCTATTTGTTTCTCCTAATCTGGCATGACCTCTTTCTTGTAATAATAATGTGATTATTGATATCTCATGTCCTTTTGCACAAATGATTTGATATGTATTTGTATATGTTTTCTCGCTCTTGACACAGCACAAATTGTTGTGTCATCTATATATATCTTTTGTACTGTACCTAATTGACGTGGAACCTTTGTAAAAGAGCCTCTGGCTCAAAGGTAGTAATTCCCAAAACAATAAACTAAACTAAACAGTCCGACTGAACAATTTCAAGATTGTCTGGGGAGGGGGCATGTGTGAGCACCTAGCACTGCAGCCTGTATTTTTGTATCCTTTTTAGTTTTTCTAGTGTGGGCTGAAATAAACTGAATCACTTGCTATTGTTGCTGCTTCAGGAGACCCCTGGCTGCTTCGCTATGCTCTATCCTGCAGCACAATGCGCTGCTCCCCCTCACCTTGTCCGGCTTTGGTTATATAGTGTGGTGTGCCCGCCCGCCACCACTGCTTTGATCGCTCATAGTGAGGAATATTACTATCTCCTCACTTTCTCATTTGCAGCCTATACGCTTTTCCTCTAGAGGACGCCTAGAACCTTACAGCATCTAACCCTCTATAGTAAGCTGTTTCATTTCTGACACCTCTCTATCAACCTGATTTCTCAGTCAGCTGGGACTCCGAACCCTCTCCCAAGCTACCTAGTTATCACCATAATGGCATCCTTCATCTATAAATACTATAAATACTGGGTCAATAAACTTAGTAAATCTGCCCTATTGGTCCTTCCTATCTTTCTGCTTGCTCTGCAACTTAGGTCTAGCCATCTTCCCCCCATAAGGGCATTTCTCCTCACCCTCCCTTCCTGTCCCATTCACGCTCTCGATCAAATTGGCCTCTCATGACCTTCCCTCTTGTGATCCATAGCAAAATCACCTACCATTCGATTTACATGCTGCGTAACCTCCTATTACACACCACATACTCACCCACATGGATATCTTATCGTAAACTATGGTATCCATCCCTACACTCATTAATATTAGCAGGCGATGTTGAACGAAATGCTGGACCTACTGATAATATAACCCATCGGGCTACAGCTTGGCAGGACCTAAAGGGACTGCATATTGTACACCTGAACATAAGGAGTCTACCCCACAACCTAACAGAACTAGAGGCCTGGGTCACCCAACACGATCCTGACATCCCTATGTCTCTCGAAACCTGGCTAAGACCTCTCTTCTGGTCACTTGTGCAAGCTACCAAACTAAAAAATACACTGTCAGGACAGATCCACATCCAAACGGGGAGGAGGTGTTGCAATCCTCTTTAAAGATCACCTAGCCCTACATCTTAATGTTCCCCTTACCCTGTCACAGTGCGAAGCCATTCATACCACCTTACACGTAGGCTCCAAGAAACTGCACGTAGTCTGTGCCTATAACCCTCCAAAGAGTAGCACTGCAGGACTTAAGGAACTACTAACTCAGGTGGACTCGGTAATTGGTCGTAACGAGGTCCTCATCATGGGGGACCTAAATATAAACTGGAATGACAAATCAAATCAGGCCTCTCACTCTATGGTACACGGACACAACCTGCACCAACTTATCTCTGACCCCAATAGGGTTCTTGCCCCTCCTCATTCTAGTATCTTAATTGACTGGGCTCTCATGAACCGCCCTGATAGCATAGTATCCTCTGGTACTTTGCCTGTTGTAATAACCGATCACTCCCCTATTTATTGCATCTGGCGATCAGCAAGACCAGCATCTCCTCCGCCAAAGCTGATTACTTTCTGCAATGCAGCTAAACTAAATCAGGCAGTCTTTCTGCTTGACCTCTCTCAGATAGACTGGTCCCCTATCTTTGCTGCCTCAGACCCTCAATCAGCCCTTGACTACTTCCTGATGAAGTTTGGACACCTTCAGGACATCCATGCCCCTAAAGTCACTCGCCGCCTACACGGTACTCAGACTAAGTGGCTCACTAAAGATCTCTGCTCTCAACTCAGGGCTAGGGCAAAAGCTGGTAACTTTTTAAGGCCACAGGACTCCCAGCAGACTGATGCCTATAGGACCCAGAGAAATTCCTGCAAAAGGAACGTTAGACTAGCAAAAAGCTCGCACTGTAAGGATCTACTTATGAAATCTGCTGGTGACCCCAAGAAGTTCTGGGCCATCATAAAAACCCTTCTTGGGACAAATAATTTACCCACTGCAACTGACATGCGGATAAATAATGTCCATTGTAATAATCCTGAGACCATAGCCAATGCTCTAAACTGTCATTTCTCGGACCTATCTAGCTACTCAGCCTCCTTCCCCCCAAGTCCCCTCACAAATAACTCCCAGGACTTTCAATCTCCTCCCCCTCACCCACAATTCTGTTTTCAGATCATCTCCACAAAAGAAGTCCTAAAGCTGCTACGATCTAGCCTCGAAAGCACTAGCCCCGGAGCAGACAGGATGGAACCTAAACTCCTGAAAATTGCAGCCCCACTTATTGCCTCCCCCGTAACAAAAATCTTTAATCTATCGATATGTCATGGCTCTGTCCCAAACATCTGGAAGATAGGTAAAATAACTCCCATCCTTAAGAAAGGGGACCCTAAAGACATGTCAAACTACCGGCCTATAGCCATTCTTTCAGTCCTTGGTAAGATCTTTGAAAAAATAGTAGCAATGCAAACTTCAGACTATCTACAGAAATACAACCTTCTGTCTAGCTCCCAACATGGTTTCCAAAGGCCATGCACTACACCACAGCTATACTAAAACTCACAAATGATATTCTGTTGGTATGGAGGCTGGCCTCCTGACAGGAGCTATTTTCATTGACCTTCAAGGCGTTAGATCTGGTAAATCCCTCCTTCTCCTCCCCAAACTTTCCTCACTGGGTTCTCTGCCGACACAGTTGACTGGTTCGACAACTACCTAACCAACAATATGCAGGCAGTAGTCTTCAACTCTGCTGTCTCTCTCTCTCCTGTGCAGATGGGAGTTCGGGCAAGGCTCTGTACTAAGCCCATTACTTTTCTCTATTTTTTATAAATCACCTTCCTCTCTCGGTTCCTGGCTGTTCATCCTTACTATGTAAGATGATCTGGTCATCTACCATAGCGGAAGAAACAACTTGGATATTAACCTTTCCCTAACTGAAGACTTCCACTGCATTCAAACCTGCCTAAGTGATAACTATTTGGTACTTAATGAGAGCAAAACTCACTCTATGCTGTTTGGCTCTCCTGCCCGACTCAAACTGGCTCGTAATTCCTTCCAGATCCGAAGCGCAAATGGCTCCATGGTAGTAAGTACCAGCTCTTTCAAATACTTGGGCATCCTTCTTGATGAATCCCTTGACTTCGACCTCCATATCACTTCCACTTGCAAGTCCATCAATGCAAAAATTGGGGGGGCCTACCGTACAAGCTATGTGCTCACGTCATCTGCCAGGCTTGCTGTGGCTCAAGGAGTTCTGCTTCCAGCCCTGACATATGGCTCAGTCACATTCCTAGGTGCTTCAAAATCCTTGGTCCTCAGATGGGACACCACCTACAACAGCATCTGCCGCTATGCCTCCCGGGCGCCGTGTCTCAAACACCACTGTCAGCTTTATGCTGACCTCAACTGGCCTAGTCCTCAGCCCAGCGGCACCTATCTTTCGGCTCTCTACTACACAGTATCTACAGCTTGGGTCTACCTGGACCTCTACGCCTTACTTCTGTACTCTCAAACCTCCGTCCTATGGTCTCCAATGAATGGCAACACCCCTCTTTTTATCCCCAGATGTAAAACCACTATAGACGCCTTGAGCTTTCTCCTACCTAGCACCTAAAAGCTGGAGCTATTCCACAAAATATTCAGCAAGCCCCCACCCATGCCCACTTCAAGAATCTCCACCGTCAACATCTTCTGGCTTCTAACCCCTGTACATGTTTCCGGCCGTCCTAGCTCACTCTTCGCTCCGCTACCTTTCCACCCTACTTACCCTCCCTCTCCTACCCCCTCTACCCCTGTCTCTTTACCTTATCTCTCCCCTTCTAAAACCTTACGTCATCTGATGGCACTTACTTTTTACTTTGAACCTATTAGCATTAACATTGTTATACATGGTCTAGGTTGCTGTATTGCTTTAGTCTAACTGGGACTACTTTGTTGAATACGTTAAACAATCTATATGTCCCACACTGTTTGCATTTGTCCTACTGCCTACTTTGTCCTTGTGCTGCGTCACATTGTACTTGTCATGTGTTTCCTTTGTATACTCCCGGGTCGTCTAGCGCACCCACCCGGTAACCAAAAGCAAATAAAATAGATATTAAACTCGACACACACTTCACACTGTTGCAAACTAACTGTTAGACTTTAAAAACAATCCTACTATGGCCATGGCTCACTGGGTGGGGGAACAGGCAATAAATAGCAATACATAAAATTAACAAGTAAATGAAATCTCTCTAACCCAAGTTCACTTCATTCACAATCACACCCCAGGCAAAATGATAGCTGTACATGCCAGTCCCAGTCTGTCCCTCCCAGAGTCCACAAGCAGCCAGCACACAGCATCTCTCCCTCCTGAATGTGGGGGCTGTGGGATTCAAACCCAGGTCTCCAGATTTGCAACTCAGAGCCTTATACCACTGCGCTATATTGCCTCCTTCCAGGGCTCTACCACCCTCTCAGTGAGGTAGCACCTCCTTGTTTCCCCCCTCAGCCTTCCCCCATTCAGCCTCATTAAGTGTCCTCAGGTGACCCCTACCTCCCTCAGCTGAATCACCCCTTCAAGGCTTACCTTATTCATTCCCTTGAGATATTCTGAAAACCTCCATCATATCCCCCCCCATTCCATCTCTCCTCCAGCGAGCACAGGTTGAGCTCCTCCAGTCTCTCCACAAGGGCCCCCCCAAAAGTCCCAGTATCATTCTGATCGTTCTCCTCTAGACCCTGTCCAGAAAAGCAAAGCAACCTCTTTAAATCACAAGTTTATTATAAGGAAAAGAAATTAAATAAAAATAAACAGTGCTTTACTAAGATGCATGCATCCTACTCCAAACGACAGTAACTTACTGTATGTACCCATTGTACAGAAGTGTGTGCAGTTATAATGTACAAATGCCATGACTACAAACAGATTGATGGAATACCTTTATCTGTTCATAATATCAAAGGAATGAGTAATTATATTTCTTTCAGAGTCAGAGGGTACAAGCATGTATACACACACACACACACCTTTATCTCTTCTTAGAACAAGCTCGGACCAATTATCTCAGCATAAAATAAAATTCAAATATGAACTTGGCACAATCTGCAAGCAAACCAAATGTTTTTCTGCAGTAGCAGACATACTTTAAAGCCCTTTAAAGCCCTGCATGGCCTGTCCCCCATAGGCCTATCCAACTCCATTCGCCGTACTGCACCGACCCTGATCACGCGCAGCTCGTCAAGAGCTACCCTAGTTCTTCCGAGAGCCAGGACCTCACAAGGTCAGAGGGCATTCCCCTACCGTGCGCCCCACTGGTATAACTCCCTCCCTGCCAGTGTCTCAAACTCTCTAACCTTAGCTTGCTTTAAGCCCAGGCTCAGAAACTTCCTGCTTAGCTCTCGCAAATGCAACTGCCGCTAGCCTAGTGTAAAAATATATATATATATATATATATATATATACTCTGTTTGACAATGCTCACTGAGCGGCTCCCCCCTTCCTTTCCCTACTTTTCCTCCTCCCTATCTCCTCCCTTCTACCCCCACCAGCTCTCCCCCGACCATAAGTTTTGCACCTTTTGTTATCTTTTGCTCATTGAGAGTTGTACTGTATTGTAACAAAACTGTAATTGAACTGTAACTTTTTTTGTTTTAAGTACTGTGTCCCTTGTACTACTGTTCTGATGTCCTCTTTGTGACGAGGTACCTTTGTAAATGAGCCTCTGGCTCAAAGGTTTCTAAACTGATGTTTAACTAAATAAATAAATAAATAAATACTTCAGTGAAGTATTTAAAGTTAGAACTGAAAATACCTTTACGGAACTCAACATTGTATTTTTTTTTTTTGGGGGGGGGGCATGTTAACAAGATCATCCAATACATAATTGAATCATTGACACAGCTAGAAGCACATTGTCCCTGCTCATTATGTCGTTAATAAGAAAAATAGAAATATATTAAACAAAATATGCAAAACATTGCAGAACCCTCCATCTTAACATGAGCCCCCCAATCCTACAGTGTCAATTTCCATGAAGGCATGTACAGTGCAATCGTAAATGCTAGTATACCCCCCCAAAAAAATTAAGATCAAAATTGACATTTACTGTATAATAATAGCATCAGTTATATAAACACCACCAGCCTGAGCCTACCTCAGAGAAACTCTGCTGCTTGCTCCTGAAGATAATCTGACACAAACAGTGTGCAGCTGAGATTGAAGAACACTGGCAGTCTAGGGCTCAAAAAGTGTCCGAGGTCCTGGTTCTCTCTGTCAGCTGGTGAGAGTAGGGCTGGTCGGTTGGTATGGCTAGAGATCCAGATGATAACTGTATTCTTCCTCTTTCTTCAGTTCTTCTTCTTCCCATTGGTAAGTCAGTCAGGTGATCAAAATCTGATGCCTGGCTGAATAGGGCTTTTCAGCCCCAATTTATAAGGAAAAGGAGCCAAGTGTGCCCTTTGTTTTCTTTTCCCACTGCACATTTGCATTAATGCAGACGTTGTGATAGGCTCTTCTAAATGAACTAATCACAAACCTGGCCTGCCTCCCCTACTTCGATTGGCAGGATTACACTTTTGGGGCTCTGATTGGTGGACTTTTAAGCCACTTTCTGAACTCAAGCTGTCTGCTGCTGCTGCTTAGTGCTCCCTTTGAAACTCCTCAGTTTAGTAGCAGCAGGCAGCTTAGAGCAGTGCATCATGTATGCTAGCCAGGGTCCAACTGTGGCACAGATAGCGCGGGTGCTGCCACCGGCAAAGTGTATCTAGACTGAGCGTCAGTGACCTTCACGTCTGCTGTTCCATCTAGAATTGGTGCTGAGCCTGAAGTGAAAACTACCAAGAAAGAGTGGTTTAAAAAAATGCTGCCTGAGGAAGGGATGCATTGTAATTGTAGGCTCGCAAAAAGCAAAGCTCCTGGCGCCGCGCGGCTCCTCGTATCAGTCACGCGGCAGCAGCCCAGATCTGGTGTAGCATAGCGCATACTGGATCAGTCCCAAGACTCCACTGTGTCCCAGACTCAACAAAATGAAAAACCCAGCAAACCCTAGAGCTGAAGTAGGTGCTTGCTTAGCAGCCGGGCCCTAAATGCAGGCTGCAAATAACCTGAAGGAGGAGGAGGGAGTGATAGAAATCTGCATTGCTGGCTTGCTTATCTGTGGCAGGAGGGCTTGTGTGTATATTGTTTTTGTATTCAAAAGTGCCTCTTCAAAGTCGCCGAACAGGCTGCAGCGTTGATTTATGGAGTGAGCTGCGAGGATATCGCTGGCTCGTGCTGTAGGGGGCACGCTTTACTTGTGCTGTGCGGGGGTCGGGATGGCATGATTTACAAACTGGGGGTGGGAGAAATCTGCAATGGTGGCCGGTTCCAAAGTCGCGCTACTTTCCATAGTGTTTTTTTTGTTTGTTAGGGAGTGAGTTGGGGGGGGGGTAGGTTGACTCTCGCTGCAGCGGGCGGTGGCATGACTTAATTACAAACTGCACCACCGACTACTGGAGCATGATTTGTCCTCCCCTTAATCTGGCCAGTGGCCCTGGATGCAGACACGCCTCCCGAAAAGGCCTTTCGGTCCGTTGCAAGTTGCAGCTTGCCAAAGGAGGAGGCTACGGCGCTATGTTAGCGCAACTGAACAGAAAAAAAAATCAAACTTTTTGGACTTGAGACACGGGGCACGAACCGAGGCACAGCATTTTTGACAAGGGCACATGTCCTGGTGTGCCCCGGTGTAGCGCCACCAGTGATCAGATGTCTGTTTTTTGAAAAAGCATAATTTCAGTTTTTTTTTCCAAATGATAAAACAAGATGGCAGTACTCATGACTTAATCATTTTCCCCACAGACATCAAAAATATTTTCTCATGAAATAAAAATGGCTCATGACCAGAAATGCTTTAGTTGCACCAGACAGCTATCCTGAAGACTGTACCGAGTGTGCTTAGAAGCCTCATTTTAAACCTTATAACTTGAGAACAGATTGATATTTTCTCATGAAACCTTCAAAAGGCATACCTTTGGACCGAGCTGCTTCTGCCCTCTGCCCAGAAAATTTTGGTATGAAATTTCAAACTGTTTTTGCTCTACAGGTAAGCAAAAATATGGCCCCAAAGTGCATTTTTTAATAGTTTTTTTCCAATCTGGATGAGGGACAAGCGTCTGTCACAAAACTTGATACTGTATTTCCTCAAAATAGAAGCCACCCTCTATTACAAGCCGCATGGAAAGAAAGATTTGCAATAGAAACCTCCCTGTCTTAGAATCATGGCTTGTAATTGGCAGTACTGCTGAGTTTAACCTTCTCTCAGCCCACCCTCTGCCAGCCCTCCCACTAGTAACATCTATTAGCCTACACACTACCAGTCTGGATTTCACAGTGCTGAAGTAATTCTGGCTCACATAAGGTTTATTAATATTTACCAACATGAATGCAAAATTTGCTGGTACTAACATTTCAGCATCTGCTTCAGTCACTTACCAGTCTAACCTGCCCTCACCCAGACCTCCCTCTACACCCCCCAGCCCACACAATTCCAGATGACTAAACTAAACAAAACCAGATTGCTAAACTGCACAAAAATAACTAAAAAGTAAACAAAACCAGAATAAACAAAAACTGATCAAAACTGCAGCTGCTTGGATGGTGAACACTGGAACCACGTGGTACGCTGACTCACCAATCATGACAATGTCACTGTTATAACTCATGTTATTGTTAATTTTAAGTGCTGCACTACTTAGTAAAGCCAAAGTAAATCTAAATGTAATCATCATTAAAGGCATCTACTGGGATTAAAGAGGTAAAGGAGAGATTTCTTTTGAGTGCTTTCCTTTTTGTCTCCTCACAATCAGGACAGCTTTTGAAGCGTTTTCAAAAGAAGCCACCTCCGAGTAGAAGCCATGGCAAAAACAGTTGATTACTAATAGAAGCTGCAACTTCTGTTCACAGAAGAATGGTACATTGCAAGAACTTGCCACCTGGCCCGCATGTGCAAAGGTTCATGCAATTTCATTGAATTGTGCCAAAGTTATTAATTGTAAAAATCAGCATTGAACATTAAAGTGCCAGCTCAACCCATGCTCAGAAGGCAACTTTTTAAAACCTTATAACTTGAGAACCAATCACAGTCAAACCCATTGAAGTGATCAGATAAGTGAATAATCCAGTTAAGTGAATAAAATCTTTAAATCCTGATTCCTTTCCTATCTATTGACTGTTGAATAAAGCTGCATGTTGAAGTGCATATTATTTTTTGCTATTTTCTGCCTCTTCTGACAGCTCCAAAATACCTCCTACTTAGGGAGTCCCTCTCTTCCTGCTGTCCAGACAATAGACTGCAATTAACACTCTGCAATTAGCACTCTGAGCTGGTGTTAATAATTGCTCAGTGTGAGGTGTAAAAAGTAGTTTCCTGCCTTTTGAATTTACATACTAACATACTATTTGCCAGCAGATTAGGCCTTATGGTCTATCGAGTCTGCTCGAACCTAGATCCTTAGTTGGGTGCCGAGACCCTCCCATCCCTTGTGCTCCAGAAACCCCTATCATCCATCCCCACCCCCCACCCCGGGACAGGCCATCATCTGATACATCCCCTTTCTGTGTCTGTCCCACCCTCTCTTAAAACCCTCCACTGTGGATCTCTGAACCAGCTCACCAGGCAGTGCATTCCAAGGGTCCACCACTCTCTCAGTGAAAAACCTCCTCCTCTTTTCCCCCCCTCACCCTTCCACCTTCCAACTTCAAACCATGCCCTCTGGTGATACCTTCCTGCTTTAGTCTAAAGATCCCCTCCATGTTTACCCATTTATTCCCTTGAGGTACTTGAAGACCTCAATCATGTCCCCCCTGTCTCTCCTCTCCTCCAATGAAAACAGGCAGAGCTCCTCAAGTCTGTCCTCATAAGTTAAATCCCCTAGCCCTCGTATCATCTTTGTTGCCTCCTCTGTACCCTCTCCAGGGCTGTATGTCCCTCTTCAAGTGTGGTCTCCAGTACTGTACACAGTACTCAAGGTGTGGTCTAACCAGTCCATTGTACAGCGGCAGAATCACTTCCTTGCTCCTAGAGGTGATCCCCCTTACGATGCATCCCAACATCCTGTTTGCCTTGCTAGCTGCTCTCCTGCACTGCTCAGAGTTATTCATACATGTATCCACCATGACCCCTAGGTCTTTTTCCCCTATTGAGGCTTCCAGCGCCTCCCCTCCCAGGGTGTACCTGTGTTTAGGGTTTCCCCGACCAAGATGCAACACCTTGCACTTGGTGATATTGAAATTTAATTTCCATGTGTGAGCCCAGCTTTCCAGGGTGTCCAGGTCCCCTTGCAGGGCCAACCTCCCCTCTTCTCCCTCAACTACTGCTCCCATCTTGGAGTCATCCACGAAGAGACTCATTTCACACCCTATACCATCCCTGATGTCCGATATGTATGCATTAAACAGGATTGGACCCAGGACCGAGCCCTGTGGTACCCCACTACCAACCTCTCTCTGGGTTCGAGGCTCCCCACAGACCACTACTCTCTGAGTGCGTCCAGCTATCCAGTTTTCAATCCATCTGACCATCAAAGGGCCTACTCCTAACCCCATCAGTTTCTCCACCAGACCATTGTGGGGGACAGAGTCAAACGCCTTGCTGAAGTCCAAGAATAATACATCCACAGGCTTACCCCTGTCCAGTTCTGATGTTACCCATTCATAGAACTCCACAAGGTTGGTTTGACATGATCTACCTGGCACAAACCCAAAATTTGACACGGCCAATGATGTCTGACAGTGGTCTCCACACTCAGCAGGCAAAGAATGCTCTCCTTCATCCTTACTGTAAATATTGAGCTTACCTTTCATGAAAAGATAAAGATAAAGCTCCCCGCATGCTGGCTTTCCCCATGGCAACGCAGTCAGAGGTCGATCATTGGTATCATATCTGCCAACTCAGAAAAAAACATACACTTGAGTCCACACAGTGCTTGTCCAGATCCAGATATGTGATGACATTCACATATTCGGACTGTCCCATACAGTATGCACTACAAGCCTGTTGGTCAACACCATGGACCAATAGGCTTACATCGCATACTGAAAGCTGTCATTTAGGGGCGGCGGGCGGTATGCGGGTGTATGCACGCCGCCACTGGCGACGGGGAGGCTGGGTGGGCTGGGATCCTGTGGGTGGGGGATGGGGTTACCACTGGACCACCAGGGATATTAGATTATGTATTGTATAGAGATCGGGGGCAGAGCGGTGAGGGGGGCATCACTGGAACACCAGAGATATTAGATTATTTATTGTACTGCAATCGGGGTGCAGAGCAGTGGGGGGGGCACCACTGGACCACCAGGGATATTAATATGTGTATTTTACAGGGATGGGGTACAGAGCAGAGAGGGGGATCCACAGGACTACCAAGGATATTTCATCGCTACACCAGACAGCGATCAGAGAATCAGGATATGGAGGGGGTACCACTAGACTACCAGGGCAGTTGTTGCACATACAGTGGTAGGATAGGTGCTACAAGTGGGAGGGGGGTACCACTGGACTGCCAGGGACAAGATGGGTGCTTGTGGACAGTGGTCTTGCCTGGTGGGTGGCCACCCACGTCTGGCAGCTGCTGTGTTGCGCCCTGCAGTACAGCAGCCTGCCTATGGGTGGCCAGCATTTGAGCCAGATTTTTCTGGCTCAACTTTGTGCCCCGGTCTGCGGCGCATCTGGGGGTTGTGCCAGCAGATGCACCGCACATCCCGGGCTGAATATCGGGATGTGCTGCATATGCATGGGCACATCCCCTTCAGATGCACCGCATACATTACCAATGCGCCCCGGCACATTGGGACTTGCGCTCTGCAAGTCCCCCTGTTGAATATTGCATTGGAGCGCACTGTGGGGTTGCGCCAGCGCAACTTGATTGTGCCAGGTACAACCCCTTTGAATATCTAGCCCAATGTATTTTTAAGCTGAAAGCATACATAACCTGAAAAAACTCTCTAGAATACAGATTGAATGCAGTTTAAAGGGAAAAACCTTGCATTACATCTAAGAGAGTTTGTAAAACTAATTGAAGGTAAATGTGGTATTTCACACCTTACTAACATACTAATTGCCAGCAGATTAGGCCTTACGGTCTATCAAGTCTGCTCGAACCTCAGATCCCATGTTGGGAACTGAGGCCCTCCCACCTTTGGGTTCCGATACCCCTTTCTGTATCTGTCCCACCCTCTCTTGAAGCCCTCCACCATGGAAATCTGCACCAGCTCACCAGGCAGTGTGTTCCAAGGATCACCACCCTCTCAATGAAAAACCTCCTCCTCTTTCCCCCTCATCCTTCCTCCTTCCAACTTCAAACCATGCCCTCTGGTGAGACCTCCCTCCTTTAGTCTAAAGATCCCCTCTGAGTTTACCTTATTTATTCCCTTGAGGTACTTGAAGACCTCAATCATGTCCCCCGTCTTTCTCTTCCTCCAATGAAAACAGACCGAGTGCCTCAAGTCTGTCCTCATACGTCAACTCCCCCAGTCCTCAAATCATCCTGGTAGCCCTCCTCTGTACCCTCTCCAGGAGCTGTATGTCCCTCTTCAAGTGCAGTCTCCAGTACTGTACACAGTACTAAAGGTGTGGTCTAACCAGACCATTGTACAGCAGCAGAATCACTTCCCTGCTCCTAGAGGCAATCCTCCTTACAATGCATCCCAACATCCTGTTTGCTTTGCGAGCTGCTTTCCTGCACTGCTCAGAGTTATTCATACATGCATCCACTGTGACCCCTAGGTCTTTTTCCCCAGATGAGGCCTCCAGCGCCTCCCCTCCCAGGGTGTATCTGTGTTTGGGGTTTCCCCATCCAAGATGTAACACCTTGCACTTGGTGGTATTGAAATTTAATTTCCGTGTGTGGGCCCACCTTTCCAGGGTGTCTAGGTCCCCTTGCAGGGCCAACTTCCCCGCTTCCCCCTCAACTACTGCTTCCAACTTGGAGTCGTCAGCAAAGAGACTCATCTCACTCCCTATACCTACCCTGATGTCAGATATGTATGCATTGAACAGGATCGGTACCAGGACCGAGCGCTGCGGTACCCCACTACCAACCTCTCTAGGGTTCAGGAGCTCCCCACCGATCACTACTCTCTGTGTGCATCCAGCTAGCCAGTTTCCTATCCATCTGACCATCAATGGGCTCACTCCCATCCCCGTCAGTTTCTCCACCAGTCCTTTGTGGGGGACCGAGTAAAAAAAGCCTTGCTGAAGTCCAAAAATATTACATCCACAGGCTCCCCCCTGTCTAGTTCTGATGTTACCCATTCGTAGAACTCCACAAGATTGGTTTGACACAATCTACCTGGCACAAACCCATGTTGTCAACTATCCAGCCCTCCCTCCTCCTCCAAGAACACCCCCAATTGTTCCTTTAATATACTCTCCATTATTTTTCCCACCACTGAAGTCAAACTGATTGGTCAATAGTTACCTGGTACTTCCCTCTTCCCCCCTTTATGGATTGCCACCACATGCACCTCACGCCAATCCCAAGTACCCTCCCTGTCTCAAGCGACCTGTTGAAGAGCTCTGCCCGGGGAGCGGCCAGTACGTCTGCCAACTCCCATAGTACTCTTGGATGAATGTTATCTGGCCCAGGTGATTTCTCTTTCTTCAGGGCCTTAAGGGCTTGCCACACCCGTTCGGTGGAGATAGCCTCATCCGTCCCCCCATCTTGCTTGCCTTTCTATCCTTGTCCTGGTGTGAAATCCCAGGGGTGCCTTTCCCTCCCTTATGCTCCCTTTCTGTTACTCCCCCAATCCCACACACTACCGCTTCTATCCTCCTCGTGCCTTGCTTAGTAAATATCCCATCCCCCTCCCTAGTGAACACTGAGGCGAAGTACTCGTTTAATACCTCTGCTTGCTCCCTCGCCTCTTCCACCCACCCATCATCTGATCTCAGTCTGCCAAGTGGGCCCACAGTTTTTCTCTGCTCCCAATGTACCGGAAAAAAACTTTTCCCCTCCCTGAATCCCTGTGTAGCCGCTGCTCTTTCTGGACTTTGCCCCCCGCACCATCCGGGTGACTTTTCTAGAAGCAAGGCAATTTGACATTTCATTTCCCTTTCCCCTCTCATTGTTTTGTATTTTTTGTAGGCAGCCTTCTTCTCCCTGACCGCTACCTAAATTTCACTGATCCACCAGCACGGTTTATGTGACCTTGCTCCCTTGTGCTTCACCTTAGCGCAGGTCCTGACTGCCTCATGAAGTCCCCGGTTTATGACCTCCCATCTCTTTTCCACATCTGTCATTGTTGTAATCCCTTTCATGTGATCCTTGAGAATATTTCCCATGCCCATAAAGTCTGCTCCCTTGAAATCCATGGCCAGTGTCCTAGATCTCTCCCCCCCTCCTCCCCCCATGCTAATTTGAAACCAGACAGTATCGTGGTCGCTCCCAGTTAGGGGATCCTCTACAACCAGGTCCCTTACCAGATCCCCATCCGCCATAACCATGTCCAGAACATGTCCCTCCCTCATGGGCCCCAACACATGCTGTGTTAAGAACACATCCTGGAAGCCGTCCAGTAGCCTCTGCTCCATGGCCACCTTACAGGACATGGTTCCCCAGTTTGTACCTGGCATATTAAGGTCCCCCATCAACACCACTCACTCCCCTTTTGGTCCGCACTGGGCACTAATGTTGTCCAGCAGACCATCCTCCAGGACATCACCCAACCTGGGGGGGCCTATATACTACACCCAGCTTAACCTTACCTCCTGCCGGGGTTCGTAAGGTGACCCATAAGGCCTCCACGTTTCCCTCTGCCTCTTCTGCCTTAACAATTTCTATGCCCTCTCTAATGTACATA
Source organism: Neoceratodus forsteri (assembly GCA_016271365.2). Lineage (NCBI taxonomy): Eukaryota > Metazoa > Chordata > Ceratodontiformes > Ceratodontidae > Neoceratodus > Neoceratodus forsteri. The sequence continues at coordinate 544,342,248 of CM028129.1, forward strand.
GCCACTCCTCCCCCTCTGCCCTCCTTTCTGTCCTTCCTAAGCATAGTGTACCCTTCACATTTAGGTCCCAGTCGTGGTTATTGTTGTGCGTTTCGTGACTGCTGCCACATCGCCCCCGCCCAGACAGCATGGCCTGGAACTCAGGTAACTTGTTGCCCAAGCTCCTGGCATTTATTAACCCACCCCCACCCCTTATCCCTGATCCCTTTGTAGAACCCACCTGGGTTCCTTGTGCCTCAGCCACCACCTGCTCCTCCTGGAACCTCCTCCCCCTGACTGTTTTCCCCCCTCCTCCCCTTGGGTTTGAAGACTACTCCCCTCATCTGGAGGAGAGGGCCTCAGGCCAGCCCCTCCCTTGTCCCTCCTCCCCTCACAAGTTTAAACCCCACCTTTCTTGAATGTAGTCCGCCACCCCCTGTTTTAGGATTTCCTTCCCCAACTGGGTAAGGTGAAGCCTGTCTTTGGCGTACAATCCCTTATCCTCCCAAACTCCCTCCCAGTTACCTAACACCCCGACCCTCTTTCTTTCCCCCTCTTCCTGAGCCAGTCATTTACCTCTGTGATCTTCCTTTTGTTCTCCACTGAGGCCCTAGGTACTGGCAATATTTCCAAAAAGGAAATGTTGCAACCATTATCCCAACAGATTCTAGCAGGTTCTTGGAACCTAGCTTGGATTTCCAACACATTGTGCCCCTCTATATCGTTAGTCCCCAAGTGCACCAGGAAATCCGGTTTCCCTCCACAATCCCTTACCAGCTCGTACACCATGAACTTTGCTCTGTGCACCGTCAGCCCAGAGATACTCACTATCTTCACCTGGCTATGGCATCCCACCCCCTGTCCCTCCCAATGGATACCCTTAATCATTGAGTCACCTAATAACAAAACCTTAACACCGCCATCCTCCTTGTGGTTACTTCCACTATGCGCTCTCAACCCCCCCCCTTGATCTGTGATCCCAATTTCATGGGAGTCTTCCTGTCTTATTAAGAGAGACCTTCTTGCCACCCTCCCCTTTTTGCCTCCCATAACATTTTGCCCACTCAACTCAGACCCCCCTTGTATAGGTGTCCCCTTAATCCCACTCATTTCCAGGCCTTTTATCTTGGCCCTGATCATATCTCCTTCCCCCACACCATCATCCTCTCCCCTTATAATGGTACCCCTGCCTCCAGAGGCCTCCTGTGGGTCCCATTCACCTAGGGGCCCCATCCATGGTACGGACCCCCCTCCTGAAGTAGGGTCCCACCCACACCTCCTTGTCTTCTATAGTCTCTCCAGTCGTGCTCTCCTCCCTAATTTCTGCTATATGTTGCATCTCCCCTTTCTGCTTCACGTTGAAGTTTCCCCTTCTCCCCCTGGGACTATTTCTATCCCTTCCTTTTCCTACCTGCGATGCCCTATGGTTTTCCGACTCCCTTCCCTTGGCCTCTGTCCCAGTTTCCTCATTTCCACTGACCCCTTCCTCCCCCTCTAGGTTGCTTAGCAGCTCAAATTTATTATGACACTCTATGCCAACCTCCATTAAATGACCTAAGTTTCCCCCAACTGCCCCTCTAAGCTGCACTGTTTCTCCCCACTTGCCCTATCCACCTTAGGAGCTCCCTTCCCCTGTCTGCTCTTCTAGTCTTCCCCCCAACAGCCTCTCCAGACTCTTCCCCCTCCACTCTCTTTATTTTTGAAATGTACACCCCATAAGTTTTCCCCTAAGTGTCAACATCCCTATCCAGGGGCCCGCTATCCCTAATATTCCCCCTCCTACGTGCTGTAACGTGACCTGCCCTAGTTTTTGGGCTCTTGCCCAGCCTCCCCTCATCCCCACCCTCTGCTGTCCATAACCCCACCCCTTATCCTTGGTCCCCCCAAGTCCCCCAGCTTACTCCTTAACCAAAAACTTCCTCCTGATCTGAGGTAGCTGTCTACAGAGTGGCAGCCTCCCTCTGTCCAGGCCCACTTTAGAATTATTGCCAACCCACAGCCTGTGCATCCTACAACCCTTCCAAAGATGCCTGCTGTGGTGGAAAGAGGCCAGCCTGTTTGTCCTCCTCTATTCATTGTGGGCCCCTCCCCCTTTTCCCAATCCACACCCCCTGGAATACTACCCCTTCTACCCCTCCAAGTGGCCATACTGGGGTATCCTAGGTCAGTCCTATTCACTTCAACATACAGCCCAGATCTAAATAGTCACTTAGACTCTATCTGATGATACAGGATAACAGGCTTCTAAAAGAGACACTTAATCACTAATTGAAAATACAGAATAAGCAGTGCTAACTTCGAAGTAGCTAACAGCTCAGCCAGATTTCATTACAATGTTCCAAAACAAAGCTATCACTGTGGGAACCAGTCCAGAGCAGCAGACACAAGGTCAGAAGTATCAGATTCAATTTGCAGTCACAATAGGATCGGTCCAGCAGGATTAGTGGGAGGGGATATAGCGCATTTAAGAGGAGGAGGAGGGAACGGGGTGGTTGGGTGGGAAGAATTTAAAGTTCTGCAGTTCCTTTCAGCATCAGGGGAGGTCCGCCTTGCCAGTTACCAGTGCCTCTACCCTGAGGAGGTTCCTTTCCGTTGTGCCTGTTGCAGGGGGAAGGGACCCGCAGCACTGGGTCTCCCTCACAGACCACCAATGTAGCAGGTAGCAGTCCAGAAATTTGAGCTGAACTCGGCGTAGCTCAGAGCGTCTTTGTGTCCAAGCTGCTCGAGGATCACTGGTATCAGCACCAATGCCTACCAAGGGCCTTTTTTGAATTTGGCACTCTCGATGAGTTCAACAAAGGCTGCTGCTGTGGTTTAAACTCTAGGTGGAGATCTCGTCGCAACACAGAGGCTCCCGCTGTGGTTCGAGATCTCCAGTTCTCTACCTTTAATGTTCTGCAGTTCCTTTTGGCATAGAGGGAGGTCCGCCTGGCCAGTTACCAGTGCCTCTAGCCCAAGGAGGTTCCTTTCTACTGCACCCACTGCAGGGGGAAGGGACCCATGGCACTGGGTTTCTCTCACAGACCCCCAATGTAGCAGGTAGCAGTCCAGAAATTTGAGCTGAACTCGGCATGGCTCGGAGCATCTTTATGTCCAAGCCGCTCAAGGATCACTGGTATCAGCACCAATGACTACCAAGGGCCTTTTTTGAATTTGGCACTCTCGGTGAGTTCAACAAAGGCTCCCGCTGCGGTTTTAATGCTAAGTGGAGCTCGTCATAACACGAGCTCCCACTGCGATTCGAGATCTCGGTTCTCACCTTTAATACCAGTTCCCTTCGGCGTTGGGGGAGGTCCACCTGGTCAGTTACCAGCGCCTCTACCCTGAGGATGCTCCTTTCCATTGCGTCTGTTGCAGGGGGAGGAGACCTGCGGCACTGGGTCTCCCTCACAGACCTCCGATGTAGCAGGTAGCAGTCCAGAAATTTGAGCTGCAACTTGTTTTGTTGAATCCTAAGAAAGCAGACAGGCATACTGTGCAGTCTAAAGGATGTTGACAGACCATGTTCTCATATGCTAACGCAGCTTCCAGGCACAATGAAGTTTCAACAACCAGAAAATGGAGACCCCCAGGTTAGTTACAGGGACTTTTTAAGTTTTCTTGTCAGTTACGCTGTTCGTTGGTTGCACCTGTTTCCCTGTGTGGCCTCTGTATTGGTTTTGACATGCACAGACATATTTTCTGGGAATACCTGAAGCTGAATGCTTTCTTGACAGAGATGACAACGATTCTGAAACAAAAGCTGGACTGTCTATGCCCAAGAGACTCACAGATGTTGCTACTCTGACCGACCCAAGCTCTTTATATTCAATGTACAAATAGTCACAGTAAAGAAAGCTATCAGGCTGGCCCTCCAGTAAAACACAAATGACTAGATGTGGTAATACATATATACAAAAAGGAGATGATTACTTTTCTAACACAGAACTGACCTCGAGCTTTCCAAAATTTTTGACTTTCTTAGGTCATGCTCATGAGTACAGAGGCCCCAGAATTTTATTCCAGGAGATCTCTACTCTAGCAACGCGATAAGCACATGAAAAGTGACAAAAACCAAAGGGATGGGCTAACACATTATAATAACTGGTGATCCTTGTTATCAACTCGTTTTCGAGTACTGTAAAAAGTCGCATCAACCCGCAGGTTGATACGAAAAAAGTCGTATCAACCCGACTTTTACAGCCTCGCGCCAAGAAGCCTGCAGCACTCGCATTCCATAGTAAATAGATTCAAAATAATAACAAAAAGCTCGCACTTCCTTACTAGTAGGCAGGCCCCCCATGCTAGCACGTTATGTGATGTCATTCCTTGAATGGCGTGGTGATGCCTGGCTATAAAGCATGAGCGTTTTATCTCGCTTCTCCTCTTACAGTTAATTGTTATATTGAATTGTGTTTAGTGCCAGTTATTATAAAAAATAAAACATTATGTATGGAGTAGAAATGGAGTTTTTTTTCCCACCCTCGTTGTGTGATAATAGCAAAACCTCTCGAGCTTCGCTCTCGAGGTTCATATATTATCGCACAACTTGGGTGTGTAAAAAAACTCCATATCAACTCCATACATATGCATTATTCTCTATGTATTGATCACAGTTTTGCTGTAATATGCCCACTAGAAATACGAACATATGAATCTGCCAGCAGAAACAGGCCTTACGATCTATCAATTTAGTCTGCTTGAATGCGCAGCTAGCACCCTTATATTTCAGCTGACCCACCACCATCATCTTTACCCCTTTTTGCACCCTGTCCCATGCCCTTTTAAAACTGTCCACTGTGCTACAGGATACCACCTCTTTGGGTAGAGTGTTCTGTTTCTCCACCACCCTCCCTGTGAAAAAATGTCTCCTCATCTCTCTCCGATCTCTTCCACCCTCCAACATGAGACCATGCCCTCTGGTGTCCATTCCTCTCCTCAGCTTAAATATCCCTTCTGTGCCTATTTTGTTAATCCCCTTCAAATATCTGAAGGTCTCAGTCATATCCCCCTGATTCCTCCTCTCCTCCAGGGTGTACATATTTAACTCAGTCAGCCTGTCCTCATAGGTTTTGCCATCCAGCCCCTGGATCATCTTAATTGCCCTGTGCTGCACCTCCTCCAGCAATCTGATATCCTTCTTCAGAGAGGGACACCAGAACTGCATGCAGTACTCCAAATGTAGCCTGACTAGTGACCTGTAGAGTGGCAGGATCATATCCCTATTTCTGGAAGAGATTCCTCTCGTAATACACCCCAGCATCTTGTTGGCCTTAGCTGCCACCTTCCTGCACTAAGCTTAGTTGTTCATGTTACCTGTTATCTGTTATGATCACCCCTATGTCTTTCTCCTTCTCTTTGACCTCTGTCTGAACCCTCCCAGCTGGTAGCTCCTCCCCGAGTTCCTTGTTCCGAAATGCATAACATTGCACTTCTTCGCATTGAAGCTCAATTGCCACTTCTCCGACCACTCCTCCAGTTTGATCAGGTCCTCCTGTAGCCCCTGCCACCCCTCTGTGTCATCCACCACCACCCCTATCTTGGTATCATTTGCAAACAGACTGATCTTGCTCCTAACACCATGTGAGATATCCTATATGAATAACCCAAACAACACCCAGGACTGAGTCCTGTGGCACCCCACTTGTCACCGCCCTTGGGGAAGAGCGTGCCCTTCCCACCACCACCTGTTGCTGCCTCCCCTTCAGCCAGTTCATAGTTCAGTTCACCATCTTTATCCCTGCCCCCACATATTGCAACTTATCCCCCAGACTCCCATGAGGCACTGAATCAAAGGCCTTGCTGAAGTCTTAATACAGCACATCCACTGCATGGCCTTTATCCAGTTCCCGCGTTACTTAATCGTAGTAATCAATTAGATTAAAACTCATTTATATCATTAACCCCCCTCTCACTACCACCACCAATGGGACACTCATCTGCACCCGTCAATGTTTCTGTTACTTCATTAAAGGGCGCTGTTGTACATGCTACTGCTATTTCTCAAACTGCTTGTAGTTTAACATAGTGCTTTAAAAGAACAAAAGTGAAGTATCAGGAATAAGTGGTACATCCCACCAGCTATAATAAAATGGAACAGACCCCTCAATAACTGCCATGTGACATAAAATACAATATTTTAAAAAAAAGAAAGGATAAAGGACTTCCGGTGATGTCATGAGCTGAAAGACAGTGAGTCTGAGGATTCCGATATCCCAACCCAGTAAAACAAAGATTTTGCCTTCAAAACACTGAACAAGTGCAACCTGATATACATTATCTTCAACAAGAATGTCTAGCTGACAAAATAAAGGGGGTATGACTACCCCAGGTAGAAAACTTAAACAACTATTGATGAAAGGAAAATCAGGCACAAAATCCACGCGGCCGAGAGCATCCTGCTCACAGTCACCAGCCTCAGTTTCATCTATGGAGCCTGATATTGAGTTTGATGAGGAGGGAGAACTAGCAACGGCTATGGACCTGATCATTTAAAAAGTAATCAACACAGTACAGATGAATAAATAACGATATCCCGACAATCACAATCCTGAACAACATTATACCGATCCCATAATAATGAAATACAAAATGCCGAGTAGTACGATATCCTGAACCAAACATACCCGACAGTACTGCAGATGTCCAAAAGAAGTAACCTTATAACAGAATCTCCTGCTGAGTGCAGGGGGCTCCACCCCCTGTACCACTGTTATTTAAATATACATCCTCTGAGTCTGATGTACCTCGGAGTTAAGGAGAATATTCCTAAACTGCACAATTCAGCCCATGGTAACCTGTCAACAGGCAACAGCTGAAGCTTCACACACAGCTGACCGACGTCCCCATATCACCACAGTCATGGGCAAACCAATTAAAACACATAACCTAAAACAGTTAAAAGGAGACACCCAGTAGGTTCACTCCCCCTAGAAAACCCAAACTACACATAGGAGAGGGAACACAAGAATGAAGAAAGCAACATGGATAGCAAATGTAAAAGTACCGAACCAACAGAAATGGAGGTATGTAAGGTGGTGCCATCTAAAAAAGGGAAGGAAAAAATCAATGTAAAAGGCTACCTCCTGGTAGAAGAACGCAGCAGAGATAACAGCTTCTACTGGTGCTATGAGTACAGAAAATCAAAAAAATGCCTCGGTTGAGCAGTAACCCTCCTCATAAATGGCAAACACCACCTCAAAAAACAGAACGCACACAACTACACTGCCGATGCTACCAAAGCCCCTATAGCAAGGATGCTGGCAACCCTAAAAGCAAAGCACAATCATCCAACTGCCAGTCCATCACAACTAATACAGGACAGAGACAACAAGCATTAATTCCGAGCTAAGACAACACATCCCAACTGTAGTGCCCCAAAGTTGGGGGCACAACAGAAAGAAAATGGAAATGTGCCCAGCCTTATAAGGTGCCTAGTACAGTTTAGCAGTATCCCAGAAATGCCTAAGTGCCCAAGTTTTAGGTACATCAGCACAAGCATATTTTAAAATGAATGTAAATAACCTGAACTGCCAAGCAAATATTGCTGTGCCAGCACTGTGCCCAGGGTAGAATTTTGTGCTGAGATGCACATGTTCAGCATTCTGGTACCAGAATCAGAATGCAGAGTGTTGCTCTTTGAAAAATAAGCAGTTGTTAGAGAGAATCGTCGTGACTGTGGAGGAGAGAGGACACAGAAAGTGAGGAGGAATGAGAAGAGCTTGCCAGGAGGGCTGAAGCTGCCCCTGAGGACTTTCTTGTGTGCCCCTCTGCCTCCAGTCACTGAAGAATGCATACCTGAACATGCTGTTTGGTCTGTGGTGTTGTCAGACACCAGGAAAGTTGTTCTGTTTTCCCCCAGAAAGGGCTTGGTGCCCTGTTTATTAATTTTTGGTCCAAAAGTAAAGTTTTCGGACCCTCGGAGGCTGTGTTAGCAGTGCTGCATCCTTTGGTGCAGAGAAAAGCCGCTCAGCAGAATAGGAGACCTCGCAATGCCTCCAGTCATCTGGCTAATGCCTGCCCAAAATCCCTCCCACTTCCAGCAAATCTCCCTCCTCCTTACTGCAGCAGCTACACCTTGTACTGTGGCGGTGAGTGGGCGACAGCACAAGGAAGCGTGCTGACCACCAGGACTTTGTTTTGTTATAAAAGAAAAATTGTATTTAGCACTCTAGTGCTATCGCAGGGGTGGGACAGCCTAGGGACTGATGGCTCATTAGTATTAATTCATTCTGGGCATAGTGACACCCAAAGGGAGGGGCCAAGAGCAAAGACCCTAAGGGAAAGGGTTAAATTATTTAAATAAGAGGTGGGGCTTAGGTGGGACGGCCTAGTGATAGACAGCAAGGCCCAGCAGCATTTTACTTAATGGGGCAAGTCAGGCCCAAAAGTGCAATTTAAAAGGGGCCCACCCAAGAAAGGCCCAGGATTATAAAGGTGTTTGTTTAAAGGGACCCTGAGCAAAAGGATGGTCCAGATCTTAAAGGGGCTGTGCCACAGAGGAGACCAGTGCGCTACAAGGGCAAGACAGGCCCGCGTGTTTACATAGAGGGGCGAGTTATACCCACTGCTATTTAAAAGGGCAAGTTAGGCCTACTGCTATTTAAAAGGGCAGATTAGGCCCACTGCCGCTGAAAGGGGTGAGTTAGGCCCACTGCTACTTGAAAGAGAAAGTTAGGCCCACAGCTGTTTTAAGGGGCCCAGTCCAGAAAAGCCCAAGTTATTAAAGGGGCAACACAAGACCCACAGCTAGCCATTCAGGCCCACAGGTGAAAAAGGGGCCCAGCAGCATTAGAGACCCCAGATGTTGAGGGAGCCTAGCTAGCCATGCAGACCCACAGTAACAGGAGAACCTGATCTAGCTAGAGGGACCCCTGGTAGTTAGGTCCACTGAAGCTAGGGTTCACCTAGAACCATAAAGTGCCTGTTTATTTACTGTGGTCTGGACATTTATTTATTTATTTAGCTTTTGTTTACCGGGTAGGTGCGCTAGCCAGCAGGTGACTATTTTCAGGCACGACCCGGGAGAGTACAATACAGAATAACACAAGGAAGCAACATTACAATCCATACAGAGTACATTCCAACATATACAGAGGCAATTTCAGCTAGGCTAACAAGGTGTAGGCTATACTAGGCAATGAGCAGCAATCAAATAACTTGGGGTTACAGGGGAGTGTTGGTACAAGTAACGGGTAGAAAAAGGGAGTCTAAGAGCCATAGGGGAAACTTACGGCTTTGCCGAGAGAAGCATTAAAAATTTGCCGGGCTTGTGGTTCCCCAGCTGGGCAGGATGATGTGGAGTGGCAGGGAAGGGTGCAGGCAAAGATCGTGGCGGCAGTATTCGGCCAGAAGGTGGCATGAAAGGAGGGGGGTGTGCCAAATTAGGGGAGACAATTAAGGCATCCAGCAGTGGGTAAGGAGGCTAAGTTGGGTAGGGAGGAGCCGTAAACTGGCGGACAGCAGCAGTCAGCCCGGGCAGCAGCAGGCAGTCTGAGGAAAGTGAGAGAAAATACCAGCGGCATCTCGGCGGCAGGCTAGGAGGACGCCAGTTTCATTGACCTACTGTAGGGCATGGGGAAATGGGAGGTAGTGGACGGGAGAGAAAAGCGGCCCGAAATACGGCTTTAGCAGAAGTAGGAGGGTATGTGCGGCTGAGCTCATGGTTCGAGGTTGGGGATCTGAGCTGGTAGCAGTCTGGCCATGGGCGCTGGGAGTAACAGTGACAAGAGGAGGGAGAAGGTGACACCTTACAGTACCAACATCCATCTGTAGATAGTTAAATCATTGTCCAGGCAACGAAGAAGAGAAAATCAAAATAATAATGAGGAAAAATAACACAATAGCAGTAAGTAATGCAATCAATCACAAAGACATATTCATACAGTACATTTGAAGATAAGAGAGAGGATGAGCTTGGAGAGAGGGGTAGGAATTTGGAGGAGAGAAAGGGGGTGAAATGTGTCGACCAGTAGCAGGGGAGGAGGGAGTAGAAGCAGGGAGATGTGGAGATCAGGTAGGGTCAAAGCAGGTACATTGATCTAGGGTGGCCAAGTGAAGTCATGTGCGCTTGAAGGCAGAGTGCGAGGCGCCGTCTGAGGTCAGAGGAGCTGGTTCCACAACTTAGGGGCTGCATATTGGAAGGAGCCGGTTCCTTTGTTGGTATGACAGTGGGGAATATCCAGGAGGTCTTTGTCAGCTGATCTTAGTGTACGGTTTGGAATTGAAGGAAGAAGTAGCTTAGCAAGTGCAGCAGGCTGTCTTTGCCTGAGAATAGAGTCATTTAGACAGCCCAAGTAGTAGCTCCTGATTGCCGAGGGGGAGAGTCACTCAAGGTCAGTGTATAGCTGGCAGTGATGTAGAAGTCGTGGAGATTTTGTGGCAAATCGGCATATGTTATTGTAGGTAACATCCTTTTGTGCAGCATAGGTTGTGGGCAGAAGTAGAGTAGGCGCACAGTAAGTAAAGCGTCGGTAGTAGATCTCTGGCTTGGCTAGCTTAGCAGAAGTTGTAAGCATATAGCCTCGTTCTGTAGGCTGCTCTCAACTTACAGTTAACATTTTTGCATGTGGTTTGAGATGTAAATTTAAATCCAGCGATTGATCAGTAGGATGCCCAGGTAGCGGAAGGAGGTAACCACCTGTAGAGGTTTCCATTTAAATCAAGGATATTCAGAGGAGTGGTACCGTTCGAGACTTTGTGTGGTGCCTAATAACATGGCATTTGTCTTGGAGGAATTTAGGATAAGGCGGTGGGAATTTAACCATGTCTGGATGCTGGAGTAGGCTCTATTTAGCAATATGTTAATGTGCTCAACATTGTGTGAGCTGGCATAGATAACCAAGTCATCTGCATAGAGAAGCAAGGAGCAGGCAGGTATTTCATCTGGGAGTTTGTTGATAAGTAGTGTGAATAGAAGAGGACCCAGAATAGAGCCTTGGGGCACTCCGATGTTAGTTTCCACTGTGGAGGAGATGGCTAAATTGAACTTAACAGCCTGAGACCTGTTTGTCAGGTAGCTCCTAAACCAGTTTAGTACAGGGGAGGAGCAGCCAATTTTCCATAGCGAGGACAGAAGCAGGGGGTGGTCCACAAGGTCAAACGCCTTGGTAAGGTCAATAAAGGCAGCCCCTGTGAGCTTTCCTTGATCCATGTCAGATAGGATGTCAGTGGTGAACTTAGCTAGGGCCGTTGTAGTACTGTGGTTTTTCCTGAAACCATGCTGTGCATCGTTGAGCTGCTTAGTGGTATCAAGGAATCCTGTATCTGTGTGGCAACCAGTTTTTCAAGGATTTTGCTAAGTGGGATAGTATTGCAATAGGCCTGTAATTGGAGATGTCGTTTTGTTCCCTTTTTTAGATTGGTGAGATCCTGGCCATTTTCCATAGTTCTGGGACTAATCCACTGGTAAGGGACAAGGTGAAAATTCTTGCTAGTGGTTTGGAGATAAACTGTGCAGCTAGTTTTAGCAGGCGAGGTTCAAGTTGGTCAGAACCAGGACTGGTATATTCGATATTTTCTTTAGAAGGTTTAGAATCTGAGTGCTAGTAATGGCTTTGAAATAGAGGGTAGGTATAGGGTTACTGGTGAGGGCAGAGTCAGAAAGGGGCACATTGTTGGAAGTGAGGGCTGCTGATGGCAGAGCACTGGTATAGGATGAGAGGTCAGAGAACATGTTGTTGAAGGCATTAGCTATGGTGATGGGATTGTTGCAATGGGGCCGCTTATAACCATGTCAGAGGTGTAACTGATTGAGGTGTCCCCAGGAAGGTTTTTATGTGCCCCCAAAATTTCACGGGGATCATGAGCTGAGTTATTTAGCAAGTTCTGATGGTACACGCTTTTTGCCAGCCTTATGTTCTTTCTACAAGAATTTCTTTCCTGTCTGTCTTTTGAGTAGTGCCTAGGCAACTCAGAGCGTTTGAAGATTTGCCAGAGTTTGTCCCTGCGTCTAAGTTGTTGTAGGAGATCTTTATGGAGCCATCTGGTTTGTTTTCCCCTAACTCTTCGCGTAGTTTTTGGAGCATGCTTGTTCTGTACAGGGAGAAAATGCAGTAGAAATGCATTTAGGGCATCTTCTACATTCACCGCATGGTATATGTCCAACCAGTCAATGTTTGAAATATCCAGGAGGAAAGAATTTTCATCCAGGTTTGCAAAGTTCGTAAAGGTGACCAGCCGAGGTGGGGGGGTGGCTGACCAGTGCGCCATTGACAGTAGATAGGGGAGTGGTCAGTGATGGAATCTGACATGGTTCCTGAGCAAGCCATGTGTTCAGGTCTGTTCATCAGGATCCAGTCAATAAGTGTACCAGATTGCGGTGCTGACAATCTGGTGAATTCCGTTATTTGCTGATGAAAATTTAGGCCTTGCACTAGTGAAGCCAGGGTGTTGTGAGAGGGACCTAACCAGTTCAAATTTACATCACCAAGGATAACAGCTTCATTTTTATTGATGTGTTTTAGGGTTTGCTGGAGTGCTTCCTGGAGCCTGTTCGCTCCCCCTGAGGGTGGGTTATAAATACAGATTATATGTAGTTTTTTAGAACCAAGTGACAGGAGCGCATGTATTGATTCACACGTAGTTGGGGGGTTTGGGTCAGTGATGATACTGATGTCCAGGTTAGACTTATGGTAGAGGGCAACACCTCCTCCCCTCTTTGACCCCGGTCTGTCCTGCCGAATAAATAAGTAACCAGGTATGGTGCACAAGGTATCAGGGGTTCTAGGTTTCAGCCAGGTCTCCGATAGGCACAGTATGTCGGGATCGTGTATGTTGAGCCATGCTTCCACTTCAGGCAGGTGATTTAGAAGACTTCTGATGTTCAGTGGTTTGCTGATGAGGTCTAGGGCATTCTTGCATACCCTCCACTTATTTTTGAGGGAAGACAGAACTCGATAGGTGCAGCCTTTGTTGAGGAGAAGGTGTTCCCAAGAACTGGGGTTGTCTACAGGCCCCCAGACCAGAGGGAGGACATAGACACATTACTGTTAGAAGATATACAAAACATGACAGCTAAAGGGGAGGTTCTGATAATGGGAGACTTCAACATGCCAGATACAGATTGGTCAATACCAGCAGGAACATCTGCCAGAACTAGACTCATAGTGGATTCCCTGCAGGGGGAGGGCCTCAAACAACTGGTACAGCAACCCACAAGAGACAGGGCTATCCTAGATCTAGTACTGACTAACAAAGAGGGATCACAGATCTCAGGTAGAAGGTCACCTGGGGCCAGTGACCATCACATGGTATGGTTCAATTTGGCTACTACATCTAAATCATCCCATTCCAAGGCAAAATATGGGACTCAGAGGAGCTAACTTTGATAAGATGGCCAACAGAGTTAAGCTAGCCCTGGCAAAAAGAAACACAGGTGAGAGGTACAGGCAAGTGGGCAAGCATTAAGGATACAATACTTGAAGCAACATCCCATTGTGTTAGACAGAAAAGGAAGTGCAAAGAAGAAGAAACCACTTTGGTTCTCAAATACAGTAGCAGAAAAGGTCAGAGCCAAAAGGCTGGCCTTCAGAAAATATAAGGAACACAGCGGGATGAAGATAGGGAGGCATGCCAAACTGCCCTAAGGGAAGCAGGTAAGGCAGTAAGGCAGGCAAAGTCCAAACTGAGGAAACACTAGCACGAACAGTAAAGAAGGTGACAAGACTTTCTATAGATACATTAGTGAAAGGAGAAAGTCCAGAGGGTATTGCTAAGCTTAATGGAGAAAGGGAGCATGTGAGGAGGAGGACCTGTAAAGGCATCTATCCTAAATAGATACTTTTGCTCAGTATTTACTGAAGAGAAGGTAGGGCAGGCCACAGCTCAGCATCATGGACACAGGGGAGGTGAGCACTACTTCCTTCACAAAAGAAAGGGTCCTACAGAGCTTGCTAAGCTCAGGGTGGATAAGGCAATGGGACCTGATGGCATACATCCCAGGGTACTCAAGGAGCTAAAGGAGGAACTAGCAGAGCCATTAGCAGAATTGTTTAGTGAATCTCTGAACACAGGAGGAGGTCCCAGAAGACTGGAGAAGGGCTCATGTGATCCACTCCACAAGAGTGGTAGCAGGAGGAGGTGGGGAACTACAGACCGGTCAGTCTTACCTCAGTAGTGGCAAGATTATGGGCACTCCTTAAGGAAAGGATAGTGCAACACCTGGAATCCATAGGGGCACAGGATCCAAGACAGCATGGATTTACAAAAGGAAGGTCCTGTCAAACTAATCATAGATTTCTTTGACTGGGTAACCAGAGTGGTGGACCAAGGGGAGCAGTTGATGTCACCTACCTTGACTTCAGCAAAGCTTTTGACACTGTTCACATAGAAGATTGATAAATAAGCTAGGTAGGCTCGGGTGGGTCAGAAGTTGGTCAACTGGGTGGCAAACTGGTTGACTGGCAGAAAACAGAGAGTGGTGGTAAATGGTATACAGTCAGAAGAGATGCAAGTCACAAGTGGGGTACCTCAGGGATCAGTCCTGGGCCAGTCCTATTCAACATCTTCATTAGTGACCTCATGATGGACTAGAGGTGAAGCTTGTCTGTTTGCAGATGACACCAAGATCTGCAACAGAGTAGATGATCCAGATGGGGTGGGCAGAATGAGAAGAGATCTGGATAAACTAGCAGAATGGTCAGAAGAGTGGCAACTGAGATTTAATGCAAAGAAGTGCAAAATCATGCACATAGGGAAGAGAAACCCTGAAGCCACTTATAGGCTGGGAGGAGTTGCTAGCAGTCACAAAGGAAGAAAGAGACTTGGGCATCATCATCACTGATGACCTAAAATCATCCAAGCAGACCTCTAAAGCAGTAGGTAAGGCTAGGGGTGTTAGGGTGTATTAGTAGGGTATCACAAGTCGTAAGAGGAAGTAATAATCCCTCTGTACAAGACATTGGTTAGGCCCATCTTGAGTACTAGTGCAGTATTGGAGCCACACCTTCACAAGGACATTAACCAAATTGAGGCAGTCCAGAGAAGGGCAACCAAAATGGTGCAGGGACTGCATCAGAAGACGTATGAGGACAGATTAACGGAGCTCAATATGTATACCCTTGAGCAAAGGAGGGAGAGAGGTGATATGATCGAGACATTTAAACACCTTAAGGGCATAAACAAGGTGAAAGAGTCTAACATGTTTAAATATAAGAAAAATAGCAGGACAAGAGGACACAGCATGAGATTAGAGGGAGGCCGATTAAGGGAGAATGTGAGGAAATTCTTTTCACAGAAAGGGTGGTAGATGCATGGAATGGCACCACAAGAAGTGGTGGCTATGAATACAGTGCAGGGCTTCAAACAGGCATGGGATAGGCATAAGGGAGCAATACAAATGACTATGAATAGATAGGTCACTGACAGAGCAAAGGCCGATGGCACATTTATAAGGTAGAAAAAGAAATGGGCAGACTGGATGGGCCTTGCGGTCCTTATCTGCCGTCAACTTCTATGTTTCTATGTTTCATATGCGAGATGAGTAATCCCTTAGTTTGCTTAGTTAACCCTTTCAGGGGAGCCCCACTGCAGGGTGGTCCTGGATTCAGTTCAATATCCCCAGAAAGTTTAATCAGGAGTGATGCTAGGAACAAAAGTGGCTTGCTGATGAGGTCTAGGGCATTCTTGCATACCCTCCACTTATTTTTGAGGGAAGACAGAACTCGATAGGTGCAGCCTTTGTTGAGGAGAAGGTGTTCCCAAGAGGGTTTAGGTCACAGGTCTGCAATCATGAGGTTCGAGAGACTGAAGTCGTGGCTGAGGGGGGGGTTTTGAGAATCTCGCAGCGCAGTGTCAGAGAGACTTCGTTTATGCCCCAGAGGAGAGAGAGGCAGATTAGAATAATAATCCCATTCAGTCTGCCGTGAGGACATAGTGCAAGTGTAGGTGAGGAAGACATGTTTCACACTTGTGTGCCAACAATCCTTTATTAGGGCAGCTGAAAAGCTTTTTTCAGGATTGAGCAGGGGGAGAGGTAAAGTTGGAGCTAGGTTCCTGGAAATAGAGCTAGAGCAGGTATGAAGAAAGTGAGGGAGAGCAAAGGTTACGCTAATGATAAGGGAAGAGTTTAATAGGGAGTGTGTATAAGAAAAGCCATATGGTGTACCCAGGAGGAGGAAAATAGATAATGGGAGGATGATTTGGCGCTAAGGAGGTTACGAACTTTTGGCGCGAGGAGGATAATGAACTTTTGCAACCGTTTAGGGTAGATCACCCCCAGTGGTGAGAGAATATAAGGGACCAATGGGAAAGTGGGCACTTAGTCATATGATGCTCAGAGTGCTATAAATCTAAAGGGTCGACCAGGGTGGGTGAGGTGGGGGAGGTGGGGAGCAGCCTTGAAGCGCAGCGGACAAACTACCACCGAAGGGCTATATCCTTGAGTCTTGAGACCGCTCGGAGTTAACCTGAAGCGGGTAGGGAGGCATTTTTGAAAGGCGCTCCTAGTCCCAGGCCAAGAAAGTTCCCCAAAGTCAGCGAAATTCAGGTGAAAACAGCCGCTTTTCCTGCGGGAGTACAGCCAGGCAGCGCTACAGACTGATTTGGAGGCAACTGGCAGCTGGAAGCGGAGAAAGACGTACCTGGTGGCTTTTACGGCTTTAGCGGGTCTAAGGACCAGGGTGCGGTCGAGCTCCTGGTTCTGCTTCTGGGCGTGGGTTTCAGCGGGCGGCCCCTAGCAACAGGCTTCCTGGAAGGGCGGAGAGCAAGACTTAGGCGGCTGCGGCTGGGCTGGTGAATATTCGGAGGTTCCTGGGCAGGCAGCGGAGGGTCCACGTCAGCACTGGGGGTTGAGATGGAGGGTTCCTAAGTCCCAACGGACTAGGAGAGGACCTGGTGGCTTTTACGGCTTTAGCGGGTCTAAGGACCAGGGTGTGGCCAAGCTCCTGGTTCTGCTTCTGGGCGTGGGTAACTGTAAAGTTAAACTGTAAAGTTAACCACTACAGTAGGAACTGAGACATTCATTGCATTGCTGTTAATCCTACGAATAGTATAAGTTCCAGAACTGTCCTTGTATTGCTTTATGCCAGCATTTCAGTGTCAGAAAAGTATTCAAATCAGTTTTCAGCAGGTCTCCAGAGTCACTTCTCCAACATGTATCCAGATCAATCTTCATCAGTTCTTCAGAAATCATCTCCCAGTGCATCTCCGAATCAGCCAGCAGCAACTTCCTGAAGAACTGTGCCGCAGTCATCTCAGTTGCAATGTCCCGTTTATTATTTCCCTCTCTCAAGTTCCCAGTGTATGGCCTGGCTCCATACAAAGTCTGCCATCCATTTTCTTGTTCTGTCTTCCGAACCAAAGATCTTCTGTTTCAGTACCCTGCATTATCGTCCTGTTTCTTATTTTACGTCAGTCCTTGGCTCATCCAGCCTTGGTGCCCAGAACCCTGTTGTTCTCCTCCCAAGTTCCACAGACTTCCTTCTCCCAGCATCTTCTTTGATTCCCAGCAGTCCAGAAGTGGGCTGTGGCTGGGTGTTCAGAATCTTCTTAGTTTCTTGGAAGTCCAGAAGCAGGCTGTGGCTGGGTGTTCTGTGTTTTCTTCATTTCCCTGCAGTCCAGAAGTGGGCTGTGGCTGGGTGTTCTGTATTTTCTTCATTTCCCGGCAGTCCAGAAGCGGGCTGTGGCCAGGTCTGTTGTGTTTCAATTCCGGCGGCCCTCAGTGGGTTTTGTGTCGAGGAGATCTTTGTATTGTTCTGAAATTCTGGCAACCCTAGAGTGGTGGGGTGTGGCCGAGAATTCATGGCCTGTTCAAAATCCTCTCTACAGTCCCTTAGTTTTAAACTCATTCCAGCCAGTCAGCCAGGTTGTTCTCCTGGTGTTTCATATCCCGTATCCCAGTTTCTTCTCGACAACAGAGAAAGCTCAACTGTGCACAAACTGCCTCTTATGACATATGTAGAGTCTTGTAAGTGACATGCTATAGAGTTTCTTAGAGTGGAGTACTCCAGGTAATAGGCCCTAGGTAGAGGTGCACCTCAGGGTAGTATTGAAGATTGCATAAGTGATGTGCTGATCTTAGTAGATAGAATGCTCTTAAAGTGGAGCTGTTACAGTTGATTATTGAAAATGTGCATAGAGTCACCCTCATACAGGGTACAGAGGATAGAATGCTATAAAGTGGAGCTGTTACAGTTGTTTGATTTAGAGTCCTCCTCATACAGGAGAGTGGGGATAAGAGTCCCCTGTGACCATGTTCCCTTTCCCCGTTTGTTTGAATAAAAGCCTATCAGGCATTTGGAATCTATTTCTGACTCCCGCCTCTCTTTGTCAGGTGCCAGCATCCACCTCCTTGGGACCTGTGTTCATAATTTGTGTGCAAGTTACTGGTCTCATCACAGCACAGTTGCTTTATTTACCTTTTTATATTTTTGAGGAGACCAAGCACACGTTAACATCCATTATACAATGGCAAGAAAGAATCTTGAACTGTGGTTGGTCAGTCTGGGGCTGGACCCCTGGCGTTATCCTAGTATAACATCACAGGTCTAGTCTCAGCACTGTGAACCAACTCAGGATTGTTTGGACATCATATCTTTTTTTGCATCTCCTCCTAAGAAACAAAAATATTTTTCCACACTAATAAAAACATTCTTTAAAATTATTTTTTTATTTTATATATAACAACGAGCCTTTGTACAATAGGAATAATGCACTCCAGGGTGTGTGTCTTGCTGGGATAACACCACACCACCTTTGGCATTGGATGCACTCGATCTGCAGCCTCGTGCCCAACCCCCCAGTCATGGTGTTATCCCAGCACGACATACACCCTGTCATGCATTATTCCTTTATTTTACTGCCATCAGTGTACCACACCTCTTTTTGCGCAGCGGAGCAGGGTGTAGAGCGAGTCCTCTGAAGAGACCAAAGCCAGAGGAAGAATGGAATGCAGATGCTGTCAGGATCCAGAAGTAGTAGAGAGATGGGCCGGACAGCAGGAGAAGGCTCGAGATGAGTGCTATCTTACCTGTTGACCATGCCATACTATTTTGGTACGCCATGGATTCCCAGCTATACAGGAGAGACAGGAGGTGAAGACTCCAGTAGTCGAGGAGAGTTCAAGGCAAAAATACAGTCAATGTTTTGACTTCATCAAGTGCCTGATCACCAGCAAGTGGAGATCTTGTTAGGTCAGTTGAAAGGAGCTGCCCAACGAGAAGTGCAATCATGGCTCAAAAGAGAAAAGGCCACCGCAGATTGGATTTTCAATCAGCTGCAAGATACTTTTCATAGCAGGACTGTGTCAGAGTTAAAAATGAAGTTTTTCTTGTGAACGCAGAGACGTTAAGGGAGTATGCCCTAAGTCTGCAAGAAGCTCTCCGAGCTATAGAAAGAATAGATGCTAGAGAAGTGCAAGACCCGGATAAGACTCTCAAGGAAAAGTTTGTTGATGGAGTACTCAGTGATGCTGTCAGGAGAGAATTGCAAATGCTTCACCTTCAAGACCCTGATGCTCTCATTTTAGACTTTAAGGAGAAGGCAATATGCATTTTCAGCCCAAGCCGAGCAGGAGGAGAGGCTGCTGTGCAATTGGGACCTGTGTTCATAATTTGTGTGCAAGTTACTGGTGTCATCATAACACAGTTGCTTTATTTACCCTTTAATATTTTTGTGGAGATCCAGCACATGTTAACATCCATTTTACCACCATCGGGATACCATACCAACCAAAAAAGCTCTACTGCAAGTGATACTGCCGTCCATCTGCTCCTTGCTGCTACGAGGGGATTACCAGCCCTCAGTGGGCAAGACACATCCTCCTCTTCTCCTGGTGCTGCCGCCCATCTGCTCCCCACTGCTATGAGATACGGAGGTCCAGGATTTTCACTTTCAAAAGTTGACGCCTTTTGTGCTGCCCCCTACAGACATGGAGTTCTGCTTTTGTGAGCCCTGCTGAGTAGCTTAGCACAGCTGCTCCTGTTTAAAGCCTGCTCCGTATTTAGCTCTGCTGATTATTTAGGACCAAGCTCTGCTTCCAAACTCAGATTTGTATCTGTTTTTGAATGTTTTTGCATCTGTTTTCCTCATAGCTTTTCCTCTGCAATCTGCTCTGAAATTTAGTTTTCTGCTTAACCTGACTGTATTGTGTCATTTACTTCTGTATAATTAATTCTGCCTTTAAGTTTTGCAGTCTGTAACAATTTTGCTGAATTTCCTGAGTTTAGATTCGTGTTACCTGATCCCTTCCCTGCTAGCTTTCTGCCCCAGCCCCCCACTCTCCTAGCAGCCTGCTGCCCATGCTCTACTATTGCCCATCCCCATTTAATCCTCAGACCCATCCCTGTCTTTTCTCTCCTTTGACTCTCTGCAAACCCTCCCCTCGTCTCTCTCTCAAAATAATTTCTCTCTGTTTCCTTTCTTTCAGGGGATTGCTATCCCTCAGCGGGCAAGACACATCTTCCTCTTTTCCTGGCGCTGCCACCCGTCTGCTCCCTGCTGCTATGAGGTACGGAGGTCCAGGACTTCCACTTTCAAATTTTGATGCCTTTTGTGCTGCCCTCCTACAGATGTGGAGTTCTGCTTTTGTGAACTCTGCTGAGCAGCTTAGCACAGCTGCTCCTGTTTAAAGCCTGCTCTGTATTTAGCTCAGCTGATTATTTAGGACCAAGCTCTGCTTCCAAACCCAAATTTTCTCCACCCGCCCACCCCTCCTCCGTCCTTTATTAAATACTCCCCCTAACCTAAGAGCCCCACGCCCCCAATCAGGTGCACGCTACTTCTCTTAAAGGGATAATCAGGCTCACCCTATCTATTAAAGGGATAAGAACCTCTAAAAAGTTAGCTACACTTAGCACATAGGTCAGTGTTCCAATCCTTCAGGCAAGAAGTAACACACCCTCTCAACTTCATTTATGCTAAGTAGACACTAGGAGCTACTGTTGTACACCCCCCATCCTCCTCCTCCTTGCCCCTCCAGTTTTTCTCCCTCAGCCTAATTTTGTTTTACTTTTCTTATAGGATGGATTTACTGAGATGCCTTGTTCCCCTAGCTCTCATGGTTGCAGGTATACCACTCCACTACCAGGTCCCCTCCTGGCCAACACTGATCAGCCTAGCAAATTCTTGGTGGGGCATCCCCTTGGCCTCTGCTACCATCAGCATCCCACGACACATCCCTGCCTCCCTGACCACTCACATGTTAAACCAATCAAAGTTCTCAGGCCCCTCTACCTGTTAACACGGTCCCACCTCTCTTGTCACCCCACCCTCTTGTTAATCCGAAAACCCAGAAATCACAGACCTGTGTCCCTATTTAACTTTCTCAAATTCCTTATTATTCAGAATTCCCTTCTTCTCCTACTCTTATCTGGAAACATCCACCCTAATCCTGGTCCAATTCTGCCTACCCAGACACTCAGCTATAGCCATGATGCCATTAAACTGGCATCGATTAACATTAGAAGTCTTCCACAAAAAATTGATCTCCTACAGGTCTGGGTGACCCAATACAGACCAGATGTCCTTGCTGTTATCGAAACATGGCTCTCCCCAAAGATTCCTGATAGTACCGTTCACCATGCTATACAGAGATGACAGGATTGGTAAAAGGGGTGGGGGCTGTGCAATTTACCTTAAAGCCTCCCTCCAAGGGCATGTTCTCCCCAAATTTGAGACTGGCAGTAGCTTCCAATCCCTGGCGTTCAAGCTGCTCCTTGGGCGGCACGGAAAAACCATTACCATCATTGCTAGCTATGTCCCCCCACATGACCACTCCAAAGGCTTCACAGCTATAATCGACGATCTCTCAAAACTCCCCCCATGGTCCGAAGTAGTGCTCCTCGGGGACTTCAATGTAAACTGGCTGGCACCTGAAGCCAACACCTACAAAGACGCCACCACAGCCATAAATCTGACCCAAGTAGTGACCTCCCCAACCAGACACAACCCCAGGACTGGTAATTGCACCATGCTTGTGTAAGCCCCCCACCCCTTCATTTTGCAAAAGACAGGTGGTATGCTGTTTGAATCTGACAGCAATACCAGGTGGGGACTGGGTTTGGGGAGGAATAGGTCGCTTGGCACAAAGGCTAGGTTTGGCTACTCTGCACAGGGGGACCCAAGTAACTCCGAACACAGGAAGCAATAATTGTAATGTCCAATACCAGAAATGGGATTCTAAAGTGTGGCTTTATTCACATCCAAACAGAATAAACAAAGCATAGATGGACCCCCACGGGGCTGCACTCCAGGTAATGCAGATTAAAAGAATCAAGAGCTTCCTCAACACTTTTAGCCCTCAGGCTCTGAACCCACCAGACACACAGCCTGGACTTGCACGCTGCTTTGGGTATGCAGCCCGAACTTATACACTGTTCTGGGTTTTCCCTGGCTCGGCTCCCTTGCTGGCCACTCGGACACCTTCCATATGTCATGGAAACACTTACTGGTGGCTCCCTAAACCACCTAAGAGCACCTCAGCTCTATCAGGGAAACTTCCTTTTAATCCCATGTCTGGGTACTTTCCTCAGGCACTGGCCAAGTACCTGAGAGAAAGTAAAGTTGCCACAGAGCAAATCCGCAGAGGTGAATTTGGTTACTACTGATGGAGGGGGGGTCTCCCATCTCTCGCTTCCACAGTTCATACCAGGCCATTTCTCTGGACAGTAAACACCTCATACTGTAAAACTTGGCAATGTAGATTATGGCTAAATGTATGTCACATTTCCTCTACTTGTCTTGCTTTCCCTTTGTGCTGGACTTGAACATACTTTTAATTGGCATAGCCCATTGCTCTAGGCCCCCCACCGATTAAGCAGTCCAATCCCCACTTTATTTCACTCTTTGTGCTGGACTTGAACCTACTTGAGTTAACTGGCAATGTCTTTTATACTAGACTTCCTACAGATTAAGTAGTCCAATCCCCACGTTCCAACAGTTCAGGTGAAAAACATTGGCCCTCTGTCAGAGCGAACTCACCCTTTGGTTGCAGGAGCCCTACAGGCGATTCCTCCACAGGAAATTCTCTCTCAGAGCTTCTGGTGCCTCAGCACAACTTGGAATAGACAGCTTCTTCCCTTAGCCGGAACCAGGAGGGTTGCCCCTGGAAGACAGGCAAACCTTTCCCCCCATCCCCTTAGGTAGGGGGCACTTGGACCAGTGACAGTGGTCTCCATCACTTCAGCAATCAGTTTCTGTGTCCCTCTTTCAGTGGAAGCACACACCTTCTTAACAGTTGCTCTAAAACAGAGCTTAAAGCTCTGAGAACCTGCACACAGACTGCTGTACTACTGTCTCTCTCCAAGACTGCACACAGACTCTGTTCAAAATCCCCAACATTCTATCCTAACTTCCAACTGCAGCATTCCAGTGTGGCTCATGCAGCTGCGAGAGTTCTATGGTGATGTCATCCCTCAGTCTCAGCTGAGACTGAGAACAGAGTGAGACAGTGTGAAATCCATTTAACTGGAGTTTCACAAGCTGCCTTCCCTGCCTACCACTAGGTCTTACTGGGATTCTAGTAACCCCGGGTAACAGGGGGGTTACACCTGATCTCATCTTTACAAACTGTTTGGATAGAATTATTGCTGCTGAGGTTCTCCCCGACTCCCTCAGTGACCATTCCCCCATCATCTGTCTTTGGTCTAATAAATCCCCCCAAGCTACCAAATAAAACTACACACCAGCACGTCCTCAAGAAAGGGCAACTATATCGATTTCAGGCCCATCTCCGCAGCCAAGACTGGACATTTCTGGACTCTGCACCCAGTGTGGATCATGCTCCTGAATATTTTATTACCCGTTTCAATACTGCCTGTGACATCTTTGCCCCTCTAAAAAAAACTGAGGGTAAAATCAGTGAACAACCCCTGGATCTCTCCCTCCCTCTTATCCCTTATGACAGACAGGGACCATCTCTGGCATGAAGCTCGAGCCTCAGGTAATCAAACCCACTGGCAACAGTACAGAACAGCCAGAAATGACTGTACTAAAACCGTCTGGGAGGCCAAAATGGCTCATTACAAGGCAGCACTCTCGAACTCCTGAGGTGACAGTAGGAAGTTTTGGGACAACCTAAAAGAGCTCACTGGTAAGCCCCCCCAAAACCCTCCCACCATGCTCAATGTTGATGGTACAATCATCCAAGACCCCCTGCAGATAGCCAATGCTGCCTTCACAGATCTCAGTGGTGTTCTCCCCCCGGACTTCTTTGACCCCCTCACCCCTCCAACCGACATCAAGGATGCAGGCCCAACGTCAACTTACCCACATTTTTGCTTCAAAATAGTCTCCCCTAGTACAGCCAAAAAATACTTACTCAAGGTTCTAGGAAAATCCTGCTTTAGTAATGAATCACTAGACCTGAAACTGCTATACCTGGCCTTGGATGTGGTCCTAATACCCATCACAAAAATATTCAACCAGTCCCTATGCCTCGGGCAATTCCCCTCAAGTTGGAAAGCCGCATTAGTGACCCACATCCATAAGAATGGCAATAGGGCCCTTAACTCCAACTACCACCGGCTCTCTATCCTTCCTCCACTCTCAAAAGCCTTGGAATGCATAGTTGCTGACCAGCTCTCAGAATACCTGACCAAACATAATATCCAGTGCCCAGAGCAGCATGGCTTCAGAAAAAGTCATAGCACCACCTCTGCTCTTCTAGAATATATCAACTTTATCCAAAAATCCCTGGACAGTGGTCGCTTAGTGGGGTCAGTGTACACTGACCTCACTAAGGCCTTTGACATAGTAAACACAAGGCCAAAGATCCTTTGCTTACTGGGCTACTAGTTGGTACAACGGTCTTCCCAGAAACATCTCATCTTCACTATCGCTCAGCACTTTTAAGACTCGTCTCCGCCTAACACTGACTGCCTCCAACCTCTGTGACTGTTGTGGCTAAACATATCTTTTGGTTCCATAACTGAAGATGCCCTTTTGGACCCACATCTACTCCTGCACTTTGCCAGCACCCCCTTCCTATCTTCCACCTCCCTTGCTGGCCCATGACAAATGCCACCAGCTGCACTACCTCTATTTTATCACCTTCCACCTCTCCTCTCTCTGACCCCCCAACCTACCTCCCCTTCTCTCCCATCCACTTAGTCTCCCTGATTTCACCCTCCTCCTTTCCCTTTCCCTTCCCCAAAGTTTCACCTTATTGTTCTTTTTTCATCTACAAGACTATGTGTTGTTTTTTTTGTTTTTTTTATTTTATAAACTGTTATCTTTGCTTATGATTGTCTCAATTGTACCAATGACGTGGAACCTTTGTAAAAGAGCCTTGGCTCAAAGGTATTTGTAATCCTAGAACAAATAAATAAATAAATAAAATAAAAAAATCACTCCCTCCTTATTGACTCCCTTCATACCATTGGGGTCTGTCTCCTCTGGGGCTGCGGATTATTTCAGAAACTAGAGGATAGATCCCAACAGGTAAAAATCAGTGATGCGCTATCCTCCGGTCAACCAGTCTGTTCAGGAGTTCCTCAAGGCTCCATCTTGGGCCCCTTACTTTTCAGCCTCTTTTTGAATTCCCTCCAGCTAGTCTGCCCTGGTGACCTTCTCCTTTACCCGGAGGACGCGGTGCTTTTCTCCATTCACTCTGACCCACACTGCCTCACTAGCGACCTTCAAGACAAT
This sequence comes from Neoceratodus forsteri, assembly GCA_016271365.2. NCBI lineage: Eukaryota > Metazoa > Chordata > Ceratodontiformes > Ceratodontidae > Neoceratodus > Neoceratodus forsteri. Next base: position 544,367,790 of record CM028129.1, read on the forward strand.
TTCTCAGCTGTTGATGACTGATTCTCACAACACAAGCTGATCCTGAAGTATAAAAAAACAAAATCCATGCTTTTCGAAAGCGCCCACAACAGACTTAAATTAGCCACGCTCACAATACTTAACAATCACAATATCCCTATCGAACAAGTTCAGACCTTCAAGTACCTTGAGGTTACTCTCGACAGCATGCTGTCATTCACTGAATACATCAATGTTGTCTCCAAGGCGGTCAACTACAGATTAGGGTTACTGTATAGGCACAGAATATGCATGACCCAAGAAGCACTCCTAACTGAAGTTACCAGCTCCATACTCTCAATCTTGGACTACGGTCTAATCATTTACAGTGATGCTGTTGACTCGACCCTTAAGAGAATTAGCACTGCCATCAACAAATCCTGCTGCCTGGTCAGGGGTGCCCATAACCGAATGTATACCTGCAGTTTATACTCCATGACAAAATGGTTGACCCTCAGAGATATGATCAAGTATCACATGTGCTTTTATGCAAAGAAAATCACCATGGGCCTAACCCCTTCAAACTCCCAGCTCCTTTTCACATGCGCCCCCTACTTTCAAGCACTAGGAGCGCCTCTAGACATGCCTTCCACATCCCTTTCTGTTGGACCACGCAAGCCCAATGATCCTTTAGCTTCTGGGCTCTTAGCTGTCTTAACAGTCTCCCGCTAGATATACTAGATGTACCCAAGCTTGGTCCTTTCAAATTTCTCCGGAGACAACACCTGGTTGTATGCAGCTCCTGTGACTGCCTTGCATAGCCCACCTTCTGCCCTATCTACGACGATCCCCCTCGTGATACCAAGGACTGCCCCCTGCTCAACACAACCTTTGTCTGGCTAATCCTCCTAATGACAAGGCCAATCTCAGGCTGCCCGTTTACAAGCTTGTAGTCCAGCTAGTGTCCCTTATGACTCCTGCTGTTTTAGCTTTTACCTATTTGTATTTGTTTATCCTATTTTAGCTTACTGTCTAATGTACCAAATGTCACATGTATGTTCCTAGCAATGTTACATGAATCTATTATACATCCTTGTATTGTACATGCTTTTTTGTTCAGATTTGATGTGGAACCTATGTAAAAGAGTCTCTGACTCATAGGTATTGTAATCCGAGAACTAAATGTAACCCCTAGGTGGTGCTATCCCAAGGGCTACTACCCCTGCCTGCGTGACTAGGTGCGGGTTAAGGGGCCTGGGTACTGAAAATGGGTGCCTCCACCCAGAGGACAGGGTTAGTGGTAGTATAGCTGACCTGGGTACAGCCCTCCGGGACACTGTGACCCCCCTCTTTCCCCTCTAGTGGCCTAAACAATGAACAGAATACACGGGTACAATAGCCCCCCAACAGCAGATATATCCCCACTCTGATTGCACTTACCACCAGGGCTGGTTTGCCAGGAGAAGCAGGGCCCACACAATTCACCATGGTGTCATTCCTGTTCGTGATGTTGAGCAGGGGGCTGATCCCCAGGCAGGTCTCTCATCAATGTTCTTCTCTGTGGCATGAGCAGCTGGCTGGGCCGAGGTAGCAGGGCCCAGACCCGGTGGAACAATTCGGATGGCAGTCCAGTAGTGCTAGATACAGCTTCCAGCAAGCATGACACAATTAAGCAGTGGAGAACCAAATCGCGACCCACTGACAGCATTCAGCACATCTATAGTAAAAGAAAACACAGTACCACAGCTCGGATGACAGTCCGATTGCAATTTCAGTGTCCCTGAGCAAAACCGTACATTCTGCGGTGGCTTCAGACGTCCTGACAGGCCGAATCGTGTGGAGCAAATCTTCGGTCCTCTTGAGGCAAAAAGGCAGTCACAATTCAGTAATTCTGGTCACAGACTTGTTCGGATTTAGTCCGGTTTAAATTCAGACTAAAGGATTCCCTCATGAGAGATAAGTAGGCAGGCAGGCCAAACACAGCCTTCCCACCAGTTTCTCACGTGACTACACAGAGCAGCTGCTCAAATGTCTCGAGCTGTTCACTCTCTCAACTCCAAACTCAAACTGTACCACTGCTGCAGGCAGCACTAGGACTTCCTAGAGATCCAAAAAGGTTTGATTGGTTGATCCATCTGTCTGTCACAGCAAGGGCTCCCCCTCCAGGTCCATTTAGGCACCAAAATGCAAAAACTACAATTCCTACAGAAATTCACTCCCATAAGATCCCTGGGGGCAGACTCCATTTTAGGGCCCCAAAAAGCACTGATTAGTGCATAGTTTCGATCCAGAGACAAGATGGTGGTGATTATCAGAAAAGTCCAAGCTACGAAGAAGGCAGGTTAGACAAACTACAATATCATTATTAATACAGCATTGTAAATAGCAAACAATCACAGTTTCAAACAGAGCTCACTCTGCACAAATAGCGATGGCAGAATGGAGCAATTCTCTGGCAGTCCAGGTGGGACTCGAGCTAGAAACACTCAGCCCCCACCCAGATTAATTATACACTGCGATATAGGCAACTCTCAAAGAGACAGGACACAGAGGCTATTAAGGCACTCACGCACAAGAGCGTTTAAATGGTTAAGACACAGGACACCAGCCTGGCTGTGGGTACTTAGGCACACCCAAGGAAGATTTTCAGAAACCCTCATTTGTAGGGGGGCTTACACCAATAAATAAATAAATAAAAATAAATCAGCCACAAGGAAAGGAATTGCCACCAGAACCAACCACAATAGAAAACATCAAAATACCTGACCACCTCACACATGTAAATGGGGAACTATTGCACACAAAAAAATCTACTACAGCAGACTAACACATACTGATATTCACCACAAAGCAAAATACACAGTACCTACAGAAAGCCACATACTGGATCATGGATGGAACATTGAAAACAGTACCTAAGCTATTCAGCCAACAGGACAGGCTGAGAAGGCACCTGCTGCCCACGCTCCTCCTTGGCTCATAAGGCTGATCGGAGCCCACTGGGCTAGTACAGCTGACACAGTCCCCTCCACAAGCAACCCACTTGCCTAGGACAGGCCGAGAAGGCACCTGCTGCCCACGCTCCTTCTTGGCTCATAAGGTAACATCTGGTCCTGGACCCAGAACAAGGGAAAGAGGATTTTTGAGCCTTCTTCCCAGTGGGAACTGAAAGGTTCCAGATGGCCCAGAGCACTGACATTGGTCTCCTGCCCAACGCTGCAGCCAGTGCTGAAATCATTGAACTAGGGCATAAGACTGCAGAGAAACATTGACCTTTGATGTTTCTTCCTTTAGCAGCTATGTAGTGAAGTCCTGATCTTTTTGCTTGCTAATTCACTCAGTTGCACACTTCTGTGAGCAGCTCAGTGCAGAGCAGCATTTGCGTAACCTGCACTGGCCTGTCAGTGATTTGTTGCTTTTTTTTTTTTCCATTTGCAAATTATACTGTAAAGCCACTAGAGGGCAACAACACATGCAGGTTGCAATCCTCTTCCCACTGCTCTACCCTAACTCTTCTAGTCCTGGGTCATTCATACCTAAAGCAAATTATCAATGTCCTAACATTCAGTGGTGTGATCTGAATCTGTAAGACTGCACAAAGCCTCTACTACCCTACCCAGAATGGTTTCCATCTTCCTACTACTCATACCCTTCCTGGTTCTTACCCTTATCCCAGTCTCCCCCTCTACACTTATTGCCACTTCTCTCTCTCCCCTTCCCTTCCAGATACATGCTTCATTCTATCAATCACCCCCACAGCTCCCCTTGTAAACAGATGCCACTTTCCCTACTACCCTCCAGCCTCTCTACTTTCCCTTCTTAGCCACTGCCTTTCTTCATTTCTTTATCTCCTTATCTCCTTCTCTCCACCCCTCCCTCTTCCCCTCCCTCACGTAGTTCCTACTCCAATTACAAAAGTTCTAAACTTCACTATTTCATCCTTGCCCTCCTCCTTCTTTTATCAGGGAACATCCACCCCCAACCCTGGCCCTATTTCTTCTCCTACCCTTACTCCTTACCCAAATAACATGTCTCCAAACTCCACTTTCACTACAACCCTCCCTAATGGGTTGAAGCTCCTCCACCTGAACATCTGCAGCCTGCTGCCTAAAATCGACCTCCTACGAACTCTTATGATTTCGTACACCCCTGGCATCCTAATTATTACCGAGACATGGCTCAAAAAAAGCACCCCTGACAGTGCCATTGCAATCCCTGGGTATTCCATCTCCAGACAAGATCGATTGGGTCACGGAGGGGGAATTGCCATGTATATCCTGTCCTCACTGCAGTTTACTACCACCCTATCTACCTCCATCCCAGCTACCTATGAAGCCCTTGTCACCCACATTACCCTTCCTTTCTTTCTCAATCCCAATATTTGTGGCTGGCATATATTGCCAACAAAGCATTCAACCCTCAGTCACGACTGAACTATTATCCAATATCACCTCCCTCTCGCAATCTGGTGAACTTTTCATAATGGATGATGTGACTCTAAATTGGTTGTCTCCCAAGTTAAACAAGCTACACAATTACGTCACTGCTGTAAACCTCACTCAACTTATACTTGAGCCCACACGCCCTAATCCCAAAACACAAAACCACACCCTACTTGACTGGGCACTCACAACCCACCCGCACCGCATCATTAAATCTGGTCTCTTCCCTGATGCCCTTAGTGACCACAACCCCATTCTCATTGTACGTAAGGTTCATCACCCCAAATCTCCCCCTAAAATCATCCAGCTCCAGTACTTTAAATCCTTAGACCTTATCCCAATCAGCTCTGCACTCTCTTCTGCCGACTGGGCCCCTCTCTCCACTACCATTTCTGTCGACCAAGCGCTTGACTATTTTAAGGATAAATTCATTGCCACCTGGAATGCCTTTGCTCCTTTCAGAAGGACCAGAGTTCATGGGCTTCATCTCCACTGGATCACCCCTGAACTACTGGCCTGCTTCAGGGAGCTTAACTGGGCCTGGAGAAAACACAAATCTACTAAACATCCAAATGACTATGCCAAGTAAAGAACGCTACAGAATTCATGTACTAAAGCTACTAGACTGGCTAAGTCTGATTATTTCAACTCCTCATTCCTGAATAACATTTACTCTCCATCTAAATTCTGAAGGGTAGTTCATGCCCTGTTCTCTGCCCCCTCTCACCCTCCAGTTCTCAAAATAGATAACTCCCTAGTTTCCAACCCTGGCTCTGTAGCCAATGAATTTAATGCCTACTACACCTTGTGCACCACGTCTCTTCTAAACTCCCCTCACCCCATTGCCACCTACTAACTTCAACCCTTTGCCTCAGCCAGTGCCTACCCCACCCCCATTTTCCTTTTCTACTATCTCCTCTGATGAAGCTCTTAGTGCTCTCCTATCTCTCAACCCCTCTAAAGGCTCCTCACCAGATGAGCTTGATCCTAAACTTCTCTGCATTGCTGCTCCTGCAATTGCTTACCCTATCTCCCTAATCCTTAACCTGTCCTTTATTTCTGCCCAAGTACCCTCATCCTGGAAACATGCTGTAGTCCTTCTTCTCCCCAAGGGTGGTGACACATCTACTCCTGGCAACTATAGCCCCATTTCCCTCCTTTCTACCCTTGCCAAACTTCAAGAACATTTAGTTTTCTCTCAACTATCACCCTTCTTCTCTGAATCCTCCTCCTTCACCCCCTTCCAATCTGGTTTTTGGAAGAACCACTCAACAACCACCTCCCTCCTCAGGCTTACTGACTCCATCCTTTCAGGGATGGATGATGGCCTGATCACCTCGGCCATTTTTGTCAACCTAGCCAAAGCTTTCGACACTGTTTCCCATCCCCTGCTTCTTGAGTCACTCTCCTTGGCTGGCCTTGCTCCATCAGCCACCAACTGGTTTAAATCCTACCTCATTGGCAGGATCCAATCGGTGAGAATCCTTGATTCCATCTTCCCTCTACTCCCCATCAACACTGGTGTACCTCAGGGCTCAGTGCTTGGTCCCCTACTCTTCTCTATTTTCCTTAATGAACTTTCCACAGCCTGCTCATCCTCTTCTATCCACATGTACGCTGATGATACTGTTTTGTACAGCCCCGGCAAAACCCTGCTTCTGTGCAAACCAGCTTACAGCATGACTTCAACCAAGTTCAGCTCTGGTTTGCTTCTCTCCAGCTTTTTCTAAACACCAAGAAGACAGTCTCAATGACCTTTGGCACCAGGCAGAGACTCTCTAGGCTCCCGGCCCTACCCACCTTCCACATCCTTGATGGGACCATCTTGGAGGACACCTCCTCATTTAGATATGGGGGTTTGGCTGTACCAGCACCTCAACTTCTCTGTGCATATCGATGCTATCCTGAAGAAACTGCGTCCCAAGCTTGGTGCTCTGTACAGGAATCATAGTTGCATCCCACTGACTGTGAGGCGTGAAATTGTCCAGAAGATGATACTCCCCATCTTTGACTACTTTGACTACTGTGACGTAGTCTATAGTGCTGCTCCTAAATCTTCCCTGACCAAGTTGGAAACTCTCTTTAACTCCTTCTGCCATTTTGCTATCAACTCCCCTTCCCGCTCCCACCACTGTGAACTCTATTGCTCTCTAACCTTACTTCCACTAGGAGAAGTATCTCTCACTGTGCCAAACTAACCTCCAAATTCTGGTTCAGGGGGCTCCCCTCCTATCTCTCATCCTCTCTCTCCACTCCACCTCCCCCCACCCACTCTCTCAGATCAAATGACGCCCGCACCTTGACGGTACCTGCTGCTCCACCCTCATTGGTCAGACTGGTTTCCTCCTCGCTTCCACAAATCTGGAATTCCTTCCCCTGAAATCGGCCTCCTCCTCCTCTAACTACTCCCTTACCTCTGCCCACACAATACCTTTCCCTCAGCTGTTCCTGCTTTAACCCACCTTAATACCTATCCCCAGTTTCTGCCTTCCTACTATGACCCCCGTGAGATTCTCAACATCCTGAAGGAAATCGGAAATAGCTACCCCTTCTCCTCATATTCAGTTCTTGCCTATCCCCCTCTCTTCTCCACCTGCCCTTCTGGGTCACCAGTGTGCACAACCTAACCCCATCCTTTTTACTCCAACAGCACTTGTGTACTACTTCAAGCCTGCTCCTGGTACACTCATGCACTATAAATGGTTCTGTCACATTATTACTGTTTTGTACGTTTATATCTTCTTTTGTATGATTTTGGACATGTAATTTACCCAATGTTCCACTACTGTTTATTGTACAACACCTTGTGTTCCCTCTGTTGCACAGTCTTACAATGTTGTATTGTTTGTACTACCCACATACTATTGTAACGGATCATCCTTCACAATCCTATGTAACCCCTTCCCCCAGGTCGCACTGTGAGATGAACAACTTGTTGTTCAGTGTGCCCTCCTGGTGAAACATTTCAATAAATAAATAAAGAATACTCCATCCATGGACCAGTAGGACACGAGGAAACAGCAGAATTTTACCACTTGCATATGCCCTCATTACTGCGAAAGCTCAGGACTGCTACTCTCGTTTCTTCCAGGACTGCCATGGAACTGAAGATCACTGCAGCGCCACACTAGCACCACCACCAACAGTAATAATTGATTTTGAACAAGCAGCAATCAATGCTTGCAAAGAAGAATTTCCCAACTCTGCAAACAAAGGCTGCCTATTTCACTTCTGGCAAATCATCTGGAGGAAGGTTCAAAGCCTAGGACTAGCCTCACAGTACAGAACTGACCCAGATTTCAGCTTAAAAATACACCAAATAGTATCACTTGCTTTCCTACCACCTGCTGAAATCCCACAGGCATTCCAGGAACTGAGAACACAAACGCCACCAAATACAGCACCACTACGTGAATGGTTCCAGGAAAATGACGTGCTAGGACAACTGTGACCTAACTTAAAACACAGTAAAAGCTCAAGATACCCACCACTTTTCTCTCCTGATTTCTGGTCTATTGCAGATCTCACAACCAAAGGAATTCCAAGAATGCAGAACAACGTCAAAACCTGGCACAGACAGCTGTATTCCCTGCTAGGTAAAGCACATGTCAGAGTCCACACCATGATACGGGAAATACACTGAGAACAGCAGCTGACAGATGCCACAAAAGAGAGAGAGAAAGAGCATTCACAGAGGACTCCCTAGATCACCACTCTGGAAGAGCTACACCACAAAAGAGGAGAGAATCGAGTGAATCATCAACAGCAAAGAACATGGAACAGTACTGGATTACCTCTCTGCAATAGCCCACAACACCACTTTATAAACAGTCCCCACACAGTCCTCAAACCTGTAGTAAAGAACTCCCACACCTGACATCACTAATAAAGTTGCAGTCCCTCCACACACACAGACCCCAAATGCTGATCCCCGTTAATCCCGACACTTACTGTGTTGGCCTCCACATTTGGGATTACTACTGTGGGGCATATATCGCTGTCAGTCTCTTGGGCTCAGGATCCTGCATGTTGGGATTCCGAATTTCAGTCTTCTGCAGTACTACCGTACAGACCATAGAGTCAGCCTTAGCCAACTTGAAGGTGCATCTTAAAACTATAGACAAAAAAAACTCAATAACACTCAAAAACAAGTTGGGGAACTCACCGACCAGCAAGATTGGAGGACACTGATAATAAAGCAAGGCACAACAATTTCAGATATATGCAGATTGTGATGGTGCTGTGGACTCCTTTGAATCTACGTCTCTTTTTGTGGAGCACTTGCTCAGATCGGTGCTACAACTGCCAAAAGATTTGCCTCTTACCATAGAAAGAGCGCACATCTCCTTGGGCCCCCATCCCAAAGATGCAACTACCAGACCACGCTCCATCATTATTCGAATGCTACACTTTCAGTCTAAAGATGCAATTCTCACTGCAGCATGGAAACAACAAAAAGTGAATTTCGTTGGTCAACTGATTTATTTTGATCAATACTTTTCACTAGCTTTGCAAGCATAAAGGCAAGCTGTGAGATAGGGAAAAAACATCAAGGCTCAACTACTTCATCCAGCCAGGCTGAAGGTTTTTACAGACAATGGAAGTCAAATGCTCGAAGATATTGCAGCAGCTACTCCTCAACTTAAGAAATGGGACAGTGACTGCCCTGACACACAGCTTGAAGAACTCAAAGTGGATTTGCACCAAACAGTATGACAGTTGGCGAGAAGGGGATAAAGAGACAAAGAATGGAAGATGAGCTGCCGAATTATCTGATCAGTGATGTGCACAATATCTTAACCTGCAACAAAAATAAAGACAGCACAGAGAAGACTGAAGGCGCTAAATCGAAGGGCTGAGAAATTGACTAAACAAGGCTTGTCAGTTTCATGTAACAAGCGACCCAGATGGTCATGATGACAGTTGCAGTGTACTCTAATATTCAGCAGAGATCAATGGTACTATTTGAAAAGACTTGCTCTGAATGTTCAGTACAGCTGGTCAATAAGAGGGAAGGTTAACTTAAAATACATTTTCTTTTCCTTACCATTTGAAGGCTTTACCATGTTTTAACATATTGGGCCATATGCATGAATGGGGTGGAGTGGCTATGCACATGTATCTGGGACACATAGCCACTCTGCACCCACTGCACCCCCATGCAACATGCACAAATGGGGGGCATGCAGGACAACTGCACCCAATCCCCCACGTCTTCAGACAGCACTGCGCTGGGGGCTTTCTGGGGGGTGTGGCACCACTATGTGGTTTGTACGTATCCGCGTAGTGCTAGCTGCATAGGTATAGAGTGGGGTGTTGGTTACAGCAGGGGGAACCCTGCCATAACTCACTGTGCACCCCCATGGACACAGGCCTCCAGTCACTGGGGGAACGGGACAGGGCTCACCATGCTGCTCCTGACCACGGAGCAGCAGGAGGCGGCAGGGGCAGCTGGATGGTCAAGCGCCTGGCAATTTTTGGAGTGGTGGCACCAGGGCAGGATGGTGACGTGCAGGTCCAGTGCCTGCAATCGGCATGCACAGCCCTGGACCCGTGCCTCCCTATGCATGGGATCCACTAAGGGTCTCAGGGAGCATCCCATTGGATGCCTGCTCAGGACGATGACTCCTCCCCCAGCCACCCTGCAGAGCCCTGCACTCTGGGAGAAGGAGCTGTGTACAGGTGGCCAGCATTGGTGAATGCTGGTATGGGCGCACCTGTCTGTGGGGTGCAGGGCTGCGGGCGGGGTATGCAACATTTCTGCGTACCTACACCCGCTTGGTGCATAGTGCCAATTGTGATAGGACCAGAAAGGGTTTTGAATCACATGGATCTCAGGTATATGTCATGGTCGGGGGGTGGTGGGGTGTCAACAATATGGGAGGGGGTCCTTAAATAATAGTTTATAAAGGGCTTTTATTTCATGGAAATGGGAAAGAGGGAAGGGGAAGGGGGAGGGAAAGTAATTGCTTATGAAATGCTCTTTCTAAGATCTGGCTAGAATGATTTAACATCCATAAAAAAAAAAAAAGACAAAGAAAGCTTTAGGTGAAGGGGGACCATATAACTCAGTATGGTTAATCAATGTTATAGTAACCATAATTGTTAGCACAGTGGGGTAGTGTGACCAAGATGTGTCTGCTTATCATCTTTCACCCTGCCTTATCTCTTTTAAAGCTTAGGAAAAAGCATGGGAGTCTTGGCATTTCAGGTTAGACCAAAACACTGGTGATGCGTCAGTCGAGTGGATCACTGAGAAAGCAATTGTTATACAGAAATGGTGGCCATGGAGGTAAGCACACGGCTAGCTTTGGGTTACATAGGGCTGGTAAAAATGGTGGTGAACTCCCCACTGTGGAGCTAGATGTATATGCAGTGGGCTTGGGTACTTGATGATTTGTACCTCAGAAAGATTTACAAGGGAGTGCTTACTGACACATGGGGCACTGGTAAAGCTTTCTGAAATAATATCAAACAGGTTACAGGGAAAAACCCGAACCATCACCCACTTTACTTGACGTTGATGGGACTACAACTCTGGACCCTCTAACTATTGCCAATACCTTTAATAATGCATTCACAGAACTTAGCAGTGTTCTTCCACCTGACTTTTTTTATGCAGATGTCACCCCGGCCAATCCTGTAAGCTCTCCCCCAATGACCAGTCACCCACCATTCTACTTCAAAAAAGTATCACTGCATGAAGCCCAAAAATACATCAGTAAGGCAATTGGTAAATCTAGACACAGTGGGGTCTCCCTTGATCTCAAACTGCTGTCCCTCACCCTTGAGGAAGTGTTAGTGCCTTTAACCAGGATCTTTAACCTCTCACTCAGACTCGCACAGTTCCCCAATAAATGAAAATCAGCCACAGTTACCCCGGTCTACAAAAGTGGAGACAGGACTCTTCATGTGAACTACCAGCCTATCTCCATATTACCACCTCTCTCTAAGGCTCTTGAATGAATTGTAGCTGACCAGCTTGCTGAATATCTTGACAAACATAAGATCCAATGCGCCCAACAGCATAGATTCAGAAAAGGGCATAGCACCACCTTGGCCCTTATGGAATTCGCCAGTTCTATACACAGCTCCCTGGACCATGGTCAATTAGTTGGTGCTGCCTTCATCGACTTGACAAAAGCATTCAACACAATCCATCACCCTCTACTACTGAAACAACTACTTAATGCAGGGCTCTCCTCTGACTCCACCGCCTGGTTTAAAAGTTATCTGGACAACCGCACTCAACAAGTCAAAATTGTTGGCACTGGGTCAAAATGTCGAATGGCAGACTGCCGTGTGACTTAATCACGTTGCGCAATTTCTCTTTCTTTTTTGTTCTGTGTGGGGGCTCCACCCTCACACCTCCCATTATGGGGGTGCCCCCACCAAGATTGTAACTCGGGGGTCCAACTCCAAGAGCGCACAGATCTGGAGTGCGCCATAATGCCGTACGCTATTAAGCATACGACATTATGACCCGGTACGAAAATACAGGTTACTCACCTGTAACAGGAGTTCTAGGAATGGTATATGTTCTTCACCCACACTGTCTGGCAGGTATCCTTGCCGCTTTAAATCTTGCCGGAAGGTCTTCAAGCTGGCTCCTCCCACCCACCCGGGTGGTAAAACTCTCGGCTCCGGCCCATGACACCAGATCTGGCCCGCTGGAAGCTCAGGTTGTGCGTCGAAGCTGGGGAGGTGGTGTAGACGTGTGGATGAACAACATATACCATTCCTAGAACTCCTGGCTGGAGAAATGATAACTCCCTATTCTAGGGACATGGATAGTTGTTCATCCACACTGTCTGGCAGACTCCTAGTAGTTCTCTGGGAGGAGGGAGGCAAGGTGCACACCCCCTACTTAGGGAATAGAAACTGGAGAACCGAGGCCCCAAAACCAGCATCCCAGCGTGACTCAAGGTCGATGTGGTAGTGGGTGATGAAGGTGTGTGCTGACTTCCAGGTAGCAGCCCTGCAGATTTCCTGGATAGGGACGTCCCTGGAATCAGCCACCGATGCAGCAGTATGGCGGGTAGAATGAGCTCTTATCCCTCTGGGAGGCTCCATGCCCACCAACTTATAGCAGAGATCTATGCAGGAGGTGACCCACCTGCTTGGCTTGGCTTGGCTGCAGGTCTGCCAGGTGCGGCTTCAGCGTAGGTGACAAACAGCTGGTGAACCTCTCCCCGAATTTCAGCCGTGCGCTCCTTATAGTAAGCGAGCGCCCTTCTAGGGTCCAGAGTATGGAGCCTATATTCAGCCTCCGAGGTGTGATTGGGGTAGAACACCAGCAGAGTCAACACCTGGTTAAGGTGAAACTCCGACACCACCTTCGGAAGGAATTTCGGGTGGAGGCACAGGACACCTGTCCCTGTGGAAGACCAGGTAAGGAGACTCGATGGAGAGCACCTGGAGCTCTCCCATCCTTCTGGCTGACGTAATGGCCACCAAGAAGGCGGTCTTCCACGACAGGTGAGAGAGATCACACCTGTGCATTGGTTCGAATGGCTTGCCCATGAGCTTTGCCAATACCAGCAGTAGATCCCACAGAGGTGGAGGTTCTCGCACTGAGGGAAATGTGATCAAGGCCTTGAAAAGCGCCTGACCACTTTTCCTGTCACCGAGCTTCCCGCCCACACCCGTAAGCAGAGATGGCTGCCAGGTGCACCTTAAGGGTCATCGACCTAAGCCCTTGCTGAGAAAGGGACCATAGGTAGTCCAATATGCTCGCCAAGGAACAGGAGGAAGGGTCAAGGCCCTTGCCCTGACACCAAATGGAAAATCTCTTCCGTTTGAAGGCGTAGCATTTTCTGGTCGACTCCTTACGGGACGCCTCAACTACATTGAGGACCTCATTGGAAAGACCCAAGGCCTGGAACTCTAGCCGCTCAGGAACCAGGCCATCAGGTGCAGGGATTGAAGGTCGGATGGAACACCTTCCCCTGATTGACTGAGAGCAGGTCCGAGGCGAACTGGAAGCTGCCTCAGGAGCCTGGAGCTGAGGCTGAGGAGATCTGGTACCAGTACTGGCAGGGGCCAGTCTGGGGCTATCAGAATCACCTCGCTTTGTCCCTCCTTGCTTTGAGAGAAGCACTCAGAATCAAGGGAATGGGGGAAAGGCGAAGAGGGTCCGGGGTCCATGGCCTGGAGAAGGCATCCCCTGCAGCGAGCCCCTGCTGAGGGGGGCGGGCATGGAACAGCCTCAGCTTCGCATTCTCCCTGGAGGCAAACAGGTCCACCTGAGGTGTACCCCAATGGGAGAACAGATCTTGTACTACCTCCGGCAGGAGAGACCACTCTTGGGACACAGCCCCTATCCGGCTTAGGGCATCGGCCAGGGTATTGGAGGCTCCTACCACATGAATGGCTAGGAGATCCGCCTCCAGGCTGTGCACGAGTGACCAAATGTGGAGAGCTTCCTTGCATAGAAGCATGGAGCGTGTCCCGCCCTGGCGGTTTAGGTAGTACGTGGTCATGGTATTGTCCATCTGGACCCTAACCACTTGACCCCGAAGAAATGGAGCGAAGGCGGTGAGAGCTAGGTGGACTGCTCGGAGCTCCAGCAGGTTGATATGGCATCGGGACTCCCGTGGGGACCAGAGGCTGTGCGATGGTGTTCCCCTAGATGGGCACCCCAACCCATCAGAGAGGCATCGATCGATAGAGAGACCGTCGGCTCGGGGCGGACAAACGGGATGCCCTCCTGCAGATGAGCTGGAATGATCCACCACTGGAGAGCATTCCACATCCCCTGGGTCACCATCACTAGCTGGTCCAATGGATCGCAGCGTTGAAACCACTGGCTGGCCAGTCCCCATTGAAGGGGGCGCATGTTCCAGCGTGCCCAATGGACCACACTGGTGCAGGCCGCCATGAGACCCAGGAGGCGCAGGAAGTCCTGGGCAGGGCGCGATTGTCCAACCAGAAATGATCGGGCAAAGGAGGAAAGAACCTCGGCCCTGTCCGCCGGGAGCCATGCTCTGGCTCGAAGAGAGGCTAGCTCTGCCCCGATGAAGAGAATCACCTGCTTTGGTTCGAGTTCTGACTTGGCCTCATTGATGAGGAGGCCGACCTGAGAGCAAACCTGGAGGGCCAGATCCCTGGACCGCTCCACCTCCCATCTGGAAGGGGCTGCTATCAGCCAATCATCCAGGTAAGGGTACACCCGGACCCCTCGGTGCCGCAAGAATGCTGTCACCACTGCCATGCATTTGGTGAAGACCCTGGGAGCAGGAGACAAGCCGAATGGCATGGCTCGGAACTCGAAAAGGGATCCTTCCGCTCGAAAGCGAAGGAATCTCTGATGTGACGGACGGATAGGGACATGAAAGAACACGTCCTGCAGGTCCAGAGAGCAGAACCACATGCCACGTTCCAAGGATGGTATTATCTGAGCCAGAGTGACCATCCTGAAGGTCTGAGACCTTAGGAACTTGCTTAGGTCGTGCAGGTCGAGAATGGGGCGCCAGCCCCCCGTCCATTTCAGAACCAGGAAGTACCTGGACACAAACCCCGGGTCTGAGGGAGGATCCGCCACCTCTCTGATCACCTCCTTCTCGAGGAGGATAGCGATGTCGGCTCGGCGAGCCGACAGTGAGGCTGCAGACCCCGAGGCCCCCCGAGGTGCGACGGCTCTGAAGGGTGGGGCCTGCTCGAACTCCAGAGGCAGGCCCTTTCCCACCACTTCCAACACCCACTGGTCTTTGTAATAACGGACCAGGTGGAAAGAAAGTGGCGGAGCCGCCCCCCCCACGGGGGGAACCTGGGGTGAGGTGACAGGTTGGGGTGACACCCTCAACCCGTCACTGGGCAGGCTTGGAGGGGGGACCGGCCGAGGGACCTCCTGGGCCTTTACCTCCCTGCTTCCTGGAGGAGGAAGCTGCGGGCTTGGGTATGGGATGTCAAGCACGAGCCTGCTGGCCCTGATGTTGCTGGGCCTGACGTGCCGTGGGCGCAGACGGACGAAAGGGCTTAGGCTGTGGTCTGCGGCCCTTGTCCCTCTGAGCGGATGAGACCGAGTCCAAGGTGGCATTGGACTTCTCGATCCTCTGGAGGTGACCTTCCACCCTAGGGCCGAAGAGGTCAGTCCCCAGGAATGGGACATCCGCCAACTTGTGCTGGGTATCCGATGTGAAAGTGGATATCCTCAACCATGCCCAACAGCGCATAGCCACTGTGGCCGTGACTGACCTGGCGCATGAGTCTCCAATGTCCAGAGCAGTCTGAAGTTGCTGCTTGGCCACTGCCCTGCCCTGGTCCCGCACCTGCCTAACCGTGGTCTGCAGGTCAGCCGGGAGATGAGGGACTACCTCGTCCAGGGAGCCCAACAGGGCATGGGAGAAATGTGCCATAAGCACGGCCGAGCTGGCCTGATGAAGGCCAAGGGAGGACGCAGCGTAGACTTTTCCCCCGGCATAGTCCAATTTCTTGGACTCCTTGTCGGGAGGTTTGTCCATGTCCCTAGCATTTCCGGCATGCCGGAAAATGCTGTTGGTAACTAACCCCTCGGCTGAGGGATGTTCCAAGAAACCGGACAGGGAACTGGTAGGGACCGCATGCTTCCTGGCCATCCTGGCCGAAGGTGCAGGGCAGGAAGCAGGGCACTGCCAGAGCTCCAAGGCCAGGCCCACAATGGCCTTGGTCACAGGAAAGGCCTCCATAGGAGAATCCCCTCGGTCCAATATCTCCGTGAGGGGATACCTGGCCCGCTTGGATACAGGCTCGAGCTGCATCCCGGTGGACTCCGAGATGAGTCTAAGCAAACCCAGGAAGGACGAAGGGCTATCGTCCAGCGACTGACCTCCAGAGGACTCCAAGTCCACTCGCCTGGAGAAAAGGGAGGAATCGTCATCAGACTCAGAAGAGTCCACAAAGAGCTGCCTTGGGCCTGAGCCACTCTCCACCTGCCGAGGGCGATCGGGAGTGAGGGTGACAGACAGCCTATGGGGCAGACCCTGGCCCGACCGAGAGTTCTTGGTCGGAGCCCCAAACAACAGCTGTGGAGGCGGAGGTTCCACCAGAATCGGTGGAGCAGCTGGTTTTGGCTGAGCAACAGGCCTGGAAACAGGCGCCTCAGCTAAAGCGAGGGGTTGCTTCGGCCGCTCCGGTGACAGCCACTTAATGGCCGGGGAAGGCGACGATGTCAGCTTGTTCCCAGCCAGAAGAAGCTGTTGCCACATGAGGTCCTTGAATCATCGACGCAACTTGCGTCGAAGCCTCCCCTCATCCGAGGAGGACGAGGACGAGCGGCAGCGCCGCTTGCCGTGGTGCCGAGACCGAGACCACCTATGGTGGCGGGATCGGCTGGACCGCGAAGAAGTCTGAGACCAAGACCGCGAACCTCGGCTTTTTCAAGGAGGGTGCGGGGGAGGGGCGGGGGAAACCCGCTCTCCCCTCGGCTCAGAGGGGTCACCCGAGGGCTCCAGAACCGGAGGCACTGGCAAGTCCACGGGATCCTCAACCACCACCGGGGGAACCGGGGAGAGAGGATTTTCGGCTTCGCCAGTCGACAACCCGTTCAACGGGTCGAGAAAGATCTCGACTGCATCGACGGGAGTCTCGGTCAACTGACCTGACAGGGACACCATGAAGCCAGTGGCCGAAGCCGGAAGGATCGACCGAAGTCGGCGGTCGACCACTGGGGAGGGGACCTCCACTCCAAAGAGCCGACAGAGAGGGACTTACCTTGTCCTTCTTTTTGGACCGAGAGGAAGGTCCAGCAGATGTTGGTCCCTCTCCCTTAGTGGAGAGGGACAGACAAAGCTCCTTAAAGGAAGCAGAATATGAGGATCCCAGGGAGAGCGGGATAAATGCCGCGGCCGAGGAAGATGCGGCCCGCGCCGCCTCCTCTTCGAGGGCGATCATCTGCTCTAGCTGTTCCGACGAGCCCGCCACCGCGGAACCGCCAACCGGCCTCCTTTGACTTTACCGAGGGTAGTGCTGGTCGCCCAAGTTGCAGACGGGCAGCAGCGCTTCCAGGATGTAGCCGAGAGTAGAGCACAGGTCGCAAGCCTGCGGGTCGTGCTCACGGCCCAAGCAGTAGACGAGGAAGTGCGGATCCGCCCGAGACATCTTCTGCCCGCATGGGCATCTCCGGAAACCGGGAGTCGATTTGTCCATCGCAGCCGCGAGGGAAATAGTTGACCGAAGTCTAGAAAACCTTAAACTTTAATTTCGGAAAACCGAAGAGTTAGGAACCAGTCTTATACGCAGAGCGTTAAGGAGGGAACCTGAGCTTCCAAGCGGTAAGGAAGATCTGGCGTCATGGGGCAGAGCCGAGAGTTTTACCACTGGTGGGTGGGAGGAGCCAGCTTGAAGACCTTCCGGCAAGATTTAAAGTGGCAAGGATACCTGCCAGACAGTGTGGATGAACAACATATCCATGTCCCTAGAAATGGTCTACGTCCTCTCTGACTCAAGACCTGTTTGCTCTGGGGTTCCTCAAGGGTCCATCTTGGGCCCACTCCTATTTAGTCTTTCTAAACAGTCTCCCAAGCTCCTGCCCTGAACAAATACTACTCTATGCAGATGATGCTGTAATTTACACAACTCACCCGGAGGCTATACCCCTTGAGAACCAGCTATAACTTGGATTTGCCTCACTAAAGAAATGGTTTAGTCATCACAAGTTGACACTAAACTATACAAAAATTAAGCTTATGCTCTTCAGTAGCTCCCATGATAAGCACAGGCAACATCCTCTGACTATCATTAACTACCTTGGTACTGCCCTTGAACAGGTACAACATTTTTAAGTTTCTTGGAGTCGCCATAGACAGCAACCTATCACATGGGGTGCATATAGATAATGTTGCTAAAGTTGTAAATATTTGTACTGGTCTACTCTACAGACACAGGTAATCTCTGACCCCTGAAGCCTTAAGGATAGCTGTACAGAACTCTAGTATTTCTATAATGACTATGGACTGATCATCTATGGCTCTGCAACTGATACCGCCCTCCGGTGTATCTCCACTGCTCTTAACAATGCACGTTGTCTCATCTCAGAAGCCCACTATCTCACCCACATGTGTGACCTCTATGCCCTAACTGGTTGGCTACAGCTTAAAAATCGCATCAAATACCAAACGTGCATGATGGTCAACAAAATAACCTTAGGCCTCTTGCCACCTGGAGTGCAAGATCTCCTAAGCCCCCCTCATAATCTACACCACACCCGAGGTCCTGAATCTCAGATCCTACAGGTCCTTTAAGACCGAACCACACAGGGGCAAAGATCGTTCACCTACAGGGCCCCGCTGTGGATGAATGCTTTCAACAGTGACATCTCCTCCGAAACTAAGCTGGGCCTGTTCAGATCCAAGCTTCGGTCACTACTCTGTACAGTAAGCACCTGTGACTGTCTCCCTGAACCATGTTTTCTCACACCACAACTTAGCACTCGACCTGTTTTATAGTAACTTAGCACTCTTGCCTCCTACCCCTCCCTCTGCATCCCCCCCCACCCTTCATCCCTCACCCTTGCCCCACCTTTCCTCATGTCCTCCCACCCCCTCCTTACACTTCCCAGCCTACCCTCCCACATCTCTACCTACACCCTGTGCCTTGTTTGTCTTGACAAAGCCTGCTGGCCAATAGCAATGTACTGCATGCATTTTCCTGTGCCTGAAACTGATTACCATAATGTGTCTCTGTAGTTTTATGTAGGCTGTCCATTATGATTTTGTGTCCATTATGATTTTTGTACCTCCTATTTACACTTTATTGTACTGCACTTTACTGTCCTGTTTAATCTGTTGTCCTTTCTACTGACGTGGAACCTTTGTAAAGCAGCTCTTAGCTCAAAGGTATATGTAATCCGAGACTTAAATAAATAAAAATAAATAAATAAGATTTATGTTGGTAAGAAATGTCACTCCTGGGTGGTCCTATTATCTGCACGAGCTACTATTCATGAGGAGAGGGAGGGGCATCAGGCACGGAAGACAACTTACAAGATGGTATTATCATTGCTGTCTTATCTATTTAATTAATCCCATCACTCCATCTATTAACATGTCTAACTTAAAAAGTTAAATTAATAGGGGAGTTTTAGGATCACATATCAAAGGGAACTAGAACTGAGGGCAAAGGATACAGTCTTGCTTTTTAGAGGAAGGGGTTCTGACATATAATGAATACCAAGAACAAAACTATAATGGGAATCCAGCCATGAGTGTGGGGACATTCCGCTGGTTTGAGACCTTTAGGTAACATGCCCAGTTAGAGACATGGACTGTCACAATAGCTAGGCAGGTTGGGAGGGGAGGATGACTCAAAACACTTGATTATTAAATGGTTATGTCGTATCAGTAAGGTCCAAGGGACTAACCAAGAATGAGAGTGCACTCAAGGGAGAGGGGAGGGCTGGGGTGGGTTTTTTTTGTTACAAATGTTCAAACCATTGGTGTACACAACAGTAGTTCAGGTCTGGTCACAGAGGGAATACTGGGGAAGGAGACTCAGAAGGAAATTTACATTGAACTCGCTGTTTTATCGATGTTTGTGAGGGGGGAATTGACTATCTTCCATATCGAAGGGCCAGTCTCACAGTGTTAACGTAAGTGAATTCCTCGGTTTCCAGTAATAACCTGGGTGCACAGGGCTAGCCGTTATTCAGAATGGCTTTCACCTGGCTCAACCTCTAAGTCACCTTGAAGCAGATTACATCTCAATTGGTTGAGAAGAGGTAGAATGTCTAATAAATTGAGGATATTTTTCCTCATCTTTGTAAATAGTTTAGATTACCAATTTGTAGTTATTTTTAGTGTGTTTGATGTCGGAGGCAGGGCAAGACTACCTATGAAAAACATATTGGCACAACCTAAGGAAGGGCATCTGTGGAGAACTTTCAAAAGACTATTAAATTATGATGGGTACAATTAATATTATATCCTATAATGTTAAATGTATTGATTCAGTGGTGACGCAGTCTAGAATGCTTTCAGAAGGGGGAGGAAATGGACAAGGAAATGATAGAAGGCTTCCTTACAATGGCAGAAAAAGGGGAGTTATTGTTGATGGGGGACCTGAATATGCCAGATGTTAACTGGAGCACCTTTGCTGCAGGCACATCTAAGAGCAGGATCATTCTTGATGCCCTACAGGGGGCATGCCTCAGACAGCTAGTATTGGAACCCACTCGGGAGGGAGCAATCTTAGACCTGGTACTCTCAAATGGGAACGGAGAAAGAATCTCAGATTTAGAAGTGGGTAGCCATCTGGGAACAAGCGGCCACCAAACAGTGTGGTTCACGATAAACACAGCCATACAATCAAGCCATACAAAAGCAAGAGTATTGGAATTTAGGAGGGCTGACTTTGGGAAAATGAGAGAGTGCCTCAGAAAAGCACTAGCAAACAGGCAAGAAGGAGGGGTGGAGGAATAATGGGGAGTAATCAAAACAGCCATCACAGAGGCAACAAGCCTTTGTGTAAAGCAAACCAATAAAACACAACGAAGGAAAAAACCGCTATGGTTCTCAAAAGAGGTGGCAGAGAAGGTTAAGGAGAAAAGGATAGCATTCAGGAAATATAAGGAAACACAGAAGGAGCAGGACAGAGAACTTTATCAGTTAAAGCAGAAAGAGGCTGGGAAGGCAGTCAGAATAGCAAAGGCCCAAACCGTGGGCCGAGGAAAGGATTGCCAATTCTGTTAAGAAGGGGGATAAGACCTTTTATAGGTACATTAGGGAGCAAAGAAAGACCAAAGGAGGGATACTGAGGCTTAATAAAGGGGAGGGAATGTGGGTAGAGGGTGACAGTGAAAAAGCAGGGATACTGAATGAATATTTCTGCTCAGTATTCACAAAGGAAGAGGATGGGGAGGTACCTAAACCAAACAAGAGAAACACTCTGAAGATGGGGTCGATACCAGTCCATTTACAGAAGAAAGGGTTCTGAAAGAACTAATAAAATTGAAGGTGGACAAAGCAATGGGGCCTGATGGGATTCACCCAAGAATTCTAAAAGAACTAAGGGTAGAACTAGTGACACCGCTGACTACCTCTTTAATAAATCATGGAGGATGGGGTGGTACCCAAGGACTGGAGGAGGGCAGATGTGATTCCTCTTTACAAAAGTGGGAGCAGGACAGAGGCAGGAAACTATAGACCAGTTAGTTTGACCTCAGTGGTAGGGAAAATGATGGAATCACTTCTGAAGGAAAGAACTGTTGAGTACCTAGAGGTCAGTGGGCACAGGACCCAAGGCAGCATGGATTCACGATGGGAAGGTCGTGTCAGACAAATCTAATTGATTTCTTTGTTTGGGTGACCAAAGTAGTAGACCAGGGAGGGGCTGTGGACATGGCCTACCTAGATTTTAGCAAGGCATTTGATACAGTCCCACACAAAAGATTAATACACAAGCTAGCCAGCCTTGGAGTGGGTCCCAAGGTGGTAGCCTGGATAAAAAATTGGCTAGACAACAGGACACAAAGGGTATTAGTAAATGGAGTACACAGTGAAGAAGGAAGGGTTACTAGCGGGGGACCGCAGGGTTCAGTACTGGGATCGGTCCTTTTTAATGTCTTTATAAGTAACATTGCAGAGGAACTGGAAGGAAAAGTATTTCTCTTTGCAGATGACACAAAGATCTGCAACAAGGTTGATACACAAGATGGAGTGGAAAGGATGAGAAGGGACTTGGCAAGGTTGGAGGAATGGTCAAATGTATGGCAGCTCAGATTCAATGCAAAGAAGTGCAAGGTAATGCACATGGAAACAAAACCCAGGGAAGCGTACACAATGGGGGGTGAGATACTGACAACAGTAAAATGGAAAGGACCTGGGGGTAATTATATCAGATGACCTAAAGGTGGGCAAGCAATGTGAGAAGGCAGTAAGGGAGGCTGGGGGGATACTGGGATGCATAGGAAGAGGCATCAATAGTAGAAAACAAGAAGTTGTTATCCCTCTGTACAGACAGTTGGTGAGACCCCATCTGGAGTACTGTGTGCAGTTCTGGAGACCCCATCTCCACAAAGACATAGACAGAATGGAGGCTGTCCAGAGGAGGGCAACTAAAATGGTGCAGGGTCTGCACCATAAGACATACAAAGAAAGACTAAAGGAGCTTAATATGTATACCCTGAGGAAAGAAGGGAGAGGGGACATGATAGAAACTTTCAAGTACCTCAAGGGAATCAACAAAGTCCAAGAGGGTAGCATCTTTCAGAAAAAGAGATGTGCAAGAACAAGGGGGCACAATTTGAAGATAGAGGGGGACGGCTCAGAGGTAATGTGAGGAAGTATTTTTTCACAGAGAGGGTTGTGGATGCATGGAACAGCCTCCCTGAGGAGGTCGTGGAGTCAAGAACAGTGGGGGAATTCAAGAATGCATGGGACAGACATAAAGCAGTCCTAGTGGGGGTAGGAGGAAGTAAGCTGTTGGCTAACTAGAATCTGCAGCTTATCTGTTAGGTAGGAAAATGGGCAGACTAGGTGGGCCAAGCGGTCCTTATCTGCCGTCAAATTCTATGTTTCTATGCAGACTTCACTGTGATATTGCCCTATTACAGGAGACACATCTAGCTGATGTGGAACACAATAAACTGAAATGAAGTTGGGTGGCACAGGTGATTGCCTCCTCTCATTCTTCAGCTAAAAGAAATGGGACAGTGATACTAACCAGAAAGGGAATGGGCCTGGAAATTCAAAACACAAGAAAAGATTCAGAGGGAAGATGGATGATAGTCTTGGGGCAATTATAGGGTTCCCTACTACATTAGTTAATGTATATGCACTGAACAATGGAGCAGCCCCTTTTCTGAACAGTTTGTTTCAAGAAGTGGTGACACTTTCTGAGGGGACGGTCGTTATCAGCGGGGACTTTAACTGTGTCATTGAGCCTCAGCTGGACAAGTCCTCAGGGAATAGTAGTACAAATAGGAAGATGAGTAAACTGTTGCGGGATTACATGACTGAACTGGGACTAGTGGATGTTTGGAGGGAACAACACAGAGGAGAAATGGACTACACCTTCTTTTTAAACCCACATCAAGAATATTCATGCATTGACATGTTCCTGACACATAAATCTGATTCACAAAAAGTGCAGCACAGCCAGATATGCCAGTCCATCTTATCAGATCATGCACCTACTTCCATCAAATTGTGTATCAGTCAGGCAAAGAAATTAACTCAGTGGAGGTTCAACACATCTTTATTAAATGAAAAAAACATTTTAAAAGAAAAAATAATTAATGACATTCAATTCTATAGACAGATCAATGCAAGGGGAGAAGTGGAGGAACATGGACTCTGGGATGCCTTGAAGGCAGTCTTGAGAGGTCACATTATTGAGTGGTCTTCTCGGAAAAAGATGCAGCATCTAGCCAGACAAGAAGCTCTAGAGCAAAAATTAAGAGAATTAGAATTGGCACACAAAAATCACCACAATAATACTTTAGTCAAAGAGCTAACTAAAATACGTAATGAACTGAAATATATTTTGAACATGAAAATTGAAGGTAAACTAAGATACATGGTGCATAAATGTGGCCTTATTGGCCTATAGATTATGCAAAGAGGTGGCAGACCAGACAGTAATAAAGATTAAAGCATCCCCATATGCACATAAATTCAAAACCAATCCAGACAACCCAACACAAATGTTCGCTGAATTCTATAGAAAGTTATATAAAGAAGATAAAACATTGGAAAGATGACCAATAATACACAGCGATTTATGCAGGCTTTGCAACTCCCTAGGTTATAGGAAGAAGAGGCAGCTTTACTTGAAGTGCCATCAGTGATGCAGAAGTCAATAGAACCATTCTGGACCTCCCATCCAACATATCACCCGGACCAGATGGGTTTAACTCAGACTTTTATAAAACCTTTTGTAATCAGTTATCCCCAATATTAGGCAAACTCTTCAGACATTGCCAGACAGAAGGTATCATCCCAGGCATGTGGAAAGAGGTGATAATATCTGTGCTACCTAAATCTGGAAAAGATCCAACACTATGCGAATCATACAGATCTATTTCCTTGTTGAATCAGGGCTTAAAGGAAAGCTGTCATAAACCCTATTTTCCTGCCTCTACTCACCTGTTAACTTGCAGCGAGAGAGTTTCAAGTCTGTTGTAGGGCATGTCTTACAGTTAAAATTTGCATTTTTATGTCCCGGAGTGAGAGGCGCCGTGTCACGGATTGTAGCAGCAAGAGCCGCAACCTGCATACAAATCAGAGTCCTAATCTTCCTGTTGTGTGCCATAACACTGCTTCACGATGATCAGAGCATGTTTTCACGAAGCAAAAAGAAACACTGCACATCATAGTATTTTAGAAACAAACCCAGCTGAAAACGGAGCAGTCTTACCTATTTAATTTTGTTACTGAAAGTTGCAGCTCTGAGTTCAGCCATTAAATAGGTTAGACTGCTTCGTTTTAAACTGGATTTGTTTCTAGAGGTAGTGCTCAAGGAATACTATGAAGCACAATATTTCTTTTTGCTTCATAAAAACATGCCACGATCATCGTGAAACAGCGTTCTGGCACACAACAGAAAGACAACCAAGTCACCAGCTAGCCCACAAGGTCAATCTCAGTCTTCCAGTGTGGTGGCACTTTTAGAATGGCACTTCCAGGACAGCACTTGCAACCTCCATCAAGACAAGAAATAGTTATAATTACACACCATATGTTAGCTGCAAAATTTAAAAAACATAAAGGTTCTGCAGCCCTAATGATTGTCAAAAGAGTTTATGACAGTTTTCCTTTAAAAATATTTACAAAAATTCTTGCCACCAGACTCCATCAAGTGATACGTACCCTTATAAACACAGATCAAACTTACTTTATACCAAGAAGGCACCTTAAAGACAATGTCAGAAGAATGCTCAACATTTTAGAGGAAGGAAGAAAAAGCTAAAGAAACACAAACTGCTATATTAATTGATGCAGAATGCTTTTGATAGGCCGAACGGGTCATTTCTGCAGCTTACCATGAAAAAATAATGGGCTTTGGAGAAGAATTTTTAAAGATAATAAACATGTTACATACAACTCCACAAGCCAGAGCAAAAGTAAATTGAACTCCATCTCAACATTTTGCAGTGGAGAGGGGAACACGACAAGGTTGTCCGGTATTTCCTCTCTTGTTTGCACTTAGCATAGAACCCATAATTGAAGCAGTGGGAGTAGCTAAAACCTGAAGGATGTCTGTGTGGATGGGATGGAAAATAGAATATCACTCTATGCTGATGACACAGTTATTTAAAGGGAATATAAACAAGCATTTTTTGCAATAAATTACTTACTGTGCCATGGCTCAGCAGCGTTGAATATTGCACCCTGGCCACCCGCAGTGTGCATGGCACAGTGGCCAGAGTGGAGCATGGGGTTGCGCTAGCGCAAGTTCCATTGCGCTATGCACAGCAACCACAATATTCAAAACTTGACATGCAAATGGGGCCATAATGTATGCAAGGCACACATGGGGCCATTTGCGTGTCATTATGGCCCCATTTGCATGCAGGTGCGCCGATCCCTGATGACTTGCACCTGGCACCCTGACAGGCAGCAGCCATCGGGGACCGACACCCCCTGCAGATGGCAATGTGCTCCACAGCCAGATCATGGGCATTCTAAATAAAAATAGCCCCAAACTCCTTGGTGGTCCAGTGGACCGCTGACTGCCCGATTGCGGGCATTAGCACTAAATAAAAATAGCTCCAAACTCCCTGGTGGTCCACTGGACTGCTGACTGCTCGATCGTGGGCATTAGTACTAAATAAAAATAGCCCCAAACTCCCTGGTGGTCCAGTGGACCGCTATCTGCCCGATCGCAGGCATCTGTAAAAATATATAAATAATTCCGGTATCCCTGGTGGTCCAGTGGACTGCTATCTGTCCGATCGTGGGCATTTGTATTAAAAATAGGAATATGTCCTATATCCCTGGTGGTCCAGTGGACCGCTATCTGCCGATCACAAGCATTTGTAAAAATAGGAATATATACTATATTCCTGGTAGGTCTAATTTCCCCCTCCCCACCCACCACTGAGACCCACGCCCCTCCCCACGGTCGCAGCTGGCGGGTGCAGCAGCACCACGCCTGCCACCGCCCACCGACTGATACATCGGTAGGGCTGTACACCCATTGGTTGACAGGTGAGCCAATGGGCGTGCAGCCATACCATAATACACATTCCCATATGATTCATTAACATATCTGGAATGTGTAATGCGGTATGGTGCACGCCCATTGGCTCACGCTATGAACCATGGCATCAGCCCCACCGACGGTGTCAGTCGGTGGGCGGGCGGGCGGCAGGCGGGTGGTGCTGACGCCCACCAGCTGACCGGGGAGCGAGCGTGAGGCAGGTGGGCGGTGTGGGAGGGGGTACACTAGACCACCAGGGATATAGGACATATTCCTATTTTTAATACAAATGCCCATGATCGGGCAGATAGCGGTCCACTGGACCATCAGGGATATAGGACATGTTCCTATTTTTAATACAAATGCCCACGATCAGGCAGATACAGGTAGTGGTCCACCGGACCACCAGGGATATAGGGCATATTCCTATTTTTAACACAAATGCCCATGATCAGGCAGATAGCGGTCCACTGGACCACCAGGGATACAGGACATATTCCTATTTTTAATACAAATGCCCGCGATCGGGCAGATAGCGGTCCACTGGACCACCAGGGATATAGGACATATTCTTATTTGTAATACAGATGCCCACAATTGGACAGATAGCGGTCCACTGGACCACCAGGGATATCAGAATTCTTCTTTTAATTTTACAGATGCCCACGATCGGGCAGGTAGTGGTCCACTGGACCACCAGGGATATAGGACATATTCCTATTTTTAATACAAATGCCCGCGATCGGGCAGATAGTGGTCCACTGGACCACCAGGGGTATCGTAATTATTCATATATTTTTACAGATGCCCGTGATCGGGCAGATAGCGGTCCACTGGACCACCAGGGATATTGGACGGAATGATTTTATTTTATTACAAATGCCCACGATCGGGCATGGGGGGGGCCCCGCCAGGTGCAGCCGGAGCTTGGGTGGCCACCCACAGGTGTCAGCTGCCATGTTGCACCCTGCAATGTGGCAGCTCACTTGAGGATGGCCATCAGTTGTTCCTTTTTTTTGGATCAACTTTGTGCTGGCACAGGTAGGGGTTGCGCATGCATGGCTCTGCACATCCCAGGCTGAATATCGGGCTGTGCAGGGTATACATGGGCACGCCCTACCTGTGCCTGCATACATTACTGATGTGCTCGGTGCACTGAATTTGTGCCACGCACTTTCCCTTTGAATATTAAGCGAAACATCAGTGGGTATGCATGGCAACACTGTTGCATCGTCATGCCAACTTTGAATATCTGGGCCAATGTGTCTAGTCTTGTTTTTTTTTTGTTCTGTCTGATAGCAAATTGGACCTCATTGTGACAGTCAGTATGGAGTGCTTGAATGACTTTTTTTGTAAACAAAACTGTTAAAATTAATATCATGTCAGAATGGCTACTGTCAAAAACAGCTGTTCATACATAAAGCTGTCTTCCGATCATTTGTTGGGCATTCAAAGTATTTTGTTTTTTGTTTGGGGGGAGTGTTTGTCCTTCTAAACTACTGTATACATGTGTAAGTCATAGGTCTTGCTACTGTGACGACTCATTTTAAATCAGTTATTTTATCTAATGCTATAAAAACAAGCATTTGTCAATGCTGAATGTTGTTCTGCTGGCATTGGCATTGGTAGTGCAGGAGTTAGAGAAATGCATAATAGGAATGGCAGTGAAGTATGGAACTGACGATAACCCCACCCCACCCTGCAGAGACTGACAATCATTGAGGTGTGCCTTTGGGTTGTCAGCCATAATGCCCATGCCATTTCACCTCACCCTACCCTGCAGACACCAATAAGTGTCACGTTGTGCCTTGGGGTCATTGGACCACATGCTCACCCCATTCCATAAGGAAATACACTGAGATGGGTGCGGTGTAGGAGAATGGGGTGAACTTTGGGATCAAAGATTCCAAGACACACCTTGATGCCTGTCACAGGCTGTGGGGTGGGGGTGAAATGGCATAAGCATTACAGCCAACAATCCAAAGTCACACCCCTGATACCTGTCAGTCTCTACAGGTAGAATATTCTGGTTAGTAACCCTAATGCCCAGGGCGTTTGTTGTTTTTTTCACTCCAAACTTTAAACATGGGCTTTTTGTGACCCCACCTCATGAAAGCATTTGGGACCTCCGCTCATGAACAGTGGCACTGTGATTTTGTTAATCTGTCCCAAACGTTGATTTCCCACAATCACCGCGCCATTGTGCACTAGATGTGTGAAAACACATTTTGGGCAGGATGAGGAAAATGGCAGCTGTACTGTTCATAAGGAGGTGTGAAAAAATGTCAATGATGAAAATCTGGAGTGAAAATATTAAAAATTCTCAAAGTTACGAGCATGTGTGGAAACTGCAGAATGCACGCTCATAACAGTCATTTTTTGGAATTTTTCCACCAAATTTGCAACATAGGCTTTTTGAGAGCCCACCTCATGAACAGGGACACTGTCATTTTGTTAATCAGTCCCAAAAGGTGATTCCGCGAAGCGACCATGAAATCACCTTTCAGGACCGAATAACAAAATGACAATGACTGAGTTCATGAGGTGGGGTCCCAAAAACCCCATGTCGAAAATTTGGAGCCCAAAGTCATAAAAACAGTGAACCACTGTTACCTGTATGCCATATAAATGTATATATGTTTTGAATTGCAGTTAATTTTACCACAAGTACGTGATGGGCTCCCAGCTAGGTTCTGATCAGCATATTTTACAATATAGTGCCACGTCTACAGTATGTGTGTGGCTCTCCACAGACGCTGACCAATTTTAAAATAATTAAGCCTCTTATATCTCAACAGTGGCAAGAACATCCCTTGTAATCAAGGGGAACAGAAGACAATAATGATGGCACTTACTCTCCAGTCTGTGTGATGCTATATGCGCTAGGCAAGGAGTCCACACATGCAAAGCCTTTAATCTATGTGAGGGGCTGGGAGTATCATGATACTAATTCAAATTCATTCCATATGAGAAATTATAAATGACAAAGGATGCTGTATTTAATAGTTTGTGTAGTAAAAACTGACAGTTCAACCCATATTCAGGTAATTTAGGAGGGGTTACAGTTATTAACTAATACATTGAATTTTACATAAGGTATTAACACTTTAGAAAGGTGTTATTGATGTAAATATTGGTGTTGGGATCTCAAACTGTTTATGATCAAAGAGTTTAAACATGCTAATGATAGCCTATCTGCTTAATTGGGTTGCATTTTATAGCAGCATGTGATGACGTTACTTTAGAAAAGGGTGTATTTTGGCACCTCAGACGACTGTTACTTACTGTTTATCAGAGCTGGATCTTCCAATCTGTTTCTTACCAATTTTACAGCTTGGACTTTGTAATGCTACAGACAAGGTGGTGTATTGGTATTGGGTTCATTACCTGGAACATTTCCAGAAATGTTGTATTAGACAATAGTCCATGACATTGCTGCAAGTGGCTAATAGTTTATTCTTAATTTTTGGTTTACAGTGTTAAACTGTTAGATATTTTATGTCATGCTGTACCAAAAAATGTAGTGTTCATTCTCCTAATTAATTACTTACTTACTACTTGCCAGCAGACACAGGCCACATGGTCAATCAAGTCTGCTCGAGTGTGCAACTAGCACCCCACTTTGCAGCTGCCCCTCCTCCCTCACAATTACCCCCATAAAGATGCATGCCAAGTGAGATTGAACCAGATTAAGCTGTACAGCAAAATATCTTTATGTATTCATCCTATGGTTAGGGGGTTTCAAATGCCTTGCATATTTTTTTAACTGAATAAAATATTTTTAAACAAAAACAGGATATTTTTCTCTTGGTATTTATCTTTTAACATTGCCATAAAGACATAATCCTCTAATTTTAGGTTATACTTTGGTTTGAGAGATATAAGAAGACGATGAGGAATGTCTCCCTGCCTTTCAGCAGGTTCTACCATTGTGATTTGCATCCATGTATTTATCTAACTTGTGTTACAATTTATCCAAAAGTCCATGCTTCCACAACCTCAGCTGGAAAACTATTCAATGTTTTCACTGCTCTAAAGTATGACACTTGTAAAATGTATTAGGGCTTTTTGTTTTAATCTGCCATATACTGTATGCCTATCAGTATTCACTGATTCACTGGTGGGAATGTGGAGCACTCTCATTCTCTTGTAGCTAATCTGATGTCATCTGATCATGTGATCGGCTCAGCTCATTACTAGTAAACTGACTGTGAATTGCAGTGCTACCAAGGGAAAAAAATAATTTTTTTAGGTAAAAATGCTGTTTCGTGCATTTTCAAGTTCACAGCACTGTACAAAACATGTATGGGGTATAAAGGATTGTTTTTCTTAATAAAGAAATACAGAGGCTGTTTATGTTCCTTTTAAGAGAGCCAAGAAATAGCATACCTCCACTTCTCAATATCTTGGAGCAGTATGGAGAAATTTTGGGTTTCAAAGTAAATATTTAAAAAAACTGAAATTATAAGGATTAGTGGGACTGTCTCAATGGAAATAAAAAAATCCTTTTCTGGGAATTGTATTGCAGACATGGTTAGATACCTAGGGATCCACACACCCAAAAACATGGGCAATCTGTCTGGGGCAAACTATAGAAAATTGAAACAAGAAGACTTCACAGATATAAAATGTTGGTCATTACTCCCCTTGAGATTTACAAATAGAATTGATGCAATTAAAATGAATGTATTGCCAAGACTTTTATTTCTTTTCCAAAACCTTCCCCTCCCAATTTCAGGTAAAGAACGGAGAGAAATCACTGGGGCAATAAAGCGATTTATAGGGCAAGGTCGAAAAACAAGAGTTAAATAGTCAATACTGATGAGGCACAAAAAGGCAGGAGGATATGGCCTGCCTAATCTGAAGGTATATTACATAGCGGCACAACTGGGAGACCTAATAGATGTTGTTAATACTAACAAAGAGATAGTGTGGAAATCAATAGAGGAGGGTACAAGTAGAGGGGGCCCCTAGCGGGACTGGTGAGGAAAATTTATTCCATACAAGATCTGAAAGTACTTAGCAATAGACGGACTAAGCATACACTTAAACAAAGGGTACTAATCAAATAAAGACTCAAGATACCAAACTCACAACAACAAAGGTTTCCATTGTGGAAACACAAGAACTTTGCCCCAGCAAGAATTGATCCAACATTCAAGAGATGGGTAAATAGAGGGTTACAGTATATCCCACAGTTTTATATAGGTAAGACATTAAAATCCTTCCCCCAGCTTCAAATCGAATACCGGATACCAAACTCTGACCTTTTCTGATTTTTTCAAGTCAGGGCTTATGTCTCTAAGCCTGAAGTTCAGAAATCTTTGTGGGCAGACCAGCATCCTCTCACAGAAAAAAGCACTTGCTCTCGCAGCAAAACAATGTGAGGCAAGTAATTTCAAACCTATATGCAAATCTGAATATAGATACAGGAGGCTGGGAGGTTGAATTGCACAACATCAATGGGAAACAGAATTAATCCAAGTGCTGTTGCCAAAAGAATCGGCTCAAATGTGGCAGGCCAAGCACAAGTCAAATCTTTCAGGAAGTGGGAGAAAATTCAAGAGGAGGCTGGTCAGCAGATTTTTTTTAACACCAGATAAAGCAAAATATTTTGGCACTAGTACTTCAGATTTATGCTGGACGGGGTGTGGAGAAAGAGGGAATCCTGCACTTACAGCAGGAGCCGCCATGTTTCGGCACACTGGGGTGGGCTCCCAGTGTACCACATTTATGCCATTTCATAAGTTGCTTGTAACTCCAGCCATACGCATTACCATGTACTGTAATGCACATGGCCAGACTCTTGTCATCTGTCACTGCAATGACGAAACTGCACCTAATTGCAGCAGCAGATTTCTTTCAAGTTTTTGGCTCTCTTTGAAGTCTACTGTCATCGCCAGCATGCTCCCTGATTGGAGGCTGATGGACACACCTACTAAAGCATCCCCTGCATTGGCCACAACACTGACACACCTTTGAAATGTGCTACTACCACAAGATGTTGCTTGCGCATGTGCACGCAAACCAACATAAAAAAAGAAAAGAAAAAAAAGCAGGACCCAACTGAAAATGAGATAATGCATCTCAGTTGGGCTATCCTGGTTAAATACAATGTAAAAATGAGTAAAAGCAAGGCCTCTGCACTGGTTGGCATGGCCAGCAGCCTAGCTTACAGAATGATTTTCTTTTGAGCTCCTGATGGTTGACCTAAAAAAAAAAACCTCTTCTTTATCCTTTTTATGTTGTCTTGCACATGTGAAAGCAAAATCTTGCAGTAGTAGCACATTCAGAGGTGCGCCAGTGTTGGTGAATGCAGGGAACGCTTTACTGGGTGTATCCCTCAGCCACCAATTAGCGAGCATGCTAGCGATGACAACAGTTTCAAAGACAGCCACGGAGCTGAAAGAGATCTGCCACTCCAATGAGGTGCAGTTTCCTCATTGGAGTGTCAGATGACAAGGCTCCATTACGTGCCTTTCCTGGTGAAACATGCCAATTAATATGGTGGCTCCTGCTGCCCGCCACACAACCACCCACAAAGCTGATGTCGGGGATGTCCAATCCCCATGTTGGCATGTCCCCCCCAGTTCAATTTGTTTGCCAACGGGGGTGCCCAATCCCCATCGGCATCATGTTCCCCCCCACACACACACTTTCTTTGACAATGGGGGTGCCCATTCCCCATCGGCATCATGTCTCCCCCCAAACTCATAGCACACTGGGAGCCCACCCCAGTGTGCCCCAAATCATTTTTTTTATGTAAATAAAGAAAACTGTTCCCTGAAGTCCGGTTTCTTTTTTACCTGCAAAAAAAAACCACTCCCCTCGTCATCCCGCCGCACCCCTTCCCCAACCTGCACTCACTCCTTCTGTGCAATTCCCACCCTTGCACCCCTCACTCCATAGTTACCTCCAGAGGGCCGGGCTGCGATCTTCTGTGGAGCAGGAACACATCTGAACTCTTCAAAAGCTGACCGGGAACTGAACAAAATGCGGAACGTTTTATAATGGCAGGCAATTGGGGGGTTTCAACTTAGGTGGATATCTCAGGAATTTTGGTACCAGATTTTCAACATGGGATTTCTGAGACCCCATCTCATGAACACATGCACTGGCATCTCATTACTCGGCCCCAAAAGGTGATTTTGTGGACACTGCGTGGCATCACCTTTCAGGCTGATTAATTAAATGACAGTGCCACTGTTCATGAGATGGGGTCCCAAAAAGCCCATGTTGCAAATTTGGTGAAAAAATTCCAAAAAATTACTGCGTTACAAGCATGCATTGCGCAGTTTCCACTCACGCTCGTAACTTCAACAATTTTTAATATTTTCACTCCAGATTTTCAACATTGCCATTATTTTACACCTCCTTATAAACAGTATAGCTGTCATTTTTCACATCCTGCCCAAAATGTGTTTTCGCATCTGTTGTGCACAATGGCGCAGTCGCTGTGGGAAATCAACTTTCAGGACTGATTAACAAAATCACAGTGCCACTGTTCATGAGGGGAGGTCCCAAAATGCCTATGTTGAAAAGGTGGTTAAAAAAATCCCAAAAATAATTGCATTGCAGACGTGCATTGCACAGTTTCTACGCACACTTGTGACTTCACCAAGTTTTCATATTTTCACTCCAGATTTTCAGAACTGCTATTTTTTTAAACCTCCTCATGAACAGTACAGCTGTCATATTTCACATCCTGCCTGAAATGTGTTTTTGCACCTGTGGAGTCAAATGGCGCAGTCACTGTGCAAAATCACCTTTCAGCTAATAAACTGTTCTGACAGGTGGGTCACAAAAAGCCCATGTTGAAAACTTGGAGTGAAAATACCAACAAACGTCCAGGGCGTTAGGGTTTCCAACCATAACGCCCCACCTATAGAGACTGACAGGCATCAGGGATGTGACTTGGGATCACTGGCTGTAATGCTTATGCCATTCCACCCCCCACTCCTACCCTGCAGCCAGTGACAGGCATCGAGGTGTGCCTTGGAGTCTTCAGCCCCAAAATTCACTCCATTCTCCTATACTGCACCCATCTCAACATATTTCTTTATGGAATGGGGTGAACATAAGGCCTGAAGACCCCAAGGCATACCACAACACTTGTCAATGTCTGCAGGGTAGGGTGAGGTGAAATGGCGTGAGCGCTATGGCTGACGACCCAGGCAAATCCCAATGCCTGTCAGTCTCTGCAGGGTGGGGGTGGGTTTGGCATCAGTTCAGTACTTCACTGCCATTCCTATTATGCATCTCTCTAACTCCTGCACTACCAATGCTAATGCCAGCAAGACAACATTAGGCATTGACAAATGCTTGATCTATCCAGTTTCCCTTCCTTTAGCATGTTAAATAAGTTAGTAGGAGTGAGTCTATTGAATTTCAGTCAAAATGAGCAAGAAAAGCAAGGCAAAAAAAAGAAGACTTCTTTCTGTCTTGCAGTGGGCCTCTAAGGAGAGTAAACAGCACCAGCCCTCAAGATCAGAACCAGCCCAGGGAACATGGCCAGCCAGCATTGTTCAGTTCTCTGTAACATGCATTGAATACCTTAACTCAGGCTGTACAACAGCTTGACAAGAAACTAGATGTCTATGTAACTAGGCTAGTCACTGTGGAAAATAAATAGATCATATGGTTGATACAATTAAAGAACTTGAAAACCACTTCAGTAAAGCTGTGGTGACAGTGGTGCTCTCAATTAAAGCACGGTATGCCTAATGAAATCTAGGCTCCAGTAACTAGAGGACATGGTTCAAGTGACCAGCATTCAGGGTTTGGGTCTGGTACACAGTGCTGAATGGGAATCACTGATCCAATTTTTGTTGGCTAATTTTGAGACTTAATAGGGAGCAATGTGGAGCACCAGATAGTTAAATTGTACCATATCATTGCTAGAAGAACTGTGGAATCCAAGGGTTCTTGAAGTTTGTTGGCGGTCACCTCATCTGTGGCAGTGAGAGACCTGATGCTAAGAAGAGTAAGAGAAAAAAAATGCAAAGCAAGTAGATTCCAGTGTTCTATTGTTCCCAGATTTGTTGTATGCCACTCAACAAAAATACAAGAGTTTTGATGCTATCAAATTCAAGCTCAGAGAAATGGAAACCCCACAACACACGATGTTCCCAATATGGCTCCACATAGTGGTGGGGAAAAGAGTGTATATTTATTCCCGTCCTCAAGAAGCTGGGAAACTGATAGTGAAGTTGGAGGCAGACAGCTCAGAAAATCAAGATGGCATGTTGGAAGAAGAGAAAGGCTGAGGAGGTTAAAGGTGGATGGTTGATGGGCTGCTCAGTGGCCCAGTGGAAAGTGCAACACACTCCAGAGCTGGTGACATGTGTTCAGAAGTGGATTCATGAAGCCAGCCAGGTGGCCCAGCAGGCTAGGATAGTGTGGCAGCACTCCCAGCCAGGGAAAGATGGTGTCAGGTTCCGCCACACCAGTGATCCCTGTTGTATGCCAAGCCAAGGAACTTGCCTCTTTCACCAGGGCACGCTAGCTGCATGTGAGATCTATTGGGAAATGGCACAACAATGGGGGGGGGGCAGAGTAAATGGGAGTAGATGATTAAAAACCCTATGTGCACAGGTCTACATTAATGACAGAGAACAAGAGCCTCCAGGCATGGGATATGGGGAGTATTAATCTCTGTGAACAGTGACTGATTTTTTTTCTTTATCTTTTCATTAAACTTTGTTTGGGGATTGTTACTCTATTTGATATTTTCTATCTTTGCCCCTTTGAAGCAGAATTTACTGGCTGGTGGTTTCTGATGTTTCACCTGGATAAATAAAGACTTGACTGATTGATTGATTGAGCGACTTTTGAAATCAGACAGCCAGCAGATTGATGATGGTATGGAGAATTAATCTGGACATCTGTAACTATGCCCATATACTATACTAAAAATTGGGCATGCTCTGCTAGATTGCATCCTTATTTCTATGCTACAGTATGTGGTAAGGTGAGTGGTGCTAATGAGGGAGTACTGCATTTAGTATTCCCTTTTTTAACATACAATGTAAGTTCATAGTTAGAATGGTGCTTTCGTGTTTCATGCCATTTATGTTCCTAAGGCCTAAAGGGAGGTGAGAAGGAGAAACAAAGATCTCAGAATTTGGTGAGTGTACTAAAGAAAGTCCTGCATCCCTATGTAAACAGCACTGAAGGGCCTGAGAATGCTAAATATTTGTTTAATGGGGTCTGTTATTGTTGTGCCTGTCTCTCTCTCTCTCTCTTGCACAGCCAGGTTACAAATACGATCTCTGTTCACAGTCAGGTGGTGGCCACTATTGCAGCTGGTAGTCTGCATTTGCCCATTTAAATTTGGGCATTGTTTCCAACCCTAATAGACCAGTCGGCAGTACACTGGAGAGAGTTTCCTTATCTACAGGGAACATGAGGAGGACAGAAGAGGCACCTTCTGCTTACATTATATGTACCAAGCAGCAGGAGCATGCACAGTGCACTTTGAACGACTGCTAAGCTTGGATCATGGCTGGAGTTATATACTCCACAGTTTCTGAGGGCTCCTGGAGCTTGAAAGAGCTACGTATCTCGAGCACCATATGCTATAGAAAATAAAGGCTGTAAGGGGGGGGCAATATCTTATTCACTGTATTAAAGCCTTATATAATAGCGTTGGCTGCAGTGGCTAAAGTAATTGCAGATGCATGTCATAGTTTTAAATTGTTGATCCCTCAGTCTTGTACCAATTAGTTAATTGATTCATGGAGCCTTCCTTTAGAATGTGGTGAAAATTCTGTGTACTGCTTTTATGTGGCATAACTGATGTAATGTTTTGCATGAAGTCTAATAAAAGAGTTATATAAAAAAAGCTAAACAAAAGTATGGACCCATTGATAATGATATACTGTATTGAGCTCTGGGCAAATCCAGCATACAAAAGGTAAATGCAGGACCTCACTGAAAGTGAAATGTTCCATCTTAGCTGGGCGCTTAGCTGGGCTATCCTGGGTAAGTACACTGTAAACATGAGTAAAAGCAGGGCCCCATTGAAACTGCTATTTTTCATCCTTGCTGTTGTTTTCTGGGCAAATACAGCATTGTGTTAAAATGGGTAAAAGCAGGTCCCCACTGGAAATGAGATATTGCATCTAAGCTGGGATGGGGCTATCCTGGGTAAGGAAAATGTAAAAATGTGTGAAAGCAGGGCCCCACTGAAAATGAGATCTTGCATCTCAGCTAGGCTCTTCTGGGTAATACTGTATAAAAAGGGTAAGCCTCACTGAAAACAAGATATTGCATCTAAGCTGGGCTGGGCTGTACTGTACTGGCTAAATACCATATAAAATGGGTAAAAGCAAGATCCCACTGACAATAATATATTGTATTTCATCTGTGCTAGGCTATTTTGTCTAGTTTAGGGTAAATGCACTGTAAAATGACGTAAGTAAAACAGAACCCAACTGAAAATAAGATGCTGCATCTCAGCTGGGCTATCCTGGCCAGATATAGTGTAAAACTGGGTAAAAAGCAGGATCATTTGCGGATAAGACATGGCATCTCAGCTGGGTTATCCTGGGTAAATATACTGTAAAAACAGGAAAATAAAAAAGGCCTGCAGCCTTACCACCTTGCAGCCTGAGCCCATCAGAACTCTGACGTTAAGCAGGGTTGAGTGAGGACAGTAGACCTCCAGTGAACACCACATGCTGCAGGAAGTGGTGTTGGTAACTCTGTAGGGGGCATGCTCCCCTTTATTAAAAGTAACCATACTGATGCCCAGCCCATGTTGTTTTGGGGACACCGTACTGTTGTGAGTTGCTGTCTTATGGATGAAATGTTAAACCATGGTCCTGCCTCCCTGTTCTGGTGGTTATGCAAGGGGACGCTAAAGATGTAATGGCACGTCTCAAAAACAGTAGGGAAATTTTAACAGTGTCTTGACCATAATATCCATTTACTAACAAAAAAAATAAATAACCCACCAATAGCTTAACCTGCTTCAATATCAGTCGATTTTCATCTCTATCCCTCTCCCCTCAGGATCAGACTGAAAACAGAAAGTATTTCTTAGCCTTCCTTTACAACTAACTAACTAACTAACTACCTAACACCAGAAACCCCCTGAAAATGAGATATTGCATCTCAGCTGTGCTATCTTGGGTAAAAACAGCATAAAAATGGGAAGAAGCAGGGCCCTACTGAAAACAATATTGAATCCCAGCTGAGCTACCATGAGTACAGTATATAGCATAATAAAAGTACCACTGGTACTAAAGGTACCAAATAAGGTCTGTAAAGCGTGAAATAAATTTATGAAAATGCATTATACTTTATCTGCATTTAAACTACTGATCCTTTGCCTGCTTAGCATACACACATTTGGTGTGCCACTGAGTTGCAGGTAAGGGAACTGCAGTTTTTGTGGTGTAGATGTTAAGTCACAACCTGAAAAACAGACAAATGGGGATCTAATCCCAGCAGATACTTTACCTTCACAAATTGTTGTTCTTAACTAAATTTACTTCTTGTATAATTTACTGGTTTACTGCACACCATCATGAATTGCCACTAAAGTGAGTTTCCATCTTACAAAAAAGTTTAGAAAAAATGTTTACGTCCCTGCCAGAATTGGAACTGATGATTCTTTGCCTCTAAGCAAACATACATTGTGTATCTCATTCTCTATGGCACTTACACAGCCATTACCTCATGGGTTACCAGGTTCACCTCATAGGCTGACAATGCACATGCGATTGTCTTTGAGCCATCCCCTTATTCCCTTGGTCCTCCCAGATACCTTCAGATTCTCCTGTGCATCGTATAGGCTGGCAGCACTCACAATAGCTCCTGCTCACCAATATACTGTACAACAGAGTCCAAAGATACCACAAAGAACTAAAGGTAAGCTATATAAGTACTAATCTCAGCAGTAACAGACCCAGTTTATTGATATTGGAGTTCTCTGCCCCCTTACCTGACGTTTTTAACCTGCAGGTACCTTTAAGAATAACCTAAGGTTGAGTAGCCACCACACGCACTCAGAATCGTGTTGGAACAGTCGAGCTATTCACAATCTACCTGCTATGGCCAGCCCTCCATCTTTCTGAACTGAGCATAATAGAAACTGATATTTGAAAATGCCACACCTTGAAAACATGCCTGTTTTTCCTTTTATGCAATGTCAGCTCCCAACCCATCAGAGCTAGAATCCTGGCATGAGTGCTCCTGTCACCCCTACTGCAGTAGCAGTGGTAAGCACAGGGATCTGAGATTATTTAACTTTGGAAGACACACTAATCAACTTAAGGGCCATGGCCACCGCAAGCATAAAAGCTGTTACAGGAAACATGGTAGGAACCAAGGTCTGTAACCCCTAATGCAGTGGCTGCAGGACAAGACACACACACACACACAAAAAAAAAAAAATCACTGGGTAAAAAAACAGCAGTAGAATTAAACAAAAGGTACCATAGCAAAGCTGCCACGGTCTCAATGAGGAAGTTGACAGAAATGACTATGGCTACCACCACACTAACCTCACTCCTCATGACCTTCCATCTAATTGAAATGGTGCTCACACATGCTCTCACCATCTTGGAGTCGGGCCAGGCATTTACCTGGAGGGTCTCTTTGCTCCCATAATCCCTGCATCCCAAGCGAGCATGTCGCATACTTGCAACCACTTTCGGTCACCATTTTGGAAAGCGCACCTACATATACATATGTGTGCATGATGCAGACACGTGAACACTTCCAGTCACCATATTGGGAAGGACTGCACTTACACATTGGCCAGATCTAGCCTACAAGGCCAACCTCAAGTTTCTAGCACCTGTGGGTGCACATACAATCAAAGCAAGCATCAGTGGTCAGTTTAAAGGAGGGGAATTGAACCTGCACTTGAAACCCTAAACCACCCATGGGGCAGAAAGGCCAAGCCTGCCACAGTGTTGCCCATTTTGTAGTAACTCATGGTGGCCATTTGGGGAAAGTCAGAACACCTTCATACAGTCATTTGGGCAACTATCCGGCCCATAATAAGGGTGCACGGTAAAAATGCACTCCTTATATTTGCCAAGAGAAACCCCACTAACCATAGATACCTTATCTATGCTCTGATCACACAGATTAACATGACCAGGAACAGAAAATGCAAAGCCTGCGGTGTGCCCCTACTACAAGTCCAACAAGTTACCCTCTGCCAAGTATGTGACCATGAAGGGTCTGCACAGTCCTATCTGGAGTCCATCATTGAGTAGGAGAATATGGAGGTGACTCCAGTAGAGTTGGAAAGTAATATGGCCACTCTACTGGCACAGACCATCAAAGACCAGAGAAAGTTCATGTTACAAGTAATGCAAGGCATAGAAGCAATGGTAAGGCAATCCCCTACCCCATCAGCCAGCATCCAGGGGGGGGCATCTCTGACCCCACAAACTCCCAACCTTTAACCCCCAATCCACCAGATACTGAGGACCAGGATGAGAGCAACAGGGAATCGGAAGGGGAAGAACCTGGTGATGAGGATACCACAGAGGTGGACCCACAATCAATGATGGCCAAACTATGCTCCTATGACACCGTTCCCCCCTCTGCTTAAAATTATCAGGACCACAGTGAGATTCAAATTACCACCTTCCACTGCAAGGAGTAAGTTAATTCCAGTACTCCAACTGACACCCAAACCTAATGATCCCTTCTCCATATGTGAGGCAATAGAGGAGGTCATCACAAAAGAGTGGGGGGTGGCAGACCTGGAAAGTATTCTGGAAAGAAAGTCATGGGACAGAATGTACCCCATATAAGACGACAAACTCAGACTGATGTACTGCCCCAACAGTGGATCCTGGCATAGTATCCCTAAGCAAAAAAGGCAGTATTGCCTGCCAAAGGCTCTGCACCACTAAAAGACCCCATAGACAGAAAACTAGATGAAATCCTTAAGAAAGTCTTTGAAATGGCAGGGCAGGCAACCAGAGCAGCCATCACTGCCATATATGCCACTAGAGCCCAAATCATGTGGCTAGAGGACCTGGCAAAGACAGTAGAGCCCAGTTCCACTCAAGAACAATTAACAACCCAGTCAACATAGACAAAGTATCTAGCTGACATGGCAGTCAATGCCCTCAAGATTGATGCAGAAACAGCTGCGCTGGTCAATAAAGCCTGCAGAGCACTATGGCTGAAACTCTGGGATGCTGATTTGCAGTCAAAGGCCCTACTAATGAAGCAATCCTTTAAGGGCACCAAATTATTCAGAGAAGGACTCGAACCATTCCTTCAGGTCAAAAGCCAGGACTCTGTGCTGGATAAAGATAAAAAGCAACAAAACACATACCACCCATCTGCCAGGAGCAAGGGGTCTCATAAGAACAAAGGACATTTTTGAGATCACAGATAAGGCCATTTCTCCTACAAGGGCACCAATTTCAAGATATACCTGGGACACAGCAACAGCAATAAGTTCAGAGTACAAGGAACCTACAACACAGGCCACCACAACTCCTTCAGAGGGGGCCAAAACAACTCACAATGACAGCAAGACCAATTAGCAGGGACTAAGACACTACCAACCGGGGGTTGTAGGTTGTAGGAGGAATGGTCAAATGTATGGCAGCTCAGATTCAATGCAAAGAAGTGCAAGGTAAAGCACATGGGGAACAAAAACCCTGGGGAAGCGTACACAATGGGGGGTGAGATACTGACAACAGTAAAAATAGAAAGGGACCTGGGGGTAATTATATCAGATGACCTAAAGGTGGGCAAGCAATGTGAGAAGGCAGTAAGGAAGGCTGGGGGGATACTGGGATGTATAGGAAGAGGCATCAATAGTAGAAAACAGGAAGTTGTTATCCCTCTGTACAGACAGTTGGTGAGACCCCATCTGGAGTATGTGTATGAGGGATGTGTACTGAACCAAGCAAAAAGCTCTCTCAAACCCAGTCAGCAAATAAAACATCTGGGAACAATCATTGACATGGCCAGAGGCCGGGTGAGGCAGTCAAAAAAAAGAACTGACACAGTGAGAACCCACGCTCAAGAAATATTGGGCCCTATTCATGAAAGTGTGCAAAGTACGCACCAAACTGTTGGAAAAGCAGCATGTAGCCATGCAGTATACAAGGCACCCACAAGGTACCCGAAGAACACAGCATTCACCAACGTGTGCAGCATCTGTGGACCCTGGGGACAGAAACACATGGGACACATCATGGCCTGTGGGCCACGGATTCACACACCCACCGCTTGACCCCAGCATATAAGGGCATGAGAACCGCCCCACGACAATGCGTGGACATGACTAGGAAGTGAACGTGGAGAAAATGGCAAAAACAGATAGACATGCAGAGGACCCCACAGCGTACCCCCAGAGCCCCGATGGGGCAGCACCAGAAGGCAAATGGCGCCACAGCCATATCTACACTTGAGGCGGGGAAAGACCACATGCACCTAACTTCACTGGTGGCCAGGTGGCAGACATGGTCACAGACATATGGAGGTAAAGTCCTCTCTGTGGCTAGACATACAGACCACCATAAATGCTGCTGGGCCGGAGGTGTGGACACTGGCAGTAATAAAGCACAAGTGGAAGGACCTGCATGCCCCAGTTAAAAAGAAGTTAGTTGCAGGCAAACGGGCATGCCAGGGCATGGGCAGCAGTCCACCAAGCAGCACCCTGAGCTTGACCCCAATTGAGAGGATAGTAGTGGACACCCTCTTAGATGTCAGTCTCAGTGTGGAGGTAGATACAGTAGACACACTGGAAGGTACATAGGCACCGATAGGGACGGGGGCCATGGGGGATGTAACCCAGGATGTGTCTAAAAGCTGTGTTATCCACCCTACAGACCCAGGCACACAGGGATGCACAGCCACTGGAGCACAAACACCCGGACACAAGCCCACGACAGAGCCTGCTGTGTGTGTGGAAGATCAGAAGGAGTATGACAGCACAGGTGGGACACAGGCATGCATGCACCACAGAGCATCCACAAAGACCCTGGCACAGGTTGCCTAACAGCTCCATGTATTCAAGAGGTACTGAGCAGGAGACCAAGATCCAGATGGAGTCTGAGACAGATCTGGAGAGCACACAGGCAGGACCCCATGAGGAGACAGAGGTGGCAAAGGAGGAGGAGTGGGACAGAGGGACCAGCATCCCAGTGAGCCAGCAAACAGTGGGAAGACAGGCACAGACCACAATGGAGAGCCCAGTGGGCACAACAGCAGGGGAAGCCACTAAATGGGCATGGCCCTGCAACACAGCAATGGGCAGGACACCAGCACGGAGCCCAGATGACAGTGGGGACAATGACCTGCCTATACAACACAGGAGCCGGCCACGGGCAGCGTGCAGATGGGGCATCATGGAGACCTACTATACAGATGTGCAGCAGCTGGAGTGGGACAGGCTGGAAGTCCAAAATCACATCACAGAGGCACTGCTGGGCCTGACCATGGAGGTGCGTGCCTTGCGGCATGGAATTGACAGACCAGTTGACCTTATGGAGAGGCTTGTCAAACACCAGATTGCAGGTGCACCACCATGGGCCAGGTCAGCCACCACCAATGCCGCATGACTGACATGCACCCACATGCCAGACACAGGTGTTGTGATGCCCTTAGACCTGGACCCAGACACCCAACCATGGGACACAGACAGCACCCCAGCGGAGGTGACCCCGGGCGCACAAGGCAACCACAGGCACACACCTGGATGACAGGACACAGGCTCTCAGGAGCAGGATACAGCTCCCACACAGGATAACACACTGGAACAGCAGGAAAGCTGCCACACTGAACTAGGGGACAGGACAGTGGACAAGCAGATGCTGCAGACACTGGTGGCTGTGTGACACATTGGGTGCAGGGCAATGCACCAGCTCTGAGACCAGGCACACAGTCA
This sequence comes from Neoceratodus forsteri, assembly GCA_016271365.2. Lineage (NCBI taxonomy): Eukaryota > Metazoa > Chordata > Ceratodontiformes > Ceratodontidae > Neoceratodus > Neoceratodus forsteri. The sequence continues at coordinate 544,412,187 of CM028129.1, forward strand.
TCAGCACAACTTTGGTCAAAGCCCTATGACAACAATGGGTGTTGAAACTGCACAAGCACAAAACACTGTTCACGTATTGAACAAGCACCATGTCACCATAATGCACATGACACATGAAACACTGCCAGACACACCACAATGTCTCCCCCCCTAACACAAGACTACCTGCACAACACACAACAAATGACCACACATACATGGGACCATGACACCATCCAGCAACACCACCACAGAACAGTGCCATACACATCCCCTGACACAGCATATCTGTGGCACCATCACATACCTATCATAATGCCATTCCACACCAATGCTGCTCCTACACACACACACACACACACACACACACACACACACACACACACACACACACACACAGTGCAATACCATGACCCCCCAATACCACACACACTGCAGGCATGACCCAGCAGTGCAGCATGGCCCACCACATGATTGGGTGGCCCTCATCCCACTCCTCGAATCCTAGCACCCCCCCCGACCAGTGCCCCCCTGAACATACACTCAGTGGGTGACATCATCATCGCGCACCCTCTGCCCACACCGGCCACCACACACAACATACCACAGGACTGTTCACACCAGACGCACATACAGATGCCCCCGTGATGCCACCCCATGCATGATGGACAATGCTGTACACACCCCGTAGCAATCTGGTCCAACATGGTGTACATGTTTAGCCAATCGGCAGAATGTGCCTTAGACAAGGGCATCACATGTTGCATAACCACTCAGTATCTCTGGTCCTGTGCCAGAACACTCCTCATTCACCTCTTGCATTATGCACTGCAGGTGGCCATCTGGCATGGACACCTGATGTCGCACTGCGATATTATGGAGCATGGAACATGCAGTGAACATCTTGCATGCCTTTCCCGGGGACAGCAGCATCATTCTACCTGAATGGTCCAAACAATGGAACCTCATTTTCAATTAGCCTATCATCCTCTCAGTGATGGACCTTGTCCTCCTGTGTGCCTGGCTGTTTGCCTCCTCTGCAGTGCTCTGTGGCCCCAGGATTTGTGTCATCAAGTACAGCCATAGTGGGTACTCGCTGTGACCTATGAAGGGTTGGAAAACATACAATTAGGCACTTGTAGCAGGGGCGACACTGTGCCACACACAATGGTCATGTATACTGACCTAAAAACCATCCCTCCATCCGCACGGTATGCAGTAGGTCTCCGAGGCATGATCCATCCAGGATGTATGAGTCCTGGCATGATCTGGGGTATTTGGCACACACGTTGATAAATATGTCATCCGTGTCGCACACGACCAGGCAGTTCACACTGTGGAATCCCTTTTAGTTCCTGAATGCCTCCTCATTCTCCGCAGGTGCCACTGTCCATATATGGATACAGTCTATAGCGCCGAGTATGTTTGGCATACCATGCATAGCACAGAATGCCTGTTTAGTAGCACCTACATCAGCCTCAGAGGTAAGGAACCTGATATGCACCTGCACATGGGCCAGGAGGGCATCCATCACCTGTGTCAATGCTTGTGACACAGAGGAGTGGCTGACACCAGTGACATCACTGGACAACCTCTGGAATTACCCTTTTGCATAATATGACGAGGTGCATAGGACCTTGGTCTTGATGGACATTGCCCTGGACTGCCTTGGTGCAACCTGGTCTCGGACCATGTCACACAACTGTGTGATTGTGGCCTGGTTGAACCTGAACCGGTCCATACACAGTGCATGCCGCAACATGTGTGCATCCAGCCATGTTCAGTGGTCCTGTAGCTGTGGACCTCTGCATCTCCCCCCACCCCATGCTCCCACTCAATCAGGAGCATGTTTATCAGGAAGCTGGGACACATCCTCCCCCAATGCTATGGATACCTGCCTACCTGTACATGTACAGATTCTGGCCCTTTATGTGGGCCTTAACCTGCCTGTGTACCTTTAAGAGGGTGTGTGGGGCCCCCCATGCATGCTGACAGTACCTGGTTGAGTGCCATGTGCACACTTCACCAGGTGGAAGGTGAGAGATGGCAGCAGCTAAGGAGGAAGAATATGTTGCTGCACCAAAGGTAGGCTGTATGGGGTTGTACCCCAGAAGGCTGTAGCAGGTGTCTAAAAACACCTACCTGGACAGCCCTGGATTGGGCAATATTTGGAGGCTGGAGGTCCCTGTGTGAGTAAGTACATGGCCGGCAGGGTGTGGTGTTGGGCACTGTGCAATGTGTGTTATCCATGGTGCTGATGTATAGTTCCCCTTGTTTTTTTACACAGGATCACCTTGGTCTCCCAGATGTCATGGTTCTCACCAGGGAGGAGCAGCCAGATTGGGCAACGTGCTCCGTTTCACCATCCCCGAGACGACAACGATGCTGGTGCCTTTGCAACCCCTACTTTCTGGCCCATCATATTGGTACAGCGGACATCTGGTACAAGGCCCACAACAGGGAGAAATGGGGGTGCAGAAACCATCCAGATAAGTGCAGCATCTTTTGGCATACCTGTGCCATCATCTATTGCCAGTTGTGTACCCATGTGTTCACCTGCCATGCCTTCCTCATGGTTGTTTGCTCTCTGCAGTGCTACAAGTGATCCATAATGCAAATGGTGCTACTTCCATGGCCATGGACAGCCACCACACCACCAGAGGACAGCAGAGGAGGAGGAATAGGATGTCGCCGGCCATTGGTTTCATCCAGGCGTGCTGTGGAGGAGCGGTGCCACATATGGAGTGTCGAGGGCTGGTGTGTGTGTGTGTTTTGTGGACTGTCAGTTAAATGTTTATTGCATTAGGCTTGTTTTTGATATGTTGCACCTGGGCAGATGTCGCCTTATCATACACTGTGTATCTGCAGCAGTCTGTTAATAAATTATATTTGTACATATACTGGTGTGGTCATTGTCTCCTGGGCAGTGATTTGCCTACTGGGATGGGTGGACACATGGGTGGGGGGGCTGAGGGGTGCTCCGTGGGGGTATCAGTGAGTGTTATGTGGGTCCATCATATGGGGAGCTCCTGGGAGGGGTATCAGTGGTTGGTGTGTGGGTCCACCACAAGGGGGGACCTATGCGGGTGTCCTCTATGCCTGCCCTGTGTGGTGTGGGTGGGGCTTCCATGCAGGTGCCTCTAGTGGTGGAGGATCAGCTCCAACTAGGGGCTGACTGCCCCGGCTGAGCACTGTGACAATCACATCATTCACGCCCCTGTGTGACGGTGGCACGGCTGGGTATACCCCATTGTGGCCTTTGCCATGTGTCCCTTGTGTGTTCCCATGGCTGCTACCCATCCTTCCCATGTTCTGGTGACATGGCCTGTCTGTGTGGCACTGCCCAGGAACACTCTGTTCTTCGTGGATGTCTGTGCACTGTGGGGTGTGGCACCATCTATGGGTCTACCTCACACACTCCTGTGTGGGTCTGCAGATCATGCAGACCTTGAGTACCCATGGGTGATGGTGGCATCAGTATGAGGCCCTGGAGGGGGGGGCTATTGTGCCTCTCTACTGCTCCACCTGTTCGGGGTGTCCCTGTGCGGCATCATGCTTACCACCCTTTCCATTGCCCCCTGTCATTCGGGTGCCTGGGCACTGTGGATGGACTGCATGACATGTAGTCATGCTGTATGGTCCCAGCCATCCAGGGCCATGTTCTGGCATTCGCACTTTGCCTCAGCACCTATTGGCTGTCCCTGTTACACTTAATCTTGCAGTGTGTCCCTGCATGTGGTTATATCCTCTTGTTGTTGTTGGCCTTTGCTCCCCTGTGTGTGGGCTGGTGGTTGTGGGTTGTGCTTTGCATGGGGTACTGGGTGCAGCCATGTCAGCCAGGGTGCATGGCCACCTGACACATTGCATGGACACTTATGGCAGCTCTCAACCAGGTGTAAGTGTATGTGCCTACCACCATGCAGCAAGGTGTCATAACTGGCTTTGTGTATGCACGTTCGGTGGTACTGCACACACCGCTATGCAGCCGTACACCTAGGTACAGTGCCTTCAGAAAGTATTCACCCCCTTGGATTTTGTCACATTTTGTTGAGTTACTACCAGAATTTTTAATGCATTGAAATGATTTTTTCCCCCTTGATTCACACAGCATACTCAGCAATTTAAAGGGGCAAAAATATTTGTATTGTGCGTAACAAAAATTTATGAAACATTAAAAACTGAAATATCTTGTTTACTTAAGTATTCACTCCTCTGAGTCAATACTTTGTAGAAGTGCCTTTGGCAGCAATTACAGCTTTGAGTCTTCTTGGGTATGTCTGTATCAGCTTTGCACATCTGGATTTGGGAATTTTCGCCCATTCTTCCTTGCAGATTTGCTCAAGCTCTGTCAAGTTGGATGGGGAGTGTCGATGTACTGCAATCTTTAAGTCTTTCCACAGATTCTCAATGGGATTCAAGTCTGGGCTTTGGCTGGGCCACTCAAGGACATTCACCTTCTTGTTCTGAAGCCACTCCAGTGTTGCTTTGGCTGTATGCTTGGGGTCGTTGTCCTGTTGGAACGTAAATCTTCGCCCCAGTCCAAGGTCTATTGCAGACTGATGCAGGTTCTCCTCCAGGATGTGCCTGTATTTGGCTCCATTCATTGTTCCCTCTATTCTGACAAGTGCCCCAGTCCCTGCCACTGAAAAGCATCCCCATAACATGATGCTGCCACCACCATGCTTCATGGTGAGATTGTGTTACATGGGTGATGAGCTGTGTTTGGTTTGCGTCAGGCATAGCACTTTGCATTCAGGCCAAAGAGTTCAATTTTTGTTTCATCAGACCAGAGAATCTTTTGCCACATGGTCTCAGAGTCTGCCACGTGCCTTCTTGCAAACTCCAGGCGTGCTATTATGTGGCCTTTTCTCCAGGTAGGCTTCCATCTAGCCACTCTCCATAGAAAGCTACATCTGTGAAGTGCTGCAGAGATTGTTGTCCTCTGGACAGGTTCTCCCATCTCAGCCATGGAACTCTGTAGTTCTGTCAGGGTGGTCATTGGGTTCTTGGTCACTTCCTTGACCAAGGTCCTTCTTGCCAGTTGCTCAGTTTGGAAGGACGGCCTGCTCTAGGAAGAGTCTGGGTGGTTCCATAATCTTTCCATTTGCTAATGATGGACATGACTGTGCTCCTGGGAACTTTCAACACCCTAGAAATGTTTTTATACCCCTCCCCAGATCTATACCTCCTCACAATTCTATCACTGAGTTCTACGGACAGCTCCTTGGTCTTCATGGTAGAGTTTCTGCTCTGACATGCACTGTCAACAGTGGGACCTTATATAGACAGGTCTATTTTCTCTGAAATCATGTCAACCATTTGAACTGACCACAGGTGGACTCCATTCAAGTTTTAGAGTGATCTCACAAGGAAATTGGATGCGCCTGAGCTCAATTTGGAGTATCATAGCAAAGGGGGTGAATACTTATCAACTTAAGACATTTCAGGTTTTTATTTTAAATTACATGTACAAAAAATTCCAAAAGTTTCATTCTACTTTGACATTATAGAGTAATTTGTGTAGATACGTGACAAAAAAATCCCATATAAATGTATTTTAATTTGAGTTTGCAACATCACAAAATGTGACAAAATCTAAGGGAGGTGAATACTTTCTGAAGGCACTGTATGTACCTCAAGTGGAGACTGTGTAGGTGCATGCAGGCTGCCCACACATGCCCTCACACACACTTTGTGCATGCCTCTCGGTATGCCTAACGTTCAAACCGCATGTAGGCTCTTACATGTGAACTGCGCGTAGTCACTTACATGCTCATGCTGTGCACCCGTGTGCATGCTGCGTAGCCTTTGTTGAATAGGGCCAATTAGCAGTAGACAATCCCCCACTGTCACAAATACTACAGCTTCTGGGTCAATAGCATCCTGCCTAGACCTGGTACCATGGGCCAGGTGGCAAATGAGACCTTTGCAACACCTAGCCATACAGAATGCGATCAAAATGGACAACACCCTGACATCCCCAGTCCATATCACCTTATCAGTAAGGAATTCAGTACAATAGTGGACCTCCAGGAACAAGCTCTTGGTAGAGGTAAGGATGGAGCAAGACTTCAAAATGGTAATATATACAGAGGCAGGCCGTATGCGCTGGGGTGCATCAACAGGCAACAAATCAGCACAGGGCAAATGGACAACCAGAGAGAGCAAACTACCCATAAACCTACTGGAAGCCTTCTCACACTTACAACACATAACAAGCATTTGTCAATGCCGAATGTTGCTTGCTTCTATGTGCTGTTTAGGTATTTGGAAGTCATTGGAGTGCAAATATTGAAAATTTGCGAACTTACGAGCGTGCGTAGGAACTGCGCAACACACGCTCGTAAAACAGTCATTGTTAGGAAATTTTTCACGAAATTTTCAACATAGCCATTTTAAGACCTCTGCTCATGAACAGTGTCACTATGATTTTGTTAATGTGTCCCATACATTGAGTTTGCACACCGACTGTGCCATTGTGCGCTACATGGGCGGAAACACATTTTGGGCAGGATGTGAAAAGTGACAGCTGTACTGCTCATAAGGAGGTGTGGTAAAATGGCAATGTTGAAAATCTGGAGTGAAAATATTGAAAATTTGTGAACTTACGAGCCTGCGTAGGAACTGCAATGCACACGCTCGTAAAACAGTCATTTTTAGGAATTTTTTCACCAAATTTTCAACATAGCCATTTTAAGACCTCTGCTCATGAACAGTGTCACTGTGATTTTCTTAATTTGTCCCATACATTGATTTCGCACACCGACTGCGCCATTCTGCGCTACAAGGCGGAAACACATTTTGGGTGAGATGTGAAAAATGACAGCTGTACTACTCATAAGAAGGTGTGGTAAAATGGCAATGTTGAAAATCTGGAGTGAAAATATTGAAATTTCGCGAACTTACGAGCCTGCATAGGAACTGCACAATGCACGCTCGTAAAACAGTCATTTTTTGGAATTTTGGAACAAATTTTCAACATGGGGTTTTTGGGACCCCTTCTCATGAATGATGTCACTGTCATGGTGGTATTCAAGCCTGAAGGGTGATTTTGCAGTCACTGCACAGTCACTGCGCGAAATCACCCTTGAATGACTCTTAGCCATGACAGTGACATCATTCATGGAAAAGTCACTTTCGTAATTGGTGATAAATTCAGAAAAAACCTCAGGATATACAATAAAGTTGATCCCCCTATCTAGCCCATTATACAGCTTACGGCATTTCCTCAGTTCGCGGTCAGGTTTGAAGAGTGCAGAGCGTGTTCCGGTCCACCGAAGATCGTCGCCGGAATCCGGAGGTAAGTATGGGATGAGGGGGTGTTGAGAGAGCTGGGTGCGCAGTGGGTGGGTGCGGGTTGTGGGAGGGGTGGGAGGCGAGCAGCGGGACCGTTTTTTTGTTTATAGGTTTAAAAAAGGCGTCATGGGGCGTTTGCCACGCTGGGGTGGGCTCCCAGCGTGGCACCAACTTCTGGGGGGCGATGCAGCTCAGCCGACGAGGATTGGGCACCCGTCGGCTACACAATGCGTGCGAAGCGCGCCGCGCCAGCCTATCGTGTGGGGGGCTACGCTTCTTATCGCTGCTCACTGAAGCTCCCTTTCAACTGTATGCCACTGCATTTGAGCGTGTCATAGACAGCTCCAAAATGCATTGGCTTACAGGGGCAGCGCCTGCCAGCTCACTGACTGAATTGGAGGAGGAGGTGACACACCTCCGAAATCTCCGATGATGGCACTATGTTTCTTGCACATGCGTGCAAGCAACATAATAATAGCAAAAGGAGTGCTGATACGATTGGATAACATGTCCATGGTGGTGTACATATCCAAGCAGAGGGGTGCAATGAGCCACAAAATGCAGCGAGAGACCTCAAGAATTCTCAGCTGGGTCCAGAACAATCTTGCACATATTTTAGCAGTCCACTTCGCGGGAAAACTGAACACTATGGAAGACTGGCTCAGCCGCCAACAAATTCATTCAGGGGAGTTGCACCTATACCCAAACTTATTCACCATGCTGAACGAAAGGTGGAGTCTGATAGAGGTGGACTTGATGGTGTCCTCCAATATAACCAAGTATGAGTATTCTACTTGAGGGCCAGGACAAAGGCTCCAGTGGGATAGATGCCTTATCAATGCGATGGAAGTTCAACGGGACATAGGCGTTCCTGCCTATACCCCTCATTCCACAGGTATTCCACAAAATCAGACAGATAAGATCTATGGAGATACTGATCACACTCTATTGGCCAAGGAGCCACTGATTCAGCACAGTAGTATCAATGGCCCCAGACCATTAAACATTGCCCAATCAACTGGACATGCTAATACAGGGCCTAATACACCACCCAAATGCACACACTCTCAAATTGATGGCCTGGCTCCTGAAAGGCAATGACTGCTGAGGGAAGGATATCATCAGTCAGTTATCAATACAATCCTGCAGTCAAGAAGACCGTCAACAACAGGAACTGATAAGAGACACTGGGAAATATTCTCATGATGGTGCCGGCAAATGGTATCATACCGGATCAGGCATCGATACCACAGATATTACTCTTCCTACAACAAGGTCTAGGCAAAGGCCTTTCCCCACTCAGGGTGCAACTTTCAGCCATGGAGCAGCCGTGGGTAGGATCAACAATGAGTTACCAGGCTCTCACCTGGAGGTCATCAGATTCATCAAAGCAGTGAGCATCATCAGACCTAAGGTCAGACAAATCACAGCCACATGGGACCTTAACCTAGTTCTAAATGCAATAACCAAAGCACCCTTCCAGCCGATGACCAAAGTAGAGCTATCCTTGGTATCATTAAAGACAGTATTTCTGGTAGCAATATGCTCAGCGAGAAGGATCGGTGAACTCAATGGACTTTCACACAAAGAACCATTCCTAACCTTCTTTCCAGACAGAGTATTGCTAAGGGCAGTCCCATCCTTCATTCCAAAGGTAAGTCAAAGCATCAAGCTACCATCAATTGACTCAAACACACTATCCCTGTGGGAGTCAAATTTGGCCACATTGGACATACCCACAGTATTAAGAACATACCTACAAAGAATGAACAACATACAAAAGTCAGAGAGACTATTTATAATCAGTAAAGGCCATAAAATGGGAATGCTGGCATCGAAAGGCACCATAGCACCATGGATAGACCTTATAGCCTATTCCACAAGAGCCATGGCAACGTCTTGGGCAGAAGTGAACCTAGTATCAGTGAAGGACATATGCACTGCAGCAACATGGTCCACCACACACACACATTTACCAGACATTACAGACTAGACATAAACTTCTCATCCCGAATGGGATTTGGCAAGGCAGTACTGCAAACAGCAAAAACCTCATGACTCCACACTGCTCACTCTCTCCCTTTCAGTAGCTTATTGAGGTTGCTGTTTATGAACACTCATGATGTAATGGCTGTGGAAGTGCCACGGAGAATGCAATACACAAAGGAAGTTTACCTACCTGGTAAAGGTGATTGTGGGGGCATTCTCTATGGCACTCCATGTCCCTCTCCACATGAGATGGAAACATTGCAGAGCCAAGACAAGCAAATTATACCGATTAATGGGCAACATATAGATATTGTATAGAATAGCTAGATACTAAAGTTCTTTAAAGAGGCTGTTCCTTTTTCCACAGCAACATGTATACTTCGGGAATAAACAGTAGTTGCAATCAGATACACATCCAGTCTCCATATCGTCATATAAAGGATGTAGAGAATAAATGAAGGGGATTAGTAAATCATTAGTAATGTGGCTTGCTAATAACACAGCTTAGTTAAAGCTATGGAAGACATTGAACTGAAGGTATCTGGGAGGACCACAGAACTAAGAGGATGGCTCAAAAACCATCACACATGCATCATCAGCCTATGAGCTGAACATGGTAACCCATGATGTAATGGCTGAGGAAGTGCGATAGGGAATGCTCCCACAATCACCTTTACCAGGTGCGCAAACTTCCTTTCAGTGAGCCATGGAGCAGCAGATAAGTGCGTTTCAGTTCCTATGATGTAGAGGTGTGTCACAACCTGCAAAACAGGTGGCTGGGGATCTAATCACAGCAGATGATATCCTTTCACAAATTGTTGTTCTTAACTAAATGTACTTCTCGTATAATTTACTATTCCAATTCCACACCACCATAAATGAACACTCAAGTGAGTTTCCATCTTAATGTTTGAGACCATGCCATGATTTTAACTGCTGGTCTTTGATTTGCTAAGAACACATACATATTCAGTATGCCACTGAGCTACAGTTAAGGAAGTTGTTGTTCCTATTGTGTAAATGTTATGTCACAAACCTGCAAAACAGACGACTGGGGATCTTATCCCAGCAGATGATTTATCTTCACAAACAGTTATTCATAGCTAAATTTACTTATCAAATAATTTATTATTCCACCTCCACACCACCATGAATCACCACACGAGTTTCTATCCTACAAAAAGCATGTTTACATCCTTGCCCGGATTTGAACTGTGTCTACCAGTAGTTGAACAACTTATTCTTTGTCAGCTAAGCAATCACACACACATTTAGTGTGCCATGGCATTACAGGTGAATTGCAGTTCATATAATGCTGAGACTATGTCACATCCTGCAAAATAGAGGACTGGGTGTCTGATCTCAGCAGGCAATTCACCTTCACAAGTTATTGTTCTTAGCTAAATTTTCTTCTCATATCATTCATTATTCCAACTCCACATCATCATGAAGCTCCACTCAAGTGAGTTTCTATGTTACAGAAACATTTGAAAAAATTGCTTAAGTCACTGCTCATTGTACCATGGGGGGAGGTGACACTGCCCCAACAGAAGCCCTAAGGATAGGGCTGCTGCCAGGGCTGTGCCCACATGGGGTCATGGCACTATGTGTTCCTCACCCCCCCACCTTAAAATGTCATTGGCATTCTTGCTATATAATTGGCACCTCAGCCAAGTGCAACATCATTGATGTCAATGCCCACAGCCACCCCACCTAACTCTATGGCACCCTGTGCCCCTTCCACCCTCGGACCACTCCTGCGTGGCATGTTTAAGCCCTTATCACCATTCTGGCTCTTTCGTATAGTGCTGGTGGGGGCAGGCGGACCAGATCCTTTTGGCATTTCCTGAAGGTGGGCTGATTGTTTGGTGCTGGCCTGCAGGTGTGACAACTCCCAGGTTTGTGGTGTAGTGACCCCAGTTCTGTCTGAATTAGGCGTAGGGTCTCTGACTCAGCCGGAGTGCACCACAGTCCTAGATTGCCGCAAGTTGGGATGATCTACGGGCTCCTTGAAAATCCAGCCCAGAATATCTAATGAATACTATGAATGCATATTAAGTTATAGTCATGCATTTGATTTTAACAGCTTATATCACAAAAGCATATCTATTCAGCTCAAAATTTCCCTTACATTATCTTAGTTTATATATTTTGCTCTCTGCTGTTAAACATGATGTGAACATAAATGTATTTAATTTCACTGTGAAAGTCCCAAACACCTTCACCACGAAAACAATGTGCTCCCTTTTTAAATAGCAGCACCTGCTGAAACCCCATACTGTGATATTGTTTCATTTAAAACTAGTTTCCAGTTCACTTACTATTGAATGATTCTCCTCTCATTTGTTAAACATTATTTATATTAAACTTCCAGGGGACTTATTTAATAAAGCAAACAGAATTCTTTTAAAACTGTGGCCCAATTCACAAAGTGCCAAGAATGTTGCAAGGTGCTTGCATCAAAGAGAAATGATGCAAGAGGCTTCCTGCACCACACTTTGCATAATTCCTGACTCACAGTCATCGTTTGCACTGGGAGGGGGTGCTTGAGCCAGAGTCCCCTGCACCAGGGGTGTGCACTAGCTCTCTGCCTGTGCCACGGTGGTAGGGGGCTTGCAGTGAACACAAGCTGCAGTATCTCCTACTTTGGGATTCAGGAATTCCCTTCACAGGGCATACAGTCTGCTACAGTTAGACCAGCCCAGAGCTTGTCTAACAGTCTGTGCGCCACCCAAGAGACATTGCCCATGGTATCCTGTGCTGACACAGGACCTGGGCACATATGCAGAGTAGCAGTAGAGCGGCCAGTGGTGAATCACTGTGGTGGGTACATGCATGCAGGGTTCTCCCCATGGTGCCAGATGTGCCACTACCCCCCACATGGACAGCAAAGGCACTGTGGCAGCCATGCAATGTCCATGTCGGGAGTCTGTTGTCACTCCCCTCCACCGACCCGGGCCTGCTCTGCCCTCTACATCCACTGGTCCGGTCCTCATGACTCTGGGAACCTCGAGACAGGTCTCCATCAATGGGCTCAGATGCTGCTTGACCACCCCACAGCTTGCGGCAAACCTCTTCTGTGCACCTTGACTTTGATGCATGGCAGCAGTTGCAGCATGCTGCGGAGTTTGGCACCTGGACCCCCCCCTCCCATTAGAGATTCAGGTGCAGGGTCCCTGGTGCATTGGAGAGTGATGCAAGCTGCTGTGTGCAACAGCTTGTGTTGATCTATGGGGGGGCTTTCCGAATCAGGCACCCCCCCATAGTGTTTTGCACCACCACTGTTGTGTAAAGTGCTTACCATGCAGATTCAAAGTCCCCTTGTGGCTCTAGTGCCTGCAGCTTTATTAAGAGCAATGAGCAGCATGCAGGCTGCTGTTTATATAGTGGTGGTAGTTCCCTGGAATTGGTTACATCCCCACACTCGCTCCCATGATGATGTGATGATGTCATGCGCTGCAGAACTGTGACTGAGCAATGTGTGCTCAGCTTTAGTGCCCGACCCACTGAATTAGTGGTACCTGCTCATATAAAAACAAAATAGCAAGTGTCTAGGAAAACTGATTATTTGTATTTGCTCCCTTTTGGATGCTCCTATTTATATGTGCTGACCTGAAAATGCCATATCTTAACTAATAATATTCCAGAAATAAATAGCATTGAGCCTTGTCCTTACAGCACAACAACCCTGCGGCTGGCACTTTTAATGCGAGGCAGGACTCAGCACAGCCAACATATCCATGCCTGCCAGAACATTTTGAAAACATTTTCTGGCAGTCATGTTAGTTAAGTAAACACCTATTACTTGCCCTAACCCACTAACTAACATTTCTACCCATAACACTGAATAGTCATCCCCCCACAAGTAAGAAACACTTGGCACATAAAACAACATTTTACATAAAAAACTAACCTTGTATAACAATTTCTGTGCATTTTCATTTTTTTTTTCAGGCCTTCAATTTGCATTGCATGTTGCTGGCATTATGCAGGCTAACCTGTGTCTGCATATGCTGCCCCCTGCCCGGCCATGCTACCACATCTATCACACTCGATTCCCCTACTTCCTGAAACTAATTCTAGTTCTCTACTTTAGGCACTCGTGGCTTTCTGAAACATGCAGTTTTCTTTTGTAAATCATGCGCCTTCCAATGCAACTGTGGGCATCCTGATCTGACGGTGAACACAGAAGTCCCTCTATCAAAGTGACTGAAAGCTCTGATTATATTCATATGGCACTGACTGAACACAGCAAGTTAGCATTTCTTTCTTTAAAAAAAAGTTCAATGCATAACACAGGGAACAGTCATGATCTACTGAGCACTCTGGTTGCCAAAACAGGAAGTCGCACAACCAAACCTAGTGAACTGAGCTAGTAAAAAAACTAAAATCAAAAGCTGGGTGGTAGACAAAAGTAAGGGTTTCAAGCACTGCTACCTCTAAAGGTGCTCACTGCTACATACCACTGTACTAAAGATATGTAAAAAAAAAAAAAAAGGAACACACCCTGTTTGAATTTAAACTTTTTAATTTGCTGTATGGAGCCTGAACAAAACACGCTGTGCTACAAGAAGCGTCTACATATTGCCCTGCTAATGGGCTATATCGGGGAGTGGAGTGGGAGCTCTGTGCAAAAAACAGTGTTTCAGTACACGTTATACTAAATATTCATGAGCCAACAATTAAGAAAGGGCTTAACTCTAAAACTGACACCTAGACAGTGAGTTTAGTGAGAATAATAGTGCAGTTAATCATAGTTAAAAGCTTTCTCCTATAAATACGTACATGAATTACATTTAATGAAAGTATTATAAAACATTTTACACCTGTAAAGTGCTGATTGAATCATTATTTATCATACTGATGGCAAGGAATCAACTCTAATAATGCTTGCGATAATTTAGAAGCACATTACTTTGAGATGCCCCTCCAGTAGACCTCGTGATCAACCCCCGGATCCAGCACTTTATTCATATCCAACATATTGTCACTGCAATTGGAGGAGTCAAAAGTATGACAGCATTCAAGCCTATTGTCATAGTAATTTGGCACAATCCAGTGACTTGCATTTAAACAGAAAGAAGTGTGGGAGGGGGGATTAGTATATCAATACAGAGCAGCAGTAGAAAATTTAAGAATAGCTAAATGTTAAAAAAGGACCATACAAAACTAGCTATACAACAATAAAGCGCTGACTATGGTCAGCTATAAAAAACTACAACCTCTTAATTTTTATTTCATTTTAAAGAGCAATCGTTGTGTTGCCCCCCACCCCAAGAAGCACAAAGAACCCTTACCTGCCCCCAAATCCAAACCATGTAGAAATTTATTTTTTCAGTGCCCCAGTTTAGGAAGGGAAAGGATCGTATTTTTGCTCCAAGGAGCCCTGTGGCCTGGATCCCTTCCATTTCCTTGTAGCTTTGCAGAGTGCACGCCTCCAGGAAGAAAGGCTAAAGGAGCTTAATATGTATAGCCTCGAGGAAAGAAGGGAGAGAGGGGACATGATAGAAACTTTCAAGTACCTCAAGGGAATCAGCAAAGTCCAAGAGGGTAGCATCTTTCAGAAAAAGAGATGTGCAAGAACAAGGGGGTACAATTTGAAGGTAGAGGGGGGATGGCTCAGAGGTAATGTGAGGAAGTATTTTTTCATGGAGAGGGTTGTGAATGCATGGAACAGCCTACCTGAGAAGGTCGTGGAGTCAAGAACAGTGGAGGAATTCAAGAATGCATGGGACAGACATAAGGCAGTCCTAGTGGGGGTAGGAGGAAGTAAGCTGTTGGTTAGCTAGGATCTGCAGCTTATCTGTTAGGTAGAAAAATGGGCAGACTAGGTGGGCCAAGCGGTCCTTATCTGCCATCAAATTCTATGTTTCTCCCCCCCCCCATACCACGTTTTGTGACATCAATATATGAGGAGCGCGGGGGCGCGTGCCTATAGATATGAATGGGGGCTGCTTTTTAAAGTTACATTTCAGTACTTTAAGTGACCATTCAAAATAAATGATGGCCTTGTTAGTTAAGCGGGGCACTGAAAAAATACATTTCTACATGGTTTGGATTTGGGGACAGGTAAGGGTTCTTTGTGCTTCTCGGGGGGATGTAAAGAGTGCGATAGTTGCTCTTTAAGGAAAACAGGAGTAGAAACTAAAAAGGAAGAAAATGAATGTTTAGGCTCCCTATGCCACATTAAAACATTTTAAATTCAAATAGTGTGTGCTCTACTTTTTTGCCTGCTTTACAGCTGGGTAGTGCTAGGAGAGGAAAGACAATTACGTGGGACAATGTTTTTTGGTGCTGTATTAGCCACTGCTAAGCAATTTAAATCACAGTTTGTAGTGAGAAAGACATAATCTGATTTAAATTGCTTAGAAGTGGTTAGTACTGCACCAAAAAACATCCAGTTGTCATCCTTATTATTCCCAGTTGCAGGATATGCAATACCAGAGAAGGCAAGTGTGTCCAGGAACCCCAAGTCCAAGCATGTGAGCCTGCAGCTCAATGGTTAGAGCACTGGAATGTATTCTGAGGGCCTGGGTTCAATTCCCAGTAGGTCACATTATTTCTGTCTCACTACAAGTTGTGATTTAAATTGTTTAGCAGTGGCTAATACTGAACCAAAAAAACATCTAATTGTAATATTGATTATTCCTAGTTGCAGGATATGTGATACCAGAGAAAGGAAGTGTGTTCAGGAGCCCCAGCTCCAACCATGTGAGCCTGTATCTCAGTGGTTAGAGCACCAGGATGGTATTCTGGGGGTGTGGGTTCAGTTCCCAGTAGGTCACATTATTTCTTTCTCACTACAAGTTGTGACTATTAGGAGGGAGTGATACATACATGAGTAAAGTCAAAGAAGTCCATGAAATCCAATGGGAAGAGAACAAGCTAAGGTTGTCCCAAGATTTACCCCATTCAGTGTGTCTTAAAAGGCAAGAATTCCACTCTCTGGTAATTCGTTTGATCGCTGCTGGGGTACCTTTTCGTATGAAGTACCCTGCAATGCTGCAAGTTAAGTACAAAGATAAATGGGTTACATTTGATACACCCAAGCAAGCCACGGAGGAGCTCCATAAGCTATTTCCAGATCTCTTTAAGTGAAATAGTCTTCCTCGATTAAAAGATATCTGAATTGGGTCGTAGTGACTGATGTATGATTGGGATTGAATGTCGGCTCTTTGGGGGCACTCCGTCAACAGCCTTAGACTGGCATGAGACTCTATAACCCTTCATTCACTGATTGTAACAAAGAGTATTTTGGTTAGCTGAGTGAAAGCAGTGCCTGGAATCCAAAATAAGTGAGGCCAGATGACACAAATACTCATTTTGCCCTAACATAATAATTAAGTACTCTGATGTATAATAGTTAATTTACCCTGTAGTTGGTAATAACAACATGCAATCATTTTAAGTTTTTTCTTCTTTTCTTTCCTTTCTCTTTTTTTTTTCCTTTTCTTCGAGAACTGATCAGGGTTTATTTAATGATGTTGGAAGAGCATTCCCGGCCCAACAGGATTCTCTTAGCCCGGTTACCTCTAAGCTGATCAGAGTCCATAGACTGAGAAACCCATGAAAAGAGGTATACCAGATAAGTAAAGGAGTGACTTTGAGAGTCCAGGATGGACTTTCCTTTTTCTTCCTTATTATTATTTTTTTTGGGGGGGGGCCGATACCGCAAGAAAAATAACATAATTACAGAACAGTCAGAACTCGGCTGTGTTGATCGTTGTTATCTCTTTCCTTAGTCATGTACTTCCTCTTCTTACTTGAGTTGACTTAATACTTTGATGCTCCTTATATGATGAAGGGAAGGGCTCTTTGATGGTCTGTTGCAGGGCATAAAGGGCATTAAGATGAGCTGTTAGATTGCATCTTAACAAGTTTGTGTATCTGTTCTTTTTTTACCAGCTGTATATTCATAGTAGGTGGGGGGGGGATTTACTTGGGGTTAGGTAGTGAGAATCTTTAATCATGTGCTGTGTTGTACAATAGGAGTTCGGCTGTGTTTGAGCTGGGGGTAGTTCATTAATATGGGTATTTGTGGGGGAAGGCGAGGGGTGGGCTTTTTTTACGTTTCTATCATAAAGGGGTGACATTACCTTTGTCTTCACTGCATTTTAAGTATATCAACGGAGTGAGGGGGATTAGGAAAATTCTGCACATTAAGATTATAAGGGGAGTATCTTGTGGTAAATTAGTTAAACTCAGGTTATCTTTTGTTTATCTACTATCTGTTCGAAGTTAATGGGGGGACCTTATAAATTCGTGAGCTGGAACATAAAAGGGGCTGAAAGTAAAGAAAAGAGATGTATGATTATTAAACATCTCGCCCACTTAGGAGCAGAGATTGCCTGCTTGCAAGAGACATATCTGCCCAGGGATGACATTTTATTCTTTAAGCGAGGATGGGAGGGGTAAGTATATGGTTCTGGTAACTTCACCAAATGGGCTGGTACCATTATTCTGGTAGCTAAACATGTACCATTTATTAAACTGCAAGAATGGTACAATCCAGAAGGACGCTACAGTATTATACAGGGCACATTGGCACTAACTCCAATCTTAATAGGTTCAATATATGGATCTAATATAGACTCGCCTCTTTTTTTTACTCAGTTATTAACAAAGGTGGTGCCAAACCCACCCATTTTGACATTTTTGGGGGGAGATGGGAATCTGGTGTTGAGAGCACATCTGTACCGCTCTGGCAGTAAAAAATGTGGTCTTTCACCAGCACAGCTTGCTTTTAGAGATCTCCTATAGGGAGCGGGGGTAGTGGATGTATGACGAGCCTTAAACCCAGAGGGAAAGTAATTTATGTATTACTCCCCACCACATGCACCTTTTCTAGAATAGATTATTGGTTGGTAAGCTCCTTCTATCTTTCTGGTATTATTGATGCAACCATTTATTCCAGAGTACTCTCAGACCATTCCCCAATTTGTATATACTTTATTTTAGGTCCAGGGGTTCGGAGGAGCTCCCTCTGGTGCCTTAATGCGCAGTTACTTAAGCACCCTGAGACCCTAACCTCCACACAAGCATTTATTAAGGATTTCCTGGATGTAAATTTGGGTTCAGTAGAGAGGACTGATGTAGTGTGGGCTGCCCTTAAGTGTGCCATCAGGGGTAACTTTATACGGATTGCCTCTACCCGAGCTCAGAAAAATAAACTAATGTTTGACTCCCTAGTAGATGAAATACACCAGTTGGAGCATATAATAAATAAGGTATCACCACCAGAAGATTGGGCCAGGCTACATCGTCTCCAAGCGTCCTATTATGATATAATGGCACAGAAAGCAGAACTGGCCATCCATAACACTAAGTTGAGATATTTGGAGTCAGGGGAATTAGCAGAGAAACTTTTGGCACTTAGATTAAGACAAATTGAAATGTCTAAATTCATCCCGAGTCTGAGATCTCCCCAGGATGGTAGACTACCTGCAAGTCACTGATAAAGATATCAATGATTATCTTTCCTCTGCCAACCTTCCCTCTTTACCACATACTATGGCAGAACAGCTTAGTGTTCCACTTTCACTAGCAGAAGTACAAATAGCCATTGCCCAGCTGCCCCAGGACAAAGCCCCTGGCTCAGACGGTCTATCTAATAACTTATACAAGGCCTGTCTCCCTCAACTCTCCACATTGTTGTTGGACATGTTTAATTTGTGGTTTCACCAAGGGGTGAAAGACCATAGCTTCCTAGAGGCAATTATTACAGTTATTCCTAAATCAAATAAAGACTTATTATGTCCTGGGAACTACCGACCGATTTCGTTACTAAATTCGGATGTTAAAATATTAGCAAAAATCCTTGCCAATCGCTTAGCTCCAATATTAGGGAGTATTATTGGTAATGACCAAGTTGGATTTATGGGGGGACGTCTCTCTGGAGATCACACGCGTAAGCTTATGCACTTCATTTCATGGGCCAAAGAGTCTGAGATCCCATCGATCCTTGTTTCTCTTGATGCTGAAAAAGCGTTCGATCGGGTCTCATGGCACTTTTTGTTTGCTACTCTTAAGCAGCTTGGCATGCCTAATACCTTCCTTACCTGGGTTAAAATTCTATACACCTCCCCCACAGTGCAGGTGTGGTGCAATGGGCACCTATCCCAATCCTTCCCGCTCGAGAAAGGTACTCAACAAGGATGCCCCATAAGGATGCCCTCTTCTTTTTAACTGTTATCTCGAGCCATTAATTTGGACACTTGTCTCCTCCTCAGTATTAAAAGGAATCCAAATACATGGTGAGCGATATGTCCTGTCGGCATACGCGGATGATCTTCTGTTACATCTTGAGGAGCCAGAAGGCTCACTACCAGCCCTCTTAGGGGAAATCCATGGATTTTGCAAAGTCTCAGCTTACAAGCTTAATTTATCCAAAACTAAGGTGTTTCCATTAAATCATAGGGTTACTAGAGCCAGTTCCACTGCCCTGGGTCTCTCTTGTGAGTATTGAACCCTCACTTATCTGGGGATAAAGATCTCCCGGAGTATCCCCTCCATGTTTAGAGATAATTTGACTGCATTAGTACAAACTTTGCAGGCAGACCTAAATAGGTAGAGTGCATTGCCAATGACTTTATGGGGACGTATTAATATCCTGAAAATGAATGTTTTGCCGAGGCTTTTGTATCCATTGGGTATGTTGGGTCTCTACATTCCCAAGAGATGGTTTATGAAATTACAGAGAATGTTCAACAATTTTCTTTGGAGGAATAAACCAGCCAGGCAAGCCTTTTTCAAGTTAACAGCCCTTCCTTCTCTGTTCACCTATTATGGGGCCCAACATCTCAGTAAGATAGCCCTTTGGTGCAAGGCAGACTCATTGATTAATAGTGACAGGTATTTTCCCGGTTGGTTAAACATTGAAAGTAAAGCAGCGCAGAGTGTTAATAGTTCTCTGGCTGCTCTTGTGTATGTAAAGCTTTCTAAACTTGCTAAGTAACTTAAGTCTACCCCACGGCCTGGTCGCTTAAAGCTTTGCAACAAATCTTGCAGTACTTTTCGATAAACTGGCATGTGTCACCCGCCCAACCTCTAATATGTAATCCGCATATTTTAATTGATCAGCACCCCATTCCACCCTCTTTCCTCCCATAGCTTAAGCACTGTACACTAGCCAATCTCCTGAAAGATAACGTGGTGGCTTCCTTTCAAATTTGGTAGTCTCGCTTTCAGCTAAGTCCCAAAGACTTTTTTAAGTATTTGCAAGTCAGGAATGTGATAGTAGCTTTTAATAATAAAGAAAACTGGTCTGACCAGTCAACTCAGGGGTTTCAACAAATTGTTCAAAGCACAGGAATTACACATGTAGTCTCGAGGATATATAAGCAACTCCAGGCCTTAGATCATAACCTTCCAACCCAAATTTGTTACTATTGGGTGCAGGAGCTCTCTCTGCCGGCTGAGGTAGAGTTGTGGACAAAAATATGGTGCACGAACTATAAATATATTAAACAAGACAGGTTGCGTCTTGCTCATTTTCAAATCATGCATAACATGTACTACACCCCACTAAAATTATACAAGACAGGACTTGCTACCTCCCCAGACTGTTTCAGATGCAAAACGGCCCCTGGCTCTCTTTATCACATGTCATGGGAGTGCCCCTGCACACAGATTTTCTGGAAATCTATTCAACAAGTGTTGGACCCCATTTTAGGCCTGGATACCCTATTTACCTCCGAATCTTGTATACTGGCTGTATTCCCTCGGGGAACACCGGTGATACGTCAGGCCCATATAACATTAATTGCTTCTATTGCTAAATTAATTATGTTGCAGCATTGGAAGGAGGACTCACTTCCCACGACATTGGAATGGTACCGTGAATTTCTCCTCGCTAGTCAGCTGGAAAAGCATATCGCTGCCATAAGGCAGAGAGTCCAAAATTATCAAACTAACTGGGAGCCCCTTATGACCCTACTCTCCCTATGGAGACCATAAAGGGTTTTCTCAATATTCCACTGTAATCCTGTAGTATTTGGTAGCCAAGCTGCCTCATCCTTATCTCTGTATTTTTTTGTTCCCTCCCCATTATTACTTTCCTCATTTTATTTCTCCCTCCATTGTGTAGAATGGGATTTAGGGGGTGGAGGGTAGGGGAATATAGAAGGGATGGAAGGCAGGGTTATTTTTCTCTTATGTAATTCTTATTGTTGATTACTTAATAATGTACAATTCTGGAACCCTGGGTATTTTATGTTTTGTTTTCTTTATTGTATTCTTTTGTTGTTGTTATTGTGTTGGTATATGATGAAAAACAATAAAGCGTATTAAATTTAAAAAAAAAGGTTTTGGATGCTACATCAGTTTGCAATGCCCCACACCAGGATTCTGACTCTCAGACTGCACACCAGGCCCCTGACTCACCTGTGACCACGGACAGCGCTGAAACATGGCCTGTAGACACGGTGCTGTGTGCCGCTGGATGGGAGAAAACAACAGATGGCAAACAGTGGGTTTCAGGTACATCACCGATTAAAATGCCTTTAGCTGACCAGAGAAAAACAAATGATTTGGAAGACACTTTGTCCCCATTACACCTAACACCAGCATTAACTCTAGTGCAACAGCCAGTATTGCATTTGCCAGAACAACCAGTTCCTGATGCTCCCCTAAATAAGAAGCCTGAAAGTACTCACAAATCCTTTTCATCTTTGTTCCACTTACCAGTGGCCCAAGCCAAGCGCCGCAATGCGGTCCGGCTGTTATATAAAGGGGGTTTGGACAGTGTACCTGATCGAGTATATATATTGGAAAAACGTTGCTAAAGGATTCATTATGTTTCTTTGCAGCTGAGATTTATGCTCTCATGCATGTGTCAGGAGAACACACATATGACATTAGCTTTAAGGCATCCAGCAGTTTGGAAAGGTTTTGGAGGAAATACGATGAACTCAGGAACACTCCATTTTGGGCCCCTTTTGAAGCCATACCCCTCACTAAACCAGCGATTAAACATATAACTGTTTTGTTCTGAAATGAGGGAGTAAGTGTGAAGGATTTTACTTACTGGAAGAAGCAGAGGTGTACTATTTTGGAAGGCCCAATGGCTATCTTTGACAGTGAACAGTATTGGATGGGGGCCGGGGGTGGAGATATAAAGTCATGCTTAAGTCAATTGGAGACGGACTCCAGCATTTGCCAAATTCCTTTTTTTGGGCTCGGGATAGAGGGGTCTTATTTTATGCAGGCCAACCAAAGGCCTGCTACAAATGTGGATCTGAGGGCCACATAAGTAGTGTGTGTGATAATGTACGCTGTTCTCTCTGTAATGAGTTAGGCCTCTGAATTTTGTTACCTCTAGCAGTCTCTGCTCAAGACTACATGTCTGCATTACCTATGTAGTCTCTGATCAAGACTACATGTCTGCATTACCAATGTATGCTTTATTCTGTCAATCTGTTTCCAAATAACTGCAATAGCTTGCGAATACCAAACCTGTAACACACACATTGTAACAAAGAAATTACTCCTTGTGTCTACCAAAGCTGTAACCACAATGATGTAAAAGCTGTAACCGCAATGATGTAACTAAATGTTGTACTGTATTTGTCCTCTTTGTGATGAGGTACCTTTGGAAATGAGCCTCTGGCTCAAAGGTCTTAAACTGATGTACAAATAAATAAATAAAAATGTTAGTGCACAATGTCTAAATGAGTTAGTCTGCAGCCTGTGTGATGAGAAAGGGCATTCATATCAGAGCTGCTCTTGGACGGCACACAACACTAACCTTGGGGCAGATAGTGAAGAGCAAAGGCTCTTAACTGCAGTAGTACAGAGACAGCAGACAGGGACAGTATGCCCTTCCCTTGATAGCCCCGCAGGCACAAAGAGTAGAACATCACACTGACCCTCTGGTGGATGTACCTCCCCTCTTCAGATCAGCCTCAATCAGACGTAAGTAATGTGGCGGCTGTGACCCCCCCTTTAGAGATGGCTGTAGAAATCATGCCCCCCCCCTTGCTCAAAGAAACAAGGAAAGGCACATTGGCTCAGAAATGACTGGACAAAGCCATACCAGCATCTAAACTGGCAAAAACACAGACCATCCCTCTACAGAATAGATTCCAAAACCTCCCTAACGGTGATAGTGACTCTGAAGAAATTTCTGATTCTTCCTCAATGGTATCCATGGGAGAGGTAGTCTCTCAGGTACAGAAGATGAACCCCTACAAAGCAACAAATTGAGAATCAGGGGAAGAAACAAAGACCTAATGTTAAATATAAAACTAGGTTGGGTACGAGGAGCGGGGTTAGGAGAAAATGAATGTTGTGCTAAAAATGTGCTCTATTGCCTTTTTCCCCCCCTTCTTATGTCTCTGGTTTTCCACTCAAAAAATGTAAATAGCATTAAGAGTTTGAGGAAAAGGGATGTGATTTTTTCAGCTTTGCTTGTGCAACAGCGAGGCATTTATTTTTTTCAGGATACAAGGCTACATACGTTGTTAGATGTTCAGAAGGCTACAGCTACCTAGTATGTAGGACTGTCATATTGGTCAATAGGTACAGACCAATGTTCAGGGGTGGGGCTCTTGTTTCATAGTCTTGATTTCAAATGCATTAAGCTGTTGGACCTTATACCTGGAAGAGCATTATTACTGGATATTTGCTACCAAGGGAAATTGTTTTGCCTAATCAATATATATGTGATGCAATCAAAGGCTGACAGAGTCTCTCTTTTTAAGCTAATACAGCCATACTTACATACGGCACAGGCTGTCATTTGAGGAGGGAGATTTTAATTGTGGCTTAGATAAAAGGGATAAGGGGTACAAACGAAAACATTAAAAACCTTTTGCGACACAAATTGCTTAAATGATATACTAAAGAAGGTGGATTTACTTGATGCCATGCTTTTACACCTCCGCACAATGGTTCCCACTTTTCACAAAGGCCTTGTGCACAAGGATAGACTTTTTCTTTATATCAAAACACCTGCATATTTCAAAAGCTGCTGTAATGGCGGTAGAATTTTCAGATCACTCTTTGCTTTCACTGGAAATAGGGACACTAGGTTAAGATAGGACGGGGAACATGGAAATGTAATCCCTCATTGTTAAATAAAGAGAACTGTTACGCACAAATTCAATATTTTCTTTCTGTGAAAAAAAAAACAATATTTTATATGTATGATTCACCTATTCAGTGGTGGGAGGATGTGAAACGGGAACTTGTAATATTGCTGAAAAATGTAAGCAAAAAAGACAGAGATGTACAATATTTGCAATATTTACTGTATAGAAAGCAGTTACAAACTTTAATTTCATTATCACATACTTCAGCACATAATTACCAAAACCAAATTTCACATATAAAGGGAGTAATGCTTAAATTTCACCAAAAAAAAGCAGATGTTTTAAAATTCCAGCAAAATTTTGGTTTGCAGGGAGCAATCTCAGCAATCTGCTCATATGATGCCTGTAGAGTAAGGGTACAGCAAAAAAAGATGGACAGTCTGCAGGATCACTTAGGGCAGGATCATAAAGATCCTAGCAAACTTATGGAATGTGTGACTACATACACTGCAGCCTTTTTTGCAGAGAAGGAAATTGATCCAGAGAAGATGCAACAATTTCGCCAAGGCTTAGATTATACTGCAACACTGGCTCAAGAAATACTGGTAGAGGTCGATTCAGCAGAGATTGTGGTGACAGTTAGAACTCTACCAATAAATAAATCTCCAGGCAGAGATGGCCTGACAACTCAAGTATATAGAATCATTATAGACACTTTGGCTGTAGAGCTGGCTCAAGTTTTCACTTACATGCTTCAGACTGCATTACCGCTTAAAATGGTACAGGGTTCATTAGTGTACATACTGTACATAAAGTGGGAGACAGGCACTTATTAACTAACTGGAGACCCATCTGTCTGTTAAATACAGACTTCAAGCTTTTGACTAAAATTTTGAATGCCAGATTGCTGTGTATAGTGGATCATGTGATCAGCCCAGCTCAGGCATGCTCGGTTAAACAGTCTAATATTTTAGAGCATTTGCTTTTACTTAGAGAAATAATTACTAGAGGCAATAAGAATGAGGTAACAGTTTTTTTGTTCTCTTTGGACCAGAGCAAGGCCTTCGACTCTGTCAGCCATATATGTATATGTGGGAAGTGCTAACATTTTATAAAATTCCACAGCAATTCATACAGTGGATCCAAGTATTGTATAAAACAGCAACAGTAACTTCATTAATTAAGGGACACATAGGGCCATTAATACCCATAAAAAGAGGGGTCAGACAAAGCTGTCCTCTCAACCTGCTCTTATATGTGTTCTGTATCAACCCTTTGTTATGAAAAATTAATGCCCATACGGGTATCAGATCTTTACAGTTGGGTACACTACAGAGCCCAGACAAATGTCTCACCTATGCAGATGATTTATGTCTTCTTTTACCAGAAGAGGCATCAATTGCAACAGCATTAGAAATATGTACGAGTTATTCTGTAGCATCAGGAGCAAGTTTGAACAAAGCAAAGTGTCAGGGTATCCAGTTGGGGACACATCAGCAGGAGATAACCTTCATTTCAGGAAACCCTATTTCTCAACAGCCAATAAACATTTTAGGTTTATTTTGGGGAAGGGGGGCTTTAGATATATTAAACTGGATACCTAAGCTGGAACTAGGGAATGTTATGGTATCTAAGAGGAATAGTTGGAAACTTAGTAAAAAGAAACGTGTGATATTAATTAAGATGAAACTTTTGCCACAATTCCTTTATGTTAGTAAGGTTTATCCACCTCCAAAGAAATTGGAAGCTAGCCTGCTGAGTCTGTTTTTTTGAGCGGTCTGGGGAAGCAGGCTCAATCCTATAAAATGGAATATAACGTATTTATCATGTAAGTTAAGGGGTTTAAATATGGTCAGCCCTTTAGTATTTTTTTATTGTGTGTTTTTCTATGTCAACATTAGACCTCTGCTAGTAAATCAGGATATGGTATGAGTCTCATATATGTACAATGCTGTCCAATGTTGGTTTCAATGTTGGGAGGGATCTAGGGCACTCAAATTGAAACAAGATTCTACCCTCCCAAATTTTTATAGGGAAATGTTTCTTAAATTAAGAATTTGGCAGGTTACCAGTGAAATGATAATTGGCAATGGTAGAAAACTATTATATAAACACATCATTGACACAAGCTTTACAGAACCAGTGACTTTTCCCTTACGGCCAATACATTTACAAGAGGAACAATTGGCTTTACTGACAGATGCTAGGGTTCGACTGAAAATGTGGGACTTCCATTGGCTCAGCTGCCACGGTAGGATAAATGTGAAGGGGAATCAGAAGCACAAGCAGCTCACAGAAAGATGCTGTATACTGCAAGAATGTGTGCAACAAGAGGAGACTATAGAACATTTATTCTTTGATTGTACTTTTATACAAACATTTTGGCATATTTTAGCAAAACATTGGTGTGCCCCTATTTTTTCCACAATGACATGTGCGGAGCTTATGTATGGCACTTATCATGGAGGTTGGTGAAAGTTCCATGAGACCACTATGAATATTATATGCTTAGTGATCAAATGGTACATCTGGACAGCCAGGTGTGGGTTTATGTTACAACAAAAAGATACACAAATTGATATAATAATCATGAATATTACTAGAGAATTGTGGGACATTTTTAGAGAGGAATGTAACACTTTTTCACGACAAGTATTAGAAGCACATTGGAGAAATTTACCCTGGATAACCACTTCTGATTTTCCTGTTACATGAATGTAATTGTACTGGTTATTTTTGTTCTCATCTTACCTGTTGTTCTAAATGCTGAAGTAAGCTTGTTTTTTTCTTGGTTTTGTTTGATTTACTTGTTTGTATATTTTATTTTGTATATTTTATTTTTCCAATAAGCTCCCCTACTCTGCCTGCAGGGGGCTTGACTTCCTGTGAGTCAGTCTGGCCAGAGAATTGATGGTGCAGGATGTTGTAGAGGCTAGGGGTGTAGGCCCGGCCCTGGTATCTCATGGAACTGAGCCTGAAATCTATTTTGATGTACCAGACCCTTAGGAGTCCCAGAATTCTACTGATATGGTTGAAAATATGGAGACACAAAATCGTATGGAGAGTGTACTTTTAATGGAGAAAACTACTGAGAATTTGCAAAGGATGCTACAGGATGATGAAATTATGTTTATAGAAAGATGATTGTGATTGCAAAAGGCTATTGAAAATTCTAAGGTTGGGACTATGACACCGCACCTTGTGCAAGAAGGTGACATGGGTGTTTTTCCTTTGTCCACATCTGCTATGGCTCTTCCCACCCTGGCTCAGGTAAAATCTTCCACTATTTATCAAACTTCTGCAAATACCTAGGATAGTGCTACTGTGTTCACTTTCACTAGTAAACGAGACTCTGATAATGTTGACAAAAACGCCCATGCTTTCATTAATTTGCCTGGAGTATCATTTGCAATAAAGCCATGGGCGGTGGGAAGTGATAAAATGGGCCATATTATGGACAAATTGGAGGAGAGTTCAGTGCAGGGGGATTGTCTGGAACAAAATCCTGAAGATTTGATTTCTTTTCAAATCAGACCTCCTTTCTTTACAATTAGCCCTGTTGCTATGGGAACATTACATATGGACACTTTGTGTACACCCCTGCACCTGAATACAGTTTCTAGTGATATTAATCCAGTACAGAATCATGCTGAAAGTACTGTGAAAAACCCATTACAGGTTAATGATGTTGTGTCTTTGGAGTTCACGGAGGGGAATGAGGGTGATCAGGGTGCTAATACAGACCTACGGGATAAAGAACTTTCTGCAGAATGGATGGAAGAGATTCACATGAGGTGAAACAGAAAAGGGAAGATTCAAAGAAGAAAAGGGAGAGTGTAGTACTGCATAACAGAAATATAGTACAGGATGATGGATTTGATGCATTACAGCAGCAGAATGTCTTTGAATTTTCTTCTCCAACCTCCACAGTTTCAGCCATTAAACAGGCTTTTGGTCTTGACTCTAATGAAAGTGGGGACAAACCATGGACAGAGTCGTCATTAAAAGGAGCAGGTTGGATCATGAATAAGACCGGACAGTGGGTCCCTGATCCTGTATGGGATTCAACATATTTTTCCCAGTCCTCTATTGAACCAGAATGGTGCCCTGAAATAGGGAAAGCAGCTCCTGCTCTTTCTAAAATGAAAGAAGTTCCCTCATCATCTGATCACTCTATTGATAAGGCAGCTCCACCTTGCCCTGCAACTCAGACATGCCCTGGTGGGCACGTACTGGAAGTAGTTCAGTTAGAGGTAAGCCTTAAACCTCAAGCAAGTGCGATGTTGATTGCCCAAAAATTGCACTCAATACAGTCTTAAACTGAATCTACCCCCCCCCCCCAATCAGGTCCCAAAAGGAAAGGCAGTGGAACATACGGAAGATATTCCTGGACCTTCACTCTCAGTGACTGATGACACTACCTCAGACAAAAAACAGCAACCATTGCTTTCTGATCTATTTAAATTGAATTCTACCGAGCCATTGCCACGACAACATGCGGTCTGTCTAAAGTATAAAGGGGGTCTGGATACCCACCTGGACCATCAATATGTTGGGAAAAAGCTTATTAAGGACTCATTACAATTTTACCCTGCAGATGTGTTTGCCTTCATTCTCATCTCAGGAGAAGACATCTTCAATATTAGTTTTCGATATGCTATTCTGTTAGAATTTTTCTGGACTCGTTATAATCAGGTGAAAACCTCCCCTCTGTGGATCCCTTTCATGGCTATCCCACTGACTAAACCCCTCACAAAATCAGTGACCATTATGTTCCGTAATGAAAATGTCCCAGTTTGTGATATATACACCATTGGTTACAGCAGAAAAGTCAGTTACAAGCACCCCCAGTGGTTATTCTTGATGATGAACAGTTCTGGATGGGGGATGGAGATTTCAGGTCAAACTACATCAGACGGATGAAGGGATTGCACATATCCCGGACTGTTTTTATCTTGGACGGGACAGAGGAGTGTGCTATTATCCCGGTCAACCCCGGGCCTGTTACCGATGCAGAGCTCGCACACACTTGTCTAGTGTGTACGATAAACTGCACTGCAGTCTGTGTAATGAGGTCTGCCATATCAATTTCAACTGCACAAATTACCTCCAGTGTAATTTGTGAGAAGAACAAGGACATATTTATAAAAATTGCACCTGGGCAGCTGTAAACAAGATGGAATCCCTGGATCCTGAAGTCTTGATTGATAAGGCACAAGCAGCTAGTAATGAAGATTCTACATTATCTTTTCAGCAGAGTTCTCAGGAAACGGGTGGAGTACCCATCACAGTACTGGCCTCTCAAGTTCCTGATGTTGAAACAAAGCCGTTAGTGACTGATTTCATTTCAGACCATTCAAAAATTTCAGCATCACATTCTTTACTGCAGCCCATCTGCTATGATGATCCAGGAGCACCTGGTGGTACTATGGAGGAGAAGGAGATAGAACCCCCCCCAATCCTCCAGTATCTAAACAAATAAGGTCTACTAGAAGAATGACTAAAGAAGATCTGTGGCCTCCGATAGAAACATCAAACTCCTTTACACTACTGGAACCAAAAGACTGGGGGGAGTCAGACCCTGAAGAAGAGCCCAAGAATGCATGGAGATAGGCATCACGCAGTCTCAACCAACAGAAAAACTATATTCTGGAAAGAAGAAAAAAAAAGAGATGGAAAATTTGATATTTAGACTTCTACACTGACTACTGCTACCATTTCTTTGGCAACTCTTAATTGCCACAGTCTGCTGAACCATAAATGATGATTGATTATATTTCAGTTACTTTATGATTTAGATGTTAATATTTTTCTGCAGGAAACCTAGATGGCCTCAATTTTTCAGCTTCAGGTCTTTAAATCAGAGTGGCCATGTGGATCATCTTATTGGTCGTTCAGGTGTGACAAAGCTGATGGAGTGGATATCCTTTTTAATGGCAATCATTTCACCCTTTTCCACCTCCTGGATCTTGTTCCAGGAAGAGTCCTCATTTTATCTAGATGGTGAACCATGCAGGCTGATCACTGTCTATGCCCCACAATTGAAAGCAGATAGAACATACCTATTTTCCCAAATTAATCCTTATCTCCACACAACCAAAATCATTATCCTTGGAGGGGATTTCAATTGTAGTTTGTCATCTCCTAAGAGTCCCTCTGCATGTACAAAAATATATTGTGATTCATTGGCATTCCAAAAATGTATTGCTTCAGCAGACCTTCAAAACTGCAATGCACATATTCTACAGGCCAAATATTTTACTTCTAAAAGGACACAATATACTGGATTATTTGTTTGTTTCTCAACATGTTAAAATTACAGCCACTAAACTGTGTCCAAACTGTGTCCAATTGAGTATTCTGACCATCAAATGGTTATGGAAAACTAACTTATTCCATGACTTCTCACCCAGGCCTATAACCTTGCTGTACTTAAACCTCAACTCAGGGCTTGGTAAAGTCCCTTCGAATCGGTACCCTGACCCAGCCCACCTTGATGACCCAGGGTCCTCTAAAGACCCTTGAGATAGTAATCAACCTATGTAAATACTCTGTACTGTGAACTATGTAAAATATGTCTAAATGTAATTTGTGAACTATATGTACAATATGTCTAAATGTAATGTTTCTGCTTTGTACTGATGTGGAGCCTTTGCAAAGGAGTCTATGACTCAAAGGATTGTAATTCCAAAATTTTCAATAAATAAATACATTTCTATCTTTAATTCAGAGGCATGTTCCCCCATTTTTAAGACTTGTTGGAAATTGAATATTCAAATTTTTAAGGAGCCCATGATACAGGCATCAGTTAAAAGAATATTAGCTACCCGAGCCTCAGTACTAGATCTTTATGATGATTTTGGTGACTGGTGGCTCCAAACAAAAGACAATCTTTCCCAATATTTTCAATCCTATGGGAAACATGGCAAGCAGTCACAATATTTTAAATATCTCACCCTAAGGACTAAGTTCAGCATCTCCTGTCATCTCCACATTTGGTAAGTAGTGACATAGTGTCCCAAATTAAGTCTCTTAAAACTGAAATGCAAACTTTACAATATGATTGAGCTAGTTCTATAAGAGCTGAATTATCATATGGGACCCAAAAAGTTCCAGTTTTTGACCCAAGTGCTGCTTGTAAATCATGCAGACATGCAGCTTCAATCAACAGCCTGAAATCCAGTCAGGGTGTTGAAATGACTGCAGTTCCTGATATTTTTGAATTGATTATGGAGGCTCACAACACAATTCAGTCAGAGCCCCTAGACTATACCCACTACCTTTCTACTTTACAGAAACAAGGTATTTCCTCCTAGGATTCAGCCTCTCTTACCACGGCAATTACTTCTAACGAAATTCTTGCTGTCATTCAATCCAGGAAATCAGGAGCGGGCCCTGGATTAGATGGTCTGCCATATGAGTTTTATAAAACTTTTGCCTCTGAGCTGGCATTATATTTGGAGATAGTTTTTAATTTCTTTTTCTCTCAAAATAAAGTCCCCCCTCAATTTTCTAAAAGTTTGACTATTTATACAAATCTGGAGACCAGTCTTTGCTCCAGAGCTGGAGGCCAATCAGTTTATTGAATGGAGATTTTAAAATATTGGCACAATTATTACATTTGTGCTTAAGAAAGCTGGCCATACATATCATCCACACCTTGCAATTTTGTAGCCTGCCGGATAGATCCATTTTTCACCCTTTGATTATTTTGAGAGAACTTTGGAATTATCATCATCATAATCAATTCCCGGGGTGGGTGATCTCCCTGGATCAAAGGAAGGCATTTGATGCTTTAGATCATTTATTTCTGTTTAATGTGTTAAAGGCATATGGTATTCCCCTCCCTTTTATTGACAAAATCCATATGTGTTATGATCAGGCTTGTTGGAGTCCATATGTAAGAGGGGTAATAGAGCCAGAATGTGCTGCTCAAAGAGGGGTGCACCAGGGGTGTCCCTTGAACCCCTTACTCTATATTTCTTCACTCAACCCTTTTCTACAAAAACTAATGGAGAATGTAAGGGTGCAGGGTCTGACTGGGGATACCCCTGGAGATGAAGTTACGATATTAGCATATGCGGATGATACCTGCCTTCTTTTAAAGGATTTACATAACATTAGGGAAGCTTGTTATGAAATAAAACAATATCCTAAGCCCTCTGGAGCCCACTTGATCTTGTCCAAATGCAAGGCTATACCAATTATCCCTCTGTCCAATCCCCCTGATATGGTGGAACAGTTTCCAGTGACCCACAATCAGATTACTATTTTAGGATTATTTTTTTCATTATATGATATGGCATATGAGAATTTAATGTTGGGCCTGCAGAATTGTGCTGCAAAAATCTCTAGGTGGAAAGGTTGGAAAGTGTCCAAATTAAAAAGGATCTCTATTATAAAAACATTTTTTATTCCCTAGTTTATCATATGTTGGCACAATCTTTCCAATCCCGATATCCTTGGAAACCAAGCTCTACAGTATATTCTTTACAATGTTGTGGGGAAGCCACCTTAACCCAGTGAAAAGGGGTTTTACATATTTTTCATGGGAAAAATGGAGGCTTGGGGATGATTGACCCAGTCATTTTTTTCCACTCTTTATTTTGGATACATTGTATCAAGCATCCACGGACAACTCTTGGTACCATGGTTCAGAAATGGTTTTGTAATAATTTGTCCCACTTCATGGATAAATGGGTCGACCCCCCCCCTTGAAATTTTCAGCACTTCTATTGATTCCAGACTCATTAAAATCTTCCATACAGAAGCTTTTTAAATGGCACATTCCAAAATCTTTGTTTTTTGGTTCATCCAGAGTACAGTTATATCACCATGTTTTGGGCAATATGGATCCCCCTTCCCCAGAATTTAAACATTGCCAATTCCATAAAATTGGTAAGGTTTTGGCCCTTTTAAATTAACACCGAATCCCAGACCACATGTGGGAGGCAGTCTGGTTGAGTGCCTATGGAAGACTGCATGTCAGAGGCAATCATAAACATAAGCCGATGACAGAACGCACATGTCCTTTCCTAGGGTGTGGAGTCCCGGAGGAAACAATGGAGGATTTTTCTTTACATTGCATCTTTTCCCATAACCTTTGGTCATTCTTAGTCACAATCTGGAAACTACCATGGTTGCATAGTATAACATATGAAGCATTGGTGTTGGGGGATTATGCCGGCATACTGACCAAACTATGGGATTTTGTCTGTATTTTTCGCAGTGTTAAAATTTTATTTATGGAATGCAAGGGTTCACTGGGTAGTACATCAGCAACAGATGCCCTTCATGGTCTTTAAGGTGATTTGTGAAAATGCGTTCCAAGCCATTTGGGATAGAAAAGTGGAACAATATGGAACTGTTATGACAAAGTTACGATGGAAGGGTCTCTCCTTCTTCATTAAGTTTAAGTAACTATACGCTTGGATTTGCTGTGACATTTGTATATAAGACTGTTAATTCATCATTGAAGTAAGAGGAAGTTTTGTTTTCCATATATGTTCTTTTTTCCTCAGAAATTATTGTAGTCATATATATGACGCTGTGTTAATTTAAAGTCTCTTTTTGTTTTCTTCTTTCTTTCCTTATTTTGGTTCTTTATTTTTTTGGAATGCTTATTTAAATTCCTTTTCTTTTTTGTATTATAATTTGTTACTCTGTATATGGTATTGTATTCATTAATAAAAACACCCCTAGTCTTCCAGTAGGGGGAACCCTTGTCCATCAGCTGCTCACCAAGATGGCAGACAAAGATAGTGAAGGAGGAGGAGGAGGAGGAGGAGGAGGTCAGAATGAAGGTGAATTGTTGTTTGACAATCCTGTGTTGCAAACAGTAAATGTTATGGTGCATCATCAAGAAAACAGTCAAATGGATAATCTGGTTGTTATGGAAGACTCTGCTTCTGAATTGCCCCCACATAAGATAGACATTGCATTGTGACTAGTAGTGAACCTATTAGTACTCAAAGTACAATATAGGCAGCGCTGGCCCTAGGTATCCTGGGGCCCTGTGTGAACCTCCTTGCTGGGGCCTCATATCAGAAGTCAGGAAGTCCCCAAGGAACATCCTCATCCCTACCATAGCCTCCCTATGTCTTCATTTTCAGCTAGTTTGGTGTAATTTTTGCACTTTACTTGAATTATAACATAGAGGACCAAGAAAAAAAAGAGGTCAACTGGACAACTGAGGCTTTTTGGAGGCCTCTCTGCTCTTGTGTGAATGCACAGTTCGCAGCATGGTAAAGCCGGTTCGTCAGTCACATACCTGTGTTACCGTGGATTCAGAATTGATGGAAGCCTCTCTTGCCCTAAATGTACTGGCCAGTGAATTCCACACTGACATAGAATTAGAAAGAGGGATGTCAACTAGAAAACATAATTTATTAATGTTACTGGCTAAAGAAGAGGAGTGAATTGCAATGGAACCACCTGGAACCCAGCCTACAACCTCTAGACAGCTGTTGAACACTGCTGACATGCTGTCAGATTCTGGCCTGATAGCCTTACACATCACCCACACAGATGGCTCAGTAAAAGCCTGGCTTGCTGAGAAGGCTGTGATGGTAGCAGAGATCAGAGCTGCTACAACTGCATGTTCAAACGTTTCTCCCGGTAGCAGTTTTACAGGCCTCTCCAAAAACATTACTGTACAGCTGATAGGGTGGACAGTGCCTCTTAGCAGATTGATGGACTCCAGCGTCAGGTCTAGTATTGCACCAGGAATAATTACAGACTCTGTTACTGCGTTGGGGAGTATTCAGAGTGGGAAAGGACTGGGGATACAGCCTGCTTCCCTGGGTAGTGATGATACAAATGAATATTTGACTCCTAACTATAGCCCGAGACTGACTGGCTCTGTGCAAGTGTCTGGTGGATTGGGAGGTTGTGATCAGACTATCGTTAATTCTGTGGGAAGTTTATGTTGCATTCCTGTCACTGTTAATGCTGTTAACAATGTTAGCACTGATGACAGTGAACAATGTGTGATTACAGAAGAGGGGATAAAGGAGAAATATGCAGGGACTAAAGCTCCCAATATTACTCCTGAGCATGTTAATGTTTGAATGCTATTGTCGGGGGGGGGGGCAGTCTGAATCTACTTGGAAGCCTTCCTAAGCTTCCCACAACCCTCGGTGAGCAGCTCTTCATATAGCTAAAACCACGTGCTGTTTTTAGCCTATCAGCACACTTCTCCATCTGCAGGCTATATTCTCTTGCCACTAGTGGCCGCTTTGCTCAATTTGTTGACTCCCCTCTTTGTCCCCATCACTCCTCAATTGCTAATTATGATCCTGTTAATCACGCTGTGCACCCTGCTACCCCCATTCTGATCCCACACAAGCTCCTCACCTTGAATGCATACCCCCTTATGTCATTGACGATCGACTGCCTACCGGGCAGTTTTTCTCTGCAGCAGCACTAGTGAGGATATTATACCTAGTCTCTCTGACCCCATCCTATGTTGCTGATGGATCCACCCCCGTGGTCTTCTATCCAACTATCACTTGTAATGACTACCACTCCTGGCGTATCACACTGTTATCCAGGCTATCCTTGGCAGCCACCACACCTGGAACCTGTGCTACAATCAACACTACCCACACTTTGACTCCTCGTTCCGGCTACCCCCATATACTAAACCTCGCCATCCCTACTTTCTCTGACCGAAAAGGGCCCTTAGCTCACAGATCTCACCTTCTCAGAAAATTATGCTGGAACCCTGTACTCAGGTTCCTCCTCCTTCTCATGTCTGGGAATATCCACCCTAACCTAGGACCCCTCCCACCCCTCGTATCTCACTCCCCTACCTGCAGACTCGCATTTGCCACCCTTAACATTTGCAGTTTGTTAAAAAACTGGGACACCTTCCAGTGTTGGGTTCTACAATACCGACCTGACGTCATTGCCATGGGTGAAACCTGGCTCTCCCCCTTGATTCCAGACTTGCCGATAACCCTCTCTGGTTATAACTTATACTGAGCTGACCGGCAAAGTAAGCATGGGGGTGGTTGCACCATTTACATCAAGGACACAATACATGGTCAGGTTCTCCCCAACCCCCAGCTGGTATCTGGACCCCAGGCCCTCACTGTTAAGCTTTCCTTAGGGCATTTCCTGACCCCCCCATCACTACAGTATACATTCCCCCCAAGGAAGAGAAGGTGGCCTTCCACTCAGTACTATCCTATCTGGCCACCCTCCCATCTTTAAACAGAAAAAATCATGCTTGGTGATTTCAATATCGATTGGTTAGGCAAGGCTGCTGCCCCGCTCATCAATGCAGCCACCGCCCAAGACCTAACACAAGTAGTCACATCCCCCACCCGACTGAACCGACATACAGGGTGTTCCTCATTGCTAGACGTCATCTTCACCAATCGCCCCCACAAAATTGCAAGCGTCTCAGTTCTCCCGAATGCCCTTAGTGACCACTCCCCAGTTCTCTGCTCCTGGACCCAAATCTCCACCCAAGTTAATCTTACGACACAAAATTGGCCCTGGCAAACCTGCTCATCTTAAATCGCATCTCAGCACCTTGGACTGGTCCTTCATTATGAATACCCACGACCCTGATAGAGCCCTCGACCCTTTTCATCCTCTCCTGCAACACCATATGTGATTAATTTGCCCCAGTCTCTAAAAGGATGGTCAAAGGCAATCTGGCGCTTTGGATCACTGACCACCTCCTGGCCCTGTTTCAGTCCAGAGATTCATTATGTCACATCTCTAATCAGTCTAACCTTCCATCTGATAGACAAAAGTACAGAGAGGCCAGGAACAAATGCACATGGGCCCTGTGCAACGCCAAAGCTGAGTATTTAAATCCTCCTTAACCTCTACCTGGGGCTCTGGGCGCGCAATTTTTGGAACAATATAAAGGATATCTGTGGCAAAGTCCCTAATCCTGTCCCAAATCAGATAATGGTTGATGGTTGCCTGACCTTGGATCCTTCTAGTATAGCCACAGCCTTCAATGACACCTTCACAAACCTCAGCCACGTCCTATCTCCTAACTTCTTTGACCCACCCCAAGCCGGCTCCCCATTTCCCCCCTGAAGCCCCCCCTTTTGCCTATGGCACATTTTACCCAAGTCCGCGGGCGGAGCCATATCTTAAAAAAGATCTGAGCCACTCCTGCTACAGTAGTGACACCTTAGACTTGAAACTTCTGCAGTTTACCCTCCATGAGGTACTTATCCCAATCACCCATATTATAAACCGCTCCTTATGTCTAGGTAAATTTCCCTCTAGGTAGAAATCTGCATTCATCACCCCTATTTTCAAAAGTTGGGACCGTACCCTCACCAATAACTACCGCCCCATCTCCATTCTCCCCTCACCTGTCCAAGGCCCTAGAGCAGATTGTCGCAGATCAGCTTATGGACCACCTCAACAAATACAACCTTCTCTGCAAACAGCAGCATGGCTTTCGGAAAGGGCACAGTACTACTACTGTCCTCCTGGAGTTTACCGCCCACATCCACTCCGCTTTGGACAGAGGACATATCACTGGTGCCATCTTCATAGATCTCACTAAGGCGTTTTGACACCATCAACCACTCCCTCTTACTGACCTCACTCTCCAACTTTGGTTTCTCTCAGGATGCCCTTGGCTGGTTCTCTGATTACCTCTCGAATTGTTACCAGCAGGTCAAAATTGGTAACGCCCTCTCCAGTAGAATGCCCATCCTCTCCAGTGTGCCACAGGGGTCCATCCTAGGACCTCTACTTTTCAGCCTCTTTCTTAACTCCCTCCCCAAGTCCTGCCCTGGCAATCTACTACTATACGCGGATGATGCTGTCCTATATTCCACCAGCGCGGACCCCTTTGAACTCCACCATTCCCTGCAATCCTCCTTTAGTGGCACTGAAAATTGGTTCTCCACTCAACGCCTTATTCTCAACTATCAGAAGACCAAAGTCATGCTATTTTCCCACCCTATGAACTCCCAGAAAGAGCAGTGCCCTCATGTACTAACTGCCAGTCTGACCCCTTTAGAGCAATAGTTCTCAGACTTTGACACAGTGAGCCTCCCCAAATCCATGGAAAAGATTTTGAGCCTCCCCCAAAAACTGAAATAATCTTGGGCCTCCCCAAAGAAAAATAACATACTGTACTTTGCGCAGTACACCAAGAATAAATTGAAACCCCTTTGAGTACTTGGCTCACATTCAGCTCTTTGTCTTATAATGACATGGAACCTTTGAAAAAGAGCTCATGTGCTCAAAGGTGTTATCTGAACAACAAATAAATAAAATAAATATTATTATTCAGCTTATTGTAACCCCTTCCCCTTTAACAGGCCAGCCTACTTGCTCTGCTATTTTCATTCTTGAACCATTGTTACCCCTTGTTGCAGTACCTTCATGGGTCAGACTACTTTCTCTGTTTGCTCTCTATATGAAATAACCTTCCAACATACTTTGCCCCTTCCCTTCCTTCCCTGCTCCTAAGCAACTTCTCGGGGATTACTTTGCTCCTTCCCGCTGTTGCTCTTAGCACTTCCATGCTCAACCCTTATATTTGGGCTATTCTGCCATCAGTCTACAAATTGATCAATTACCACCACTCATTATTAGTTTATTGTTCATATTTGTTTACACTATTGTTCATTGTGTATTTCTTGATTGTTTTGCAGTTACCTTTTGAAATGTATTCACTCCCTACCCTTCCCCGGGTACACCTGAAATGAGCCTTGGCTCATTCACCTTCCCTTGTCACCTATTAGTAAATAAATACATAAAATTCACCAACTACTATCCTCTTTCAGTTTGCTTCATCTTTTACACAAAATATATAAAACTCAAAATTTAAATACAGTACTTTTTTAGACTTGCTTGAGCCTCCCTTGGAACAGATTGGGGCCTCGCCGAGGAGGCTGGACTCACCATTTGAGAACCCCTGCTTTAGAGCAAGTGGACTCCTTTACATACCTAGGCATAACTCTAGACCCAGCCCTTAATTTTCACCAACAAATCCATCTCCTGTCCACCACCCTCAATGTTAGGCTTGGATTATTGTATCGTTTCAAACACTGCCTCACCTTTGATGCCCTTAGGCTCGCTGTCTCCACCTCGGTCCTCTCCCTACTCGACTATGGCCTACTCATCTATAGTGCTGCAAACATCTCGGTCCTTTGTAGACTCCACGTCTCCCTAAATAAAGCATGCCCCTCATACTGGGATTTGACCGTCTCACCCATACTTGCTCTCTCTATAATGCTACCAAGTGGCTAAATCTCGACAATAGAATCCCATTCCATACTTGCCTCATGGCCAAAAAAATTGCCCCTCGGCCTCTCCCCCCTGGGCTCGCCTCCTTAGTCCACCCAGCTCCAACGATTAAGCATACACGTAGCTGTGGCAAGCCGCTCCTCTCAGTTCCCCACTGCTGAACCTCCCAGTTTCAAAGGTCCTTCAGCGACAGGGTCCCTTCTTGGATGAACTGCCTACCCACTTCACTAGTGAATGAAAATAGGATTGGCCCCTTCAAAACATACCTCAGGGCCCACCTAAGGTCCTCAAATACCTGCGACTACCACTGATTCCTTGCCCTGACTCCCCCCATCTGTCATCTGATTTCTTGCCCTGCCCTCCCCCGTCCTTTCTACCCTGACTATGGCCTCCGGCCTGCTTACCCATTTTGACCCTAGTTGAGCTGACGACTGTGTTATACTTCTAACTATAAATGTGTTGACTTGTATAATTTACTACTAGTAACCACGTGTTAGCCTTCGCTGTTTTTCTGTAAATATGTTGGACTATGTACCTTGTTGAATTACTAATGTAGGTTATGTTTTTCTGTGATGTGGAACTTTTGTAAAGGAGTCTTTGACTCAAAGTTATATCTGAATACTCAATAAATAAAAAATAATCTAGTACCACTGAACAGATACCTGATAGAGAAACTGAACAGGCTAATCTGAAGGTAACTATCCAAGTACCCCCACACACACACACACACACACACCCATTTGGATGGTGGCCTCCTGGGTCAGGTGCTTCCGAGCAGAGGCCCTCAGGCTCAGATTCTGTCCCAGGCACAGCAAGGCCTACTGAGCTAGGCTCCTCAATGAGGAGGTCCTGGAGCCTCTGAACAGAGGTCTTCATTGAATTCTGCAGGTCACAGACCAACCACTGACACTGGCAGAGCAGGGACAGCATGGGAGGGCTGGCATTTAGAATGGCAGATCTGTTTCAGGATACAGGAGAGCCAGTGCAGAGGTACAATGCTGTTTGTTTATGGTATGTAGGAGGTACTGAGAACCCCCTGTTTAGGTGTTTGTTGCCAGAACCTTACTTAAAAATTCCATGTTTTTTTTGTATGCTTTGATTCATATTTCTGGTGAAAAGGTGTACAATATCAGTTTTAGAATTATAGACACCCTGCATAGACTCTGGTACAAATATAATAAACTGAATGATATAGATCTGTGGGCTTCCTTTCTGGACATCCCACTCACAAAACTCACAGTTAAAACCATTACAATAATTTTCAGGAATGAAGGTGTTAACATTACAGACATGACGTAGTGGTTGCAACAGAAATGCGACATTCTAGACAGACCCATCCCCATTCTGGTTTCTGAGTTAATTTGGATGAGAGGGTGGACATACAAAGTGGGGCTACATAGTACCAGCACAGGAGTCAGTCACTTGCCTAGTGTTTTTTATTTAGGGAAGGACCGTGGCCTATTTTTTACCCTGGGCAACCAAAATCTTGCCATAAGTGTGGTGACAGATCCCATCTCAGTGCAGTGCATGATAAACCACACTGTAACCTATGTTTCAAATATGGTCACAGAAGTCTGAAGTGTCCCAATCCTATCAGATGTAATTTGTGCCAGGAACATGGACATTCATTCCAGCAGTGTCCCTGGACCTCGCACAATAGGGCAGATACTATTGACCAATAGTGGATTATTTCCAGAGGGCAGTAATCAGTCAGTCAGGAGGTCAGCTGTCAGGGCCTCTGCTTCACATGTTAATCAGGAATCCTCTGAGGCCTGTCCTACATTGAGTGACTATGTCCTGTAATGCCAGTTAGTTTTGCCTGTGTATAGATCTTTACGTCTTACATGCATCTGTTGATTTTTTAATTCTGTACTGTGTATGACAAATGTCAAATGTTCCTTTACATGGAACTAATCCTGGGTCACTCCTGAAAAAGGGACCTTTAGTCTCAGCGGGTCTACCCGGTCAACAAAATTCAACAAATAAATAAATAAATAGGAACAGACTGAGAAACAGCAGTCTGATGTGGGGCAGAATCCCCCTTTTCACCAACTGACTTACATGAATAAAAACAATACGAATTTTTTTTAATTAAGACTGTTCATTTAAATATGCTTTAATTTTAACTTTTAAGAAAAAATAGTCCATATTCTGGTGACTCTGTGTGTGTGTGTGTGTGGGGGGCGGTTAGGGGTGAGGGGGGAGCTAAAAACAATAAAAGACAAAAAAAATCATGTGTGGCACATGGGTGATCATGTGATCCTTCTGGGGTAAGTACTTCTGTGGCCACAAATAGGGATGGAGGGGGTCCAGCATAGGGCGACGAAGATGATCCTGGGGATGGGGGACAAGACATACAAGGAGAGATTGAGGGAGCTCAACATGTACACCCTAGAAGGGAGAAAGGGGATATGATTGAGACATTCAACTACCTGAAGGGCATACACAGAGTTAATTCAGATGGCTTGTTTAAGTTAAAAGCGGAGAGGGACACTGGGGGCACAGCCTGAAGTTGGGGGGAGGAAGGTTCAAGAGAGAGATGAGGTGGCACTATTTCACAGAGAAAGTGGTGGCTGGTTGGAAAACGCTGCCAAAGGAAGTAGTGGCACTGCAGACTGTGGGCAGCTTCAAGAGAGGGTGGGATAGGGCCAAAGGGAGGGTCAAAGCTGTGGAGAGGGTGTGTGGAGAGAGGTCAGAAGTAGGGGGAAACTAAGTTAGAAGAGGGAGCGGGGGGGCAGCTGCAGTTCAACAAGACAGCATGCTGCACACTCAAGCAGACTAGATATGCCAAATGGCCTGTATCTGCTGGCAATTTTGTATGTTCGTAGATACACAATAATGTAAGACATTAGTGTTATTTATTGCACTTTTTGGTACTGTTGTAATCTGTTCTTATTGCTGATTGTTTTATGTTGGATTGCTTCAGAAAATAGGCCTTTGGCCTAGTTAGCCTACCTGATTAATGAAAGTTTAAATTAAAAAAAATAATAATAAAATAAAAACACCCACTTCTGGCTATAAATTAAAATTCATGATGCCCAAATTATAACACTACTTCTGTTTGGCCCTGTGGGGCTAGTACTTCTGCAGCCACAGATATATGTGCACAATGCTGAATATACACACCCACTTCTGCAGTCACACTGTTATATTTCTAAACAGCATTGATGGAATATGTTTTTTTATAAAGTGCAGCATACTGTGCTTATTTTAGAAGGTCCTTCATCAGTGCTACTGCATTTGTGTCATCTGGAGACAGTTGTATGTTGTTTGTGTTACCTGATGATGGCTGTCTATAGTTGCTTGTGTGGTCTTTTTCCTTTGCTACATATGACAAAGAACAGGTTGTGCTCTTTAAAGATCTGGCATGCTGATTGTGTAAACCAAGCAAGAGCA
Organism: Neoceratodus forsteri; assembly: GCA_016271365.2. Taxonomy (NCBI): domain Eukaryota; kingdom Metazoa; phylum Chordata; order Ceratodontiformes; family Ceratodontidae; genus Neoceratodus; species Neoceratodus forsteri. Next base: position 544,455,116 of record CM028129.1, read on the forward strand.
CAGAACAAATGGCAGCACACAACAAGCATAAAACAACTAAGGCACCAGTTTAGGATGCTCAAAAAGTGTTCATTTTACCATATAAACAGTGCACCAGGGATGAAAGCAGGGACTAGACCCTAACACTTGCCTCTTGCCTATGAGGCTTTATCAGGTGAAGCACTGGGGCCCATCCTCTGCTTTCATCACTGGTGCCTTGTTTATGTGTTTTCTGAGCATCCTAAACTGGTGCCTTAGTTGTTTTATGCTTGTAGTGCACTGCCATCTTTTCTGTGTAGTCATTTTTGCTACCTGGGGAGAGTGGGGAGTTAGGATTGGAAACCCTAACACCACATTTCCCTACTTTTGTGGTATTAAATTGAACCCTAACTGGTTTATTAATGCAGTTTTTTCCAATGAATTTCCTTTCTTTTTGAGAAAGTTCATAAACGGAAATTACAACAGTACTTCTGGCTGCAGAAGCACTTCCGCAGCCACAGATAAACATGTTCACTGCAAAAAATACACAGCCACTTTGCAGATAGAAGTCCACGATACCCAAAGCACAACCCGCTTCTGGGTGCAGAAGCACAGTCCCGCTCTTGTGTGACGTGCGTATGTAATTTGTGTAGGGCCATTTAGGCCCTACACAAATACCATATAGCAGCCCTAAGAATACAAGCTAAATGCACACATGGGATGTTCCATGCATACACAATTTGCAAAGTACACTTCAGTCCCCAAACAAATCCCCTACCATGGTGATATGTGCATCTTCAGAATTTGAGTGGGGCCCTATTCAGTTCCTATAGTCCAACATTGTGTGCATACCAGCACAATCGTAGTGCAATACACATCCCATTTTTCAAAATTTATGTCCCAGATTCTTATAGTTTATATGTTTAAGCCTCCACTACAGTACCTCCACAGAAACAATGTACTTGCAATCAAACCTTTAAATTTGCTTTTTATGATGTTTCAACATAAAAGCACATTTCTGAGGAAGAAGTGACACTTCTCACCCACTGTGTGTGTGTCTAATGGAATTAAGAATATGATTGTTGAACATTTGGTGAAAAAAATGTTTAAAAATGGCTGAGTTATAACTAACTATTGATACTGAGCACAAAGTTCAAATTTTTATCTTGCGAGCCTGTATTCTTTGGTCACATCATGTGACAACCTAAAAATTCTTTGTCCATGACATTAAAATTCTTAATTTTCAAGAATTTTAAATTCTTATGTTGTGAGCTGGTATTCTTCGTTTACACTTTCACGTGACTTAAGAATCGGCAACCCTTGCTAAGCTTGTGAGCTTAGATTTTTGGTGTGCCCAGAAAAAATATTTCTGAGTCATTTTTCATTAAACACACTCCAGAGTCTAAAGAAAGGTGTCCAATTTAGTTAGGTTCGGATGTCTGTTTTTTGGAAAAAGCATAATTTCTGTTTTTTTCCCAAATGATAAAACAAAATGGCAGTACTTATTTATTTATTTATTTATTGAATTTTGTTGACCCGGTAGGCCCACTGAGACTAGAAGTCCCTTTTTCAGGGGCGACCAGGGGGAGGGGGGATACAGATGATAACCAACTGAAACTGAACCAGATTAAGCTGTTGGTGGTATCTTTAGTGAATGGGGGGAAATTTGGCCAGGACGCCTGGGAAATTCCCCAACTCTTTTATACAGCAGGTTAGTACATCTACAATAATTTTAATCAGGCAGATAGAAGGTGCATTACTTAGACAGAAAGAGATATAAAGGCAACTTTTAGAACTCGGAAAGTTTCAGTATACATGGAGAAATGTACCATGGATATGAAACTCTATGACATAATATAAACTTTAGCATGTGATTCACAATCTTATCTTAAGGGGTTCTTTTTTTTTTTGTAGCAGTTTCTTTTTAGTTAATAGAGAGAATTTTGAGGTTATATATTAATTTGTTAACAAATGATTATACTATGAATACATGCATTTTTATGTTGATTGCGTGCATGTGCAAGAAACATATTGTGGCAGCTTTCTCCACAAGCAGGTTGTGGAGGTGCGGCACTGTTGTGCCCAATACCCCCACAGCCTATAAAGGCTTGTCCCACTTCCCCAATGCCATGGCATGCTGCTGCTAACACTAGTTCAGCCAACATGCCACCAAGTTGTAAAAAATTAGCTGCTGCAATCAGGGGCCGTCTCGTCATTGCAGCATAAACCATTCGCTGCAATGAGGGAGAGACCCATCATTGCAGGGTGGGACCTTGAACCATTAATATTGTTTGTGAACACGGCAGCAGCTTGCCACTGTGTTCATAAACAATATTATCCTCCCCCCGCTGAGGGAGTGCCCAGTCCTCCTCAGCAGCATGTGGCACCCCCACCGTGTTTATTTGCCGACGGGAGCCCCAAACCCCGTTGGCTTCAGTGCCCCACACTTATTATGTTGCCGACGGGGAGCCCACTCCCATTGGCATGATGTAAACCCCCCACTTTTGTTGTCTGCTGATGGGGTACCCAATCCCCGTCGGCATAATGAAACAACCCACCACCGGCCCCCCTTTCTTGTGTGTCGACAGGGGTGCCCAATCCCCTGTCGGCTACAGCTGCCACCTGCCAAAAAGCAAGATTCCATTGGCATGCTGGGAGCCCACCCCAGTGTGCCACATGCCCCTGTAAAAGAAAAATGGTCCTGCCATGTCCTTTTTTTTTTTATCCTGTAAAGAAGGAAACGGTCCCTTGGCGGTCTCCCTGCCCCCCCCACAACCCGCACCAACCCACTGCACACCCTGCCTTCCCACACCCCTTCTCACCCCATACTTACCTCCAGAGTCCGGTGCGATGATCTTCGGTGGACTGGGAACACGTCTCCACTCTTCAAAGCCGACCGCGAGCTGAGGAAATGCCGGTAAGCTGTATAATGGAATAAATAGGGTTTTTTCAACTTTGATGCATATCTCAGACACTTTTTGCAATTTTGGCACCAAATTTTCAACATGGGGTTTGTGGGACCCCTCCTCATGAATTCTATCACTGTCATGGCGTTAATCAGCCCCGGAAGGTGATTTCGCAGTCACTGTGCAGAATCACCTTTCAGGACTGGTTAACGAAATGACAGTGCCAGTGTTCATGAGGTGGGCTCTCAAAAAGCCTATGTTGCAAATTTGGTGGAAAAACTCCAAAAAGTGACTGTTTTATGAGCGTGCGTTGAGCAGTTGCTACGCAAGCTCATAACTTCCCGAATTTGCAATATTTTCACTCCAGATTTTCAACATTGGCACTTTTTCACACCTCCTTCTGAACAGTTAAGCAGTCATTTTTCACACCCTGGCTGAAATGTGTTTTCGCACTGCTGGCACAGAATAGCATGGTCGCTGTGGGAAATCAGTGTTCAGGACAGAGTATGAAAATGACAGTGACACTGTTCATGAGCAGAGGTCCTAAAATGCCTATGTTGAAAATTTGGTGATGATACTCCATAAAATGACTGTGTTACGAGCATGCATTGTGCAGTTTGCACATACGCTCATAAGTTCACAAATTTATAATACTTTCACTCCAGATTTTCAACATTGCCATTCTTCTGCACCTCCTTATGAACAGTACAGCTGTAATTTTTCACATCTTGGCTGAAATGTGTTTTCACAGTTATGGCGCAGAATAGTGTGGTCGCTGTGGGAAATCCGTGTTCGGGACACATTATGAAAATGACAGTGACACTGTTCATTAGCAGAGGTCCTAAAATGCCTATGTTGAAAATTTGGTGATGATACTCCATAAAATGACTGTGTTATGAATGTGCATTGTGCAGTGTCCACACACGCTCGTAACTTTGCAATATTTTCACTTCAGATTTCCAGCATTGCCATTTTGCCACACCTCCTTATGAACAGTGTAGCTGTCATTTTTCACATCCTGGCCGAAATGTGTTTTCGCTCTTCCAGCACACAATAGCACGGTCGCTGTGGGGAATCAGTGTTCAGGACATATTAAGAAAATCACACTGACACTGTTCATGAGCAGAGGTCCTAAAATGCCTATGTTGAAAATTTTGTGATGAAACTCCATAAAATGACTGTGTTACGAGCGTGTGTTGTGCAGGTTCCACGCACCCTTGTAAGTTTGCAAATTAGTAATATTTTCATGCCAGATTTTCAACACTGGCATTTGTTCACACCTCCTTATGAACAGTACAGCTGTCATTTTTCACATCCTGGCCGAAATGTGTTTCCATGCTTCCAGCGCAGAATACCGCAGTCACTGTCAGAAATCAGTGTTTGGAACATATTAGGATCGAGCGACTGGGAGGGGGAGTGACCGAGCTCAACGGAGCTCTGTCGAGACTGCTGCGGATTTCTTTGTGGGCAGGAAAAGGCGACAATGCAGGCAGGAGCCCAGTACAAAAGGGCAGCCTGGTGTGATAAAATGGCAATGTTGAAAATCTGGAGTGAAAATATTGAAAATTTGTGAACTTACGAGCGTGCATAGGATCAGCACAACAAACGCTCGTAAAACAGTCATTTTTGGGAATGTTTTCACCAAATTTTTAACATAGCCATGTTAACACTTCTGCTCACGAACAGTGTGACTGTGATTTTCTTAATGCGTCCCATACATTGAGTTTGCGCACTGACTGCGCCATTGTGCGCTACATGCGTGGAAACACATTTTGGGTGAGAAGTGAGAAATGACAGCTGTACTGCTCATAAGGAGGTGTGGTAAAATGGCAATTTTGAAATTCTGGAGTGAAAATATTGAAAATTTGCGAACTTACGAGCGTGCGTAGGAACAGTGCAACGCATGCTCGTAAAATAGTCATTTTTGGGAATTTTTTCACCAAATTTTTAACATATCTATTTTCACATCTCTGCTCATGAACAGTGTCACTGTGCTTTTCTTAATGTATCCCAAACATTGATTTTGCACATCGACTGCGCCATTGTGCACTACATGCGCGGAAACACATTTTGGGTGAGATGTGAAAAATGACAGCTGTACTACTCATAAGGAAGTGTGGTCAAATGGCAATGTGGAAAATCCAGAGTAAAAATATTGAAAATTCACGAACCTACGAGCGTGCGTAGGTACAGCACAATGCACGCTCGTAAAACAGTCATTTTTAGGAATTTTTTCACCAAATTTTCAACATAGGCTTTTTGAGAGCCCACCTTATGAACACTGGCACTGTCATTTCATTAATCGGTCCCAAAAGGTGATTTTGTGCAGTGACCGCAAAATCACCCTTCAGGCCCGATTAACGCCATGGCAGTGACAGAATTCATGAGGAGGGGTCCCAAAAAACCCATGTTGAAAATTTGGTGCCAAAATTCCAAAAAATACCTGAGTTATGCAGCAAAGTTGAAAAAACCCTATTCATTATATTATATAGCTTACCGGCATTTTCTCAGTTCGCGGTCGGCTTTAAAGAGTGCAGACGTGTTCCTGGTCCACCGAAGATCGTCGAACCGAGCTCCAGAGGTAAGTATGGGGTGAGGTGAGGTGGGGAGGCAGGTGCGGGGGTGGGTGCAGGTGAGAGGGGGTGAAGACAGCGAGGGGAAGGTTTTTTCTTTCAGTTTTTTTTTTATTTGGACTACGCGGGACATTTGCCACTGTGCCAGTGGCTCCCCAGCGGCAGCTGGAAGGCTGTTGGGGCAGTGAGCCGATGGGGGATTGGGCACCCCATTGGCCTATAGGACCTGTTGCCATGGGGTGGGCTCCAGCGTGGCACCCGATAGTCTGGGGGGAACAGCAGAGCCGATGGGGTTAGGCACCCCATCGACCATACAGACTGCAGGGGGGGAACAGTAGAGTTGACGCGGGATTGGGCACCCCCGTCAGCCATACAGTGTGTGCATGGGGGAGGTAGGAGCACATGAGCATGCAATGTGCATGTGCGTGCGTGTGTGTGGGGAGGGGGAGCGCTGCTCACTCAAGCGGTGCTCTCCCTTTCAGCTGTACGGCACTGCATTTTGGATCGTCGCACTATGTTTCTTGCACATGCGTGCAAGCAAACATAAAAACTGATCAAAACTGCAGCTGCTTGGATGGTGAACACTGGAACCACGTGGTATGCTGACTCACCAATCATGACAATGTCACTGTTATAACTCATGTTATTGTTAATTTTAAGTGCTGCACTACTTAGTAAAGCCAAAGTAAATCTAAATGTAATCATCATTAAAGGCATCTACTGTGATTAAGGAGGCAAAAGGAGAGGTTTCTTTTGAGTGCTTCCTTTTTTGTCTCCTCACAATCAGAACAGTTTTTTGAAGCGCTTTCAAAAAGTCACCCTCAAGTAGAAGTCATGGCAAAAACAGTTGATTACTAATAGAAGCTGCAGCTTCTGTTCACAGAAGTATGGTATATCATAAGAACTTGCCGCCCTGCCTGTACCTGCAAAATTTCATGCGATTTCATTGAATTGTGCCAAAATTATTAATTATAAAAATCATCATTGAACATTAAAGTGCCAAGTCAACCCATGCTCAGAAGGTAACTTTTTAAAACCTTTTAACTTGATAACCAATTACAGTCAAACCCATTGAAGTGAATATCAGATAAGTGAATAATACAGTTAAGTGAATAAAATCTTAAAATCTCTATTTCTTTCCTTTCTTTTGACTGTTAAAAAAACTCTAAGTCATTAGTTCTCACACTTTGTGATAGTGAGCCTCCCCCAAGCCATGAAAAAGATTTCGAGCCTCCCTCAGATTTGGAAACAATCTTGGCCCTTCCCTCAGAAAAAAATAAATCCTACTTTGCACAGTACACCAGGAATAAAGTGAAACTAATAAAGCTGACTGAGTATATTCTCTTTTTATTCAACTTATTGCTCCCCACCCATGACCGGCACCCCAGGTTCCCACCCCTGACCAGGCACCCCAGGTTATACTTGTCACTCCTTTTTTCTGACTCTCTGGCCCCTGTTACCTCTCTGTCTGGAACAACTAACCTAGCCATTTCATCTCTCCCCCTCTTACCCTGCAGTTAGGTAACTTACTGTACCCTTACCTCAGGTTACACCTGAAAACATGCATCGGATCACTATGCCTTTCCCAGTTACTAATTTACATATAAATTCCTGCTATAGAAATGAGCCTTGACTCAGTGTGCCTTTCCAAGTTACTAATTTACATATAAATACCTACTATAGAAATGAGCCTTGACTCAGTGTGCCTTTTCAAGTCACTAATTTGCATATAAATACCTATTGTAGAAACAAGCCTAGATTCAGCATGCCTCCCCCAGGCATTAATTTACATATAAATACATATCTATAAACAAGCTTTGGCTCAATGGGGACTTCCTAGTCACACATGTATGCATAAGTAAAGCATCTCACCTGCAATTATCCATATTTAATTTGTTTTATCCTTTCACACAAAACAGCCAATACTTAGAATTTAAATACTGCACATTCTCAGACTTGACTGGGCCCCCCCTGGAACAAGCTGAGGCCTCCCTTGGGAGGCTGGCCTCACCATTTGAGAACCACTGCTCTTAGTGAATAAAGCAGCACGTTGAAGTGCATATTATTTTTTGCTGTTTTCTGCCTCTTCTGACAGCTCCAAAATACCTCCTCCTTAGGAAGCCCCTCTCTTCCTGCTATCCCCAGAGAACAGACTGCAGTTAACACTCTGCAATTAGCACTCTGAGCTGGTATTAAGAGTTGCTCAGTGTGAGGTGTAAAAAGTAGTTTCCTGCCTTTTGATTTTGACACAGCCAATGATGGCTGACAATGTCTCCACACTCAGCAGGCAAAGAATGCTCTCCTTCATGCTGAAATATTGAGCTTACCTTTAATGAAAAGATAAAGATAAAGCTCCCCAGATGCTGACTTTCCCCATGGCAATGCAGTCAGAGGTCGATTGCCAGTATCATATCTGCCAACTCAGAAAAAAAAACATACACTAGAGTCCACACAGTGCTTCTCCAGATCCTGAAGAGAACATCAAATTGCCACCGAACACTGCAGAAATCCCAAACCGTCTTCAAATAATCCACCAGATCCTGGACTACATCATTGCTTCCATGGAAGATTCAAAACCCTAATATGTATCTCTCTAAATTAAAATGTATCTCCAGAGTAGAGATCACGACTATTTCACCAGTGTCATCTGGCTCAAAATCATAGTCTATAGAAACATAGAAACATAGAAGTTGATGGCAGATAAGGACTGCAAGACCCATCCTGTCTGCCCATTTGTTTTTTTACCTTATAAATGTGCCATCGGCCTTTGCTCTGCCAGTGGCCTATCTATTCATAGTCATTTGTATTGCTCCCTTATGCCTATCCCATGCCTGTTTGAAGCCCTGCACTGTATTCATAGCCACCACTTCTTGTGGTAAGCCATTCCATGCATCCACCACTCTTTCTGTGAAAAAGAATTCCTCACATTCCCCTATTAATCCCCTCTAATCTCATGCTGTGTCCTCTTGTCCTGCTATTTTTCTTATATTTAAACATGTTAGACTCTTTCACCTTGTTAATGCCCTTAAGGTGTTTGAATGCCTCGATCATATCACCGCTCTCCCTCCTTTGCTCAAGGGTATACATATTGAGCTCTGTTAATCTGTCCTCATATGTCTTCTGATGCAGTCCCTGCACCATTTTGGTTGCCCTTCTCTGGACTGCCTCAATTTGGTTAATGTCCTTGTGAAGGTGTGGCCTCCAGTACTGCACGCAGTACTCCAGATGGGGCCTAACCAGTGTCTTGTACTGCGTGATTTGCACTGGCTGCCAGTACAGTGGCGGATCACCTTCAAGGTCGCATTATTGACCTTTAAGGCCCTACATGATTTGGGACCCCACTACCTGAAAGAGCTCTTGGTGCCTTACTGTCCTGCCTGTTCTCTTCGCTCCTCTGATGAGGGATTGCTAGAGATTCCCAGGGTACATCTAAAGATGTCAGGAGGTAGATCTTTTGCCTATATGGCACCAACCCTGTGGAATTCTCTACCTCGTCAGATACGAGAATGCCTAACTGTTGAAAGTTTTAAAAAATAACTAAAAACTTTCCTTTTTGCCTCAGCATTTGTTGGTACATAACAAGTAAGTGTATTGTATGGTTGTTTGATTTATTGTTTGAAATTTGATGTTACTTGTTTTGTTGTAAAAGCGCCCTGAGCTTGGGAAAGGCGCTTAATATAAATAAAATTTTACTTACTTACTTACTTGTAAAGAGGGATTATTACCTCCCTCTTACGACTTGTGATACCCCTACTAATACACCCTAACACCCCCCTAGCCTTACCTACTGCTTTAGAGGTCTGCTTGGATGATTTCAGGTCATCAGTGATGATGATGCCCAAGTCTCTTTCTTCCTTTGTGACTGCTAGCAACTCCCCTCCCAGCCTATAGGTGGCTTCAGGGTTTCTCTTCCCTATGTGCATGATTTTGCACTTCTTGCATTAAATCCCAGTTGCCATTCTTCTGACCATTTTGCTAGTTTATCCAGATCTCTTCTCATTCTGCCCACCCCATCTGGATCATCTACTCTGTTGCAGATCTTGGTGTCATCTGCAAACAGACAAGCCTTACCCTCTAGTCCATCTGCAAGGTCACTAATGAAGATGTTGAAGAGGACTGGCCCCAGGACTGATCCCTGAGGTACCCCACTTGTGATTTGCATCTCTTCTGACTGTATACCATTTACCACCACTCTCTGTTTTCTGCCCATCAACTAGCCTGGTTCTAGTAGCTCACCAAATGCTGGCACCAGAGTCGGACCCCAGCAATGATTTACTGTTACCTGAGTTACATTGCTCCACACCTCTCCAGCAAATGTCAAAACATTCAAGATGTTAAGTCTGCATTGGAATTCAGTAACACTTGTGTTCTTGGAACAGGAGACTAGGTCACTAAGCAGTCTTTTTCTGTAGTGCTTTTTAAAGGTGGTAATTATGCCACCATCCATTGGCTCCATGCTTTACCCACCCTATGGAACACTCTACAAAGGACACTTAAACTCACGCATACTGCTGGGATGTGCACCTTTAAGTCTCTGCTTAGACTCGTTCTGAAGGACAAGTGCAATTTTTATGCATAACCTCCCCTGCTATTACAAAGAACCCCTTCATTGCACCATCACCATAGCACTTATCTGCCACTGTGTCCTGCTGTTCCATCATGCTGCTTGTCCTTAATCACCTCTACATGGACCCCTCTGGGCACCATCTCTATCTTCTTCATCTACCCCTGTAGGCCTGCTACCTTGCAGCAACCTCCTTCCCACCTGTACTCTTATTCTATTAGTTATGATCCTCCTTCATCTGTCTCGCTTTCTCCCCTGCTATCTTCTCTTCCAATTATCTCTAGCATGTACTTTGCTCCCCATTCCCCCTGTCCCCCAAATGCACTTTTGTATGTCGGTATTAGTTCCTTTTTTGAATTGTTCCTGTAATACGTGCTGAGACCTGTGTGTTAGGTGCCATCACTAATGATATACTGTGTGCAATTCTGGCACCCTTATCTGAAGAGAGATGTAAGATTGTTGGTGGGGGTACAATGAAGGGCAACAAAGTTGATTCAGGGATTACAGGATATGCCCTACAAGGAGAGATTAAGGGAATTGAATATGTGTGCAGCTTAATATGTATACCCTTGAGGGAAAGGAGGGAGGGGGGACATGGTAGAAACTTTCAAGTATCTCAAGGGAATTAATAAAGTATAAGAAGGTAACATCTTTCAGAAGAAGAGATGTGCAAGAACAAGGGGGCACAATTTGAAGATAGAGGGGGGATGGCTCAGCGGTAATGTTAGAAAGTTTTTTTCACAGAGGGTTGTGGATGCATGGAACAGCCTTCCTGAGGAAGTTGTGGAGTCAGGAACAGTGGGAGAATTCAAGAATGCATGGGACAGGCATAAGGCAATTCTAGTGGGGGTAGGAGGAAATAAGCTGTTGATTAAAGGGGTACTGTCAGCCTTGTCCCTCGTTTTATTGCCACAAAACATCAGTGTGCCTCTGTGGACACAGTGATCAATATGGTCCACAGAATACCCCTATATATAACATAATCGAGAATTCTTATCAATTTTTGTAGTTTCCATGATATTTTACTTTCCCTCGGGTTCCCCATAAGTATGTTGTGCACTGAAAGCAGAAGCAAGATGAGAGCGCGCATCGGACACTGTGCGCCAGCACAAACATCGATTTTGCACATGGCCATAATGAAAAGTTAAACGCAGCATGTATTTTCAAATGCTGTACTAGAGTTGTGGTTTTTTAACTGAAACCGAGCACTGGAAAAGACAACAAATGCATTTGAAAGGAGTTGCCGAAATCTTGCACATGCGCGAAAGCAGGATGACGCACAAATCACATGCATGCGCAGTAGAGTCCCACTTTTGCGCATGCGCTAGATTTCAGCAACTCCTTTCAAATGCATTTGTTGTCTTTCCCAGTGCTCAGTTTCAGTTAAAAAATGACAACTCCAGTACAGCATTTGAAAATACATGCTGTGTTTAACTTTTTATTATGGCCATGTGCAAAATTGATGTTTGTGCCGGAGCACAGTGGCTCTCATCTTGCTTCTGCTTCCCGTGCACAGAGTGCTTATGGGGAACCCGAGGGAAAGTTAAATATTGTGAAAACTAAGAAAATTGGTAAGAATTCTTGATTATGTTATATATAGGGGTATTCTGTGGACCATATGTGATCACTGTGTCCACAGAGGCACACTGATGTTTTGTGGCAATAAAAGGAGGGACAAGGCTGACAGTGCCCCTTTAACCAGAATCTGCAGCTTATCCATCAGGTAGGGAAATGGGCAGACTAGGTGGGCCAAGCGGTCCTTATCTGCCATCAAATTCTATGTTTCTATTCCCTGGAGAAGAGATAGGATTGGGGGGATATGATTGAAACCTTTTAGTACTTAAAGGTAATACATAAGTCTGGTATTGAAGAGATATTCAAGCTCTAGAAGGGAAGGGACATGAGAGGGCATAGACTTAGATTGGAAGGAGGTAGGTATAAGAGAGAAATGAGGAGACCCTTTTTCACAGAGAGAGTAGTGGCAGTTTAGAATACTTTGTCGGAGGAGGTGGTATCCTGTAGAATGGTAGATAGTTTCAAGAGGGATGGGACAGGATGAGGGGGAAGGTATTTGGGAAGGTGGAGGAGGGGCAACTGCAAATTGGGTGTTAGCTACACACTCAAGCAGACTAGACAGACCTAGAGGCCTAATTTCTGCTGGCAATTTTTGTATCTTCATATAAGTATTGTAACCTATTTGTGTGGTGATTCCTTTTGCTTGTATCTGCCTTATTGTGTTTACTATGATTTTTGTGCCTTTATGTAATTGTGTCCCTCCAGGACCTCCTCGCAAATGAGTTGTCTCAATGGTGTTATCCTGGTAAAATACAAATTTAATTGAATTGGCTGGATATAAGATGTTGTATTTTTGGGTAAAAAGTGGGCTTTAATTTTCACATCTCGTTATGTGCATTGTGACTCAGGCAGGTGGACAGGGCACTGGTCCAGTAACAGTAGGACTTTGAGTGGCAGGTGTTGTTTTCTGAGGTGCCAAAGTAAAAGGGGTGCTTCAAGTTGCTGTGCTGCTGCTTCACCAAGGATGAAAGTCCCAAATCATCAATAGAAAAACACAAAGGTGGCATGCACCCTGAGGAAATCCATGTGGTTGAAGCACCGGGGCCATTCTTTTCAGTGTTTCATATGTGTCCTGAATAAACTTACCTCAATGTATTATTACGAGCATCACAGTTTCCCTTTCCCGAGTGCCACCTTTGTGTTTTTCTGTTGTTTTCTGAGATGAGACCACATTTAAGGGATGAAATTGTTTAAAAACCAATGTTTAAAAATGTTGCTTGTCATCCAGGCATTTCGACTTTATTCATACTGCACAGGTAAGGATGACATGTCAATGAGGTGAAAGCAACGTGGCTTTTGAAACTTTCCAGTAGCAAGTGGCATGACTTTATGTGAGCCGGAGGCACTGATGCATCCTGGAGACTTTAAAACCCTGCTAGTATTGTGCACCATTCTGTTAGCCAATATAACATCTGGGAGACACTGCCAGAACAGGCCAGTCTTGTCAGCATTATAGATCTGTTCTGGCAGGTAGCACCCCCCCATCACACTACATAACCTGGGCTGAAATTCTGCTGTGGCAATACCATCTGAGGATCACTGCTCCCCTGTGATGGCAACCCTACTAATGCCACGGTAGCACTGAAAGTATCACAGCCACCCTGAGGATGATTTACATTTATTGGCATCAAGCTGGCCCAGTTGTGTGGAGGGCTGAGGCATCAATGCCTTACCTTCTGCTATGCCAGGGAGCCATGTTCGTGGTTGCCGTGGGTCGGCCAGGGAGAGAGGGGATTGAGCATCCAGAGGATAGCTCTCCTCTCTTGGGGAGGGAGACTTGGCAGCCCTGCCAAATGACTGCCCCCAGGTGGAGGCCTGAGGGTAGGATGGGATGGAGGCACCAATGGAAGGGTGGATGCTGCGGGACTCCGCAGCGTGACTACACTGCCACATATACTCGCTGATGTGTTGCACCTCAGCAATGGGGAGGACTAGGAAAAAACACAGGAAAAACACCCTGTGGCGGCGGATGATGATCGACTCCCCTCCCCCCCCCGAAGGCTCTGCACAGGTGGCCGGGCAGCCGATCCTGTGGCCAGGATGGCTCATAAGGTAAGATCCTGGAGGAGTCAGGTGACAGGGCTGGTGGGGTCAATCATATGAGGGCCACCAGCGGAAAGAGGCGAATAAAGTAAAGTGGTGCTAAAAAAAAATGATTGGCATCACCATAAATTTCTCATGCAAAATGTTCTGTTTTCTCCCTCACAAGTAAACCTGACATAGGCACACCATTTGCGTGTTGCTGTGAGACTCAAGTTTGTGTTGCTCTGTCTCTCTCGCTCTCATTAGCACGTCACAGTTTGTTTCTGATCATTCCCTCCTACTCTACACACTGGTCCACAAAGTCCCTTAGCATGGAATCTTGTTTGTGCCATGTTGAGATTGAGGATATGGAGAAACCAGTCTCTGATGAGACACTTTGAGGCTCTCACCAGCTTTTGGATGATCCAACACTGCCAGCTTTGTCTGAACGGAGTAGGAAGAACATTTCATGTTGCTACTGTGCCATGATACTGACTAACTGCCACAATCTGCCACAGTTTTTAAGACTACCGTAAGTTAATTGCCACAATTTGATGCAGGTGAGTTCATTGGCTGAATTAGTTACCGTAAGAGTGTGAGTGTCTGAACGGAGTAGGAAGAGCATTTCATGTTGCTGCTGTGCCATGATATTAACTGCCACAGTCTGCAACAGTCTTTTAATAGTTAAATTACAGGGTGCTTGCCACAATCTGATGCAGGTGAATTCATTAAGTTAATTAAGAGTGTGAAACGTGTGTATATGTCTGTGTGTGAGTGAGTGCAGACATGTGCCTTTGTTCCCATCGCTGCTTTTACAACTGTCCTCAAAAACAAGGTTTGACAATGGGAGCCACAAACCCCATTCACTATAAGCGGGAATTCACTATAATGGGGTTCATTTATAGTGGGTGAGCACTGTAACTCTTTTCGTGTAGCTGTTGGGGATATATGTGTTTCCTTTATTTTGTTTTCACTGTTCATGCCAGCCCCTGTACCTAACCTTGGGGTCTCCATTTTCTGGTTGTTGAAATCTCATTGTCCCTGAGAGCTGCATTGGCATATGAGAACATGATGCCACAGCACCCAGTTACACAATGTATTTCTAAGCTGAAAGCACACATAACCTGAAAAAAAACTCTCTAGAAACACACAGATTGAATGCAGTTTAAAGGAAAAATTTTGCATTACATCAAAGACAGTTTGTAAAACTAATTGAAGGTAAATGTGGTATTTCACACCTTGCTGCAACTTGTTTTGTTGAATCCTAAGTAAGCAGACAGGCAAACTGTGGAGTCTAAAGGATGTTGACACACCATATTCTCATATGCTAACGCAGCTTCCAGGCACAATTGAAGTTTAAACAATCAGAAAATGGACCCCCCCCCCCAAGGTTAGTTACAGGGACTTTTGTTTAGTTTTGTTGTCAGTTACGCTGTTCGTTGGTTGCACCTGTTTCCCTGTGCGGCCTCTGTATTGGTTTTGCCATGCACAGACATATTTTCTGGGAATACCTGAAGCTGAATGCTTCCTCAACAGAGATGACAGCGATTCTGTAACAAAAGCTGGACTGTCTATGCCCAAGAGACTCACAGATGTTGCTACTCTGACAGACCCAAGAACTTTATATTTAATGTACAAATAGTCACAGTAAAGAAAGCTATCAGGCTGGCCGTCCAATAAAATACACATGACTAGATGTGGTAATACATATATACAAAAAAGAGATGATTACTTTTCTAACACAGAACTGACCTCAGGCTTTCCAAACTTTTTGACTTTCTTAGGTCATGCTCATGAGTACAGAGGCCCCAGAATTTTATTCCAGGAGATCTCTACTCTAGCAACGAGATAAGCACATGAAAAGTGACAAAAACTAAAGGGATGGGCTAACATATTGTATTGATCACAGTTTTGCTGTAACAAGCTCATCAGAAATACAAACATAAGAACATACGAATCTTCCAGCAAAAACAGGCCTTGCGGTCTATCAAGTTAGTCTGCTTGAAAGCACAGCTAGCACCCTTATATTGCAGCTACCCCACCATCCTCTCCCCCTCACCTTTACCCCCTACCCTGCCCCATGCCTTTTTACAACTGCCCACTGAGCTACAGGATACCACCTCCTTGGGTAGAGTGTTCCATTTCTCCACCACCCTCTCTGTGAAAAAATGCCTCCTCATCTCTCTCAGATATCTTCCACCCTCCAACCTGAGACCATGCCCTCTGGTGTCCCTTCCTCTCCTCAGCTTAAATATCCCTTCTGTGCCCATTTTGTTAATCCCCTTCAAACATCTGAAGGTCTCAATCATATCCCCCCCATCCCTCCTCTCCTCCAGGGTGTACATATTCAACTCAGTCAGCCTGTCCTCATAGGTTTTGCCCTCCAGCCCCTGGATCATCTTAGTTGCCCTATGCTGCACCCCCTCCAGCAATCTGATATCCTTCTTCAGAAAGGGACACTAGAACTGCACATAGTACTCCAAATGTGGCCTGACTAGTGACCTGTACAGTGGCAGGATCACATCCCTATTTCTGGAAGAGATTCCTATCGCAATACACCCCAGCATCTTGTTGGCCTTAGCTGCCACCTTCCTGCACTAAGCTTAGTTGTTTGTGTTACCTGTTATGATCACCCTTAGGTCCTTCTCCTCCTTTGTGACCTCTATCTAAATCCCTCCCAACTGGTAGCTCCTCCCCGAGTTCCTTGTTCTGAAATGCATAACCTTGCACTTCTTCGCATTGAAACTCAATTGCCACTTCTCCGACCACTCCTCCAGTTTGATCAAGTCCTCCTGTAGCCCCTGCCACCCCTTTATGTCATCCACCACCGCCCCTATCTTGGCATAATCTGCGAACAGACTGATCTTGCTCCTAATGCCATGTGAGATATCCGATATGTATAACCCAAACAACACCGGACTGAGCACTGCAGTACACCGTTTGTCACCACGCTTAGGGAAGAGAGTGCCCCCACCACCACCACCACCTGTTGCTGCCTTCCCTTCAGCCAGTTCACAATCCAGTTTACCATCTTTGTCCCTGCCCCCACATATTGCAACTTATCCCCCAGACTCCCATGAGGCACTGAATCAAAGGCCTTGCTGAAGTCTAAATACAGCACATCCACTACATGGCCTTTATCAAGTTCCTGTGTTACCCAGTCATAGTATTAAATTAGGTTGTAACTCGTTTATATCATTAACTCCCCTCTCACTACCACCACCAATGGGACACTCATCTGCACCCGTCAATGTTTCTGTTACTTCATTAAAGGGCACCGTTGTACATGCTACTGCTATTTCTCAAACTGCTTGTAGTTTAACATAGTGCTTTAAAAAACAAAAGTGAAGTATCAGGAATAAGTGGTACATTCCACCAGCTGTAACAGAATGGAACAGACCCTTCAACAACTGCCATGTGACATAAAATGCAATATTGTTTTTACAAAAAGGGAGAAGGACTTCCTGTGATGTCATGAGCCGAAAGACAGCGAGCTCTGAGGATTTTGATATCTTGACCTAGTAAAATGAAGATTTTGCCTTCAAAACACTGAACAAGTGCAACCTGATATACATTATCTTCAACAAGAATGTCTAGCTGACAAAATAAAGGGGGTATGACTACTCCAGGCGGAAAACTTAAACAACTATTGATGAAAGAAAAATCAGGCACAAAATCCACGTGGCCGAGAGCATCCCGCTCACAGTCACCAGCCTCAGCTTCATCTATGGAGCCTGATATGGAGTTTGATGAAGAGGGAGAACTATCAATGGCTATGGACCTGACCATTAAAAAAGTAATCAACACAGTACAGATGAATAAATAACGATATCCCGACAATCACAATCCTGAACAACATTATACCGATCCCATAATAATGAAATACAAAATGCCGAGTAGTACGATATCCTGAACCAAACATACCCGACAGTACTGCAGATGTCCAAAAGAAGTAACCTTATAACAGAGTCTCCTGCTGAATGTGAGTGGCTCCACCCTCTGCACCACTGATATTTAAATATACATCCTCTGAGTCTGATGTACCTCGGAGATAAGGAGAATATTCCTAAACTGCACAATTCAGCCCATGGTAACCTGTCAACAAGCAGCAGCTGAAGCTTCACACACAGCTGACCGACGTCCCCATATCACCACAGTCATGGGCAAACCAATTAAGACACGTAACCTAAAACAGTTAAAAGGAGACATCCAGTAGGTTCACTCCCCCTAGAAAACCCAAACTGCATATAGGAGAGGGAACACAAGAATGAAGAAAGCAACATGGACAGCAAATGAAAAAGTACCGAACCTACAGAAATGGAGGTATGTAAGGTGGTGCCGTCTGAAAAAGGGAAGAAAAAATCAATGTAAAAGGCTACCTCCTGGTACAAGAATGCAGCAGAGACAATAGCTTCTACTGGTGCTATGAGTACAAAAAAATCAAAAAAATGCCTCTGTTCAGTGGTAACCCTCCTCATAAATGGCAAACACCACCTCAAAAAACAGAACGCACACAACTACACTCCCGATGCTACCAAAGCCCATATAACAAGCATGCTGGCAACCCTAAAAAACAAAGCACAATCATCCAACTGCCAGTCCATCACAACTAATACAGGACAGAGACAACAAGCATTAATCCCGAGCTAAGACAACACATCCCAACTGTAGTGCCCCAAAGTTGGGGGCACAACAGAAAGAAAATGGAAATGTGCCCGGCCTCATAAGGTGCCCTAGTACAGTATGGTAGTATCCCAGAAATGCCTAAGTGCCCAAGTTTTAGGTACATCCAGCACAAGCACGTTTTAAAATTAATGTAAATAGCCTGAACTGCCAAGCAAATATTGCTGTGCCAGCACTGTGCCCAGGGTAGAATGTTGTGCTGAGCTGCACAAGTTCAGCATTCTGGTACCAGAATCAGAATACAGAGTGTTGCTCTTCGAAAAATAAGCACTTGTTAGAGAGAATCGTGGTGACTGTGGAGGAGAGAGGACACAGAAAGTGAGGAGGAATGAGAAGAGCTTGCCAGGAGGGCTGAAGCTGCCCCAAGGACTTTCCTGTGTGCCCCTCTGCCTCTAGTCACTGAAGACTGCATAACCGAACATGCCATTTGGTCCACGGTGTTGTCGGACACCAGAAAAGATGTTCAGTTTTCCCCAGAAAGGGCTTGGTGCCCCGTTTATATATTTTTGGTCCCAAAGTAAACATTTCAGTCACCCAGAGGTGGCGCTAGCAGTCCCGCATCCTCCGGTGCAGAGTAGAGCTGCTCAGCAGCATATGACTCTTCGCAAGGCCCCCAGTTGTCCGGTTAATGGCTGCCCAAAATCCCTCCCACTTCCAGCAAATCTCCCTCCTCCTTACTGCAGCAGCTACACCCTGGACTGGGGTGGAGAGTAGGCAGCAGCACAAGGAAGCGTGCTGACCGCCAGGACTTTGTTTTGTTATAAAAAAATTGTATTTAGTGCTCTGGCACTATCACAAGGGTGGGACAGCCTAGGGACTGAGGGCTTATTAATATTAATTCATTCTGGGCATAGCGACACGCAAAGCGAGGGGACAAGAGCAAAGACCCTAAGGGAACAGGTTGAATTATTTAAATAAGTGGTGGAGCTGAGACGGGGCGGCCTAGTGACAGACAGCAACGCCCAGCAACAGCTTACTTAAAGGGGCAAGTCAGGCCCAAGAGTGCAATCTAAAAGAGGCCCAACCAAGAAAGGCCCAGGGATATAAAGGGGCTTGTTTAATGGGACCCAGAGCAAAAGGATGGCCCAGATCTTAAAGGGGTTCGCCACAGAGGAGACCAGTGTGCTACAAAGGCAAGACAGGCCCACACGTTTACTTAGAGGGGTGAGTTAGGCCCACTGTTATTTAAAAGGGCAAATTAGGCCTACTGCTATTTAAAAGGGAAGTAAGGCCCACTGCCACTGAAAGGGGTGAGTTAGACCCACTGCTACTTAAAAGGGCAAGTTAGGCCCACAGCTGTTTTAAGGGGCCCAGTCCAGAAAAGCCCAAGTTATTAAAGGGGTAACATAGGACTCACAGCTAGCCATTCAGGCCCACAGGTGAAAAAGGGGCCCAGCAGCATTAGAGACCCCAGATGTTGAGGGAGCCTAGCTAGCCACACAGAACCACAGTAACAGGAGAACCTGATCTAGCTAGAGGGCCCCCTGGTAGTTAGGTCCACTGAAGCTAGGGCTCACCCAGAACCATAAAGTGCCTGTCTATCTACTGTGGTCTGGACATTGAAACTGTAAAGTTAACCACTGTAGTAGGAACTGAGACATTGATTGCATTGCTGTTAATCCTACAAACAGTATAAGTGCCAGAACTGTCCTTGTATTGCTTTATGCCAGCATTTCAGTGTCAGAAAAGTATTTGAATCAGTTTTCAGCAGGTCTCCACAGTCACTTTTCCAACATGTATCCAGATCAATCTTCATCAGTTCTTCAGAAATCATCTCCCAGTGCATCTCCGAATCAGCCAGCAGCAACTTCCTGAAGAACCGTGCTGCAGTCGTCTCAGTTGAAACATTCCGTTTATTTTCCTCTTTCAAGTTCCCAGTGTACGGCCTGGCCCCATACAAAGTTTGCCGTCCATTTTCTTGTTTTGTCATCCGTACTGAAGTGCCATCCAGATCTTCTGTTTCAGTACCCTGCATCATTGTCCTGTTTCTTATTTTATGTCAGTCCTTGGCTCATCCGGCCTTGGTGCCCAGAACCCTGTTGTTCTCCCATGTTGCACAGACTTCCTTCTCCCAACATCTTCTTTATTTCCCAGCAGTCCAGAAGCGGGCTGTGGCTGGGTGTTCTGTATCTTCTTCGTCTCCCGGCAGTCCAGTAGTGGGCTATGGCCGGGTCTGTTGTGTTTCAATTCTGGCAGCCATCAGTGGATTTTGAGCCAAGGAGATCTTTGTATTGTTCTGAAATTCCAGCAACCCTAGAGAGGTGGGGTGTGGCTGAGAACTCATGGCCTGTTCAAAATCCTCTCTGCATTCCCTTAGTTTTTAACTCATTCCAGCCAGTCAGCCAAGTTGTTCCCCTGGTGTTTCATATCCCGAATCCCAGTTTCTTCTCGACGATAGAGAATGCTCAACTGTGCAAGAACTGCCTCTTATGACATATGTAGAGTCTTGTAAGTGACATGCTATAGAGTTTCTTAGAGTGGAGTACGTCAGGTAATAGGCCCTAGGTAGAGGTGCACCTCAGGGTAGTATTGAAGATTGCATAAGTGATTTGCTGATCTTAGTAGACAGAACACTCTTAAAGTGGAGCTGTTACAATTGATTATTGAAAGTGTGCATAGAGTCACCCTCGTACAGGGTATAGAGGATAGAACACTCTTAAGGTGAAGCTGTTACAGACATTTGATTTAGAGTCCTCCTCATACAGGACAGTAGGGATAAGAGTTCCCTGTGACCATGTTCCCTTTCCCCATTTGTTCAAATAAAAGCCTACCAGGCATTTGAAATTTATTTCTGACTCCCGTCTCTCTTCGTCAGGTGCCCCTGACTGCTGGGCAGCAGAAGGTGGCAGGGGCAGCTGGACGGGTGAGCGCTCGGCAATTTTTGGAGTGGTTGCACCAGGATGGGTTGGTGCCATGTGGGTTTGGTGCCTGCAATTGGCATGCACAGCCCTGGACCCACACCTCCCTATACATGGGCTCCACTAATGGTCCCAGGCAGCATTACATTGGATGCCTGCTCCAGATGACGACTCCTACCCTGGCCACCCTGCCGAGTCCTACACGCTGGGGGGAGCAGCTGTTGACAGGAGGCTGGCATTGGTGAATGCTGGTATGGGTGCACCTGTCCATGGGGCGCATGGCCATGGGTGGGGTACGCAACATTTCCACATACCCACGCCTGCTTGGTGCATAATGCGGATTGTGATCAGACCAGAAAGGGTTTTGAATCATATGGATCTGAGGTATATGTCATGGTTGGGGGTGTGGGGGGGTCAACAATATGGGGGACCTTAAATAATAGTTTATAAAGGGCTTTTATTTCACTGAAATGGGAAAGAGGGAAGGGGGAAGGGTAATAATTGCTTATGAAATGCTCTTTCTAATATCTGACTAGAATGATTTAACAGCCATAAAAAAGACAAAGAGAGCTTCGGGTGAAGGGGCTCCATAAAACTCAATATGGTTAATCAGTGTTATAGTAACCATAATTGTTAGCATAGTGGGGTAGTGTAACTAAGATTTGTCTGCTTCTCATCTTTCACCCTACCTTATCTCTTTTAAAGCTTAGGAACCAGCATGGGAGTCATGGCATTCCAGGTTGGAGCAAAACACTGGTGATGTGTCACTCGACTGGATCACTGAGAATCCAATTGTTAAAGAGAAATGGTGGCCACAGAGATAAGCACATGGCTAGCTTCAGGTTACATAGGAACAGTAAAAATGGTGGTGAACTCCCTCTGCAGAACTAGATGGATATGTAGTGGGCTTGGGTGCTTGATGATTTGTACCTCAGAATGATTTATGCTGGTAAGGAATGTCACTCTTGGGTGGTCCTATTGTCTGCACGAGCTACTGTTCATGAGGGGAGGGAAGGGTATCAGGCACAGAAAACAACTTACAAGATGGTATTCTGGCAGGTCATTGCTGTTTTATTTATTTCATTTATTCCATCACTCCATCCATTAACATGTCTAACTTAAAAAGTTAAATTAATAGGGGAGTTTTAGGATCACGTATCAAAGGGAAGTAGAACTGAGGGCAAAGGATACAGTCTTGCATTTTAGAGGAAGGGGTTCTGACATATAATGAATACCAAGAACAAAACTATAATGGGAATCCAGCCATGGGTGTGGGGACATTCAGTTGGTTTGAGACCTTTAGGCAACATGATTAGTTAGAGACATGGATAGTCGCAATAGGTAGGCAGGTTGGGGGGGGAGGGACGACTCAGAACACTTGATTATTAAATGGTTATGCATATCAGTAAGGTCCATGGGACTAGCAAAGAATGAGACTGCACTCAAGGGAAAGGGGAGGGCTGGGGTGTTTTTTTTTTTTGTTACAAATGTTCAAACCGTTGGTATACATGACAGTAGTTCAGGTCTGGTCACAGACGGAATACTGGAGAAGGAGGCTCAGAGCGAAATTTACACTGAACTCTCTGTTTTATCTATGTTTGTGAGGGGGGAATTGACCATTTTCCATATCGAAGGGTCAATCTCACAGTGCTAACGAGAGGCAATTCAGAGGTTTCCAGTAATAACCTGGGTGCACAGGGCTAGCCGTTATTCATAGTGGCTTTCACCCTGCTCAACCTCTAAGTCACCTTGAAGCAGATTACACTTCAATTGGTTGAGAAGAGGTAGAATGTTTAATAAATCGAGAATATTTTTCTTCATCTTTTTAAATAGTTTAGATCACCAATTTGTTGTTATTTTTAGTGTATTTGATATTGGAGGCAGGGGAGGACTACCTACAAAAAACATATTGGCATAACCTAAAGAAGGGCAACTGTGGAGAACTTTCAAAAGACTATTAAATTATGATGGGTATGATTAATATTATATCCTATAATGTTAAATGTATCAATTCAGTGGTGAAGCAGTCTAAAATGCTTTCAGAATTATGCAGACTTCACTGTGATACTGCCCTATTACAGGAGACATGTCTATCTGATGTGAAACACAATAAACTGAAATGAAGTTGGGTGGCACAGGTGATTGCCTCCTCTCATTCTTCAGCTAAAAGAAATGAAACAGTGATACTAATCAGAAAGGGACTGGGCCTGGAAATTCAAAACACAAGAAAAGATTCCAAGGGAAGATGGATGATAGTCTTGGGGCAATTACAAGGTTCCCCACTACATTTAGTTAATGTATATGCGCCGAACAGTAGAGCAGCCCCATTTCTGAACAGTTTGTTTCAAGAAGTGGTGACACTTTCTGAGGGGACGGTCGTTATCAGCGGGGACTTTAACTGTGTCATTGAGCCTCAGCTGGACAGGTCCTCAGGGAACAGTAGTACAAATAGAAAGGTGAGTAAACTGTTGCGAGATTACATGATTGAGCAGGGACTAGTGGATGTTTGGAAGGAACAACACGGGGGAGAAATGGACTACACCTTCTCTTCAAACCCACATCTAGAATATTCATGCATTGACATGTTCCTGACACATAAATCTGATTTACAAAAAGTGCAGCACAGCCAGATATACCAGTCCATCTTATCAGATCATGCGCCTATTTCCTTCGAATTGTATGGTAGGCAAAGAAAGTAACTCAGTGGAAGTTCAACACATCTTTATTAAACAAAAAAAACTTTTAAAAGAAAAAATAATTAATGACATTCAATTCTATAGACAAATCAATGCAGGGGGAGAGGTGGGGGAACCTGCCATGAAGGCAGTCTTGAGAGGTCACATTATTGAGTGGTCTTCTCGGAAAAAGAGGCAGCGTCTAGCCAGACAAGAAGCTCTAAAACAAAAATTAACAGAATTAGAATTGGCACACAGAAATCATCCCAGTAATACTTTACCCAAAGAGCTAACTAAAATATGTAAACAATTGCAAGATATTTTGAACAGGAAAATTGAAGGTAAACTAAGATACATGGCACATACATATTATGAGGTAGGAGGGAAGGAGAGTAGAAGCCTTATTGGCCTATAGATTACGTAAAGAGGTGGCAGACCAGACAGTAATGAAGATTAAAGCATCCCCATGTGCACATAAATTCAAAACCAACCCAGACAACATAGCACAAATGTTTGCCGAATTCTGTAAAAAATTATATAAAGAAGATAAAACATTGGAAAGATGACCCATAATACACAGCGATTTATGCAGGCTTTGCAACTCCCTAGGTTATAGGAAGAAGGGGAAGCTTTGCTTGAAGTGCCATCCGTGATGCAGAAGTCAATAGAACCATTATGAACCTTCCATCTGACATATCACCCGGACCAGATGGGTTTAACTTAGACTTTTATAAAACCTTTTGTTATCAATTATCCCCAATACTAGGCAAACTCTTCAGACATTGTCAGACAGAAGGTATCATCCCAGGCATATAGAAAGAGGCAGTAATATCTGTGCTACCTAAACCTGGAAAAGATCCAACACTATGTGAATCATACAGATCTATTTCACTGTTGAATGAGGACTTAAAAATATTTACAGAACTTCTTGCCACCAGGCTCCAACAGGTGATACATACCCTTATAAACTCAGATCAAACTGGCTTTATGCCAAGAAGGCACCTTAAAGCAATGTCAGAAGAATGCTCAACATTTTAGAGAAAGGGAAAAAAAGCTAAAGAAACACAAATGGCTTTATTGATTGATGCAGAAAGCTTTTGATAGGCCGAACTGGTCATTTCTGCAGCTTACCATGAAAAAAAAAATTGGCTTTGGAGAAGAATTTTAAAGATAATAAACATGTTATATACAACTCCACAAGCCAGAGCAAAAGTAAATGGAACTCCATCTCAACATTTTGCAGTGGAGAGGGGAGCACGGCAACAAGGTTGTCCGCTGTCTCCTCTCTTGTTTGCACTTAGCATAGAACCCTTAGTTGAAGCAGTGGAGAGTAGCCCAAATCTGAAGGGCATCTGTGTGGGTGGAATGGAAAATAGAATATCGCTCTATGCTGATGACACAGTTATTTAAGACAGCCAAGAAATAGCATACATAGAAACTTAGAAGTTGACGGCAGAAGGAGACCACTGGGTCCATCTAGTCTGCCCATTTGTTTTAGACCTATTTTGACACTCTAGTTGCCCTTTGTAGTCAGGGCTCCCTTGTGTCTGTCCCAATCATTTTTGAATCCCCCCACAGTGTTGACCTCCACAACCTCTTGGGGCAGGTTGTTCCAAGCATCCGCCACTCTTTCTGTGAAGAAAAACTTCCTGGTGTTGCTAGAGATCCTCCCTCCTTGCAGCCTGAGGTCATGTCCCCTGGTCCTGGAGCTCTTCTTGAAGTGAAAAAGTTCCTGTGCCTGTACCTTGTTAATGCCTTTTATGTACTTGAATGTTTCAGTCATGTCCCCTCTCTCTCTTCTCTGTTCCAGGGAGTACATATTCAGTTCATTAAGTCTTTCCTCATAGGACATGTACTGCAGACTCTGAATCATTTTTTGTTGCCTTTCTCTGTACTGTATCCACCCGGTCAATGACCTTCCTGAGATGAGGCCTCCAGAATTAGACTCTGTATTCCAGGTGAGGCCTGACCAGTGATCTGTACAGTGATAGTACCACCTCTCTCTTTCTGCTCGTAATTCCCCTTCCAATGCAGCCCAGCATTCTCTTGGCCTTTATCGTTGCCTCCTTACACTGCTTAATAACCTTCAAGTCATCTGAGATTTTGATTCCCAGATCTCGTTCCTGGTTTGAGGCTGCCAATCTTTTGCCTCCTAGGTAATACTCCTTTCTTGGATTTTTCTTTCCTATGTGCATGACCTTGCAGTTTTTGGCATTTAATCTCAGCTGCCACACTCCAGACCATTCTTCTAGTTTCTTGAGGTCAGCTTCCATCTTGTTCACTCCTTCTGGGGTATCCACCCTGCTACATATCTTGGTGTCATCTGAGAACAGACACACCTTCCCTTCTAGTCCATCAGTGATGTCTGCTATAAAAACACTGAAGAGCACAGGCCCTAACACTGAGCCTTGGGGCACCCTGCTGGTCAGTCTGCCTTCCACTGATTGCGCTCCATTAATCTGTACCCTCTGGGTTCTGCCTTGTAACCAGTTTTGTACCCATCTGATTACTTCTGGACCAACCCCTGTATGGTCAAGCTTCTTTACCAGCCTTCTGTGTGGAATCGAGTCAAAGGCCTTACTAAAGTCTAGGTAGACTACATCCACTGCCCCCACTTCTCAATATCTTAGAGCAGTATAGAGAAATTTGGGGTTTTAAAGTAAATATTTTAAAAATTGAAATTATAAGAATTAGAGGAACTGTCACAATGGAAGTAAAAAATTCATTTTCTGGGAATTGAAATGCGGACATGGTTAGCTACCTAGGGAACCACATACCCCAAAACATGGGCAATCTATCTGGGGCAAACTATGAAAAATTGAAACAAGAAGTCTTCACAGATATAAAACATTGGTCATTATTCCTCATAACATTTACAAATAGAATTAATGCAATTAAAATGAATGTATTGCCAAGACTTTTATTTCTTTTCCAAAACCTTCCCCTCCCAATTTCAAGTAAAGAATGGAAAGAAATCACTGGGGTAATAAAGTAATTCATAGGGCACGGTCAAAAAACAAGACTTAAATGGTCAATACTGATGAGTCACAAAAAAGCAGGAGGATATGGCCTGCCTAATCTGAAGGAATATTATGTAGCGGCACAACTAGGAGACCTAATAGATAATCATAAATACTAACAAAGAGATAGTGTGGAAATCAATAGAGGAGGGTACAAGTAGAGCGGGCCCCTAGTGGGACTGGTGTGGGAAACTTATTCCATACAAGATCTGAAAGTACTTAGCAATAGATGGACTAAGCATACACTTAAACAATGGGTACTAATCAAAAAAAGACTCAAGATACCAAACTCACAACCACAATGGTTTCCATTGTGGAAACACAAGAATTTTGCCCCAGCAAGAACTGATCCAATGTTCAAGAGACGGGTAAATAGAGGGTTACAGTATATCCGACAGTTTTATATAGGTAAGACATTCAAATCCTTCCACCAGCTTCAAATCGAATACCAGATACCAAACTCTGACCTTTTCTGATTTTTTCAAGTCAGGGCTTATGTCTCTAAGCCTGAAGTTCAGAAATCTTTGTGGACGGACCCGCATCCTCTCACAGAAAATATTCACTTACTCTCTCAGCAAAACAATGCGAGGCAAGTAGTTTCAAACCTATATGCGACTGTGAATATAGACACAGGAGGTCAGGAGGTTGAACGCATACAACATCAATGGGAAACAGAATTCATCCAAGTGCTGTTGCCAAAAGAATCAGCTGAAATATGGCAGGCCACGCACAAGTCAAATCTTTCAGGAAGTGGGAGAAAATTCAAGAGGAGGCTGGTCAGCAGATTTTTTTTAACACCAGATAGAGCAAAATATTTTGGCACTAGTACTTCAGATTTATGCTGGATGGGGTGTGGAGAAAGAGGGAATCCTGCACATATATACTGGACTTGTAGGGTATTATGAGGGTTCTGGATAGAGATAAAGCCCTGGATTAGCAAAATAATGGAGCTCCCATCAGACCTTGAGGGTTTCCATCTAATTTGCGGCCTTTATCCGATTGGCAAGGGCAGAAGCGCTAAGAAATGTTTATTTAACATTCTAATTACTGCAGCACTTAATGCCATGACTCAGAGATGGTTGACAGTCACTCCTTCATCCAGGAAAACCTGGATACAGAACTGTAAGCTTATCAAAGTTATGGAAAAGGTGTCTGCGACACTAACTCTTAAAACAGACCTCTTTAATACCAGATGGCTCCCCTTCACGAACATGGTTGAAGAACAGGAAGGAATTCCAGTGTTGGAACAGCTGCTAAGGATTAATTTTAAACAAAAATGTGGGTAAACAAATAACTGCCCTGCCTTCAGATAAGGTTGTTGTATTAGATATAAAGGTTTTATTCTTGGTCAGTTTAACAACCGGTAGAACATTTAATGAAATGATGTTTAAGAGACACATGGTAACTTAAGGATAGGGAAGATATTAATCATAGTGGTATGAATACCAAGTATATTGGTAGTACATCAGCACTGATGCCAAACATTAACTGAGATTTCCATAAATCTGAACCAGTTGTATTATATTCTTCCCAGGGTTACAATACTTAAGCAGTAAGACATGGCCAGGGGTGTTATGATAGGATAACGGCCTGCCTCGGGTGGGTTGAGAAGCATGGCAAAAGCCATGCTTCCACCACCAGAAGGGCCATTATCCCATCATAACCCCTCCCCGAAGTGTCTTATTGCGATTATGAAATGGGTCCCCATTACTAAACTGTACACAGATATTCAAAATTGTTTTTAGATTATTAGATTTAGCATAAAATATGTTAAAAATGCAAAATAAATGTTTAAAAGCAAAAAAAAAAGTCAGATTTGAACAGTGATTTTTCTTTTTACCAGCAGGTGGCACCAATGCTGCATATAAGCAGTAAGCATGTCCTGGCAGAGGAGCTTGAAGTCATCAGCACTATTCTTCTGAGAGAGACACTAACTGGTATCGGGGACCTGTGTTTGCCTCCTGTTACCCTTTTAAGAGGCAATAGTCACAACTTTGGGAGCCAACCTGTAACTTATTTAAAAAAAAAAAAAAAGGTAATTGGTGTACCTTTTGCTGTACCATGCATGCGAAAGAGAGGTGTAGCTGATCAAGAGCCAAATAGTTGCTGTACTTACTTATGGATTTAAAATAAAAAATAAATGGAAAGCTGTTTGGTGAAGGGAAGCAACAGGATGCGGGAGACCAGGGAGACGGAAGTCATGTCACTACTATGATGAAGATATGATGACAGTGTTGTGTGGGGGCAAGCAGCCTTGTCCCTTGTGGGAAATTTTTTGTGGGCAAGCAGCTAGTCTTTTCGTGTGCTGCAATAGAATGAGCGTAAGGGTATTCATGAGGTGCGGAGTCCGTTTTGTCAGGAGCTACTTTCACCCGGGCTGTTGTGCTGGGATATTGGCTAGACTGAGAGCAGCTCCCAACCAATCAGAAGTGGTGATTCTTTGTACCCATTTCATAATTTTTAATAGAACATAGCGATCTCATGCAATGGATGACTTATGATACATCAGATTTCATTTAGGTGAGGATGCTTTGAATTCTTTAAATCTAAAATTTGTTACCTTATGATTTGTAAAGGAACCGATGGGGTATATAAATTGTATGAATTGTCTCTTCAGTAAACTGAAGGCTTTTTTAAATAAAAAAGGGGGAATACCTTCCTTCAGATCCTATTTCACTGAACTGGGCCTCTTTTTCTCCTCTCAAGCAGTTTATAACTACCCGACACAGCATGTGTCTTAACCCCAAGGAACTTGAGTAACCCTATTATTGGACAAGCTTTTATTATCCTCGATTAATCCTCCTTCTTCATTAGAGCTCCCTGGGATCAAACAAGCCACCTCCAAGTCCTGTCCTTACCTTCTAGGTCACTTAAGCCAAGTCACCCTCCTCTTCCAATGGACTTACCCCTCTGTGATGGGGTCCCTTGGGGAGGGGAGCTTTTGACAGAGAAGAATCTTGCTATCAGAGCAAGGCCAAGAAGGCAGCTGACTAAGGAGCTAGAACCTTGCTACTAGAGAATAGTGTCTGCAAGGTAAATTGGGACCTTCAATTAGGGTAAAAAAACAAGAGCTGGTGTGCTTGTCTGAGTTGGGGGAAGGGAACTGTTATCATCTTTGCAATTTGCTAAGTGAGGAGGAGAGTTGTAAATTGGAGGGTGTGGCTTAGGCAGAAGTAAACCAGGTGCCTGCATTTAAACTTCCCTAGTTAGCTGTTGGCAGAGAGGAACCTTGCTATCAGAACAAGGCCAAAAAGGCAGCTGACTAAGGAACTAGAACCTTACCACTAGAGAAAAGTGTCTGCAAGGTAAATTGGAACCTTCAATTAGGGTAAAAAAAAAAAGAAGCAAGAGTTAGTGTGCTTGTCTGAGTTGGGGGAAGAAAACTGTTAAATACTCCCTTAATGCCAGGAAACCTGCCCTCTTTGTCCATGATGGAGTCCTTTAAATCAAAAAGAGTCCTAGTGGGGACTAACACCGCACACCCCTCCTACGACCCTTCCTATATGCAGAGGCCATGACTCCCTGATATCCAAATGTACACAATTTGTCATGCTCCTGTCTATTCATATGCATTTCTTGTAACATTATAAAGGCAGCATCTGATTTACGGAGAAAGGACATCACCCTGCTCCTCTTTATAGGATGGGATAAACCATTAACATTATATGATAAGACAGTGACATCAGATTTATCCATTTTTCTTATGGTGTAGTCTGCATCAATTAATTAGCTGCATTGATTTCCAAGAAACCAGTTCTACTTCCTTCCCAAATTCCCAACCCGAGCATTGCATGGTAGTACAAATATCTCCCTCAAATGCATAGTAACCAAACTTTGAACTTATAACCACAACTGTCAACTTTGTGATGTGGATAGTATTCCACGTGTGCAACTTCCAACTGTGAAGATCCCTAAACAGAAAGGAATCTCTGTATCTGGCCCCTTCCCCTTAACGGGAAAGTGAAGCAGAATGGGGAGGTGAAGAGGAAAAAAAAACCTGCCTGCCACACTAGCTGTGGCTTTCCCCAGGAGCCTCAGTTGGAAACTTTTAGGCTCATTTTGCTATCCGAGCAACTACTCTGACGTCTCAGAACCCACAATCTCACCCAAAAGGGCCCGTGAAAAGCTTTCTTATGTGAGTAGAAAAACTCAACATTTAACTCCCCCACATCCCCCAGGAGCCCCAGTTCCATCGTATTTCATTCATGTATATGTAAACTGTGTTTTAAACATTATTAGAACAAATAAAAGCAGGAAGGCTTAATGTTCAAATGAAATCATCCAGGTCCCTCTCAAAATACCAGTTTGTGATTCTTCACTGGTCCTGTTTTCAGTTAAAGGCAGAGTAAAAGCATTTCTGATTGGTATTTGCAGTATATTTTTTCCAGAGTAAATAAAGCTATTGATCAAAATAAAATTAACAATTCAGACCCCAGGAAATCTTACTGTATTCTGACTAATGCAGTATGGTCTCACCATAGGACTGCCCCAGAGCTGAAATGGTTAATAGAACCTATGCAAATGATG
The DNA here is from genome assembly GCA_016271365.2 of Neoceratodus forsteri. Lineage (NCBI taxonomy): Eukaryota > Metazoa > Chordata > Ceratodontiformes > Ceratodontidae > Neoceratodus > Neoceratodus forsteri. The sequence goes on from CM028129.1 coordinate 544,486,477, forward strand.
GAATGCTAGGCTTGAGCTCGGTTTTCAAACCACTGTCCCCGGTAAACAATCTCTAACCATCAGATTCTTTACTCCACTTGCCTCAGTAAGACATCTCCAGAGAGCTCTCCTTCATCTCTTGAAGAAAGTTTATTTTCTCATTTTTTATACCAGTAAATTTATTTTATTAGGTGTTCTTATCACTGTCCTTGGTTTTCAGGTAGTACAGTAGAAGCCACTTAATCAGGACACGGATAATGGGGATGTCCACTTTATTGGGACATTCTCACTGGGAACCGATTAAGTGGCTATGTATTCCTATGGACAATACTGATGCTTAATGGGGATGGGGAAGCCATTTAATTGGGGCAATTCTGTCCCATTAATCCCCACTAATCCTATGAGCTCAGCTGCTGCTGCAGTTGCTGTTGTCACTAATACCTTTTAGCACGTGCTTATCACCTTCTGCCTGCTTTCTGCCGTAGGTGTTAAAAAGGATTAGTGGGAACTGCAGCTGTTAACAACAAATGTAAAAGAAATCTCATGTTAAAAAAGAAGCCCCAAACCGCATTGTCTTTCTCTTTCCATGTGCTCATATCAGAAACACGGGAGCTTATGTTAAATAAAATAGGAGCCCCCAATTCATACTGTTTCTCTCTTTCTTCGTGCGCTTGCATCAGACACACAGGAGCAGACAACACTTTGCTCAGTCTGTGCTCCCAGTGTTCTCCCTCTAAAGAAATGGAAGCGAGTGTGCATACCTGTGCTCTATAAGACTGGTGTCTCTAAAACAGTAAACTCAAGCATTTGGAGAGTTTATTAGAGTCCACACTGGGGACAGCAGAGACGAAAATGCTGAAGACGCTGAAGTCGGACTCTGCAATGCTACATAAGTGATTTTAGCCCCTCTAAAGAAATGGAAGCGAGTGTGCATAACTGTTCTCCACATCCAGTCTATCCCGGGACAGCAAAGACGAAAACGCTGAAGACGCTGAAGATGGACTCTGCGATGCTGCGGGTAATTCTGATGCTGAAGATAAGTGAGTTTAGCCCTTTTAAATTTCTTCCTCTGATTACACACTCTACTAAATGAAGATACCATTTACCAGAACAAACACAAATACAGTAATTCAAAAAAGAGCTGTAATCAACACTTCTCTCTGTGTTTTGTTTGTTTGAGTGTTTTGGTATGATAGTTAGTGGTTGCAATGGACTGGTCCTAAAAAAATGCAACTTCTCTTAATAGGGACAATCAGTTAAAGGGGACGAAAGGGTGTCCACGGAGGTGTCCCCTTTAAGCGGCTTCATCTGTAATTGTTTAGATTTTAGTTTGTAGAGGGCAAGTGGTCGTTTTTATCCCCGGTTCCCTAACCGAGGGGAAACCAACAGTTCCCTTTATGTTTCTTTATGTTGTATCTGTTAGTTTTAAGAATTTCCGACTCTGTATAGTCGGTAGTTATCTAAAAACTTATACTGGAGAAATTTTCCAGTCTGTGGATCCCTTATTTCAACAAGGGTAACTCCTGGACTTATACTTTTAAAAAACTGGTTTCTTTTATGGTGTAACAACTAACAAAAAAAAAAAAAGAAAAAGGTCTATTTGGTCTTTCTGTATACCTTTTCTTATGTCACAGAAACAAAAAAAAGAGAACAGGACCCACAAGTTTCCAGCACTGCACAGAGTGCGGGGAAGTGTTTGCAAAGGCTGATCCTCACTTAATTTGCCTGTTCTGTCTGGGGTTTAACTACCTTCAGACAGATTGTGAGATCTGCGCTAATTTTCCTCAGTCCACCCTTGATAGATGGTTAAAGAGACTAAGGGAAAAAATGTCGGATAAGGCTGCTAACCCGGCTACCGAGCAGTCAGCTGAACCAGAGGGACTGCCCTGTGACAGAGGTGATAGTTCCACCAAAAAGAGAACTGTGGATAAGGCTGCTGAACCAGTCATCACAGTTAAGAAAAAGTGAAAAGAAAAGCACCAGGAACTGCAACCAGTTCCAAAAGTGGTTCCTTCTGCTGAAGAGATTGCAAACGAGATCAGAATTATTCAGTCTTTGCAGTCTCCGGTTCCAGTTGATAAACAGCTGGTTCTGCAAACTCCCGGTTCACAAGTCCTCGGTTTAATAGACCAAGGTGGGGAACAGTTTGAGGATATTGGTCTTGCTGAAGAACCAGACGATGATTATGGAGATCATGATTATGACAAGCCTACAGAGCCAGACAGCTCTCCTGACCCCCACAAGCCTGATTCCCCTAATAAGGGAACTGAGGATTTTTCCTCATACTTTGCTTTTATGAAGCAAGTTGCCCAGTCTCTTGACCTCCCATCTCATGCATCTCTGGAAGATGAGGAGGAAGAACACTATAAGGAAATGATGGATGTTCCTCCTTTAAAAGGCTGCTCCTCTCTCTGCACAAGTCTTTGAGGAGGCAGACCATGAACATTTTGGAGACTCCCACTTCTGTGCCTCCAACTGATAAGAAAGTGGACAGGAAGTATTGGGTGGATAAGTCTGGGGCCGAATTTTTGTTTGGGTACCCCAGCCATGTAGGTGTGGTTCAGGCTGCAGCTTGTGACAAAGCTGGCATCCCTCTGGCATCCCACCCCCCTGAGAAAGATTCCAGGAGGATGGACTCAATAGCAAAAAAAGGTTTATTTGGGATCCTCCCTAGCCATTAGGCAGGCATCCTATATGGCATATTTAGCCAGATATCAAAAATCTGTGTGGTCTACAGTACTAGAAATTGCCAAGTCTGTTCCCCCTTCAATGGCTGCTGACCAGGAGGAAGCAGCTAAGAGGGGCATTGAAGCTTCAAAAACCCAGTTTAGGATGGCAGTGGATTCAAATGACACTGCATCCAGGCAAATGGCTTCAGCAGTGTCCTTGAGAAGGTTTGCTTGGCTGAGAACCCCTAACTTCTCGCAGGACACACAAAATAAGGGCCTGGATTTTCCCTCTGACCCTGTGTCTCTGTTTGGACAACAAACAGAAGCATATATGAAAAAAAATGGATGATTACAAAGCTGCTTATAAAAGTGCAACAGTAAAGGAGAGAACTGCCAACCCTCAAAGGTACCATTCTAGGGATGGCAGGGGCAGGACTCCTTATAGGCTTTATTTTCAGCCCCAAGTCTTTCCCCAGTATCAGCCTAGGGGATACGTTTGGGGCAGAGGCAGGAGGGGCACTGGCCACACTAGCCCCACTGCCCAGCCAGTAGCTCAATCAAAGCAGACTCCCTGAGCAGAATGTCAGGGTCGCCTCCCCACTACCAATAGGGGCAGACTGGCCCACTACTTCCAGGAATGGAAAAACATTACCACAGACATGTGGGTTCTGGAAGTAGTGGGCCAGGGGTTGGTCCTCAGCTTCAAAGACAAACCAAGGCTAAGGGCAAAGGCTTTCTAGCCCTCTTCCCCATCAGAAACAGCCCTACTGGAAAAGGAAGTGTCATCCCTTCTGCTGCTTCAGGCGGTAGAACCAGTCCCTGCCATTCAAAAAGGCAAGGGTCTGTATTCCAGATACTTCCTTACACTAAAGAAAACAGGGGAGTGGCGTCCCATTCTGGACCTCAGATACCTGAACTCACACTTGGCAAAACCAAAATTCAGGATGGTCACTCTATTTACCATTATACCTACTCTAAGGTAGACAGACTGGCTAGCATCCCTGGACCTAAAAGATTTTTACTTCCGTATTTCAATCAGAAGGTCTCACAGAAGGTACCTCAGATTCAGGTTGCCATCAGGCCATTATCAATTCAGAGCAATGCTCTTCGGACTAACATCTGCTCCAAGGGTGTTCACAAAATGCCTAGCTGTCATGGTGGCACACCTAAGGCAGCTAGGGGTGTCAGTGTTTCCCTATCTCGACGACTGTCTCATTGTAGGCCAGTCACAGCAATAAGTGAGAGAGGCACTCTCAGTCACTCAGACCACCTTGTCCTCCCTGGGATTCTTAGTCAATCAAAAGAAGTCTGTTCTAGAACCTGTGCAGGTGCTCCAGTTTATAGAGCCAGAATTGGATACAAGGACAGGAATGGCTTACCTTCCTCAGGACAAAGTGGAAAAGCCTTATTCAAATAGCCAGGTCTTTCTCATTGCATGTTTCCAGACCAGCAAGGCATTTCCTGCAGCTGTTAGGGCACACGGCAGCCTCCACTGTAACCATCCCAGGAGCCAGATTTCAGATGAGAGACATTCAGTTTCATCTCAGAGGGTACTGGTCCCAAAAGAAAGATTCCTTGTCAAAACTGGTCCCAGTCACGGCCACCCTTATTCAAGCTCTGCAGTGGTGGCAGGTGAAGGAACATCTCTGACACGGGGTACCATTCCTACAGCAGTCCCCTTCTTTAGTGCTTACCACAGATGCTTCCCTTCTAGGGTGGAGAGCACATCTAGGGCATCATACTGCATGTGGGGGAAGCAGGAATCCCTTCTGCACATCAATCTACTGGAGCTCAGAGCAGTTATTCTGGCACTTCAGTCCTTTGCCACTCAGGTGGTAGGAAAGGTGGTATGGGTCAGAACAGAAAACACAACCACCATTAACTACATAAACAAACAAGGGGGCACAAGGTCAATCCCTCTTTGCACAGAAGCTATGAAAATTTGGACGCTAGCATACTCTCTAAAGGTGTCCCTTTCAGCTGTTCATCTCCTGGGCAAGGACAATGTCCTGGTGGATGCCCTCAGCAGGATAAACCAGAATCACCACAAATGGTCACTGAACAGGCAGGTCTTACAGACCATTTTCAGGAGGTGGGGCACCCCAGAAGTGGATCTCTTTGCAGCCCCAGACAATTACCAGCTCCCAGAATATTGTCACAGACCCCCCAGCAGGGGCACAATTCCTTTGGATGCACTCCTGTTGGACTGGACAGGGAAATTCCTGTATGCTTTCCCTCCACTCCCTCTACTGCTGAAAGTATTGAACAAGCTCAGGCTTTAACCAGCCTCAATGATTCTCATTACCCCAGACTGGGCCAGGCAGCCTTGGTACTCTATATTTCTCTTAGTGTCAGTACCCAAGCAAATCAGTCTTCCCAGGAGGTACAATCTACTGACTTCCTCTCAGGGCAGAATCATGTACCCCAACTTATTATTCCTCAGACTCAAGGCATGACTCTTGAGGACCTAGAGTATGCGGACTTGCATCTTTCAGAAGGGGTTATGGACATACTGAGGGTTTCCAGAAACCCTCCACTAAGAAAACATATGCCTCTAAATGGAAAAGATTTACCTTCTGGTGCCAGGACAGAGGCCAGGATCATTCTCCAGCTAACTTTTCTGTTGTCTTGGACTATATGGCTCATTTGCACGCCACAGGTTTAACTATTTCCACTCTGAGGGTGCATTTAGCAGCTGTTTCAGCTTATTTATCAGCAGGGAAAACTTCTTCCTCGTCTTTGGCTTCAAAGCCAGTGTTCAAAAAACTCTTTAAAGGGCTATTACACTTACACCCACCACACAGGGAGCCCACACCCATGTGGGATTTGAATATTTGCATTGCTCAGCTCATGCAACCCCCATTTGAACCCATGTCATCAGCAGACCTGAAATATGTGACTTGGAAAACTGTATTTCTGGTTGCCATTACCTCTGCCAGGAGGATCAGTGAACTCCAGGCTTTATCCACAGAGCCAGGATGTATCGCAGTTCATAGGGACAAGATAGTCCTTAGAACTAACAACGTTTTTGCCTAAGGTGGTATCAGATTTCCACCTTAACCAGTCAATTACCTTGCCAGTCTTCTTTACAGATCATTCCACGTCAGGTGAATGTAGGTTGCACAGCCTTGATATAAAAAGGGCAGTCAGTTACTATCTCGACCACACAAAGGGTCACAGACAGAACAAAACCTAGCTCTTCCTTACCTTTAGAGAGGTAGGGAAAGGAAAACCTGTCACAAAATGATCCATTGCCAGATGGATTGTAACCTGTATCCAGTTCTATTGTAGAAAGGTGGGTAAGGAACCACCTGCAGGCCTCAGGGCCCATTCAACTAGGGGTACTGCAGCCTCCCTAGCAGCTGTTAGAGACAATCCCCTAGTAGATATCTGCAAAGCTGCAACTTGGAAAACAGTCCACACATTTACAAAGCATTATTGTTTGGACGTCCAAGCCAGAGGTGAAGCCAGGTTTGGCATAGCAGTCCTGCAGAGCCTGTTTCTTAAGTAGGTTATAGGCCCACCTCCGAAGGCACTGCTTCGTAATCTGCATTAGTCAGAATACAGTAAGATTTCCTGGGGTTTGAAGAAAAAATTACTCACCTTAGTAATTTTGTTTCTTCTAAGGGAATCTTAGTGTATTCTGAGCTCCCTTCCTTCGTCCCCTTCTCGTACCTATGATCACTGCATTACAGCTGTGCTACAGTTGTTGCAAACCTGGGGAGCATATACTGTTTCTTTTTTGGGTATCTGTGACTTGAGTCTTCTGGGATACCTAGGGTTCTTTGGGAGTATTTGAAACAGGGGTAATTCCCACATAATTTTCTCCTGCCATTCTGATGCAGGGAGGTTCTTATTATTGTTAATATTATTACTATTTTTATTATTATTATCGTCCTCCATTAAGAGGAAACTGCTTAGTCTATGCTTCATAAGAATCTGACGGTTAGAGGTTGTTTACCAGGGACAGTGGTTTGAAAACTGAGCTCGAGCCTAGCATTCCGTCATTTGCATAGGTCCTATTAACCATTTCAGCACCGGAGTAGTCCTATGGTGAGAGCATACTGCATTAGTCAGAATACAGTAAGATTCCCTTAGAAGAAACAAGATTACTAATGTGGTAATTTTTTCTTCTCTGCCATATGTTACAAGATTATTATTCGAGCCCGCCTTCCATTTCTGTAAACCTTGTATCTTGATGAGTTTTTATAAGTCTGCATGCCTTAGTTCTTAGGAGTGTCCCTGTAAGAAAAGCAAGCAGTTATACACCCTCAAGCCCTTGGAGAGTGCTAGGCATGTTGAGAAACTGCCGATTTAACAAAAGTGAAAGAGTTACCAGCTCATTTGAGTACTGCATGTCTTTATTCCTGTCTCTCTTGTTTTCCTGAGCTTTCTGCAGGATTGCTTGAAAGGCCTGGAGAGGAGCCAATGATGATGTGTTAGACCCGTGTCCTCTCTTCCTTTTGCTCAGTGCTACTGACCAATCAACTATGCCCTCAGAGTCCTGCTGGGAACTGGAGTTTTGAAGGGCCAAATCTTGGGCCTCCATCAGGCCTTTCTCCACAAAGCCTTGTCTGGTCTCCTCTGGCGTGTCATACGCTCTCACTCTCTCTGACCAAAAAATCCTCATCGTTGCAGGGTACGGGGTGTGGAAGCGCATTCCCTTCGCTCTAAGGATCTTCATAATGTCCACGTATTTAAGCCTCTGTCTCTGTATTTCAGGAAGGAAGTCATGGTCAAAGAAGAGACGACTCAACAAGTAAGTCACTTCCTTCTGTTTCCACACTCTTGCTAGCACATCCTCCTTTACTTTGTAGCTATTGAATTTAATAATGACAGATCAAGGTCTGGAATTTGGTATGGAAGGTTTCGGGTGAACAGCTCTATGGGCCTGCTCAGTGCCTAACTGGTAACCAGGAGGAAGCTGTAAAACATCTGCAAGTAGGTCTGCCATGAAATCAGCCATCCAGCCCGTCTCTGAGTCCTCTGGTAACCCATATACTCTTATACTGTCCCGTCGTGAACGACTCTGCAGATCAGTGCACTTTTCCTGCAGTCGTTCTGTGTGGTTGATTAGGGCTTGTAGTATAAGGCCTGTCTGGGTTGCTCCATCCTCTGTCGTGGACACCCAGTTTTCTACAGTTTCTACTCTCTTCTCCAGTCCGGACAGCTTTTGATTCAGCTGCCGAAATTCAAGCTTATGTAACCCCCCTACGAATGGGGGTTCCCAAAAAGTCTTCCTTGAGCTTGCCTAAATGCTCACTGCCAGGCTGGTGTCCTGCATTTTAGCAGTTTAAATGTGATTGCCAGACAGTGCCTGTATAGCCTCTGTGTACTGCCTCTTTAAGAGCTGCCTGGATTGCAGTCGTAAGTAGTCTGAGAGGGAGCTCTGTTGAAAAATGTAACTATTTGCTGAAAATTATTTAGAGTGATAATGATAATGTAGTTTGTCTAACCTGCCTTCTTTGCAGCAAGGACTGTTTTGTTTATCTCCGCTATGTTGGTCCTGGACTGCGAATTGGACCAATCAGTTCTGGTGGGACCTAAAATGGAGCCGGACTACAGGAGCTGTCTAGAGTCAAAATCTGTAGGAATTGTAGTTTTGGGCTTTTGGCACATTTTTGCCCCTGAAGGGGGAGCTCCTGTTGTGACTGACGGATGGATCAGCCAACCAAACCTTTTGGATTCAGAGGAAAGTCCCAGGCTTTCTGGCAGTGGAGTCAGATCCAAGTTGGGAGCTGAAAAAGCAACATGCTTGAGACAGTCAAGCAGCCGTCTGAGTAGTTTCTCATGGGAGAACTGTGGAAAGCCTGAGTTGTAGCCTGCATGTCTGCCTGCTGCCCCTGAGAGGGAGAGAAGAGAATTATCTTGGACTAAATCCAAGTTTGTGAGAACGAAATAAGCCACTGATTTTTTACCAGGCTCATACCTGAAGAAGACCGAAGATTTTGCTGATTGCGATCGGCTTGTCAGGATTTCCAGCTGCTTTTGAATCCTCAGTTCATGCAGAGACTTTGTGATCATGACTGGAGAGCATTTATTTTCCTGGTACAGTAGAATTTCCTTACATGTAAATGTGTTGTGTATTGAAAGTGGGTCGTGATTTGGTTCCCCACTGTGTGAACTGTGTTCTACTTGCTGGAAGCTCTATCCAGCTTAATCGGCCTGAATCCTCATTCATCTCCATTCAGCCTGTGACATGCCATGCTGGCCCTGCCAGACTACCCCACTGCACAGAGAAAGCCACCGATGAGAGACCTGCCTGGGGATCATTCCCTTGCTCCACGCTTGAACAGGAATGATGCCTCGATGAATCGTGTGGGCCCTGCTTCTCCTGGCACTCCAGATTAACCACCTGCTGTCTTGATTTTCATCCAGCCTGTGTCCAGTCTTGGGTATCGTGAGTAATCATCAGTGTAGCTCACTGCAACAACAGCCTAATCTAAAATTGTGTCATCTGATTGTCTTGTTGTTTTCTTTTCCTGAACTGAGCTATCCAGCTCCAGATAACAAATAGTGTGTGTTGTGCATGTTGTTTACTTCCAACACAGGGCTCCAACCAGCTGCAACATTCCTGGCTAGCCCATCATTCTCCATCTGGGTACCCAAAGTGTGTGACTGTTTATGGACCCTGAAGTGCATGCATAACTGTGTGATTGATAGAGCCCTTAAGCAAATTAACCTGATTACGCCCCTCCCTTGTTCAAGTCCCTTAAATAAATCAGCTCTAACTCTTTTTTTGCATTTACCCTGACTGTGGTTCCAGTTTGTGCAAGAGTACTGTACTGCTGTTATTTGCTGTGTATAACCTTGTTTTACAGGAGGGCCCCAGGGCCGAGCCAGAGGAAAGCCTTGGTGGTAACTGCAAACAGTGTGGGTACTTGTGTGGTGTATCAGGGGTACTGTGAAAGTGATTATTGTGTATTGTTCCAGCCACTAGTAAGGAAAGAGGGGGTTACAGTGTCCTGGAGGGCTGTGCCCAGGTTAGCTTGACTACTACCAACCCTGACCTCCGGGTGGAGGCACCCATTTCAGAACTCAGGCCCCTTAACCTTCTACTAGCAAAGCAGGCAGAGGTAGTAGCCCTTGGGATAGCACCACCTAGGGGTTACACTTAGTTTCCGCTCTCAACACCTTGATTTATTTGAATGACTGCTCAAATCTAGAGTGAGAGAGATGTTCATTTTCATCCTCCATGTCCACCATACTCACAGGGGAAGGGCTCCAACAGCTGTCCCACTTTTGGGAACGTAATCCAACAGCATCTTGTTTCCCAGTATTCGTTTTTAGTTTTATTCTGCTCTGGCGATCTTTCATACGTCCATGTCCTGCCATTTCCAGTGTTTTGATTGCAGTTTATCAGTAATTAAAGCTTTTTAATGCCCATGGGGACAGGAGCTTTCCTCAGCAGCTTGTAGTCAGCTCTGTGTCATCACCGGAAGTCAGAGAAAGGGAACAGTTATCATCTTTGCAGTTAGCTAGGTGAGAAAGAGAGTTATAAATTGGAGGGTATGGCTTAGGCAGATGTAAACCAGGTGTCTGCATTTAAACTTCCCTAGTTATCTTTTGGCAAAGAGGAACCTTGCTATCAGAGCAAGATCATGAAGGCAGCTGACTAAGGAGCTAGAACCTTACCACTAGAGAAGAGTGTTTGCAAGGTAAATTGGGACCTTCAATTAGGGTAAAAAAAAAACAAGAGTTAGTGTGCTTGTCTGAGTTGAGGGAAGGGAACTGTTATCATCTTTGCAGTTAGCTAGGTGAGAAGGGAGTTGTAAATTGGAGGGCGTAGGTTAGGCAGAAGTAAACCAGGTGTCTGCAATTAAACTTCCCTAGTTAGCTGTTGGCAGAGAGGAACCTTGACATCAGAACAAGGCCAAAAAGGCAGCTGACTAAGGAGCCAGAACCTTACCACTAGAGAAGAGGGTCTGCAAGGTAAATTGGGACCTTCAATTAGGATAAAAAAAAAGGCAAGAGTAAATGTGCTTGTCTGAGTTCGGGGAAGGGAACCGTTATCATCTTTGCAGTTAACTAGGTGAAGAGGACAATTGTTAATTTGGGGGGGGGAGAGCTTAGGCAGAAGTAAACCAGGTGTCTGCATTTAAACTTCCCTAGTTAGCTTTTGGCAGAGAGAGATCTTGCTACCAGAGCAAGGCCAAGCAGGTGGCTCACTAAGGAGCTAGGACCTTGCTACTAGGCGGTATTGCCCTCCCACCTCCCTCCACCTTCTCATCCTTAGATAGTTCCACTTTTATAGGCACTGGATTTGAATGACAACAGGTGCTTCCTGTTTGGAGCAGGAAGGGAGGGAGCACCAAGGCACATAAGACTCGCCATCCTTGAAGGAAAAGAGTAGCCCCCCCCGCCAGCTGCTGGAGGTCTGACTCTGAACAAGGAAGGCGGAGACTACTGAGGAATACAGGAACTTCCTGTCCAAGAACAGGAAGGGTGGGAGCTGTAAGGGCAGTAGGAAAGTAGGGAGAAAAAAAAAATATACTACGTTATGCATTAGGGACAACCTAGAGCACAGACAGCCCCAAGGAAGAGGGGAAAGAGGGAAGGAAAGAAAAAAACACAGACAGTATGGATATCTACAGTTGAGCAAACAAAAAGGAGGTGGCTAATAAGGATGCCACTGAAGCCACGAATGTCTCAAAACATACACAAAAACACTTTTAGAGTCAGGATACAAACAATGTGCCAGTAACAAAAGACCATTGATTTTGGTCCAGTTACAAAACGCTTTATTACAAAAAGCTTAAAAACATAGCAAGCAGCACCCTCACCCTTGTGGCAGACACATATCACATGACCAACGCGTTTCACATCACTCTGACGCTTTGTCAAGGCTAGATACATGGTGACACTCTAATCATTATAAAGTACACCCTTAAAGGAACAGTACATTTAAAGCAGCAGCATATTTTAAGTGCCTAATACAACTTAAAGTGCCTACAGTAACATTTTACTTAAATAAATAAACCCCTCAGTGAATATGCACATAATACAACAGTGAATACAACTATTCAATGATACAGTACATCATAACCTAAAAGCATACATCAGCTAAAAAACATACACATCCTAACTTTCTACTATATACTGGAAACTATACAAGTGTGTAACTATATATCTAATGGAGTTATTCATACTTCATTTCCATTTCCATTTATCAAATGACACTATGCAAGGGACATATCAAAACATGTGCTAGCTCATTCAGTATAAAACTAGAATAATATACTGAAAACATTATTATACATACTAAAGACCTATATCTATACAGCTCTATACAAATATATACACTTCCTAACAGAGTACAATCTGAGAAATACAACATAACATGGAAGAGTGGTACCCACAAATAAATAATCACAATGGCAAACTTCTAGCATTCATCTCATAGAATATATTGTTACATTATTACTTTCTCTTTTTATGTTGTCTTGAGCATGTGCAAGCAACATTTTGTGGCAGTAAGAGATGGTAGCAGGAGAATTGCAAAGATGTGTCAGTTTTGGCGAATGCAGGGCACACTTTAGAAGGTGTGTCCCTCATTCGCCAATTAGCGAGCGTGCTAGTGGTGACACAAATTTTATGCATTGCCACCAATTTGAAAAAAACTTGCCACTGCAGTCAGAGACAAGCTTGTCATACAGCAGCACCCATGACACACATCCCCTACATGCCTTGCCTGGTGAAACATTTCAAAAAACATGGTGGCGGCTCGTGCTGTCCGCCTCTCACAATCCCTAGAAAGCTGACTTCAGGGGTGCCCAATCCCCCTGATGGCATGTTTAATACCCCCCAAAATTGTGTGGCACACTGGGAGCCCACCCCAGTATGCCTCCCTAGTGTTCGGGAGCCAACTGCGTCGGTATGTTCAGGCCCCGCCCCACTCCCATTGTGTGCCTCACTGGGAGCCCATCCCAGTGTGGTCAACATCACCCCCACAAAGTCATGGGGCATACTGGGAGCCCACCCCAGTGTGTGCAACATTTGTTTTCTCACACCTGTAAAGAAAGAAAACAGTCCGCAGTGTTCCTTTTTTTTTTAAAGTACCTGAAACAAAGAAAACAGTCCCTCATTGTCGGCGGCCTCCCCTCCCCCAACCCGCACCCACCCTCTGCGCACCCCAACTCCCCACACCCCCCACCCCATACTTACCTCTGGAGGTCAGCACCATAATCTGCGGTGGAGCGGGAACACATTTGCACTCTTCAAAGCTGACCATGAACTGAAGAAATGCCAGTAAGCTGTATAATGGCATCAATAGGGGAGGTTTCAACTTAGATGGATATCTCGGCCATTTCTTTGACTTTTGACTCCAAATTTTTAACATGGGGGGTTCTTGGGACCCCACCTCATGAAATCAGTCACTGACATTTAGTTATTCCGTCCCAAAAGGTGATTTCATGGTCACTGCATGAAATCACCTTTCAGGACCGAATAGCGAAACAATAGTGCCACTGTTCATAAGGTGGGCTCCCAAAAAGCCTATGTTGTAAATCTGGTGAAAAAAATTCCAAAAAGTAACTGTTACAAGGATGTGTTGTGCAGTTTCCATGCATGCTCGTAACTTCGAGAATTTTTAATATTTTCACTCCAGATTTTCAACATTGCATTTTTTCACACCTCCTTATGAACAGTATAGCTGTCAATGTTTGGGACAGATTAAGAAACTCACAGTGACTCTGTTCATGAGAGGAGGTCTCAAAATGCCTATGTTGAAAATTTGGTGAAAAAATTCAGAAAAAATGACTGCTACGAGAATGCATTGTGCAGTTTCCATGCACCCTCGTAACTCAGAGAAATGTTAATATTTTCTCTCCAGATTTTCAACATTGCCATTTCTTCACACCTCATTATGAATGGTACAGCTGTCATTTTTCATATCCAGACTGAAATATGTTTTCACACATCTGGCGCAGAATGGCATGGTCGCTGTGGGAAATCAACGTTCAGGACAGATTAACAAAATCACAGTGTCACTGTTCATGAGGTGGGGTCACAAAAAGCCCATGTTGAAAATTTGGAGTGAAAATACCAGCAAACGCCCCACCCTGTAGAGACTGACAGGTGTCAGGGGTGTGACTTGGGATTTTTGGCTGTAATGCTCACGCCATTCAACCCCCACCCCCAGTCTGTAGCCACTGACAGGCATCGAGGTGTGCCTTGGATTCTTCAACCCCAAAGTTCACCCCATTCTCCTGTACTGCATCCATCTCAATGTATTTCCTCATGGAATGGGGTGAGTGTAAGGCCCGAAGACCCCAAGGCACACCGCCATACTTGTCGGTGTCTGCAGGGTAGGGTGAGGTGAAATGGTGAGAGCGTTATGGCCGATGACCCAAAGGCACACCCCAATGCCTGTTCAGTCTCTGCAGGGTGGGGGTGGGGTTGGCATCAGTTCAGTACTTCACTGCCATTTCTATTACGCATCTTTCTAACTTTAGCACTACCAATGTCAATGTCAGCAAGACAACATTCGGCATTGACAAATGCTTGTTTAAGAAGGGACAATACTGAAACTAGCATTTAAACCTTTTGCTCCATTTGCTTTTAACACATATTGCCATTTGCTTTCCACTTCTAACAATCTGTTATCTAAATCACCCCCATGAATATTCATGGACACCTTCTCAAGTCCTTGAAACTTAAATTTGTGTTCACATCCATAATTCATTACATGAATTGCCAAAGCATTAGTTTTGTCCCTCCTCGCTATGCTTCTCAAATGTTCTGACATTCTATGTTTTAGTGGCCTTTTTGTCTTCCCTAAATAGAAATGTTTGCATACAAAGCTAGCAAGATACACCACACAGGTAGTAGCACAGCTCACAAAATGTCTCATATCATATCTTTTAGCTGTGTCTGGATGCTCACATGAAGTACCAGTTTGTATATGTGTGTAAAAAGAGCAGTTTCTGCAGCAGAAAGTTCCTTCAGGTAACTTAGGATGTGAATTATTCACAGGTGCCACATATAAGCTTCGTGTGATAATATTGGCAATATTCTTTTCTCTCTTATATACCACTTGAGGGTGCTGTTCCACAACTTTCTCCAACCTTTGTTCTAATGATAACAATTTCCAATTTTTATGCAAAATCTCTTGAATTTTGTAATTCTGAGGACTGTACTCTATAATAAAATTGGGACAATTTAAGTTTTGTGTTCTTTTAACAGTTTTTTTCTTCTCTGACATTTCATTTCGGTTCATTAGCTTCACTGTTTCCTCTGCTTTTTCAACAACAGCCTGATTATAGCCTCTAGCATAAAATCTTTCTTTTAGTACCTCACTATCTAGTTCAAACTTTTCATCTACATTTGTATTTCTCTTAAGACGTATAAACTGACCTTTTGGTATATTATTTAATATATGTCTTGGATGGCAACTCTCAAATGCCAGTACTGCAATTTTGGACATCTATTTTCTGAACAAATTTGTGTCCCAACCCTCCCTTTTTTTAATTTTTCAAATAGTAAGATCTAAAAATTCAACACTATGCTGGCTCATTTTTTGTGTAAATCTCAAATTAGGATTTGTTGTTTCCAAATACAAGACAAACACATTTAAGGCAGATGGGGGCCCCCTCCAAATCGGCAAAATGTCATCAATAAAATGGCCATACAGATGTAAGAACTTTTTATATGGATTCAATTCCAACATTACTTTTTTTTGTTCCCAATGAACCAAATAAACATTTGCATAATTAGGGGCAAATGAGGCCCCCCATTGCTGTACCTTTTGTCTGTAAATAAAATTGTTCATTGAACACAAAACAGTTACAGGTTAACACTTTCTCTATTAAACTTAAAAGGACTTCCACAAATTCATTTGAATGCTCTGTATGTGCATATAAGGACTCTCACAAAGTTTCAATACCATCCCTGTGTAGAATATTGGTGCACAAGGCACTAATATCTAGTGTAACCAGAAAATCTTCCTCCTGAACCATCACATTATTCAAAATCTGTAATACATGTGTAGTGTCTTTTACATACGAACAAGCCAGCAGAAGAAGGCCATTTGGTCTATCAAGTCTGCTTGTATTGCAGGGTCCACAGCTTGAGCTAATGTTCCTGCCCTCCCTGCCCACTTCTCCCATCCTCCCTACCCATGATTCTTATCTTCTCCTATGCCTATCCCAGCCTCTCTAAAAGCTGCTCACTGTCTTTAACGAGATGACCTCTTCCGGCAGTGCATTCCAAGTGTCCATCACCCTTTCTGTGAAGAAGTGCTTCCTGACATCCCTCCTAAACCTCCTACCCTCCAGATTAAGACTGTGCCTCCTCGTGATATGGTTGCCACTCAGCTTAAAGAGACTTTCCTTATCAATATTATTTATCCCTTTCAAGTACTTGAATGTCCCAATCATGTCCCCCCTCTCTCTCTCCTATCTTCCAGGGAGTACATGTTCAGTGCCTTCAACCTCTCCTCGTATGCCTTGCCCTGCTGACCAGCTATCATCTTTGTAGCCCTCCTCTGTACCTTCTCCAGCAGGTTAATGTCCTTTTTGAGATGTGGGCACCAGTACTGAACTCCATACTCTAGATGCGGCCTTACCAGTGACCTGTACAAGGGCAGTATAACCTCCTTTCTCCTACTACTGATCCCCCTAGCTATGCATCCCAGCATCTTGTTTGTCTTTACTGCTGCTTTCTTGCACTGTGTGGAGTGCTTCAGGTCACTAGTGATCATCAGATGCAGCTACTCGGACTCCACCCAGATAATACTCTGTCCTGGGATTCTTGGCTCCAATATGCATAACTTTGCATTTCTTGACATTAAAGCCAAGCTGCCAGATCCTGGACCACCTCCCCAGCTTTTCCAGATCTTCCTGTAGGTCCCGTATCCCTTCAGCTGTGTCCACTCTCCCACAGAGCTTGGTGTCATCTGCGAATAGGCACATTTTGCCTTTAATGCCATCACCAATGTTATTGATGAAGACGTTGAACAACACTGGCCCCAGCATGGAGCCCTGTGAGACCCCACTGGTTACATCGCTGGTGCCAGATAACTCTGTCACCACCACCACACTCTGGGTTCTGTCCTTCAGCCAGTTTTCCACCCATCTGGCCATCTTCTCCCCAACTCCAAGATCCACCAACTTCCTGGTCAACCTTTTGTGGGGCACAGAATCAAAGGCCTTACTGAAATCAAGATAGAGGATGTCTACTGCTTGTCCCCTGTCTACTGTCTTACTGACACAGACAAAGAAGTCAATCAGATTTGTTTGACACAATCTCCCCTCCATGAACCCATGCTGCCTCTCATCCTGGAGACCATGCTCCTCTAGATATGCCACCAACCTTTACTTTAGTATGGTCTCCATGAGCTTCCTCACAATGGAGGTCAGACTGACTGGTCTGTAATTCCCCGGATCATCCTTGGGACCTCTTTTGTGAAGGGGCACTACATATGCTGTTCTCCAGTCCTGTGGTACCACGCCTGACTCTAGTGAACTATTAAATACATTATTATATTAAATTACATTACATGGCCAAAGAGCAACCAATGGTTTTATGTATTGGTCCACCATTTGGGCCAGTGGCTCAGTCAATGAGCCTATACTGGCCACAATTGGTCGAGCCGGTGGATCAATCATCCCCTTTTAAATTATTGGTAGGCGATACAGTGTAGGTCTTACAATGTAACAATATATTTTATGAGATGACTGCTAGAAGTTTGCCATTGTGATTATTTATTTGTGGGTACCACTCTTCCATGTTATGTTGTATTTTGCAGATTGTACTCTGTTAGGAAGTGTATGTATTTGTATAGAGCTGTATAGATGTAGGTCTTTAGTATATATAATAATTTTTTCAGTATATTTATTCTATTTTTATACTGAATGAGCTAGCACATGTTTTGATATGTCCCTTGCATAGTGTCATTTGATAAATGGAAGTGGAAATGAAGTATGAATAACTCCATTAGATATATAGTTACACACTTGTATAGTTTCCAGTATATAGTAGAAAGTTAGGATGTGTGTGTTTTTTAGCTGATGTATGCTTTTAGGTTATGATGTATTGTGTCATTGAATAGTTGTATTCACTGTTGTATTACGAGCATATTCACTGAGGAGTTTATTTATTTATTTAAGTAAAATGTTACCATAGGCACTTTAAGTTGTATTAGGCACTTAAAATATGCTGCTGCCTTAAATGTACTGTTCCTTTAAGGGTGCACTTTATAATGATTAGATTGTCACCATGTATCTAGCCTTGACAAAGCGTCAGAGTGATGTGAAATGCGTTGGTCACGTGGTATGTGCGTGCCACGAGGGTGAGGGTGCTGCTTGCTATGTTTTTAAGCTTTCTGTAATACAGCATTTTTTAACTGGACCAAGATCAATGGTCTTTTGTTACTGGCACACTGTTTGTAGCCCGACTCTAAAGTGTTTTTGTGTATATCTACAGTTGCCATGGGTGCAGAGCTTTCATACCCAGAGGACTTCTTTTGAGAGTGGGGTTATGTCCCATCTGCAGCAATCTACATGAACGAAAGGCACAGTTGAATGCAGCATGGAAGGAGATATCTCAGCTGTGGGACCTGCTATGTTGGAACAGAAATTGGAATCCATGGCCTCATGTTCCGCAACATTAGTTCCCCCCAGAAGTCCACTCCCACAAAGAAGATCCAGTCCACGGGGGTAGAAGGTAGTACAGAAGGGAGAAAGTAAACTCAGCTGGATGGATCAGCTAAACCTTCTCCATGCCATGACCATCCCAACTGCAAACCGTTTTTCACCACTGATGGAGGAAAAGGATCCCGGCCAAGTGGAAGAGGACAACAAACCAGTCAAAGGGCCAAGACTGCAACCAGATAAGGAGAATGATGAAGGCAACATAAAGGACAAGAAGGAAAGAAGTAGGAAAGTAATCATCATGGGGACTCCATGATCGGGGGGTAGATACCCAACTGGGTGACCACAGACATACAAGGGTGTCAGTCATATGCCTCTTGGGGCCTCAGCAAAATGTGGCATGGATCACATCAGAAGGATAATGGAGAAAGAAGGGGAGGACCTGAAGATTCAGGTGCACTAGGGGACAAACGACCTGACAGGGCAGTCAGTAGAGGAAGGAAACCAAATGAAACCTAATTAAACTAGGAGAGTGATTGGCCACTCAAATGACCTCCCTGGCCTTCTCCGAGGTCCTTCCTGTGTGGGGCAAAGGCAGTAGCACAGAGAAGATTAGGAGTAAAGAAATCACAGGGTACAGCAAGTGGTTACAGAGCTGGTGTCAAGAAAAAGGCTACCACTTTGTTGGTGCATGGGGAGACTTCTGGGAGAGGAGGTTCTTCAGGTACAATGGACTGCACCTAATGAGGGAAGGAGCAAGAACACTGGGCCAAACATTTGACATGTGCATTGGGAAGGGGGAGCTGAAGGCAAAGGACCCTATCCAAGACACCCTAGAAGATAGGAACTTAGTTATAACTCTCCCCCCAAACAGAAATTAATCACGGAATGCAAAATGGGACTAGCAAGAACATGAAGGGAGATAAACAAACACAAATGGAAGTGGGACTCAGTAGTATGCCTACTGGAAAGAAACAAGAGGTAAAACACAAGATCAAGGCAGGAAAAATTAAAAAGAGGGTTGACAGATCATGGAAAGCCATGTGCATGAATGCTTGCAGCCTGGCAAATAAAATCTCAGACCCTAATGGCCTTCATGTCAGAGGCTGACCTGGACATTGTTGCTGTGACTGAGACATGGTACACAGGGAACCATGACTGGGGTATAGCAGTTTGTTTGTTTGTTGAATTTTGTTGACCCGGTAAGCCCACTGGGCCTAGAAAGTCCCTTTTTCAGGCGCGACCGGGGGGATACAGATGGTAAGCAACTGAAATTGAACCAGATTAAGCTGTTGGTGGTATTTTTAGTGAATGAGGGAAATTTGGCCAGGACACCGGGGAAATTCCCCTACTCTTTTCGATAAGTGCCATGGGATCTTTAACATCCACCTGAACTACCACCAATCCAGGCAGATCGGACCTCGGTTTAATGTCTCATCCGAAAGACGACACCTCAGAAGTGCAGCACCCCTCTCATGCTGCATTACAGTGTCAGTACTGGGATATTAACCCAAGTGCCAGATGTGGGAACTGAACCCACAGCCCTCTGATCTCCCAGCCTCAGAGGCGAGTGCTAGGGTACACTCTGGTCTGAAAAGATAGGGTAGGAAAAAGGGGTGAAGAGTGGCTATCTTTGTTGAGGAGGAAATAAAATCTACAGAAGAACAGGGCATAACGGAGGTAGGGGTGGCACTGTGGGTCATGCTGGAAACAGGGAATAGTACTGCCATTCGAGTAGGTGTGATCTATAGGCCTCCGGTACAGGGGGAGAAGTTGAACAGTGCGCTAGTGGAGATAATCCACAAAATGGCAGAAAAGGGGGAGTTTTTGATGATAGGAGACTTCAATTTGCCAGATGTCAACTGGAGCACCCATATTGCAGCCACAGCAAGAAGCAGAAACATCCTGGAAGCTCTTCAGGGGGCCGGACTCAGCTAGTGGTAGAACACACTCGTGAAGACGCAGTATTGGACCTGGTGCTCACCAATGGAGAAGGGGTCATGGATGTAGAATTAGGGAGTCACCGGGGGTCCAGCGATCACAGTACGGTATGGTTTAATGTGAGGATAGTGGAGGAATCCAGCCACACAAAGGCAAGGGAGATGGATTTTAGAAGGGTCGATTTTGCAAAGATGGAGGTATGTCTGAAGAACTGAAGAAAGCCCTAGGTGGTAGAGTGAGAAAAGGGGATGTAGAGGAACAATGGGCACATCTTAAAGGAGCCATAATGGAAGACACAAGCCTTTGTGTTAGGCAAATAAGTAAAATAAAGAGGAAGAAAAAGCTACTCTGGTTCTCACAGGAGGTGGCAAGGCAGTGGTGGAGCCAGGTTTGGGAGTATTTGGGAGCCGAGGGGGGCATTCAGTCAATCATGGGCTCCACAATGGGCACTAAACAGTGAATAAAGATGGTGGTGGGACACCACTACTCACACTGGGGCAGCCAGGAGGGGCGACTGCCCCCCCAGCGCCCCCCCCAGCTCCGCCAATGCGGCAAGGAGGGTGAGGGAAAAAAAGACAGCATTCAGAAAATACAAAGCAACACAAAGGAAGGAAGAAAGAGGAATGTATCTGGAAAAGCTAAAGGAGGTGGAAAAAGCAGTCAGAAAGGCCAAGGCACAGACAGAGGAAAGAATAGCCAAGACAATTAAAAAAGGAGACAAGATCTTTTTTAAATACATTAGAGAGAAGAGAAAAACCAGGGGTGGGATTGTGAGACTAAAAAGGGAAGGAGGAGGAGGTCAGCAGAAGGGGACCAGGAAAAAGGAGAAATCCTGAACAAATATTTTTGTTCAGTGTTCAGTGTAGAAGGGGACGGGGAGGGACCACAGCTAGGTGTAAGGAGTGCCAATGGGAGTAGTGAAGATACCAGTCTGTTCACAGTAGACGGAGTCCTAAAGGAATTAGAAAAACTGAAAACAGATAAATCAATGGGGCCAGATGGAACACATCCCAGAATTCTTAAAGAACTAAGAAACGAGCTAGCAGGACCACCGACAGCCTTGTTCAACAAATCATTAGAAACGAATGTGGTTCCAGCAGTCTGGAAGAGGGCGAATGGTGTCCCTCTCCATAAAAGCAGGAGCAAGGAGGAGACTGGTAACTATAGGCCAGTCAGCCTAACCTCAGTGGTAGGAAAATTGATGGAATCATTACTCAAGGAAAGGATTGTGACATACCTTGAATCCAGCGGACAGCAGGATCCGAGACAGCAAGGTTTCACGGCAGGCAGGTCTTGCCAAACAAACCTGATAGATTTCTTCGACTGAGCGACAAGGGAGATTTATCAGGGAGGGGTGGTAGATGTGGCCTACCTGGATTTTAGCAAGGCCTTTGATACTGTCCCACATAAAAGGCTAATAAACAAATTGAGCATCCTGGGAGTCGGATCTGGGGTGGTTAACTGTGTTAGAAATTGGCTGACTGGTAGGGCACAAATGGTGGTAGTGAATGGAGCTCAGTCCGTAGAAAGGGAGGTGACCAACAGGGTGCCTCAGGGATTGGTACTAGACCCAGTCCTCTTTAATATCTTCATAAGTGACATTCTGGAAGGGAAGGTGTGCCTCTTTGTAAATGACACAATGATCTGCAATAGGTAGACACACCAGGAGGGTGGAAAGAATGAGAAGGAACTTCGGCAAGCTGGAGGATTGGTCAAATGTATGATGGTTGAGATTCAACGGAAAGAAGTGCAAACTTATGCACTTAGATCACAGGAACCCGAGAGAGGAGTACTCAATGGGGGGGGGGTTCTGTTGGCCACCAAACAGGAGAGGGATCAAGGAATAATTATATCAGAGGACTTAAAGGTGGCTGGACAGTGTGAGAAGGCGGTTAGAACAGCCAGTGGGATGTAGGGGTGCATAGTGAGAGGTATCACAAGCAGAAAAAAAGGAGGCGGTGATGCCACTGTACAGATCATTAGTGAGACCTCATCTGGAGTACAGTGTCCAGTTTTGGAGGCTGCGTCACAGGAAGGACATAGACAGAGTGGAGGCAGTCCAAAGAAGGGTTACAAAAATGGTACAGGGGCTGCACCAGAAGTTAGGAAGAAGAGAGGCTGTAAGACCTCAATATGTATCCTCTAGAGATGCAAAGAGAGATGGGGGACATGATAGAGATGTATAAATACCTTAAAGAGATCACTAAGGCGCAGGAGGGTAGCATCTTTCAGAAAAGAAGATGGACAAGAACTAGGGGACATGAGATGAAGTTGGAGGGAAGGCGAATCGGGGTAATGTGAGGAGGTATTTCATTAGATAGAGGGTGGTTGATGCTTAAAACGGCCTCCCTGCAGGGGTGGTAGGGGCAAAAACAGTGGAGGAATCCAAAACTGCATGGGACACACACAAGGGAACACTAGGAAAAGGGAAGAGTAGGAAAGCTGCAGATCAGCTATAGTCTGCAGCATAAGTTAAAGGTAGAAAAAATGGACAGATTAGATGGGCCAGGCAGTCATTATCTGCCAATAAATTCTATGTATCTATGTATCTAACACCCTCTCCTGCAGGGTGACACATAATGCTAGGATACAGGTGGGCATCAGCAGGGCCCAAGAGTGCCGATGTCATGCTGCTTGCAGTAGGATTTTTTCTTGTTCTGTAGCCCCACCTACATAGGATGCTAATGGCAAAGGCTCAGAGACATGTACGTGCTTGCAAGTGCTATTGATCTAGCCAGCATCCTCACTCCTACAAACACAGCTCCAATTGCACTGTTACCTGTAGTCACCCAGCTGTTGAGCCTATGAGCCACCCTCCCCAGCAGTGAGTGTCATCTGAGATGCTCAGTCCTTCTCCCTCATCCAGTTTCTTATGTTTCATGCTCATTCACAGTCCTGGGTCATTGACTTTGCAAGACGCAAAATAGGCAGAATTGTCTAGCCCTTTTTTCCTGGTCAACAAAACAAACAATTAAATAAATCAATAATTTCTGTATATCTCCTATGGGGGGGAGGCTGAATTACATAGAATCTTTTTTTTGCAGTTAATTACTTTATACTGCCTACAGGCCTAGATGGCCCTTTTATTGTGCCAGCCACCCCAGCCCCATCACTCTGACTCTCCCCCAGGACTTACCGTTGTGCTACAGCTGCGTGTTCTGGCTGTTCATCAGGTGCAGGTGGCTGGAGTCATCTAGCTGCATGCACTGCAACAGATTTTCCCATTTCCTTTTGCCCTCTAGTCGTGGAGGAGCCAGCGTGCAATGACGCCAATGGCAAAGCAATGCATGCTACTGTGCACCACATGCTTGGTGTCTCTCGCTCCTCCCTTCCAATCTTGCAGTCTCAGTGCACTACCCCCAGTCACCATTTGGGACCAGTCAAGCACTGAGCTCTGCACCTCCCTCGCCCTGGAGGTGCAGAGCTGTCAGGCAGTGCCACATGCATAGCGCTACGGCTGCGCCGGTGGGCCGGCTACTAGAAATATTGAATCTGATGGCAGAAGGATACCGATGGCCCATCAAATCTGGCCATCGTCATTACCACATTATCCCCCAGTCTTGTACCACAGTGGGTTATTTATCCCCATCCTCCTCATTCTGCTTCCTCTCCTTCCATTTCCTGCAAGGGGGAGCATGAGTCCTCCGGTCTTGTTCCATCCGTGTTTGAACCCATTAATGGTCCCTTCCCCCACAACCGCCAACGATAATCTGTTCCAAGACTCCACCACTCTTTCAGTAAAGAAAAACTTCTTTATATCCTTCCTGAATTTACCCACCAGCAATTTCCAGACATGCCCCTCTTGTCTGCATCTCTATTTCTAGCAAGCTGGTCCTCATAATTTACCCTACTTATACCCCTTAGACACTTATAAAGTTCCTGCCATGTTCCCCTTCTCCAATCTGGCCTCCAGAGAGTACATGGTCAGAGTTTTCAGCCGTGCCCCATATGAACTGCCCAGTAAGCTCTCAATCATTTTTGTGACCCTTCCTGCACTGACTCCTAGCAATGTCCTTTCTCAGGTGAAGACTCCAACACTGGTCACAGTATTCCAGGTGAGGCCTCACCAAAGATCTGAATAGAGGCAGCATCACCACCTCCCTCCTACTGTCAAAACCCCTCCTTATACACCCCAACATCCTAGATGCCTTGCTATAGGTCATTTTACACTGGCTGGTTTGCTTGAGGGAGTCACAGATGAAGACTCCCAGATCCTGCTCCTCTGTAGAAATGGCCAGCTTGACCCCTCCCATCCAATACTCCATGCATGGGTTCTTATTCCCTAAGTGCATCAGCTTGCACTTCTTGCCACTGAAACTTAACTGCCACATCCTTGACTACCTCAAAAGCCTTTCTAGATCTATCTGAAGCTCCCTTACCCCCTCCTCATGGTCCAGCGGACCCCAGAGCTTTGTGTCATCAGCAAAGAGAAAAATTCTACCATGGTTACCTTCCCCAATGTCACTAATAAACATATTAAATAGGACAAGTCCCAAGACTAATCCCTGTGGCACCCCATTCATGACCTCCTCATCCTCAGATTTTACCTCCTTAACCACTCTCTGCTGCCTTCCGCCTAACCAGTTTCCCACCCACCTGAGTTATCCCTTCTCTTCTCCTAATTACTCCAGCTGTTTTAGCATCCTCTTGTGCAGCATGAAATCAAAGACTTTGCTGAAGTCAAAGTTGAGCAAATCCAGCATCTGGCCTCTGTTCATCACACGAGTGATCCAGTCAAAAAGCACCATCAGGTTGGTCTGACACAATCTTCCCAACACAAATCAGTGCTGCTTGCTGTCTTGCAGACTGTTATCCTCTGTGTGGTCCACTAGGCTTTCCTTCATTAATGTCTCCATCAGTTTACCCATGATGGCCATCAGATGTATCATCTGTTATTTATATTACCACATACCATTTTGTACTCCCAACACTCCCCTACCCCCTCCTCCGATCATTACTGGAAACGAGATTCTGTATGTGATTTCTGTCTTGCTTTGTCTGGTTTAAATGGACTTAGAATAAATAAAGCAGAGATAGGGAGGCAGTGGAGCAGCTCTGCCTGCCAAGACTTTTAAAACATTTACAGACTCGAGAGTTTATGTGCCGGAGGATAACATTTGTGGGAGCTCTGATGGAAAACAACAGCGGGGGCTGCAGAGAAAAAAAAAAGCTCCTGGCCCCTTTCAGAAGTGCTTTTGAGTTATAAATAGTAAGCCTTAATGAGTCATTTCATTCCATTATGTTGTTTAGAAGCAAAACAGTGAGAGAGGCAGCATCTAGGGGTGCAGGGTTTGTGCCTGTTAATATTTTGCTAGCAAAGATTAATAACCAGCTGGTGTAACCCCCCAATATTCTCCTAGCTCTAGTTACACCATTATCTTCTGTATTTTAATATGATGCTCTATTTGGAGACAGGAAAGGAAAAAATCTGTTTATGTTTGGGGTTTTTCATTTTTAAAATGTTTTATATTATTACAGATTCATATTATATCTTTTTTAATTTATTTAATAAAAGTTCAATAGGATATCTCAATAAAGCAGGATAGCTAGTTTATAATGGGTTCCTGCCCAAAGGAGGATTACAAATGCAATACATTACAAACAGCATGGCAATTATACATACATTGTACTGAATGCAGTTTACATACATGGATTATAAAGTGCTCTGTCGTATTAAATTACTGGCTTAACTGAGCACAGTAGCAGCATTTGATTGTGTCTTTAAAGAGCCTCCGATGTCACGAGGACAACTTTGAACAACATAATGGCCAGGCTGAGTTCAGCTTATAATTTAGATATTTCCTGTATTTACTGTCCCCTTAGTCTTTTTTTACCAAGGGAATTTGACTGAAAATTGGATATCTGTTACTTCACCTTCATGGCGATTGTAAAGGACTCTGGACTGGTCCTGTGCTTATTTTTGCTTTGGAGACTTTATGGTATCGTCGTTGTGATGTCAGGACAAAAGTACCTAAGTACCTACTGCGCTGTTGACGCAAGACCTGTCCAGAGTGATCCACAATCGCTGAAACAGGAAAAACTAACAAAACATCAAAACACACACACAAAAAAAAAATCGACCAAGAACAGTAAATATTGTTTATTGAATACAGCACATTTTGTTGAGCACATTTTCCTCATTTCATTGAATATATCAACATGATTTCAGTTTGGGGGCTTCACCCCCTCCTCCCCCCCCGGTAAAAAACAAATTCAGAGCATATCAGAGCCAGTGCATGTCATTCTGTCCTGCATATAGTTTATTGAATATAGCACATTTTCCTAATTTCATTTCATACAACAACCTGCTTTCAAATGGGGGGGGGCTCTGCCCCCACACCCACCAGTAAAAAACAAAATCAACCAGGAAAAGGACATAATGTTTCTTAAATACATTTCCCCAATTTTCTTGAATACAGCAACAGGCTTTCACCCACCTGTAAATGCAGCACCTAGTTTTTGGTTGATTTTATTTTACTTAAAGCAGAGCCTCCAACTGAAAGCAGGTTGTTGTATGAAATGAAATTAGGAAAATGTGCTATATTCAATCAACAATATGCAGGACAGAATGACATGTGCTGGCTCTGATATGCTCTGAATTTGTGTTTTACCGGACCACAGTTGTTGACATTGATGTCAACGTACCGTAAGTATCCTAGCATTAAAACTGATGTGCGACCGGTCCAGAGTGATTTACATTTGCTGTCTTCATCTGTTTTGGCTGCTTATCAGCAAGTGGCATCATACTCCCCTGCTTGTGGCATCATACTCATTTTCCACAGTCATCATGTCAGCCACAGATGATTATGCTGACACTTGTAGACAGAGCAAGAAAACATCTTGGTAGCATACTGCAGTCTGCAGGTGTGGCTGTGTGTCTGCCAGTGAGAGATGGAGGAAACAGCCATTCCCACTTGCCAGCCAGTAGTGCAATGTGGCTCTGGATATATTTAAATACCATCATGTGGCTATTTCATGCATGTCACCACCTACCAACATTTACCTGTTTCAAGCCATAGTTACTTGAATATGATTTGTGAGTTGAGGTGTAAGTCTGACTATGGGGTGGATATACCGCTGATATGTGGATGATATTCCTCTTTATTAAGCTATGGTTCACCCACAGCTGGAATATTGTGCAAGATTCTGGAGCCCAAACTTATGGAAGGACTGAGAGAATGGAGACAATGCAGAGGAGGGCAACCAAAATGATCCAGGGGTTATGGGATGAATCATATGAGGAAGGCTGAGAGAGCTCAACATGTATACTTTGAGCTGTCCCATTGGTGCAGCAGTAAAGCTACTGCTTGTGATGCTGGCCACCCAAGTTTGTGCCCTGAGCCTGGATCGTCAGAGGATTGGTCACAGGGGGAGAGGACTGAGCATCTGATGGACTGCTGTCCTCTCCGGGGTGGGGTGGGAGTGGTGCCTGGTGTTAATCTGGCCCTTAGTGTTGGCTGGGGGACAGACCACTGTGACCACAAACAGGGATAGAGCCACAGCAGACATCTGGTGTGTTGCACACAGAACAGTGCGCAGCACTGCTATTGCTAACATTGCGTGCTGACTCCTCCCTACTACAGGGAAGGAAGGAAAATGGAGAAATCTCCCCAGCTGGCACGATGATATTTTGACCTCTTACAGTCCCCACACTGGTGACATGGTGTAGCTCCAACTGGATCCTGTTCGGCGGGTTGGGCTTGGCTCTCTACCATCCCGCCAGAGGGGGTAAACCATGGAGGAATCTGGAGCCGGTAAGTCCAGAGGATGCAGGGTGACAGGGCTGGGGGAAGATCAGAGGGGAGAGAAGCCAGCCAGGGTGGGGGGGGGAACATGAATAATGACAAAACATGTATACTTTGGAAACAAGAAGGGGGGGGATATGATAAAAGCATATTAGTATCTCCATAGGAATAATAGAGTAAACTGGAATGAATTGTTCACTTTCAATGTAAACATGAACACAAGGAGGAATCCCTTGAAGTTGGTTCAATGTTTGTGGAATAGCGATGGGGTATATAGCGCTTGTGTAACTTGTAGTACTGTAGTTCATTTGCATCACCAGGTAAGGAAAAAGGTCCGGCTCCCCAAATGACACACAGGGGAAACGCCAGACCTTGCCCAACAACCAACACACACAAATCTGGCCAGTGGAAAATCATGTACACAAATGCTCGCAGTCTGGGAAACAAGATCCCAGACCTGCAGGCAATAATGACAGAGGCTAAACTGGACACAACAGCCATTAGTAAGACATGGTTCACCAGTAACCACACTTGGAAGACTTCAGTACCTGGCTATGTACTGTTCAGAACAGACTGAGGTGCAAAAAGGGTGGGGGGGGGTGGAGTGGACTTTTATGTCAATGAAAATATCAAAGCTACAGAGGTTCAGAATACATATAAGGAGCCAGAAGAACTGTAGGTCACCCTGGAAACAGGAAATGGGACAGCCATACGAACTGATGTTGTCTACAGACCTCCAGACCAGGGGGAGGACATAGACACAATACTGTTAGAAAATATACAAAACATGACAGCTAAGGGGGAGGTTCTGATAATGGGAGACTTCAACATGCCAGATACAGATTGGTCAATACCAGCAGGAACATCTGCCAGAAATAGACACATAGAGGATTCCTGCAGGAGGAGGGCCTCAAACAACTGGTACAACAACCCACAAAAGACAGGGCTTGCCTAGATCTAGTACCGACTAACAGGGAAAGGATCACAGATCTCCAGGTAGAAGGTCACCTGGGAGCCAGTGACCATCACATGGTATGGTTCAATTTGGCCACTAGAACTAAATCATCCCATTCCAAGGCAAACATATGGGACTTCAGAGGAGCTGACTTTGATAAGATGGCCAACAGAGTTAAGCTAGCCCTGGCAAGAAGAAATACAGGTGAGGGGGTACAGGCAAAGCGGCAAGTATTAAGGATGCAATACTTGAAGCAACATCCCATTGTGTTAGAGAGAAAAGGAAGTGCTAAAGAAGAAGGAAACTACTTTGGTTCTCAAAAACAGTAACAGAAAAGGTCAGAGCCAAAAGGCTGGCCTTCAGGAAATATAAGGGAAAGCAGTGGGATGAAGATAGGGAGGCACACCAAATTTCCCTAAGGGAAGCAGGGAAGGCAGTAAGGCAGGCCCAAACTGAGGAAACACTAGCATGAACAGTAAAAGAAGGTGACAAGACTTTCTGTAGATACATTAATGAAAGGAGAAAGTCCAGAGGGGGTATTGCTAAGATCAAAGGGGATAAGGGGCCTGTGAGGACCATGCAAAAGTATCTATCCTAAATAGATACTTCTGCTCAGTATTTACTGAGGAGAAGGTGGGGCAGGGCCCACAGCCCAGCACCATGGGCACAAGGGGAGGGAGGTGCACTAGTCCCTTCATAAAAGAAAGGGTCCTACAAGAGCTCGATAAGCTCAGGGTGGACAAGGCAATGGGACCTGATGGCATACATCCAAGGGTACTAAGGGAGCTAAGGGTGGAACTAGCAGAGCCATTATCAGAACTGTTTAGTGAGTCTCTGAGCACAGGAGAGGTCCCAGAAAACTGGAGAAGGGCTCATGTGATCCTGCTCCACAAGAGTGGTAGCAGGGAGGAGGCAGGGGAGTACAGACCAGTCAGTCTTACCTCAGTAGTGGGCAAGATTATGGAGGCACTCCTTAAGGCAAGGATAGTGCAACACCTGGAATCCATAGGAGCACAGAATCCAAGACAGCATGGGTTTACAACAGGAAGGTCCTGTCAAACTAATCTCATGGATTTCTTTGACTGGGTAGCCAGAGTGGTGGACCAAGGGGGAGCACTTAATGTCACCTACCTTGACTTCAGCAAAGCTTTCAATACTGTTCTACATAGAAGATTGATTAATAAGATGGGTAGGCTCGGGGGGTCAGAAGTTGGTCAACTGGGTGGCAAACTGGTTGACGGGCAGAAAGCAGAGAGTGGTGGCAAACGGTATACAGTCATAAGAGATGCAAGTCACAAGTGGGGTATCTCAGGGATCAGTCCTGGGGCCAGTCCTCTTCAATATTTTCATCAGTGACATTGAAGATGGACTGGAGGGTAAGGTTTGTCTGTTTGCAGATGACACCAAGATCTGCAACAGAGTAAATGATCCAGATGGGGTGGGCAGAATGAGAAGCGATCTGGATAAACTGGCAAATGGTCAGAAGAGTGGCAACTGTGGTTTAATGCAAAGAAGTGCAAGATCATGCACATAGGGAAGAGAAACCCAGAAGCCACCTATAGGTTGGGAAGGGAGTTGCTGGCAGTCACAAGGGAAGAAAGAGACTTGGGCATCATCATCACAGATGACCTAAAATCATCCAAGCAGACCACTAAAGAAGTAGGTAAGGCTATGGGGATGTTGGGGTGTGTGACAACCCACCTCTCCCTCTGGGCTGAAACAGCTTTTAGAGAGGTGTCTGTCCTCGGGTATTCGCTGCCACCAGCCGGACTTTCCTTTCAGCACCTCTTTCAAGTGTATAAACTTGAATAATTAAACGTGCAATTTCACAAGTTAAAGTCTGGTAGTGTGTCTCTCTCGGGTGGTGGATGCTACACAGACTTTACCTGAGCCAGTGGAAACCAAATATTACCATAGAAAAATGATATCACAGTCACAACGGTTGAGCAAATAAATAGCTTTTACTTAACAGAAAGTGCACTGAGCATTTACAGGATATATATTTACAACACAAGAGAATAACACTCATACAGGAAAAGTAAACAAATGTCTTTAAATAACAGATGGCAAAAGAAGAAGGCTATTACTGAAATATGGTATCACTAAACTTACCCTTCCCTGTCCTTACAAGAGACACTGGACCCTGTTCTAACTGCCAGCTCCCACGGACATAGCTACAAGGGTAGGCTCCAAACGTATGTTTCCCCCTCTAGCTTCTAAAGTAAGAGAGAGCCTTCTCTGTCTTTCAGAAGGTTATATACTCTGTGGAGAATAGGTCATTCCTATTCTCCCCTTGAATGCAACAACCAACTAACACGTATGTATTTAATTGTCCCAATCAGAGTGAACACCTATCAGTGATCAATTATATTCCCTTTACACCTTAAGTTTATATCTGAATGATCCAATCCATTCAAACTGCCCTGTGTACGTGTCTGCAGGTCTGTGTGGGTATGGAGACGTCCACTCGAGATTTATGACCCAGCTGTTATCTAGCAGCTAGGAATTCAACTAGCTGGATGCTGCTGGACAGAGGATTTCAGCCTGAGTGTATTTTTTCCCAAATGCTGAAAAAAATAAGGCATCTACAGAATCCCAACCATTAACTCTTTCCTTCCCATTTCTGTTACAGGGTGTATTAGTAGAGGTATCACATGTTGTAAGAGGGAGGTAATAATCCCTCTTTACAAGACACTGGTTAGGCCCCATCTGGAGTACTGTGTGCAGTACTGGAGGCCACACTTTCACAAGGACATTAACCAAATTGAGACAGTCCAGAGAAGGGCAACCAAAATGGTGCAGGGGCTGCATCAGAAAACATATGAGGACAGATTAATGGAACTCAATACGCATACCCTGGAGCAAAGAAGGGAGAGAGGTAATATGATTGAAACATTCAAACACCTTAAGGGCATTAACAAGGTGAAAGAGTCTACCATGTTTCAATATAAGAAAAATAGCAGGACAAGAGGACACAGCATGAGATTAGAGGGAGGCCGATTAAGAGGTAATGTGAGGAAGTTCTTTTTGACAGAAAGGGTGGTGGATGCATGGAATGGCCTACCTCAGGAAGTGATGTATACGAATATAGTGCAGGGCTTCAAACAGACATTTGATAGATATAAGGGAGCAATACAGATGAGTATGAATAGATAGGCCATTGACAGAGCAAATGCTGATGGCACATTCATAAGATAGAAAAATAAATGGGCAGACTGGATGGGCCTTGAGGTCTTTAACTGCAATCATCTTCTATGTTTCTATGTTACTCTATTACCATCCTTGAGTAGTAGGTATGTATGTAGATAGTAATTTGTAGGTAATAGAAGGCCCAAGAACAAGGGTAAGAAGAGCGCTGGAGAAGGAGGAGGAGGAGGGGATAGTAGTAGACAAAAAACACTCCCTAAGTAAGGGAGGTGCGTTACTGGAGGGCTTAAGCAGAGGTTGTAGGAGGAGCTATTCCTCACATTGAAACTTGGGCCAAGCCCTCCCATTCAATGTTTGTGGAATAGCAATGGGGTATATAGTGCTTGTGTAACTTGTAGTATTTTTTGTGGCTTTACTCTATTCCCACCCTTGAGTAGTAGGTATGTAGGTAGTAATTTGTAGGTAATAGAAGGCCCAAAAAGATACCTCCATCAACTCATGGAGAGTATGATCCCCTGGCACTCAGGAGAGGAACCCCCCCCCAGGTGGAGGAAACCTCTGAGGACCCATGGCCGGTGGTCTGCCCGTCCTCTGGGCATGCTAAAAGGAGAAGGACCTAGGCTTTAGTAACCATAGCTAATTTAAGGAAGGTGATTTTCTTGGAGAGATGACGATCCATCCTTGATCCATGGACAATGCCGATTGAATGATGTTCTTGAGGTGGAAGAGTCAGTCTTTTCTGCAGGAGTGGTAGAATCCTAAGTGTAAAGCAGATTCAGTTGAAGAAGGGCGAACAAAGTCCAGATTTCCCAGGTGATGAAGGATGCTTGTCCATAGGGAGTTTCATGGACGTAATCGGCAAAGAGAGCATGAACTGATGGAAAAATTACTAGACAGAAGAGGGTGGACATGCTATGATAAGAGAAGTCATGGGTGAATGATCGAACTTGAGTATGGTTTGGCTTTCAAGTTAAGGTCTGGAGGCAAGAAATTCAGTAGTGAGCGAGAAGTCACTAAGAAAGCTTCTGTGAAATGGAAAATGAGTAGAAGAGAGTCTTTAAATGCCTTGGAGATGATAGTCCATCCTTGATCCATGGGCGAAGAGATTGACTGATGATCTTGAGGATGAAAAGCAGGTCTTTTCTGAAGGAACAGTAGAATCCTAATTGGAGCAAGTCCAGTTTAAGAAGGGCGAATGGAGTCTGGATCTCCAAGGGGATGAAGGATGCATGTCCAAAGGGATTGCAGAGGCGTAATGAGCTGGGAGAGCATAATTTGATCGATATGCTACCAGACAGTGGACAGTGGGAATTGCAATGATTTGTGCAGTCATAGGTGAATGATCAGACTTGTATAAGGTTTGACTGTCAAGGTAAAGTCTGGAGGTGAAGAATTTAGCAGTGAGCAATGAGTAGCTAAGTAGGCAGCCTTGCAGTAAAAAATGAGTAGAGGAGTGTCTGTGCATGCCTGGTAGGAGGACTGCCTGAAGTGATTTGTAGATGAGTAGATAGAGATTTGCAGATGCAGTCCTGATGGCAATCAAGTATGTATGTATGGAGACTGATTGGAAGTTCGGTTTAAGGAATGTATGGCTTATTTGGGCATGACGTCATAACTATACTTGTATATATATTTATTTATTTATTGAATTTTGTTGTCCCGGTAAGCCCACTGGGCCTAGAAGTTCCTTTTTAAGGAGCAAGCAGGGGGAAGGGGGATACAGATGGCAAGCAACTGAAATTGAACCAGATTAAGCTGTTGGTGGTATTTTTAGTGAATGGGAGAAATTTGGCCAGGACACGAGGGAAATTCCCCTACTTCGTCTGTAGGGGGAGTGTCTGACTGTTGCAATGGCCAGTCCCGGTGAGCAGAGGAAGGAGATGGACGTTCAGGAGGTTGGGGAGCTGGTCTCCTCCCCTACCTCGTCTTTCTTAGAGATCGAAGTAGTTAATGGGGGTAATGATTTCGCTCCTATCATCATCGCAGTTAATTTGCAGCATGGAGGTTGATGGCAGCAGAGAACTTGCACACGACAGTGCTGCGACTGTATCGGGAGTGGAACTGGATGCGACCGGGAATGCTGAGAAGGTGCCGACACCTTCAGAAATGGAGCAAGGGAATTTACCTCAGGACTGGTCGGATTTGGTGGAAAATAACCGCACAGTGCAAGTGACTGTGTCTGCACAGCAGCAGACTGTATGGCAACTGACTAGATTGCAGTCAGGTGCTAGTAACAGCGAATGTAATGATGCTGTTACTGCTCAACAGCAGGGAGTGATTGATGGCGTCCAGCATACGAGTGCTCCCTTCACTTCAACAGAATCCTGTGGTCCTGGAATACAGAGGAGTGAGACTGAAAAGCAGCTGTTGGGGAACGTGCAGAAGAAATCACTGGGATTAACAAAACATACAGGTGGTGGATCCTCACATAGTGCTACTCCGGACCCTGAATGGATGGCTCTAAGAGCCTGCAGGGAGCGGAGTGGATTCCTGTACTGGATGGGTCTTGGAAACCAGACCCAGTGAACCCTAAGGTACTGTTTTTTGCAGATAAGATGATCAGCCATACACGTAAAAGTCTGAATTCTACTAAAAAGACTGTGCATCACGAAGGGGAACGGGGGATGGGAAAATGTGGCACTGAGTCTACTAATGAGTTGGATTTTGATGAGACATTGGCAGTAGTTGTGAAAATGTCTGGAGAGGGATCAAAGGAATGTGACCCATGGACAGCAGGGCTTGCTAAAGATCAAAGTAATATCTCTCCTAAGCCTGTTCAGTCAAATTCTATTTTAGTGAAAACAGGGACTCAAGCAAAACTAATCCAGGTGGCCAGGTTAAGACTCAGGCCCAGCCAGTTCCAAATGAACCAGAAGACCCATTATAAATGGGGCTTGGCATAAGGAATTTGCAGGACCCAAATAAACAATTTTTTTTTTTTAAACCATTGCTTAGGATGACTGATTTGTTTAAAAACAATACCAGAGAGCCAGCACCAAGAAGGAATGCTGAACGGTTAATGTACGAAGGAGGCTTAGTATTACCCCCTAATAGGGTGTATATAGGTCGTTAATTACTTAAAGATTCTCTGAAATTCTATGCATCGGAAGTGTTTGCACTAATTCACACTGATGAACACAACTATGATGTTAGCTTTAATACAGTAGAAGCTTTGGACAGATTTTGGGTAAAGTGTAATGATCTGAAAAGTACCCCATTGTAGTCTCCCTTTCTGGCAATACCTATAACAAAACCTGCTGTTTGGACAGTGACAATAATGTTCAAAACTGAGGGTGTGGATATATCCGACATCTTGTTTTGGTTAAAAAAAGGTGTGACGTTTTAGAGCAACCAAGCCCTATGATGGATTCAGAACAATTTTGGACAGCGGGGGTGGAGGATAAAATGTAAACTTTTTATGGTAAACAGTGGCATAGTTCATTTACCTGGATGTTTTTTTCTGGGATGGGATAGGGGAGTCACTGTTTTATCCAGGGCAGCCTAAATCCTGCCACAAATGTGGTTCACGTCTACATCTTAGTAACGCTTGTGATACCCCAAAATGTACTTATTGTTCGGAAACAGGTAATTTTGCAGGAACTTGCAGTAACCAATTTCGATGCAATCTTTGTGAGGACAAAGGTCACTCCTACATATGGTGTCCATGGGCATCACATAACGTAGGGTAATGTACGTCACACGAAGCCAAAGTGACGCAAGCCCGAAAGAAAGGGTGTGCCCAGGCGTCAGAGAAAAGGATGCAAGAAATTTACAAACAACTAGAGAAAGAGAAGGAGGAAAACAGGAAGATGACAAACCTGGCATTTTTAAGTGGGAATACAGAGGTGAAGGTAGATGCAGTAGGGGAAGGTAGAAATCTGGTGCTGGATCACACATCCCTACCAGAACATGCAGGTCAACTATACCAAAACACTGAGTCCGAGCCCCAAGAAGCAACAAAGGAAAAAGTCCCAGCTTCAGAACCGGATCTCATGGAGATAATGACAGAAATTATACAGAAAGGGGACCCCCGAGTGCAGGGATGATACTTGACAACATGCAGGCCCCATTGCCTAAACTTCTTTTAGTGGACGAGAAAAAGAGCTCAGAGTACAAAACAGTGTCATACAAGAAGAGACTAAGGGGACAGAACAACTTGGCAGGACCTAAAGTGAAAGAGAGTAAAATCATTAAAGTGAAACAAACTGCGACTGGGAATAGATATTCATCATTACCAGTGGACAAGTTGGAAGAAAACTCTGAAGAAGATGAATCTGAGCTTGTTTTCTCCATAGAGACATCTGAGGAAGAAACACTTCTGAAGGCAGAAGAAGAGAAAGGGAAAGAGAAATGCACTACTATGTCACAGCACAATAAAGGAAAGAATTAAGATTTTGCCTCCCCCATTCCACTTATTATGCTTACTATCTTAACTATTAACGTTAATAGCATAAAGGGTTGTAACTGGAGAAGAGCAATTTTAACCGAGCTAGTACAGCAGAATGCAGACATAGTTCTTCTCCAGGGCACTAGGATTAAGACATTTCAAGACATAGCACAAAGGTCCAAAATGTAGTATCATGGTGTGTCTTTTTGGTCTCAAGGACAATACCAATGTGATGGGGTAGGGATACTGTTTGCTAACCCCTTCCTCAAAGTGACCCATCTAGTGGATCTAGAGCCAGGTAGAGCTCTGTTATTAGATGTGACTTACAGGGGACAGAATTTCAGGATAATCAACACTTATGCTCCCAAAACAAAAGCACTTTGTATAGAACTATTCAAAAGGATTCAGCCCTTTTTATGTAGCTCGAAGCAAGTACTATGGGAGGAGACTTCAATTGTAATTTACAACAGGAGGACAGAGGCTTAACAACTAACAAAATGTTTTGCGATTCGAATGCTTTGAAGGATATTATGACTACAGCTTCCTTGAAAGATGCATATTGGTCAGGTTACCCTTCAAGGGGTTATACTTACCATAGAGACACAGTTCAAACTAGGATTGACTTTTTTTTTTGGTATCACAATTCATGGAAATAAATATTGTAGTTCAAGATTTGGCTTTCTGGGATCATTTAGCTATAAAATTGGTCTGGACATGGGATGCTACTTTACCGGATGTTAAACAACCTTGGAAATTGAATATTTCGCAGCTGGAACAGGAATCACTTATTATAAAAGCCCAATACCTTTGGAAAACTAGGAAGTCGATCCAATGTTATGTATGACTCCCTGACTGAATGGTGGGAGGATACAAAAACAGACTTTAAAACCTTATTTCAAAAAACCTCTGGGAATGCAGTAGAGGTATCTTATTTGGAATATTTAGGTTTCAGAAAGCAATTATATAGACTGATCTCTCTTACAGAAACCACAAAACAGGATTATAGTACACAAATTAAAAGGATAAAACAGGACATGTATACATATCAGTATGACAGGGCAAAAACAGTACAGCAAGAAAAAAGGTTTGGAACAACAAATACAAAACAAACATTCAACCCTTACAGGGACTGTCATCAAAGAGTAGAACATAAAGTGATCTGGGAATTGGAAAATGATCACGGAAAGAAGTGTACAACTCAGCAGGAGATTATGGGAATTGCAGACGAACATATCATTAAGTATTTTAGTATTCAACCTGACATTTTCAGTCACAAGGAATACATAAGGAACTTAGAGGAAAAAACTCTAACTGTAATACAGGAGCAAGAGTTAATAAAGCCTATAAGTGAGGATGAAGTGAAAATGGTTATTGGCCTTTTGGAAAACAACACGGTACCTGAACCAGATGGTTTACCGTCAGAATTTTATAAATCTAGCCGACCCGGTGGCGCTGAGGGTTGAGGCGCTGGACGCCACAACTCACGCCGCGCTGGTGACCTGGGTTTGGGAGTGGACTCAGGCCACTGGGGGCTGGCTGGGGGAAGGAAGGATTGAGCGTCCTGTGACAGCTCTCCTTCCTTCGGGGCAGGTGAGGGACATGCACTGTGCTGTAATGACACCCAGCGGAGGCTGGATGTTTGGCAGGGAGTGGCGCATTCACAAGGAAGGCGGTGGACGTCTGCACTCAGTGCACTGACGTCAGTGCACATCTGGCTCCTCAGTGGGCATACAAAAAATTTGTGAGCCTGACTCATGACACTGCCTCTGTGCCTGGCCTGTATGGCTCTCCGCCACTCCACCACGCCACCGACTTAATTACAGTGCCGTGGGCCGTTGCGAGCCCTGAACCCCACCCTGGGAGGAAGCCAGGGAGGCAATGCCGGGTAGCTGGCACCTTTCCCCATCTTAGATGGGTGGACAGCGGTACCACAGCCCCACCCTGGGGGGAAAGCCAGGGAGTATCAGTGATAGTGGAGGATGGTGGCAATTGGAGGGTAAGGTAGGTGCAGGAAGATGGCTGATAGCATCAGAGCAAGGGGTATAAAAACATACTAAACAAAAAAAAAGAATTTTATAAATGTTTTCTTTTCTTTTTTTCATAGTCCCAGAATTAATGAAGGTATATAATAAGATATTAATGAAGGAAAATATATCTAATACCTTGGCTGGAACAGGCTTGATATTCATATTCAAGAAAGGAGAGAAAGCTAATCTAAAAAAACTGGCGACAGATATGTTTATTGAATACAAACCATAAGATTTTAAATAAAATTTTGAATATTCGGTTGGCTCAAGTTTCAGGAGGCTTAATTAGCGCAGCACAACTTGTGTAGTGCCACAGAGAGGAATACAGGAGAACTTAATTGTGCTTAGAGAATTATTTTTTAGGGGTCAAGTGGGAAGTCACAGTGGCATGGTGCTCAGTATTAACCAGCAGAAAGCATTTGATTCCTTATCACATGAATATTTATTTTTGGTGTTGCAAAGGTTTGGTATCCCACAACAATTTGTAACATGGCTACATGTTCTCTATGACAAAGCTACCATCACACCATGAATTAATGGATGGATGGGTGCATCACGACCAGTAAAGAGAGGGGTCAGACAAGGCTGTCCGCTGAGTCTGTTATTACATGTGTATGGCATAGAACCCTTTTTGTAACATTTGATGAAGAACAAAGAAATTGTGGGCCTTCAATTAACACAGTTGAAACCCCCAATAAAAGTGTTAGCATATGCAGATGATGTAGTACTCCTTTTACGTGAGTCCACCAAGGAAACTGCAGTGATTGCGCAATTTCATAATTATTCTCGGGTTTCTGGATCCTGCATTAATACAGGGAAGAGTAAAGGTTGCCTGTTAGGGACCACTAGCAAAAGAAATATGGTATATGCAGGCATACAGTTATGTACAGAACCCATAACTATTTTGGGTGTTAAATTTTTTTTTGGGGGGGTGACCTAGCAGTCTTGAACTGGGAAGTGAAGATGCAAAGAGCAGAACAAGTCATGGCAAAATGGGCCATTGGAACATTATCAAAACAAAAGAGAGTTCTCCTATTTAAGATACTTCTGATATCAGTGTTTGTATTTATCAGCTATGTTTTTCCCCCACCTCAACAGCTGGTAACAAGGCTGTATAGTATTTTTTTAGAGCACTGTGGGGGAGACGTCTACATCCAGTAAAACGGTTTGTTACTTACAGATGTCTACAAGAAGGGGGACTATGTATGGTCCATCCCATAGCATTATACTACAGTATTTTTTTATATCCTAACATCATTGTTTCAGTCATGAATATGGATAAGATGTGGAAAGACCTTGTGATGGACTGGGCAAATCCGTGTCTACAAGCTTGGGAACATGGGAACAGTAGATTACTGGGTCGTTATCCAGTAATACCAGGGTGTGTGAAGCAAGTGATAAGACAACTGATAATGTGGAAAGTGCAATATAATGCAGAATGTTATTCAAGTAGGAATGGATTATATGGAGCATTGGTGCAAGCACACTGCCAAGAAATTATAGTGTTACCATACTGCAGAATGGATCAAAATAAAGCAGCTTTCAGCCAGCTACAGAACAAACGGATTCCAGTGTTTGCATGAGACTTATTATGGTTAACAATATATGGGAAACTCAATGTAAAAGGGAACAATAAACATAAACCAATACATGAGAGATATTGTTTAAGACCTGGATGTCAGCAGATTCCTGAAATGCAGGAGCATCTTTTCTTTGAATGTGGATCTGCAGTACAGTTTTGGGACTATCTTGCAGAGAAATGGAAAACAAAACTTTTTCAGGACATCACATATACCGAGTTAATATATGTGGACGATCGCCTAAGGTGGACACAGTTTACCAAAGACACTTTGCAGATTCTATTTGCACTTTTGAAATATTTTCTTTGGCAAACGGGGTGTAAATGGGTTCTTCAGCAAAGCCTTATGCCTTTGGACGTATTGTTCAAAAATATCTGTATGTCGGTTCAGCAAGTGTAAGAAGTAGACTGTAAGAAGTTCTCCAAACCTAAATGCTGCTCTTTGTGGTGAGCATGTGAACCAATACTGACTGCAGTTCAAGAAGTAATTGAAAGATGAAAGGACACAGTGCTGACAGTAATGGTATAGAAATGAATGAGGGATGAGGAAATGAGCATGTCATTTTGATTTGAATCATATTTCCCCTTTCACCCAACAAAATTCAACTACTCACCTGCATGGGAGATTCTGGCCAGCCAAAATGGCAGACGAGAGCCCTGGAGTGAGGTTGGAAGCCATGGAGGTTGGAGGGCTGGTCTCCCCTCTTGTCTCACCTTTGCCTGAGACTACAGGTCTACTACATGTTGCTCAGATGGAAAAGTTTGAAATGAAGCATTTGGATTTGGAACTTGGTGCTACGGAAAATGTTGGTTGCTGCTGGCTACTGAAATTGAAATGGATTCGGAGTTGGTCATCAGTTCTGAGAATACCGAGTTTGAAGCTTTGGCTGTTCCTTCTGGTGTGCAGTCAGCTGAAACATATGAATTGCAGCTGCTTTTAGAATCCAAGGAGAGGAAATTTCTTGCCAGGAAAGCAGCTCTTGTGCAGAAAATTCAACGGTCCTACACTGACAGCTCAGCTGCTGATGTCAAACGCCCAGAGTCATACTTCTAGTCAATTACAGGACCTGCTGTCTGCTGATGGGAACAGTAAGTCTGCATGTGTTTCGATTTCTGCTGTGGCTGCGACCTCTATATGTGACTCTGTTGATGTACCTGCCATGACTGCCTTGGACCTTCCCTGGCTGGCTATTTAGGCTACTGATGTCCTGGGGACTGGGCCTTGGTCCATTGATTCAGCATTAGAAGGTGCTGGCTGGGAAAAGGGTTCTCCTGCTGTGTGCTGGTTTCCAGGGAAATCTCCTATACGGTGGGCGGAACAGCAAGATGGCACGTTGCTGCTCCGTTCCACACCATGTTAAGCAGGGACTGTTTGCTTCTAGGTCTTGAGCTTTTTAGTCTCATTTTTGTAATTATTGAATGAGACTTATGTTAACTTGTAACTTATTTTAAAACGATGACCTTGCAGATGGCTGTCATTACAGAGTAATGTTGGTC
Source organism: Neoceratodus forsteri (assembly GCA_016271365.2). Classification (NCBI taxonomy): domain Eukaryota; kingdom Metazoa; phylum Chordata; order Ceratodontiformes; family Ceratodontidae; genus Neoceratodus; species Neoceratodus forsteri. The sequence goes on from CM028129.1 coordinate 544,527,993, forward strand.
GCGGACTAGTGAATTAGTAAATGCTCTGACGGTTTTGTTACTCTGTAATCTAACCTAATATGCCGAACTGAGAATGGCAAGGTTATTCAGCCCATGTTAGATTGGGCATTGTTCTTTGGTTTCGGGGAGACAGAGGGTCCCGAAATTATCTGTGGTGGAATCCGATGGAGATTTCTCTGTGGAGACGAGGACTCGATGTCTGAGAAATTGAAAGGAGGATGATTGGAAGCATGGCGGCATGGAAGTTTGGCAGCATTTTAATGCTGATAGGCTAATATTAGCCTTAGTAAAGGTATGTTAACGCTGTCAAGGGGACGGGGTTATTGGAACTGCTTAGAGAAAATGTTTGAAGTTATTGCACTTAGAGGAGCGCTTTCCCTGATTTTGTTTTAACAGGTGCCTCACTCAAGCCAGTAAGGGAAAGTGGAAGAAGGAGTGCTTTGGATTTTGGAAATAGTCCCACCGGCCTCTCACCGGGGGGGCCATTTGCCCTCGGCACCCAAGAGGGTGTGGGCTAAGAGGGCCGCCCACCGCCGGGAGGAGGCCCCCCAGTAGGTGGCTCACGAGCAGCCCCGCTGGGGTTGACTACGAACCTCCCAGAGGAGGGTCTGGCGTTTTTGATAAAGGAGCTGTCCCAGGGATCTCGCCCTCCTGGAACAGCTCCGCTACTAAAGATTTTCAGTTACCTGCGTCGCGTGCTTCTTCAGTTCGTGCAGCTCCGAGTCGGTTTTTGGCTTTGGCCTGTCCGCCGCCGCCAGCTTTCATTACGCTGTTTTTCCGGCCGGCTTTTTGGCGCCTCCCTTGTTTTTCCTGGCTCCAGGTAAGCGTGCCTCCTTTGTTTATTTTAATTGTTTTAATGTCAATTCTTGTTTTCTGTTCCTGCTCCCTTTTCCCCTGTGTTTCCCTCCAGCCAGCCTCCTCTGCTGCCTCTTGTTCGGGTTTTTCTCCTTCGCGGTGTGTTCACCGCCACCTAGTCCCCTGCCTGCTTTCTTATGGGTGTCCCATCCCCGGCGGTCTGGCCCCTAGCCCCAAGAAAATTTAAAAAAAAAAGTATCTATTGCTACTTTCCCGTCCACCTGAGCCCTGCTTTTGTTCTGGCCAGTCCCAGCGGGTTTTGGGTGGCGCCCTTCTCCTCGTGGTTCTCTGGCATCCCCTCCCAGCACGTTTCGGTTTGCTTTCTGCGGCTCCCAGGGTGTTTTTCTTCTGTTCCTTTCTTCCCTAAGCGCAACACATGTCCTCTACTGGCCTTGCTTCACTGCAGTGTGCTATCGGCCGGTTGGCTCCCCGGAAGCCGCGGCTTCCTCCTTCTTCTGCTTTGCTGGATGGTTTTGCTGCTTCCCTGTTCCCTCGTTTGCTCCGTTGTTTCACAGCCTGCCTTATCTTGCTGTCCACGTGGCCCTTGGCCCCTCTGTGGTTTGTTCTCCGGGTGCGTCTGGCCGGCCCGTGCTGCGGTTGTGGTTTCCCGCATTCCCCCTCTTGATTGCTGGCCCCTAGGCCTTGGCTTTAAAAAAAAAAATGTTTTTCTTTTTCTTTTTCGCTCGGTAGCTCCTCCACAAATCCTGGCCAGCCCCCTTTGTGTCGCGTGCTGTTCTTGCCTCGTGTGCTGGCGTCCCCTCTGCTCCCTGGTTTCAGTTTGTTGTGGCCTTCCTGTTGGCCTTCCCTTTCTCAGTGCTCCCTGCCTGCCGTTTCCGGAGCCTTGGCTTGCAATTTCTGTGTTTCGCTCCCTCCCTGTTTTGCCGGTTGGTCTCTTCCGTTGTCGGCTGCTGCCCCTGTGGCTCTGGGGGTATATAGTGGGAGGTGTGTTTCTCTTCCCCTGTTCTGCCTAGTGTGCTCACGGTTGCTGAGCCTCCCTGTTGTGCCGGTGTTTGCTTTCCCACCGGCCCGTAGCTGCCCAGTTTAATCGTTTTCTCCCCTCTGTTGCTCTGGGTACTAGGCAGTCTTTGCTCTGAGCTGCAAACCTGGTGTTTCCAGCAACTCAGCCTGGTTTTTTTTTTTTTCCCTCAGCAGCCATTTCCATGCTGTAGGGCCCTGAGCAGTCTTTAAACCTCCTTATTGTGCCCCTTTTCTCCCTGTTCCCTGTATTAATTCCAGTTCCCCCGGACCATGCCTACCCCCCTTTTACAGTGTCCCTCTGGCAAGTTTTAGGCCAGTCTGTGCAGTTTAGCCACTGGTGTTTAACTGCCCCCTTTAATATTTCTGGACTAGCAGGAGGAACAGGGAGAATTCTCTGAGCAGTAACGTTGCTTTGCAAGCATGCTTTTTCAGTATAGTAGTGAGCCAAAAAAGGTGTTTTTTTTTATGTTTTTTTTTTATCGTATCAAGGGCATGATGGAATTATAGCAACTAATGTTTTATTTTATAGGTATTGCATCGAATACACTGCCTTGCCCCTTAATAGCAATAACTAAATGGCTGAAATGAGGAATAACCTATCACTGGACAATCAGTCCACTCAAAACCCCCCGGAGGCACAGGGCAATGGTCAAGACCCTATGGTACCGGGAAGCCAGCCACAAGTGGTGGCACAGGCTATACCAGTGCAAGGAGACACGACCAAGCCTTCCGCGAGGCCTACAACGCCTAAAAGACATTGGCGGAGCTGATTGGCTGTCAACCATGTCCCGTTAGAACCGGAAATACTGGTAGCCCAGCAAACGGGCAACAGAAGCCAGTTTCAGAACCCATTAACATGCCAGATCAGAAGCCACAAGAACCATTGGAGGATGTGGGACTGCAGTCTGAGCAGAGCCAGCCATCTGCCCGTTTGTTAGAATCCATGGCACAGAAAAAGTCAGTTGCAAAAAAGGGGCAGGGCAGGCAGAACAAGCGAAAGTCTTCACCAATGGCAGAGACGGGAAAAAGACGGGTGGGAAAGAAACAGAACAAAGAAGAGGGGAACGCTCACAAGGCACGACCAGAAGAAGGGAATGACAACGTGGACCAAGTAACGGTGGCACAGCCACAGAGGGGTGAGTATGAAGGCGATCAGACCAGCGATGTATCAATAGTGTGGTCTGAATCAGATAGTGAGGGAACGCAGAATAGCGACGGCACAAAAGGGCTGTCGGTTGAACCTGCAGAGGAGGCAAGGCATAAAAAAGAAAGGAACCTGGAGGGTATATTAAAAGCCAAAAAATTAAGGGAGCGAAAACTGAGGAGGGCAGGGCACAAGGTGGACGGGAGGAAGATGCCCAAAAACTGTCAATAAGGAACCCTTAGAAAGAAAAGAAGGAAAAGGTAAGCAACCGGTCAACGCATGGGGGACCCCAGGGTGCAATCCCGGCTAGTGGGAGCAGGGCAACACTGGCAACAGAATCCTTTATGTGGCCTTTTTCGTATGGGTCACCGAAATGTACCATTTACTTGGCCTGCACTGACCCTGGGGCCCTTACCACAGGGGTGTCGCAACAAACCCGCAGGTTGGAATGTCACCCACCATTGGGGGCCCTGATATACCCAACTAATGAACTTGGTCAAGGAACTTCACTGGCGCGGGTTGGGGCTGCTGGGACAAGAGAAGGGGTACTCGGGGACACACCATTTGGGCTGCATTGCAGTAGCACTTACCGATGTAGGTCAGGTAAGTCAAAAAGAAGGTGTACAACGGAACACCAGTGTGCTAGATCCTCGCTCGAGTCAACCTCAATCCAATTTCTCACAAAATCATAGGGGGAGGGGAGAATGTGCAAAGAGCAGCGGTTCATGTATGGACAGGTGCTGGGCTTCCTGCATTGCATCCCCTCCCAACTAATGATGAGGATAGGGCATCAGGCTCACAGGGGCATGAGAGGGTAGCCACGGGGGTGGATAACACCAGAATACTACAATAGTGACCAGACCCCAAGAGCGCTGGGCTTATGCTGGGGTAGAAGACCCATTAGGGATCATTTATCTGACACGGTTCGAGAGAAAATATGGAAAGGGAATTTATAGACATGTTCTCCTTACTGCATAGGGAATCCCTGAGGTGAGCGACGGAAAGGGTATAAACAGGAGAGCCACGATGACCAAAGGTACCATTCACATTCGAGAATTGGGCAGCTGCTTTTGACATATTCATGTCGGTTTATGGGATGAAGCACCCTGATAAACTAATTGCACTGTTAAAATACAGGGACACCATAAAATTCGCACACCTCTCTTTTGATGGATATGCATGGTTGAAATATGATGAGCAATTTCCGCTAAAGCTTTCCAGGCAACCCAATCTCAAATGGGAAAACACGCACATAGACTTGTGGGTTCGCTATATGACGCGTGGCCGTCCAATGTAGTGACATACACACGGATAGTGGCCATGTATTGCACAGCAATTGAGTGGAGAACGAGGAAAGAGCAGAAAAAAGGGCAGGAGGAAGGCCTGTTATGATTACAATAGAGGAAAATGTTTTCGCCCTTTTGTGGGCACGGGCACATCTGCAAGTCCCATGGAGGGGAACACAGGTTCCCGATCGTACGGCAACCCCCAGAGCATCAAGTAATGGGGAGCAAGTAGCGAAAAGAAAAGGGTCTGGGAAGTTAGGCTAACTCACCGGTACGACTACATTTGATGACCCCTGGCTCGACCGCTACCCCAATAAATCGGCTGCACGATATATACGCCGATGGTTTCAGGTATGGGTTTAGGATACCTACAAGGGCCCCAGGATAGAAACCACAGCGCAACCTGAGGTCGGCAATCTTGCTTCCCAAAATCCTTGGTGATAAAATTGCTAAGGAGGTTGAAGCAGGCAGGGTGGCAGGACCATTTGACCATCCCCAGTGCAAAACCTCAGGGTATCCCCACTGGGCCTGGTTCCCAAAAGGAACCGGGAGTACAGGCTCATACATCACCTGTCTTACCCAAAAGGAAAATCAGTTAACGACTTCATTAACCCGGAGGATTGCAGTACAATATACAACGTGATGCGGTCTGCGCACATACAACAGTTGGGACAAGGTGCAATGATGGCAAAAGTGACATCAACCGCCTGCCTGTTACCTGTACATCCGAGTGATCAGGATTTACTAGGGTTTCAAAGTGGAGGTCGTTGGTATGTGGACAAAGCTATGCCCATGGGATGTTCAGTTAGCTGCTCAGCCTTTGAAACATTTTCAACCTTTTTAGAGTGGGCCACCAAAGAATGCACAGGAAACAGACATGTAGTCCACTATCTGGATGATTTCTATTTATGGGGCCAAGAGGGGAACCATATGTGGGAAATGCTACAGGCTTCACCTCACTGATGGGCTATTATGGTGTCCTCTCACTGGGAAAAACAGAGGGTCCAGTGACGCCTCTCATACCTGGGCATAGAAATAGACTCCGAGGCCATGGTTTCCGCCACCTCAAGACAAGGTGACACGGTGTGTACAACATATTGATGAAATGGGGAAAGCAAAGAAAGTGACCCTACAACAGCTGCAATCTGTGATAGGCCACTTGAATTTTGCATGCCGTAGCGATCCGCCCAGGCAGGCCATTTCTGAGGCGGATGGCATCTGCCACGGTGGTGCTTTAAACCATATCACCACATCAGACTGACACGGGTATAAAAAGCAGACCTACAGGTCTGGGAACTTTTCCTGAAAGATTTCAATGGTATCACCATCTGGCAAACACCAGTGGACCAATATTTTGACCTACACTTGGTAACCGATGCTTCTGGGGGCATTGGTTTTGGGGCATTCTGGCAGGGAGCATGGTTTATGGATATTGGCCACAGGAGGTGTCAATGGACTCACAAAGAATATCACACTGTTGGAATTGTTTCCCATCATGGTAGCCGTAAGGGTATGGGGCAAAATGGCAAAATAAAAAGTGCTGTTCTACACAGATAACAGGGCGGTAGTGGACATATTGAATTGCAGACATCTCACTCCGAGGATGTGATGAAGGTTCTATGGTCTTTGTGTTATGCTGCTTACGTTATAACATCTCTTTTAAGGCACGACATCTGCCAGGGAAGAAAATGTTATCGCTGATGCCCTGTCTCGATTTCAGCCTCAACACTTCAGGCAGTTAGCTCCATGAGCGGACCAGTTCCCGACAGAAATACCGGAAGCGGTCTGGAGACTAGGGAACCAAGATTGCAGCAACTGGTACAGCTCGCTGTGGCCCCCGACCTGGAGGAAGTATGTAGGTAGCTATGAAGCTTTCCAGCAATTTTGTAGTCACGAGGTAGCGTGGAACCACACAGGGCTCAGAGGCAGGTTCAGAGCTACATCCTACACCTAGAAGGCCTGGGAAAATCTCCGCAGCTATACGCCCAGCTAGCAGGCATTGCATTTCTTCACAATACTGAAGGTTTCCCGACCCAACCAATAATTTCATTGCAAAGAAAATGGTGCAGGGCATGGCTAGACTTGGGGGGAAGGATTGGGAAGCCCATTGGGCTACCAGAATTGTCCGACCTTCTGACAGCACTGGGGGTCACGTGCAGTTCTGGCTATGAAACCAAGCTGTTCAGGGCCCTATACACATGTGCATTTTTGGGGCCTTCCGGGTGTCTGAGTTGGTACCTCAGTCCAACTCTCCGAGCCAGAACAACAATCTCCAATGGAGCGATTTTGTCATCTGGCAAGACAGACTGTGTCTTCAACTCCGGAAATCAAAAACTAACCAGTGTGGCCCCCCGGCCAAGATTACACTGTTTAAAGCCCCTCCCGGTAATATCTGCCCATGGAGGGCAATGAGTGATTATCTGGCAGGTCGTCCTATGGGAACAGGTCATTTGTTTGTGCACGGGGATGGGAAAGCGGTTACAAGACGGCAGTTCGCTGCAGTCTTACGGAAGGGCTTATGGATGGCGGGGAAAAACCCGACTGCTGATAACACCCATTCATTCCGAATTGGGGCAGCCACGAAGCTGCCAGGTGTGGTTTAAGTGAGGAACAGATAAAGGGTTGGCAGATGGGCCTCAAAGGCGTCAAAGGGTTACATAAGGCCCCAGCAAAACAGCAACAAATAACAGTGGGGAACCCAGCACAAGTTATGATTGTTAGGTCAAGCTCATGAACACTCACATGTTTATACTTTTGTTTTACAGGCATGTTGGCGACAACCCCCAAATATGGATCTGGGTCATTCGACGTGAGGGAGGCGATGCGAGAGAGCGAAGGCACGCCATTATACAACTCCAGCTACTTATTCCAAGAAATAGAGCAGTGATAAAATGGGCAGGAAAAGGGGGGATGAGGTGGGGGGCTTTGTGTAATACAATCATGGCACTGGGTCTAACTAGCCGACCACCGCTTGTGCTGGTGATCCACCTGGGAGGGAATGACTTGGTCACCCTAGGGGCAAAGAGATTGATTGGGGACATGAAGAGGGACTTGTCCCACTTGAAACAGTTGTTGCCTCACACTATCCTGGCATGGTCCCGAATGTTGCCTCGTCGGCACTGGCGTGGGGAACGGAAGGCAGGGGCTATGGACAAAGCGCGGAGGTCCGTGAATAGGGAGGTGTCCCATTTTGCGGCCTCAATGGGCGTGGAAGTAATCCGACACTTTACGATTACAAAAGCTGATGTGGAATATTATAGCCGTGATGGGGTTCATTTGTCGGGGATGGGAAATGATATATTGAACAATACATTTAATGATTTTTGCGAAACTGTGTTGTTCGGGAAAAGTAAGATCCCTTGGGCATTAGTGGGAGATACTGGTTGCCCAGTATGAAGTGGCAGTAAATTCATGGCTGATCCGTGTAAGATGCTCCCGACATAAGAGCTGCGATTGGGTGTCACATCGGAGAGGCACGACCCTAAGACGGGTATGCCTCTGGGGATCGGGAGAGGAAGACATCCAGGCTGGAGGGCGTGCACGGAAACGCTGGGATCCAAGCCTCCAGGAGGAGGAGTGCGCCTCGGCGGGCATGCTCCTCGCCAAGGGGGGCAAGGAGCCCCAAAATTCTGGGGTGGGGGGAACTGTCTTGCGGAAAGGCATGGCCCTCAACGGGTCTGTCGGACTAAAGGGCCAAAAAGTTCCCCTCAGACAAGCGGATGAAGGAGCAGGGGGTTTCAGCAGGACATGAATTATGGCTGCCCAAGGGGTCTTACAGGTTGGGACATGTAATGTACATATGTTACAATTTTCTGTATAGCTTGGTGTGTGTATGTATAGATATAATGTATGTAAAGTGCATATCTGTAAAAAGGGTGATGTACTGATTAGGCTCATAGGAGCCAAGCGTCCCATGTAATGTATGCAATTTTGTTGAAGTAAAAAGAGCTGCGGCCCCTTTTTATCCAAAAACAGTGTGGTGTCTTGATTGATTTGGGTGCCGCATTGGGCAATAGCCCACCGGCCTCTCACCGGGGGGGCCATTTGCCCGCGGCACCCAAGAGGGTGTGGGTTAAGAGGGCCACCCATTGGAGGAGGCGGCCCCCGAGTAGGTGGCACATTATGAGCAGCCCCGCTGGGGCTGATTACAACCTCCCCAGAGGGAGGGTTCATGCTTGGATAAAAGGAGCTGTCCCAGGATCTCGCCTCCTGGAACAGCTCCGCTACCAAAGTTTTTCCCTCCCGCCCACCACAAAACTTCGGGCCGTAGCAAGAGGTCTGTCTGCTTTTAAAGCTAATAGAGGCATTAAGGCAGTAAATTCATGGCTGATCGGGTAAGATGCTCCGACATAAGAGCTGCGATTGGGTGTCTACATCGGAGGAGCCACGACCCTAGGGACGGGTATGCCTCTGGGGATCGGGAGAGGAAGACACCCAGGCTGGAGGAGCGGCACGGAAACGCTGGGATCCAAGCTCCAGGAGGAGGAGTGTGGCCCTCGATCGGCATGTCTCTCGTCAAGGGGCAAGGAGCCCCAAAATTCTGGGGTGGGGAACTGTCTCATGGAAAGGCATGGCCCCTCAACGGGTCTGTCGGACTAAAGGGCCAAAAGTTCCCCTCAGACAAGCGGATGAAGGAGCATTGGGTTTCAGCAGGACATGAATTATGGCTGCCCAAGGGTCTTACAGGTTGGGACATGTAATGTACATATGTTACAATTTTCTGTATAGCTTGGTGTGTGTATGTATAGATATAATGTATGTAAAGTGCATATCTGTAAAAAAAGGTGATGTACTGATTAGGCTCATAGGAGCCAAGCGTCCCATGTAATGTATGCAATTTTGTTGAAGTAAAAAGAGCTGCGGCCCCTTTTTATCCAAAAACAGTGTGGTGTCTTGATTGATTTGGGTGCCGCATTGGGCAAAAGCCTCTGAAAATATATAATGGACTCCATTAGTAGGAGACCAGGAAAACTCTTTTGAAACCTGTGGTTCATACAGCACAGCATGTTAATAGGTAGAAACATAGAAACATAGACTTTGACAGCAGATAAGGACCGCTTGGCCCACCTAGTCTGCCCATTTCCCTACCTAGAGGATAAGCTGCAGATCCTATTTAACCAACAGCCTATTTCTTCCTACCCCCCACAAAAATTGCCTTATGTCTGTCCCATGCATTCTTGAATTCTCCCACAGTTTTAGACCCCACAACCTCCTCAGGAAGGCTGTTCCATGCGTCCACCACCCTCTCTGTGAAAAATACTTCCTCACATTGCCCCTGAGCTGTCCCTCTATCTTCAGATTGTGTCCCTTGTTCTTGCACATCTCTTTTTCTGAAAGATGCTACCCTCTTGGACTTTGTTGATTCCACTGAGGTACTTAAACGTTTCTATCATGTCCCCCCTCTCCCTCCTTTCCTCAAGGGTATACATATTAAGCTCCTTTAGTCTCTCCTTGTATGGCTTCTCTTGCAGACCCTGCACCATTTTAGTTGCCCTCCTCTGAACTGCCTCCATCCTGTCTATGTCCTTGCGGAGATGGGATCTCCAGAACTGGACGCAGTACTCCAGATGGGGTCTCACCAACTGTCTGTACAGGGGGATAATAACTTCCTGTTTTCTGCTGGTGATAACTCTCCCTATACATCCCAGTATCCCCCCAGCCCTCCCTACCACCTTCTCACATTGCTTGCCAACCTTAAGGTCATCTGTTATGATTACCCCCAGGTCCCTTTCCATTTTTGTCGTTGTTACTACCTCCCCCATTGTGTAATTTTCTCCTGGGTTTTTGTTTCCCAGGTGCATTACTTTGCACTTCTTTGCATTGAATCCAAGCTGCCATACTTCTGACCATTCCTCCAACCTTGCCAAGTCCCTTCTCATCCTTTCCACGCCTCCTTGTGTATCAACCCTGTTGCAGATCTTTGTGTCATCTGCAAAGAGGCATACTTTTCCTTCCAGTCCCTCTGCAATGTCACTTATAAAGACATTAAAAAGGACAGGACCCAGTACTGAACCCTGCGGTACCCCACTAGTAACCCCCCTTTCTTCAGAGTGGACTCCATTTACAATTACCTTCTGTGTCCTGTTGTTCAGCCAATGCTTTATTGAGGCTACCACCCTGGGACCCACTCCCAGGCTGGTTAATTTGACTACTAATCTTTTGTGTGGGACTGTGTCAAATGCCTTGCTAAAGCCTAGGTAGGCCATGTCCACAGCCCCTCCCGGTCTACTACTTTGGTCACCCAGTCAAAGAAATCAATTAGATTCGTCTGACATGACCTTCCCGCTGTGAACCCATGCTGCCTCGGGTCCTGTGCCCCACTGGCATCTAGGTACTCAACAATTCTTTACTTCAGAAGTGATTCCATCACTTTCCCTACCACAGAAGTCAAACTGACAGGTCTGTAGTTTCCTGCCTCTGTCTTGGTCCCACTTTTGTGAAGGGGAATCACATCTGCCTTCTTCCAGTCCTCGGGTACCACACCATCCTCCCATGATTTGTTAAAAAAGGGTAGTCAGTGATGTCACTAGTTCTCTGCTTAATTCTTTTAGAATTATGAGGTGAATTCCATCTGGCCCCATTGCTTTGTCCAACTTCAGTTTTAGGAGTTCTTTCAGAACCCTTTCTTCTGTGAAAGAACTGGGATCAACCCCCCTCTCCAGAGTTCTTCTGTTAATTGGATTTGGCACCTCCCCCCACTTCCTCTTTTGTGAATACTGAACATGTATATATATATGTGAATACTGAACATTTTGTTGAGAGGTGAGCTGGGACTTTAAATTAAAACTACTACTATTGCCACGTATTTCAGGTAGGAGCAGCTGGTGTCTACCTTGCTCACCGGATTTGTGAGTGCACACTCCTGGGGATAAAGGAGAGGATTTTGTCCTCCCCTGTGGGATTTACTCTGAACAATTATCAGCTGGACAGGGTATGGAACACTAAAAGTTATAATGGCTGAAATAAAATAGAGTAAAATGGATGATTTTTTGTCCCTGATGTACTGTAGGCTCCCTTGAATTTTGTTGAGAGATGAGCTGGGACTTTAAATTAAAACTACTACTATTGCCAAGTATTTCTGTCAAGAGGAGATGCTGCTGTTGTGCGACAAATAGTTTTATGAGGTATGATATAGTCTATACGGACTTCAGAACTTATTAACTTGGAGCTCTACTTTGAAACCTTTCTGAGTGACTCCTAGATTAATTGAACGTTCTAAAAATGACTTGGGTGCTGGCTGCGCACTTGAGTGGGCTTGGTGGATTTCCGGGCTTTTCTCTGCTGGTAAATTTTATATGTTCAAATACTTGTACAGTATTTCGTACAAGTTTATTCTTAAATTATATTTGAAACATTTAGAAATGTCTAGAAATTGTTTAAATGATTAAGTGTTTAGGACCATCTGTACAGTATGTTTTCGGTTACTCAGTACAAAGTAAGATTTTGAAACAGCCAAATCGGAGACTGGAATATTATCTGGAAACTTTTATTGTAAGAAAGAGGGTGCTGTCCATCTTAATTGAAATCCTAAACTGATGGAATTGATAGATAAAAGCGACAAACTGTTTGGTAAATGGTAATTGAACACTGGTTCCTGGTCTTAACATTCATGGAACTGCTAAAACAATAATGAGTATGATAGAACTCAGGTGGGTCAGTATAATTGTCTCATGTTAATATGACCAGGGACATGATCATGAGACTATCAGTATTGGTATGGCAATTGAATAACAAATTTTAGTCTCCAATCATGTTTTGGGCATAATGAGACCTAATTGGCCTTGTAGCCTAAGAGAAAGGCTTTCCCTCCAGAAAGGGAGCTAATATAAAGGTCTAAAAATGCTAACAGGTGAGGAATTGGAGAGATATTTTTGTTGCTTTTGGCTATCCCTGTAGGCTGAGGGTCTGGATTGACAGAGTTCCTGAGTGGTGCTATGGATGGGTTATGATGTCTGGAATCCCTTTGAGTGTAATCAGAAAATTATTTGTTATCTAGTAATGATGTTTTAACTGGAGTGCCAGTTGGATATTGTTATTTCCTTGTTCAGTTTTTCTGCTTTTGGATGCTGTTCTATGAGGTGGGATGTAAATTTAAAGGATGGACTACACATTTGTTATTGGATTTTAATCTGTTTCAGATTTAGGGGAAAAGATTTATTAAGTATCAATCTTTATGTAACCCTACTTTTAACTGTAATAACCATTTGATGAGATGGACAGTTTCAGTTTTATACATATCAAATTTTATATGACGATTACTGTATTTTATGATCTGTTGGATGATTGCAAAATGTATTGTTGATTTTTCATAATGACTTTGTGTTGAACGAATAAACTAATTGAATTGAAAAAATCTCCTATACGTATGCCGACGGTGGCTGACTTTGTGGCCACTGACTTGCCCTCTTGCAATACTGTCACTGGGGAAACGAACACTGATCTGGTTTGGGATGATCCACTAGCCATTCCTGATGGCCTGCATCTCACTCAGCACCCTGCCCTGACTCTCCCTCTTGCTGCTGCCCCATGTCCTAATGCTGGTCCTGGCCCTGCCCGTACTGCAGCGCCTTAGAATCTAATGCCTGACAGGCAGAAAAAAACCTTTTCTTTGTTGTTTCAGCTTGCTGTATTAACTGCTAAACGTCATAATGCTGTCTGTCTTTCTTATGTTGGTGGTATGCAAGACCCCCCTGATCGTGTTTTTGTGGCCAGGACCTTGTTGAAGGACTCCATGAAGTTCTTTGCCCATGAACTATATGCACTTATTCATATCTCTGGAGAGACTACTTTTGACATTAGCTTCAAGACACTTCGGGGTCTGGACAGGTTTTGGGCGAAATATCACTCTTTGAAGAAAACAGCTTTATTGACGCCTTTTCTGGCTATTCCACAGATTAAGCTTGCATATAAAACTATATCGATTTTATTTCGGAATGAAGGGGTGGATGTGTCTGATGTGCTTTATTGGTTGAAAATGCGCTGCACTGTTATTGGGGAATCTGAAGCCATCTTAGACTCTGAAAACATATGGACTGGTGGGTGGAGGGTCAAGGTATTGTTTAAGTCTGATGAATCTGGACTTCTCCACCTGCTAGATTCTTTCTTTTTGGGTCATGACAGGGGAGTGTTGTTTTATTCAGGGCAGCCTAAGGCCTGCTACAGGTGTGGAGATCCCTCTCACCTGAGTAGTACCTGTGATAAGGTTAAATGCAATTCCTGTGGAGAGTTGGGCCATGTCAGCTCAGCCTGCCTTAATGAGAGTAAATGTAACTTATATGAGGAGCCTGGGCACACTTTCCAAAACTGTGCCTGTGCGTCCCACAATCAGGAGCACCATGATGATGGTGCGGATCAGCATTTTATTATCTCTCAGGCTTAGAAAGCGAAACTCCGGAGTAGACTTCATCCAGCGCAGCCAGATTTAGGCCCTCCCAGGCCCTCCATGTCAGCTGCGCCCTTGCTAGAGTCCTGTGTTGAACAGAGCCCGGGATCCTGTACTTCAACTGTCCCTTCTCTAGTGACAGAAGCTGTTGCCCCTGAACCCCTGGGATTAGCCACAATTGATACTGGAATGCCCCCTCGAGCCCCTTCCTGTGAGCTGTAGACGCTCCATGAGGTCAAAGCAAAAAGCTGCCCCACCACCTACTAAAGCCCTTAGACCCTCTCCTAGTCCTGTATCTAATCCCTATGATGTATTGCAAGATACTTCTGCAGACTCTGGAGAGGAGTCTGATTCCTCCTCCATCCCTTCCTCCCACGGGGATGGGACCACCAACACTGAGGTGGGGTCTAAGGGTAGGGGTGCTCAGAAGAGGAAAGCCCAGATGAAGGGAAAAGGAATGGCTGGTACAGGCAGAAAGAAATAGTGTTTTTTGTCTCAGGTCCATTTTTAGTCATCCTGCCCCTTTTTCCTGATGACAGCTAATTTCACACCCTTTGCTTGTCACACGCTGAATGTGAACAGCATTAAATGTATAGACAAGAGGAACACAGTTTTTGCTTTTCTTGCTTCTTTACAACTGGGCTTGATTTTTCTACAGGATGTCTGATTTCACACTTTTAATGAACTACAACAAGCTCAACAGCACTGGTTATGCGGCTCCTCCTTTTGGTCCATAGGCCAAGATGCCTGCCCTGGAGTTGGCATCTTAATTCATTCTCTCAGTTTTACACTGCTTAAACTCTATGACCTGGCGCCTGGCCGAGTCCTTATCCTTGATGCAGTTATACATCACATTCCTTTCTGCTTAAGCAATATTTATGCCCCCCAAACTAAATCGAGTCGTATTGTCACACTTTCTCATATTCAGCCATATTTACACACCTCCAAACAGATTCTGTTTGAAGGGGATTTCAACTGTGGTCTGAGTCTGAAGAATAAAAGTTTCTTTGCTGCCAATAAAAAGCTTTTTTGTGACTCCCGCTTTCTATACACCGTTATACGTACCGCTCAACTGCGAGATACATACTTGGACTTACAAAACAACCCCCACCCCACCTTTCACAAAGGCGTCTTGCCCACTAGAATTGACTTTATCTTTTCATCTCCTACACTGCCTATTTTGGCTGCTACTGTTTTCCTGGTTGAATTTCTGACCATGGGAGAGTGTCCATCTCTATCGGTAGTACCCCCTCCTGATGCCAGAGTCCAGGACTTTAGAAATTTAACATGTCTTTGCTGACAGATCCAGCTTTGTTGTCTGCTTTACACCAGTTTTTTTACTGCTAGGAAATCTGTGCTGATTTTATATGACGACCCCATTACTTGGTGGATGGACACGAAGACTGATTTAATTCTCCTTTTAAAGTGCTATAGTAAGCAGAAATGTAATGCTGCTTACTTGACCTATCTACAACACAGGTGGCACTTTCACAGTTTATTGACTATCGCTCACACTACTGGTCAAGACCTCACTTCCCAGATTCAGTTAATCTGCAAAGACATGATGATTTTTTCTAATCTGCAAGCTACCCATATGTATGCCCAACACAAATTTAGCACTCAGGGCTCTTCACAGGAAGTTGATCCTTTTGCTCAGCAGGCCCATAGGTTAGGGAATAACACCATGTCCAGTCCTCGGGACTCCTCTGGCTTCTTACACACCTCTTGTGCCACACTTTCACACATAGTAACTGACTTCTCCAGAGCTCTTTTTGCTGACATACCCTCAGACCTCAGGGGGATACGGGAGTTTTTAGGGACCATCCCTGTCCCAACGATTCCATCTCAGATAGTCCAGCAAGTGGACCAATTGATTACACAGGAGGAGGCTGAGTTTGGATTTCAGCATTTAAGAAGCAATGTTTCCCCTGGGCCGGATGGTTTGCCTTTTGAATTATATAAACTTATTGGTGAACATCTGAGCTCTGAACTTACTGTTGTGTTTAATGCCATGATTCACATTCATGCTATTCCTTTAAGTTTTAACAAAGGAACTCTAATATTTCTGTATAAGAAAGGGGATAGGACTGATTTGAATAACTGGAGACCTATCTGCATGTTGAATGCAGATTGCAAACTGCTCACTAAAATTCTGACCTACAGACTGCTTCTGATAGCTGGAACGGTCATTTCCCCCAAACAAGATTGTGCCATCCCTACCCGTAGTATCTTGGATCATGTGATCCTTTTATGGGAAGTCTTTTCTCATGGTCTCAAGGGTTCATGTAGTGGGTATGTGGTTTCCCTTGATCAGAGAAAAGCATTTTATTCCATCTGTCATACCTCCTTATGGAAAACATTCCGTCACTATAATGTTCCACCTCTATTGGTAGGGTGGATTCTGTCCCTATATGCTGCAGCCACTGTGACACCGGTGGTGAATGGCCCCATGGTATTTATTAATAGGAGAGTCCGGCAAGGATGTCTTATGAGCCCTGTACTGTACACTTTTTTTATTGATCCCTTAATGCGGTCCATTAATTGCCTTCCCTTCCCTCTATTACCCCAATACTGGGGCCATCTGCTCAGGCTCCTTTGGTTAGCTTGCATGCTGATGACCTTTGTTTACTGGTTGCCAACAATCAGTCTGTTCATCAGGTTCTCCACCTCTGTTCATTCTTTGTTAAGGTGTCTGGTGCTTCCTTGAATTTGGATAAATGTTGTGGGAAGGCTCTGGGTATTGACCCCGGTCCACAATCCAGTCTGGGGCCGATTAATCTCACCACAGGCCCTTTGCCTATCCTAGGGATTAAGCTCGGATCTGCTGAGATGGCTACCTTGAACTGGGAAGAGAAGTTTGCTGTAGGGAAACATAAAGTAATGCAATGGAATAAAAGTAAAATCGGGAAGAAAAAAACAGTTTTTTTGGTTAAGACTTTTCTTATTCCGGTCTTTTTGTCTCTTAGTTATGTGTTTCCCATTCCAAAGAAATTGAAAACCTCCATTTTGAGTGTATTTTTCCAGGCCATTTGGGGCACCCGTCTCAACCCTATCAAAAGAAATGTGTCATATTTGCCTATTAGGGAGGGAGGCCTGGATATGGTTGACCCCATTTTACTTTTTAATAGTAATTTTTTTTATGGCTAATTTGAAGCCTTTATTCATTAATCTGGGAAAGGGTTGGGAGCCCTGGTTATTTGGGAATTGTGAGACCTGGTTCCGTCAATGGGAACAAAATGCGTTAAAGACCTTGAAAAGGTGCGGTCTTCTTACAATATCTCAGGGAGACGTTTCTTAGATTGAAACAATGGAAAGTTACACCCAACAACTTTTGTCTTCTGCTATTCATAGGGTGGTATATAAATCCCTGATGTCCTCTTTATGTGGCACTCCTGATGCTTTCTCGGGATGCCCTGACCAGTTCTGTTCCTCCTTGTGCATTTTTTTAAATAATTCCAGAATACCTATCCAGATGTGGGATTTCCATTGGCTTTCTTGCCATGAGAGGATTAATGTTAAAGACAACCATAAACACAAAGAGAAGCAGGACAGGGTTTGTAGCAGACTGCTTTGTGTCAATTTAATTGAGACCATAGAGCATCTATTTTTTCAGTGTTCCGTTATTAAATCTTTTTGGGCCTACCTGGCTTACTTATGGGACATGCCTTTGCTTGCAAAACTGAATTATGACCACCTCATGTATGGATTTGTTCCTCCTAGCTGGCGGATTTGGAACAAGGGTACTCTCCACCTTTTATTTACTATAATCAAGTGGAATATTTGGTTAGCTAGGTGTGCCTTTACTTTACAACAAAAGGAGAGTTCTCATTTGGAGCTTAGTAGTAAGATACTGAAAGATATCAAGACTGTCTATGCTGCTGAACGTCTTACCTTGTCAGGTAATGAAATAGCTGAGTTATGGAAGGAGTTGCCTTGGATTACTGAACTACTGGCAGTAACATGATGACCTTTTTGGGGGTAGACTGTATGTTTCTTACCTTTTCTGGGAACAGGAGTACTGTTCTTGGATGACAGTTATTTTTTTTTTTCCCTATTGAAACTGCATTCCTTTCATGACCTTTTTGTTATTACTGTTGGGGACAGCTGATTCCCTTTGTATTTTTTTCCTTTGGTTAGCTTGCATCTGTTTTTTTTGGTTTCATGTTTATGATTCTGAGTTTTCCATTTTTTTCCTTCATTGATAGTTTATGTTCCGATTTTCTGTTCAATAAAATTTACCCCTACTCTTTTTCGATAAGTGCCATGGGATCTTTAGCATCCACCTGAATTACCACCAATCCAGGCAGATGGGACCTCGGTTTAATGTCTCATCTGAAAGACGGCACCTCAGAAGTGCAGGACCCCCTCATGCTACACTGCAGTGTCAGTATTGGGATATTAACCCAAGTGCCAGATATGGGAACTGAACCCACAGCCCTCTGATCTCCCAGCCTCAGAGGCGAGTGTGCTACTTACTGAGCCACTGACACTGCTTGGCTAATACATTGGCTGAAGTAAATACAGGTATGTTTGTGGCATGCTTGTCCATGAGATGCACTATGGCGGCTTATGGTTGGTAGCTTTACAGGTAATCCGATGCCTAAGTCTTTGAGAGAAACTTGTAGGTGGATATGTTGAAGAGTCTGAAGGCTAAATTGGAAGTGAAGTCGATTAGTGTGTAATGATAGAAGATCTTAGTGCTATGACTGATTAAGACTGGTTGGGAGGCAAGACTTGGTTAGTGAACTTGCTTTAACAGTTGCGGATATCTGGAGGGAAATAGGAAGAGACTGTTCTCAGTGATAGTCTTTACTGGAGAGACTAATGCAGGGAGCTCGTGAAGGAGAGGCTGGAGGGTCCACTGGAATGGTGATTAACTCGACTGAAGGTACTAGATGAAGAAGTACAGATAATTGTATGAGTAATGGTGTGTCCAGGAGCCATTTGATGGTTTGGAAGGTGTGGCGTTTGTAAGCAGCTAGGCATCGGAGATCCAACAATGAATAATCTGAAAGCAGCTGGGAAGGTCTTAGAACAAACAAAGTTTGTTGAGGAAGGAAAGATCTAATAACATAGTCAGCAAATTTGATGATGGTAAAAATTGCAGACTGAAAGTAGGTATTGTCCGAGATGCCATGATATATCTTGTGAGTCCTGGGATCCAGAGAGGTGATGATGGAGTGTAAATCATAGCATACCAGGAGAAGTTACATCCTTACCGTGGGAGAGGAT
This sequence comes from Neoceratodus forsteri, assembly GCA_016271365.2. Lineage (NCBI taxonomy): Eukaryota > Metazoa > Chordata > Ceratodontiformes > Ceratodontidae > Neoceratodus > Neoceratodus forsteri. The sequence goes on from CM028129.1 coordinate 544,546,870, forward strand.
AGCCTGTGAGGTATGGTAGATGGAAAGTCCAGGAAGACTGAATGGGCAAAATTTGTAGGGAGTATCCAATGGAGAGAGACAGGTATGCGTCTATTGTCCAGACAAATGAGAGTCCGGAATGATTGAGGGGAGCTGATTGGGTAGTACGGAAAACATTATATTAACGTAAGAGTTTCTGAGGCATATTGCCAAGGACTGCATGCTAGAAGTAGATGCCTCAAATGAAATTAACACTGATCCATCTAGTTGATGGGAGCTGTAAGGATGGCCTGAGTAGGAGTATGCAACGAACAAATGAGGCTAGCAGTTGCCTGAGTAGGAATATTGGCCAGGGATATGGTAGGATGCCCAAAAGAGGCACAACACACAGAACAAAGCCCAGACCAGCAAGGTGGAAATGAAAAGCAGCTATCTGAAGATGGATGGAAATTCCGGAGGAAATCCCAGTGGACTAAAGGACAGATCAAGGACGGTGTCGAGGTGAAGGAAGCCAGATGGCATACTGTGCTGGAAAGAACAGGACCGGGTTGGCTCCTTGTCAAAGGGCATCAGAATACAGGAAGGCTGTAGCAGTCACCAAACGATGATCCATGGAGGGCCAAGGAGCGAAGCGAAGCACCAAGAGCATCAGGGTTGAGGTATGTAGGTCCCACATCAGACGAAGACTCTGACCAACTAGCAAAGGGACGGGAGGTGCTGGAGAGAAGAAGGACAAAGTTCCCACATCCAAAGGAGAAATTAAACTTGGACATCAACTGACGGGTGTCCTGCAGCAAGGAACTCCCAGAGGCAGTCAAACTGGATCGAGATAGATACTGGACCAACTGGTGGGACCCAAATCAAGAGGGAAAGTAGGCGAAGGGGGTGAAGTATTTTTTTTTTTAACTTCTGGTATTTTATTCATGTCCATCTCATTATTACATTCAGTTCCAATAGACATCTTTTAAAGACATGTATACATTAATTCCAATCCATTCTTATTCATTCCCTACTCTTTTCTTATCATCTATCATTCTAACTCTTCTATTTTATATAAGCTAATCAGTTCATAGATCCAGCAGTAGAATCCATTTATGGGTTCACATTATATACTTGGGCTTTTAGTCGGTAGTTTCAGTTCTTCATAATGTGGCCCATGAGAATGTCCCAGTCTAATGTTCAAATCTGTTTCAATTCCTCCTCTTGATGTTGTCGCTTCTCTCCTGGGAGTTTTACTTTCTCAATCCACTACTTTTCTTATTAATATGTGAATATTTTTATTTAACCCTTCTGATCACAAAGAAAAAAAAAACTTTTTTCGAAAAAAAAACCTCATCAACTCTTTTACTTCATATCAATGCACTATAATTGATATTACAATCTTATGTTGAAAATGTATTTGTATACATACCGATACTAGTACATATCTATATCTTTATATGTGTGTCTCCAACCCTGTTTCCCCCACAAACTCTCCTATCTCCGTAAGCCGTTATCCTCCAATTAATCGCCTCTCTCTTCTTATTTTGTTTCCTTTCTTTTAACTCTCCTCTGCACTTCATATACCCTCCTCCCCTCTTATGCTCATGTCTCCTTTCCTTCCCCCTTCATCTAAACCCTCTTTCCAGCAGTACCAAGTTCTCCAGATTTCCAGGAATCTATCTTTTCTTAGCTGGATAGTGTATGTTATGTTATCTAGTCTTTCCATTTCCTCCACTTTAGAGATCCATAACTGGAGAGTTGGAAGTTCCTGCTGTAACCATTTGGTTGTGATGCATTTTAGTGCAGCAAGCCACAGTATCTGAAGCAACTCCACATTTCTCCTTTTTTGTGAGGAGAGGGTTGGCATTCCTAGGACTACGTCTTGAAACGTGTGTGGTATTATTACTCCTTCCATTTGGGTCATAACCCCCTGGACTTGAGACCAAAATCTCTGTATTTTTACACATCCTCAGAATATATGGTAATGAGTACTCTGTGTCTCCTCACATACTCGCCAATATGCCGAGGATGCTTGAGGATTAAAGTGTTTGGTAATCATTGGGGTACGAAAGTAGCGGGTTAAAATTTTCCAATTAAATTCTCACCATTTTATGGCTGAGGTTACCTGCCATCCTCTCTGTAAGCGACGCTCCCAGTCTCCCTTCTGTATTGTCCCTTGTAATTCCATCTCCCACCTCTTTCTGATATCTTCTAACCCAGAAGTTTCCTTTTTTTCCATAAGTATCTTATACAAGATGGAAAGGTAAGGCAACTTATCTTTAATTCTTCTGGAGTCCCATCAGAATTGCTCTGGGGGGGTCAGCTCTCTATTGATTTTTTGAAGATTATCTCCAGAATTAATGAAGTGTCGAATCTGAAGATATCTATAAAAATCTTCCTTACGTAAAGCAAAACGTTCCTTCAGCGTGGCATATGCCAAGCATAGGCCTCCCTCTACAAATTGTTTGAAAGTAGTGAGACCCTTTTGCTCCCAGTAGACATATCCCTGATCTAACCTCGGGGGCACAAAGTTGGACGTATGGCTGATCAAAGACAAGGGACCCAAAGTATTCGGGGTATTTGTTTTTTTCCTGAGTTTAAGAAGAACGTATACGAATGTTTTACCCAAGGGTTAGAGATTAGCCGCCAATTATGTGGGTCAATTCGGCAGGTTGGGTAAGTCCATATTTTGCTGTTAGGAACCGATTCATTTTCAATACAGTACCAGCCCGATCCAGCCCGTTGTTTAGCCCATGTGATTAGCTGAGCCCCCTGTGCAGCCAGGTAATAATGATACATGTGTGGTAGGCCTAAGCCTCCTTTCTCCCTTGGGTTCATCAAAGTACCCAGAGCTATCCTTGGTCATGCCCCCCCCCCATAGAAATTTAGATATTTCTTTCGTAATTTGGGTCCAGAACTGGGATGGTATTTGGATAGGGAGTGTCTGAAATAAAAATAATAGCCTGGGTAATACATTCAGTTTAATGATCTGTATTTTACCATACAGGGAGTGAGGCAGGAGTTTCCATCTGGCAAAGTCAGATCTAAGGGTCTGGAGCAACTTTAGGAAATTGTTGCAATATAGTTTAGACGTATCCACAGACACCTGTATTCCTAGGTATTTAAATGTTTTTTTTTTTTCGCCCAGGTGAACAGGAACATTTCTTGTAATTGCTTATTAAGGGTACCACTCACCACCACCCCCTCAGATTTAGTTAAGTTAATTTTATAGCCTGCCAGGGAGCCAAATTTTTCTAATGCATTTAACAGAAGAGGTAAGGAATCCTGTGGCTCTCTTAAGAAGAAAAGAGAATCATCCGCATAAAGCACTGCTTTGTGTTCCACTTCCCCTGCCCAAATGCCCTTAATATGTGGGTTGTCCCGTATCCAGATTACCAACGGCTCCAAAGTTAAGGCAAATAATAGTGGTGATAGGGGGCACCCCTGCCTGGTGCCTCTCATAAAAGGCAGATGGTTTGAAAGCATACCGTTCACCCTGACTCTGGCTTCGGGCTTATAATACAGTGCGGCAATGGTCGAAACAAACTGTTCTCCCAGCCCAAACCTCGACAGGGTGGATGACATAAAGTGCTAATCCACCCTGTCAAAGGCCTTCTCCGCATCCATGCTGATTGCTAACTGTAGGGCCGTTGAACTTCTTTGGGCTGTGAATATATTCAAGAGACGCCGTATATTGTCTTGTAAATATCTTCCTGAGATAAATCCTGTCTGATCTGAATGGATCAGACTGGAGATACAACTTTGCAATCTATCTGCCAAAATGCCTGTAAAAATCTTTAAATCCACTGGTAACAAAGATATGGGCCGATATGCACTACATAACTCTGGGTTTTTGCCTGGTTTTGGAATTACTGAAATCTGGGCCAGATTCCATGATGGTGGCACCGGGTCCCCCTCTATCAGTATCTCATTGCAGGCCGCTAATAGGAGGCCCACCATCTGGGTCCTAAATTCTTTATAAAACTCGGCTCCGAATCCATCTAGCCCTGGTGCCTTACCGTTCTTTAGCTTTTTTATTTTGTTCATGATTTCTTGGGTAGTGATTGGGGTGTTCAGCTCCTTCCTCATCGCATCTGGCAATGTAGGTATTTTAAGGCCATTCAAAAAGGTTTCTACTGCCTCCTTGTGTCCCGGAAAATTATCCGCCCTATATAAGTTTGCATAATATTTTTCAAATCTCTGCACTATTTCCACTGGGGAGGTAGTGGTCTGTTCATTATCTTCCCACTGCAAATGAATCACTGCTCTGCTTGCCCTTTCCTGTCTGAGTTGCCATGCTAAAAGTCTCCCAGCCCTGTTACCTTGTTCATAGTGTTTCTGTCTAGAATACCATAGTTGCCCTTCAATTTGGGTGTCTAATATCTTGTTTAACTCATGTTTGGCTTTATCTAGTTCTTGCTTAACTATAGGGTCTTGGTTCACCTGGTGGGTAGATTCAAGCTGGTGGATTTTTTGTTCCAGCTGTACCCTCTGCTGCATTCTCTCTCTTTTGACTTTAGAAGCATATTTTATTATCTCCCCCCTAAGACTGCATTTTAGGGCATCCCATCTCATTCCCTCCATTGTATCCCCTTTTGGATTTTCTAGCTCAAACTGTTGTATTTTGTTCTTTATTAACTCTTTAAAATCTTCTCTGGTAAGGAGGCTCACATTGAGTCTCCAGCTAGATTGTGTCACTGTTGGGGCCATCAAAACATAAAGGGAGACTGGGGCATGGTCAGAGATCACTATTGATCCTATGCAGCACTGTTCTACTTTATGCACCCAGTTAGTGGATATTAGAAAATAATCTATCCTAGAATAGGCATTATGTCTTGGGGAGTAATAGGTATAGTCTCGCTCTCTAGGGTGCAAGAACCTCCAACACTCTGTCAGCCCTAATTCTTGACCCAATCTATAAACTAGTTTCCCTGTTCTTGTTATCCCTCCTGAGGTTTTCCCAGATCTATCTACTCCCGGATTAATGACTTCATTGAAGTCTCCTCCACTGATTACCATACTTTGTGCATCCATGACTGCTTCTTTAATTACTGTCTCTAGAAATGCCAACCATGGAACTTTGTTTGGTGCATATACATTTACTAGGGTGCAATCTTGACCTCTATAGTTTCCTTGTATCTGGACAAATCTTCCTTCTGGATCTGTTCTAACCTTTAAAATTCTTAGTGGGACATCTCTTTTTATCAAGATTGCAACTCCCCTATGGTGCAGATTGTCGTTATAATTTGAGGCATATACACTTCCTACCCATGTTCTCCTCAATTTCAAATGCTCTTGAGCCATCAGATGTGTTTCCTGGAGGAAGGCTATCGTGGCTCCTCATCTTTTTAAGTCTTGTAATATTTTAGCCCATTTCACCGGGTTGTTAATACCCCTCACATTTAGGGAAACAATCTTTAAGTCAGCCATTTTCATTCTTTTGTGTTAGGAGCGGCTTACTAATATACTTACAGGGATGGGGACACACTTTCAAAGTATAATTTGTATTCAATCTAAGCATTGTTTCTAACATATAACATAGAACCATTAAATCAACAAATTATTGTAATTCAACTCTAAACCAGTAACTTTTAACTCCTTGATCAACCTCCTTGACTTCAAGATGTAGTTGCCCTCTTTGCCACCCTCTGCAAATCCCTGATGTTAGAGGCGTGGTTGGATGACCCCAACACTGTGGGCCTTCCACCTGGCTATGGGCCACTAACAGCCCCTTAACCAGAAGGGCAGGTCTTAAGCACCTTCTCCGTGTGATCCAGGCACTTTGTGAGCTATATATCAAGCCCCAAAATAAGAAGGAACTCCCCTGTCACGGGACAGTCCCCTCCCCAACATAACTAATGTACCTGGTTGACCTTTTAACCCCTTTCTCCCCCTCCTGCCGTGAGTTTAATGATCCAGTTTTGTTTCCCCCTTGATCCCTCTCTCGCTCGAGGCCTCCCTCTTATCCCCCTTCCCTTCCCCTAGTCCCTATTCTAAGTAATAAAGTACCTATCATACACTTCTGAGTCCTCTCAATCTTAAATGCCCCTCGGGCTCTCTTGTTGCTTATTACATTTTCTCTTTGATTATTATCTAAGCCATCTAATTCCTTCAGCTTCTATTCCTGATTCTTATTACTCTCTTTTCGTTTCAGCCCCACAAAAACGTCTCCCCTTCTGTAGACCCTTTCCCCCCTTCTTACCCCCTCCCTATCTCCCTCTACCTTCCAGTTTGGTGCTTTACCATTTTATGATGTCAAATCCGTTGATACCCTATAGCCTTCAGGGTGTTACCCCCAAATCTTATTCTGGTTCCCACAGCTTCGCTGCTGCTGTTGTTCTCGAGCTTTAGGATCTGCTAAAGATCTTGCTGTTCCCCACCTTTTATAAGCAAAGAGAAGGGTGAGAACCCCTCCCCTTTTGTTTCATTTTTTTCCTTCGGATCCATCCCCCCCCTTTATCCGCTTCAGCGGGTGTAACTTTAACTCTCTGCAGCAATTATTTTGCCTTTCCCTTGTGTTCACTCACAACCAAGCATCTGCCCAATGTTCTCTGTCCCTCAGGTCACTAATTCCATGTTCGATATCCTTTGCTCCGAAGCCTCTCCCAGTTCTTCATTCTGATCTCCTTCTTGTGCAGGACCCACGACGTTTAGTTCTCCTTGCGCTGTAAGTGAGTCCCACATAGCGGAAGTCCCTGAGCTGTCATGCAGGTCTTTTCTTTTCATTCCCCCTTGTTGCCAGGCCCTTTCTAGCAAGCGCTCCCTCTGCTGTGCTGCCCCTTGTGGAATCTGTATCCCCATCGAGGTCAGGAACTTTTGTGTAGTCTGTATGTCTGTGAATCGTTTTACATTGTTCTCATTGATCACTTTTAGTCTTGCAGGGTATTCAGTAACTGCTTTAACCCCCTTTTGTTGCAGTTGGCGCACTATAGGTAGTAATTTCCTATGTTGAATTAGTAATTGGGGGGAGTAGTCCTGCTCAAAGTATAAACGAGTGTCCCTGAAAACAATTTCCTTTTTGGACCATGCCATCCTCAGGATCTCCTCCTTTATGCGATAATCCAGGAATGCCATTACCAGGGACCTGGGTCTAGCTTTTGGGTCCCGCGGCTTAGGTATCAGCGAACGATGAGCACGAATGATGTTTAATGGCTTATCAGCTGACCAGCCCAGAATCTCTTGCAGAAAGGATTCCATAAATTGTGGCACTGGGCTAGTTTCTGTCCCCTCAGATAGTCCATGAATTTGGATATTGTTTCTTCTATTCTGGTTTTCAAGCTCATCTAATCTCGCCTCCAGTAATAACCCTCTCTTGTGCAGGTCTAATAAAGCAGCATTATGCACATCTGTAGTTGCTGTATAGTTGTTCAGCGTCCTTTCAATCTGTTCCACTTTCTGCACAGTAAGTTCTATTTTCCCTTGATCTTCGTTAGCTTTAGCCTCCAATCTCTCCAATGTAGCGTTCATTTTTTGCAAAGTGTTGCATAATTGTTTAGAGGTTATCGTGTAGTCTTGTTTCTCCATCTCTTCTATTTCAGTCCCCTGCTTCGGTGATATAGGTGATGCATAGGCCGTGGCCTGCTGGGCAAAGTCCAACAACGTTTTGTGCTGTTTTATCTGCTGTGCCCCTGATTTTTCCTTATTTTTATTCCTGGATGACATCGTAACTGAAATTGCTGCAGGTTTCATCGCCGGATGGTTCCGATATCTTTCTGATTGTGGCTGTTCCTATTCATGGTGGGCAGGAGTGTCTGGATCAGGCAGCCATTCAGTCGGTGCACTCACCGGAAGTGAAGGGGGTGAAGTATGATGGTCCATGAATGAGTGGGATAATGAGTGGTGAGGAAGGCTGGAAGTTAGTCAGAGTGAATGGGTCCAGAGACTGTAGAGAAGTGGTAATGAGGTAGGAGATGGATAGCGCATAAGGTGGGATCTGCAGATGCAGACGCAGGCTCCTGACTGATGTAGGTGAGGGGAGATGAAGGGTATGACACTCTAGATGATGGTGAAGGCACAGCAGGGAAATGCTCAAGTGCAGGAGGGAGCAGCAAGCGATAGTCCGGTGGTGAGCAGATAAGATCAAGACAGTTGATTGTAGAAATGAACTTCCAGGCACGGGAAACGGGAGAGAGAACTAGCCTTCGATATCACTCTGCAGAGGTAGGAGGATGAAGCAAATGAAGAACAGAGGTCCTCTTCAAACTGGAAGCAGCAAACAGGCAAGAGACAGAGGATATAGTAACCCAGAGGATCCAGAGACAGGCTACGACTCCATGACATCGATGAGATGATGTGTAGTCGATGCTCACAGGCAAGGACAAGTGCAGAAGGTAGGTGGAGAGTGATGGTCCCAGTCCTGAAGGGAAGCAGTGAATGGTCTTGGGTAGAGGAAGGAGACAGTTGAAACAGCTATGCAAGCTATGGCTGTGGACCAGGCAAGGTAGTGCAATGAGGCTGGAGGGAAGGCTGCGGGCAAGGAGAATGAAGACTACTAGCAGGAGGAGGTCCAGGTCCAGAGGGGTTATGGCATCAGAAAGCAGGTGGAGAATGAACACATATGAAGCAGTGGAATGGAAGCTCATGCATCCAGGCGTGACAGTTGAAGTCAAATACAGATTCGGGCTCCCAGCCTTGGAAGTCATTGGATAGGACCATGAATAGAGCTGCAGACCAGGTAGAAAGTAGAAGGTGAGTTGAGGAAAGTCATACTCCTGAAAAGAGGCAGTGTCCTGGCAACAGGCTGGGACTATGGCAGGTTGTAGTAGTGGAATGGAGATGCAGACATCCATGGGAGATGGCTGAGGCAGGATGATCCCGAGTGGAGGCATCAAGGCAGAGGCAGGATGAGGAGGGTGCATGTTGAAGAAGTTCTGTTCCTGAAGGGAAGCGGCAACTGGTATGAGGTAGAGAAGCATGATAAGACTCAGTAGTTTACAGACATGATTTCCATCCCTGGTAGTTGGGGCAAGCTAACCTTCACTCGATGCTGTCCAGCAGAGATAGGGATGGAGGATTTCAGGTTGGTAAGTAGTAGGATGTAGTGACTGTAATGGACCCCCATCCCTGGTAAACAGGGGAAGCCTACCTTCGCTCAGCACCTCAGAAGGTGCGAGTTAGGGCCTGAATACTGCTGGTATGAGCTGGCTGAAGTGCAAACGCTGCTGTAGAGAGAGAGAGTAGAATCAGGATATGGAACAGGAATGGCATGAGAAAGGAGTAACTGACATTGAGATACAGGAAGGGCAGTAAGAATGGTAACACCAGGTAAGGATGATGAAGAGGGAAGTGCCTTGCACGTGAGTATGAGGAAGAAACAATGCTGAAGGAATGCAGTGAAATAAAAACAGGGGGTTGGTCATGGAATGGAGATGTACAAGTAGAGACAGTAAGTGATAGAGCTGAAGGGTTGAATATTGTTGCTGTCATGTTGAAGGGAAATCACCAATGATCTAACGATGCAGGAATGACAGCAACCTGAAAAGGGACCAAGTGAGGCATGGGAGAGCTGAAGCATGCTAGAATTAATTTACAAATGAGCTTGAACCCCCATCCCCAGGTACCCATCTGCTCCTCCCTAGCCTATCGTACTGTAGGAGGATGCCGAACACCCCCGTCCCCCCTTGTAGCACCACCATGGCTGAAGTGAATACAGGTACTGCAGAGTGCATGGAGACGTAAAATGAATCCAGGGCAATGGCTGAAAACTGGGGATTGACTGAAAGCTGGACGACAGAAAGGTAGCATAAATTTTCGATGTTTGTTTCCCTTATGTGGAACCTATGTAAAGAGCTTGTCCGTAAGTTTTACTCCATGAGGTCGGATGAATGAATGTAGTAAAAATCATGTCAGTTTGGTGAGTGGGATAGCTCCCATCCTGGAGGTAAGCTAAGTAGCTTTGGAGCTTTTAGGTAAGCCTCAAGTGTAGGCTATGCATTTGTGCAATAATTCAATATGGTATAGGATAGGCAGGTTGGTGAGCTGAGCAAGCTATTGCCCCAGGATGGCATCCGCTGGTGAGGTATATGAGGCAAGCTGGAGAGCCATATGTCCCGGGATAACAGTAGATGTAGGCAGTGAAAAACGAGTGCATCATTACGATATAAAAGAGTAAGTATTTACTGGGAGAGCATCTGAAGGCTGCCGGTAAAGTCCTTACGGCGTTGTAGGGGAGAAGGCCAAGGGAAGTGGAGCCGGAAAGGCCAGGAAAAGCTAGATGCAGCATGAGGAGATGGAGCCACGGAAGGCAATAAGGAAAGGATGAAAAGAGAGTGGGAAGGATGGAAAGTAAGAGTGCACATTGAGGAAGACGAGGATTGGAAGGGATGAGGAGCGGGGATGCCCATGAGCATCAGTACTGAGAAGCAGACTGACCGGAGAGACGTCAGCTGCAGGGAATGAAAGCCCAAAAAGAAACACGGAACAGAAGAACCCCTGGATGCCTGGAAGGATCGGAGCATGAAAAGGGAGAGGGAGGCGGCCGAAGGCCTTAGGAAGCAAAGAAACGCAGGTAGGGAAGAGCAATAGAAGAAGGAGGACAAGGAAGAACCAAAAGGAAAAACAGACAAGACAGGAGAACTAGGGGAGCACAAACAAGCAGCAGCACAGCACACAAGCCACACAGAGAGCCCAGACAAAAACACTCCCTAAGTAAGGGAGATGCGTTAGTGGAGGGCTTAAGTAGAGGTTGTGGGAGGAGCTATTCCCCACATTGAACCTCGGGCCAAGCCCTCCATTACAGGAAAATACAGGAGGGATGTACGAAAGTACTTTTTTACTGAAAGAGTGGAAGACAGTTGGAAAAAACTGCCAAAAGAGGTAGTATGTGCAAAACCAACAGGGGATTCAGACTGGGGTGGGACAGGTGAAATTATCTGAATAGATCAGTAAATGATAAGGATGCTATTTGAAAAAGGGTGAATGGTCAATACAGCCATTACTCAAGTACTAGGTAGAGTTGCGGCAAACTAGATAGGCTGAATGGCTTTTTTCCTGCCCTCACATTCTATTTTTCTATGTTTCTATATGGATAGCCCTGCTGCTCTGTGTTTCCGGCTCTTCCACGGCCACAGTGAAATCATACCACCCTCTGCACTGATCCTGTCCTCCTCTCAATAGCTGTCCTGCCCCAGTCCATATTCAGCTCATCCCATCCACCTCCAGATCACAGTATTCCACCCAGTGGATCAATCCAGTGGCCTCCCATTCACTACTCCCCGTCCACACTCAGAAATTGGCAAACAACAGATTGAAGCTTTGGCCACCTGCTAATCAATACTTCATCTGCCTGCAATGGTTGCTCTGGGGAATTCTGAGGAGCGGGAGCCCCTATCAAACTTTTGGCTGCCTGACACGGCTGCACCAGGGATTGACACTTTGTCCTCCTGTCGTGGCTGCACCATGGGCACCCGAGTAACGGGAACCATGACTGAAACTTCAGTCACTTGCTGTGGCTGTACCAGGCACTCCAGGAGAGTGGAAGCCCCAATTACACCTTCGGCCACCTGCCACAGCTACACTGAGGGTTCTTGAAGAGCAGAACCCTGATCTTGAGGGCTCCCAAAGAGCGAGAGTCCCGAACAAAACTGAGCCCTATCCTTGCCACCTGCCACAGCTGTACCATGGGATCTTGAGGAGCAGGAACCCCGATTGACCCTTTGGCCACCTGCCCCAGATTAAACACTGAGTTTCCCAGTCCTCTGCTGCTGATCTGTCTGCACTGCACCCTCTCAAAGCTATAGCTATATTAAAATCCCTCCAAATCTCATTATGTTATAATCATGCTGTATCAATTTCCATGAGCCCTACACTTACAAAGACTGAGCATTCCCTATTTGCTGCATTTGTTTTTGACCCATTTACACTGCCCCAGCCTCTACACAGGTAGCAGCGCTCTCCCCTCTGGCACAGTGGGTGAAGATGGAAATGGGGGTGGGGTGGGGGTAAAGAGAATGGTGGCTGTCTATTTCACGTTTCGTTGGCCAGTTGTGATTGTATCACTGTAGCAGAACAATCAACGTAGCTGTTTTTTAAAGGAGAACTGTGCTAAATATGCAAGACATTTTTCCCAGTAGAAGCTGTTTTTTAAATACAGATTCAGAAAATGTTATTGTTCTAACTATATAGGTTTTTTAGTTATCCCAGCAGGTGTTTTATTGACATGCTGCTGTTAGGACCATTTTAGAACTATATGATGTAGTTTATGTCATTATTATGCTCTTCTGTTTTATTTGTTTGAAATTACTCCAACTGGGATATCTCCATGAGATGCAGCATCTCATTTTCATGGGGTCCCAGGGAGGACAGCAGCAGTGACAGGTTAACACAGTCCACTAGAAATAATTACGTACAGGTTAAAATATACGCAGGGAAAAAAAGCCCTGTAAAGGCCAGTACATCCAAAAAGAAATCAAAGCAAGCTAACAAAGTGGGGTCACCGAAAACAAAGAGCATGAGCATTGTTATTCAACATGATCATGGTCGGAGCATGAGGAATTCTGGACCAAAATAAATGCAGGGAGTTCGAAGGTGTCTGGAAAGACTGCACTGGAACACTTGTGTAGCCCCCTTCCCATGTCTAGGGGTATACTGATAGAATAAAAAGGGAGGGGAGTGTACAATCACCAACTTGCACTTACTTGACCTTCTGGGATTAGGGTGACCTCCCAGGTGCTCGGACACTCTTGGGCAATGCAGGTCTGCAAAACAAGGGGTTTGCAACACAACAGTTCCACACGAGTTGTAAAGCCTAGATAGGATCAATTTGTTGTCCCAGCTCATAGGCATGTCACTTCACATAGAGTAAGTGTGCTTTTCCTACACAATTTACAGTTTTCCCCAGCCTAACTCACTTTATAGATTTACAAGTCCCACTGGGGAGGTACACTTTGAGTCCTCTAACATCCAATTCTTTTAATGTTTCTTATATAGAAGCCCAGAAACAAGAAGGATAGGGTGGAAAGGAATAGAGAGAGTGTGGTACTTTATGTAAGGGAGGGCATTAAAGCAACAGAGATACAGGGAATACAGTGGGACATAGGTAGGGTGGGTCACCATAGAGATGGGGAATGGAACCTCTGTTCACACTGGTGTGATCTACAGACCTCCAGCATGGGAGGAGGAGGAGTTAGATAAAGTACTGATTTAAGCCATTGGCAAGATGGCAGAAAAGGGGGAGATACTGTTGGTGGGGGACTTCAATCTGCCAGATGGAGACTGAAGACTCCCAGCTGCTGCTTTGGCTAGAAGCAGGGAAATCTTTGACTCTTTGTAGGGGGTATTCCACAGGCAATTAATCAGTGAAACCACACATGATGGGGCAGTACTGGACCCGGTACTCACCAAAAGGGACAATGTTGGAGAAGTCAAGGCAGGGGGTCCACCTGGAGACCAGTGATCACTGTACAGTGTGGTTCAATACAAGGATGGCAGCAGAATTGAACCACACAAAGGTGAGAAGTCCTGGACTTCAGGAGGGCCGATTTTAAAGGAAAACAGTCATTATATGAATTGTCCCACCCCAAACAGCTCTACTGTCTGATTAAACTTTTTGCACAGAAAAAAACAAACGTTTTCTGTGATTTACCTACTTTATTTTAATTTTGTAAAGTCTGCAGTCCCTAAACATGGCGGATGCTGCACGGTTCCATATCATCTGATGGTGCGGCACCGCACTGCTCGCCCCAATATATTTTGTGTTTTGGACTTCTTTAGACACAATTCTCGCCAAAGATGGCACAAGCCTCCTCAGCCTCCAATGTTATGGTGCCAGCTCAGATGTTCAAATGGATGTGGGGGATAGTGGCCATGTTGACAACCATCAAAGAGTGTGCCCTGTGCCAATGCAAGGGCCCTGAAGTGGAGCTTCTCCCCGTGTGCAATCAATGTCATGCTGGTTGATTGAAGGGGCGTGGATGTCAGTCAGCTCTGCCATCTCGTGGGTGGGCAAGCCATTCTGCCACCTCTCTGGAGTCTGAGGGATGGGAGGCTGTGATGTCACATGTTGGTACCAAAACTGAAGCTGAAGTCACTATTTCTAACAAACCACCAGAGAGTGCTCCTTGGCGAGTGCTTTGTCCCAGGCAATAACAGAGAAAATTCAGGCCCGCAGCTCAGTGGCCAATGAACTAGAGTCAGTGCCACAGTTCCTGACCTTGGAAGACTTTAGTGTACCTCTTCAGGCCAGCAAAAGTGATTATCCATTGATGGCTGAGGCAGCAAAGACCCTATTGCCTGTAGGTTTAAAGCCAGATGTGCCAGCAACCCCAGTAAGAGTGCCACTGTGTCAGAGCCAGCAGATAAAGCCCCCAGTGGAGCAGTCTGAGATGAGACACCCCCTTCCCCAGTGAGCAAGAAGTTGGAAATCAACCCGGTCAGTCAGAACCTCATAATGGTGGACAGTTAGGAGGAGGAGGAGTTGGCAATCCTCCAAAGGACTATAATTCATTGGTGCTATCACCTGGACATGGTTCTGCATTAAATGTAACCTTCCCAGGGCCTACTGATACCATTCGTGAGATAAGGGAACAAGAACAACATGAATAGGAGTATAAGGGAGGCACATGGCTCCCGGAGGGACAGGCTCCTAGAACGACCATAATCTCAAGCTGAGCACATTGTTCGCAGGTATATTCGCCAGGAGTACCCATGCTATGGGTATCCTTGTGTGCCAGAACATGCATGGGATGTGATAGAAGAAAAGTGGAAAGACTGGCCTACAGAGCTATCCTCAGGAAGCTCTACTGCAAGCATGGCCTGTATGGGAATAGTCCTGCTGTGTCACTGCAGGACGCTCAGTGAGTTGCCAAGAAAATTGGTGAGAAGAGTGCCTATGAGGGACTGACACTGACTAAACATTATGCTATGCTGCAAGATTTGGATGGAGGGCATGCTCGTTACTGAGTTGAGGCCCGCAACTCCTATGGTTGTCCCTGCATCGAGCCGGACTCCCATTATTACTTTTCCAGGTGGGATAAGCTGTGATATTTAGAAGCTCTGCAGTGCATTTGAATATCCTGACCCCACTGGAAGACGACTAAATGGGTGAGACTAACCCTTTTTGGTTTCCCTTTTTAACTCTGGTCTGTCATTTGGGACTTCTTTTCATTGTTATAAATGTTTTCTTGGGACAGTCTATGGAACATCTGTGGAAAAAAAAAGAAAATTATGTGGGTTGGGATTACCAGTGCTATGATAATTTAGTGTAACCCCCCTGCAAATGGGGGTTCCCAAAAGTCTTCCAGGAGCTTGCCTGAATGCTCCAGGTCTGGGCGGTGTTTGGCGTCTGAGCTGTTTAAATGTGGTTCCAAGTGAGTGCTATTTGAGCCTCCATGTACTGTCTCTTTAAGAGCTGTCTGCTTGCATACTTAATTAGTTTGTATGGGGGGACTGTGTGTTCTAATGCTCGAATCCCGTCCGGGCTGCTGTCAATTTGGTCCGTTTCTGCCGCTGCTACATGTGCAGAGGGAGCCTTGTTGAAAGATATAACTGTTTGCCAGAAATCATTTAGAGTGTTAAGTAAAATGCAATTTGTCTAACCTGCCTTTCTTGCAGCTGGGATTCTGTGTGTGTTACCTCTTCATTTTGGACCTAAACTGCTGTACTTGGCCAACTGGGTTAAGGGTTCCCTAAAATGGAGCCTGTAGATGAATCAGAACTTGGACTCTTAATTTTGAGCCAGCCACAAGGGGATTGTATGGGTAGTGACTCTGGGAAATGTAGTTTTGACCTTGGCGCCTTTTTCTACCAACAGAGTGAGTCTTATTGTGAGTGACAGCTGTATCAGCCAAAAGAATAGTGTGGAGCTAAAGGAAATGCCCTGCTCTGTGACTGGAAAGATCAGATCAGTTGTGGCAGTGAAAAGAGAAGGAGCTGTGTGCTTCTGCGGTGTATAGTTTTGCGTGGGAAGTGCATATGAGGCCTTGAGTTCCAGTCTGCAGCCTCTGTGAGTGCCAGTTTGGACTGAATCCGAGTGATGAGGCGAAAGAAGCACTAGAAGTGTGGAAACCAGGCTCACCCTGTAGAAGACTGGAGTAATTGTTTAATCGTGCTAGGTCTGTCTGGACCTGAAGCTGCTGTGTGTGCTCCCGGGTATTTTGCAGCAATTGCGATCAGGATCGAGGAGCAGCCTGCCTGGTATAGTACTTTCCTTTTACATATGAATGTGCATAGTGCTTGTGGGGAATTGCTATTTCAAATCCCCAGTGCTGTGTGCTGTGTGTTGAAGCTGGAAGCAAACCCCAGCTTGTCCTGGACTAAATCCGTTTGCTGTCAACTGCAGTGGGGTCCAGTCACAAGGACTTTGTCTCCATGCCTTGTTGTTCTGGCAATCCAGAAGAACATCCACCATCCAGTTTTCAGCTTGGGTATTGTGAGTACAAGTCAGGGTATTCCCCTGCAGCCTGTTTTCAATCACAAGTGTGTCATCTAATTTTTGTTGTTTCACTGCTTCATGGACTGAGCCATCCAGCTCCGGATTACAATTGGGTGTTGTGCATATATTTTCTTCTACAGGGCCCTATCCATCTGCATCTGCTGGCCAACCCCGGCAATGGACCTGGCTAGCCCCCCCCCCCCAACCTGGGTATCCAGAGTGTGACTTTTCAGACCCTGTATGTGTGCACAGTACTGTGATTTAATGCCACTAATTAACCTGATTGCCCCCCTCCCATGTTACTGTCCCCGAAATAAATCAAATTTGTTGTTGTTATACTGTATACTGTCTGTGGTGTTGGTGCTTATGGAAACAGTATTGTATTTTGCCGTGCATGTTGTTTAACCTTATTTTACAAGGGGTCCTCAGAGACGTGCTGCAGAATCAGTCTCGAGGGTAAGTGGTATTTTATGAATGAACAGTGTGTATACATGGGGTATTGGAGCTGTAACTCCTGTGTACTGAGTCAGCCACTAGAGGGAACTAAAGGGGGTCACAGTGTCCCAGAGGGCTGTGACCAAGCTAGTCTAACCACTACAAACCCTGACCTCTGGGTGGAGGCACTCGTCATAGAACCTAGGCTCCTCAACCTGTCCATAGTCAAGCAGGCAGGGTTAGTAGGCCTTGGGATAGAGCCACCTGGGGGTTACATCTTGGAGGGTCACTGCTGGGATGTTGTGTCCTCTAGTGGCCACATTTACGAACCACTGTTAAAAAAAACAAATGGGTACCCGACAGAAGTGGCTGTGCACCGGTTGGTGGAGTGATGTACTGGGGAGGAGATCAACCCCCAAAATGCTATGCTTATCCTGGACATCCCCCTGGGTATCAATACGGACACTATACAGGGAGTAATTTCCAAGGTGAAAGGTTTACAAAACCCTGTGGTGGTGGGTCGACATGCTGATCTGCTCACCCACACTTTCGTGGCCCTAGTAGAGTATAAGGACCCCATAGATAGCTCCAAAGTGCCACAGACTATTACCCGAGAGGGAGCCCTCACTGTCTGGAGAGTGATAATTAAGGACAGTAGAGACCGGGGGAATGAGCCCCCCCTACTATCTGAAACTTTTGAGGAGAAATTTGCTAAATTGTTGCTGAAGGAAGGGAAAACTGTGGAGGACTTGAAAAAAATATTCTTGCCACCTGGGGGTGTTCCTCCCCCAACACCCTCTCTCACTCCAGTACCAGTTATGGTGGCTGAACCAATGCGGGCTCCTATTTCTGCACCTGCCTTTAGTCACGACTCTTACCGAAGGTTGAGGATCTTCTCTGGCACCCTCCCCATCCCTCAGGTGGAGGATGATTGGGACACCTGGATAGATTGTGTTGCCCCCCTGATACCTGAATGGCAGTGTGTGGAGGCTGAGAAACGAAAAAGAATAATAGAATGTCTGAGGGGTCCTGCCCTAGAGGCCATTAAATTTTTGAGGTCCATAAATCCTGATGCATCTGCCCAGAAGTACCTACCTGCACTTGCAGGTAATTTTGGGAGCATTGAGTCAGGGGAGAGCTTGATGTGGACATTTCAAGTTATAAAACAGTGGCCAGGGGAAAGTTTTTCTGCATATGTTACTCATCTGGAAAGAGCTCTGCAGAAGGCTTACCGAAAAGGTGGGGTAGCCGCCAGTGACTTAAACCGTGTAAGATTGGAGTACCTACTACAGCATGCAAAGCATTCTAAATTGCAGCTCCTTCAATTAAGGCTCCCAGACAGAAGGGGTAACCCACTGGACTATTGTAACTTAATAAAAGAACTTCAGGAGGTTGAAGATGAGGAGGGGGATTCTAATTCTGGGGTAAGCGCAGCCCAAGTGATCACAGCATCGAAAGGTCCTTGTGAAGTGGGGACCAATGAGGGTGTGCCACCATGGGGTGAACTGCTGAGAGAGAGATTAGGGAATTCAAAAACAGTCTCTTTATGAAGGTCACGCCTGCAAGTACAGGCCCGACCTATATCCGACTGCATCTGCTATGGGGGTGGGGGTACCCACCCAGGCATCTCCTGCTGACAACAGCTCAAAACTCGATGTCTTGGGGGAGACCACATGATGCAGAGTGCTGAGTAGAAGCTCCTCCGCGTAGCTCCAGCCTCCCGATTTTATAATCGTTTTTTTCTAATATCGAAACTGCCTAAAACTATCTGTTCTCTACTGATCCCGCCTTCTAAAACTCCAAAGCCTTGGACGAGCAAGATTTGGGCACTGATGGAGGCTTACATGAAGAAAGACCTGCAAAAGCATACTCCTCCAATCACCCCCAAGAAGGCCCCAAAGAAATCCCGGGCCTCAAGTGGGCCTGATAGACCCGATCACCTCAGTCAAGCAATGTAGCAGGAACCTCTAACCTTAAATAGGTACCTGGAAGAATTTAAACCTTTTCGAGAGGATTTGAAAGAGATGGCGACCGACCTTAAAGCTCTATCTAAAAAATTGGATGAGGTCTGGATGATGGCCTCGGATAACATTGCTCGTATTGTCTCCCTGGAGCATCGCTTAGACAAGGTGGACCCTGGGCTAGCGGCGATTAGGCAGAAGCTCTCTCGAGTGGAGGCATAGATAGAAGACCTCGAGAGCCTAAGCTGCAGAAATAATGTGGTTATCTTAGGGCTACCTGAAGGGGAAGAGGGCCAGAATGCTGTAGTTTTTATGCAGAAGCTGGTGGAACGGGTTGCTGGTCCCTCTCCCTTCGGCCCTGCACACACTATTGAGCAAGTGCATAGATCGTTGAGGCCAAAACCACCACCAAGGGCTGCCCCTCGTCCCATTATTTGCCGCTTCCTAAATTTCTTAGAGAGGCAACATTTCCTGGTAAAAGTGAGAACTCTACAGTAGGTCTGCTGGGAGAACTCCAAGCTGAGAATTGCACAAGATTTGCCAGGATCGATCAGGCTGAAACGTACAGCATTTCACCCCA
Source organism: Neoceratodus forsteri (assembly GCA_016271365.2). NCBI lineage: Eukaryota > Metazoa > Chordata > Ceratodontiformes > Ceratodontidae > Neoceratodus > Neoceratodus forsteri. The sequence goes on from CM028129.1 coordinate 544,566,176, forward strand.
TTGTGTCTAAGGTTATTGCTGCGGGGTTCAAGTTCAGGATGGGGTATCCGGCTAGGCTGCAGGTGTTAGTGAACGGATCCAGGCTCACCTATGACGACCCAGAATCAGCTCTTTCCAGTCTTAAGCTCGCCTTGCCTGATTTGTTTCGGGATCCATGAGAAGTTCTACCCCTTTGGTGAGGGGAGTCTCGTGCTGTCAAGTAGAGACTGTTAGCTACTCAAATCTTCAAGAAGTTCATAGTGATGGTTTGCCTCTGGAAACTCCGGTTATCTAACTGGACCTACTTATTACTTAACTGTGTCAATTCTCACGGGACACTCACGCGCTAGTGTTCAAAATGAGCCTGTAATCTTGATTAATGTTTTGTAGGAATGTTTATTTTACTTGTTAGGGGGAAGGTGTTTTTCATATTCTACTTTAGCTGGATGAGCAGGCCTTTATTAATGAAGGGAAGAATACCCTAAATTGTTAAGGAGCAATATCTCATTCTAAGAGTGGCTTGATTTTGGTGCTGTACTGGGCCAATTCCCAACTTTCTAGTGAATATGCAGGTACAGCTGTTTAGTATCCACTAGGGGGAGCTCAGCACACAGGAATGCCAGTTCAACGATGGTGGTAATGAGGGGATGACTTCCTTTTGGTTATGCTCTCTGTTTCTGGCTTGGGACACTGAAAGCCCCTATTTTGTACTCCTGGGTGTTCGGGCTGACAAGAAGCCGACGTAATGACGCCCAAATTTAAAATTTAATGAGCAGGGTTTAAAGCGCTGGAGTCCCTCTTTGTTAAGCAGGCCACAGAATCCAGGCTAGAAATGCAAATTTCCCTTCTGCATGACTTCCTGTCCGGTTTGTTGTTTGGCATGGATCTTTCTCATAAGGTCACAGGAGACCTATCTCCTTGTTCATTTCCTGGGGTTTCTGGGTGTCTGTTTAAGTTTTTCAGGGCGCTTTATCTCATTTTTTACTATTCCCTTACAATTAAGATGCATTGAGGTTCGCAGTCCAGCACCTCTTTTAAGCCACTAGGGGTTGCTAAAGCAGTTTAATCCCCTTTTCTTTCTATTCTGGATCTAAGGGCAATGATTTGCATGAGAGGACTGTTACTCTTGTTTGTGGCAGGGGTTATCTCGGGAGGCTGGGGGAAGGGAAGCAGTACTGTGCTAAGCGTTGCTTGTGACAGTTGGGTGGGTGGGAGGGGTTTAGGGTTATAAGACTGGTTCGTTGCATGTCAAACAAAAGGGGAGACTTTACGGGGGAAGGGTTTGGGGTAATCATGGATGGGAGGAGGAGGGAAGGGAGGAGTATACAGCAGTAACACTTGGAATCTGGTTGAATATTTCTCGATGTTATTGTACAGGGCTGTTAAAACTAAGCTCTTTAACCTTATTTAGATGGCTAATGATGTGGTTTTTGAAACCTGGAATGTAAAGGGGATCAGGAAAAAATCCAAACAATATCAGGTGCTCAAACATTTAAATCTATTGCGTTCCCAGATAACGTTTTTGCAGGAATCCCATTTACTAGAACCTGAAGCTTTACAACTAAGGAGACAACAAGTGGGTCAGGTTTATAATGCTTTTGGTTCCACCAATAGCTGTGGGGTCATGTTAATTATTAATAGAGGCATTCCCTTCATCTCCAAGCAGGTTATCAAAGATCGGGGGGGGGCAGGTTTGTCCTAGTTAAAGGCACTCTCTGGTCAGTACCACTTTTACTTTGCAGTATCTATGGGCCTAATATTGACGACCCGAGTTTCTTCATGAGGTTGATAACTATTATTCTCCCAGTGCTTCCCATCATGATCATTATGGGGGTGAATTTAATCAGGTCATAGACTCTAACCTGGATTGGTCAGATAGTGGACTGAGGGTGCTGTCCCCGGGGCAAAGGGCACTTAAGGATTTGGTAGATCAATGCAGGCTTTGTGATATTTGGTGCATGTTGCATCCTAATTCCAAGGAGTTTACCTTTAACTCGATGGTGCACGGTTCGCAGTCTCGCATCAACTACGTATTTATCTCTCAGGGTCTTTTGCCCAGGGTTATGTCCGCCTCGATCCAGCCTGGCCCTATTTCCGACCACTCTCTTGCGGTATGTAATTTGGCATTTCTCAACTCACCCAGAAGGGAGACCAGGTGGAAACTCAACGAACAGCTCCTAAAGGATGCCAAGTATTGTATGCTTATAGAACAAATTGAGTTCTTTTTCTCATCTAACCCTTTAGATAGTGCAAAGCCGGACATTTTATGGGTTGCCTTTAAAGCTTATATTACCATACAACTTTACCATAGAGCCTTGAGGTTTATTACAGATCTTCCTCTCAGCACTCCCCACTGCTCGCTTTATGCTGCAGTTGGATGAACCTCGCTCCAATTTAGAAGAGACAGGAATGCCACACTATGGACTTATAGAGCAATATCAAAGATGCTAACAAATTACGTCTCAGACTGCTTCACACAAATCACAGCAAGTAAATATGCCCTAAGAAATCTAAACTTCATCATGCTTAAAGTGCCCAAATTCAATTCTCGATATGGTAGATCTGCTATCAGCTATGTCTTATCTGCCTTATGGAATACGATGCAGAACACCCTGAAAGTGAACAGATACATCTCATTTACATCCTTTAAATATCTGTATTCGAGGCCTATCAAAGAAAAATGTAATTGTTTCCACAAACAGTAGAGTATTTCTAATCTTATCGATCTCCCTCCCCAGACAGCCACCTCACGGAAGGTATCCACCTTTACTAAGAGTCACCACCCTTCACACTCCATGCACCCCTCCTTTCCATCCGCCTCCCCTTAATTCCTTGTCATATATCACAGCCCTATACCCCTGTTATACAAACCCCCCAGTGCCGCCCTTCTGCCCTCTTCATAAGGCCCACAGTTTATCCGTTCCACAGTATAGGCCCCCACCATCTTCCTCCTCCTCCCCCACCAGCCAGGCACACCACTTCCGCTCCCCTTTCCCTCACCCCTTATTACCACTACACCTGAATTTAATGTATAGTCTGATTAGAATGTGTCCTTAGACTGTGTGTATACTGAATATTCTATGTAGTATCCTAGAGTGTGTGTATATTGAATATTTTTATGTATCTATGTAAATTGAACCTTGACCTTACCAGGTCCATCTTGCAAATGAGCTGTGCTCAACGATGTTCGCCTGGATAAATAAAGATTTGATTGATTGATTGATTGATTGATTATATAAGGGGAGTTCTTATCAGTTTAGCGTCAAAAAGGAAAAGGGCACAGGAGGAAGAGCTACTATCATTATTGTCCCAAATTCAGTCCCTTGAAGCTAATCTGTCTGTCAGTACTTCTAATGAGGACAGTAAGAAGCTTCTGGTGGCCAAAGATAGATATCTAGATCTGTTAAGGGAAAAGGCAGAGTTAGCTATAATCTGAACCAGAGCCAGTTATACGGATCAGGGAGAGAAAGTGGGGCATCTGCTTGCATTGCATTTAAAACAACAAGAATCTGCAAGATTTATCCCCCCAATTCGGGCACTGTCAGACGGGTCCCTGAGAGTATCCCCTTCTGAGATAGTGCAAGAGTTTGCTCTATATTACGAACAACTATATAAGGACATGGAGAACCCTCCTTGTCCAGAGATTCTAGAGGAGTATTTAAGGGATTCCCATCTGCCCTCCCTAACAGAGCAACACAAGTGTTTTCTGGCTTCTCCTATATCTCAGGAGGAGATCTCAGAGGTTATAGGAGCACTGCCTTCGGACAAGGTCCCAGGCCCGGATGGGTTCTTCTCTTTATTTTACAAAGTTTTTCATGAACTTCTACTGCCAGTGCTTTCTCGGCTATTTCAGAACCGGGGTAGAGGTGAACCCCTACCTTTTTAATGCCCTGTTTGTCCTTCTTCCTAAACCAGATGAGGATCCCGAGTTAGTTCAAAGCTACAGGCCCATATCTCTTTTAAATCAGGACATCAAAATCCTCTCAAAGATATTAGCCGATAGGTTAACTGTGGTCCTTCCTGACCTAATAGATATGGCCCAGGTTGGATTCATGAAGGGACGTTCATCCTCAGATCATCTGCACACCCTTTCTCATGTATTCTCGGCCTCCAGGGATGCGGCGTTTCCCGCTGAGCTGGTCTCCCTGGATGCCGAGAAGGCATTTGATCATGTGAACTGGAACTTTTTGTTCCAAGTCCTTAAGGCCTTCCAGTTTCCTTCTGTTTTTATATCCTGGATTTGTGCCTTATACAAAACCCCCTCAGTAAAGATCTCAGGTAATGGTGCATTTTCCAAGTTTTTCTTATTACATTCAGGTACTAGACAGGGTTGTCCCCTTTCTCCCCTTCTATTTAACCTGTATCTGGAACCTCTCATTCAAAATATTCTCAACAATGCAGGAATACAGGGCATCTGGGTGGGGCGTCATGAGGTTAAGATTACTGCATACGCGGATGATCTCCTTTTGTACTTATCCCACCCGGTATCCTCCGTTCCGGCTTTGCTGGGTGAAATTGCTAAATTTAGTGCCCTCTAAAACTATAAACTAAATGCTAATAAATCCTCCTTCTTTCCCCTGAATCACAAGATACTCAAGACTGATATCACCCCCTTAGGTTTATGTTGGGCTCCTAGGACACTAAAATATCTGGGCATCAAACTAACTCACAACCCCTCAGTATGGTTCAAGGAAAATCTGAAGCCCCTCTCCCAGCTTATAATTCAGGGTCTTGACAGATGGTCTAAACTCCCAATTTCATTATGGGGCCGGATTAACATAATCAAGATGAATATCTTCCCAAGAATCTTCTACCCCCTATCTCTCCTAAATACATTTATTCCGTTATCCTGGTTTAAGAAACTGCACAGCATTTTTACCAAGTTTATCTGGTCTGACAAACACTCCTGACTGGCTTATTATAAATTGGCTGCCTCAAAATCTGAGGGGGGATTGTGGATTCCTCATTTGGCTATATATTATTGGGCTAGTCACCTGGCAAAATGCCTGAAATGGGTATGTCCGGGCCCTGAAAATGTACGCCCGACATGGCTTAGAATAGAATTGGATTTAATCCGGTCTATGAATATGGATCCCCTAACTTTGTTCTATGTAAAAATGTCCCAGGTGCATGGCGCCGAGAAGTGTCCCACTTTTATGACTTCCCTAAAGGTATACACACAGCTTTGCTCCTTTTTGCACTATATCCCCCAGCTAGACTTGGCCCAATCCATTTGGAAATCCCCATCCTTCACTATGAACAAGCAGCAGATTCCCTGCACTTGGTTGCCCCAATTGGGCGATGGGATAGTATCTTCCTTCTTGGATGATGAGGGGAAATGGTTGTCAGCAGGTGATCTTGTTCGAAAATTTAGTATTCCAGTGTACTCACATTTCAAAGCAGTGCAGTTAAGGCACTTACTTACGACTGTGATGGGCAATATCCCTCCTAGCAAAACGGTTGGGACCCTGATCCCAGAATTTTCCTCTCTACTTGGGTCCTTGGGTGTCGTCTCCAAATTATATAAAGATTTGTTCCACAGAAGATACGGGGACTCTTTTGGACCGATGAGATTCTGGAGCTCTATATTTCCCCAATATTCCCCCAACTGGCAGGCCTTGTGGAGGTCCTGCCATAAATTTGTGTCCCAGGATAGATTGCGCCTTATGCAACATCATATCTTACACAACATGTATTATACTCCGGTTAAGTTAAAGAAATGGGGTTTCCTTGACTCAAATATATGTGTTAGATGTTCCCAGGGAGAGGGAACACTCTTGCATAAATTTTGGTCTTGTCCCAAAATTTCCCTTTTGGGGGATTCTATCAAAGCTTTCCTGGATCCTTTATTGGGTCTGCAGGAGTGTTTCACACCTGACATTTGTCTTCTAGGGGACCTGTCCTCCATCAGGGTCAAAGTAAGAAGGTTTCATATTTCTATGATAGCACTATCTGTCAAGAAGCTTATTTTACGCCATTGGAAGGATAAGACTACTCCAACATTACAGGAATGGGTGAATGAAATCCTTACTAACCTGTGTACAGAGAAAGCTATTGCCAGCCTTCACAATAGAATACCTTTCTACACTCAAATATGGGATCCCCTTCACTCCTTAATACAAGTTGCCTGGACATAAGTATTGTTCAGGAGTAGGTTGCCCGTATACTCATGTATAACGTTTTTGAACCTATGTTGCAAAGTGGCACATTACTGCTGTATGGTGGGGGGGGGCAGTTTTAGCAGAATAAGTTTCTGTATTCTTGCTTTATTTTCCATGTTAACTGCCTCTTTTGTTGTGGAAAATTTGTTAATAAAATTTGAATAAAAAAAACACTCGATGTCTTGACCATGGAAGTGGGGAAATTGATGAGATGCCTCCAAATGCTTATCACGCTGCAGACAGAGATGACACCAAGGTGTCCAGTTAGTAGTACCCCCATCCTGGCTCCCAGTGTGACACCTTGGCCAGCTCAAACTCCAGAAAGTATGTTTTGCTGTAATTGTGGGAAAGATGGGCACATGAAGAGAGAATGCCGGTCCCCAAAAGACACAGACAAAGTTGTATATAGGCTACAATGAGAGCTTCGGAGAACAAATCAGTGGTTAAGAGGTGCACGAAATGATCCCAGTGAGGGTCTCAAAAGTGCTAACTCATGTCCCTTTGTGGCAAGGTCAGTTGCCCAGGTCCCCGCTACCGCCTTTCCAGACTGGTCCAGAATAGTGGGTCCCTCCATGGAGACCACTGTAAAGGTGAATGGAGTGTCTACAAGAGCTGTATTAGACAGTGGCTCCCAAGTGACAATTATGTTCCAGGATTGGTATCAGAAGCATTTGTCAGATGCACTCTTACAACCATTGGAAGGACTGCGTGTATGGGGGTTAAGTGAGAAGTCCTACCCCTACTCCGGGTATATCCGAATTTGGCTGTCTTTCCCCACCTCCATGGCTGGAGTGCCAGAGCAAGTAGAGACACTGGACTTAGTGTGTCCCCCTACTGGACTGTATGATGGGGTTCCGCTACTAATTGGGATGAATGCGCATATGTTTGGACAGTTGGCACAGTTGTGTTATGAGAAACAGGGGTCACAGACTGGTAGAGCTTTAAGAATTCTGGCATTGATCAAGAAGGCCTATGATGCCCAGACAGATGTTGACAAAGTGGAACCAGAGGAACTGGTTGGAATTGTCTGGAAAAAGGATCCTGAGTCTCTGATCCTGGCGCCAAATGCCCAACGTACTTTACAGGGAGAGGTCCGTATCAGAAAGGATGTCAAGAATAAAATCCTCATACTGGATGCTCCAGGCGATGGGAAATTGCCAGAGGGACTGCTGGTCAAGCCAAGTATTTTGCTTGCCAGAGCCTATGCTTATGCCAGACAGGCAATGGTCCCAGTTCATAATGTGTCTGATAGAGATATTCGAGTAAATAGAGATTGCACCCCTACTAATGTGCATTGTGAGGATACTACAGTGTTGCCTAGTAACAAGTGTTCAGGGGAGAATGACAGAGTGACGCCCAACTTGTTTTATTTTGTTGACTCCCTGTTGCCAGCCGAATGGAAGATGAGAATCAGTAGAAAGCTTGCCCAGAGAGACCAGGTGTTTTCTTTCAAAGAATGGGACATAGGATGTGTGCAATGACCTGAGCACCACATCCGGCTGCATGATGAAAGGCCATTTCATGAGAGGTCTCGACGCCTGGCACCTGCTGACATAGATGATGTGAGATGGCATCTGCAAGAGATGCTTGCTGCTGGTGTAATACAAGAATCCAGAAGCCCATATGCTTCACCTACTGTGGTAGTGAGAAAAAAGAATGGGACAGTAAGGATGTGCGTGGATTATCGCACCTTGAATCAGTGGACTATCCCTGATCAATATACAATGCCCTGCATCCAGGATGCTTCAGACTGCCTGAATGGTATCAAGTGGTTCTCCATGCTGGATCTTCACAGTGGGTACTACCAGATCCCGATGGCCCAGGAAGACCATGAGAAGACCGCCTTTATCTGTCCGCTTGGCTTCTATGAATTCATGAGGATGCCTAAAGGGATTTCAGGTGCCCCAGCCACTTTTCAATGACTGATGGAGCGTGCAGGGGGGACATGAACTTATTAGAGTGCCTGGTGTACCTGGATGATGTTATTGTGTTTGGCAGCTCACTGGAGGAACATGAGAGCAGATTGCTCAAGGTGTTGGACTGACTGGAAGACTTTGGCCTAAAACTGTCCATCGATAAATATCAATTCTTCCAAACATCTGTAAAGTATGTGGGACACATAGTCTCCACCGAGGGAATAGAGACCGACCCAAGTAAAGTTGAGGCCTTGACCACCTGGCCACAGCCCCACAATCTAAAAGAACTGCAAAGATTCCTGGGATTCTGTGGCAACATCGCCGTTTCATCAAGGACTATTCAAGAGTGATCCATCCTTTACTTAATCTTACTCAAGGTTACCCCCCCACCCACAAAAAATACAAGAGGTTGGTTTCTTCTGAGCCTGAGAGAGTGTATTTCCATCCCAATGAAGTATTTGGAGCCAGATGGACACCTTAGTGTGAAGCTGCTTTTCATGAGATTATATATCAATTTACCCACGCTTCTGTCCTTGCCTATGCAGATCCAGTGAAGCCCTATGTATTGCACACTGATGCTAGCCTGCAAGGCTTGGGGGCTGTATTGTACCAAGAGCATGAGAATGGCCTGAGACCAGTGGCATTTGCCAGTAGAAGCCTGACCCCATCGGAAAAGAACTAACCTGTACATAAGTTAGAGTTCCTAGCTTTGAAGTGGGCTATTGTTGACCAGTTCCACGAGTACTTGTATGGGGCTAAGTTATACTAGTAAAAACTGACAATAATCCTTTGACCTATGGGCAGACTTCAACTAAGTTGGATGACACTGGCCATAGGTGGCTTTCTGCATTATCTACATACGACTATGCTGTTGAATACAGAGCAGGCCTGAATCACATAGATGCTGATGCTCTCTCCTGGAGGTCTGTTCCCCGGAATGAACTGGAACAGACTGGTGATATACCAGAACAAGAAGAGTACTTTGAGTGCCCCGATGGCCCACTGCCAGTGTCTGAAAGCTCTCCATGTGAGCCAAGTGTTGTGGACTCAGAGATTGTAACTCCTGGAGCTGAAAGTGCCCCAAGTTCTAGCCTCTCTACCCCAATGGAGACTCCCCTGACAAGTGAGAACAATGCTGAAAATGAGGCTCAGAGTGCAGAGACTGTAACAATTCCCCCTAGAAAGACTGGTCGAGCTGTAAAGCCTGTGGTGCCCCTCAGTTATGATTCCCTTGGGAGGCCTCTGGACGTGCCTCTCAATGTTGTCCATAAAAGGAGTGTATGTGTCCCCAAGCTCATTGCCCAAACTGAACATCAGTGCTAACTCCAAGTCAATTGTGTTGCCCTCTAGGTATGGTGCCCCTGCCCCATACAGCCCCAAGGTAGCTGATAGGGAAGGGCCCCCTCTCTTCAGGTTTCATTTACAGGAGGTAATAACCTGAGTTATGGTACGACGTGTGTATAATACTGTGTACAAAATGATGTACTGGAAAGTTTCAGAAATGTGTTTCTGGTAAGGTGATATGTTGACTGATGATTACATATATAAGCCTAATGTGATATTGATGTAAATGTATATGGTTGTATTGAAATTTATGGGGGTACTTACTTGATGCAGACGCCAAGTTTTTCCAGGCCAGGAAGGGTGTAACCCCCTGCAAATGGGGTTCCCAAAAGCTCTCCAGGAAGCTTGCCTGAATGTTCCAAGTTCAGTGGTGTTCAAGGTCTGAGCTGTTTAAATGTGGTTCCAAGTGAGTGCTATTTGAGCCTCCGTGTACTGTCTCTTTAAGAATTGTCTGCATGCAGACTTAATTAGTTTGTATGGGGGGACTGTGTATTTAATGCTCGAATTCTGCCCGAGCTGTGGAGAAATCACTTCGTTTCTGCAGTCGCTAAGAGCACAGAGGGAGCCTAAATGAAAGATGTAACTGTTTACCTGAAACCAGTTAGAGTATTAAGTAAAATGCAGTTTGTCTAACCTGCCTTTCTTGCAGCTGGGACTCTGTGTGTGTTACCCCTCCATTTTGGACCTAAACTGCTGTGCTGGGCCAACTGGGTTAAGGGTTCCCTAAAATGGAGCCTGTGGAAGAATCAGAACTTGGACTCTTAATTTTGAGCCAGCCACAAGGGGATTGTATGGGCAGTGATTCTGGGAAATGTAGTTTTGACCTTGATGCCTTTTTCTACCAACAGAGTGAGTCTTATTGTGAGTGACAGCTGAATCAGCCAACAGAATAGCGTGGAGCTAAAGGAAATGCCCTGCTCTGTGACTGGAAAGATCAGATCAATTGTGGCATTGAAGAGAGAAGGAGCTGTGTGCTTCTGTGGTGTATAGTTTCGCGTGGGAAGCGCATGTGATGCCCTGAGTTTCGGTCTGCAGCCTTTGTGAGTGCCAGTTTGGACTGAATCTGAGTTGTGAAGAGAAAGAAGCACTAGAAATGTGGAAACCAGGCTCACCCTGTAGAAGACTGGAGAAATTGCTGAATCACGCTCGGTCTGTCAGGAACTGAAGCTGCTGTGTGTGCTCCCAGGTATTTTGCAGTAATTGTGATCAGGACTGAGGAGCAGCCTTCCTGGTATAGTACTTTCCTTTTACATATAAATGTGCGTAGTGCTTGTGGGGAATCACTATTTCAAATCCCCTGTACAGTAAATTGTGTGCTAAAGCTGGAAGTAAACCCCCAGCTTAATTCAGACTACATCCGTTTGCTATCAACTGCAGTCGGGTCCAGTCATAAGGACCTTGTCCTCATGCCCTGCTCTTCTGGCAATCCAGAGGGACATTCTCCATCTGATCCTCAGCTTGGGTGTTGTGAGTACAAATCAGGGTATTCCCCTGCAGCTTGTTTTCAATCACAAAGGTGTCACCTAATTCTTGTTGTTTCACTGTTTCATGGACTGAGCCCTCTGGCTCCAGATTACAACTGGGTGTTGTGCATATATTTTCTTCTACAGGGCCCTATCCATCTGCACCTGCTGGCCAACCCCGGGCAACAGACCTGGCTAGCCCTCCCCCCCAACCTTGGTACCCAGAGTGTGACTTTTCAGACCCTGTACGTGTGCACAGTACTGTGATTTGAATATATTCCAAATCAAATCAACCTGATTGCCCCCCTCCTTGTTACTGTCCCCTAAATAAATCAGATTTGTTGTTGTTATACTATATACTGTCTGTGGTGTTGGTACTTATGGAAACAGTACTGTGTTTTGCTGTGTATGTTGTTTAACCTTATTTTACAGGGGTCCTCAGAGACGTGCATGGGAGAATCAGTCTCAAGGTAAGTGGTATCTATGAGTGAAGAGTGCGTACGTGGTGTATTGGGGCTGTAACTCCGTGTACTGTGTGAGCCACTAGAGGGAATAAAGGGGCCCCAGTGTCTCAGAGGCTGTGACCAAGCTAGTCTAACCACCACAAACCCTGACCTCTGGGTGTGGCACCACCATAGGACCTAGGCCCCTCAACCTGTCTGTAGTCAAACAGGCGGGGGTAGTAGCCCTTAGGATAATGCCACCTAGGGGTTACATGATGATGATGTAATTGACTCCACTTGGGAACTGGAGAAAAAGAAATTAAAAGTGGTTGTGTCTGAGTCTGTTTGCAGGAATCCCCCCCCCATAAAAATTTGTGATCTACCGCTTTTAGTTGATGATGATGATGACCCAGTACTCAATATGATAGGTAATCATGGTGGTCAGTTGTAGTCCAGGTGTGCAGTGCCAGAAACATCAGGTGCCCCCCCCACTTCAGTGCTTAAAATAACAGACTTAAATAAGCCACATCATCATGGACATGTTAAAAGCAGAGCATCACAGTCCCTTGTTTGGGATTTTTTTTGTTCAAGATGCAAATGATGATTCAGTTACAATCTGCCAGGTTTGCCATGTGTGTGTGAGTCAAGGTAAACAGGGGAGCCATCTGGGGACAGGAGGACAGCATACACATCTTAAGAATAGGCACTTGGCTCTGTGGACCCAGCAGAAGCTGGCAGCTAATACCACAGTGGGGCATGCACCCATGTCACCGACAACCATAGCCAGCATGTTATCCCCTTCCATGACTGTTAAGCCCAGTAGGAAATTAAACGTGTGCAGTAGTGCAGTAATAAGAGCAGAGGATTACTACAGGCATGATGAGGTGGAGGACCATAATGACTTTGAAATGTTGCCCAGTGCTGGTGAGAGTAGCAGTTTTTGTGGTGGTGGTGGTGGTGGTGGTGGTGAATGCAGTATGTCTAGTGCAAGTGGTACATCAACCCTGGTTGGCAAATCTGGCAAAATAATATCATTTCTGGGTTTGTCATCATCACCTGTGCAACTGTCTTCATCAAATGTCTACACTCCCCCCACCAATGCCATTCATCACAGAGCACAACCATTTGTGACCAACAACACACCGTCCACCATGTAAAATGTTTAAGTCAGCCCACATTACAGAGTGTTTTTGAGCATAAGCTGAAGTACTCCCCAATCATACAGTGTCACGTGAATTTAATGCTGCTGTAGCGGAAATGCTGGCAATTGATCTTTTGCCCTTCTCCATTGTGGAGAACTATGGGTTCCGGCGGTTTGCTGCACGTGCCTGTCCAAAATGGAAAGTCCCTTCCAGGACATACTTTTCTAAACGTGCTGTCCCCGAATTGTTTCGCACTGTGTCCAACTCCATAAGACATGCCCTTCAACATTCCTCCTCTCCATTCATCCATTTAAGTATGGATATATGGACAAGTGGCAAAACAGCGGGGAGTTTGTATTTGTGTATAACTGCACACTGGGTGCAGGTGCCAGGGGTTGTTTGTGATGTTCGTAATGTGAATAATCAGTGCAGTAAGGTGGACTTGTAGCAATCTTTCTGAATTAGCCAGCACGTAACCATTGCTATGCGCAGTGTGACCTGTTCACACACTGGTGAGAACATGTTGGACATGGTACTGAGTGAAACTGACAGATGGCTAAACCCTCTATAGCAAGTGACAATGGGTCAAATGTGGTGAAATGCATCACTAATGGTATTTTTTTTTTGTGTTCCATGCATGGCCCACTGTTTAAATCTTGTGGTTCAGGAGTTTCTGCAACACCCTGATATAAAGGAAATGCTGACCGTTGCACAACATATCTGCTCTCACTTTTCAAGATCTGGAAAGGCCCGTGACTAATTGCGGCAGTTGCAGATACAAAACAGCCTGCCTCAGCACCGCTTGAAGCTGGAAGTTGTCACTCGATGGAACTCCACGCTATACATGGCAGAGAGGTTGTATGAACAATACAAAGCCATCTCAGGATATCTTGTTATGCACACTAGTCATGACAGTTCCAAGGCCCCATGTCTCATGACAACTGAACAGTGGTGCCTCATGGACTCTGTAATAACAATTTTGCGGCCTTTTGAACATGCCACACAGGCAGTGAGTGGCGAGTCTGCCTCCATAAGCCAATCAGTTCCACTGCTGTGGGTGCTGAGGCAGACACTGGTGAATGTACAGCATAGCCTTGATGTTGCCGGAGACAGTGGTAGCAGTATGTTGCTGCAACACATGCTGACAATATTCGACCATAATTATCACGTTGTGAACATTCAGCATAGTAACAACTTTGCCATATCAACAATGCTGGACCCATGATACAAACCTGGAATTGCATCAGTACTGGAGGGAGGGCCTGAACAGGTAAAAAATATCAGTGGTCAACTGGTTCGCTTGGTTCATGGGGCACAGAAGTCACGTGCCAAGATCAGCAAACCTCAGCAGCATAATGTGGCTGAAGGTGTACCTGGAGGACCATCAAGCATACCCTGCAAGGGGAAGGGGACTGTAGTTCCATGTGGTCTGTCATCCAAAGCAGGTGGCATCAACCCACTTTGGGAGGCTTTGTACCAAGTGGGTATTTGTGAAATTAATGATTTGGGAGAACAGGATGATGCATCAACAATTGGACTTAGTGGGGCACAGAGAATGGTTGAGCTTCATTTGTCTCGAAAACAGGCATCTGACAATAAGTGAAGATCCTCTTTGTACTGGAGGAAAGGCAGTGAATGACCAGAGCTAACTGCAGTGGCACTGAAGTACCTCACATGCCCAACCTCCAGTGTAAGTGTTGAGAGGGTATTCAGCTCAGCAGGTGCAATAGTCAGGGATCATCAGACAAACCTGTCTCCTGCAAATGTTAGTTTGCTAACATTCATTAAAATGAATGAGAGACACATACCAGCACAGACTGCAACCTCGGTATTCATATCCCGGCCTAGTCATGGTGGTCTTGCTGATGTGGAAATGGAGCATCCTGGTGGCACTGGCAGTGGCTGCCTGAAACGGCCCACCAGTGACAAAGATGACAACACATTGTAGAAAGAATTTCCCAGTCGTCAGACTTCAGACATCGATGACTGTGAGGGCAGTTTTCTTTATGAGGATGATGATGATTGGTTAATGTTGGCAGGTTTTAACTGCAGTATTTAAAAGGTGGTATGCTCCACCCAGACCACCACCACTGGGACTGATGTTATCCAGGTCTGCCACCATGAGTCTATCTGCCCCCCACGAACCACCACCACCGGAACTGATGTTATCCAAGTCTGCCACCATGAGTCTGCATGCCCCCTGGACCACCATCACCACCACCGGGACTGATATTATCCACTGCCACCATGAGTCTGTATCCCCCCCAGACCACCACCATCACCACCGAGACTGATGTTATCCACTGCCACCATGAGTCTGTCTGCCCCCCGGACCACCACCACCACCGGGACTGATTTTATCCAAGTCTGCCACCATGAATCTATCTGCCCCCCATGGACCACCACCACCACCGGGACTGATGTTATCCAAGTCTGCCACCATGAGTCTCTGCCCACCATGGACCACCACCACCAGGACTGATGTTATCCACTGCCACCATGAGTCTGCCCCCCCAGACCACCACCACTGGGAGTGATGTTATCCAAGTCTGCCACCATGAATCTGTATGCCCCCTGGACCACCACCACCAAGACTGATGCTATCCAAGTCTGCCACCATGAGTGTATCTGTCCCCCACGGACCACCACCACCGGGACTGATGTTATCCAAGTCTGCCACCATGAATCTATCTGCCCCCCACGGACCACGACCACCACCGGGACTGATGTTATCCAAGTCTGTCACCATGAGTCTGTATGCCCCCCGGACCACCACCACCACCGGGACTGATGTTATCCACTACCACTGTGAGTCTGCCCCTCCAGACTGTCACCACCGGGACTGATGTTGTCCGAGTCTGCCACCATGAGTCTCTATGCCCCCCCGGACCACCACCACCAGGATTGATGTTATCCACTGCCACCATGAGTCTGTCTTCCCCCCGGTCCACCACCACCACCACCAACACCATTACCGGGACTGATGTTATCACAAGTCTGCCACCATGAGTCTGTAGTAGCCCCAGAACCACCACCACCGGACTGATGATATCCACTGCCACCAAAAGTCTGCCCCCCCCCGTATCACCACCACCGGGACTGATGTTACCCTAGTCTGCCACCATAAGTCTGTATGCCCCCTCCGGACCACCACCACCACTAGGACTGATGTTATCCACTGCCAGCTTGAGTCTGTCTGCCCCCTGGACCACCACCACCACCGGGACTGATGTTATCCAAGTCTGCCACCATGAATCTGTATGCCCCCTGGACCACCACCACCAGGACTGATGTTATCCACTGCCACCATGAGTTTGTCTGCCCCCCTGGACCACCACCACCGAGACTGATGCTATCCAAGTCTGCCACCATGAGTCTATCTGTCCCCCATGGACCACCACCGGGACTGATGTTATCCAAGTCTGCCACCATGAATCTATCTGCCCCCCATGGACCACCACCACCACCGGGACTGATGTTATCCAAGTGTAACCCCTTGTTACCCGGGGTTACTAGAATCCCAGTAAGACCTAGTGGTAGGCAGGGAAGGCAGCTTCTGAAACTCCAGTTAAATGGGTTTCACACTGTCTCACTCTGTTCTCACTCTGTTCTGTTCTCAGCTGAGACTGAGGGATGACATCACCAACAGAACTTTCACAGCTGCATAAGCCACATTGGAATCTGCAGCAGAGGGAGTTAGATAGAACATTGGGAGATTTCAAAGGGAAGTAGTCAGTTCCAGTTTGCCTTCAAGTAAGAAGGAGCAGTTCCAGTTTTGTCTTCAAGAAGAAGGAGTCAGTGTCAAGTGGTGGAGACCGCTGTTCGGGTCTCAGTGCCCCCTCCCTCCAGGGGGGATGTAAAGATCCCCATGCAGATTCCTGGGGCAATCCCCTTAATTCTGCCAGGAGGAAGAAAAGCTGCCATTTCAGTTCAGTCTTTGTTTTGGAAAGGTGGAAGATTTGTGATTCGCCTGTGGGGCACCTGCAACTAAAGGGTGAGTGTTTGCTCTAACATGAGAGGCAAAAATGTGTTCTTCAGCCTGGGACATGTGAGGAAATCTAGTAATTGAGCTACAATTTGGGAAGCCTATAGGACTAGGTCAAACAAATGGAGTAGTGTCAAATGCTGAGTGTTGTGTGATTTCAAGTAAATTGTAGAGGGATGACAGTTCATCTACCATTTAATCTACATTCGAAGTTTCAGTTTTCTAGAGAAATGGCCGGGTATGGGCAGTGGGAGCTGGAGGTGGGCAAACCCCATCTTTAGTAACCAGGTCCACCTCTACGGTTTTATGCTGTGGTTGCTACTTTGCCTCATGCCCTTGGCCAGTGATGGGGGAAGTACCCAGACGTGGGGTTGCAAAAGAGAAAATCTCTCTAGGAGTTGCAGACTCTAAGTGGTGTGGGGAGCCACAACTAGTGTAAAGAAGAATTCTCTTGGTGAGATGGGGAGTCATAAGAAGTAAGGAAGAAATCTCTCTAGGAGTCGCAGACTCTAAGTGGTGTGGGGAGCCATGACAGGATAATTGGTTCATTCTTCCAATGCACCATGGATCAAGTGGCTGGTGGGGGAGCCGGGCCAGTCGGGCTGTGTACCCAAAGCATGTGCAAGTCCAGGCTGTGTGTCTGGTGGGTCCAGAGCCTGAAAACAGTATACTTGGTTCATTCTTCCAGTGGACCGTGTTGTAGTCTCTAATCTGCATTACCAGTAAATGTAGCCCCATGGGGGTCTGTCTATGCTTTGTTGTGTTCAGCTAGTTTGTGAATAAAAGTCACACTGTAGAATCCCATTCCTGGCTCTGGACATTACAGTTATTGCTTCCTGTGTTCGGATTTACTTGGGTGCCCCTGTGCAGAGTAGCCAAACCTAGGTCCCCTTGTGCTGAGTAACCTCATCCTCCCCGAAACCAGGTCCCCAACAGGTACTGCTGTCAGCTTCAACAGCATGCCACCTGTCATTTGGCAGAAAGGCAGGGGTGAGGGGTTACCATAATGGAGGCACCACTGGGATTTGTTTGGGAAGGAAGGTGCTTGGGCAAGGGGGCTAGCTTTTTGGCTATCTGGCAGTGGGTAGCCCAAAAAGCTGAAGCAATTTCCTTAGTGTGTGTTGCTGCGTGCTGTGAATCTTGTGCTGCTGTTTAAAAAATGCCAACTGTTTACCAAGGAGCTGTAAAGCCAAAGAGTGTGCCCTTGTCCTGCATCATCAAAATTGTTTACAGCGTTTTTGTCTGCTTTTAAAATGAACTGTGGTAAATAAAAGTGTGGAAGACTAGGGGTAGCAACAGGAAAATTGTGCCCTGGACGTTTGAAATGCTTTTAAAATAAACTGTTGTGAAGAAAAGTGTGGAAGACTAGGGGTATCAACAGGAAAATTGTGCCCTGGACGTTTGAAATGCTTTTAAAATGAATTGTTGTGAAGGAAAGTGTGGAAGACTAGGGGTAGCAAAAGGAAAATTATGCCCTGGACATTGGAAATGCTTTCTGAGTGAATTGAGAGACTGCAGAGTAAATGGCTATGTTATATGACTGAAATTGGCTCCCGCCATGGAGTCAGTTAAAAAAAAAAGTTGCATTCTGTAGTTTAAATTTGACTGCTCGACGATCGCCGGGAGGAGAAGAGCCCTCGTGAGGAAGAAGAGGCTCATTTGCATGGCGTCGTTGGTCAGGCTGCAATCAGTCCCGGCCCTCAGCCAGCTCTACAGAGACTGCCCCAGCATTCGAGAGGGAGTGAGAGTGGAGTGCGTGTACTGGCAGTGGAGGAGCATCGCGGAGTGTTCAAAGCATTGTAAACAGTACAAAAATAGACTATTTCGTTTAAAATCGGGCTCAACCCACTAATCGATCATCCAAATTGCAAGTTTGGTGTTTAAAAAGACGATCGCTAGGACTGTCTGCCCGTTTGTGTACCGAGGCCTTCAAGGACTGGCTACAGGCCGTTTTTTCCCCATCGCAGCAAATTGCTACAGATAACAGTAAGTGAACATTCAAAACACTGCTCAAACAGTGATTTTCAGTCTATGCCATATAAAATGTGTGTGCAGCAGTGTAGTCGCTTTGCAAGTAACGACTGTGTGAAGTCCTACCAGCAAGTGCAAGTCTGTTAAGCCATTGACTGTGTGCATAGCAATGAATTTAGCCTCATTTTAAAGTTTGCAGCCAGAGAGAGACTGTGGGTTGTAGCAAAATGCAGCACTAGTAAAAGCAGCAATCCTGTGCTAAAAACCCTGAAGCTTTTAGGGAACTGTGAATAAAATAAATGTTACCAGCTTGTGAAAAGACCAAGGAAAATCCTGTAAATGTGTGTAAAGCCAGATCAGAGCAAGTTGTGCAGTTTGAGTAAAAGTTATCAGTAGCTTGTGTAAATCAGGTGCGCAGTGGCTTGACCCAGATTCTAAATGTTGATGCACAGGAGTGCTGCCGCCGCCATTACAGGGTGGGGTAGTAAAGTAAACACAGCAGCAGAGGAGCCATTTCACAGCTAAAGAGTGTGTTCAATTAAGTAGGACTTTCAGTTACAGTGAATTTTTGTTTGTTTTTCTGCAGTTATGGCCTCAGGACCAGCTCATTACCCGGATCATGCCCGGGTTGCAGTAACAGCAGCAGTAAATAGACTGAGAGATATTGAAAAGTGGTGCTGTGGAGGGCAACTGCCTCCTGATGTGGCAATTCCTAATTATCCAGTGCGTGTATGCCAAATATGCTTGAGTGCTGGAAGGAACATCTTCATAATTCCTCACTGTGCTGGATGTCTACAAAAATATGGCTTGTATAAAGCGCCTTCAATTCGTTTGGCTCCCACATGGACAAACATTCAGGAATTTGCAGTTGGCAGCACACAGCACCAGGCGGAGCCTGTGGAGGAAGGTCCATCGGGAGAGTGTGGCACAAAGCTAGAGGGTACAGAGTTAGAGACAGAACCAGAAGTTGAAGTTTTGGATGCTGGATCCCAGAAAGAAGGTTCAGATAAAGCATCAATAGGCCCCTGGGTGAGGGGTCTAGCCCGAGTCTCTTAGGTGAAGATGAGATGCGGGAGGCCTTTGAATGGGAGGTGTCGACCTCCGCACCTAGTGATGAGTGGATAGTCTCAGGGGTGAGAACGACTGCTCACTCCTGGGCTCAGATCCTCAGTGAAGAGGAAGATGAGGGGGAACCTATGTGGCCTTGTGAAGAAGGAATGGGTACACAGCCTCAAGATCTTGCCTCGGAGGAATGTATGGAAGAAAGGGGTGATGCCACTGCCCTGACTTTCCAGGAGGAAGAATTCAGGGATCCGTTTCTGATTTTCTTAAGGATGCGTAGCTGGCAGAACCAGGACTGGCCACCCCCAAGCCAGGCCAGTGGTCTCAGTTTGACCAAAGCAAGTAAAGAGGAGAGACTGGTTCGTAGAAAGGTAAATGAGATCTATGGTATGACCTTTCCTACCTTTCCATGGAAAGTCTGGGAGGAGATAGAGAACTGCAGGAAATCCTGGATCTGGGATGAAGCCATGAAAAGTGTGCATCCTGGGGCCAACAAGCATGTAAAGAATAGACTGTTCCACGAAAAGTATACCCAGTGGAAGAGAGGCAGGACACTGTTCATAGACAGAGTGAGAGTGGTGGACGGAGAGGGACGTGAAATCTCCCACTGTGTGAATTATGTACGACCAGATGGGGTAATAATTCAAGCCCCTAACCCCAGTGACTAATGGCCCCAGCGCAAGGATCTCAGCAAATGTGCCTGCAGTCACAAAATGGAGAGCCGAAAGCAGTGGTAATACCAATACCACACCAGACTGTGAAGTGCCCTTATTGATCCGGGCCAATATGAATATCCAGGACCCAGGTGCCCCACATTCATCAGTCTACAGTGTACTGTCCTGTTCAGCAACCATCAACTGGCCCACCAGATGACTTCAGATCCAGAGAGGACACCAGCCCATCTGTATCCTGTTCATCGCCTGGTAATCAGATGACGTCGGACCAGTTGTTTTCTTTTTGTTCCTGTTCTAAGGTTCCATCTCCAGAGATGACATCAGCCCAGCTGTTTCCAGATGTGCCCTCCTGTGGTTCCCGGAAGATGTCCGCCCAGCTGTATCAGAAGAAATGGTGCCAGGGAGAGTCTTCGGCTGCGGTGCAGGTCGGTGCCTAGTCTTGTACTACAAGTGGCTAGTAAGTCCGAACTTTTCTATCTTTATGACATTGCAGTACACACCCTACACTACAGACTTCAAAAATGTGTGAACTGTCCGCAAAGACTCTCCCCTTCGGGACTTTGGCCTGTTAGAACTGTGCTTCACCGGGCTCTGGCCCAGGAGAGACTCTTTATTGGACTAGCCTTCGGGCCTTGTGGTCATTAGTTGGGACTTTTAGGGCACTCCATCCCCCCAAATGTGTATTGTAAATAATGTCGTTGTTGTATTCTAATGTAAATACTGTTTTTCTACCTTTTTTCTAAAAAAATCTTTTTGGGATTTTGCAGTGTTTTGATGGTAGGGGTTTAGGTAGACTGTGTATGCAGATTATGAGCGCGTGTTGTCTTTCTTTTTCTTACAGGTGTTCCTGGGAAGACAGAAGAGAAGACAAGAAGAGGAGGAGGGGCTCATCGGAGTTCCTCGTCAGTGCTTTTTGTGTAGAAATTTAAAGTACTGTGGTGTTATTGTTATAGTTATTGCTGTATTAACCCTTTCCTTCCACAGGTGTGGTTGTGGGGGTAGGGAGGAGGCAGTAATGTGGTATTTTTAATGGTGTGGTTGCAGGTTGCCCAAGGTCGGGGAGGTCCCCGGGTTGTTTTTTATTTTGGAATATTATGTTAGAGGCAGATAGGTTTTCCCTAGAGGGTTAGTGGGGATAGACAGGCTGTGGTCCTGAACGGCCATAGGGACTGCAGTGCTGATCTATCAGGGCTATGCTCTGGATGGTTCTACCAGAGCCACTAGGTGTCCATAGTAAATGGATAGTGTAGAGGCTGACATGTCAGCTACAGGCCTCTAGGCCCTTAGTGTTGCCTGCCTGTGCTTGCACATGGTAGGAGGGCCCTGATCACCCCCTCCAAGGTAGCACATAGGGTGGGATGGCACCTAAGGTCGGGTAAATAATGACTGCGGACAGTCATTTCCTGGTGAAGGGCAGAGTGTAACCCCTTGTTACACGGGTTACTAGAATCCCAGTAAGACCTAGTGGTAGGCAGGAAGGCAACATGTGAAACCCAGTTAAACGGGTTTCACACTGTCTCACTTCGTTCTCAGTCTCAGCCGAGACTGAGGGATGACATCACCAATAGAACTGTCACAGCTGCATAAGCCACATTGGAATCTGCAGCAGAGGAGTTAGATAAAACGTTGGGAGATTTCAAAGGGAAGTAGTCAGTTCCAGTTTGCCTTCAAGTAAGAAGGAGCAGTTCAGTTTGGCCTTCAAGAAGGAGGAGTCTGTGTCAAGTGGTGAGACCCCATGTTTGGGTCTCAGTGTCCCTCCTCAGGGGAATGTGAAGATCCCCATGCAGATTCCTGGGGCAATCCCTTCAATTCTGCCAGGAGGAAGAAAAGCTGCCATTTCAGTTCAGTCTTTGTTTTGGAAAGGTGGAAGATTTGTGATTCGCCTGTGGGGCACCTGCAACTAAAGGGTAAGTGTTTGCTCTAACATGAGAGGGCAAAAAATGTGTTTCTTCAGCCTGGGACATGTGAGGAAATCTAGGAATTGAGCTACAATTTGGGAAGCCTAGAGGACTAGGCCAAACAAATGGAGTAGTGTCAAATGCTAGAGTGCTGTGTGATTTCAAGTAAATTGTAGAGGGGATGCGACAGTTCATCTACCATTTAATCTACATTCGGAAGTTTCAGTTTTCCAGAGAAATGGCCGGGTTTGGGTAGTGGGAGCTGGAAGTGGGCAAACCCCCCATCTTTTGTAACCAGGTCCACCTCTACGGATTTCTGCTGTGGTTGCTACTTTGCCTCATGCACTTGGACAGTGATGGGGGAAGTACCCAGACGTGGGGTTGCAAAAGGGAAAATCTCTCTAGGAGTCGAGACTCTAAGTGGTGTGGGGAGCCACAACAAGTGTAAAGAAGAATTCTCTCGGTGAGATGGGGAGTCATAAAGTAGGAAGAAATTCTCTAGGAGTCGAGACTCTAAGTGGTGTGGGGAGCCACGACAGGATAATTGGTTCATTCTTCAATGGACCGTGGATCAAGTGGCCGGGGAGGAGCTGGGCCAGTCGGCTGTGTACCCAAAGCACGTGCAAGTCCAGGCTGTGTGCCTGGTGGGTCCAAACCTGAAAACAATAAATGGTTCATTCTTCCAGTGGACCGCGTTGTAGTCTCTAATCTGCATTACCAGTAAATGTAGCCCCATGGGGGTCCGTCTATGCTTTGTTGTGTTCAGCTAGTTTGTGAATAAAAGCCACACTATAGAATCCTATTCCTGGTTCTGGACATTACAGTTATTGCTTCCTGTGTTTGGATTTACTTGGGTGCCCCTGTGCAGAGTAGCCAAACCTAGGTCCCCTTGTGCTGAGTAACCTCATCCTCCCCAAACCCGGGTCCCCACCAGGTACTGCTGTCAGCTTCAACAGCATGCCACCTGTCATTTGGCAGAAAGGCAGGGGTGAGGGGTTACACAAGTCTGCCACCATGAGTCTGTACGCCCCCCGGACCACCACCACCACCGGGACTGATGTTATCCACTGCCACCACCGCCACCGTGAGTCTGCCCCCCCAGACCGCCACCACCGGGACTGATGTTGTCCAAGACTGCCACCATGAGTCTCTATGCGCCCCCGGACCACCACCACCAGGACTGATGTTATTTACTGCCACCATGAGTCTGTCTGCCCCCCTTGACCACCACCACCACCACCACCGAGACTGATGTTATCCAAATCTGCCACCATGAATCTATCTGCCCCCCACGGACCACCACCACCACCACCACTGGGACTGATGTTATCCAAGTCTGCCACCATGAGTCTGTATGCCCCCCGGACCACCACCATCACCACCGGGACTGATGTTATCCACTGCCACCGTGAGTTTGCCCCCCCCAGACTGCCACCACCGTGACTGATGTTATCCAAGTCTGCCACCATGAGTCTGTCTGTCCCCCGGACCACCACCACCACCGAGACTGATGTTATCCAAATCTGCCACCATGAATCTATCTGCCCCCCACGGACCACCACCACCACCACCACCGGGACTGATGTTATCCAAGTTTGCTACTATGAGTCTGTATGCCCCGACCACCACCACCACCAGGGCTGATGTTATCCACTGCCACCATGAGTCTGCCCCCAGACCACCACCACCAGGAGTGATGTTATCCACATCTGCCACCATCAGTCTGTATTCCCCCATGGATCACCACCACCAGGACTGATGTTATCCACTGCCACCATGAGTCTGCCCCACCCAGATCACCACCACCGGGAGTGATGTTATCCAAGTCTGCCACCATGAGTCTGTATGCCCCCCACGGACCACCACCACCAGCTTCTTAATATTTAAACCATAAAGTGAGTATGTGTACTCGTGTTTGTTATGCTGCTTCACTTCCTTTAGTTGTATGTTTTGTTTTCTGTAGGTTTTCAGAGCCGCAATGGTAAAACACATACAGTACACTTCTTTTGTTTCTTTTACAGGGTAATAAAAAAAGGCTCCATCGCTAAAACTCGTTGGAAATGATGCTGTAGCTGTACCGTACAGAGAGGAACCGATGTAACATCCATGTGAAATCTATTCTGGTAAGTATGAAGATTTTATTTAATCCATTTCATCGTTTTGTAAAGACTGCAGCAAATATTGTACACAACAGGTTGTGTTAGTTGACAAGATGTGTCTTTGAAATGTAACTTGACTTTAGGGATTGAGATTTGAGACCCAGGGAGGGACACATAACAATTAAGTTGTAAGAAGTCATTCATTTCTTTTTTTGGAAACTTCCAGATGCTTTGTTGTTCTGTCAAAGTGGCCTTATCCAAAAAAGTTCTTCAACATCAGGCACCCCCCTCCCCTGAGCTTGGGCACGCATGCAACACGAAGAAGTCATTTCATTAGATGACCATGACCATCATTAACAACCGGACTCCAGAAGGATGCTGATGAAATCTGTGAAGAAGTAACAAAATAAGAAACCATTACAGACAAACCTGTAAATATGATTCCCCCACCCACCTCAAAAAAAAAAAACTTACCTTCATGTGCTTGAGAGTTATCCGTTTCCAATTTCAGCGCAAAAAATTCTCACTGAGCACTGGAATGTGAACACCAACAGTTTCTGTGTGACCTGTGATGCAGAACAATACCATGAGTACATGTCCATGTCAACCCCCATATCAACTACAAAATACATAACCATATATCTATATATATATCTACTCACCAAGGCTACTATTAGTGTACAGCCAAAGGGCACCCTTCAATCCAGTTGAGATGATCACATTGCATTTGCTTGAATCATCTCGCAGAACACATTGGACGAGCAACACAATGCTCACAGTCATCATTACATTGGCTTGCACGCATGCCCAAGGAACGTTTAGGGAGAGTAGCACACTTTGGAGGTGTGCCTCTCCTGTTCAATCCACTGCTCCGTTGAGCAGGCGTGGCGGTCCTGCACCTATGGGTGTGGGAGCTGTGTATGACAGCGGTGGTCTTCTCTTCAAAGAAAACCACCGCTGTCATACACAGCGCTGGTAGGCCTCACGCCCCCCCAAAGCTTTGGTGCCACGCTGGGAGCCCACCCCAGCGTGGCAAACGTCCTGAGTCATCTGCCGACGGGGGTGCCCAATCCTCCGTCGGCTCCACGTCCCCCCAAATGCCCCTCCAAAGCTTTGGTGCCACACTGGGAGCCCACCCCAGCGTGGCAAACGTCCCGCGTTGTCTTTTTTTTTCTTTCACCTAGAAATAAAAACGGTCCTCCGGCACTTCTCCCTGAACCCCTCCCACAACCCGCACCCAGCCACTGCGCTCCCTGCCTCCCCACACCCCCCCATCCCATACTTACCTCTGGAGCTCAGCGCGACGATCATCGCTGGACCGGGAACACATCTGCACTCTTCAAAGCCGACCGCAAACTGAGGAAATGCCAGTAAGCTGTATAATGGGCTAGATGGGTTTTTTTCAACTTTGTTGCATATCTCAGGCATTTTTTGGAATTTTTGCACCAAATTTTCAACATGGGGTTTTTGGGACCCCTTCTCATGAATGATGTCACTGTCCTGGCGTTATTCAGGCCTGAGGGGTGATTTCGCAGTCGCTGCATGAAATCACCTTTCAGGCTTGATTAACGAAATGACACTGCCAGCATTCATAAGGTGGGCTCTCAAAACCATTTTACTGAAAGGCATGTTGCACAGTTCCTACGCAGGCTCGTAAGTTCAATGTAATTTTCAATATTTTCACCCAGATTTTCAACATTGCCATTTTACCACACCCTTCTTATGAGTAGTACAGCTGTCATTTTTCACATCTCACCCAAAATGTGTTTCCGCCCATGTAGCGCACAATGGCACAGTCGGTGTGCAATCAATGTATGGGACACAGTAACAAAATCACAGTGACACTGTTCATTAGCAGAGGTCTTAAAATGGCTATGTTGAAAATTTGGTGAAAAAATTTCTAAAAATGACTGTTTTACGAACGTGCGTTGCACAGTTCCTACGCACACTCGTAAGTTTGCGAATTTTCAATATTTTCACTCCAGATTTTCAACATTGGCATTTTATCACACCTCCTCATGAGCAGTACAGCTGTCATTTTTCTCCATCCTGCCCAAAATGTGTTTCAACATGTAGTGCACAATGGCGCAGTCGGTGTGTAACTCAATGTATGGGACACAGTAAGAAAATCACAGTGACACTGTTCATGAGCAGAGGTCTTAAAATGGCTGTGTTGAAAATTTGGTGAAAAAATTCCTAAAAATGACTATTTTACGAGTGTGCGTTGTGCAGTTCCCACGCACGCTCGTTGGTTTGCGAATTTTCAATATTTCACTCCAGATTTTCAACATTGCCATTTTACCACACCTCCTTATGAGCAGTACAGCTGTCATTTTTCACATCCTGCCCAAAACGTGTTTCCACCCATGTAGCGCACAATGGCGCAGTCGGTGTGCGAACTCAATGTATGGGACACATTAAGAAAATCACAGTGACACTGTTCATGAGCAGAGGTCTTAAAATGGCTATGTTGAAAATTTGGTGAAAAAATTCCTAAAAATGACTGTTTTACGAGCGTGCGTTGCGCAGTTCCTACGCACGCTCGTAAGTTCGCGAATTTTCAATATTTGCACTCCAATGACTTCCAAATACCTAAACAGCACATAGAAGCAAGCAACATTCGGCATTGACAAATGCTTGTTTATTTTTGCATTCGCTTGCATGCATGTGCAAGGAACGTTTTGGGACAGTACGACTTTTTGAAGGTGTGTGACCCTCCTGTTCAATGCAGTGCTCAGTGTAACGTGTGCAACCCTACTGCACCAATGGATGCATGAGCTGTCTATGACAGCAGTTTGGCTGCAGTGGTCTTCACTTAAAAGAAAAGCACCACTGCAATTAGCGGTGGTAACGTGTGTGTATTTAGCATATTGACGTCACCCTTTTCCCTCTGACTGCTAATAAAATCCCTCCCACTTCCTCCCTCTGCTGCCATCTACCCTGCTCCCTTGTTATTGCCCCCACCAAACACATTGCATGTGCAGATGGAGTGCACAGTCCCCATTGTCTCCAGACCCCCCCCCAACAAACACCCAGGTGACATGCTGGGAGCCTACCCCAGCATGCCCATTGTCCCTGTAAATGGGAAAACTGTCCCACAACATCTTTTGTTTTTTTAAAACCTGTGAAAACAGAAAACCATCCCTCGCTGTGTCTTATGCCCCTCCCGAACCCACACCCACCTCTGCATACTCCACCTCCCCTCACCCCACATACTTACCCGAGCCTGGCAATGATCTTCAGTGGAGTGGGAACACGCCTGCACTCTGAAAGCTGAATGCAAACTGAAGAAATGACGGTAAGCTGTATAATGGCATAAATGTTTTTTTTTTTTCCAACTTAGGTGGCTATCTCAGGCATTTTTGCAAATTTTGGTACCACATTTTCAACAGAGGGTTCTTGGGACACCACCTCATGAATTCAGTTACTGTCATATGAGTTATTCGGAACCCAAAGGTGATTTCATGATCACTGCACAAAATCACCTTTTGGGATTGATTAAGTAAACAACAGTGTCACTGTTAATGAGGTGGGCTCCCAAAATCCTATGTTGCAAATTTGGTGAAAAAATGTCAAAAAATGACTGTGTTACGAGCGTGCATTGTGCAGTCAATGCATACCTCATAACTCGAGAATTTGAAATATTTTCACTCCAGATTTACAACACTGGCATTTTTTCACACCTCCTTATGAACAGTACAGCTGACATTTTTCACATCCTGGCTGAAATGTGTTTTTGCACATCCAGCGCACAATGGTGTGGTCACAGTGAGAAATCAATGCTCAGGACAGATTATGAAAATCACAGTGACACTGTTCATGAGCAGAGGTCCCACAATGCCTGTGTTGAAAGTTTGGTGACAAAAGTCCACAAAATGACTGTGTCATGAATGTTCATTGCGCAGATTCCATGTACGCTCGTAAGTTTGAGAAATTGTTGTATTTTCACTCCAGATGTTCAACATTGCCATCCCTTCACATCTCTCTATGAATGCTACAGCTGTCATTTTTCACATCCTGCCCGAACTGTGTTTTTGCGCATGTGGAGCACAATGGTGTGGTCACTGTGGGAAATCAACACTCAGGACAGGTTAACAAAATAACAGTGGGACTGTTCATAAGCAGAGGTCTGAAATGCTTTTATGAGGTGGGGGTAACAAAAAGGTCAAGCTGAAAATTTATAGTACAAATACCAACAATCGCACAGGGCATTAGGGTAAAGCACCATACGTGCCAAACACTACTGCAAATACCTGCAAGTGAACGTTCGGCATTGACAAATGCTTGTTTTATACTGGGGTATGTGCTGAAACACTCTCATTCCACTGTGTTACCACTTGTCAATTTTCTGCACACAAAGAGGATGCATTTTGGGGCTGCAGAAAAAATCTGGGACTCTGTGCTACTACTGTGCGCATGACCGAGTGTGCCATTAATTCCGGGGGACTTTGTATGTGTTAAAACACTCTCATACCACTGTGTTACCACTTGTCAGTTTATAGCACACAAGGAGGATACATTCTGGGCCTGCAGAAAAAGTCTGGGGACTCTGTGCCACTTTTATGCGCATGACTGAGTGCGTCATTTATTCTGGAGGACTTTGTATGTGCTGAAACAGTCTCATTCCACTTCATTACCACTTGTCAATTTTCTGCACACAAGGAGGATGCATTCTGGGCCTGCAGAAAAAATCTGGGGACTCTGTGCCGCTTTTATGTGCATGACTGAGTGCGTCATTTATTCTGGAGGACTTTGTATGTGCTGAAACAGTCTCATTTCACTTTGTTACCACTTGTCAAATTTCTGCACTCAAGGAGGATGCATTCTGGGCCTGCAGAAAAATCTGGGGACTCTGTGCAACTTTTAAGCGCATGACTGAGTGCGCCATTAATTCAGGGGGACTTTGTATGTGCTGAAACACTCTCATTCCACTGTGTTACCACTTGTCAATTTTCTGCGCACAAGGAGGATGCATTCTGGCAAAGCAAGGCAAAATTTATTTAAAAGACGTCCAATCCCAGAGGCTCTGGGCGCCGTACAAAATTTTAAACAGAGTTTTAAAAGCACAAAAGAGAAAATTTAAACACAGAGTTTTATACAAATTAAATAAATAAATCTATTACAATCACAGTCTTTACTGTATATACTAATCTAAATATCAAAAGCTTAGGAAAAAAGAAAAGTCTTCAAATGGGCCTTAAAAATATCCACTGTAGGGGCTTCCCTGACCAAAGCTGGCAAAGAATTCCACAGAACGGGAGCCGCAACACTAAAGGCTCTATCACCAGCTGATTTTAGCCTCGTTCTGGGAATGGTCATGAAGCCGCCACTAGAAGATCGAAGAGGGGGGTGGGGGGGTAGGTAACAGAAGGTCTGGCAGGTAACCAGGGCCCTGCCCGTATAGGGTCTTATAGGTGAGAAGACCCACCTTAAAGAGGACTCTCCACCTGACTGGCAGCCAGTGCAATTCGCATAAAACCGGTGTAATATGACAAAACTTTTGCTGCCCAGTCAACAACCGGGCAGCTGCGTTTTGCACCAGCTGCAATCTTCGGAGAGATCCTCCTGTGACCCTGAGATAGAGCGCGTTACAGTAGTTAAACCTAGATGTGACTAAGGCATGTATCAAGGTAGGGAGGTCCAGAGACGGAACAAGGGGCTTAATTCTGGCAATGTTTCTGAGATAGAAAAAACAGATACGAACCGTGGAGGATATTTGAGCCTCCATGGTTAAGTTCCTGTCCATAATCACTCCCAGATTTCGCACCCAAGAAGAGACCTTCAATGACGCAGCTCCAAGGACAAGCCCAGTCTCTGAATCAGAGGCCATCCTATCACGAACTCTGTTTGACTCCACCACCAATACTTCCGTCTTGTCAGGGTTCAGTCGCAACCAACTGGAGGCCATCCAGTCATTAATCTCAGCTAGACAGATATTAAGCACATCTACTGCATTAGATGTTCCTTGGGCAAAGGAAAAGTATAGCTGAGTGTCATCGGCATAACAATGAAAACTCAAACCATATTTCCTAATGATCCCTCCCAGGGGCAGCACGTACACTGCGAACAACATTGGGGCCAGTACCGATCCTTGAGGGACTCCACAAAATAAAGGACTGGGTATAGATGTGGAATTCCCCATCACAACCCGTTGCCTTCTGTTGGTAAGGAAGGACTCAAACCAGTTGATGACAGTATCGGTGAGTCCACATAGCTCCCTGAGGCGGACAAGCCACACACAATGGTCCACAGTGTCAAATGCAGAAGAGAGATCAAGGAGGACAAGAATTGCCCTGTCCCCCTGATCTCTAGCCCTGAGGAGATCATTCTGCACCCGAACAAGTGCAGTTTCTGTGCTATGTCCAGCCCAAAATGCCGACTGGAAAGGTTCGTACAACTCGTGAGTCACGAGATGCTCTTCCAACTGAAGCGCTACCACCTTTTCCACCACCTTCCCCAAAAATGGAAGGTTGGATATAGGATGGTAATTCGTCTTCATCTCCGGGTCCAAAGATGATTTCTTTAAGAGGGGTCTCACCAAAGCCTCCTTCAAGGCATCCAGAAAGACTCCCTCAGAAAGGGAGAACCGTACAATCAAGGCGAACACTGGGCTAACATAGTCAACGCATCTCATTAAAAAATGCGTTGGCACCGGGTCCAGTTCACAGAAGGTATGCTTCAGGTTGGCTGCCACCTCGATAACCTCACTAGCCTCCACCAGTCTAAGCTCTCCCCAACTAGGCGGAGTGCTCTCAGAACACATCAGGTGGCCACTGTCAGCTATAGTATTACTAGCTGAAGAAGCCACCTGCCGGATCGAGGACACCCTGTCCGGAAAAAATGAGCAAGCTCCTCACAATCTAAATTACAAAAAACTCTCCCAGGCTGAAGACAGGCAGGATGGAGAAGCCTGTCCACAGTCTGGAAGAGTAAGGCTGGTCGGTTCTTCCTGGCAGCAATCTCCCTAGACAGAAACACTGCCTTCTTACGGTTGATTGCCTCCTGATATGCATTATAATGCGCACGCAGGACCAGTTTTTCCTCCCTCAGGCAGGATTTTCTCCAGCAGTGCTCTAATCTCTGACCCATCTTCTTCATTTCCCTGAGCTCCCCGTCAAACCACGTGGACCTCAGGTATGAAGTTCTGGGTCGTACACGGACAGGTGCGAGGGAGGAGGATGCATTCTGGGCCTGCAGAAAAATCTGGGGACTCTGTGCCACTTTTATGGTCATGACTGAATGCGCCATTAATTCTGGAGGACTTTGTAAGTGCTGAAACACTCTCATTCCACTTCATTACCACTTGTCAATTTTCTGCACACAAGAAGAATGCATTGTGGGCCTACAGAAAAAAAATCTGGGACTCTGTGCCACCACTGCGCGCATGACTGAGTGTGCCATTAATTCTGGGAGGCTTTGTATGTGCTGAAACAGTCTCATTTCACTTCGTTACCACTTATCAATTTTCTTCACACAATGAGGATGCATTCTGGGCCCGAAGAAAAAAATCTGGGGACTCTGTGCCACTTTTATGCACATGACTAAGTGCACCATTAATTCTTGGGGGACTTTGTATGTGCTGAAACAGTCTCATTTTACTTTATCATTTGTCAATTTTCTGTACATGAGGAGGATGCATTCTGGGCCTGCAGAAAAAATCTGGGGACTCTGTGCCACTTTTATGCACGTGACTGAGTGCGCCATTAATTCTGGGGGACTTTGTATGTGCTGAAACAGTCTCATTTCGCTTTACCACTTTTCAATTTTCTGCACACAAGGAGGATGCAGTCTAGGCCTGCAGAGAAAATCTGGGGACTCTGTGCCACTTCTGTGTGTTCTGTGATTGTTGCTGTGAGCTCATGATGTCATACTGACATTTTTGCAATTAAAGCAGCATTGCAAGAATGTCCTGACAGTTTTGAACTGTACTTTTTTTTGCTACTTTACATTGCCACAGCCACCACTACTTACCTCCGAGTCATGAGTGACTTGAATGATATGAGTTTTTTCACAATTTATGTCTGCTTTACTTACTTGACTACTTTTTTCATGCATGAAAAAAAAATAAGCACATCTTCCAATATTGTTCGGACCAGCTTTCTATTTATTTGCAGCTGCTTTTCAATATCTGTTGTTTTATGGTGTCATAAAACACTGCCTGATGCATAACTGTTAATTAACAACAGAAGTGATATATGACAACTACTTCATGTGATGGAGAAAAGCAGAGGAAAACAATGACAAAGGCCTGGTCAACACCAGTTTAAAAGGACTGCTCCTTTCATTATTTCACACATGAAAAAAGATAGTACAGCAGACTCAACTACTGCAAATTATCGTATCATTCCAGCCAGTCAGGATATAAGTAAAGGAAGCTGTATCATAGGCTATGATAGCATTAAAAAATATAGGACAGAGTTATCAACAGATTGTTGCGCTGCTGCTTTACAGACATTCACCACATTACATAGTTATGGTGATGCACATACACTAATATGTGGAGTCATTACTACCACTGGAATATTTATTGCTCCACAGAGTGCAGTATATTTCCATGAAAACAACCCATAATTTCATTACAGTGAGTCACGTGATGAAGGAATTACCAATCAGAAAAGTCACCCATAGTCTACCACCCTTTCTCAGCAACATTAGGACGTGATGCCAGGGGGAACGCAGGTGCATGCTCCACTATAGTGAATGTCCAGCAGCTATCACAACTAATGTTTCCTTATGTTTTGAGGTTGACTTTGTGGTGAAATGTGGGATGTTTCCACTAACAAGGATCTTCTTACTGGAAACGTGGCCACACATTTCACCACAAACTGACCATTGTAACATAAAGAGACATTTAGAAACCTGCCAGACAATTGGATATTCACTGTAAGGACCATGCACATGCGCTCTCCCTACCATCACATCCTAATGTTGCTGAGAAGGGAAGTAGAATGTGGGTAGATTTTCAGAATGGGAATTCCTCCATCATGTGACACACAGTAATGAAATTATGCCTGGTTTTCACAAAAATGTATTGCACTATGTGGTTCAAGAAAGATTCCCCTGGAAGGGAAAATGTGTATGATTAAACTATAACAAACAAAAAACACACAAAAAAAGTACAACACAGTAGTGGGGTGGGGTCAGGAGTGGGAGTGGGTGTGGTGAGGGCAGAAAACAATCCCCTGACTTACTATGGCCATGGGATGCCGTGGTGGTCCAGCAGCAGATGCAGCATCGAAAGTTTTTGCTGCTGCTGTGCTTCCACTCTGTTAACCGGCTGCTACAAAGCACTGAAATGTGCATTGTTTTCCTCGAGTGCTGCCCACACCAGGCTGAGGTCAGACTGGCTTGCAGGAACTGTGGCGGGGTCCACTGTAGCAGGTAATCCAGGTAGTGCGGCTGGTGGTGGACAGAGTGGTGCTGGTGGCTGTGGTGGCAGTGGTGGTGGTGGAGCAGCTGCTGTAGTAGCCCTCCTCCTCCTGCTGCAGCACTGACTGCTGTGAGGCACATCTCCCACCCCAGCAACACCCTCAGCCACTGCCACGGAAGGGCCAGCAGGTGGACACCTGGCCCCTTCCGTGGCAGCCTGCCACTCTGCCCTGTGGTGGTTCAGCATGTGGGTGTGCTGGCCACTGGTCCCCAAATGTGTCCCAGGGGGGTCACGGTGCACCAGTACACCACACACATGGCACTCCACCACTGTGCTGTCTCTTCCTACACAATTAAAAAACTCCCACACTGGAGAGCTGCAGGGGGGACCAGACACAGTCTGCACACATTGGGCACGAGTCCCACCACCACCTACAATTGCCAGGGCCACCTCCTGTGGCTGCGGAGGTGGTGCTGCTGGAGCCCCAACAGCTGCTGCTAGTGGTGGCGGTGGTAGTGGTGGTAGTGGCGGAGAAGGTGGATGTGCAACAGCCACCGGTGGCACTGGTGCTGCTGCTCCTGTTGCTTCCATGGGAGAAGCAACATCGGACAGGAGTCTGGAGTGGTCTAACATCACACGACCACCTCACCCCCCACAGGTCTGCACTCCTCCCCTCCTAACGAGCCCACGGGCCAGCGACTCGGCTTCTCCAACGTGACCCCTGAAGCCACAGGATGACACACACACACACACATACACAGTCAGTCATACACACAAAACAAAACAAAAACAAAACTTATACAAAAAAATTCACTAACAAAAAAACACTATGACAATACAAAAACTAAATAAAATAGCTTTTAAAAAAGCTGTTTGTTTGTTCTGGGTTCTGGCAGTAAAAAGAAACGAAAGCCAAGCAAACTCCTCTTCTCTCACAATTTTGCTTTCTCCCTCTACAAATGCAAAGGAGAAAGTGAAACTGCTTCTCTGACTCACTTCCTTCCTGCCTGGCTAAAGCATGTGACTTACAATGCTGCAAGCCATGTGATGCCCCTATTTTCTTCTCACTTCACCTTACTTCAAGTTAAGGCATAATGAGAATGCAAAGTGGTAACAATAATGCGAAGTGAGCACTTTACAGGGCTCACTTTGTGTTGTGCTCCATGGACGCGAAGTGCCCACTTTACGTCCACTTCGCGGGTGCATTAATAATTCGCTGCATCTCTAGTGGTAGGGACACCTCTATTGAAGAAATATTCCCCTCGACCTGGGCTGTCTCACTAACTACAGAGCTATCTCTAACCTGCCTTTTGTGGGCAAGGCTATTGAGAAGATAGAAAACAAAAAGAGCGTGCACAAGGAGTGCGGTGCTAGAGGAACAAACTGAGCAAACCAATGTAAAAGTTCCAAGCACAGGCCAACCCTTAAGAAGGACACTGAACCATTTGCTGTGTTAAAACGTCATTTTTTTAATAAATTAAAAAGAACCGTACACAGACTCCCATCTGACATGTTTCGGACTTGCATCCTTTATCAAAGACATGTCAGATGTGGGTCTGTGTACTGATCTTTTTAATTTATTAAAATAATGATGTTTTAATGCAGCAAATGGTTCAGCATCCTTCTTAAGGGTTGGCGTGTGCTTGGAACTTTTACATTGGTTTATTGAGAAGGTAGTCACTTTGCAACTGGAGGATAATCTTGCCACCCATGATGTCTATGATCCTGTCCAGTCTGGATTCAGGAAGAGGCATAGTACTGAGATGGCACTTGTTCAGTTACTTAATGATCTCCTGATAGCGAGAGATCAGAAGAGCCATTCGATCTTGGTTCTTCTTGATCTCTCTGCAGTGTTTGACACCGTGGACCATGGGGTGTTATTGGAGCACTTGTGGATGATCTGTGGACTGTCTGACACAGTCCTCAGGTGGTTCCATTCTTTCCTCACAGGCAGGACCCAGAGAGTGGTGTCAGGGATTTTTTCTTTGGCCCCTCTCCACCTGGCCTATGGGGGTACCACAGGGCTCTGTCTTACCACGTATGCTGTTTGCGGTGTATATGCTGCCATTGAGGGACATTATAAGGTGGTATTGGGCTGAGTTTTCACTGCTATGCAGATGATACTCAGCTGTACCTGTCCTTTGTGCCTGAACAGGATGAAGACTCTCGGTCTTTAACAACTGCCTCGCTGAGATTCAAGACTGGATGAGGGCCAACTGGTTGAGGTTGAATCTGGACAAGACTGAGATGTTGGTTGTGGACCCAGGTCATCAGGTAAAGGGGTCTTCCTCTGGTCAGTCATCTGAGCTTTGGCTGGGGGGCAGCCAGCTGATGATCTCTGAGTGGGTGCGGAATCTGAGCATTATGCTTGATGGCGGGCTGACACTTAAATTTCAGGTGTTAGAAGTCGACAAGACCTCATTTTACCATCTGATGAATATCGCCCAGATAAAACACATCATTCTTCCTGATGATCATCATCCAATGTTGGTCCATGCCTTTGTGACCTCCCACCTTGATTACGGCAGTGCTCTGTACCTAGGACTACCAGGGGTGAACATCCGCCACCTGTAGCTGGTGCAGAATGCAGTGGCAAGGTTGTTAACTGGTTTAACTAGATCTAGCCATGTCTCACCTGTGCTTCACAGACTGCACTGGGTGCCGTTGCAGTGGAGGATCACCTTCAAGGTCAGTTTGCTGACCTACAAGGCCCTGCATGGACAGGGACCACGTTATTTGCAAGATCTCCTTCGTCTCTACCGCCCCCTCTGTCTGCTCTGTTCTACTGATGAGGGGTTGCTAGAGCTTCTCAGGGTCTGTTTAAAGATGTGGGGGGACAGAGCATTTGAATTTGTTACCCTGACCCTGTGGAACTCTCTACCTCGTCGGGTTAGAGAGTGCCTGACCACTGAGGCTTTTAAACCTGCGCTGAAAACATATTTATTTACTCTAGCGTTTCCTGATTCTTGTTAAATTTTGCTGCCCTATTATTATTAATGTTATTATTTTAATTATTAAATACTGATGATCTGTTTTTACTATTTATGTACAAGTGCTTTGGTATTTTGAGAAGCGCTTTTTAAAAATAAAATTGACAACTTGACTTGACCACTGGCTACATACCTGTGTATAGCAGCAGGAAAACTCCGTTGAAAGATCAGGGCAGAAACAGCAGTGAAAAACACAATTTAATGGCAAACTGCAACATTACTTTTTTAAGTAAATTACATTTTGCTATTATTGCACCTCAGTAATGAAAATAACACTAAGCATGTTTTTTATTTCTCTGGATCTTTAAAGATTGCTATGGTAGAGGAACCACAGAAATCAGAAGAGAGAATGTCGGACAGAACAGCCCCCTCTGTACAGGAGCAGATGGTTTGCCAAAGTTTGTTGGTACTTTGGGAATATTCATGTTTGGATGAAATGTAATATGTCATGCACTCGGAGACAACAGGAAGTGGGACTAGAAGATTATACACTAGTTCTGCACTCTTTCATTTATTTATAATTCATTTCATGCGTCTTTGGTCCCAAGGATTCAAATTGAATCAAATAGTTAAACTCAAAACCACATCAAGGCAACTCCAGCAACTACATGTGACAACATGATTCAGTTTGAATTCATGAGACCAAAGACTCCGGAATTACATTTAGATTTTTACTTTTGTGGGTAAACATGATACAGTGTTTCTTTTGTGTTTGTGCTTCTAAAATTAGGGTGGGGGGGGGGATCAGCATGTATCGCATTCACTGCAAATATCTCGCCCCCCCCTCCCCGAAAGCTGACAACTGGTAGGCCTTTATTTTGGCCGCTGGATACCCCTTGCACTGCTTGTTTCAAATGCAGTGTGTTGTGACCTGGTACCAAAGCTTGATAACCCTGCACAAATTATTTTTGAGTGTTTCTCACGCTGAGCATAAACCAGCTAGAGTGGCTGCTGATTATACAATGAATGACTTTGTCCTTTTCGTTATTATTCTTGGAGCAACTGTTGCTACAGGGGCAGCCTTTGAGGCATGCATACTGGTTTACAGAGAGGCCCTGTCCACATACTGAGGGGAGGCACTAACTTATCATTATTGTAGGAGAGAATGTTTATACCCTTACTGGTTCTGACTGGGAAACCTACACTCATGGAAACAGAACCTACTAGCAGAAGAAGGTCCTTTGGCCCATCATGTCTGCCCATTCCTACGTAACTAATATTGAATGTCAGACCCCTAGAGGCTCTTCCCACTCTCATTCTGATGTGGTCTTTACCAAGCCCTTGTGTTTGTCCCACCTTCATTTGAATCCCCCACTAACTTCACACAGACCACCTTCTCCACAGCTTGTTTCACCCTTCCACCCCCCTCTCGGTGAAAATGTATTTCCTGGTATCTCTGTCAAACTTGCGGAGCTGCCGCTGGTGCTTGTGTTCCCACTCAGTCTGAACAATTCTTCACCATCCACTTTATTTAACCTGTGGAAGTGTTTGTATGTTTCAGTCATATCTCCTCGCCCCTCTTTGCTGTCTAGCTTCAAGTATGTGCATGCTCAGATAAGTAAACCTCTCGTCATGTGTCCTTTCCTGCTGACCCGGGATCATCTTAGTTACCCTCCTCTGCACTGCCTCCACACTGTCCCTGTCTTTCTTCAGATGTGAACTCCAAAACTGCACACCATTCTCCAGGTAAGGCTGAACCAGTGACATAGCGGGGCTGCACTTATTAGATAGTGTGATACCTTTTATTGGAACAACTTAGATATTGTACACAGATGTACCTGAAAATAGGTCTCTGGTCCAGTGTACTTACCCAGTTATCATATAAATAAATAAATGCTGTATTACACAGGCTTTCATCAGGCCAATGGCAAAGGGACATGAGTGGCCCCAAAAGCTTTAATTGCATTTTATTAGATTCTGTTTATTCAGAGTATTGCAACCACATTTCCCAAAATAGTTGACGTTCATACAACTTTGAAAGAACAACACATACAAATTAAGTTCTCAGAAATTGCCAATTATAAGTTCTCAAATTCACAACCTCTGAAAAAAAAGCCATTCTCAACAGTCTTCAAGCAGTCGTCCCTTGTACCGGAGGTGTAGAGACCAGTCCAGTCCTTCCCCTTTTGAGGGAATCAAGCTCAAAAAGGATTGCTGCTATTATTAAAGACTTGCTTGGGGAAACTGCTGCCATGGAGACTTGGAAGCAGTGGAGGTGGCTTAGAAGCTGACGAGCAGAGCCAGAGGCACAATACTCCAACAGATCACACCAAACAGCCCAGCTTCAGTGCTCAAGAACTTGGTAAAATAGTTTACCCTAAAGGAGTAGAACCCCACCCATCATTAGCCTTTTGTATTACACATTGGGCTTTATTAAGGCCTTGATAAAGCACCAGTGTGTGATGCAAAAAATTGCACATGAGTGGGGTTCTACTCTGGTGTTCGTTGTTTACTAAATAAAGTATTTAACCTCTCCAGGGTCTTTACCAAGTTTTTGAACATTGAAGTCAGGCTGTTTGATGTGGTCTGTTGCAGCTGTATGACACTACAGCATCAACATCTTCTCGATGCAACCCTACAGTGATGGAATTATGTCGACCGTAATTTGTGGTTGTCATAAATCCATCGGAGAAGCTGTTTCTGTTTTTCGGGGGGC
Organism: Neoceratodus forsteri; assembly: GCA_016271365.2. Classification (NCBI taxonomy): domain Eukaryota; kingdom Metazoa; phylum Chordata; order Ceratodontiformes; family Ceratodontidae; genus Neoceratodus; species Neoceratodus forsteri. The sequence continues at coordinate 544,605,329 of CM028129.1, forward strand.
TTTGCCCTCGAACCTACCCATGCAGGGGGGCTCTGTTCCCCACATCCCCTGGATTTAGGGATTATCAACTCTTGAGTCAGAGTAAATTTGGGGAGGGGGTGCAGGACCAGGGGAAAGAGTGCCGGGGTCCCGGGCAGACTTTAAAGCAAACTGTCAATGTTGTTGGCATTGATGTGTTCGCTGTAAAGGTTTCGCTGTGTGATTGACATATGGTCTGCTGCTGTGGAGACTCTACCTCTGGGCCAGCTGGATGCCAGTCTGCAATAAAGATCTTCCTCACGGGAAACACCACTCCAGGGCTGGGCAAATATACAACCATCTCCTGGTTCAGGGTCATTCCTGAAGATAGGCTTCCGCTGCTTAATGTATTAACCTTGTTACCAAAAACTAAATAAATAACTATGCTGGCATGTTCAAAAGGGAGGAGTGCCACTCCCAGCCTTGTAGTCCACTAGATAGACTGCCAATGGAAAAATATAGCTCCTTGGTTAACATTAGGAATGGGAGAACTGGTTCAGATAAGTTACAAACCTTCCAGTACCCATGCCATTTTCTGTAAAAGAATAGTATCAGAACTTCAGGGACTATGCCCTTTCCCAATGAAGCCAACCTCTGACTGATCAAACTAGCTGACAAGGCCACCCTCTGGCTGTCTGTACTTGCCTACAGTTCTGCTAGTCTCTCTTATGTATGTAATTAAGGACACCTATCAGCTCTTGTATATTGTACCTGTATAACCTTTGAATTGCAACACTGAAGCTTGCACCTTTTATTATGTGATTTCTTGTTTCGTTCTCTATATGCATTTGCTGATGTTTCAAGTTGACATGGAACCTGTGTAAAAGAGTCCCTGACTCATAGGTATTGTAATCCAAGAATTCAATAAATAAATAAAATAAAAAACCTTTTTTCAGTGTCTGCTAAGAGTCCGATAATTTTAAAAGCATTGATTTTTTGGAGCTTAATATATCCCCACCCCCCAGCAAGGTTTTATCTAGAAAGAAGGCGGGTGTATATGAAAAGACCCAGAAAGCAGGCTGAGGTGAAGAAAGGTTCCAGTGAGTCCAATCTGTATTAAGTGTCATACTCACAGTGGTGTTACTCAAGTATACTAACTAGCTATATAACACTAATTAGTTTACTGGTCCTTGCTGGAGGTGGAGAAGTATCCAGTGAGCCAAATCTGTATACTGTGATCATGCTGACCATGGTGTTACACAAGGGGCACTAACTTATGTCACACTATTTACTGTATGTTTACTGGTCCTTGCTGGAGACCCTGCTCTGCTCTCCCCCAGCTAGCCAGATCTGTATTAAGTGGTCATACTCACTGTGGTGTTACATGAGATAGGACACATATTTGTTGGTCCGTGCTGGACATGAAGCAAGAACCCAGAAAGCCCAGTCTGTATTAACTGGTCGTATTCACAGTGCGGTTACACTAGGGGTACTAACTAGCTGTATAACAGTAATGATATTTACTGTTGTACTACTCCATGTTGTGTTTTTGGAGTCTCTTCTTTCATTGACAATAGCTTAAGGTGGACAATTACGGTTACAACAGTTTTTGCAGTTTTTGCACTAAAATGTAAAAGTTCTGAAAGGTTCTGCTACACAATGAAAAGCTGTGATATTTGGATAACTATCAGAACTTTTCATGGTTTATCAGAACCTTTCAGATCCTTAGAACCTTTTGAGGTTCTCCCATTACTAGTTGAAACGCTACTGGTACATCATCAGAGCGGAGATGCAGTTCCAAAACTAGTCTACTGTTATTAGCACACACAGATTCAAGGCTGCACCACAACTGTGAGACTGTGTGAGGGGACACCTTCCTTCCCTTTTTTTTCTTTCTTTTTTTACTTGTTAGGCAGCAAGCAATAGCTTCCACCTATTGTCATTGTGTGTACCCATTCATACAGATTGTAAAGATTAAGGTGACGGTGTGTGCGGGTCTGTTGTGAGGTTTGAGCAGTGATTTGCTAAACAGCAAATAAAGGCCTTATGGTCTATCAAGTCTGCTCAATTGTGCAGCTAGCAGTCCTTATACTGCAGCTTTCCCTTCCCCACTCCAGTGACCTTCCCCCTTACCCAGTCCCATCCCCTTTTGAAGCAGCCTACTGTTCTACAGGATACCACTTCCTCTGGCAATGTGTTCTACCCAGACACCACCCTCTCCATTAAAAAGTGTCTCCTCATTTCCCTCCTGAACCTTCCCCCTTCCAATCTCAGATTTTGCCCTTGAGTGTCCCTCACCCTCCTTTATTTGAAAAGCCCCTCCATGCCCATCTTATTTATTCCCTTTATGTACTTGAAGGTTTCAATCATGTCCCCCCATCCCTCCTCTCCCTCCAGGGAGTACATGTACAACTCCTTCTCCCTCAGACTGCTCTCGTTGGGTAAGTCCCCTAACCTATGGCTCATTTTTGTTGCCCTGTGCAGCACCCCCTCCAGTACCCTAATGTCCTTCTTCAGGTACAGTCACCAGAACTGCATGCAGTACTCCAGGTGTGGTCTAACCAGTGACCTATATAGTGGTAGGATCACTCCTCTGACTTCCGGTTCCACCACGGCTCAGAGCAGAGGCTAGAGACAGAGCTCCAATTCTGACCTGCTATAAAATCCCCAGAATATATCAAATTGAGCATTAAAAGTGAACAAAATGTCAGGAGGGGGCACACAAAAAGAAAAGAATTCCAGATCTCGGTCGTATCAACCCAAGGGAGAGAAAGAACTTACGGGAAATCGCAGTACCTCCCCTGCTCGCATGGCAACACAGAATCGAACTGGTGAGGCCTATCCATCATATGATACAGGTGAAGAAATTGAAAGACTTACCAGGTGCAGATTTGACTTAATCCTAAGGGAGCTGAAGGAAATGAGAGCTGAGAACAAAGCGGAATTCGGCAATTTAACTTAAAAGCTAACCCAGGTGAAGCGCTGAGTGCAGGAGACCGAGGATCAAATTTCTCAGGTGGAGGATGGCCTGCTACATCTGGGAAGAATGGTGCAGGCCCTCTGCTACCACACTATGGACCTGGAAGAAAAGTGTGTCGATTTGGAAAGCAGAACCTGACGTGATAACATATGGGTCTATGGCCTAAAGGATGGAGCTGAATCAGGAGCAATGACAGAATTTATGGCAGACCTGCTTAAAGATGTTTTGGACCTTCCCCCACTGTATGAACTGCGAACTGAAAGAGCGCACCGGGACTTAATGCCGAGACCGAGGGAAGCATCAGCCCACCCACGCTCAATCATTATAAAATTTAGCAGCTATCACACCAAAGAAGACATCATAAACAGGGCCTGGCAGAAAAAATAAATTAAGTATTTAGACTCTCAATTGTTTTTTGACCAGGACTACCTGACGGTAATCCAACGCCATAGGTTGATGTATGGTCCCCTGATAAAAGCTCTCAAAGAACAGCACATTAGGATCCAGACGCCTTTTCCCGCTCAACTTAAAATCCATTGGGCAGAGGGTCTAGAAATATATGACACACCACAGGAGGCGAGAGAAGCCATGCTGAAATGTGGTCTTTCCACGCCAGAACTTCGCCCACAAGTGCAGCAGAAATGGAGAGAATCAGGCACCGGGTGGCAGTTAACCACGACAAAGAAGGCCAGAAGATCCCCATGCCAAGGAGCATCCCGTTCGGAGGCACTACTACAGGACCTGATGAAGAAGCTCCCAGGAGTAGAGGAAAGCAACCCTACAGATTTGGGAGAGGACTGAACAACCTGTAAGTAGTAACTTCAAGGTTATTTAGTACACCGAGCCCTGGTGGCCCTAAAACTTCACTACTCATGGAGGTATCATACGGGCCCCTATTAAGTAAAAACAATTTCTGAGACACTGGGACTTACATCGGAGGGGGGGGGCACGAATTTGGACACCTCCACATTGTCCTGCTGTTATACTATGCAGCTATGTAGCACCCCCCCCATGCCGTCTACAGGAAATATCGCTTTTCTCCCTATTACAGAAGATGGACTAGAGCAATGTATAATAGAGTGCTGTGGCAATAATGGCTGGATGAAAGTACATTTTTTTATGTCGGGGTAAATAAAAGGAGGAGTTGGGGGGTGGAAAAATGAGCCTGTTCGTTATAAGATGCAAAAACTTAGCAGTCATAATGCACTGAGGTGAGAAGAGAATGGGAGATGAGTGGATAGATAGGGCTTGCTCTGCTGGGGAAAATTAAAGTTTTTTCAGCGCTGGTTTATGCGATAAGGCACATCAATGGTGCTAGAACATTGTTGTGACATCTTTGCAGCCAGGTGAATGGGGATTCATTGAAGGGGTGGGGGGCACGAACTTTGACCATAGAAGCTGGATAAATAAAGATTCCCAGAGTCAGTAGAGACAAGATGAGACAACTCTTGCCATTGCGGCGCCATGTCCCATCTGGGAGTCCAGATATGCAATTAAAGCAAGTCGGAGGAGAGTTATGAGGTGGAAGTTGATTTAGAGCATGCTCTCTGGACCCTTCTGGCCCGTGGATACTTTTCCATCGAGTTCCATAGCGTATCTGAGAAGTCGAGAAGGGGTCCCTCCTGAGAGGGAACTTTTGTCCCCTTCAGCCCACTCCCACATAGGGAAGGGCAAAGAGGCCTAAAGTGACTAGGCCTTCTACCTTGGAAGTCACAGAGGGAAGGTGATGAAGTTTACATCTTATTCCATTACTATGTTTGGTTACGGGTTAGTTACTGTTAATGTTAATATAGTTTATTGTTTTATAGTCTTAATACAAATTGTCACTGTCCATATTATTGCCATCACAACCTTTCTTAAAGGGCCACTGTCTCTAAAATGTAAGGTAAGACAAGGAGGGAAAAACCAAAGGAAGACCATTATACTACATAACGATGGCTAGGATATGTACTAATGTTCTCTCCTTTAATGTTAATGGGTTAATGAACCCTGTCAAAAGGGGTAAAATCATCTCCTTTATTAAGAAAAGAAAGGCAGAGTTTTGTATGCTTCAGGAGACACACCTTTCACAGCAAGAATGTGAGAAACTAAATAAATTTGCCTTCTCGAAGGTGGTAGCATCCTCATACAAAAGGGGCCGTCGTAGGGGTGTGGTGGTCCCGGTGCTGGGAAAGGTCCCCTTTGAAGTCAAAGACACTCTGACAGATGCAGAAGGTTGTTTAGCAGCCCTGAAGGGCATCTATAATGGAGAAGTCATCACAATTGTCTCAATTTATGCCCCTCCTGGCTCAGACTATGACTTTCATAGGAAATTATATATGAGACTCGTAGAATGGGTGGAGGGACCATTGATCATGGGAAGGGACTTGAACCTTGCATTGCATGACCATCTTGACTCCACTTCCAGAGTTGAGAGGTCGGATAAGAGAGTGGCCCTAAAGGTATGTAAGTTGTTAGCTGTGGTAGGGTATATAGATGCATGGACAGCCATACATGGTCAAAAAAGGGACTATACCTTTTTTTCTTCGGCGCATAAGGTGTATTCCAGAATAGATTACTTCTTTGTCCCCAAGGAAATTATTTTCCAAATGCAAAATATAGCTATAGGGAAAATGTATCTCTCTGATCATGCTCCCCTGGTGATGCAGCTACACCTGGGGGCAAAGTAGGAAAAAGACTCTATGGCGTCTTAATCTAGCTCTCATTCAGGGAAAGGAAGATCAGGAACAAATTCGGGAAATGTTTAAAGACATACTTGACACAAATGACACCCCATAAATCTCCCCAGCCATTCTCTGGGACACAATAAAGGCAGTGATACGGGGAAAACTGATAGCGAAAGCCGCCAGGCATAAAAGGGACAGAGAACCTCAAAAGGTGAGTCAGCAAATGCAGATAAGGGACCTGGAGCAACCCCTGAAAGATAAATACAATGCAGCTAAAGAGAGAGAGAGAGGTCCAGTGGCATCGACGTGCACTTAATGCCATCCTGGATTACAGGGTAGAGAAAAATATGCTATATATACAGCAGAAATACTATGAGGGGGGTCCCAGGGCCTCAAGACTCCTAGTTAGTAGATTAAGGCAATGAAAGGCTAACACCACCATCAGTAGGATTAAGCATCCATTTACAAGGCAACAGCTGGTGAACACAGAAGATATGGCTAACGCCTTCACAGACTATTATAGAGAGCTATATAGAGTGGGACCCACACCTGAAACAGATAGACTAGTACAATATTTTGAGCAACTACATTTGCGCCAGATGAGAAAAGATGAGGCTACATCTTTAATAGCACCAATAAGGGACTCTGAAATCACAGCCGAGATATCTAGACTTAAAACAGGAAAGTGTCCCGTAATGGATGGGTAGCAGGCCAAATTTTACAAGCTTTTTAAGATTCAGGTCACCCCAATTCTGAGTCGGGTTTTTAACTCGCTAATGACTGAAGATGGCTCAGTCCCCCCGTCATGGAATTATGCAGTGATTGCGGTGTTGCCCAAGCCCACCAGGGACCCAATGCTATGTGCCTTATATAGGCTAATCTCCATCCTAAACACTGACTATAAAATACTTGCAGGAATCATGACCAGACAACTTCAGGGTATCATCCCTCAGCTTATCCATGACGATCAGACGAGTTTCGTCCCGGGTCGACAGGCGCAGGATGGCATCCGTCGAGCTGTAAACATCCCTGAGCATGTGAAGGAGACTGGTAAGTTGGCATTGATCATGAGCCTAGATGCAGAAAAAGCCTTTGACAAAGTGTTATGGCCTTTCCTACAGGCGTTCCTGGCGGGCTTTGGTTTTCCAGAAGGTTTCTGCAAGCTAATAGCTAGATTTTATGCTTTGCCTCTGGGCTGTGTAAGGGTCAATGGTCATATAGGGAGTTCATTTGAACTAGAAAGGGAAACAAGACAAGGTTGCCCCCTGTCCCCCCTCCTTTTTTCTATTTTTGTGGAACCGTTAGCACAGGCAATCCGCTTGAACCCTGCCATATGGGGAATAGAAATAGGGGGATTCGAACATAAATAAGGCCTATATGCTGATGATGTCCTGTTATTTCTGGATAACCCAGATTCTTCCCTGCTGGAAGTTTTCAAGCAAATACAACAATTTACCGAAATATCTGGATACTCCCTAAACACGGCTAAGACGGAGGTCTTGACTTGTTCCTATCAAGTTCCCCCAGATATTCAGAGGAGATACCCGATGAGGCGGGGGTTAGATACAATAAAATATTTAGGTATATTTTTAGGGGAGAACCCATCAACCCTTTTTCAGGAAAATTATCCCAGCTTAATACATGAAATTACGCAAGACTATAAGAGATGGGCTCTCTTACCCCTTCCTATTCATTCAAGAATTTAGGCCACCAAAATGAACACGCTCCCCCACCTCCTGTATCTGTTTCAGAGCATTCCCTGTGTTGTCCCACAACAAACACTCCAGTGCTGGCAAAGACAGCTGATTTCATTCGTGTGGGGTACGAGTAGACCAAGAGTGGCAAGGATTGTATTATACTTGTCCAAAAGATCAGGAGGAATGGCAGTCCCATACCTTCCAGGATATTGGAATGCTGCACAGATGAAAATTGCACTGATGTGGCAGCATCCCCAGTATTGCTCCCATTGGAAATCGATGGAACTACAGTGGATCCATGACCCTCTCATGCAGGCAATACTTTTTAACCAGCGCCTGCAACAGTTATCTAATGTAGTTTCCAACAGGGGTTTTGGCAGCCCTGGAGAGGTGGATAACAGGCACTAACAAAGGAGGTTCAGCTCAACATATGCGGAAATATAGGTGGTGGGCCTGGGAGGAGCAATTCACTCCAGCATCTCAAAATCATTGGTTTAGATGCCAAGCGTATAAAGGATTCCACTTGCCATGGCAGGTCTTGAAGGGAAGTGCGCCTATTTCCTTTGAGGCAGCTGTAGACCTGTTTGGTTTAAAACCAAGGGATAGATTTAAATACTACCAGATTAGTAACTGGATTCATGTCAAACTAAATAACTCAACGGTAGTGAGGAATCACCATTTGCCCCTTCCACCATTTGAGAAAATATGGTCTTCCCCCTCAGGGAGAGGAGCGATCACTGAATTATATACCAACTTCATAGCTGAGCAAGGCCTCAGCACATATAACACTAAATCAAGATGGGAGGAAGAGGTTGGAGAAAAGATAAAGGAAGACATATGGGAGAAGAGTTTGGGGTCACTGTGGAACACTACCTCCTCCCCAACGTGGAGGGAGTTTATGCGGAAGGCCAGAAGTAGGTATTTCCTGGTCCCCAAAACCCTGGCTAAATTCAAGGGAGGTGGCAGCTCCATTTTCTGGAGGGGATGTGGGGAGACCTCGGCAGGACACCTTCATATAGTACGGTAGTGCCCTGTAATAAGCAACTACTGGCGAGAGATCACCAGATATGTAAGGGCTATCTTTGGAATGGTGGATGAGCTGGGTCCAATGCATATGATACGAGGTTTTGAGCCTGAGCTCTTAAAAGGTAAGGAGGCCAAATACCTTTGGCAGACACTTCAAGCAGCCTCACTAAAGGTGATTACAAAACACTGGTTATAGAAGGATAGCCCAACAGTAAGAGAATGGGTCAAAATAGTCACAACAATTCAGGAAATGGATAGGCTAACTTTTGCAATCCAGCATAGACAGGCCCAGTTTATTAATAGGCGGGCCAGATGGGAACTGTATGTTACAAATATACAAGTAGGATAAGGTTAATAGGCACCCAAATCAAATTAAAGCAAGCCTATCGAAGGAGAGACATGGGGTTGGTAGAAGGATAACGCTGTATAAAAAGGGTCAGAAACTAGGCCTAAAATAAAATTGAATCCGTTACATTTACCAGAAGATGAAATAGGAGAGAGCTGATCCATAAACCTATCTAACAATAATGGGGACTAGAACTGTTGACATGCTAGAAATTAAACAAGTTGAATGTATGAATTACATAACTAAAGAATCTATTGTAGGAATATGGAATATTTTTAACAAGAATAAGCAATTTAGGATGAAGGAGTGATGGCAATAGATAGCGACTTTATTGCATACAAGTTGCAAAGTTGGTTGTTTAAAGTTTTTTAATGAGAACTTACTATGGCTGAAAAATGTGTATGTTCTCAGCATCTGGATGTCAATACTTTGAAATGTATAATGTATATAATGTCTCAAATATGTCTGAGAATATAATAAAGTTTTAAAAAAAGGACCACTCCTCCCTCCTGGAGGATATGCCTCTGGTAACACAACCCAGCATCATGTTGGCCTTTGCAGCTGCTTTTCTACACTATGCTGAGTTGTTCATTGCTTCCGCTATGATCACCCCCAGATCCTTCTCCTCTTCCATCTTGGCTAGTTGAATCCCACCTAGCTGGTAGCTCCTCCTTGTTTTTTTTTGTGCCAAAATGTAGCACCTTGCATTTCTTGGCATTGAATCCCAGCTGCCAAGTGTCTGACCAGGCCTCCAATTTTGCCAGATCATCTTGCAGCCCCTGCCACCCTTCTAAGTCATCTACTACTGCTCCCATCTTGGTATCATCAGCAAACAGACTGATCTTGCTCTTGATGCCTATTGAGATGTCTACTATGAAGATCCCAAACAACACCAGCCCCAGTACAGAGCCCTGTGGCACCCTTCTTGTCACCACCCTGGGAGATGAGAGCTCCCCTCCCACCACCACCCTCTGCTGTCTATTTACTATCTAAAATAGTTTATTAATTTTCACTCACTATGACAATGACAAGCACTGAAAAGTGTCTGGCCAAGGAAGCTGAGCAGCAGTTGTTGATGATCTTTATAAAATTAAGCTTTTATTGACTAAGGAATTCTAGTTGGCTGTTGCTACTGGCTGCTTCTACTGTTGCCACATTTCCCCTCTTGGTTTAAACTGAACGACTGCAAAATGTAGTGCAGTCCTAGGTTGTCTCAAGTAATATCCAACACTTGCACAGGTCAGACATCTGCAGCTGGTCCAGAATGCTTCAACTTCTTTTCTCAGTCTGAGTTGTGATTTTTAGTAGGAAAAAAACGTCAAAGGGTGTCTGCTGCCATCTTACAAGCAGTTTATTTACATACGATTGCCTAGCTGTGATGCCACATCTCCTTTCCAGTGGGGTCCTATAGTACTTTTGCTTAGGGGAGCTTGATGTCTCTCAGTACCACTGGTACTGTTAGGGTTTTAGTAGTAAGGTCTTGTCAAAGGAATGTAGCATCTACTGAAACATTCTAGTCAGGACCCTCCCCCCTGCACACACAGACTTGCCTACCTATGATACACTGTGTTGACTGTATGTGTGTTTACAAAAACAGTACAAACTGGAAAACATCTACCTTCTTGTACAGTCTAGACATCCTGCATATCGTTCTTCTTTCTGATCAGTATTTAAACCACGTTTAACTCACAGAGACAATAAGACCAGAAGCTAAAGAAGCATGCTTATCATTACAGGATTCAGATTTTCTGGCCATGGAATCACAGATGTTGGGTATTGTAAGAGGCTCCTGGTATACCATTAGAATGGTGACTGAATTTTGTCACCGCAATTAGGATGTTGCAAAAAGGGTGATGATGAAAGGGGCGATCTTGATTTTAGATTGCCCCTCGGTCATGCCGTCCTTTGCTCCCACAAAATTTCAGCCCCTTCCAGGGAATGTCTGCCCTGGAGGAGGTTATATTAAGTTGTGGAGAGTGTGGGGGGGCAAAGTGCCCCGCAAAACATGACCATTTCTCCTGGATGGGGCATTGGCGCTCTCCGTCCCTGGAGCCGCAATGCCTGGTGCAGACATGCTGGGTAGCATATTGCTTGTGCCTATATCAGTGTTGACAAAATGACTGTCACACTGATATGGGTGAACCTATATATACACACACACATATAGGTTTTTAAGGTTTTTATCCCCTTGTCAACCCTGGCTCGTCCCCTTTTGTCTGGTCACCCAAGTCACATCACCTGATTTCTCCCGCACTTATCTTCTCGTCAGTCTCCTGGCTTGGTGGACTGTGGTGGGGTGACTGGTCACCGATGTAGGACCCATGAGGGCCTGGACATCATCCTGCAGCCAGATAGGTTTTTCCTCCTTTGTTTTGTTTCCCCCTTGACCCACTCATTCAATGGCATGATGGACAAGATCTGCCTCCACAGAGACATCCTCAAAGGAGGAAGGGGGAATTGTTTAACCAGAAAGGCACACTAAGCCAGAGCCTGTTTCCAGGTGCAACCTGGGAGCACAAGGAAGTTAAGTGACTTGCTCAGGGTCACACAGTATGCAAATGGGGGCTGATGGGATTTAAACTCAGGTCTCCAGGTTTGCCGCTCAGTGCCCTTAATCACTACGCTATACTGCCTCTTGCTTCAAATGCCTGGATGTGGTCCACCTACTTTACATGCCCAGACTTGCACTGCTACTAGGTAGCAGAATAGCAGCAGGTCATGTTGACCACCCCCCCCCCCCATCCCCGAGGGAGGAGATAGACATGCTGGACTCTGCATACCCATGACACATTAGGCTTGGTTTGAGGATATATATATACATATATATATAGGTTTTTATCCCCTTGTCTCCCCTGGCACACACCCTTTTGTTCGGTCCCCCCAGTCCCATCACCTGGTTTCTCCAGGACTTATCTTCTCATTGATGTCCTGGCTTGGTGGACTGTGATGGGGTGCCTGGGCACACTGGCCTGATTCACTCTGGACACTTGATCCTCCCTCCCTGGCCAGCCCCCGAGTGACCTACGTCCATTCCCAAACCCGGGTCACTAGCATGGCAGGAGGTAAGGCACACAGCACCTTAGCTCTCCATGCCGCTGGGATGTGGGTTTGAGGCTTTTAATTGTATGTATGTTTATAGAAGCAATATAAACTGGAAAATACCTGCTTTCTTGTATCATTTATACAGTCTACATATAGGTCTTCTTTTTGCTCAGCATTTGAACCTCAAGCCCCACTTTTCACTTACTATAACCACAAGACCAGAAAAGCATCTGGCCCAGGAAGCTGACATATTAGTTGCTACTGATCCTTACAGGATTCAGCTTATGCTGGTCATGAGATCATAGGTGCTGGCTATTGTTAGAGGCTGCTTTCTCAGCTGGTAGAGGAAAGTAAAAAGAGGTGCAGCCCTACGTCGTCTCATGAAACACACAGCACTTGCACATGTAAGACCTCTGCAACTGATCCAGAATGCTGCAACTTCTCTTTTTACTGGGACTTTAGAAAATGTGTTGGAGAAATTCTTAAACCTGATTGGCTAAGGCCACCAACGACCCAGTCTAGTATCAGGCAAAAAGACGGGGAAATAATGAGTCCCGGTCTCTGCCTACCTGTCTACATATCATATCATTCAGCTGAAGAACACTAAATCTGAAATTGCCACTATGTTTTTTCTCCCACTTAGTGTGAGAGAGCTCCTCCAGTAAAATGATTGGCTAGCCTGTTTCAATAAAGAAGGCAGCTCTCAATTAAATATAAGAGAAAAGGGCAATTTCAACAGTAATTTGCCACACAGTACAAATGTTTTATAATATTTTCCACCCCTTTTAAAAAAATGTCATCATTCAAGTAAAAGCACTAGCACATCGTATGCTCGGTGCTACTAAGAGACAGCCCGGCTCGTCTTGACTGCACCCCCACTTGCCTGAAAACAAAAGAAATAATCTTTTTTTAAAAAAGATCACTTGCAAGTGCAGAATCAATTCCCAGTTGTGCTCCATCTGATAAGCTGTCATACCCGTTGCAGTCCACCCTGTTCTCTGAGTCTGTTGCTTTCCCATCCATTTCCCTGTCTCACCCTGGCTTCAAAAATGTAAAGATGAAAGTGAACACACAGCACTAGCACAGATCACACATTGCTCAGTGCTGTTATTAATCCCGGTCTCTGCTGACCCTCTCTGCCATCCCAAGCACACTATCCTAGCAGAATGCAGCTGCCACACCTTCTGAATCTTCCAGTCACATTTCTCACACAGTCATCTCAAGAAAAAAAAAAAAGGCAAGCAGGCAATAATGGAAACTGTTTAACCAACAACAACAGTAAGGAAAAAAATTATCTTTTTTTCCCCTCCTCCCTGGTCAGCCCTCCTTCTGAGGAGTGTCCCAGCCCCGTCACCCATGGTGTCTGCCGGGACTTACTGGACACTGTCTTTCCCCAAGGCTTGAGCTCACTGGTGGGGTCTCCAAAACCCCACTGCAGAATGGATCTGGTTCTGAAGGCGTGCCCTGCTGGTTGGGTGCAGGGCCTGCAGGCGCTCCTTGTCATCCTGCCGCCAGCATTTTTTCTCTGTTTTTTGCCTCTGGAGACATGACGTGCAATGATGTCATGGTGCACACCACACACTCCCACATGACGTGCACTGATATCTACCACATCTCCTGATTTGTCTTGGCACTAAGCTGCCTTTCTTTCCACTTTCACCAAGGATCTGGCCAGCTGTGGGCTCTGCCCACCCTGCCCCCAGAGCAGGAAAGCAGTCCTACGGATGCTTGATCCTCCTCCACCTGGCCAACCCTCCAACAGCGTGGATTTGCTTCTGAACCTCAGTCATTGGTGTTTCAAGTGGTAGCACTACTGCAGCAAAGGCAGGCCAGCAAAAAGAAACATTCTCAACAAAACAGTGGTACCAGCTGGCCCTGTAGCACAGACAGCAGAGGCATCCACGCCTCACCTGCTGCCATGTCGGCGACTCAGGTTCAGCAATGAGCCTGGGTCACTGGAGGCCAGCCAGTGGGAGAAGGATTGAACATCCCACAGGATGCTCTCCTTCTCCAGGCAGGGAAGGCTCCATTCTCCACCATAATACTGCCACCTGGGACCCACAGGCGGTAGTGTGACTAGAGACGATTGGAAGGGTGGGAAGGATGTTGTGACACCAACATGCAGATGCACATACAGAGCACATACCCACACCTTGGCATCCTGCACAAACCATCCTTGGGGAGGAGAACTAAGGAAAAATACCGTGACCCCAGCACCTCCACTACGGGGATGGTCCCTGGCATTTCTGGGTCCCCTGCCTCACTGGCACTAGCCCCTGTCTGACACAACAAGATATCCAGGAGGATAACCTCCACTCTGACCCTGCTTGGGAGTGAAACCAAGATTCCATAGAGGAATGGTGGAAGTGGTTAGGGGGGTTGGAGGGATCAGGAGATGCCTAGTGGTCCCAAGTTGCGAAGGGACTGGAGACAGTGGTACTGTACAGCACTGGCACCACCAGTGCCCTAAACACTGCAGTGCCCTCTACTGGCAAGTATGCCAGTAGAGGGACTACTGTACCAGCAAAATGACTTTAAATTGATTTGTACTAATTTTTTAATTATTACGTAAAAATGTCATATGTTTGTTAAAATTTTATTTTTATACAGGATACATGTTGTTGGAGTTGGCACCCCATTTTCAACAATGTCTTGTAATGAGTGTTATAAAATGACATACAATACAATATATATAGATCTTATAAACAACATACAAATTCCTACATATCTGTTCATAATTCATCAAGTTTCCGTTCACACTACCAATCATTCAAATAATCATTAATTTCTAAATTACACAGACTACTTTCAAGTAAAGCATCTGCATACTTCCCCTCACCCAAAACAATTACATTCAGTGTGTATATGATCTTTCAGAAGTTTTTTAAACAATGTGTGTCCCTGGATCTGTTTTAGTTCTGTTGATATACCATTCCAGTGTGTTGCTAGATTATTTCGTAGATTAGTGTCAAAAAGTCTATTTGTATATTTAGTTCTTGGAATAAGAGCCCTTTTAAACCTAAGAGAGGTCTTCGCAGTACATATTGGGGCCAAAGTAACCATGTGGCTTAAAGCATGAGGTTTTATACTATAAATTAATTTGTGGCACCATGTTAGCCACAAGAATATTATTTTAGTGTTTGGTTGCAACCATCCTAACTCTATAAATGTTACAGTGATGAGTGCCATATTTGGCTCCTACTGCAAATCTACCTAACCTGTAATATGCTTGATCTGTCTTATTTAAAGAAACCTGAGTGGAATTCATATAAAGATATGAACCATATTCCAAAACTGGAAGTAGTAATTGGGTTCTGTTTTTACTTTAGCTTTAGTTGGCAAGCAGCCTGACACTTTTCTGAAGGCTCCCAACCTCCGATGTACCTTTTTTACTTGAGAGAAGATATGATTGGAGTAGGTGACTCCAGAGTCTACTAAGACCCCTAAGTATTTATAACTTCTCACATTAGTTATTTGGGTAACCATCCTCCAAGTTAAGTTTTAACTGAAATGGGGTATGCCTTGCTTTGTTTACAGAAAAGTTACAGATTGTTTTTTTTTTAACATTGATCTGCAAAGCTGATTCCTTAAACCACCCCTCCATATTAAGCAAATCTGCCTGAAGTTGAGACTCCATTTGCTCATAGCTATCAGCCAATGTCACCAACACAGTGTCATCAGCAAAAAGCCAGATTTCACTTTTTACTATTTAAGATGGAAGACTGTTGACATAGATGTTAAACATCAAGGGGCCCAAAACAGAACCCTGTGGGACCCCTCGACTAAGTTCAACAAATTCAGATTACTCAATTCCATTGGACACATATTGTTGTTGATCTGCTAGGTAGGACTGAAACCACCTTAGTGGTTCTTCTTGGACCCCTATTCCATGCATTCTCTCCAGTAACCTACAATGATCCACTAGATCAAACGCCTTACTGAAGTCCACAAACACCGCACCCGTCTTCCTCCCCAAACCTAGGGATGAAGTCACCAGGTTGTTGAAGTCAACAAGCGCGGTGTCTGTGGACCTCCCAACCCTAAAACCATGCTGATAATTTGTTAATAAACTGTGTTGTTCCAGAAATGTACTCAGTTGATTATGAACCAATTTCTCCAAGACCTTGGATAAAATGGGCACGAGTGCTATTGGTCTGTAATTAGATGGAACAGTAGTGTCACCTCCTTTAAATATAGGGATCACTTTACCCCTCTTCCATAGATCTGGAAAAATGGAGGAGCACAAGCTCCAGTTAAATAGGTGAGTTACCATGGGGGCCAATATATTTGCTCGTACCTTTAAAAACCTAGGGTGGGATATTCAAAAGGGTTGCGCAATGCGTAATAGGGTTGCACCAGCGCAAGTCCGAAAATGCGCCATTCTGCGATATTCAGCAGGAGGCAGTTGCACCACTGAAAACATGCTGAGCAACAGTGCAATGCTAATTAAGGCATGCACAACCAAAGGGGGTGGACCCATGCATAAAGTGTGCAATGCGATATTCAAAGGCTTGCGCAATGCGCAACAGTGGATCAGGCGGAAGTTGCACCATAGCGGAAATGAGCCAGAATAAAAAGGCTCAAGGAAGAGGCGCAAGAACGCTACAGGGAAGCCACATAAGACAGGGAGACAGACAAGGCCAGAGAGAGAAAGAGTGCAGGCCAGGGAGAGCACAGGACAGAATTGGGGCAAGGGAAGGTGTGTGGGGCCACAGAGTGCAGAGGCCAGTAGGTGTACCTGGTGCAGTGGAGGTAGCAGTCAGGACAGCAGGGGGGACAGAACAACAACAGTCAGGGGGGGAACACAAGCCAGGGACATGGACAGTGCCAGCTTCCACATGGAAGCTGTAATGAGGGGGGAAGCATGCTGCAGGGGACGTGGCCGTGGAAGGGCCCGTCGGCGGTCTGCCCCCAACAGGCAGTACCGAGCCCGCATCAGCTTTGAGCTCTACTCAGATGTCGAGATTGTGGGCCGGTACCACCTGAACAGGGCAATACTAAGGTGGCTCTGTGAGCTGTGCAGTGATGTGATGCAGGCACCCTCACGACGGAGTCACGCTCTGTCAGTGGAGACAAAGGTAACAGCCTGCATGTGCTTGCTCGCCACGGGTACCTTCCAGAGACCAACAGGGGACACCACAGGCATAACACAGTCGGCCACATCACGCATCCTCACCCAATTCCCTCAGTGCACTGCTGCCACATGCTGCAGAGTACATCCATTTCCCCAGCACCGCCGGGCGGAGCACACAGCAAACATACAGGAGTTCCACAGGGTAGCACGATGCCTGGCATGCTAGGGGCAATAGATCACACCATGTGGCCATTTGCATGCCACCTGGCCCTGAGGGCTGCCTTTATAGAATCGGAAGGGATATGCCAGTGTCAACTGCCAGGTGGTGTGTGATGCCAGGGCGATCATCAATGTCTGTGCCATGCACCCTGGTGGAGCACACGGTTCATTCATATGGTACCAGTCGGCACTGTGCCATCAATTCGAGAGTGGGGACATCCCCACCGGATATCTAGTGGGTGAGTATGCATGTAGGACTGGCAAATCAGGGGCAAGGGTGGGTAAGCCACAAGTGCCATGGGTGTGGCACACAGGGTTAGGGGCAATATGAGCCTGAACAAGACACTAACCTCCACTATCTCCACACAGGTGACAGTGGATACCCACTCCGTCCCTGGCTGCTCACATCCTACTGTTGGCCCACGACCCCATCGCAGCAACGCTTCAATGAGGCGCACGCTGCCACATGCAACATCATTGAGCGGGTGTTTGGGATGCTGAAGGCGTGCTTCCGATGCCTAGACATCTCCGGCAGTGCCCTACAGTATAGCCCCTCAAAGGCCTGTGGGATATTCCTGGCCTGTTGTATCCTGCACAGCATGGCCAAAGACTGTGGGATAGCCGTACAGGTCGAAGAGGGGGACAGTGATGGGGACGACGGTGATGCCAGTGATGATGGGGATGAGCAGCCCCCCCCTTGGATGACGTGACCCCCGACTGATCCAGCTGGCCCAGCTGCACCGGGACACCATCACAGAGGAGCACTTCACCCAACACAGGTAAGTCATGGGGCCATGTGCAACCAACAGTGGCTAGGGCACAACCCACATACACACAGGGAAACACACCAGGGGTGCATGACGGCAAGGGAAGTGGCAGGGCACAGAAGCACACACATACAACCAGAGAGGGGTGAACAGTAACACGCCACATGGACAGACACACACACACACACACACAATAGGCACAAAGTGCACAGGGGTCAGGTGCACAACAGAGCAGGAACACAGACACTAAAAACACACATGTCCACAGGCCACCACCTCCACTTATTGTCCATGTACATGTGTCTGATGCTGGGCACCTTCGCACTTTGGTGTACAGCGCAATGCAGGCATCATCATGCACACGCACCTGTGGACAGCAGTCGGGAGGGTGTGCAGGTGGTCCATGTGTCTGCATGTAGGGCAGGGCACCCACTGGTGCACTGCCCACCGAAACACACATTGCACACAGGGCAGCACCAGACAGGGCCCGCACTGGGAGACATCTCAGTCATGCGGCACAGTGCCACGGCCACCTCGGATGTGTGGGTGGCTCCACCGAGACCCAGCAGCACTGGCAGGCTGAGCACGGGCCTCATGGGGTGGCACCAATGGACCACCAGGGGTTCCACTGTGCGAACATGACCTTGCCTGCACAGGGGTCTGCAGCACACCGAACATACCTGCACCAGGGGTGCTCAGGATGCCCACAGCTGAACCCGGCGTCGACATGGTGGGTGTCGCACGACACTGGGAATGGGGAGTGGATAGCGTACTGCGTGGTGTGAGCGGCACAGGGGCACCTGACTGTGTGCCCAATGTAGCCATGACAGCGACCAATGCCTGTGTCTGCCTGTCGATGGTGACAGTCACATCCATCCACAAATGGTCAATCCGGGACAGGATCCTCTCATTGTCCCTGCTGTGCCACTGCAGAGCCACACACAGTGCCTCCACGGACGTTGCAATCCGCATCTGCTGCTGTACTGATGCCTGCAGCAGGTGGGTGTGCTCGTCAAAGAGGTCGTCTGCCACATCGGCAACCTGTCCCTCAGGGTATGGAAGGGCCTGATGTACAGCACCCCTTGAGGGTGGGGGCTGCTCACCAGGACCAGGTATGGGCAAGTCCACAGGCGGTGCACCTACATCACCGCTGAGCCCTGTACCCCCAGTCCCGGTGGGTGACTGCTGCTGCTGCCCCTCCACCTGCTGTGCCCAAGGGATCAGTTGTTCCACTGCTGTGGCCGCAAGAGTGCCAGTGACCTGCACAGCCACCAATGCTGCCCCACCGGTGCTGACAGGCACAGCCTGGGACTGTGCTGACATGCTGGCACACACGTCGGAACCAGCTAGGCCCATGGGCGTGAGCTTTCCTGCTGTGTGTCCATTCTCTGACACACACATGTCAATGCCCATAGTGGTCAGTGCATCATCAATGGTGCAGGTCTGTGCCACAGCCACAGCATGCTGGCCTGCTTGCATGCCAGACCTCTGAGACACAGGAAGGGCACCCCACACACCTGTCTCAATGACATCAGTGATGGTAGCCAGGCATGCACACTGGCACAGTGCACGCCAGCAACCTGCGGAGGTGGATGGTCCCTCCTCCAACTCCGGATGGCTGTCCGCAGTGGACAGGCCCTCCACCGCTGACCCCTGCAGACGCACAGGATCTGTAACAGAAAGGAAGGACACGTTAGTGCATGTGATCTACCTTCCCCCCGATCATGACATACCATGCAGTGATGGGCTACCACCTGTCTGGAAGCCACCTCCAGGAATGCCCTCAATGGCACTGCGCTGCATGCTTTCAGTGAGCATGTCCTCTGCCGGAGTCAGCCACACCACCTCCGGCTGGCCCCCGCCTGTTGCAGCACGTGCCGCCCTGATGGCTGCAACCTTCTCCTTCATCCTCCTCCTGTCGGTTCCCACCTTCTTTTTACACTCCTGCACAGAGCGCTGGTGGCTGCCGTGCAGGTTGATGGCACGTGCCACCCCCTCCCATGCAGCAGCACGGGCCTGAGGGGTGCCCCGCCGTCCACTGAGAAGTGGCTCCTCATCCAGGTAGGCCTCGAACAGTGCCTCCGTCTCAGCCTTCGTAAAGTTAGGCCTCCTCTTCCGCCCACCATCATCCTCCTCACCCAGTCCTTGCTCGGTCATTTCATAGCCTGTATGGGTGAGAGTGGTCACCTGTGACTGTGCAGTACACAGCAATTCTCTGAGGTCATAGTCCAGAACATCACAATGCATGCAACTCACCTATCAACTACAGTAACCGAATATGGCCACTGCAGAACAGTGTCGCATATTTATAGCGCAATCCATGCAAATTAGGTCTGAAGCAACTTTAATGAGATGCAAATCACGCTGCTGCGCCATTGAATGGCTGATCGGATGATTTGCATATGACGGCTGAATATCGCGCTGTTGCGCTTTGCGCAATACAGTTGAACGGGCTGAGCCGATGGCACAGTTCTGTGACTGCGTAGTACACCACACTGTGCATGCCCAGGTAGCTTACGCAGGCGTCTGTCGCGCTGATGATATGCTGTGCGCGGTAGGCAATTCAGGGCATGGCCACCATTGTGCCAGTGGTGCTACAGCGACAGTCACTACATGGTGCTGTGGCACAACTGCGCAATAGTCCTCTGTGGCAATGGCTCACAGGCCACTAATCGCGCTGGACGCATAGACGTCCGATGGCGCTGTACGTGGCCATGTGCCAGAGACCCATGACCCTGTGCTCGACCTTTGCCCTCTTGGTGCTGTACGTGTGGCATGTCTGCAGCTCTATCGCGCTGTTCGGTAACAGCGCGATAGGGACTGGTGGCGCTGTACCAACAGCATGTTAGGGAATAGCAGCGTTGTATTGCGCAACAATTCCACGTGGGGTTGCCGTGCTGCAGAGCGCCATATTGCCAACTAGACATCCAGGGATGGCATGCAGAAGAGCCCCCCAGTGGAGTGCCCTCGAGCTCGCAAACTTGGTGGCCGTAGTTGAGCCTCACTATGGCCCACTATTTGGGGATGATCCCCTTAACAGGGCCAGGACACATGTGTGGCAGCAGGTGGCCACTGAGCTAGAGGAGGCCACTGGCCGGCGGAGGTCCGTGGAGCAGTGCAGACACTGGTACAGGGACCTGCGGAGGAGGGAGCCGGCACTACTGGCACGTCTGCGGTCACATGCCAGGAGGGGCGTGGTGCCTCGGCCAGGTGGGTGATCCGTCTATGCACCTGTATTGTCCATATGGGTAACACTGTCTATTGTGTCCAGCACATGGGGGAGGGTTGGTCTAGGGTTGGCTGTGGTGGTGTTAACAGGATATGTGATGTATGAGTCTGGCTGGGTGGGCGGGAACAGTCATTGGGGCAGGGGGAATCTGCTTTGGGATTGCACTGATGTGTTTCTCACCTTTTGTTTCCCACAGGCACGGCGGAGTGGAGGAGGGCCAGGGCTGAGGTGCAGGGAGTGGTGCCAGCGGTGGCTGAGCGTGGTGGTGGTGGTGGTGAACCACGACAGCAGCAGCAGCAGCAGCATCAGCCCGATGAGGGTGAGTGCCATGACATCATGAATGCTATAGCATGCTGTGTGACAGGGTGGGGGGCAGGGCATGGCCACCATCCATGGACACCACTGCCATGCACGCGACATGTGACAGTCAGCACTGTCCAGTGGCACTGCATGTCTGGGAGTGCATCAATGGTGGTCCATGTGTGCACTGGGCACATGGCTGTGGCACTGACTGCCCACCGCGTAGCCATGTTACTGTATAGCCTTGGTTGTGCTGTGCTGGACATGGGTTCTGTGTGTATGTGCAGTGGTACACATGGCTGTTGCTGCCTGGTTGGGCATGTCCTGTGCACACGGTCACTGTGGGTGGGTGCAGTCCATCACAGGAGCGGGGCACTTGGCTGTATGCCATGCATGATGGGTGGGCTTCAGGGATATGGACAGTCACACCCATTGACTCTGATCCCTTGTCCTAGGTGTCCAGATCCTGCATCGGATTGAAAGGTCAATGCAGCAGCTTCTACAGGTGGTGATGGACTCGCTCGCCATCCTGCAGGACCTACACCAGCATGGTCTGAGACACAGAAGGATGCCCCAGGACCAGCACTAGGCAGCAGGGGAGCAGGCTGGCAGACAGTAGCTGCCCATCACCTCCCCCCTTTACCCATCCCTCACACCCTGCCTTCCCTCTCCCAGTTGTTCACCCTGCCCCTTACCCACCCCTACCTTGTACCCGTACCCCCCCCCCACTCCTGTTTTGTAAATATGTAAATAGTTCTTGTTGTTCTTCTTCTTCTTCTTCTTATTTTTGAAATACAGATATTTTGATATGAATACTGTGGTGGTCTCTGATTCGCAGCTGGCTATAGGTGCTCAGTTGCAGTGGTGTGCATGGCATCTGGGGTGGTATAGTCATGGGTGTGTGTGTGTGAGTGGGGAGGTGTCTCTGGTGTGGGAGTGGCTTTCAGTTGGTATCTGTGGTGTGTGTTGTTCCTGTGCATTGCATTGCTGTGTGCAGTGTTCCATGGTGCCAGCTCTGTGTCCATTGTGCCCCTGTCAAGCTGCTCCTTGGCCTGTGCAGCTGACACCCTTGCATGTCTGCGCCTGCCAGGTCTGCTGCCTTGTCAGTGGGTGCTGTCCCTGCAGGTCATCCACTGTGACCGTCACGATGCTGGGTTGCCACCTGTCGACGGTGGGGTGCATGTTTGCCTCAGGTGACACTGTGGACTCCACAGTTGCTGTCCCACCTCCATGCTGTGTCTTGTGTGTATTGCAGGGGCAGTGCAGCACTGTCTGTGACTTGTGTTCCAGGCGTATGCTGGTGGCGTACAGGGCCACAGTACATGCACAGGGTGGGTGTCACCCCTATGCCATGGTGGACTGCAGGCTGTGTGTGCATAGTTTTCATGTGCCCACACTGGTGGCTGGGTTGCCACACTACTGCGTCCTTGTGTTGGTGTCCCCGAGGGTATGGGTGTGTGTTTGCCCCTGCACTGTGTTGCATCCGGTGCGATGCATGCTTCCACACACACTGTGGGTGTCTGTGCTGGCTGCTGTGGCTCATGGTGAGTCGCGCTGTGACACCTGTGTACTGTGCAGGGTGCTGTGTCAATGGCAGTGGTGTCAGGGGCACGCCCTTTCCTGTGTGGGGTACCACTTGTGGCGACACATGTTCGTTGTCTCAGCTGTGCCTCAGGGGGCTTGTGCATGTTGGCACTGTGTCTGCCATTGTTGCATTGCTGTGTGCTGCCACCCACTGCTGGGTGCTCATGGTGGGTCTGGCTTGTATGGTTCTGTGGTACACGGGGTTGCAGTGTGATGGGGGGGTTTGCATGGGGATTCCTACAGTGATGATCACTGCTCATGGGGGGTGTCTTGGGGTCACAGTGCAGGGTGTGTTGTGCACGGGGGGCTGCTGTACACTGGGGTGGTCCGCCCCTGTGTGGCTGTCTCAGCTTGTTGGTGGTGTGCGGGGCAACATGGCCCGCTGTGCTTTGTTTGCTTGTCCCCATGGGCAGGTGGATATTCTGTCCCTCCCCAGTTATGCTGTGCTTGGGGTGTGGGGTGCATTGTCAGTTCTGCAGTGTGTTCCTGTGTCCATCTGTGGCATGGGTGGTGGGCCCCTGCCTACCTCCCTGGTTGTGCAGTTCCATTGCTCTGCTGCTGGGGGGCTCCCTGCTTGCGCTATGGAGCCTCTGGACTGCTCAGCTGGGCTGCTCTTGTTGCGCTATAGCTCATCATATCTACTCAGCTTCCCCTACCTGGTTGCGCTATGGCGCAGGTTGTGCAATATTCAGACGTTGGCTGGTTGCACAATTTGGCTTGTTCCATGTTTGAATATCGCGTTTATTGCGCATGTGAGCAATGGAGTTGTGCTTGCTCCTGTGATTGCACACATTTTGGGCGTAGTTTGAATATCTGGGCCCTACTCTCTATCTCATCTAGTCCTCCTGCTTTAGAAGAGTTCAGATTTCTTAATTCCTTTTCTACATTCCAGACCTTGATTTCTTTAAATCTAAACCAGGTCGATCGAGATTCCTAGGATTGTTCCATGTATCTTTGTTCGCCTTTTCCACAAGTTCACTAATGGAAGTATCAGAAGTTTTTATCTGGTATCTTTATCTTTATGTCTGGGAGGTCTACAAAGTAGTGGCTGAAAACTTCGGCCACTTCTCATTGATCTCTCACCAGTTTGTTATTTTCCATCAGTGAAACTGGGGATCTGTTTTGTGTGGAATTTTGTAATGTTTTAACATACCCCCAGAATTTCTTTGGATCCATTGATTTGTTTGGACTATTTAAATAACATTTTTTTTGTTTGATTTATCTCTGATGTACAATTATTCCTCCACTGTTTAAATCTAAGCCAATCTTCCTCATTCTTTGTTTTTTTTTTTGCCTTTTTCCATAGTCTATTCCGTATCCTAATCTTTGTTTTCAATTTATCATTTATCCAAGCAGCATCTTTTCCATGACTGTTTTTCAAATACTTAGGGGCATGTAAATTTATTACTTCTGTAAGCTGGTTTGAGAATTCTTTAATTGCCAAATTTATATCAGGTCTTAACAATATACAGTATGATCCCAACGAAGTTTCTCTAAATCTCTTCTATAGTTTTCCAAATTAAAATGTTTTAAGTCCCTGGTCCAATATGATTCTGTCTGGATCTTATTCACTTTTGCCATTTCCAATTTACATTTTATTGGGTTGTGGTCTGATACATTCAGGGGCATTACTTCTCAACTTGTCACTGTTAGGTCCAGAGAAACAAAGATATGTAACCAATTTTCTTTTTTTTTTATGTTAAATGGTTAATTGAAAAATGTTCACACAGAGAAGAAACAAGCCATAAAGAACATTTCATGAACAGAACCATATGCACAAGTTTGGATACATAATGTCATAATAAACCAACATGTACATATATTATATAGGCCCCTGAGGGGTTACATAGAGTAGAGGCCCCACAGAAGGTACTTAAGTGAGTAGTCATTTATTAATCAACATGTTAAATGAGCACATTACTTCACAGAGGACCCCTGGGATATGACCCATTTGGGGGGAATTGGACCTCTAGTACCATTGTTCCCCCTCCCCAGTGGACTGACCATGGAACCAGCTGAGTGTCCCACTAAAATATTTAGTTACTTGCGCCCTTGTTTAGAGATTATTCCTAGCAGTTGTGGCACTGAGCAGAGGCAAGTAAAGGACCCCAGACAGAATTAAAGGTGTGCATGGTGGTGCTGTTGAGGTGGGGATGTTTTCTAATGCAGTGAATTGGGAAACAGCATTTAGCCATTTATTGGTAGTTGGTATGTCAGTAGACCTCCTTTTGCTTAAGATGAGCTTCTTTTCCACTACACTCTCTGCCAACAGCCAATGTGTTGTGAGAGAGTGAACGGGAACGTTATCTGGAGTTCTACTGATCAGGAGCAGTGGGACATCTAGAAGGAGGGTATGCCCACTGTTTGCTGGCAGAGTCACTATATGCCTGTCCAGAATTCTAGGAGTTTTGGGCACAACCATAAAATGTGTGTGAAATGGGCCCTCTACTCTGCTATCTCCAGCACTTGTCTTGGAATCACAGGCCCATTTGTTTGAGTGGAGCCGGGGTTCTACATCATCTTAATAGTGTCTTGTTCTGAAAGAGTCTGTTTCTCCCATCTTTGCAAGCTTTGTGTGCCCTAGAGAGACAGGTAGACCAGACCTCACCAGATATGGTTATTTGGAGTTCTCCTACCCATGCTGCTTTGGCAGGGAGAGATTGGTCTGACTGTGAATCGCTAAGGCAGCTGTATATGTACCCTGCTTTTCTTTTGAGATGCGTGCTGGTCTGTGAAAAAGAAAGTGGATGTGGAGTATTTGTGGGCTGTAAGGTCTTAGTCTGTCATCGCGAGAGAAGGGTACGTAACTGGAAGCACTTCCAAAGGTCCCGGTTAAACCTCTGGCTAAGCTGTTCAGTGGATCACTGGAAACAGGCGTGGTTCTGGAGGAGCGGAGGAGGGCACAAGTGGTATCCTTGCACAAAAGTGGTAGCAAGGAGGAGGCAGAAAACTACCTCCCAGTCAGTTTGACCTTGATAGTAGGTAAAATGATGGAAATCCTGCTTAAGGAAAGGCTGGTGGACTACATAGAGACAAGGGGGCTGCTGAACCCAAGGCAACATGGATTCATGGCAGGAAGGTCAAGTCAGACCAACTTAATTGATTTCTTCAAGTGGTTGACAAAGGAAATAGATCAGGGCAGAGTGGTAGATGTGGCCTATCTGGACTTCAGGAAGGCATTCGACACAGTCCCACACAGGAGACTAATCCACAAGCTGGCAAAACTGGGGACAGAGGTGGTCATATGGGTTAGAAACTGGTTGAGTAACAGAACATAAAGAGTGGTGATAAATGGGGTTAACTCACAGGAGGGATGGGTAACAAGTGGGGTACCCCAGGGATCAGTGCTGTGACCAGTGCTCTTCAATGTCTTCATAAGTGATATTGCAGAGGATCTAGAAGTGAGGGTTAGCCTGTTCGTGGATGATACAAAGCTATGTAACAGTGTAGATACACAAAAAGGTATAGAAAAAAATGAGGAGAGATCTGAAGAGACTAGAAAACTGGTCTAAGGAATGGCAGTTGGTTTTCAATGCAAAAAAGTGCAAGATTATGCACCTAGGGGAGCGAATCCTTGGGTCAAGTATGAACTAGACAGGGTAACACTTGAGGCTACTACAGAGGAAAGGGATCTAGGGTAGTCATAGAACACAACCTCAAAGTGGCTCAACAGTGTGACAAAGCAGTCAGAAAGGCTAACAGAATACAAGGGTGCATAGGGGAGGAGTATAACAAGTAGAAGGAGAGAAGTAGTGGTACCATTGTACAACTCCCTAGTAAGGCCTCATCTGGAGTACTATGTTCAGTTCTGGAGGCCCCGTCTCCAAAAAGACATAGACAGGATGGAGACGGTACAGAGGAGGGTGACAAAAATGGTGTCCGGGATGCAGCATAAGTTGTATGAGAAGAGACTCAGAGCTCTCAATATGTACTCCCTGGAGGCGGAAAGGAGAGAGGAGGGATATGAGAGAGACCTTCAGGTATCTAAAGGGGATCAACAGGGTACCAGAAGGGAGCATATTTCACACGAAGGAAAAAAGCAGAACAAGGGGGCACAGCATAAGACTAAAAGGGGAAAAACTTAGGGAGAACTTGAGGAAATTCTACTTCACTGAAAGGGTGGTGGAGAGATTAAACAGTCTCCCCCAGGAAGTGGTGGGGACGGCCACGGTTCAGGGATTCAAGAATGTGTGGGATAGGTATATGGAAATTGTCAAGCTAGGGCGAAAGGGGGGGGAACTTGTAGCATCTAGGGTACTTTAAGCATTAGAAACATAGAAACATAGAAACATAGACTTTGACGGCAGATAAGGACCGCTAGGCCCATCTAGTCTGCCCATTTCCCAACCTACAGGATAGGCCGCAGATCCTAGTTAACCAACAGCCTATTTCTTCCTACCCCCCCACAAGAATTGCCTTATGTCTGTCCCATGCATTCTTGAATTCTCCCACAGTTTTAGACCCCACAACCTCCTCAGGAAGGCTGTTCCATGCATCCACTACCCTCTCTGTGAAATAATACTTCCTCACATTCCCCTGAACCGCCCTCCTTCTATCTTTAAATTGTGTCCCCTTGTTCTTGCAAGTCTCTTTTTCTGAAAAATGCTACCCTCTTGGACTTTGTTGATATAACTGAGGTACTTAAAAGTTTCTATCATGTCCCCCCTCTCCCTTCTTTCCTCAAGGGTATACATATTAAGCTCCTTTAGTCTCTCCTCATACGGCTTCTCTTGCAGACCCTGCACCATTTTAGTTGCCCTCCTCTGGACTGCCTCTATCCTGTCTATGTCCTTGTGGAGATGGGGTCTCCAGAACTATACACAGTACTCCAGATGGGGTCTCACCAACTGTCTGTACAGAGGGATAACAACTTCCTGTTTTCTGCTGCTGATGCCTCTCCCTATACATCCCAGTATACCCCCAGCCCTCCCTACTGCCTTCTCACATTGCTTGCTAACCTTAAGGTCATCTGATATGATTACCCCCAGGTCCCTTTCCTTTTTTATTGTTGTTACTACCTCCCCACCCACTCCCCACCCAGAAAGAAGGATAGGGTAGACTGGATGGGCCACAAGGCCCTTATCTGCCAACAACATCTATGTATCCATGTATATCCTACCTAAGGATGCCATACCTGTCCTGTAAAGCAGAAAAAGAGTTCAAGTGTTGGTCGTCAGAAGTAAACAGATCTCTGCTTTGACATATCCCCAGTGTTCCCAGTGCAACAACGTGATGGGGCATTCCCTATGCACAGGGTTTTGTTCCCCATAAAGAGGTGTAGTGCAAATGCATGGGATCTGCTGATACCTGTTTCTAAAAGAAACACTAGGCCTCTCGGCAAGCATGGATGACTGGATGATCTCGAGTTACAGTTGTGGACTAGTTGTATAGGGAGGCAGACATTATACTAGTGCCAGCCAGACTTTGTTCAATGTGCAGCCCTTGCGGGGAGCAGGACATGGCTAGTGCAAACCAGAACAGGATTTGGGAGGCTAGAAAGGCTGTATGGTACCCTTTGATCCACAGGAGTCCCCATCCTCCTCTGCTCCAGTGGCCACAAAGCTTGACCCTACTGTACCTGGTTCTTTTCCCTTCCCACAGAAAATCCCTGATGATAGAGTCTATCTTGCAGAGCCATAATTGTGTAATGAGCAGTGCTATATGGGCAACAAGGTGTATCAATCTGAATGCCAGCATCATCTTGTAAGCCTCTAACTTACCTGCCAGAGAAAGGGTCAAAAGCTTCCACCTATTAAATTCGGCCTTCACTGCATCCAAAATAGGAGAGAGGTTTAGGCTGAACAGTTCGGGGTGTGTGGCATGTACTTGATGCCTAGATATGTCATCCTTTGATTGGCCCACCGAAGTCCCTTGTCTGCAAAGGGTTCCTGTTGGCAGGCAGTGTGAAGAGGAAACACCTTGGTCTTTCCCTGATCAGCTTTAAGCCCAAAGATTTTCAAGAACTGGGTAAGGAGGCACAGAAGCAGGTCTAGGGAGGCTGCACCATCTGCTAGCAAGAGCAAGAGGTTATCCACATGCAGGAGAGTCTGTTATTCTTGACCACCTATCCTGATTCCCTTAAGAGAGGGATGAGTATGGATGGCGATCGCCAGGGGTTCTATGACCATTACAAAGAGCAGTGACAACAAAGGACAACCCTGCCAAGTGCCACGCTGGAGAAGGAAGGGTTGGGACCTTTGCTCATTTGTGAGGACACTCGCAGTCAGTTGACTATACATAGTTTTACCCCATTGCAAGAATACTGACTCTACCCATGTAACCCCTAGATGGCGCTATCCCAGGGGCTACTACCCCTGCCTGATTTGCCACTAACAGGTTGAGGGGCCTGGATCCAATGGCGGGTGCCTCCACCCAGAGGTCAGGGTTTGCAATAGTTAAACTAACTTGGTCACAGCCCTCTGGGACACTGCAACCCCTTTCTTCCCACTAGTGGCCACACAATATATCAGAATTACCTTCACAGTATACACTTACCCCCAGGTCTGGTTCCGCACTGGGACCTCCTGTGAAATGAGATACAGTGCAACAATCACAGTACAGTACTTTAACATAGACAAATACCTCAGGCAGTATAACTTTGCTGAAACAAGCAGCTCTGATTTATTTAGGGGATATAACAAGGACAGGGGAAATCAGGTTAATTAGCTTATCACTCTAATAATTCATTTATGGCTCTGTGCACAGGCCTATCCCTATCAGTTACTGTCCCTGGGTACCCAAGCCCTAGTGGCTAGTCCAAACCGTGGCAGCTGGTAGGGCTCTTCACACAGAGAAAAGGAGAATTAAACAGTCAGCAGTACAGTAATTCCATTTGGATTTAATGTGGCAATTCAACAGGGAGCGACCTGAATTAGTACTCACGACCTCCAAATAAGATAGGGTCCTTCAATGTCAGCAGGGCTCACTTGAGGTACACAAACCTCTTCACACATCCATATAAAAGAAAGCACTATACCAGGCAGGCTGCATCTGTATCCCGATCGCAATTACTGCACAATACCCGGGAGAACACACAGCAGATTCAGTTCCTGACAGACCGAGTGCAATTTTCAGCAATTCTTCCAGTCTTCTACAGGGTGAGCCTGGTTTCTACTCTTCAGAGATCCTTTGATTCTTTTCACAGGACGGATTCAGTCCTAACAAGCTGCAGACCGGAACTCTGGGCCTTACACACGTTTTTTGACTAAAACTGCACACTGAAAAAGCACAGGGCTCCTTCCTTCTTCACTGCCAAAGCTCAACTGACTCTCCAACTGACAAAACTGGCACTTCCTTTGAGTTCCTCCCAGTTCTTGACTGGATTGGCTGTCACCACAATAGACTGCTGCTGTTGGTCCAAAAAGGCACTGAAGTCTAAACTACATCTCCCAGAGTCACTGCCCATACAATCCTCTTGTGGCTGGCTCAGATTATGAGTCCAAGTTCTGATTCGTCCAAGGCACCATTTTAGAGCTAGCTTACCCCACACTGATTGGTCCAGTTCAGCAGTTCAAAACTAGAATGGGGAACTAGCAGACACAGTTCTGACTGCAAAGAAAGCAGGTTAGACAAACTGTAATTTCATTATTACTCTAAATAATTTCTGGCAAACAGTTACATCTTTCAAATAGGTTCCCTTTGCACTCCTAGTGACTGCAAAATGAAGTGAATTGGCAGCAGCTCGAGTGGTACTCAGAGAAGCACACAGTCCCCATACAAACTAATTATGTCTGCAAGCAGACAGCTCTTAAAGAGACAGTACCAGAGGCTCTAAAACACTCACTGATAAATGGCTTAAATGCCAAACACCATTCAGGCTTGGAGCATTCAAGCAAGCTCCTGGAAGTCTTTTGGAACCCCCATTTGCAGGGGTTACACCCTTCCTGGCCTGGGAAAGCTTGGCGTCCACGTCAGCAAGTACCCATAGTTTCAACTGCAACCATATACATTTGCATTAGGCTACTATGTGAATCATCAGTCAATATATCATTTTACCAAGAACACATTTCTGAAACATTGCAGTACGTCACTCTTTACACAGTATTACATACACATTGTACCATAACTCAAGTTATTACCTCTTGTACATGAAACCTGAAGAGGGGCCTTCCTATCAGTTACCTTGGGGCTGGACGGGGCAAGGACGCATACTTAGAGGGCAACACAAGTAACTTGGAGTTAGCACTGACGCTCAGTTTGGGCAATGAGCTCGGGACACATACACTCCTTTATGGACAACATTGAGAGGCAAATCCACAGGCCTCCCAAGGGAATCATAACTGAGGTGCACCACAGGCTTTACAGCTCGACCAGTCTTTCTAGGGGAACTGTTACAGTCTCTGCACTCTGAGCCTCATTTTCAGCATTGTCCTCACTTGTCAGGGAGTCTCCATGGGGGTAGAGAGGCTAGAACTTGGGGCACTTTCAGCTCCAGGAGTTACAGTTTCTGAGTCCACAACATTTGGCTCGCATGGAGAGCTTTGGACACTGGCAGTGGACTGTCAGGGCACTCAAAATACTCTTCTTGTTCGGATATATCACCAGTCTGCCCCAATCTATCATTTTCTCCCTGAAAGCTCAAACAGTTCAACCATGCACAATGATTCCATTTCATCTGATCTGATGCTTTGCACTTCACTTTCTGGGAGCATTGGCTCCAGGGATGAAGCTGGGGCTTAGACAGTCCAGAAGGCCCAGCTTTGTCTCCACTATTGACTAGGGATTGCCCGAAACAATTGACTCAGTTCGTAAGAAGGATAGTATCAAAGTCACTCTCACTTTCTTCCGATATGGACTGACAGTCATGCTCAACTGGGACTTGTGGAGGGAACACTTTAACTTTGCTTCTGTAGGTGAGACTTTCTGATCTTTTCTTAGCAGCAGCTCTAGTCACTGGTCCAGAGGGCATCTTCTAGGGGCTCAGACTCAATTAAGATTTGTCCAATGGGCAGTAAATGATTTCTATGCATTGTTTTTACATCTTTTGAATTATTCTCAGGCCTTACTTTGTACACTGGCAGATCATCTAGTTTGCCCACTACAATGTGAGGGAGATGGTGCCATCTGTCAGCAATCTTGTGCTTGCCATGCAGTCCCAGATTTCTTAGCAATACCGATCTCCCTCCTGGAGTTCCTGTGCTTTCACCTTTTATCATACCTTTCTTTGTTGGCCAGATTTCTTTTGGCAGCCATGGTTTGAGCCAGTTGGTACGCATGAGTTAGCTGGGCCTTTAACTTTTGCACATACTGTAAATAGTTGTCAGCTTGAACCCCATCAGGAGAGACCCCAAACACACATCTACTGGTAGTCGAGCTTTCTTCCAAACATCAGGCGGTAGGGGAGAATCCAGTGGCATCACTTTGGTGCAGTTATAAGCATGTACCAGGGTGCTAATTTGTTGGCTCCATCTAGGCTTGTCCTTTGGTGCAGGGTGCCAGCATATCTAGCAAAGTGCGGTTGAAACGTTCAGGCTGTGGGTCCCCTGGGGTGGTAAGGAGTGGTTCTGGACTTCGTACTCCCCACAGAGAAAGCATCTCTTTGATCAGACGACTCAAAGTCTCTCCCTTGATCAGAATGGATTCTTTGTGGAGCCCCATAGTGAACAAAAAGTTTTCTACAAGTACTTTGGCCACAGTGGATGCTTTCTGGTCTTTGGTGGGGAAAGCTTGGGCATATCTCGTGAAATGGTCAGTGACCACCAGCACATTACTGATATTTCTTTGATCTGACTCCAAACTCAGAAAATCAATACAGACCAGCTCCATGGGTGCACTGGTGGTGATGTTAACAAGGGGGGCAGCCCTCTGGGGCAAAGCTTTCCTCTGTAAGCAGCGACTACAAGTTTGAATGTGTTGCTCCACATCAGCCCCCATCTTAGGCCAATAGAATCTGGATCTCACCAAGTCAAGTGTTCTGTCTCTACCAAGGTGCCCCATGTGGTTGTGCAAGGACCTCAGTACTGAGTCTCGAAAGGCAGTGGGCAGCACTAGTTGTTGTTTGTCTACTTGTCCCCTGTCTACTGTTTCTCTGTATAACAGTTTATTGATCAGTTTCAACTTAGGACCTTCTTTGTATAACAGTGCAGTTCTCAAATCAGTGGAGCGTAATTTGACACATCTTTTCCTGCATAGAGGGCTTCTAAAGCTGCTTTGATCATGGGATCGCGGGATTGAGCCCTGAATACTGTCATTGTCCAGCTGAGGCAGTGCACCAATGTCTATTGCAGAAAAGTGGCAATAAGCAGCAGGTATGCAATTCTCAGAGGTCCCAAGCAATCCACCATGCAGTCCATCTGTCCGTGGACATTTGTTCCTCCCTGTCAAACTTCCGTCAGAGTGCCCGAATGTCAGGTTCTGCCAATCGGACCCAATCATTCTGGGGAACAGGCCTCCGGAGAGAGCATCAGCATCTATGTGGTTCAGACCTGCTCGGTATTCGAGAGCATAGTCATATGTAGATAATGCAGAAAGCCACCTATGGCCAGTGGCATCCAACTTAGCTGAGGTCTGCACATAGGTCAAAGGATTATTGTCAGTTTTACTAGTATTTTAGCCCCATACAAGTACTCATGGAATTGGTCAACAATAGCCCACTTCAAAGCTAGGAACTCTAACTTATGTACAGGATAGTTCTTTCTCGGATGGGGTCAGGCTTCTACTGGCAAAGGCCACTGGTCTCAGGCCATTCTCGTGCTCTTGGTACAACACAGCCCCAACCCTTGCAAGCTAGCATCAGTGTGCAGGACGAAGGTTTCTTGGATCAGCATAGGCCAGCACTGGAGCATGGATAAGTTGATATATGATCTCATGAAAGCAGTCTCACAATCAGGAGTCCAGCGGGCCCCAAATGCTTCACTCGGATGAAAATACACTCTTTCAGTCTTGAGGGACGCTGACTTTTGGTATTTTTGTGGGTTGGGGATACCCTTGAGTAAGGTTAAGTAAAGGCGATCACTCTTGAATAGTCCTTGATGAAGCGCCGATAATAACCACAGAATCCCAGGAATCTTTGCAGTTCTTTTAGATTTTGGGTTGGCCAGGTGGTCAAGGCCTCAACTTTACTTGGGTCGGTCTCTATTCCTCGGTGGATACTATGTGTCCCACATACTTTACTGATGTTTGAAAGAATTGACACTTATCAATGGACAGTTTAAGGCCAAAGTCCTCCAGTCGGTCCAATACCTTAAATAATCTGCTCTCATGTTCCTCCAGTGAGCTGCCAAACACAATGACATCATCTAGGTATACCAGGCACTCTAGTAAGTTCATGTCCCCACTGCACGCCTCCATCAATCGTTGAAAAGTGGCTGGGGCACCTGAAACCCTTGAGGCATCCTCATGAATTCATAGAAGCCAAGCGGACAGATAAAGGCCATCTTCTCACGGTCCTCTGGGGCCATCGGGATCTGGTAGTACCCATCATGGAGATCCAGCACAGAGAACCACTTGCTCCCTGTTTAGGCAGTCCAAAGCATCCTGAATGCGGGGCTTTGTGTACTGATCAGGATAGTCCGCCGTTTAAGGTGATAATCCACACACATCCTTACTGTTCCATTCTTTTTCCTCACTACCACAATGGGGAAGCATAAGGGCTTCTGGATTCTTGTATTACACCAGCAGCTAACATCTCTTGCAGATGCCGTCTCACATCATCTATGTCAGCAGGTGCCAGGCGTCGAGACCTCTCACAAATGGTCTTCGTCATGCAGCCGGATATTGTGCTCAGCTCCTTCCACGCATCCTACATCCCATTCCTTTAAAGAAAACACCTGGTCTCTCTGGGCAAGCTTTCACTGATCCTCACTTTCCATTCAGCTGGCAGGGGGTCGAAATCAAACAAGTCAGGCGTTACTCTGTCATTCTTCCTTGAACTCTTGCTGCTGGGTAGCACTGCAGTGTCTGCACAATGCACATTAGCCAGGATGCAACCTCTGTTTACTCGAATGTCTCTTTCAGACACATTATGAACTTGGACCATTACCCTTCTGGCATAAGCATGGGCTCTAGCGGGCAAAATACTAGGCTTGACCAGCAGTCCTCTGGCAATTTTCCATCGCCTGGTGCATCCAACATTAATATTTTATTCTTAACATCCTTTCTGATACGGACCTCTCCCTGTAAGGTACACTGGGCATTTGGCGCCAGGATCAGAGACTCAGGATCCTTCTTCCATACAATTCGACCGTTCCTCTGGTTCTGTTTTTCAGCATCTCTCTGTGCCTCCTCATAGGCCTTCTTAATTAAAGCCGGAACTCTTAAAGCTCTACTAGTCTTTGACCCTGTTTTTCATAACACAACTGTGCCAGCCTTCCTAACATATGAGCATTTGTTCCAATCAACAAAGGGACACCATCATACAGTCCAGTGGGGGACACACTAAGGCTAGGGTCTCTACTTGTTCGGCCACTCCAGCCACGGAGGTGGGGAAAGACAGCCAAATTGATATACCGGAATAAGGGTAGGCCTTCTCACTTAACCCCATACATGCAGTCCTTCTAATGGTTGTAAGGGTACGTCTGACAAATGCTTCTGATACCAATCCTGGAACATAATTGTCACTTGGGAGCCACTGTCTAATACAGCTCTTGTAGACACTCCATTCACCTTTACAGTGGTCTCCATGGAGGGACCCACTATTCTGGACCAGTCTGGAGAGGCGGTAGTGGGGCCTGGGCAACTGACCTTGCCACAAAGGACGTGAATTAGCATTTTGGTGCCCTCACTGGGATCATGTGTCGCACCTCTTAACCACTGATTTCTTCTCCAAGCTCTCCTTGTAGCCTATATGCAACTTTGTCAGTGTTTTTGGGACTGGCATTCCTTTTCATGTGCCCATCTTTCCCACAATTATAGCAAAACATACTTTCTGGAGTTTGAGCTGGCCGAGCGCCACACTGGGAGCCAGGGGGTATTACTAACTGGAAACCTTGGTGCCATCTCTGTCTGCGGCGTGATAAGCATTTGGAGACATCTCGTCAGTTTCTCCACTTCCATGGTCAAGGAATTGAGTTCGAGCTGTTATCAGCAGGAGATACATGGGTGGGTACCCCACCCCATAGCAGATGCAGTCGGATATAGGTCAGGGCCGACTTGCAGGCGTGGCCTTCATAAAGGGACTGTTTTGAATTCCCTGGATCTCTCTCAACAGTTCGCCCCATTGTGACATATCTTTTCCTTGTCAGAGCACTCATTGACTGCCAACCTCTGCCCTGAACTTCACTTGATGGGTCACCTCAGTCACTCGGGTCGTAGCCGCAGCTATTGGTGCAGGTCCTCCCGAGGTCGCTCT
The DNA here is from genome assembly GCA_016271365.2 of Neoceratodus forsteri. Classification (NCBI taxonomy): domain Eukaryota; kingdom Metazoa; phylum Chordata; order Ceratodontiformes; family Ceratodontidae; genus Neoceratodus; species Neoceratodus forsteri. The sequence continues at coordinate 544,641,505 of CM028129.1, forward strand.
TTTCTCAACTCCTCGAATTTCTCTCATTAACTCATCATAGGAGGGTGGGGATTCCAGTCGATCTGCCAGGCTGAACTGAAGCAACAGCAGTTCTGAGAAGGGGCAGACTTAAGATCCTGTCCAGCCTGGTTCGGTCCAGTTCAATCGCTGGCAAACTACCTTTCTGAGGCATTCTTGCAACAATTTTTCCAGCCGAGATACATACACAGACAACAACTCCCTTGGTACTGTTGTGCATTTCTTACTCTCCACCATAGGTCCTCATCAGAATCTGGGCTCCCATACACATTCTCCAAGGCCTCAAGATAGGCCTGTGCAGTCGCTTCAGGGTTACTGGCCCGTTAGCACGGATGGTAGCCAGGCAGGACCTCGGAGGCTCACTAACCCTCTTTCGCCGCCTTCCCGAGTATTGCCATTCTAGCACTTGGGGGCAACATAGTTCTATCCAGGTCTCCCAGTCATCCTCCCTTGGGGGTGGGAGGGTGCCAGAGAAGATCCTCAACCTTCGTAAGAGTCGTGACTAATGGCAGGTGCAGAAATAGGAGTCTGCATGGTTCAGCCACCATTACGGGCACTGGAGCAGGAGAGGGTGTTGGGGAGGAACACCCCAGGTGGCAAGAATAGTTTCTTCAAGTCCTCCACAGTTTTCCCTCTCCCAGCAACCATTCAGCAAATTTCTCCTCAAAGTTTCAGATAGTGGTGGGGGCTGATTCCCCCGGTCTTTACTGTCCTTAGTTATCACTCTCCAAGCAGTGAGGGCTCCTCTGGGGTAATGGTCTGTGGCACTTTGAGCCATCTATGGGATCCTTAAACTCTACTAGGGCCAGGAAAGTGTGGGTGAGCAGATTAGCATGCCGACCCACCACCACAGGGTTTTGTAAACCTTCCACCTTGGAAAGTACTCCTGCACAGTGTCCGTATTGATACCCAGGGGATGTCCAGGATAAGCATAGCATTTTGGGGTCGATCTCCTCCCCAGTACACCACTCCACCAGCCGTGCACAGCCACTTCTGTCGGGTACCCATTTTTTCTTAACAGTGGTTCGTGAATATGGCCACTAGAGGACACACAATCCCAGCGGTGAGCCTCCAAGATGTAACCCCTAGATGGCGCTATCCCAGGGCTACTACCCCTGCCTGATTTGCCACTAACAGGTTGAGGGGCCTGGATCCAATGGCGGTGCCTCCACCCAGAGGTCAGGGTTTGCAATAGTTAAACTAACTTGGTCACAGCCCTCTGGGACACTGCAACCCCTTCTTCCCACTAGTGGCCCACACAATATATCAGAATTACCTTCACAGTATACACTTACCCCAGGTCTGGTTCCGCACTGGGACCTCCTGTGAAATGAGATACAGTGCAACAATCACAGTACAGTACTTTAACATAGACAAATACCTCAGGCAGTATAACTTTGCTGAAACAAGCAGCTCTGATTTATTTGGGGATATAACAAGGACAGGGGGAAATCAGGTTAATTAGCTTATCACTCATTAATTCATTTATGGCTCTGTGCACAGGCCTATCCCTATCAGTTACTGTCCCTGGGTACCCAAGCCCTAGTGGCTAGTCCAAACCGTGGCAGCTGGTAGGCCCTTTCACACAGAGAAAAGGAGAATTAAACAGTCAGCAGTACAGTAATTCCATTTGGATTTAATGTGGCAATTCAACAGGAGCGAACCCTGAATTAGTACTCACGACCTCCAAATAAGATAGGGTCCTTCAATGTCAGCAGGGCTCACTTGAGGTACACAAACCTCTTCACACATCCATATAAAAGAAAGCACTATACCAGGCAGGCTGCATCTGTATCCCGATCGCAATTACTGCACAATACCCGGAGAACACACAGCAGATTCAGTTCCTGACAGACCGAGTGCAATTTTCAGCAATTCTTCCAGTCTTCTACAGGGTGAGCCTGGTTTCTACTCTTCAGAGATCCTTTGATTCTTTTCACAGGACGGATTCAGTCCTAACAAGCTGCAGACCGAACTCTGGGCCTTACACGTTTTTTTGACTAAAACTGCACACTGAAAAGCACAGGGCTCCTTCCTTCTTCACTGCCAAAGCTCAACTGACTCTCCAACCTGACAAAACCGGCACTTCCTTTGAGTTCCTCCCAGTTCTTGACTGGATTGGCTGTCACTCACAATAGACTGCTGCTGTTGGTCCAAAAGGCACTGAAGTCTAAACTACATCTCCCAGAGTCACTGCCCATACAATCCTCTTGTGGCTGGCTCAGATTATGAGTCCAAGTTCTGATTCGTCCAAGGCACCATTTTAGAGCTAGCTTACCCCACACTGATTGGTCCAGTTCAGCAGTTCAAAACTAGAATGGGGAACTAGCAGACACAGTTCTGACTGCAAAGAAAGCAGGTTAGACAAACTGTAATTTCATTATTACTCTAAATAATTTCTGGCAAACAGTTACATCTTTCAGATAGGTTCCCTTTGCACTCCTAGTGACTGCAAAAATGAAGTGAATTGGCAGCAGCTCGAGTGGTACTCAGAGAAGCACACAGTCCCCCATACAACTAATTATGTCTGCAAGCAGACAGCTCTTAAAGAGACAGTACCAGAGGCTCTAAAACACTCACTGATAAATGGCTTAAATGCCAAACACCATTCAGGCTTGGAGCATTCAAGCAAGCTCCTGAAGTCTTTGGGAACCCCCATTTGCAGGGGGTTACACCTTCCTGGTTTGGGAAAGCTTGACGTCCACGCTGCAAGTACCCCATAAGTTTCAACTGCAACCATATACATTTGCATTAGGCTCGCACATGTAATCATCAGTCAATATATCATTTTACCAAGAACACATTTCTGAAACATTGCAGTACGTCACTTTACACAGTATTAATACACATTGTACCATAACTCAAGTTATTACCTCTTGTACATGAAACCTGAAGAGAGGGGCCCTTCCTATCAGTTACCTTGGGGCTGGACGGGGCAAGGGCACCATACTTAGAGGGCAACACAAGTAACTTGGAGTTAGCACTGATGCTCAGTTTGGGCAATGAGCTCGGGACACATACACTCCTTTATGGACAACATTGAGAGGCAAATCCACAGGCCTCCCAAGGGAATCATAACTGAGGTGCACCACAGGCTTTACAGCTCGACCAGTCTTTCTAGGGGAACTGTTACAGTCTCTGCACCTGAGCCTCATTTTCAGCATTGTCCTCACTTGTCAGGAGTCTCCATGGGGTAGAGAGGCTAGAACTTGGGGCACTTTCAGCTCCAGGAGTTACAGTTTCTGAGTCCACAACATTTGGCTCGCATGGAGAGCTTTGGACACTGGCAGTGGACCGTCAGGGCACTCAAAATACTCTTCTTGTTCGGTGTATCACCAGTCTGCCCCAATCTATCATTTTCTCCCTGAAAGCTCAAACAGTTCAACCATGCACAATGATTCCATTTCATCTGATCTGATGCTTTGCACTTCACTTTCTGGGAGCATTGGCTCCAGGGATGAAGCTGGGGCTTAGACAGTCCAGAAGGCCCAGCTTTGTCTCCAGTATTGACTAGGGATTGCCCTCAAACAATTGACTCAGTTCGTAGAAGGATAGTATTCAAAGTCACTCTCACTTTCTTCCGATATGGACTGACAGTCATGCTCAACTGGGACTTGTGGAGGGGAACACTTTAACTTTGCTTCTGTAGGTGCAGACTTTCTTGATCTTTTCTTAGCAGCAGCTCTAGTCACTGGTCCAGAGGGGCATCTTCTAGGGCTCAGACTCAATTAAGATTTGTCCAATGGGCAGTAAATGATTTCTATGCATTGTTTTTACATCTTTGAATTATTCTCAGGCCTTACTTTGTACACTGGCAGATCATCTAGTTTGCCCACTACAATGTGAGGGAGATGGTGCTATCTGTCAGCAATCTTGTGCTTGCCATGCAGTCCCAGATTTCTTAGCAATACCCGATCTCCTCCTGGAGTTCCTGTGCTTTCACCTTTTATCATACCTTCTTTGTTGGCCAGATTTCTTTGGCAGCCATGGTTTGAGCCAGTTGTACGCATGTTAGCTGGGCCTTTAACTTTGCACATACTGTAAATAGTTGTCAGCTTGAACCCCATCAGGAGAGACCCCAAACACACATCTACTGGTAGTCGAGCTTTCTTCCAAACATCAGGCGGTAGGGGAGAATCCAGTGGCATCACTTTGGTGCAGTTATAAGCATGTACCAGGGTGCTAATTTGTTGGCTCCATCTAGGCTTGTCCTTGGGGCAGGGTGCCTAGCATATCTAGCAAAGTGCGGTTGAAACGCTCAGGCTGTGGGTCCTGGGGTGGTAAGGAGTGGTTCTGACTCTCGCACCCCACAGAGAAAGCATCTCTTTGATCAGACGACTCTCAAAGTCTCTCCCTTGATCAGAATGGATTCTTTGTGGAGCCCCATAGTGAACAAAAAGTTTCTACAAGTACTTTGGCCACAGTGGATGCTTTCTGGTCTTTGGTGGGGAAAGCTTGGGCATATCTCGTGAAATGGTCAGTGACCACCAGCACATTACTGATATTTCTTTGATCTGACTCCAAACTCAGAAAATCAATACAGACCAGCTCCATGGGTGCACTGGTGGTGATGTTAACAAGGGGGGCAGCCCTCTGGGGCAAAGCTTTCCTCTGTAAGCAGCGACTACAAGTTCGAATGTGTTGCTCCACATCAGCCCCCATCTTAGGCCAATAGAATCTGGATCTCACCAAGTCAAGTGTTCTGTCTATACCAAGGTGCCCCATGTGGTTGTGCAAGGACCTCAGTACTGAGTCTCGAAGGCAGGGCAGCACTAGTTGTTGTTTGTCTACTTGTCCCCTCTGTCTACTGTTTCTCTGTATAACAGTTTATTGATCAGTTTCAACTTAGGACCTTCTTTGTATAACAGTGCAGTTCTCAAATCAGTGGGCGTAATTTGGACACATCTTTTCCTGCATAGAGGGCTTCTAAAGCTGCTTTGATCATGGGATCGTGGGATTGAGCCCGCCAATACTGTCATTGTCCAGCTGAGGCAGTGCACCAATGTCTATTGCAAAGTGGCAACAAGCAGCAGGTATGCACCTCAGAGGCTCCCAAGCAATCCACCATGCAGTCCACTGCGTCTGCGGGACATTTGTTCCTCCCTGTCAAACTCTCGGCAGAGTGCCCGAATGTCAGGTTCTGCCAATCGGACCCAATCATTCTGGGGAACAGGCCTCCGGAGAGAGCATCAGCATCTATGTGGTTCAGACCTGCTCGGTATTCGAGAGCATAGTCATATGTAGATAATGCAGAAAGCCACCTATGGCCAGTGGCATCCAACTTAGCTGAGGTCTGCACATAGGTCAAAGGATTATTGTCAGTTTTACTAGTATTTTAGCCCCATACAAGTACTCATGGAATTGGTCAACAATAGCCCACTTCAAAGCTAGGAACTCTAACTTATGTACAGGATAGTTCTTTTCGGATGGGGTCAGGCTTCTACTGGCAAAGGCCACTGGTCTCAGGCCATTCTCGTGTTCTTGGTACAACACAGCCCCCAACCCTTGCAAGCTAGCATCAGTGTGCAGGACGTAAGGTTTTCTTGGATCGGCATAGGCCAGCACTGGAGCATGGTAAGTTGAATATGATCTCATGAAAAGCAGTCTCACAATCAGGAGTCCAGCGGGCCCCAAATACTTCACTGATGAAAATACACTTTTCAGTCTTGAGGACGCTGACTTTGGTATTTTTTGTGGGTTGGGGATACCCTTGAGTAAGGTTAAGTAAAGGGCGGATCACTCTTGAATAGTCCTTGATGAAGGCCGATAATAACCACAGAATCCCAGGAATCTTTGCAGTTCTTTAGATTTTGGGCTGTGGCCAGTGGTCAAGGCCTCAACTTTACTTGGGTCGGTCTTATTCCTCGGTGGATACTATGTGTCCCACATACTTTACTGATGTTTGAAAGAATTGACACTTATCAATGGACAGTTTAAGGCCAAAGTCCTCCAGTCGGTCCAATACCTTAAATAATCTGCTCTCATGTTCCTCCAGTGAGCTGCCAAACACAATAACATCATCTAGGTATACCAGGCACTCTAGTAAGTTCATGTCCCCCACTGCACGCCCATCAATCGCTGAAAAGTGGCTGGGGCACCTGAAATCCCTTGAGGCATCCTCATGAATTCATAGAAGCCAAGCGGACAGATAAAGGCTGCTTCTCACGGTCTCTGGGGCCATCGGATCTGGTAGTACCCACTGCGGAGATCCAGCACAGAGAACCACTTGCTCCGCTTAGGCAGTCCAAAGCATCCTGAATGCGGGGCATTGTGTACTGATCAGGATAGTCCGCCGTTTAAGGTCATAATCCACACACATCCTTACTGTTCCATTCTTTTTCCTCACTACCACAATGGGGAAGCATAAGGGCTTCTGGATTCTTGTATTACACCAGCAGCTAACATCTCTTGCAGATGCCGCCTCACATCATCTATGTCAGCAGGTGCCAGGCGTCGAGACCTCTCACGAAATGGTCTTTCGTCATGCAGCCGGATATTGTGCTCAGCTCCTGCACGCATCCTACATCCCATTCCTTTAAAGAAAACACCTGGTCTCTGCAAGCTTCTCACTGATCCTCACTTTCCATTCAGCTGGCAGCGGGAGTCGCCAAATCAAACAAGTCAGGCGCTACTCTGTCATTCTTCCTTGAACTCTTGCTGCTGGGTAGCACTGCAGTGTCTGCACAATGCACATTAGCCAGGATGCAACCTCTGTTTACTCGAATGTCTCTTTCAGACACATTATGAACTTGGACCATTACCCTTCTGGCATAAGCATGGGCTCTAGCGGCAAAATACTAGGCTTGACCAGCAGTCCCTCTGGCAATTTTCCATCGCCTGGTGCATCCAACATTAATATTTTATTCTTAACATCCTTTCTGATACGGACCTCTCCCTGTAAGGTACACTGGGCATTTGGCGCCAGGATCAGAGACTCAGGATCCTTCTTCCATACAATTCCGACCGGTTCCTCTGGTTCTGTTTTTCAGCATCTCTCTGTGCCTCATAGGCCTTCTTAATTAAAGCGAACTCTTAAAGCTCTACTAGTCTTTGACCCCTGTTTTTCATAACACAACTGTGCCAGCCTTCCGAACATATGAGCATTTGTTCCAATCAACAAAGGGACACCATCATACAGTCCAGTGGGGGACACACTAAGGCTAGGGTCTCTACTTGTTCGGCCACTCAGCCACGGAGGTGGGGAAAGACAGCCAAATTCGGATATACCCGAATAGGGGTAGGCCTTCTCACTTAACCCCCATACATGCAGTCCTTCTAATGGTTGTAAGGGTACGTCTGACAAATGCTTCTGATACCAATCCTGGAACATAGTCACTTGGGAGCCACTGTCTAATACAGCTCTTGTAGACACTCCATTCACCTTTACAGTGGTCTCCATGGAGGGACCCACTATTCTGGACCAGTCTGGAGAGGCGGTAGTGGGGGCCTGGGCAACTGACCTTGCCACAAAAGGGCGTGAATTAGCATTTTGGTGCCTCACTGGGATCATGTCGTGCACCTCTTAACCGCTGATTTCTTCTCCGAGCTCTCCTTGAGCCTATATGCAACTTTGTCAGTGTCTTTTGGGACTGGCATTCCTTTTCATGTGCCCATCTTTCCTACAATTATAGCAAAACATACTTTCTGGAGTTTGAGCTGGCCGAGGCACCACACTGGGAGCCAGGGCGGGGGTATTACTAACTGGAAACCTTGGTGCCATCTCTGTCTGCGGCGTGATAAGCATTTGGAGACATCTCGTCAGTTTCTCCACTTCCATGGTCAAGGAATCGAGTTCGGAGCTGTTATCAGCAGGAGATACATGGGTGGGTACCCCCACCCCCATAGCAGATGCAGTCGGATATAGGTCAGGGCCCGTACTTGCAGGTGTGGCCTTCATAAAGGGACTGTTTTTGAATTCCTGGATCTCTCTCAACAGTTCGCCCCATTGTGACATATCTTTTTCCTTGTCAGAGCACTCATTGACTGCCAACCTCTGCCCTGAACTTCACTGATGGGTCACCCTCCAGTCACTCGGGTCGTAGCCGCAGCTAATGGTGCAGGTCCCTCCCGAGGTCGTCTTTCTCAACTCCCTCAATTTCTCTCATTAACTCATCATAGGAGGTGGGGATTCCAGTCGATCTGCCAGGGCGTAATTGAAGCAACAGCAGTTCTGAGAAGGGGCAGACTTCAGGATCCTGTCCAGCCTGGTTCGGTCCAGTTCAATAGCTGGCAAACTACCTTTCTGAGGCATTCTTGCAACAATTTTCCAGCCGAGATCATACACAGACAACAACTCCCCTTGGTACTGTTGTGCATCTCTTACTCTCCACCATAGGTCCTCATCAGAATCTGGGCTCCCTACACACATTCTCCAAGGCCTCAAGATAGGCCTGTGCAGTCGCTTCAGGGTTACTGGCCCGTTTGCACGGATGGTAGCCAGGGCAGGACCTCGGAGGCTCTCACTAACCTCTTCTTTTCGCCTTCCGAGCATTGCCATTCTAGCACTTGGGGCAACATAGTTCATCCAGGTCTCCCAGTCATCCTCCCTTGGGGGTGGGAGGGTGTCAGAGAAGATCCTCAACCTTCGGTAAGAGTCGTGACTAATGGCAGGTGCAGAAATAGGAGTCTGCATTGGTTCAGCCACCATTACGGGCACTGGAGCAGGAGAGGGTGTTGGGGGAGGAACACCCCCAGGTGGCAAGAATAGTTTCTTCAAGTCCTCCACAGTTTTCCCCTCTCCCAGCAACCATTCAGCAAATTTCTCCTCAAAAGTTTCAGATAGTGGTGGGGGCTGATTCCCCCCCGGGTCTTTACTGTCCTTAGTTATCACTCTCCAAGCAGTGAGGCTCCCTCTGGGGTAATGGTCTGTGGCACTTTGGAGCTATCTATGGGATCCTTAAACTCTACTAGGGCCAGGAAAGTGTGGGTGAGCAGATTAGCATGCCGACCCACCACCACAGGGTTTTGTAAACCTTCCACCTTGGAAAGTACTCCTGCACAGTGTCCGTATTGATACCCAGGGGATGTCCAGGATAAGCATAGCATTTTGGGGTCGATCTCCTCCCAGTACACCACTCCACCAGCCGTGCACAGCCACTTCTGTCGGGTACCCATTTTTTTCTTAACAGTGGTTCGTAAATATGGCCACTAGAGACACACAATCCCAGCGGTGAGCCTCCAAGATGTAACCCCAGATGGCGCATCCCAGGGGCTACTACCCCTGCCTGATTTGCCACTAACAGGTTGAGGGCCTGGATCAATGGCGGTGCCTCCACCCAGAGGTCAGGGTTTGCAATAGTTAAACTAACTTGGTCACAGCCTCTGGGACACTGCAACCCCTTTCTTCCCACTAGTGGCCCACACAATATATCAGAATTACCTTCACAGTATACACTTACCCCAGGTCTGGTTCCGCACTGGGACCTCCTGTGAAATGAGATACAGTGCAACAATCACAGTACAGTACTTTAACATAGACAAATACCTCAGGCAGTATAACTTTGCTGAAACAAGCAGCTCTGATTTATTTAGGGGATATAAGGACAGGAAATCAGGTTAATTAGCTTATCACTCTAATAATCTACCTATGGCTCTGTGCAGAGCCTATCCCTATCAGTTACTGTCCCTGGGTACCCAAGCCTAGTGGCTAGTCCAAACCGTGGCAGCTGGTAGGGGCCCTTTCACACAGAGAAAAAGGAATTAAACAGTCAGCAGTACAGTAATTCCATTTGGATTTAATTGGCAATTCAACAGGGAGCGACCTGAATTAGTACTCACGACCTCCAAATAAGATAGGGTCCTTCAATGTCAGCAGGGCTCACTTGAGGTACACAAACCTCTTCACATCCATATAAAGAAAGCACTATACCAGGCAGGCTGCATCTGTATCCCGATCGCAATTACTGCACAATACCGGGAGAACACACAGCAGATTCAGTTCCTGACAGACCGAGTGCAATTTTCAGCAATTCTTCCAGTCTTCTACAGGGTGAGCCTGTTTTCTACTCTTCAGAGATCCTTTGATTCTTTCTACAGGACAGTTCTAGTCCTAACAAGCTGCAGACGGAACTCTGGGCCTTACACCCGTTTTTGACTAAAACTGCACACTGAAAAAGCACAGGGCTCCTTCCTTCTTCACTGCCAAAGCTCAACTGACTCTCCAACTGACAAACCGGGCACTTCCTTTGAGTTCCTCCCAGTTCTTGACTGGATTGGCTGTCACTCACAATAGACTGCTGCTGTTGGTCCAAAAGGCACTGAAGTCTAAACTACATCTCCCAGAGTCACTGCCCATACAATCTTTCTTGTGGCTGGCTCAGATTATGAGTCCAAGTTCTGATTCGTCTAAGGCACCATTTTAGAGCTAGCTTACCCCACACTGATTGGTCCAGTTCAGCAGTTCAAAACTAGAATGGGAACTAGCAGACACAGTTCTGACTGCAAAGAAAGCAGGTTAGACAAACTGTAATTTCATTATTACTCTAAATAATTTCTGGCAAACAGTTACATCTTTCAAATAGGTTCCTTTGCACTCCTAGTGACTGCAAAATGAAGTGAATTGGCAGCAGCTCGAGTGGTACTCAGAAGAAGCACAGTCCCCCATACAAACTAATTATGTCTGCAAGCAGACAGCTCTTAAAAGACAGTACCAGAGGCTCTAAAACACTCACTGATAAATGGCTTAAATGCCAAACACATTCAGGCTTGGAGCATTCAAGCAAGCTCCTGGAAGTCTTTTGGGAACCCCCATTTGCAGGGGTTACACCCTTCCTGGCCTGGGAAAGCTTGGCGTCCACGTCAAGCAAGTACCCATAAGTTTCAACTGCAACCATATACATTTGCATTAGGCTCGCATATGTAATCATCAGTCAATATATCATTTTACCAAGAACACATTTCTGAAACATTGCAGTACGTCACTTTTTACAGTATTACATACACATTGTACCATAACTCAAGTTATTACCTCTTGTACATGAAACCTGAAGAGGGGCCCTTCCTATCAGTTACCTTGGGCTGGACGGGGCAAGGGCACGATATAGAGGCAACACAAGTAACTTGAGTTAGCACTGACGCTCAGTTTGGGCAATGAGCTCGGGGACACATACACTCCTTTATGGACAACATTGAGAGGCAAATCCACAGGCCTCCCAAGGGAATCATAACTGAGGTGCACCACAGGCTTTACAGCTCGACCAGTCTTTCTAGGGGAACTGTTACAGTCTCTGCACTCTGAGCCTCATTTTCAGCATTGTCCTCACTTGTCAGGAGTCTCCTGGGGGTAGAGAGGCTAGAACTTGGGGCACTTTCAGCTCCAGGAGTTACAGTTTCTGAGTCCACAACATTTGGCTCGCATGGAGAGCTTTCGGACACTGGCAGTGGACTGTCAGGGCACTCAAAATACTCTTCTTGTTCGGATATATCACCAGTCTGCCCAATCTATCATTTTCCCCTGAAAGCTCAAACAGTTCAACCATGCACAATGATTCCATTTCATCTGATCTGATGCTTTGCACTTCACTTTCTGGGAGCATTGGCTCCAGGGATGAAGCTGGGACAGACAGTCAGAAGGCCCAGCTTTGTCTCCACTATTGACTAGGGATTGCCCGAAACAATTGACTCAGTTCAAAGAAGGATAGTATTCAAAGTCACCTCACTTTCTTCCGATATGGACTGACAGTCATGCTCAACTGGGACTTGTGGAGGGAACACTTTAACTTTGCTTCTGTAGGTGCAGACTTTCTTGATCTTTTCTTAGCAGCAGCTCTAGTCACTGGTCCAGAGGGGCATCTTCTAGGGCTCAGACTCAATTAAGATTTGTCAATGGGCAGTAAATGATTTCTATGCATTGTTTTACATCTTTGAATTATTCTCAGGCCTTACTTTGTACACTGGCAGATCATCTAGTTTGCCCACTACAATGTGAGGAGATGGTGCCATCTGTCAGCAATCTTGTGCTTGCCATGCAGTCCCAGATTTCTTAGCAATACCCGATCTCCCTCCTGGAGTTCCTGTGCTTTCACCTTTTATCATACCTTTCTTTGTTGGCCAGATTTCTTTGGCAGCCATGGTTTGAGCCAGTTGGTACGCATGAGTTAGCTGGGCCTTTAACTTTGCACATACTGTAAATAGTTGTCAGCTTGAACCCCATCAGGAGAGACCCCAAACACACATCTACTGGTAGTCGAGCTTCTCTTCCAAACATCAGGCGGTGGGAGAATCCAGTGGCATCACTTTGGTGCAGTTATAAGCATGTACCAGGGTGCTAATTTGTTGGCTCCATCTAGGCTTGTCCTTTGGGTGCAGGGTGCCTAGCATATCTAGCAAAGTGCGGTTGAAACGTTCAGGCTGTGGGTCCCCTGGGGTGGTAAGGAGTGGTTCTGGACTTGCACTCCCCACAGAGAAAGCATCTCTTTGATCAGACGACTCTCAAAGTCTCTCCTTGATCAGAATGGATTCTTTGTGGAGCCCCATAGTGAACAAAAAGTTTTCTACAAGTACTTTGGCCACAGTGGATGCTTTCTGGTCTTTGGTGGGAAAGCTTGGGCATATCTCGTGAAATGGTCAGTGACCACCAGCACATTACTGATATTTCTTTGATCCGACTCCAAACTCAGAAAATCAATACAGACCAGCTCCATGGGTGCACTGGTGGTGATGTTAACAAGGGGGCAGCCCTCTGGGCAAAGCTTTCCTCTGTAAGCTGCGACTACAAGTTGAATGTGTTGCTCCACATCAGCCCCCATCTTAGGCCAATAGAATCTGGATCTCACCAAGTCAAGTGTTCTGTCTCTACCAAGGTGCCCCATGTGGTTGTGCAAGGGCCTCAGTACTGAGTCTCGAAGGCAGTGGGCAGCACTAGTTGTTGTTTGTCTACTTGTCCCCTCTGTCTACTGTTTCTCTGTATAACAGTTTATTGATCAGTTTCAACTTAGGACCTTCTTTGTATAACAGTGCAGTTCTCAAATCAGTGGGCGTAATTTGGACACATCTTTTCCTGCATAGAGGGCTTCTAAGCTGCTTTGATCATGGGATCGGCGGATTGAGCCCTTGAATACTGTCATTGTCCAGCTGAGGCAGTGCACCAATGTCTATTGCAGAAAAGTGGCAATAAGCAGCTGGTATGCAATTCTCAGAGGCTCCCAAGCAATCCACCATGCAGTCCACTGCGTCCATGGACATTTGTTCCTCCCTGTCAAACTTCGGCAGAGTGCCCGAATGTCAGGTTCTGCCAATCGGACCCAATCATTCTGGGAACAGGCCTCCGGAGACATCAGCATCTATGTGGTTCAGACCTGCCTCGTATTCGAGAGCATAGTCATATGTAGATAATGCAGAAAGCCACCTATGGCCAGTGGCATCCAACTTAGCTGAGGTCTGCACATAGGTCAAAGGATTATTGTCAGTTTTACTAGTATTTTAGCCCCATACAAGTACTCATGGAATTGGTCAACAATAGCCCACTTCAAAGCTGAACTCTAACTTATGTACAGGATAGTTCTTTTCGGATGGGGTCAGGCTTCTACTGGCAAGGGCCACTGGTCTCAGGCCATTCTCGTGCTCTTGGTACAACACAGCCCCCAACCCTTGCAAGCTAGCATCAGTGTGCAGGACGTAAGGTTTTCTTGGATCGGCATAGGCCAGCACTGGAGCATGGATAAGTTGATATATGATCTCATGAAAAGCAGTCTCACAATCAGGAGTCCAGCGGGCCCCAAATGCTTCACTCGGATGAAAATACACTCTTTCAGTCTTGAGGGACGTGACTTTTAGTATTTTTGTGGGTTGGGGATACCCTTGAGTAAGGTTAAGTAAAGGGGATCACTCTTGAATAGTCCTTGATGAGCGCGATAATAACCACAGAATCCCAGGAATCTTTGCAGTTCTTTTAGATTTTGGGCTGTGGCCAGGTGGTCAAGGCCTCAACTTTACTTGGGTCGGTCTCTATTCCTCGGTGGATACTATGTGTCCCACATACTTTACTGATGTTTGAAAGAATTGACACTTATCAATGGACAGTTTAAGGCCAAAGTCCTCCAGTCGGTCCAATACCTTAAATAATCTGCTCTCATGTTCCTCCAGTGAGCTGCCAAACACAATGACATCATCTAGGTATACCAGGCACTCTAGTAGTTCATGTCCCCACTGCACGCTCCATCAATCGTTGAAAAGTGGCTGGGGCACCTGAAATCCCTTGAGGCATCCTCATGAATTCATAGAAGCCAAGCGGACAGATAAAGGCCATCTCTCACGGTCCTCGGGGCCGCCGGGTCTGGTAGTCACCCACTGCGGAGATCCAGCACAGAGAACCACTTGCTCCCGTTTAGGCAGTCCAAAGCATCCTGAATGCGGGGCATTGTGTACTGATCAGGGATAGTCCGCCGGTTTAAGGTGCGATAATCCACACGCATCCTTACTGTTCCATTCTTTTTTCTCACTACCACAATGGGGAAGCATAAGGGCTTCTGGATTCTTGTATTACACCAGCAGCTAACATCTCTGCAGATGCCGTCTCACATCATCTATGTCAGCAGGTGCCAGGCGTCGAGACCTCTCGCGAAATGGTTCTTCGTCATGCAGCGGATATTGTGCTCAGCTCCTTCCACGCATCCTACATCCCATTCCTTTAAAGAAACACCTGGTCTCTCTGGGCAAGCTTCTCACTGATCCTCACTTTCCATTCAGCTGGCAGCGGGAGTCGCGAAATCAAACAAGTCAGGCGTTACTCTGTCATTCTTCCTTGAACTCTTGCTGCTGGGTAGCACTGCAGTGTCTGCACAATGCACATTAGCCAGGATGCAACCTCTGTTTACTCTCGAATGTCTCTTTCAGACACATTATGAACTTGGACCATTACCCTTCTGGCATAAGCATGGGCTCTAGCGGGCAAAATACTAGGCTTGACCAGCAGTCCCTCTGGCAATTTTCCATCGCTTGGTGCATCCAACATTAATATTTTATTCTTAACATCCTTTCTGATACGGACTCTCCCTGTAAGGTACACTGGGCATTTGCGCCAGGATCAGAGACTCAGGATCCTTCTTCCATACAATTCGACCGGTTCCTCTGGTTCTGTTTTTTCAGCATCTCTCTGTGCCTCATAGGCCTTCTTAATTAAAGCCGAACTCTTAAAGCTCTACTAGTCTTTGACCCTGTTTTCATAACACAACTGTGCCAGCCTTCCGAACATATGAGCATTTGTTCCAATCAACAAAGGGACACCATCATACAGTCCAGTGGGGGGACACACTAAGGCTAGGGTCTCTACTTGTTCGGCCACTCCAGCCACGGAGGTGGGGAAAGACAGCCAAATTCGGATATACCCGGAATAAGGGTAGGCCTTCTCACTTAACCCCCATACATGCAGTCCTTCTAATGGTTGTAAGGGTACGTCTGACAAATGCTTCTGATACCAATCCTGGAACATAATTGTCACTTGGGAGCCACTGTCTAATACAGCTCTTGTAGACACTCCATTCACCTTTACAGTGGTCTCCATGGAGGGACCCACTATTCTGGACCAGTCTGGAGGCGGTAGGGGGGCCTGGGCAACTGACTTGCCACAAAAGGACGTGAATTAGCATTTTGGTGCCCTCACTGGGATCATGTCGTGCACCTCTTAACCACTGATTTCTTCTCCGAAGCTCTCCTTGTAGCCTATATGCAACTTTGTCAGTGTCTTTTGGGACTGGCATTCCCTTTCATGTGCCCATCTTTCCCACAATTATAGCAAAACATACTTTCTGGAGTTTGAGCTGGCGAGGCACCACACTGGGAGCCAGGGCGGGGTATTACTAACTGGAAACCTTGGTGCCATCTCTGTCTCTGGCGTGATAAGCATTTGGAGACATCTCGTCAGTTTCTCCACTTCCATGGTCAAGGAATCGAGGTTCGAGCTGTTATCAGCAGGAGATACATGGGTGGGTACCCCCACCCCCATAGCAGATGCAGTCGGATATAGGTCAGGGCCCGTACTTGCAGGCGTGGCCTTCATAAAGGGACTGTTTTTGAATTCCTGGATCTCTCTCAACAGTTCGCCCCATTGTGACATATCTTTTTCCTTGTCAGAGCACTCATTGACTGCCAACCTCTGCCCCTGAACTTCACTTGATGGGTCACCCTCAGTCACTGGTCGTAGCCGCAGCTATTGGTGCAGGTCCTCCCGAGGTCGCCTTTTCTCAACTCCTCGAATTTCTCTCATTAACTCATCATAGGAGGGTGGGATTCCAGTCGATCTGCCAGGCGAACTGAAGCAACAGCAGTTCTGAGAAGGGGCAGACTTAAGGATCCTGTCCAGCCTGGTTCGGTCCAGTTCAATAGCTGGCAAACTACCTTTTCTGAGGCATTCTTGCAACAATTTTTCCAGCCGAGATACATACACAGACAACAACTCCCCTTGGTACTGTTGTGCATCTCTTACTCTCCACCATAGGTCCTCATCAGAATCTGGGCTCCCATACACATTCTCCAAGGCCTCAAGATAGGCCTGTGCAGTCGCTTCAGGGTTACTGGCCCGTTTAGCACGGATGGTAGCCAGGGCAGGACCTCGGAGGCTCTCACTAACCCTCTTTTCGCCGCCTTCCGAGCATTGCCATTCTAGCACTTGGGGCAACATAGTCTATCCAGGTCTCCCAGTCATCCTCCCTTGGGGGTGGGAGGGTGCCAGAGAAGATCCTCAACCTTCGGTAAGAGTCGTGACTAATGGCAGGTGCAGAAATAGGAGTCTGCATTGGTTCAGCCACCATTACGGGCACTGGAGCAGGAGAGGTGTTGGGGAGGAACACCCCAGGTGGTGAAATAGTTTCTTCAAGTCCTCCACAGTTTCCCCTCTCCCAGCAACCATTCAGCAAATTTCTCCTCAAAAGTTTCAGATAGTGGTGGGGGCTGATTCCCCCCCGGGTCTTTACTGTCCTTAGTTATCACTCTCCAAGCAGTGAGGGCTCCCTCTGGGGTAATGGTCTGTGGCACTTTGGAGCTATCTATGGGATCCTTAAACTCTACTAGGGCCAGGAAAGTGTGGGTGAGCAGATTAGCATGCCGACCCACCACCACAGGGTTTTGTAAACCTTCCACCTTGGAAAGTACTCCCTGCACAGTGTCCGTATTGATACCCAGGGGGATGTCCAGGATAAGCATAGCATTTTGGGGGTCGATCTCCTCCCAAGTACACCACTCCACCAGCCGGTGCACAGCCACTTCTGTCGGGGTACCCATTTTTTTCTTAACAGTGGTTCGTAAATATGGCCACTAAAGGACACACAATCCCAGCGGTGAGCCTCCAAGATGTAACCCCTAGATGGCGCTATCCCAGGGGCTACTACCCCTGCCTGATTTGCCACTAACAGGTTGAGGGGCCTGGATCCAATGGGGTGCCTCCACCCAGAGGTCAGGGTTTGCAATAGTTAAACTAACTTGGTCACAGCCCTCTGGGACACTGCAACCCCTTTCTTCCCACTAGTGGCCCACACAATATATCAAATTACCTTCACAGTATACACTTACCCCAGGTCTGGTTCCGGCACTGGGACCTCCTGTGAAATGAGATACAGTGCAACAATCACAGTACAGTACTTTAACATAGACAAATACCTCAGGCAGTATAACTTTGCTGAAACAAGCAGCTCTGATTTATTTAGGGGGATATAACAAGGACAGGGGGAAATCAGGTTAATTAGCTTATCACTCTAATAATCTACCTATGGCTCTGTGCACAGGCCTATCCCTATCAGTTACTGTCCCTGGGTACCCAAGCCCTAGTGGCTAGTCCAAACCGTGGCAGCTGGTAGGGCCCTTTCACACAGAGAAAGGAGAATTAAACAGTCAGCAGTACAGTAATTCCATTTGGATTTAATGTGGCAATTCAACAGGAGCGACCCTGAATTAGTACTCACGACCTCCAAATAAGATAGGGTCCTTCAATGTCAGCAGGGCTCACTTGAGGTACACAAACCTCTTCACACATCCATATAAAAGAAAGCACTATACCAGGCAGGCTGCATCTGTATCCCGATCGCAATTACTGCACAATACCGGGAGAACACACAGCAGATTCAGTTCCTGACAGACCGAGTGCAATTTTCAGCAATTCTTCCAGTCTTCTACAGGGTGAGCCTGTTTTCTACTCTTCAGAGATCCTTTGATTCTTTTCACAGGGACGGATTCAGTCCTAACAAGCTGCAGACCGGAACTCTGGGCCTTACACACGTTTTTGACTAAAACTGCACACTGAAAAAGCACAGGCTCCTTCCTTCTTCACTGCCAAAGCTCAACTGACTCTCCAACTGACAAAACCGGCACTTCCTTTGAGTTCCTCCCAGTTCTTGACTGGATTGGCTGTCACTCACAATAGACTGCTGCTGTTGGTCCAAAAGGCACTGAAGTCTAAACTACATCTCCCAGAGTCACTGCCCTTACAATCCTCTTGTGGCTGGCTCAGATTATGAGTCAAGTTCTGATTCGTCCAAGGCACCATTTTAGAGCTAGCTTACCCCACACTGATTGGTCCAGTTCAGCAGTTCAAAACTAGAATGGGGAACTAGCAGACACAGTTCTGACTGCAAAGAAAGCAGGTTAGACAAACTGTAATTTCATTATTACTCTAAATAATTTCTGGCAAACAGTTACATCTTTCAGATAGGTTCCCTTTGCACTCCTAGTGACTGCAAAAATGAAGTGAATTGGCAGCAGCTCGAGTGGTACTCAGAGAAGCACACAGTCCCCCCATACAAACTAATTATGTCTGCAAGCAGACAGCTCTTAAAGAGACAGTACCAGAGGCTCTAAAAACACTCACTGATAAATGGCTTAAATGCCAAACACCATTCAGGCTTGGAGCATTCAAGCAAGCTCCTGGAAGTCTTTTGGGAACCCCCATTTGCAGGGGGGTTACACCCACATTTGTAACATGATGGAGATGAGATATGTTCACTCCACTGAATTAAAAGCTTTTTTGAAATCTACCACGATGGCCACTGCAGGAGATGGGGAGATTTGGACACTGTGGATTATGTTGAATAAGGTCCTTGTATGGTCTGAACTATGTCTGCCCTTGATGAAGCCCACCTGTGCTGAGTGGATAATCCCACCTGTGCTGGGCAGATAAGATCTGAGAGGGCTTCTTCAAGTCTAGTCACCAAGACTTTTGCCAGGATTTTGGCATCAGTTCATCAGTGAAATAGGCTGGTAGCTGCTTAGCAAGGTGGGCTGTTTGTCTTTTTTAGGCAATACAGTGATTATCACTTCACTGAGGAAGGATGGGAGGGTTCCACTTGCCAGCAGAGCCTGAAACTTGTCCAGGAGAGCAGGGCTGATGTCCTTACATACCAGCTGATAGAAATTCACTAAGAATCCATCCCCTCCTGGAGTCTTACCCTTGTTTAGGATTTAATGGCGTTTTTTGCCTCTTGGAGGGTGATAGGTTTGTCTAGCATAGCTGTAGTGTTGGGGGAGATTCTCAGAAACAATAGACCCTTGCGGAAACCCAAGATGGCTGCCTTGTTATTGTGGGAATCTGAGGAGTAAAGTGTCTGGGAAAAGGCCTTCATAATGCTGTCAGTTTTGTCTGAGCGAGTTTGTGTCTGCCCATTTTGTCTCATAGACCTGGGATACGCTTCTTGAACTACCTTTTTCTAATTCAAAAGGCCAGCCTATTAGGGCAAGAAGGCTAGCAAACTGCTGGCCTTTTTAGAAAAAGACAGGTGGGCAATCAGCTCTTGAAGGGGGATGGTTCTGCTTCTTATAGAGGTCCTCAGTAGCTGCAAGGTCCTTTTCCAGCATCATCATTTCTGTCTTCATGTCCCTTCATCTCTGTACTACGCATTACTACTTGACAATGCCTTTTAAGCAGCTACTAACTCCAAACTTATGTACCCTCCCCTACCCTTGTGACAATGATTCTTTGTAAATGAGCTTTTAGCTCAAAGGTTGTAATTCTGATTACTAAATAAAAAAATAAAATAAATAAATATTATAAGGCCTCGCATAGTGGCTTTGTAGGTTTCCCAAATAGATTCCTTAGAGACCTCCCCCGGATAATTTTCAGACGTGTAGAATTTGGTCTCCTGGATCACTAATTTTTTTACATTTTGGGTCCTGTAACAGTAATGGATCCAGTCTCCAACACTTCAAATGCTGCATGGAAGCGCCCCATATAATTGCGAGAGCCAAAGGGGCATGATCAGTTATAATGATGGAAGGCATGTGGGTCTCGGTTGCCTGTGGGTAATCTGAGGGGATGTAAGCCACATGTCTATCCTGCTTGATGTGGTGCGAGTGGTACAGAACCATGTGAAGTCTCGAGTGGATGGATGCTGCAGATGCCACAGGTCATCTAGGTTGTGTTCCACTAGTTGTTGACCTAAGGCTTGCCAAGCTCTGCTATGGGGCTCATTGGATATAATGCTGTGATCCAGGCAAGCCTCCACTGTAATGTTAAAGTCACTGCCCACCAGGAGTGGAATGTTCTGGGTAGCAAACAAGATTTCATGGCTAAGTTTATGAAAGAACTGTGGGTCATAACTGTTGTGGCCATAAACATTTACTCCCACCAGGGGATCCTGAGGAGTGGCTATCTCTGCCGGCAGCCACCTGCCTTCTGTGTCTACCTTGGTGTGGGAAACGATCATCCTAATTTTTTATGAAGGAGTATGGATACCCTGCCTTTTTTGTTGGCTGTAGCACCACGTGCTTCAGCCCCCACCCATTCACGATTGAGTTTATTTGCTTCCTGGCTATCCAGCTTGGTTTTCTAGAGGAACGCTACTTGGGTGTGCAGGTACTTTAACTGTGCCAACACGTTTTTTCCATTTTATTGGGGAATTAATGCCTCTCACATTCCAGGTGATTGTCCGGATGTCAGCCATGAGATCTCACATGGGGTTGGTTATGGACTATTAAGAATTGTACCTGTTCTGGCTTGCTGGGGCTTGTGATCCAACCAGTGTTATTGTTTGAGGCATATGTATGCGTTAGATAATAGATGGTGTACTGCACTAAGAAACATATTAAACATAGTAAACATAGCCATAGTAAACATAGTACAAGATATGAAATGTGGGCAAAGTCTGACCCTAGGTAACAATAACATGCCCAACCAGGCAGTTGAGTCCCTTTACCCACAGACAGACCCCCCACTCCCCATCCCACCCAATCCTCCTTCCCACCCTGTTCACCTCTCAAACATCCAGGTCTTGGGGTATTCCAAGGATGCACAGCCAAAACCAAAAGGCCAAGTGCATGAATGTCCAATCAAGTATGTACGTGTGGGTAACTAACCCTGTTGTTCATCAGACTATATCTGCTGACATTCCTCAGATAGGGAAATCAGGATCCTGATGGGGCAGGAAGAAGTCAATGGAAAGCCTTTCTCAAATGGCATTGTGAAGCAACCCTTAGGTTCTAAGGCACAACATCCCTCAGCCTCATGCTCTCTTTTTTTAACTTAGGGTAACATTGGTACCCTCGGGGGGGGGGCGAAGTTGAGGTCTACCGTTAGTGCGGTTGGAGCATCCCAGATGCATCATGGTGGGGTCAATGGGCCTCCCAGGTGAAGAGAAACCAGTGATATGTTTGATGTCCTGCTCCTGAGAGACCCATGTAATGGGCCAGAGAGTGCCGCTAAGAGAAAAGGGGGACATCAGTTGCATAACTGCAGAGGCTATTTGCCATATCGAGGGTGGTAATAGTCCACTAGGATGGGCCATCGGGCTATATGTAGTAGCAGAGGACCCCCAATCTGCCTAAAAGGAAGGTTCCACACCATGGACCTACTGGCAGTGTTTTCTCCTCAAGGTGTACAGCGATGTGAGTGAGTATTTTTGAGCAACTCAATTTGAGCTACTCAATAATACCGCTCGTGCTGAGAGCGAGTATGAAAGAACAGTGATCAGGAGGTTACAGATTGTTCCCCATATTTCCACCAGCCATATGGCAGGGCAGTTTGGACTCCATAGCTAATAATTCAACCAATAGTTAAACACATGAATAGTCACCTTCAAATTCCAGGAAACACGCCAAACCAGTTTGGGAACACGTGTAAGTTCTCAAAAGAGATCAACTGGACCTTGAACAACCTTAGTTAGCTGTTGTGGACCCTTTAAGAGCTGAATGACTTGGTGTGGAAGACACACCGATAGGCCCGGTTAGGTCCATGCATATTCTTCCAGTGCCACAGTAGTATAATCGGTCTCTCAGTTTTAGATTGCCATGCTCTAGTTACAGAGGCAGCAGTTCAGAATGGTAAGAGTTCTTCAGCGTGGCTGAGTGGCATCGTGGGAATTTCAGCCTGGGCCTCAGCTACATCATGGGGTCTGGTGTGGTGGTCTTCAATGCTGGAAGAGGGTCTTGAGGGTAGCCGAGTAACCACGGCCATCAAGCAAACTGCCTCTGCTCACAACTTGGGACAGACTGCGGGATCCAGAACTGCAGATGGTGGGCTCTTCTGAAGTTGGAGATCAGGAGAAGCCTCTGTGGGGATCTGCAGGAGAGGAACAAAGGGGTTACTGACAAGGGCAGGTAAGTTGATTTCAGATGATGCAAGGGAAGCGTGGCTGCCACTGCAGTTCCAACTTCTTGAGAGGGAGGGTTTACTTTGACTTTTCCCCAGGGCTGCTTCCTGTTTGTGGTTGCGGCATTTTGGGGGGAGTACAAGAGGTCTTTTTCCACTGGCAGAGATCTGAGAGGGGGGGCCATATTTCATAGCGTAGGTGGTGGTAGAACATATTGTCAGGTTGTTGTATCTGTTGGCTGTACACCTTGGCCACCTCCCCAGCCTGCATTTGATGTGATATTTAGTCCAGTCTGTCTGGCCATTCTCAGGAAATGAACACTTAGGCTGCTTCAGGCATTTTCAATTGTTGATCTACTCCATTACACTGCATACACAGGGCCGCAGGGTACCTGACATTGTATGGGATACTGAGGTCCATGAGAGCTTGGCAGGCAGGGGTATAAGCTTTCCACCTTGTTGACAGTTCTTTGGAAATGTCAGGGAATATTTTGATCCTGTGCCACCGCCACATGAGATTCCTCTTTTAGTCTGGCCCAAGTGGCAACGATCTCTTTATCCATGTACCTAAGGAATCTGGCCAGTATGGTTCTCAGTCTTTCTCCAGTCTTGGGGAGGGGCCTGAGACCTGAGCACACAGCTGACCTCCAGGTACCGCAGACATTGCTCTCCAAGGATTTCAGACAGCACAGTTTGAATGAAGGAGGTAACATTCTTCCTTTCACACCCCTCTGTGAAACCTATGAAGTGGAGATTGTTCCACCAACATGTGTTCTCGAGGTCTTCCACCTTGTCCCATAGGAGTCTGATTGTTCGGTCTTGATCCCTGATGTTAGCCACTTGTCTCTCAGTCCTGTCTTCAGAGTTGGCTATTCATTGCTCAGCAGCATTCATGCAGTGAGACACTTGGAGTATGGTGGCACTGGTTTGTTGTGTGCTAATTTCCAATTTGTTGAGCTGTGCCATTAGTTGTGACAGCATATCTTTTATCTCTGGCAGAGCTGATGGGGTGGGGTTTGTTCCCACCATTTGTTGTGGTGACTTATAGAGGCATCCATTGAGCTGAAGGATGGCCGCAGTGTTGGCAGAGTATGAGCAATCAGTACTGTACCAATTCAGACCAGAGCCGTGCTGTTGTGTTCACCAAGAGCTGCCACGTTGGACTCAGCGTTCAGACCAGAGGTACGTGCCAAAAACAAATAGGATTGTGTCAGGTGATTAGCAGTGTAATAAGATTAGGCGACCATCTTGCAGGCTGCCAAACCACATCACTCCATGTCACCCATTTTCTAAGCACAATAATACCCTTCAGGATAGGCGGTATTGGGCCAGAACGGACCTTCCAAATGCTATAAGGCCCTCCGTCCTTGGCATCATCCTCATTACGCCCCTTGGGCAGTCCAGTATAGCCCAGTACCACCCACCCTGTCTGGTATTATTGTTTACTGTGAATTTTAATTGGAAAATACTTCAAAGGAATGTAGTCCCGGCTTACAAGCAGATGAATTACACACAATTGCCTAGTTATTATGCCACTTGTCATTTCCACTGGGATCCTATGTCTGCTTACTACAGCTTGATGACTCTCAGTACCACTGGAACTTGGGGTTTGAGTAGTGACTTGTGAAACAGAATGTAGTACTTACTGAAACATTCTTAGTCAGGTGACTCTATCCCCCCCCCCCCACACACACACACACATGCAAACACAGAATTGCATACACACAAAGATTTTTGGTGGGTCTGAGGCTTTTGCTTCTGTGTGTGTTAACAGGAACAATACAAATTGTAAAGTATCTGCCTTCTTTTGGAAGGCTCTGCCTATGGTTTGATGGACAAGAAGCCAGCCACTCCCACTTTCTGAGCTATATAAGCAGTTCCCCTCAGCCTCCTTCTGAAGCACTTTTTCTTTGCTGGCCGGAGGCTCTGTCCATTTGCTCTCTGCAGCTGGCTGGGGCCAGCCCCGACCCCCCACCCCCAACCCTTGCTGCTTGTTTCTGCTGGGCTCTGCATTTTGTTCTTCTGCTTCTGGTTTGTATTTTGCCTCCGGCTGTGTGCTTCCTTTTGTTCCTTCCCTGTTTCTTCTATGTTTGTGTCTTCGTTTTGTTTTTGTTTTCTTTTTTGGGGGAATCTGTTTTCTTAGCTCCTACCATTTACTTGCTCCTGTCATTTGGCTCTTGCAGTTTCAGCTACTTGCTTTTAGTTACTCCCATTGTTATTGTAACCAGTACCTGTGTTTTTACACAAACCAAAGCTGCTTCCCATGCTACAGACCTAATTGTTCCACATGCTATCAAACCTAATTGTTTTCACTTGAATCAAGCTCCCTCTGAACCCAGGCTCCCTCTGAACCCTTTCTATGCAGCTTAATCATGTTTTCCCTGCTTAATCTACCTCCCCTGTGGTCATAGCTGTTTTCACAGCATTGTGCTTCCCTCCTCTGTGCTTATAGAATACTACCACTCATAGCTGATGCTATTCGCTGTTTTGTACACTGCTGTTCTACTCTGAGGTCAGTTAAGCTACTGCTGATGCTATAACCTAGTTTTAACACCTGCATGTGGTTCTTGACCCTTCCATCACTTTCTTGTTTTTCCTACGGCGGGGACAGGGAAGTGTTTGGGGAGTCGTGGCCCCATGTGGCTACTTACTTCTGTCCTAAATCCTGCCTCCACCGCTAAAAATCCTCAGAGTATTTGTCACCTTAATTTGGCTTTTTGAATGCCTGCCTGGCTTGCCCCTCTATCATGCTGCTGCCCCCACTTACATTCATGTCCTATCATTGCTACTATGTTTTGCAGACCTACATGCCAGTCTGACTATTCCTACTGCTTACTGACCTACGTCCTGGTCCAACTATTGTTACCCTGCCCCACTGCATTACCCTGCCTTACTAAACTATGTCCAGATCCACTCTTGCTCATGCCACCTTTGTTCAATGCTCCCTGCCATTTGCCCTGCAAGTTCTCAGTACTCATGCCCATTCAGCCTCATCAGTCCCTGGGGCATGCCAGCCATTCCATTCTGGTGCAGGTTTTCCCCTGCAGCCGATGGTCTCACTCTGCACCTGAGTCTGCAGCTTGAGCATGACAAGCTTGGAGCGGGGTCCTTCTCACCTGATCCATAACTGGGAATGTCCTCGCTCCGGGTGGACCTTCAGTCATCAACCATACCGATGGCACCTCAAGTTGTTGAAGTTAAGACTCAGTTCTGAAGGGCTGGGGTTGCGTAAGTAAACCTAAGTAACACAGTTGCACAAACATAACACTATAATGGCTGCGTAGGCCATTGAAGTGGAAGACTCTGCCTATAGTTCGAGGGACAAGCAGCCAGCCACTCCCACTTCCTGAGCTATATAAGCAGTTCCCCTCAGCCTCCTTCTGAAGCACTTTTTCTTTGTCCCGCCATTCTCCCCTTCTCCTCCAGTGGCTGCACCTCTCTCCTTGGGATCCTTCCTAAGGTACCTTTAGCCAAGAGAATCGTCCCGTGGCACCTCTAGGGGTGGAACCCTCAAGAGAGTTCCTTGCCTTTGGTACCCCTACAGGGTGGTAATTCCTCTGGAACAGACAGTGTGAATGGCCAAAGCCTAAGTAACACAGTTGCACAAGCATAACACTATACTGGCTGCGTAGGCAATTGAAGTACCGTTTACGCTGTTCTTCTTTTTTCTCATCAGCATTTAAACTACATTGCCACTTTTTACTCACTGTGACAATACCAAGACCCAGAATGTGTCTGGCCTCAGGAAGCTGATTCAGTAGTTATTACACATCCTTACAGGATTCAGGCTCAGGTTTACTGTTCAGTTGTGTGACCCATTACAATTTAATAATATATTAAAAATACAGGCACATACAAAGCAATGAAATACTATAATAAATAGTCTAATAAGCTCCAGTGGTGCTATGCTGTTTTATCAATAAAACAATATTAGCAATTTCCCCAGTCTTCGAGTGTTTCTAGTCTTAAAAATAAAACTGTTTTTACTTGCTGCTGAATTTATCATAATAATCTGCAATTTGAGAAAACAGATCTTATATCCAAATGTAAGAGAAGTATTCCTGTGTTTGTCTTATGTCATGTCAATCACTAAAGAAGAAAAAGTACTGACATCATACTTATATGAATAGTAGGGCTAATCAATTATCTTCCATGTGGAAACCAGAGCAAACTTTACAGAAGTACCAAAACCAGCATACAAACACCCAATCACTGCAGGAGAGCCATTGTCAAATAGCACTCACTTACTGCCAGAAAGCATTGCCTCTACAGGGCTAATTTTGGTTTATACCATGCTTCAAGGTTGCTCTGTGATTAACTATAGATTCGTCATAATGAGCAACCCACTATATGTCAGCTAGAGGTACATAAAATAGGCACCCCTGCCCCTCCATCAGGTAATGTTTTACCAAACTGGGCCAACGTACTAGTTTTCCCTAGGTTTAATAACCAAGGGTAACTTTCTCTCGGTGCCACTGCCAGCAGCCCAGTACCCAATGATTAGGAACAGTAGTCCAATGACAGCTCTTGTCTGCTGTCAAAACACATATCAGCTCCCAGACCTATTCCAGTTAACACTTCTGCAAAACTTATTGCTCCATATCTTACCAGAAGACCACCATGTTTAGCAATCCATCACTGGCTTTCTGGAGCTTATCCTCCACAGGAAGCCCAACCCCTATCTGGTGTTACTCTGCTTGATTGTACCCATGTACCAATTTGGCCCTAGGCGCATACCAGGGAGTCTACCGAGTGCCCTAATCAGTCCTCCCACATAGTAAGTACTTATATTTGCTTGTCAAACTACTTAGCAAGATAGTTATCATATCCTTAATAAATTAATACCAGACTACCTCAACTAATAAACTGAAATACTAATACAGAGCTGAGAATAAAGATGTAAAAATTCTGTATAATAATTGGTTGTGTAACCCCTAGATGGCGCTATCCCAGGGGCTACTACCCCTGCCTGATTTGCCACTAACAGGTTGAGGGGCCTGGATCCAATGGCGGGTGCCTCCACCCAGAGGTCAGGGTTTGCAATAGTTAAACTAACTTGGTCACAGCCCTCTGGGACACTGCAACCCCTTTCTTCCACTAGTGGCCCACACAATATATCAGAATTACCTTCACAGTATACACTTACCCCAGGTCTGGTTCCGGCACTGGGACCTCCTGTGAAATGAGATACAGTGCAACAATCACAGTACAGTACTTTAACATAGACAAATACCTCAGGCAGTATAACTTTGCTGAAACAAGCAGCTCTGATTTATTTAGGGGATATAACAAGGACAGGGGAAATCAGGTTAATTAGCTTATCACTCTAATAATCTACTTATGGCTCTGTGCACAGGCCTATCCTTATCAGTTACTGTCCCTGGGTACCCAAGCCCTAGTGGCTAGTCCAAACCGTGGCAGCTGGTAGGGGCCCTTTCACACAGAGAAAAGGAGAATTAAACAGTCAGCAGTACAGTAATTCCATTTGGATTTAATGTGCAATTCAACAGGAGCGACCCTGAATTAGTACTCACGACCTCCAAATAAGATAGGGTCCTTCAATGTCAGAGGGCTCACTTGAGGTACACAAACCTCTTCACACATCCATATAAAAGAAAGCACTATACCACGAGGCTGCATCTGTATCCCGATCGCAATTACTGCACAATACCGGGAGAACACACAACAGATTCAGTTCCTGACAGACAGAGTGCAATTTTCAGCAATTCCTCCAGTCTTCTACAGGGTGAGCCTGTTTTCTACTCTTCAGAGATCCTTTGATTCTTTTCACAGGACGGATTCAGTCCTAACAAGCTGTTACACAGCTGCAGACCGGAACTCTGGGCCTTACACGCATTTTGACTAAAACTGCACACTGAAAGCACAGGGCTCTTCCTTCTTCACTGCCAAAGCTCAACTGAAACTCCAACCGACAAAACGGGCACTTCCTTGAGTTCCTCCCAGTTCTTGACTGGATTGGCTGTCACCAATAGACTGCTGCTGTTGGTCCAAAAAGGTGCTGAAGTCTAAACTACATCTCCCAGAGTCACTGCTCATACAATCCTCTTGTGGCTGGCTCAGATTATGAGTCCAAGTTCTGATTCGTCCAAGGCACCATTTTAGAGCTAGCTTACCCCACACTGATTGGTCCAGTTCATCAGTTCAAAACTAGAATGGGGAACTAGCAGACACAGTTCTGACTGCAAAGAAAGCAGGTTAGACAAACTGTAATTTCATTATTACTCTAAATAATTTCTGGCAAACAGTTACATCTTTCAGATAGGTTCCCTTTGCACTCCTAGTGACTGCAAAAATGAAGTGAATTGATAGCAGCTCGAGTGGTACTCAGAGAAGCACACAGTCCCCCATACAAACTAATTATGTCTGCAAGCAGACAGCTCTTAAAGAGACAGTACCAGAGGTTCTAAAAACACTCACTGATAAATGGCTTAAACGCCAAACACCATTCAGGCTTGGAGCATTCAAGCAAGCTCCTGGAAGTCTTTTGGGAACCCCCATTTGCAGGGGGGTTACACCCTTCCTGGCTTTGGAAAGCTTGACGTCCGTGCCAAGCAAGTACCTATAAGTTTCAACTGCAACCATATACATTTGCATTAGGCTCGCACATGTAATCATCAGTCAATATATCATTTTACCAAGAACACATTTCTGAAACATTGCAGTATGTCACTCTTTACACAGTATTACATACACATGGTACCATAACTCAAGTTACCTCTTGTACATGAAACCTGAAGAGAGGGGCCCTTCCCTATCAGTTACCTTGGGGCTGGATGGGGCAAGGGCACCATACTTAGAGGGCAACACAAGTAACTTGGAGTTAGCACTGATGCTCAGTTTGGGCAATGAGCTCGGGGACACATACACTCCTTTATGGACAACATTGAGAGGCAAGTCCACAGGCCTCCCAAGTGAATCATAACTGAGGTGCACCACAGGCTTTACAGCTCGACCAGTCTTTCTAGGGGGAACTGTTATAGTCTCTGCACTCTGAGCCTCATTTTCAGCATTGTCCTCACTTGTCAGGAGTCTCCATGGGGGTAGAGAGGCTAGAACTTGGGGCACTTTCAGCTCCAGGAGTTACAGTTTCTGAGTCCACAACATTTGGCCTGCATGGAGAGCTTTCGGACACTGGCAGTGGACTGTCAGGGCACTCAAAATACTCTTCTTGTTCGGTGTATCACCAGTCTGCCCAATCTATCATTTTCCTCCTGAAAGCTCAAACAGTTCAACCATGCACAATGATTCCATTTCATCTGATCTGATGCTTTGCACTTCACTTTCTGGGAGCATTGGCTCCAGGGATGAAGCTGGGGCTTAGACAGTCCAGAAGGCCCAGCTTCATCTCCAGTATTGACTAGGGGATTGCCTAAACAATTGACTCAGTTAGTAGAAGGATAGTATTCAAAGTCACTCTCACTTTCTTCCGATATGGACTGACAGTCATGTTCAACTGGGACTTGTGGAGGGAACACTTTAACTTTGCTTCTGTAGGTGCAGACTTTCTTGATCTTTTCTTAGCAGCAGCTCTAGTCACTGGTCCAGAGGGGCATCTTCTAGGGGCTCAGACTCAATTAAGATTTGTCCAATGGGCAGTAAATGATTTCTATGCATTGTTTTACATCTTTTGAATTATTCTCAGGCCTTACTTTGTACACTGGCAGATCATCTAGTTTGCCCACTACAATGTGAGGGAGATGGTGCCATCTGTCAGCAATCTTGTGCTTGCCATGCAGTCCCAGATTTCTTAGCAATACCCGATCTCCCTCCTGGAGTTCCTGTGCTTCACCTTTTATCATACCTTTCTTTGTTGGCCAGATTTCTTTTGGCAGCCATGGTTTGAGCCAGTTGAGTACGCATGAGTTAGCTGGGCCTTTAACTTTGCACATACTGTAAATAGTTGTCAGCTTGAACCCCATCAGGAGAGACCCCAAAACACACATCTACTGGTAGTCGAGCTTCTCTTCCAAACATCAGCGGTGCGGTAGGGGAGAATCCAGTGGCATCACTTTAGTGCAGTTATAAGCATGTACCAGGGTGCTAATTTGTTGGCTCCATCTAGGCTTGTCCTTTGGGTGCAGGGTGCTAGCATATCTAGCAAAGTCACGGTTGAAACGTTCAGGCTGTGGGTCCCCTGAGGGGTGTGGGAGTGGTTCTGGACTTCTGCACTCCCACAGAGAAAGCATCTCTTTGATCAGGCGACTCTCAAAGTCTCTCCCTTGATCAGAATGGATTCTTTGGGGAGCCCCATAGTGAACAAAAAAGTTTTCTACAAGTACTTTGGCCACAGTGGATGCTTTCTGATCTTTGGTGGGGAAAGCTTGGGCATATCTCGTGAAATGGTCAGTGACCACCAGCACATTACTGATATTTCTTTGATCTGACTCCAAACTCAGAAAATCAATACAGACCAGCTCCATGGGTGCACTGGTGGTGACGTTAACAAGGGGCAGCCCTCTGGGGCAAAGCTTTCCTCTGTAAGCAAGCGACTACAAGTTCGAATGTGTTGCTCACATCAGCCCCATCTTAGGCCAATAGAATCTGGATCTCACCAAGTCAAGTGTTCTGTCTATACCAAGGTGCCCCATGTGGTTGTGCAAGGACCTCAGTACTGAGTCTCGAAGGCAGTGGGCAGCACTAGTTGTTGTTTGTCTACTTGTCCCCTCTGTCTACTGTTTCTCTGTATAACAGTTTATTGATCAGTTTCAACTTAGGACCTTCTTTGTATAACAGTGCAGTTCTCAAATCAGTGGGCGTAATTTGGACACATCTTTTCCTGCATAGAGGGCTTCTAAAGCTGCTTTGATCATGGGATCGTCGAGTTGAGCCGCGAATACTGTCATTGTCCAGCTGAGGCAGTGCACCAATGTCTATTGCAGAAAAGTGGCAATAAGCAGCAGGTATGCAATTCTCAGAGGCTCCCAAGCAATCCACCATGCAGTCCACTGCGTCCGTGGACATTTGTTCCTCCCTGTCAAACTTCCGGCAGAGTGCCCGAATGTCAGGTTCTGCCAATTGGACCCAATCATTCTGGGGAACAGGCCTCGGAGAGAGCATCAACATCTATGTGGTTCAGACCTGCTCGGTATTCGAGAGCATAGTCATATAGATAATGCAGAAAGCCACCTATGGCCAGTGGCATCCAACTAGCTGAGGTCTGCACATAGGTCAAAGGATTGTTGTCAGTTTTACTAGTATTTTAGCCCCATACAAGTACTCAAGGAGATTGGTCAACAATAGCCCACTTCAAAGCTAGGAACTCTAACTTATGTACAGGATAGTTCTTTTCGGATGGGGTCAGGCTTCTACTGGCAAAGGCCACTGGTCTCAGGCCATTCTCGTGCTCTTGGTACAACACAGCCCCCAACCCTTGCAAGCTAGCATCAGTGTGCAGGACGTAAGGTTTTCTTGGATCGGCATAGGCCAGCACTGGAGCATGGGTAGTTGATATATGATCTCATGAAAAGCAGTCTCACAATCAGAGTCCAGCGGGCCCCAAATACTTCACTGGATGAAAATACACTCTTTCAGTCTTGAGGGACGCTGACTTTTGGTATTTTTTGTGGGTTGGGGATACCCTTGAGTAAGGTTAAGTAAAGGGGATCACTCTTGAATAGTCCTTGATGAGCGCGATAATAACCACAGAATCCCAGGAACCTTTGCAGTTCTTTTAGATTTTGGGCTGTGGCCAGGTGGTCAAAGCCTCAACTTTACTTGGTCGGTCTCTATTCCCTCGGTGGATACTATGTGTCCCACATACTTTACTGATGTTTGAAGAATTGACACTTATCAATGGACAGTTTAAGGCCAAAGTCCTCAGTCGGTCCAATACCTTAAATAATCTGCTCTCATGTTCCTCCAGTGAGCTGCCAAACACAATAACATCATCTAGGTATACCAGGCACTCTAGTAAGTTCATGTCCCCACTGCACGCTCCATCAATCGTTGAAAAGTGGCTGGGGCACCTGAAATCCCTTGAGGCATCCTCATGAATTCATAGAAGCCAAGCGGACAGATAAAGGCCGTCTTCTCACGGTCCTCTGGGGCCATCGGGATCTGGTAGTACCCTGCGGAGATCCAGCACAGAGAACCACTTGCTCCCGTCAGGCAGTCAAAGCATCCTGAATACGGGGCATTGTGTACTGATCAGGGATAGTCTGCGGTTTAAGGCGATAATCCACACACATCCTTACTGTTCCATTCTTTTCCTCACTACCACAATGGGAAAGCATAAGGGCTTCTGGATTCTTGTATTACACCAGCAGCTAACATCTCTTGCAGATGCCGTCTCACATCATCTATGTCAGCAGGTGCCAGGCGTCCTAGACCTCTCACGAAATGGTCTTTCGTCATGCAGCGGATATTGTGCTCAGCTCCTTGCACGCATCCTACATCCCATTCCTTTAAAGAAAACACCTGGTCTCTCTGGGCAAGCTTCTCACTGATCCTCACTTTCCATTCAGCTGGCAGCGGGGTGCGAAAATCAAACAAGTCAGGCGTACTCTGTCATTCTTCCTTGAACTCTTGCTGCTGGGTAGCACTGCAGTGTCTGCACAATGCACATTAGCCAGGATGCAACCTCTGTTTACTCGAATGTCTCTTTCAGACACATTATGAACTTGGACCATTACCCTTCTGGCATAAGCATGGGCTCTAGCGGGCAAAATACAAGGCTTGACCAGCAGTCCTCTGGCAATTTTCCATCGCCTGGTGCATCCAACATTAATATTTATTCTTAACATCCTTTCTGATACGGACCTCTCCCTGTAAGGTACACTGGGCATTTGGCCGGATCAGAGACTCAGGATCCTTCTTCCATACAATTCCGACCGGTTCCTCTGGTTCTGTTTTCAGCATCTCTCTGTGCCTCATAGGCCTTCTTAATTAAAGCGGAACTCTTAAAGCTCTACTAGTCTTTGACCCTGTTTTCATAACACAACTGTGCCAGCCTCCAAACATATGAGCATTTGTTCCAATCAACAAAGGGACACCATCATACAGTCCAGTGGGGGACACACTAAGGCTAGGGTCTCTACTTGTTCGCCACTCCAGCCACGGAGGTGGGGAAAGACAGCCAAATTCGGATATACCCGGAATAGGGGTAGGCCTTCTCACTTAACCCCCATACATGCAGTCCTTCTAATGGTTGTAAGGGTACATCTGACAAATGCTTCTGATACCAATCCTGGAACATAATTGTCACTTGGGAGCCACTGTCTAATACAGCTCTTGTAGACACTCCATTCACCTTTACAGTGGTCTCCATGGAGGGACCCACTATTCTGGACCAGTCTGAGAGGCGGTAGTGGGGGCCTGGGCAACTGACCTTGCCACAAAGGGCGTGAATTAGCATTTTGGTGCCCTCACTGGGATCATGTCGTGCACCTCTTAACCACTGATTTCTTCTCCGAAGCTCTCCTTGTAGCCTATATGCAACTTTGTCAGTGTCTTTGGGGACTGGCATTCCCTTTCATGTGCCCATCTTTCCCACAATTATAGCAAAACATACTTTCTGGAGTTTGAGCTGGCCGAGGCGCCACACTGGGAGCCAGGGGGGTATTACTAACTGGAAACCTGGTGCCATCTCTGTCTGCGCGTGATAAGCATTTGAGACATCTCGTCAGTTTCTCCACTTCCATGGTCAAGGAATTGAGTTTGGAGCTGTTATCAGCAGGAGATACATGGTGGGTACCCCACCCCATAGCAGATGCAGTCGGATATAGGTCAGGGCCCGTACTTGCAGGCGTGGCCTTCATAAAGGACTGTTTTTGAATTCCGGATCTCTCTCAATAGTTGCCCCATTGTGGCATATCTTTTCCTTGTCAGAGCACTCATTGACTGTCAACCTCTGCCCTGAACTTCACTTGATGGGTCACCCTCAGTCACTTTCGGGTCGTAGCCACAGCTGTTGGTGCAGGTACCTCCGGGTCGCCTTTCTCAACTCCTCCAATTTCTCTCATTAACTCATCATAGGAGGGTGGGGATTCCAGTCGATTTGCCAGGCGTAACTGAAGCAACAAGCAGTTCTGAGAGGGGGCAGACTTAAGATTCTGTCCAGTCTGGTTCGGTCCAGTTCAATCGCTGGCAAACTACCCTTTCTGAGGCATTCTTGCAACAATTTTTCCAGCCGAGATACATACACAGACAACAACTCCCTTGGTACTGTTGTGCATTTCTTACTCTCCACCATAGGTCCTCATCAGAATCTGGGCTCCCATACACATTCTCAAGGCCTCAAGATAGGCCTGTGCAGTCGCTTCAGGGTTACTGGCCCGTTAGCACGGATGGTAGCCAGGGCAGGACCTCGGAGGCTCTCACTAACCCTCTTTCGCTCTTCCGTGAGCATTGCCATTCTAGCACTTGGGGCAACATAGTCTATCCAGGTCTCCCAGTCATCCTCCCTTGGGGTGGGGAGGGTGCCAGAGAAGATCCTCAACCTTCGGTAAGAGTCGTGACTAATGGCAGGTGCAGAAATAGGAGTCTGCATTGGTTCAGCCACCATTACGGGCACTGGAGCAGGAGAGGGTGTTGGGGAGACACCCCAGGTGGCAAGAATAGTTTCTTCAAGTCCTCCACAGTTTTCCCTCTCCCAGCAACCATTCAGCAAATTTCTCCTCAAAAGTTTCAGATAGTGGTGGGCTGATTCCCCGGTCTTTACTGTCCTAGTTATCACTCTCAAGCAGTGAGGCTCCCTCTGGGGTAATGGTCTGTGGCACTTTGGAGCTATCTATGGGATCTAAACTCTACTAGGGCCAGGAAAGTGTGGGTGAGCAGATTAGCATGCCGACCCACCACCACAGGGTTTTGTAAACCTTCCACCTTGGAAAGTACTCCCTGCACAGTGTCCGTATTGATACCCAGGGGGATGTCCAGGATAAGCATAGCATTTTGGGGGTCGATCTCCTCCCCAGTACACCACTCCACCAGCCGGTGCACAGCCACTTCTGTTGGGGTACCCATTTTTTTCTTAACAGTGGTTTGTAAATATGGCCACTAGAGGACACACAATCCCAGCGGTGAGCCTCCAAGATGTAACCCCTAGATGGCGCTATCCCAGGGGCTACTACCCTGCCTGATTTGCCACTAACAGGTTGAGGGGCCTGGATCCAATGGCGGGTGCCTCCACCCAGAGGTCAGGGTTTGCAATAGTTAAACTAACTTGGTCACAGCCTCTGGGACACTGCAACCCTTTCTTCCCACTAGTGGCCCACACAATATATCAGAATTACCTTCACAGTATACACTTACCCCAGGTCTGGTTCCAGCACTGGGACCTCCTGTGAAATGAGATACAGTGCAACAATCACAGTACAGTACTTTAACATAGACAAATACCTCAGGCAGTATAACTTTGCTGAAACAAGCAGCTCTGATTTATTTAGGGGATATAACAAGGACAGGGGAAATCAGGTTAATTAGCTTATCACTCTAATAATCTACCTATGGCTCTGTGCACAGGCCTATCCCTATCAGTTACTGTCCCTGGGTACCCAAGCCCTAGTGGCTAGTCCAAACGTGGCAGCTGGTAGGGCCCTTTCACACAGAGAAAGGAGAATTAAACAGTCAGCAGTACAGTAATTCCATTTGGATTTAATGTGGCAATTCAACAGGAGCGACCCTGAATTAGTACTCACGACCTCCAAATAAGATAGGGTCCTTCAATGTCAGCAGGGCTCACTTGAGGTACACAAACCTCTTCACACATCCATATAAAAGAAAGCACTATACCACGCAGGCTGCATCTGTATCCCGATCGCAATTACTGCACAATACCCGGGAGAACACACAACAGATTCAGTTCCTGACAGACAGAGTGCAATTTTCAGCAATTCCTCCAGTCTTCTACAGGGTGAGCCTGTTTTCTACTCTTCAGAGATCCTTTGATTCTTTTCACAGGACGGATTCAGTCCTAACAAGCTGTTACACAAGCTGCAGACCGGAACTCTGGGCCTTACACACGGTTTTTTTGACTAAAACTGCACACTGAAAAAGCACAGGGCTCCTTCCTTCTTCACTGCCAAAGCTCAACTGAAACTCCAACCGACAAAACCGGCACTTCCTTTGAGTTCCTCCCAGTTCTTGACTGGATTGGCTGTCACTCACAATAGACTGCTGCTGTTGGTCCAAAAGGTGCTGAAGTCTAAACTACATCTCCCAGAGTCACTGCTCATACAATCCTCTTGTGGCTGGCTCAGATTATGAGTCCAAGTTCTGATTCGTCCAAGGCACCATTTTAGAGCTAGCTTACCCACACTGATTGGTCCAGTTCATCAGTTCAAAACTAGAATGGGGAACTAGCAGACACAGTTCTGACTGCAAAGAAAGCAGGTTAGACAAACTGTAATTTCATTATTACTCTAAATAATTTCTGGCAAACAGTTACATCTTTCAGATAGGTTCCTTTGCACTCCTAGTGACTGCAAAATGAAGTGAATTGGTAGCAGCTCGAGTGGTACTCAGAGAAGCACACAGTCCCCCATACAAACTAATTATGTCTGCAAGCAGACAGCTCTTAAAGAGACAGTACCAGAGGTTCTAAAAACACTCACTGATAAATGGCTTAAACGCCAAACACCATTCAGGCTTGGAGCATTCAAGCAAGCTCCTGGAAGTCTTTTGGGAACCCCCATTTGCAGGGGGGTTACAGTTGTATGAATGAAACCATATATAAGACATAGAAGAACTATGACTAAGACGATAAGACACCCAGTGAGACTGAAACTCAGTAGCCTTATGGATCTGAGTAAGGCTAAAACACCCCAAAAATTAAATAATTCAGTAAGTCTTATCATGCTCTAGCAGTGAGGGCGAAATCCAGACTTTTCTTAAAACAGCAGTTTGTTAGTACCAAAAAGGCTGTCTCTGCATCTTGACAGCCGTTAATCCCCAAAATCTTATAGGGACAAAGTAAACCTAAAAATAACCATGTGTTAAAATGAAGTGAGAATTTTGTTTAACACCGGACAACACTGTTTCCTTCAGCACATCTTTGCCCCAAGTCATCAGAAGCAAATCTGCAACAAAGGCCAATACTGCTGCTATTACATCATGAGGGGTGTCACATGGCCCTTTTACAAAGAAAACCTGCAAAAACTAATACTGACATTTTAAAATCAGAACATAATAACTGTATAAAATAACTCCCTGAATCTATAAAGTGCTTAAAAGTGATTGCAAGTGAGTACAGTTGTCAAATAGTGAGTTGCAAATATTGATGCCTGAAAATAATATGATGTGCCTTTTGAATCATACCAGACTAAAATAAAATCTAACATATAACAAGTTGGGATTAACTGAATGAATCTTGAATTAAAATATTACATGCCTCATTGACTAAGGGAAAAGTATTTTTATATACATTCTATGCCCCTTTTGCCTCTGGCATGCCCCACTTCCATCTGGTCCCCCCAGCCCCATTACCCGGCTTCTCCAGGTCTTACCTTCCCGTCGACATCCTGGCTTTCTGACTGTGGTGAGGTGCTCAATCACTGGTGCAGAGCCTGTGAGTGACTGGACTTTATCTTGCAGTCAAGGAGCAGTTTCCACCTTGGTTTGTAGGTTTGCCCTAGGGCCCAGGCTGTGCAATGTGTGTGGCAGGTAAGTTCCACTTCCGTGGAGATGTCCTAACATGACTAGCTGTGGCCCTGCCTTCTGACGTGCCCAGATCTACATTGCCACCCAGACATCTCCAGGTGGCAGTGTTACAGTGGGTTGTAGAAACCTCAGCTGAGGGAGGGAGGGGAGCTGTTCTTCGCACTCTCAATCCTCCCTCCCCAGCTGACCCCTGAGTGACCCACATCCGTTCCCAAACCCAGATTGTGGGTATTGCTGGTACTAATGTGCCAGCGACTCAGCCCTCCACGACACTGGCCCACCCTGGGAAAAGCTCAGAAAGTGCAGTTTAATGTGCCGTTTGTTCAGAGAGTCAGAAATTCGAGACTAACAAAGACAAACCGAATCAGTTTGGTATGTCAGTAACCACCACTGAACCTTCAATTTTCTGTAATAAACAATGTTTAGAGTGAAACCTCTCGGCCTGCATTCAGTCTCTATGCTGCTCAGGAGTTTAAAGATACTGAAACTGATCCATACACTCCCTCGGATCCCCTTGTCTCTGCTTCTCTGCTCCAGCCTTCTCTGGGTTCTTGGGCTTGATTTGTGGAGTCTTCTCATCTTTCCTTCACTTCCTTGTGATCTGTAACTCTGCTCCATGTCTTAAGCTCAGCCTCTGTAGGCGTAGCTGCTCTCAGCTGACAGCTTCTATATTCTCTTGAGGTACTCAGGTATCCTCCTGAGTTCCAGCTCTCAGTGGAAATTGATGCAGCATGTACTGAAGTCCCAGTTAATAGTCCCTGTATATGTTGTTAAATGGGGGGGGGTACAAGCAGCAGGGCTGACTGCTGGCTGTCTCCACGACTGACCCTTAGTGCTGTGGACTGCAGCACTTCAGACTACTTGAAAAAGGCTGACTGATAAATAAGAAGGGGAGCAGGGTGTTGGGCCCGCCTACTGCAGCCCACTTGGCTGCTGCTGTAACTCTTTGGAACCGGTGGCTGGTGTGGGTCCTGGTACAGGAGATGAAGGATGGCACTGCAGAGGCTACTGGTGGGGAGGAGGGAGAAAACCCATCCTTCACAACCCCAGCAGGATCTGGGACTGGAGAGCTGGCCTGTTAGAAGTGCCGATTGCGTTCCTACAGGATTCAGATTTTGCTGATTATGGAATCTTTGATGTTGGATGTTTTATTGCAAGCTTTTACCATTGCCAGATTTGACCTTTTCTTTTAGGCAGAAGGTGTGCAAAAAGTGGTGCAGCACTGCATTGTCTCAAGTAACATACAGCACTTGCCCAGTTCAACCTCTCCAGCAGACTCAGAATGTTGCAACTCTTCCCCTTACTCTGTCTTGTGATTTTTAGTTGGATAAGACCTCAACGGTATCTGCCATCATCTTATTAACACTAGATTGCCAATCTGTGATGCCATATCTAATTTCCTCTAGGGTCCTACTTCTGCTTAGGGCAGCTTCATGACTCTTGGTACCACCGGTACTGTGAGGTTTAAGTAGTGAGTTGTTAAACAGAATCTAGTACCCACTGAAACATTCTTAGTCAGATTAACACCACACACACACACACACGCACTCTCTCAGATTGGCAAACCCATGAGGCTTTTTGCTGGGTTTGAGACTTTTGATTGCATGTGTGTTTACAGAAACAATACAACTTGAAATTGATTTTTCACATATGCACACAGAACAAAACAAACAGAAGACCAGCATTCAGCATGGTCAAAACTTCATTCCCGTCTTGGAGCAAAGTACAACACTGTAAGCATTCAACACTTCATAGGACCATACTTTTAAAGTAGACACGTATTTTCTTCATTATTTACTGGTCTAGAAGCCCATATACCTGAATGATATAGTAGCCCCAATCCAACTGATAAATACGTAGACTTGTACCATCCTGAGTTTTATATGATTTCAGTTGAATAAGCGCATACAATTTCTCCTATGTGTTGTTATGTTTTAAAGGATTTTGCTTCTCAGCCTAACAATGGATTTTTTTGTCTCTTAAAGCACACATTATCTCTGTATGTCACTTTTTATAACTAGAAACCTCCTGGACTAACTAATGCCACAGCAACACATTCTTGGCACCTGCAGCTATCAGAGCGATATGTTTTTGGTTGCTAATTAGTTTATGCTTATAGTTCCCCACAATGCATGCCAGGAACAAAGGCAAGATCTAGCCCAAGGAGTGGCTCTAGTTTCATCTGTATGACATCCCATGGGGATTTGGCTTTAGGGCAGTACAATAATATACAGAGCAGGGTCCCATGGTCTTCCCCACACCTGGTGCATGTTCCAGCTTGGAGCTTCTGCATTTTTTTAAACGCTTTTGTGGGATGTAATACATATTATGCAGGATCTCAAGCTGTATTAGTTTGTAGTTGTCAAACGTAACACTTTTTTTTGTCAATTCTATTTATGCACCTTCTGAACAACAAAGGCTTACTTTACCCCAATCTGCCCTATACGCAGGAGCAGAACTACCATGGGAAGGACTGTGACTTACCCCCCACAGAGGGCCTGTCCCTTGCAGCCCGAACCAGGAGAGGGAGACCGCATCACCCTTTGAGTCCCACCCTGACTTACCCCAGGCATTGTATGGTCTGCAGAGGAGGTCCCCCACTGTGGGCATCACTGTGTTTGTTAGGAGGGTTTTTTTCCTTGCTTGCCCTTCAGGATGCAGCGTGCAATGGCTCCTGTGCGACTCCATGCCTCCTGCCACTGCAGCCTGCTATTGTCCCTTCCCTCCTCTCTGCTGTGTCCCGTGCACTTGCGTTGCCACCAGTTTCCACCAGAGGCCACTGCAGCGCCGGGAACTTCCTGGATCCCACCCCCAGGAGAGGAGAGCAGTCCTCCAGATGCTTGACCCCCTTCCATCCCTGCTGACCCCCGATGACGCAGGCTCATTCCCAAACCTAGATTGCCAGCATGGCACAGGTGTGGCATCCAGCGCCTCAACCCTTAGCGACACCGGGCCGGCTAAACTTAACACATTGATATATGTCTTTTACATAGCATTTGCCAGTTGTATTTCTCCTCTGCTTTAGGAAGGACCAGCTGCCAATAGGTGACTGTCCAAGCCACTCTGCTGCTTATAAGGTCATAGAGGCATTTATAGAGGTTTGAAATAGGGTGTGCTAGAGTGGTCCATTGGACCAAGGATAGGACATTCTTCCCACAGTTGGAGAGCTATGGGGAGCCACCAAAATGCTTAGTCAACATATGAGCCACATGTAAAACCTGAAAGGCTATTGCATTAGACAAATTGTGTCATTGCTGAAAGGTGGCAAAACTAATCAGCTTCTCTGCAAACACAAGCTGTTCCACCCTGGCTTTGTTAATGATCGATCACGGAGGCACTGATAGGGTATGGC
This sequence comes from Neoceratodus forsteri, assembly GCA_016271365.2. Taxonomy (NCBI): domain Eukaryota; kingdom Metazoa; phylum Chordata; order Ceratodontiformes; family Ceratodontidae; genus Neoceratodus; species Neoceratodus forsteri. The sequence goes on from CM028129.1 coordinate 544,682,994, forward strand.
CAGTGACTAAGAAGTTAGGATTCTGCACTAAGGTTTGCATTATATCTTTATATAGATCAAGCTGCAAAAGTCTGCGGAGCTGATTTGGAATCAGCACAGAATGAACTATCGTGGTGCCTTTAAGTCTCTTGGCTAGACACCTATAATATGTACATAGGACAGCTTGTGAGTTCACAGATTCTTTCTATTACAAACGTTACTTTCTATGAGCAGCTGTAGTGGGGTGTATACTCTGTGGGGGAAGGGGAGAGATCTTTACACCACTGCAAGTATGGACTATTATGGATTGCTTAGTGGTGTAAGTAAATATTTGGCAGCTTGAGGCCACCTATCAATTTAGGAGCTGCAGCTTATGGTGACCTCAGTACACTGCCCATATGAAAGTTGATATAAAGTAGTGTAATGTGTTAAACCATTTTTGGGGCACTGGGAAAGTCAGCATACTCGGTGGGTATAATATTCTGAGCAATACATTCTTTATAATGATGTCTATTTTACCCCAAATGGACAAACCTGATTTGACCCAGCAGTCCATATCCTGTTTGAGCTGGGTAAGTAGTGGGTCTGAGTTAAGAGTTTGCATGTCATTTACCCATCTGGCCATTAGGATACCCAGGTATTTCTGGCTCTCAGGTTTCCATCGCAGACCCAGTGCAGTGGTTTATGACTTTCTGACTCCATAATTCAATGGCATCACCTCTGTTTTGTCAAGATTTAACTTGTAACTCAGTATTGACCAAATGCTGAAATAACCTGCTGCAGGGCAGCTGGCAGGGATGCCGTGGGTGACATGTAATAAAATATCATCAGCATTCAGTAAATCGACATTTTATATTGCCATTTCTCAATTGTTATGCCAGGTATCCCAACATGTACATTAATTTTGAGAGCTAGGAGTTCCAAAAAGAAGTCAAATAATAATGGGGAGAAGGGACATCCCTGCCTCGTTCCCTTGTACAGATTTATTGGTGCAGAATGGACTTAGTTACAATACATTTGTGCCTTAGGCTGGGAATATCACAGTTTCATCCAGGAAGTAAATTCATAAGGAATACCATATTTGGAGAGCATAATAAAGAGATACTCCCAAGAGACGTGATCAAAAGCTTTTTCTGCATCAAGCAAGACCATGCCCACAGGGTGGTTTGTCTCCCCAGGCATGGAAATCAAATAAGCTAGTTTTTGCAGGTGACTTGATAAAACCCACCCGACAAAAAGCCCACTTGTTCATGGCCAATCAGGCAATCCTAAACCTGTTTAAGACAGGAAGCAAGTGCCTTGGCCAGCACTTTTAGATGTAGGTTTAACAAAGAAATTGGCCTGTAGTTCCTGACTTGGGTATGATCTCTTCCTGGTTGGGGTATAAGGGTAATTAATGCCCCCGTGATGGACATTTCAGTTAGGTAATTTTCATAGATATAATCATATATGTCCACCGGCAGCGGGTCCACTTCTTCAATAAAACATTTAAAAAAATTGGGAGGGAAGCTGTCCGGCCGAGGGGCTTTGTCAAGTTCCGAGTCTTTGATAGCTTGTGAGATCTCTTCTAGGGTGACTTTACACTTCAAGAGCTCCTGGTGTGTTGTTGATAGTTGTGGGAAGAGTAGTATTTGCTAAATAGTCCTCAGTAATCTGAGGGTTCAGAGGGGAGTCTCCTGCATTATATAGTTTCCCTTCTACTGCCAACCCCTGAATGGTGCAGAATGCTTCCTGTTGTCTTGTTTGGAATGCCATTAATTTTCCTGCCATTTCTCCCCAGTAGAAATATTATACCCTGGCATGGTAAATAGCCAGTTCAGCCTGTTCTGCTATTCTTAATGTGTTAAGTTCCTCACATGTTGCTTTAGGGTTTGCTGGGCTTAGACATTTTTCTGTAGTTCTGATTTTACAAAGCAGGTCCAGAGCTTCTTTTCCTATCATTTTTTCCCTTTTAGATGACAAGCAGATCAGTTCACCTCTAACACCACATTTGAAATCCATCCTGAACGCATCAAAGTTGGAGACTGAATACTTATTGCTACAAATAAAATATACCATATAATCTTTACTTTGTTTAATTAAATCTTTGTAATTTAAAATCGGATTTTTGAGTCTCCACTTTCTTTCTTGGGGTGGGAGAGGATAAGTGATAGGGCAACTGGGGGCTCACAACTGCTGACTTTCTGGAGGCATTCAGTGCTTAACAAGAAATAATCGAGTTGTGAGGAAATGTGATGAGCCGCATAGTAAAACATATAGTTTCTGGTGTCTGTGTATTACACCCACCATGGATCCACCAGGCCTAAGGTGTCAGTAAAGTCTCTGATGTCTGTTGTCCCGAGGAGAGGCCCCGTGGCTCTGCTTGAGAACAATCTAAGTTAGGGTCTACAGTAATATTCCAGTCCCCAGTCCTCACAAAAAATTAATATGCATATTATGAAAAATGGCCATTGTGACATATCACAATATGGGTTCATAGTAGGTAGATCATGCCAAAGTAATTTAATAAATATCTTTAAGCCAGTTAGTGAAGCTTTGGACTTGGGCCTTCCTGTGGATGTGATATTTTTAGATTATGAAAAAGCATTTGACACCATATCACACAAAATCTTAATTGACTGTTTGGTAAAGTTACAGTTCCATAAAAGTATTACTAAGTGGATCATATCTTGGTTGGCCACAAGGCAGCAGCAAGTTAGTATCCATGGATATAACTCATCATGGAGTGAAATTACTAGTGGAGTACCACAGGGTTCTGTGTTGGGCCCAGTTTTGTTCAGCATTCTTATATCTAGTATGACAACCTTGGATGGTGTATGGCTTAACAAATATGCTGATGATGCAAAATTAAGTAGCATCGTCAATAACATTTCTTCGGTACAGACTTTACAGTCCAATCTAAATAATATATCTGTTTGGGCTAGTAATAATAAATTGGCTCTTAATATATCTAAGTGCAAACTCATACATTTTGGTAAGAATAACCCCATAACTAATTATGTGGTAAACAATATTCCACTAATTAAAGTTACGTCTGAAAAACAGCTGGGTATTCTTATTAGTAATAATTTAAAATTTACTGATCATAACAACCTTACAGTTAAAAAGTGTCATCAACTAATAAATTGTATTTTTAAAAATCTGAAAAGTAGAGAACCTGAAGTGCTTATTCCACTGTATAGTAGTATAATTAGATCCAAATTTGATTACTGCTCCTCTTTTAGAGCACCAACTTTAATCAAGGATAAGACCTTGAAAGAAAAAGTACAAATGAGATTTACAAAATACATAAACAATTTAAAAATGCTCCCATATGATAGTAGACTCAAAAAATGAAATCTTTATTCCCTGGAGTATTGTTCCACTAGAGGTGACTTATGCTTAGTAATTCGTGCAACTAGAGATGAGGCCTTATTTGAAACTCTATGTCTGGAATGGTATCACTCTTTAAGCACCACTAGATCCCATAACATGAAAATAAAGACGTATTTACCTAAGACTATAAAGAGAAAAAATTATGTAACACAGCGAATAGTTCCACTCTGGAATTCCCTTCCACAGGAGGTAGTAGATAGTGCAAATCTTGAACTATTTAAAATTAATTTGGATATTTATATGGGAGGTTCCAAATATCACTACCACCCAGGTTAGGGGTGGCGAAGTCTAAATGGGCTTGTCCCTCGACTTCATATTTACCTATGAACCTATGAACCCTGCTACAATAATGGAAAATGTGAGAAGGGGGCTAGGAAACCGACAGATCCATTAACAATCTTGGATCCTTGATATTAGGCCCATAAATCGATCCCAGCACAACTTCATTTTGACCAAGTGTGCCATACTGAAAGATGTATTGGCCTCACCATCCCCCCCCCAACCTCCTGCAGAAGTTAAAACTGAACAGCCCTTGGGAATAATATAGCAACCCCTTGCTTTTTACTGTCATCACCAACCCTGAAGGCTTGGCCCACTCACTCCCTTTGAAGGAATAATACTTGGTCTGCCTTCAAGCGTGTTTCCTGCTAGAAAGAGATATGTGCCTGCAGTTTTCTGAGGTGACACAAAACTTAGTAGTGCTTTTCCCTAGTCTGGGCCCCTTTTACATTTCATGTGATATAGGCAATCAGGGTACTCATGGTGCATGATTAAAGAATGTGAAAGCATGACCTTGTAGTTGATCAGTGTCCCATTTTGAACCCTTAGTGATGGTGGAATATAGAATGCGCCAGAACTGGCCTCCCCACCCAAGAACATAAGAACACAGACAGCATCAACAATTATGCAGGACATAACATGTAACAAAGAACAGTAATTGAATAACTGAGTGCTGGAGGATGGAGCTGCTGTCAGTCCGTCACTAACCTGCTCTCCACAAGGGCAATGCCCTTAACTCTCTTCTGTCCATGAAGTTCCCAGCTTGGCATTAACCAGTTAGGCCCAACAGTTACCTAACACAGTTTTCATTTCAACATCAACTTATTTGAAAACAGCCTGATTGAATATGCAACAGCCATTGTAGGGTGAGCCCAGTGGTTGAAGTACTGCCATATGCTGGGTGAGATGACCCTGGTTATGAGTTGGAGAGCCAATATTAGCCACACATGAGCCAAATATTCTGCCACCATGAGTTCACAGTCACTGTTCTCCACCCCGACCCCTGGCATCAACAATTACCTCCATTTCAGCCATTATGATATTTGCAAATCAATGGTGGCTGGAAGCAGAGACCCAAAAGTTGCTGCTTTCTAAAACATGACAGTAATAAAACCAGAACATTAGAACTATGAGACCAACTGGTGGTTTGTATATTATAAACTAGATCATATTCCAATACCTGCATTTCAAAAAAAAATAAGTATATCACATGAGGTTACAAGTTCTTATATATACCAGTCTGACTTCTGCAACAGGAAGGCAGCTTTAGTGTCGAACACTGTTTAAGAACATGTTGCTTGTTTCCAAGATCCAAGCAGATGGAGTAGGCTCAATCTGGGGACTCTGGAAGAAGTGTGCAGCATCTATCAGGCATAATGATGTGATGGGGCAGTGGTCAGGAGGAGTTAGCTACACAAGCATCAGTAAGTCAGTTATGTCCCTACACATAAAAGAAACCTTTTCCCGATGAGCTCCCCTACCACACTAACCCAGTGGCAAAAGCCTGTCAAACCAACTTGTGAGGAAAGGTCAGTTGCTAAAACAAGACATGTGCTCTTTTTGTTGCACTGCATTTGCACTTTGGTGAGAAGTCAGTTTTGCACCAAAATGCCAGTCAGTTAAAAATGAAGGTTAAAAAACTCACAATACCTGAAATCCAATCGGCAGGAAATTGGTTGTAAAATGAGAGACTCCCAAAGGTACTGGGGAATAAAGGCTATTGTCCCCCACAGCTTAAACTGTAGATCATGCAACCTCTGGTAGTTAGTCTCAGGACTTTTTCATTTCTCCTGGTTGCTGCACTTCAAAAAGACTGGGGGAGATGGTGGGAAGATCAGTTGCTGTGTCTTTCACTAAGTTGTACTTTTTTGTATCAGTGTTGGTCAAGACAAGTAACTTTGCAGGGTAATTCATGCAAAAATGGATTTTGGCTGTGTTCACTTTAAACATGATGTCCAGGTAGTTGATTTGCAGAACCCAAGTTAGCTAGCTCAAGTCACTGACTATAAATATTCATTTGTCCCTCGACATTATAGTGCCTTGTTCTCTGTTTTTTCTCTGTGTATGTGTTTTGTCCAGAAAGTTTAATAGTCAGATGATGATGGGGCCCCGCCATTCAGTTGGATCAAGCATTGGCTGCAATGCACGATGGGTGCATTCAATAATATAAGTCTGACCATGTGGGGAAGGGCCAATGACATCAACACAGAGCTGTTGTACAAACTTGAGCATGTCCTGCCCTTAAGTTTATTCTGTGACCCCAACCATGACCAAGTTGCTTTGTCAACTTTGTTCTTCTTAGTCATCAATGTGGCTCTTAAGTTTGATGACTTTCCATTATAGGGCCACCATTTCTAGTTGTTCCTGGGCCTGTCTGGCTTCCAAGGAACTTATACGGTCCTCAGTGCCCCTGACACGTGGATACATTGGTGTAGGCTGGTTTTAAAGTTTTTATTTCCCCTGACAAATCTAGGATCGCCTCCTTGATGAACTCAAGTTCTTTGAAGAACAGTACAGGGCATCTTCGTCCATACCTCGGGGCGATGGTGAAACTGGTGAGTCATCAAATTTATGATGCTTCTGTGCATGGTGGCTGATGAGTCTCTCAACATTTCCGCAAACGGGTGAGTCTTCAGGTATTTTCTCTTGTGTCTGGAACTCGGCTACTGGCTGTAGAAGCTATATGTGAGGTAGCAATGCAGTTTAGATCTGTTAGTTGACACAAAAAGTCATTTTTAAGAGCATTAACTGTGGAGCCCAAATGAGCATACCTGGCCAGCAAGGTGGCATCACGTGACTCCAACTTGAAATGTTTCTGCCTTTCTGACCAATTAACACATCCTACTGCATACATTTTTACTGATCAGCATTTCATTACCGAGACGTGGTATGCTGGAAATCATGACCGGTAGCAATACCAGATTATACTTTGTTTAGGAGACACAGAGGTAAAAAGGGGTGGGGTGGGGTGGGTTGGCTCTTTACGTCAGGGAGGGTATTACAGCGATTGAGATACAGGGAATGCAGGGGGGGAATGGAGGTACTGTGGGTCACTCTTGAGATGGGCAATGGCACAGCTATTCACACGTGCATGATATACAGACAGAGAGGAGGGACCTAGGTAAACTGGAGGAATGGTCTAGAGTGTGGCAGCTGAGATTCAATGCAAAAAAGTACAAAATCATACATTTGGGGCAAAAGAACCCATGGGAGGATTACATGATGGGGGAGGGAAATACTGATGGTCACCAAGCAGGTAAGGGATTTGGGGGTAATCATATCTGATGACCTAAAGGTGGCCAAACAATATGCCAAGGCTGTGGGGAGAACCAGTGGAATGCTGGAGTGCATAGGGAGAGGTATCACCAGCAGAAGAAAAGAGGTGGTGATGCCACTGCACTGATCATTGGTGAGGCCTCATTTGGAGTACTGTGTCCAGTTCTGGAGGCTGTGTCTCCTTAAGGACATAGCCAGGGTGGAGGCAGTTCAAAGAATGGCAACAAAGATGGTGTAAGGCCTGCACCGAAAGTCATATGAGGAGAGACTGGAAGACCTCAATATGTATACCCTGGAGAAGAGGAGAGACAGGGGAGATATGATAGTAACCTATAAATATCTTAAGGGCATAAATAGGGTACCAGAGAGTAGTATCTTTCATTAAAGGAGATGACGAGAAATGAGGGGGCATGACATGAGGTTGGAAGGGGGTAGACTAAGAGGTAACGTGAGAAAATATCTCTTCATGGAAAGAGTGGTAGATGCATGGAATAGACTCCCAGCAGAGGTGGTGGGGGCAAACACAGTGGGTAAATTCAAAAATGCATGGGATAGGCAAAGGGGAATGCTAACAATAGCCTAGGAATGAGATGATAAAGCTGGAGATCAAGTAGGGTCTGCGGCTTTTCCAGTAGGTAGGGAAAATGGGTCGACTGGATGGGCCTAGCGGTCCTTATCCTGCCATCAATTTCTGCATTTCTATGTTTCTAACTGCTTTACCACTTTTAACTCACTAAGGCAATAACAAGACCAGAAAAGAGTCTGGCCCCAGGAAGCTGAAGCATCAGTTGTTTCTCATTGTTACAATATTCAGCTTCTGCTGGCCAAGACATCTCAGGTGTTGGCTGTTGGTAGAGGCTGATTTTACTATTACCAGATTTCACTTCTTGTTTTAAGCTGAAAGTGCACAAAAATTGGTGCAGCCCTATGTTGTCCCAAGTAATACACAGTGCGTGCCCAGGTCAGATATCTGGAGCAGGTCCAGGATGCTACAACTCGGCTCCTAAACCTAACTTGTGATTTTAAGTGGGAAAATACTTCAGAAGTATCTGCTACCAGTCTACAAAAAGTGTCTTTACACAAGACTGCCTAGCTGTGATGCAGCATCTAATTTCCAGTGGGGTCCAACTTCTGCTTAGGGCAGCGTGATGACTCTCAATACCATTCAGAACTACTGGTACTCTCAGTACTGGTTAGGGGGAAGACTGCAGAGGGTGGTTGCACATGGGGTCAAATCTCAGGATTTGCTCCTTAACGCTGGGTACAGTCAGACTCCTTTGCGGAGCTGTACTCTTTCATTACATAACTTGAATAATATTTTATTTAAAAAAACAAACAAAGCAGAATCTTGTAAAGTTTGTGCAAATCTTTTTTTTTTTAAGAACATCTGTTTTCAGTTTTTGTTTTATGAAGCGAGTTAACACATTGGCGTAGCTTCTGTACTTGATTTGGACAAATTACTGTTTGATTGATATTCTTTTTGCAAGCTGACAGCTTCCAGACATCAAAGACCCCCACTGAGTTGGTAGACTCAAGGAGAAGGTAAGCAAACACCCAAGCCCCTGCCAAAGCCTAAGATGTGTTTTATGGACTGGAATAATTGGAAAACCACAGCCTGAAACTTGATAGTCAGCCTGTTTCAGTTAATGTAAGTGTGAGTGTTTGTGTGTGTGTATTAGCATGAAATGGCTGCTGCATGTATCCTCCTGTATACTACATGCAGTCCCTGCACTGCCAAGCTCCAACTCATAGTTCTGTAAAGTGCTTTGGGATACAGTGTGTGTAAAAGAAGTGCTAGATTAAACCACACTTCTGTCCTATTCTGTATAATCGCTATACTGTAGTACATTTCAACATTCAATTTATTTTGTTACAAATATAGCTTAAAACATTTTTAGAAAAGGGAAAACTGAACAAAAGGAACTTAAAGTTGCAGATATACTCTTCCAATAAAAAAGGGTGTTTAGTTTGTAAGAAAAAGGGGGAGTGCAGATTACCCCTCTCCAGCAGTACCCGATGAGACTTTGACGAGACACCACAAGCACTTCACTGGTTGCACTCATGTCACACATACTTAACAGGTAACTGGCAACAGCCAGCTTGGTGCATTTGGTCATCAAAGTAAATGACTTAGTTTTTAGGGGTTAGGGAAGTAGTGCAAAACACAAGCTGTTGGGGGTGGGGGGGGCAAAGTACCTCAAATCACGAGTGACTGGGAGTGCAATGCAGTAAACTGTAATCAATGAAATGAGATGCTGGAATAAAATGTCAGCCATCATTGAGGAGAAGTGTGTTCTACACTGTTTCCAAAAATGCAACATAATGGTTGTAAAAGGGTGCAGGACTCCAGAGACCCTTTCTAAAGTCTGTTGCAACAGCAAAAGCTTCTGCTTCCTCTATCTGCTTTCCCTACTGTTTTTTTCATTTTTCCCCACGGACAGGTAGGACACCTGTCTTATGTTCTGCTATCTCTTGTCCTGAAAACTCTCTTTTCCTGGTCTCTGTGAGCTCCGACCGCCCCCCATTTCATTGCTCTATGAGCAAGTTTTATATCCTGCTCGAATGTGCACATCTCGCCTGCACAAACGTGCGCACACTCGCCTTCGCGAACATGCGTTGGTTCACTAACAAGTGATTTAATTAACAGAAAATGTAGGTTCCTAAAAAAAGAACTTAGTTATAAAACACTATATGCAGAGCATCAAGATAGTTATTTTACCTCTTTTTTATAGTGTTTTTCTGTTGAGACTGTTTGGTTTCTGTGTGATGCAAACAGAGCAGCTGTCTTGCACAAAATAAAAAGGGAAAAGAAAAACAAAACACATCATTGGCTGGAGATTCCCCTCGCTCTTAGAAATACTGGATGTTATCATACTTTACTTTCTATAGTTCTGGACCACGCCCTCACTCTGGCATAATAATGTGCAAGACTGGAAACAAGATACAAAAATAGGAAAAGCCTCAGAAAATAAAGGTTAAGATAAAAGGTGCATTTTACATTATGAGGCAATATTTCCAGAAGCTGTTTGGTGTCAGGGCTTACCTGGGAAGCTTTAAAAGGGCTCATTTCTTTTTAATTTGTTGTTAAGGTCAAATCTGGTGCTCTTCTTCTTAGACAGGATCCTCACAAGTCTCTGCCCTATTCCTATAGTGTCGGCCAGCCCAATCCTTGCTCTTCATATAGGACAGAGGACTTGTAGGAGGAGCCTGTAGATGAGAAAGTGCCCAGTGTCACAAATGCACTCAGCAGGTCAGGCCCTATGCTCCCACAGTGGCAACCTCAGAGCGCAATAGTGTGAACAGGTAACAGACAGGGTAACCTTCCTGTCTGCTTTTGGGTCCGAATCACCTTTAGTCTCAAGTTCTGGGGGGATTCAAACTGTGAACATTATGCTAGCATACCCAAATGTACAGGCTCAGATAACATTCTCTTTAGGGGATGCAATATATCTTTCGCCTAAGGGCACCTAACTAGGTATCTAAAATGAACCCTTAAAACTCTGTAAGAGACCTTAGGTATATTCATACCTTTTACCAAGCTTAGTAACACCATCAAGCCCTTGAATAGTTATCAGACTTAAAAATACAGAAACTCCACATGCAAAAATGATGGAGGAGACCCAGGCAGAATCTTAAAGAATAGGTACTTTACTAAAAGATGATAAAATATGAAAAATGTAAACACAGAGCAATATATCAAAGAGCTAACAATCACATAAGAGAACAAAGGAAAATTACAAAGCAAAACTCCTACCACAATACATTTAGATGTTTTGCTATCTAAGGTATTACCTCTGGAAGTGTGTTTAAAGTTAGATCAGAGAGCTGTGTCTCTCTGGAGTCCCAAAATGATATATCCTACGTTTCAGACACAAGTATCAGTTTAAGCTCTGTCTCCACACCCCTTTTGTGAGCCATCTAGCTCCTCCTTTTAGAATATAGAATTACAAAAATGATTTTCTATCAAGAGGTATTTTAAATGAGGTGCCATCAGAAGAAAAAAATACATTTCCTGTATATAACTCCTTAATTACACATGTTTCCTTTGAACTTAGCAATCCCGCACTGGCACCAATGTGTTAAAAAAGCTAACAGGAATCAGCCTAATGATGTCCTGTTTCTGAAGTCATAAAGTCACTTTTGGTTTGCACTTCAAAAAGCCTAGGCATGTCATAAATGGTAATAAAATGCCATTCTGAAGGAAGTCAGTTAATTAAATGGTTCCTGGTCAGTTTTCATATCCTGTAGCTTCACTGAAACCTGGGGGGCACCCATGGAAGCACAGGCTGTCTTATGTGAGACAATCACATACTATATTTTTATATTACAAATATCATACAATAATCATAACCAGCTGGCCAAGCGTCACAATAACATATTTTATTTCTGAAATTCCTTAAAGAAATATGTTTTGTCAACATGTACTGGTTGTTTTTATTTCAGGAATAAAAATGATGTTTCAGAAATGTATTTTAAAGCCTGAATTATGCCTTTTTGGTGTTATATCATCAAAGTGGGTGGAGCTTAGCCCATCACCTGACTGTTTTGTAGTATAAAAGAAGCCTCAAGCTGTATGCTAGTCAGTGAGCTATAGGGCTCAGCAGGGAGCTGACCCAACTGAGACCCTAGTTTCTTCTAGTGGTAATTTTTGAAAAATAAATTTATTTGGAATTTTCCCTCTTTTATTTCTTTTGTCATTTTCAGTTCACATCCTTCATTATTTGGATATTCTTGCTGAATAAAGCTATTTTTGTTTACTTCTTCAATCTGGTGTCTGCCTCTTGAGTCCCATACCCTTGTACACTGGTGTTAGCAGTGGGATTCATTGAGACATCTGGTGCCTCGATGTGGAATACCGAGCCTGATATTCAGGCGGATAACACAATAGAGCAAGCAGTAACCAGTCAACCAGGTGCTAGTGGGGTCCAGACCCGCAAAATGATGTAACTGTCACAAGAACCTTTATTGACTGGGCTTCCAGACATGAAACGAGGGACGACACAGAGAGAGAGAGCGAGGAGACTACAGAAGGTGCCACTGCTGCAGAGGGAAAAATCATGTGAGGAACGTCCCCTGGAGGACATTCAGGATCTTCTATACTGGCTATGCATGTGGCAGATGGACATGGAGAGACAGAGGGAGATGGACCATTACAAAATGAAGCCCACTGGACTGACACCCTCAGGGCTATCCAGGTGATGGGTAACACTAGGCCACCTCCCCCCAGAGAAACTGATGGACCCAAAAACATAAAAGCTTCAAAGCTGATGGACTCAGGTGATATAGAGGCCTATATCATCACATTCGAGAGGGTGGATGAAGCATGCCGATGGCCCAGAGACCAACGGGTGGTACATCTGGCCCCATATCTATCCAGCAAAGCACAACTGGCATACAGCCATGTGGACAGCAGGTATGCCAACAATTATGACCATGTACATCAGACCATCTTGAAGAGGTATGATATAAACATGGAGACCTACTGCCAAAGGTTCAGGACTTTTAAATATCATTCTGCTGATTCCCCACAAGAAGCCTACCAACCACTAGGACTATGGACCAAGTCATGGAGTCAATTGTGCTGGAACAATTCATTAATCTTCTGCCACAGTATGTCCAGATGTGGGTGAGGTAACACCGCCTGGAGGCAACACACAAAGCCATTGATCTAGCTAAGGACTACCTAACTGCCAGACCCTCTAGAACCAAAGGACTCTCTGGAGCTTGTGGACCCTCACCCATGGTAAGACCTTTTTCTGCTGCTACTTTGTCTGCTAGTCCTGGGGGCCCAACTGTTTCTGGGGGAACTGTTGGAGGAACACCCACAGGGTCTGCTAGAGTGGGAAGGGTACATAACTCTGATATCATCTGCCATGAATGTCAGGGTAAAGGCCACATCACTAGATATTGCCCAAAGTGAAAGAAGGAACATTCACACCTGGCACTAGCAAACTGGGGGCAATATATGACTGCAGCACATTTAGAAGGACAGGAGGTCAATGCACTACTAGACTCAGGGAGTAGACAAACGCTGGTACAAGCAGCATTACTCTTCAATAAAAACAGGGAAGGTACAACTGGGGTAACGTGCATTCATGGGGATACCCATTATTATCTGGTACAAAGTGCCACCTTGTGTGTCCATGGACAGACACAACAAGTGAAAGTGGAACTAGTGCCTAATTTACTGGTGCCATTGGTGACAGGGCATGACTATCCAAACTTTGACTCTCTTATGACTGTGACCACCCAAACTGGCTGCCATCACCACTAGGGCACAGGACAAACAAGAAAAGATTCTGCCCCAAGTGTACCCCTTTGATGATGAGGTTTATGGCACACCTGGAACTAGCAGGAAATCCATGCAAGAAAGGAGTAATGCCAAATAACGGTGGAACTGTATGTAACCCCCCTGCAAATGGGGGTTCCCAAAAGACTTCCAGGAGCTTGCTTGAATGCTCCAAGCCTGAATGGTGTTTGGCGTTTAAGCCATTTATCAGTGAGTGTTTTTAGAGCCTCTGGTACTGTCTCTTTAAGAGCTGTCTGCTTGCAGACATAATTAGTTGTATGGGGGACTGTGTGCTTCTCTGTTTGAGTACCACTCGAGCTGCTGCCAATTCACTCCATTTTGCAGTCACTAGAGTGCAAAGGGAACCTATCTGAAAGATGTAACTGTTTGCCAGAAATCATTTACAGTAATAATGAAATTACAGTTTGTCTAACCTGCTTTCTTTGCAGTCAGAACTGTGTCTGCCTAGTTCCCCATTCTGGTTTTGAACTGCTGAACTGGACCAATCAGTGTGGGGTAAGCTAGCTCTAAAATGGTGCCTTGGACGAATCAGAACTTGGACTCATAATCTAAGCCAGCCACAAGAGGATTGTATGGGCAGTGACTCTGGGAGATGTAGTTTAGACTTCGGCGCCTTTTTGGACCAACAGCAGCAGTCTATTGTGAGTGACAGCCAATCCAGTCAAGAACTGGGAGGAACTCAAAGGAAGTGCCCGGTTTTGTCTGTTGGAGTTTCAGTTTAGCTCTGGAGTGAAGGGGAAAGAAACCCTGTGCTCCTTCAGTGCACAGTTTCAGTCAAAAAACGTGTGTAAGGCCCAGAGTTCCGGTCTGCAGCTTGTGTAACTGCTTGTTAGGACTGAATCCGTCCTGTGAAAAGAATCAAAGGATCTCTGAAGAGTAGAAACCAGGCTCACCCTGTAGAAGACTGGAGAAATTGTTGAATTGCACTCGGTCTGTCAGGAACTGAATCTGCTGTGTGTTCTCCCGGGTATTGTGCAGTAATTGCGATCGGGATAGAGAAGCAGCCTGCCTGGTATAGTACTTTCTTTTACCATATAAATGTGTGAAGAGTCGTGGAGCTTAAGAGTAGCCCTGCTGGCGTTGAAGGACCCTATCTTGTTTGGAGGTCGTGAGTACTAATTCAGGGTCGCTCCCTGTTGAATTGCCACATTAAATCCAAATGGAATCACTGTACTGCTGACTGTTTAAACTAATTTTTCTTTTCACTGTGTGAAAGGCCCTACCAGCTGCCACGGTTTGGACTAGCCACTAGAGCTTGGGTACCCAGGGACAGTAACTGGTAGGGATAAGCCTTGCACAGAGCCATAGGTAGATAGTAAAGTGATAAGCTAATTAACCTGATTTCCCCTGTCCTTGTTATATCCCCTAAATAAATCAGAGCTGCTTGTTTCAGCAAAGTTATACTGCCTGAGGTATTTGTCTATGTTAAAGTACTGTACTGTGATTGTTGCACTGTATCTTATTTCACAGGAGGTCCCAGTGCGGAACTAGTCCTGGGGAAATGTATACTGTGAAGGTAATTCTGATATATTTGTGGGCCACTAGTGGGAAGAAAGGGGGGTTGCAGTGTCCCAGAGGGCTGTGACCAAGTAAGTTTAACTATTGCAAACCCTGACCTCTGGGTGGAGGCACCCGCCATTGGATCCAGGCCCCTCAACCTGTTAGTGGCAAATCAGGCAGGGGTAGTAGCCCCTGGGATAGCGCCATCTAGGGGTTACATGTAAAATGGACATTCCCAATTTAAAAGACACGTGTAATAAAAATTTAACCTTCAGTTCTGAACAAAAGGCTGATATTTCACTAACCCCTTGTTTTTCCCAGGTTGTGAAAATGGATAGTGGGGCAACATACCCTAGATATGTGTTACATGAGGATTTATTGTATAGGGAATGTAAGAACCCTGCAATGGGAAATATTGTGGAGCAATTTATTTATTTGTTTGGATTCAGAAATACCTTTGAGTCATAGGCTCATTTACAAAGGTTCTACATCACAGAGATTATAAATAGACAGACATTACTAGCGATTGAACAGTGATACAGTTCAGCATTGTTAGAAGGAACAACATAAGCTAACATTCAAATGCTAGGTTACTTGGTACAGGTCTTAAACAAAACAAGTACCTGCTCAGTATTGCCAACAGTTGATCTCATTGGCCCATGACATTCCTATGGCTGGTCACCTTGGAAGGGATAAGACCCTGAGTCAGTTATTGTAGTGATATTTCTGGCTGGGAATCCATGAGCAGGTGGCCAATTATTGCAAGAGTTGTCCAGAATGTCAAAGGGTAGCTGCTGTAACCAAGGCAGAGAAAGTGCCATGCAATCCCTCCCATTAATAACAACTCCATTTGAGAGGATTGCCATGGATATTGTGGGGCCCTTACCCAAGAGCAGTAAAGGGAATCATGTTATTTTGGTAGTCTGTGACTACGCTACCTAATATCCAGAGGCAATCCCTTTAAGAACAGTCACTGCTCCCAGAATAGTAGATGAACTCCTGAAAATTTTCAGCAGAGTTGATGTTCCCCATGAAATTCTAATGGACAGGGGCAGCAATTTCTGTTCCACGCTGTTAACCCATCTCTACCAGTCTTTAGGAATTGGAGCCTTATACACCTCACCTTATCACCCCCAAACCGATGGGCTGGTAGAGAGGTATAACAAGGACACTGAAGAAAATGTTAATGAAATTCATGGAAGATGAAGGGAAATCCTGGAATACCTATCTGCTTTTTCTTTTATTTGCTTACAGGGAGGTACCCCAAGCCTCCACTGGTTTTTCTCCTTTTGAGCTCTTCTTCAGAAAAAAAAAACAAGGTGGCCATTGGATATAATCAAAGAATGTTGGGATTGGCATAAGGGAATGGAAGGTACCCCGGCTTTAGAATACATGACCCAACTGAGACAAAAACTGTCTCAATATATCCAATGGGCCCATCAGTACAACCAAGAGAAACAGAAAACCCAGAAATGCTATTATGATAAGGGGGTAGGCAATAAGACGCTGATGCCAGGAGACAAGGTTCTGCTCTTACTGCCTTCTATGGAGAGCAAGCCCACCATGAAGTGGCAGGGACCATATGTAGTGCAGAAGCAGGTTAGTCCGGTCAATTGTGAAACTGAAATACCTGAAAGGAGAAACAGGTTTCAAATTTATCATGCCAACCTTTTAAAAAAATGGGTTGAGCACCCAGAACAAGACCCCGTTCCAGCCCTATTCATATACCCAGATCAGCCTAACTGTGAAATGGAACAAGCTTACCAAAGGTTGGAAGGTGTAGGGGACTATAAGGATATAACTATTAACCCTGACCTAGACAGTAAGCAAAGAAGGGATCTGGACCAGTGTTAGGAACATTTCAATGGACATTTACTTGTCTCCCGGGGAAGGCGAAGGGGGTGGAACACGGTATTCACTTAAATCAGGAAGCCCCTATCAGGCGAAAACCATACCAGCTGCCTGAAAAAATGAGAAATTATGTCATTAAGGAGGTGGAGAAGATGCAGGCCTTGGTGGTTATAGAGTCATCTGCAATAGAGTGGGGTTTTCCTATGGTGATGGTAGAAAAGAAAGAAGGAGGCATCAGGTTATGCCTAGATTTTCACCGTCTTAATGCCATATCAAAATCTGATGCTTACCCCATGCAACAGATTGACAACATTGTTGATCATCTCAGGAATGCCCAGTACATCAGTACCCTTGACTTAACAAAAGGGTAATGGCAGATCCCCTTAAATGCTCAAGCCCATGACAAAACAGCCTTTAGTACCCTTCTGGGACTTTTCCAATTTACCACCATGCCCTTCGGGTTACATGGGGCACCTGCCACCTTCCAAAGATTCTTGGATAAAGTCCTTAGAAACCACAGGGGTTACAGTGCCGTTTACTTGGATGACGGTGGTGTTCAGTCCAAGTTGAGAAAACCATATACAACATCTGTCCCAAGTTCTTGAAGTCATTTCCCAGGCTGGATTAACTGTAAATCCCACCAAGTGTGCCCTCGCAATGAGGGAAACCAAGTATTTGGGATTTCGAATCGGGCATGGACAAATCATGCAAGATACAAGAAAGGTGGATGCAGTAGCCAATAATCCCCGACCCCTTACAAAACGGCACATAAGATCCTTTTTAAGGTTATCTGGATGCTATCGATGGCTTGTGCTGGACTTTGCTACAGTAGCCAGCCCCCTAACGGATCTTACCAAGAAAAATAACCCCACAAAGGTAAAATGGACTCTGGCTTGCGAAGAAGCTTTCGGTGAAATAAAGGGGTATCTTTGTGCCTCCCCTATTCTCAAGAGTTCTGATTTTAACCTTTCATTTATTGTACAGACCTACGCCTCTAATACGGGCATAGGTGCTGTTTTATCACAGATAATTGAGGGGGAAGAGCATTCCATAATCTATATTAGCAGGAAGCTACGTACTAGGGAAACCAAATAATCCACTATTGAAAAAGAGTGTTTGGCTCTCAAATGGACTGTGAATGCATTACAATTTTACCACTGGGGAGTAGAATTTGAGGTTTGGATGGATCATAACCCTTTATGTTGGCTCCAGGCTATGAAAGAGAAGAATCCCCTGTATCATGCGGTGGTACCTGGCCTTGCAACCTTATAGGTTTATCATTAAACATAGGTCAGGTCCTGCCAACAAAAATACTGACTTTATGTCCCGTTATGGGGCGGGACCAAATGATTCAAATAATCGGGTAGAATCAGACTTCGGGGTAATGAGTAAAATGGCATCAGAAGACAGCCTCTGATACCGATTATTGTTTTCTTGTGTTTTTGTTTTTCATTAGGGACCCCAAAGTGGAGCTTCAGAGAATGGGTGGGCTGAAGCTCCATCTCTCCCTGTGAGAGATCTGATTACTACTATCTGATTATGAAATAGCTGCTGGTAAGATTTGAAAATCCTCTGAGTTTCCACTTAAGTGGGGAGGAATATGTAAAAGGATGCAGGGCTCCAGAGACCCTTTCTAAAGTCTGTTGCAATAGCAAAAGCTTCTGCTTCCTCTATCTGCTTCCCCTACTCTGTTTTTTTCATTTTTCCCCATTGACAGGTAGACCACCTGTCTTATGTTCTTGATATCTCTTGCCCTGAAAACTCTCTTTTTCCTGGTCTCTGTGAGCTCCGAAACCCCCCCCCACCCATTTCATTGCTCTATGAGCAAGTTTCATGACCTGCTAGAACATGCGCACAAAAGCCTGCACAAACGTGCACACACTCGCTTTCGCAAACATGCGTTGGTTCACTAACAATTGATTTAATTAATAGAAAACATAGGTTCCTAAAAAGAGAACTTAGTTATAAAACACTATATGGAGAGCATCAAGATAGTTATTTTACTTCTTTTTTATAGTGTTTTCCTGTTGAGACTGTTCGGTCTCTGTGTGTTGCAAACAGAGCAGCTGTCTTGGACAAAATAAAAAGGGAAAAGAAAAACAAAACACAGCATTGGCTGGAGATTTCCCCTCGCTCTTAGAAATACTGGATGTTATCATACTTTACTTTTTACAGTTCTGGACCGCACCCTTGCTCTGGCATAATAATGTGCAAGACTGGAAATAAGGTACAAAAATAGGAAAAGCCTCAGAAAATAAAGGTTAAGATAAAGGGTGCAGTTTACATTATGAGGCAATATTTCCAGAAGCTGTTTGGTGTCAGGGCTTACCTGGAAAGCTTTAAAAAGGCTCATTTCTTTGTTGTTTGTTGCTAAATCGAGTCTGGTGCTCTTCTTCTTAGACAGGATCCTCACAAGTCTCTGCCCTATTCCTATAGTGCCGGCCGGACCAATCCTTGCTCTTCATATAGGACAGAGGACTTGTAGGAGGAGCCTGTAGATGAGATAGTGCCCAGAACATATTTTATTTCTGAAATTCCTTAAAGAAATATGTTTTGTCAACATGTACTGGTTGTTTTTATTTCAGGAATAGAAAGGATGTTTTGGAAATATATTTTAAAGCCTGAATTATGCATTTTTGTGTTATATTATCAAAGTGGGCGGAGCTTAGCCCATCATCTGACTGTTTAGTAGTATAAAAGAAGCCTCAAGCTGTATGCTAGTCAGTGAGCTGTAGTGCTCAGCAGGGAGCTGACCCACCCGAGACCCTAGTTTCTTCTCGTGGTAATTTTTGAAAAAGGAATTTATTTATTTGGAATTTGCCCTCTTTTATTTCTTTTGTCGTTTTCAGTAGGTTTCCTTCATTATTTGGATATTCTTGCTGAATAAAGCAATTTTTGTTTACTCCTTCAATTTGGTGTCTGCCTCTTGATTCCCACACCCTTGTACAATGGTCCCCTTTCTTGGTCGCAGTGTCAGGCACAAAGTGATCACAAAGACCACGCTGATGCAACCTCTTTGACATAGCAGAGTGATGGTCGAAGAAAGTCTCACATCTTTCCTTTGTGCAACTAGTACTGACCATTCAGGAGATGGATGAAACAGTTAGACAAGCTAACACTCAGGGCTCAACCATGGAAATTAAAATGGACAATATGGAACAATCAATGCAAGAACAGAGGGGCCCTTCCTTAAAGTCTAGGACGCGGCTTTCAGGCTGGTCAAGGAAAACACCCTGCTGTGCCTGTGCCTTGAAGCCCTAAAGAATCAAGCAAGGGGAAAATATCCAGACTATTGGCTTACTGAAACAGGCTGAGGGGGAGAGCACTACCAAGTCTGCTCACAGAGTCCAGCCTCATCTCCTGTGACTCTCTGACATGAACCAGGGTATATCCATTGAAAAGGCCTATTGCCTTACCCCCCCCCATAGGCACCAGTGGACACTGCTTCAACTAGAACCTTTATGGTTGTGTGCATGGGTGTAGGGGACAGAGACAGAGCCCTGGCAGCAGCATGCAGAATTCGCTCCATGCATTATTAATTTTATTTGTTTTGTTTTTGATAACCGGGTAGGTGCTCTAGACATAGAAATGCCTAGTTTCAGGCATGACCTGAGAGGGTACAAGTCAGATAAAGTACATTAACAGTGGACAGTAAATACAAGGTGGCAATTGTGCAGGGAAAATGCAAACATCAACACTTTTAAGCATAAGAGCATTTTTCACAGGCAGATTTCAACAGTATTACACATTTAGAAAGAGAAAGTACTGTCAAAAACACACAGGAATGCAACAATTCAATGGATTGAATACTAACAGTACAAGATAATAGTGCAGCAGATGATCAAGCAGACCTTGTAATATAAACAGATGGAACAACATGGGGAAGCTAACATTCTCATGTTTCTGATCTATCATACAGTACCCGTACTAGAAGAAAAGGTTATGACTGGGTCCACAGGGTACTCTGCACACTTAAAATTAATCACCGACTACTTTTACCAGTGCAGTTATGATTGGTGTGGAATGGACAGACATACCTGTGTAATGGCCCCGCAGCCACCAAAACCTGGTCCAAAAGTTGGAATGGGAACTGGGAAACGTAAAGATGAGGAGTTGGAAGATTCTGATGCAACCTGAAGGACTGGACTTTCACTTTTAAAGCAAACTGTGGATTCTCTACAGCCGTCTTTTGGGACTTTCTGTTAAATCTGATTCAATGTGCCTGTGCAACTGGTTTTGTGCTTGTGTAACATAGACAAACTTTGCCTGTTCACCTTTCTATCCATGGGATACACCATCCTGTAGGGGTATGAAGGCAAGGAACCTTAGGGGAAGATTCCACCCCTTGAGGTGCCGTGGGATGAATCCCCTTGGCTAAAGCCAAAGGTATCTTAGGAAGAAGCCCATGGGAGAGAGAGAGAGGCATGCTGCTGGAAGAGGAGGGATGAATGGAGGGGCAAGGAAAAAAATGCTTGTGTGTGGACTGAGGAGAGCATCCCTTAAATAGGCCAAAAGGGTGTGTGTGTGTGTCCAGTTGCACCGCCCCCTTGAACTACAGGCTGTAGCCTTCCAATTCAACGTGCCTGTGCAACTGGCTTCGTGCTTGTGTAACACAGATAAACTTTGGCTGTTTGCCTCTCTATCCATGGGATATACCACCCTGTAGGGGTACAAAAGCAAGGAACCCTAGGGGAGGGTTCCACCCCTTGAGGTGCCACAGGAGTGATCCCCTTGGCTAAAGGTATCTTAGGAATAAGCCTCAAAAGAGTGTCAGGCAAAGCATTCAAGGCAGTGAACACTTATCGGGGTCGAGGACCTGTACGTAGGTCGGTTGGTAGCATAGATTCAGTTGGTAACATGGGTCAGTTGGTAGTATGTTTGAGTAGAGTAGGCAGGAAACAACAAGTGAATGGTGACCCACTCAGAAAGTCTGACTGAAAGGTGTGGAGGTCTGCTTCCTAAGGAGAGAGAGAGAACAGCCAAATGGGGGGGGGGCAGGACACTTACAGGATGGCCACCCACTCCATCCAACAGCGGAAACCTACCTAGGTGACATGGGGAATATTGCCTAAAGCTAACTAAATATTATGACCTGTGGCATGGAGGAGAGAAAAAAAAACCCTTTGAGGAGGAAATCTCTGGGGATCCAAGGCCTAGGTTGCCTTCCCTCCAAGTTTGGGATGTTTTTGATTTGTGACGGCTCTGTTCCTGCAATTTGAAAACCCAATCAAAGGGGGGTGGAAAATATTCCAATTTGGAGGAAGGCTCTCACATTATCCCTCTAACGGGAATGCCGTGAAGGATTGCGAGTGAACTCTGCAACACAGCTCCTCCAAGGTGGGAAGATGACAGCGACAACTGCTAAGGTACTCAGCTGGCTTACCGATCTAAAAATAAACCAAGTGAACCAGAGGCAGTTATGGGGAGAATAGTGTAGAAGGTGTTTTAGGCAGCTGGTGCTGCAGCTAAAGCATAGCAATATATCCTCCCTTTGCAGCTTAGTCAAAATTCGACATCAAGAAGTGCCGCTGTGCATAGACTTTCAGACTTAATGGCTAAAGCTCAACTCAGAGTGAGGACATTCCTACTATGGGCCAGAAAGGAAGGACCCCACACCAGCCATCATACGTTCAGGATACGGCCTAGGGTGCAGAGCGAGACCGTCATCTGCGAGCGAGCTCAAGCCAAATTGATGGGCATGGTCAGCTAATCTCATGTAGCAATGGAGCAGGCCACACAAGGCACTGGATAGAATATCAGGCACTAAGCAGCAAAAGAAACACAATAGGTATGGTACAGACAACAATGAGTAGCATGGTAGGCATGTGGAATAATGGAAGTGCTGAGTGCTGGAGACCATACATAGGTCAGACATATTTTAAAGCAAAGTTCAGCACAAGGGAACCTGGGCCTTTAGCGGTGTGAGGCTAGCCAACCAGCCATCAATGAGTGCCAAATAAAGTTGACAAATACTTGGAGGACTTTAGAGGTGGAGGCAGCAGCCAAACATAAGGTAATCAGCCCACACAGGGGCATGGCTCTTCAACAAAAACCCCAGTCCCCCACCATGGGACAAACCAAAAAACATAGAAACATAGAATTTGACGGCAGATAAGGACCGCTTGGCCCACCTAGTCTGCCCATTTTCCTACCTAACAGATAAGCTGCAGATCCTAGTTAACCAACAGCTTACTTCCTCCTACCCCCCACTAGGACTGCCTTATGTCTGTCCCATGCATTCTTGAATTCCCACACTGTTCTTGACTCCACAACTCCTCAGGGAGGCTGTTCCATGCATCCACAACCCTCTCTGTGAAAAAATACTTCCTCACATTACCTCTGAGCTGTCCCCACTCTATCTTCAAATTGTGGCCCCTTGTTCTTGCACATCTCTTTTTCTGAAAGATGCTACCCTCTTGGACTTTGTTGATTCCCTTGAGGTACTTGAAAGTTTCTATCATGTCCCCTCTCTCCCTTCTTTCCTCAAGGGTATACATATTAAGCTCCTTTAGTCTTTCTTCGTATGTCTTCTGATGCAGACCCTGCACCATTTTGGTTGCCCTCCTCTGGACAGCCTCCACTCTGTCTATGTCTTTGCGGAGATGGGTTCTCCAGAACTGCACACAGTACTCCAGATGGGGTCTCACCAACTGTCTGTACAGAGGGATAACAACTTCCTGTTTTCTACTATTGATGCCTCTTCCTATGCATCCCAGTATCCCCCCAGCCTTCCTTACTGCCTTCTCACATTGCTTGCCTACTTTTAGGTCATCTGATATAATTGTCCCTGGGTCCCTTTCCATTTTTACTGTTGTCAGAATCTCACCCCCCAATGTGTACTCTTCTCCTGGGTTTTTGGTTCCCATGTGCATTACCTTGTACTTCTTTGCATTGAATCTGAGCTGCCATACATTTGACCTTGTGCTCCCAGGTCGCTCCTGTAAAAAAGCTTTCAGCTTAGTGTGCTATACCTGGTTAAAAAAAAAAAACATTCCTCCAACCTTGCCAAGTCCCTTCTCATCCTTTCCACTCCATCTTGTGTATCAACCCTGTTGCAGATCGTTGTGTCGTCTGCAAAGAGACATACTTTTCCTTCCATTTCCTCTGCAATGTCACTTATAAAGACATTAAAAAGGACCGGTCCCAGTACTGAACCCTGTGGTACCCCGCTAGTAACCCTCCTTTCTTCGCTGTGTACTCCATTTACTACTACCCTTTGCATCCTGTTGTCTAGCCAATTTTTTATCCAGGCTACCACCTTGGGACCCACTCCAAGGCTGGCTAACTTGTGTATTAATCTTTTGTGTGGGACTGTATCAAATGCCTTGCTAAAATCTAGGTAGGCCATGTTCACAGCCCCTCCCTGGTCTACTACTTTGGTCACCTAGTCAAAGAAATCTATTAGATTCATCTGACATGACCTTCCCATCGTGAATCCATGCTGCCTTGGATCCTGTGCCCCACTGGCCTCTAGGTACTCAACAATTCTTTCCTTCAGAAGTGATTCCATCATTTTCCCTACCACTGAGGTCAAACTAACTGGTCTGTAGTTTCCTGCCTCTGTCCTGCTCCCACTTTTGTGAAGAGGAATCACATCTGCCCTGACTCCAGTCCTCGGGTACCACCCCATCCTCCCATGATTTGTTAAAGAGAGTAGTCAGCGGTGTCACTAGTTCAAGAAGCAAAGGGAAAGCACCATGACCCACATAGAGATTTCAAAAATAGTTTACAACAACACCATTCTCTGGGCTGACCTCCAGAGTATAATAAAGTAGTGTGCAAGTGTAATTGAGCAGATCCAGTAGCAATTAACAATCGCTTATAGGGTTAGTGATCTGAATGAACATAGAAACTGTAGGGAAAGGCAATGCACTGAAAACAGCAGCAATATTAGCTTGGTATAAGTTCAGGAAGCAGGACTGAGTTCCATAGACTAGGTTGCTTATGTTATTGTGAAGCAGTAAAACAGGGAGCAGTTGTTGGCTAGGCAGCAAAGCCATGAACCAGGTTTATACATGCATTTGTCAGTGCCGAATGTTTGCTTGCTGGCATTAGCATTGGAAATGCAGGAGTTAGAGAGATGCAGAATAGGAATGGCAGTGAAGTATTGAACTTCACACCAACCCTACCTCCTGGGTTGTCGCACATAACGTTCATGCCATTTCACTTCATCCTATCCTACAGACACCGACATGTGTTGAGGTGTGCCTAGGGGTGTTCGGCTTTACAGTCACCCCATTCCATAAGGACATATGCTAAAATGGGTGCAGTACAGGAGAATGTGGGTGAACTCTGGGGCCGAAGAGTCCAATGCACACCTCAATGCCTGTCACTCGCTGCAGGGTGTGGGTGGGGGTGGAATGGCATGAGCATTACAGTCGGCAATCCAAAGGCACACCCCTGATGCCTGTCAGTCTGTACAGGGTGGGACGTTATGGTTAGAAACCCTAACGCCTCAGGTGTTTGTTGGTATTTGCACTACAAATGTTCAACTTGGCCTTTTTGTGATCCCCACCTCATGAAAGCATTTGAGACCTCTTCTCATGAACAGTGGCACTGTGATTTTAATTTGTCCTGAACTTTGAGTTCCCACAGCGACCGTGCCATTCTGTGCCAGATGTATGAAAACACAGATAGGGCAGAATGTGAAGAATGACAGCTGTACCATTCATAGGGAGGTGTGAAGAGATGGCAATGTTGAAAATCTGTAGTGAAAATATTAAAAATACTCTAACTTTCGGGCTGACATGGAAACTGCACAACACATGTGCGTAACACAATCATTTAGTGGAATTTTTTCACCAAATTTTCAACATAGGCATTCTGTGACCTCTGCTCATGAACGGTGTCACTAAGATTTTCCTAATCTGTCCTGAACATTGATTTCCCACAGCGACTGTGCTATTCTGCGCCAGATGTGTAAATGCATATTTCGGGCAGGATATGAAAAATGACAGCTGTACTGTTCATAAGGAGGTGTAAAAAAATGCCAATGTTGAAAATCTGGAGTGAAACTCTTACAAATGCGTGAAATTACGAGGGTGCGTGGAAATTGTGTGACATACGCTCATAACACAGTCATTTCATGGACTTTTGGCACTAAATTTCCAACATAGGCATTTTAGCACCTCTGCTCATGAACAGTGTCACTATGATTTTATTTAATCTGTCCCGAACACTAACTTCATACAGCGACCGCGCTATTCTGCGCCGGAAGTGCGAAAATACATTTTGGCCAGGATGTGAAAAATGACAGCCTGTACTGTTCATAAGGAGGTGTAGAAAAATGCCAGTGTTGAAAATCTGTAGTAATATTACAAATTGTGAGTTAGGCGTGGGTGACTTCTTGTCTGCGCTTCGTTAAACAATCATTTTTTGATTTTTTTCACCAAATTTACAACATAGGCTTTTTGAGAGCCCACCTCATGAGCTCTGCCACTGTTGTTCATTAATCAGTCCTGAAAGGTGATTCCATGCAGTGACCATGAAATCACCTTTCGGGACTGAATAATGCCATGACACTATTTTTAAATAATTTACAGGTGGTTGAGGAGTTGAATAAGAAGCTTATAAACTCTGCTTATCTTGGAAGTAACTTCACAAGGGTTTGAATACTGCATTTTGGTTCTCCCTTGGGGGTAGCTGGATTGACTTCCAGGATTTTGGGACAGAAACTATCTTTAAATAATTTACTGGTGCGTAGGATTTTGTGATAGTTAAACTATTTTTAAATAAGTTACTGGAGGTTAGTTGAATTACTATAAAGGGCAGTACTCACCAGGGTGGTGGAGCAGTGGTGTATTTGATTGTTTCTAACAGTCATCTGTGGTTGTGGACTACCCACCTCCCTTTCCCCACACCCCACCCCACCCAGGCGTGGCATTTCCTTTATAGCCAAAGTTCTGACATCACTTCCTCAACAGGTCTTGGGGCAGAACTGTCATATTCTTAATAACCCATCACAGTGCATAAAAGGTAAGTACACACCACCAAGAAAAAATTGTTTTTTTTTATATGTTACATATTGTATATTATAAGGGAGAGGGACATGTGGGGAGTGGTGCAATGCACTGGCTGTGGGGCAGCAGTTTTCTGGGAGACATTCTGGAAACTGCATTGCTGTCCTATTTGCAGGCAACTGTCAGCTCTGAGGGAGGAGATTGTCCACCTCCAGGCTGAACTGGCAAGGACTAAGGAAGCCTCCCCCACCCAAAAGCACCACTGCCACAACCACTGCCTCCAGAGGTTGCCAAGTATGAAGACAGTTGGACCACAGTGGGTTCTGGGAGGTGCGGATGGTGGAACAGAGGCAAATCCTTGTTGTACCTCTACAAATTATACGCCACTCTGGCAGAGCAAGGTTCCTCTATGATGGCACCCTCAGTGGAGACCAAGAAGAATGCTGAGGACATCCACAAGGGAGACCCACAAAAGGGTGGCAAGGGACACCACAGGGGAAGGAAACAGCTTCTGATAGGGGACTCAATTGTTAGGGGGGGTAAAACTGGGGAAGGGAGAGGAGAAGGAAGTAAGGTGCCTGCCTGGTGCCATGTCTTGGAGGGACAAGAAGCGAATCCTCACGATTGCAGAAGCAGCATCACAGAAGAGGGAACTAGATATCATTGTCCACCTTGGGACAAATGACCTAGCTAGGCATGGAATCAGTGCAGTGCAGGATGAATTTGTGGAGTTGAGGAGGGGCCTCAGACAGGTAGCAAGCACGGTTACCTTCTCAGAGGTGCTGCCAGTCCATGGCAGGGGTGAGGCTAGGGTACTGCACACCATGCAGTTTAATGAATGGTTGCAAAACTGGGCAGAGCACAGGGCTTTGGCTTCATTGGGGACTGGGGGTACACCTGGAGAAATGAAGGTCTATGCTGGCATGATGGTCTGCATCTGTCCACGAAGGGAACTAAGCTCCTAAGTGACAGGTTTAAATGCTTCCTTGGCAAGCTTTTAAACTAGCCAAGGGGGGAGGTGCTGATAAGAGGCAGGAAATTTCAAGCCTCCCCCCACAAAACATGGCAGGTAGTAAGGTAAACACTGAGGTACAGAGCTCAACAGAGGGCAGGACAGGGGTAAATGGAAAAATTGAAAAGGGCAGTAAGAGCAGGGATGGGGGAAAAAAGGATAAAGCCAACATTAAATGGAGGGCAGTGAGTACCAATGCCCATAGTCTGGAAAACAAGCTTCCTGAGCTAGTAGCCCTGATGGAAGATGAAAAATTGGATATTGTGGCAGTCACGAACATGGTACACAGAGAACCATGACTGGGATGTCAACATACCGAGTACACAGTCTACAGAGGGACAGGGAGGGTAAAGAGGAGGTGAGTAGCTCTATACATAAGGGAAGGGATCAAAGCTACAGAACTAAAAAGTAAAGGGAGGACAAGAGGCACTCTGAGTCACCTTGGAGACAGGAATGGCATCACAATCTGCACAGGGGTTATATACAGACCCCGTCTCAAGGGGAGGAAACGGACAAGAAAATGATAGAGGACAGTCTCAAAATGGCTGAAAAAGGGGAGAGACTGTTGATGGGAGACCTAAATATGCCAGATGTTAACTGGGTGACATGTACTGCAGCCATATCCAAGAGCAGGGTCATTCTCGGTGCCCTGCAGGTGGCAGGCCTTAGACAGCTAGTGTTGGAACACACTCGGGAGGGAGCAATACTAGACCTGGTACTCTCAAATGGAGAAAGGATCACAAATGTAGAAGTCAGTAGACATCTGGGAACAAGTGACCACTGCACAGTGTGCTTCACAATAAGCATAACCATGGAGACAAGCCATACAAAAACAAGGATACTGGACTTTAGAAGGGCTGACGTTAGCAAAATGGGTGAATACCTGAGGAATGCACTAGCAAATGGCCAAAAAGGAGGGGTTGAAGAACAATGGAGAAAAATCAGAACTGCTATCATAGAGGCAACAAGCCTCTGTGTGAAACAAATAAAGAAAACAAAGCGGAGTAAAAAAACACTATGGTTCTCAAAAGAGGTGGCAGGGAAGGTTAAGGAGAAAAAGGCTGCATTCAAAAAGTATAAGGAAACATAGAAGGAGCAGGACAGGAAACTGTATCAATTAAAGCAGAAAGAAGTGGGGGAGGCAGTCAGAATAGCAAAGTCCCAAACCGAGGAAAAAATAGCCAACTCAGTTAAGAAGGGGGGTAAAACCTTTTATAGGTACATTAGCGAGCATAGATAGGTTAAGGGAGGAACAGTGAAGATTAATAAAGGAGAGGGGAGGTGGGCAGAAGGAGACAGTGAAAAGGCAGAGATACTGAATGAATTATTTTGCTCAGTATTCACAAAAGAAGATGAGGAGGAGTTACCTAAACCAGACAATGGAAGCACTCTGGGTAGTGGGGCTGACACCATTCCATTTACAGAAGAAAGAGTCCTGAAAGAACTCCTAAAACTCAAGGTGGACAAAGCAATGGGGCCTGATGGGATTCACCCCAGAATCCTAAAAGAACTAAGGGAGGACCTAGTGACACCACTGGCCTCACTTTTTAACAAATCATGGGAGGATGGGGTGGTACCTGAGGACTGAAGGAGGGCAGATGTGATTCCCCTTCACAAAAGTGGGAGCAAGGCAGAAGCAGGAAACTACAGACCTGTAAGTTTGACCTCAGTGGTAGGGAAAATGATGAAATCACTTCTGAAAGAAGGAATTGTTGAGTACCTAGAGGCCAGCTGGGCACAGGACCCAAAGCAGCATGGATTTACAGCAGGAAGGTCATGTCAGATGAATCTAATTGATTTTTTTGACTGGGTGACCAAAGTAATAGACCAGGGAGGAGCTGTGGATATGGCCTACCCAGACTTTAGCAAGGCATTTGACACAGTCCCGCACAAAAGACTAATAATCAAGTTAGCCAGCCTGGGAGTGGGTTCCAAGGTGGTAGTCTGGGTAGCAAACTGGCTGCACAACAGGACACAGAAGGTAATAGTGAATGGAACACATCCTGAAGAAAGGGGGGTTACTAGTGGAGTACCTCAGGGCTCAGTACTGGGTCCAGTCCTCTTTAACATCTTTATAGGTGACATTGCAGAGGGTCTGGAAGGAAAGGTATGCCTCTTTGCAGATGACACAAAGATCTGTAACAGAGTTGATACATGGGGGGGTAGAAAGGATGAGAAGGGACTTGGCAAGGTTGGAGGAATGGTCAGACATATGGCAACTTAGATTCAATGCAAAGAAGTGCAAAGTAATGCACCTGGGAGACAAAAACCCAGAAGAAGAGTACACAATAGCAGGGGAGGCACTAACAACAACAAAAATGGAAAGGGACTTGGGGGTAGTCATATCAGATGACCTAAAGGTGGGTAAGCAATGTGAGAAGTCGGTAAGGAGAGCCGGGGAATACTGGGATGCATAGGAAGGGCATCACAAGTAGAAAAAGGAAGTGGTTATCCCTCTGTACAGACAGTTGGTGAGACCCCATCTGGAATACTGTGTGCAGTTTTGGAGACCCCATCTATGCAAGGACATAGACAGGATGGAAGCAGTCCAGATGAGGGCAACTAAAATGGTGCCGGGTCTGCATCAGAAACCATATGAAGGGAGACTGAGAGAGCTTAATATGTTTACCCTTGATGAAAGAAGGGACAGGGAGGACATGATAGAAACTTTCAAGTACCTCAAGGGAATCAACAAAGTCTAGGAGGGTAGCATCTTTCAGAAAAAGAGATGTGTAAGAACAAGGGGGCACAATTTAAAGATAGAGGGGGGACGGCTCATGGGTAATGTGAGGACATTTTTTTTCACTGAGAGAGTGGTGGATGCATGGAACCACCTTCCTGGGGAGGTTGTTGGGTCTAAAACAGTGGGGGAATTCAAACATGCATGGGACAGACATAAGGCAATTGTAGTGGGGGATTGCAGGAAGTAGGCTGTTGGTTAACTAGAATCTGCAGCTTATCCAATAGGAAGGGAAATGGGCAGACTGGGTGGGCCAAGTGGTCCTTATCTGCCGTCAAAGTCTATGTTTCTATGTTTCTATAACAGTGGCTGAATTCATGAGGAGGTGTCCCAATAACCCCATGTTGAAAATTTGGTGCCAAAATTCCCCAAAATGCCTGAGATATGCACCAAAGTTGAAAAAACCCTATTTATGTCATTATACAGCTTATTGGCATTTCTTTAGTTCGCGGTCGGCTTTGAAGAGTGCAGTCGTGTTCCCGGTTCACCGAAGATCATCACGCCAGGCTCCGGAGGTAAGTATGGGTTGAGGGGGTGTGGGGAAGTAGGGTGCACAGTGGGTGGATTTGGGTTGGGGGAAGGGACGGCGACCAGTGTGGAACCGTTCCCTTTCTTTCAGGGAGAAAAAAAAAAGACATTGAGGGAAGGTTTTTCTTTTTCAGGCTTGCTTTCAGCACACTGGGGTGGGCTCCCAGTATGCAACCTGCCTTTTTTGGGGTGGAGGGACTTAAGTCGATGGGGATTGGATCCCCGTCAGCAAAGAATGACTGTTTGGGGGGCATGATGCCGAAGGGAATTGGTCACCCCCTTGGCACACAACAAATGGGAGAGGGAGTTACATTATGCCGATGGCGAGTGGGCCCCCCATTGGCAAATGAACTGGGTCGGGGGCATGCCAATAGGGGGATTGGCCACTGCCATTGGCTTTCATGGGGCTGTGAGGCAGTGGCAAGCTGCCACCATGTTTACAAAAAATGTTACACTGTGCAAGGTACTGCCCTGCTATGATGGGTCACTTCCTCATTGCAGCAGAATGGCTGACGCTGCAATGACAAGGCAGCCCCTCATTGCAGCCACGAAATCGCTTCAACTTGGTGGTACTTTTGGAAACCAATGTCATCAGCACAGTGTGGCTGCATTGGTCCACCAGTGCCAAGCCCCCAAATGCAGTGCTGCCGTTGGCTGCCACAGTGCCGCACCTCCACAACTTGCTTCTCTCCTAAGCTGCCGCATAATGTTTCTTGCACATGCATGCAAGTAAACATAAAAATAGCAAGGTAAATCTAAGCAATTTGGTTGGCTACCAGTTAGGCATAGAATATGTTCCTGCATGGCAAAAAAAAGGGCAGACAGTGAAAAGGCAAACAGCAAGAATGTGGAATGTTGGCATTTTTACTGCCGGCCATTTTTTTTGTCATTCACGAACTAAATAGCAAACCAGCAGTAGCATGAAAAAATCTTTTGTCATACCGCCATCTAAACAAGTGAACTTTAATGTAAGTCTGTCTGATGACGAACTTGAAAGACTGTTCGACATACTGGATGAACAATATGTAAGCATCAACTGAACTGCTGTCATCTCGCCTGTCACAGTGAGTAAACCTGTGCCCGCTGAAATAAATCAAAGAGTGCCATCCACCTCGAGCTATGTCTCGCTTACCTCAGAGGCTCTGGACAAACTTGAAGAGAGCAAATTTGAGGAAAACACCAAAAAACTACCTCGTGGGCCATCAAAATCTTTGCTGACTGGAAAAAAGCAAAAGACTTTGATATGGATTTTAAAACTGCTAGCTGTTCCGAACTCAATGATGCCTTTCTGGCACTTCTATGCTGAGGTTCAGAACAGCGATGGAAAAGAATACTCAGTCAGCAGCTATTGTGGATTAAGGTCTTCCCTTAACAGACATTTAAATTCAATCTCAATCTGCCTCAAAATTGAAATATCACTGATATGGCATTCCCGACCAGCAATAATGTGTTTGTAGTAGTCACCAGAAGATACAAGACGTCAAATGAAAGACGTCTCTTAGCACCATCCGGCAATAAGCAAACCAGACCTAAAACTACTGAAAACATCACCAGCTTTATCTCCTGACCATGCGCCTGGTCTCCTAAGGATAGTTTGGTGTGATATCCAGTTGTATATAGCCAGGCGCGGGCGGGGGGGCCTTCGCAGTTTAAAACCAGAAAGTTTCAAATTCATGAGAGATGAAAACTGGCCTTCAACGAGGCCACAAAAAATCATTCTGACCCCCTAGAAATAAAATAGTAATCCAACAGGGGTTTTATGTATGCAGAACCTGAATCAGACCTCTGCCCTGTAAAATGTCTTAAATGTTACCTAAACAAACTGCCACTTGATGCCATTGTGCTATATTGCCATACCAGATGTCTCCAAAAACGCTTCCTAAACTGCAGTGAATTGTGGTATATGCAACAACTGTTGGGTCTGAATTATTTATCATTGATGATGACATGCATTAGTAAAGAGGCCAGATTGAGCCAAATATACACCCAATTGCTCAATCCGGTCGACAGCTGTGCAGCTTCTCTCTGAAACAGGGCTGCAAAGCCACAAAGTGATGCTGTCATGGGTCACAGATGTGAGATGAGCCTAAGATCTTACTGGGCTACCTCATGTTCAGATCACCAATCCTGGAGCTCTATTTTGGGACAAAGAGATGAAAACCTGCCCCAGGAACCAAAGAAAAGCAAACAAGAACAGAGTGGCAAAGAGCAGCTTTTCAGCAGTGTTGCACTGCCACCATCAGGAATCACCACTTCGTTCAATCAGGGTCCCTTCAATTTCAATTGCCCAATGCATTTTAATGGGTCTGTAACTTTCATTAGCCCTAGCAAGTGACTTACCATGTGTCTGACACAGCCTAGACATTGATATTGTACCAGACATGTTAAAAGAACGTTTCAATTGTTTAAATACCCACCCTATTTACAGTTGATGTTATTTCCCTTCCTTCCAAACAAAAAAATGATTGGCACTTGTAACCCCCCTACAAATGGGGGTTCCTAAAAAGCCTCCTAGGAGCTTGCCTAAGTGCTCCCAGCCTGGGTGGTGTTCGGCGTCTGAGCTGCTTAACTGTGGTTGCAAGTGAGTGCTATTTGAGCCTCAATGTACTGTTTCTTTAAGAGCTGTCTGCTTGCAGACTTAATTAGTTTGTATGGGGGGACTATGTATTTAATGCTTGAATCCTGCCTGAGCTGCTGTCAAATCGCTCCATTTTTTGCAGTCGCTAAGAGTGCAAAGGGAGCCCATCTGAAAGCTGTAACTGTTTGCCTGTAATCATTTAAAGCATTAGCAAAATTGTAGTTTGTCTAACCTGCCTTTATTGCAGCTGGGACTCTGTGTGTGTTACCTCTCCATTTTGGACCTGAACTGCTGTGCTGGGCCAGTTGGGTTAAGGAAACCCTAAAATGGAACCTGTGGACGAATCAGAACTTGGACTCTTAATTTGAGCCAGCCACAAGGGGATTGTATGGGCAGTGACTCTGGGAAATGTAGTTTTGACCTTGGCGCCTTTTTCTACCAACAGAGGGAGCCTTATTGTGAGTGACAGCTGAATCAGCCAACAGAATAGGGTGGAGCTAAAGGAAATGCCCTGCTCTGTGACTGGAAAGATCAGATCAGTTGTGGCAGTGAAGAGAGAAGGAGCTGTCTGCTCCTGCGGTGTATAGTTTCGCACGGGAAGCGCGTGTGAGGCCCTGAGTTTCGGTCTGCAGCCTTTGTGAGTGCTAGTTTGGACTGAATCCGAGTTGTGAGGAGAAGGAAGTACCAGCAGTGTGGAAACCAGGGTCACCCTGTAGAAGACTAGAGAAATTGCTGAATCGTGCTCAGCCTATCAGGAACTGAAGCTGCTGTGTGTGCTCCTGGGTATCCTGCAGTAATTGCGATCGGGATCGAGAAGCAGCCTGCCTGGTATAGTAATTTCCTTTTACATATAAATTTGTCTAGGGCTTGTGGGGAATCGCAAACTTATTTTCCCCTATACTGTAAATTGTGTGCTGAAGCTGGAAGCAGAACCCAGCTTGATTTGGACTGAATTCACCTGTTTTTCAAATGCAAGCGAGTCCTGCCACGAGGGCTGGGCCAGCTATTCTGTTTCTCCTGGCCCCAGGACAATTTGCATCCCATCCAGCTTTCAGCATTGACGCTGTGAGTACAAATCAGGGTAGCTTCCTGCCAAATTGCAAGTGTTTCATCTGATTTCTTTTCCTTCCTTTCTTCATGCACTGAGCCATCCGGCTCCGGATTACAATTGGGTATTGTGCAAGTGTTTTTTCCATCACAGGGCCCCAACCAGCTGCACTGATCCTGGCTAGCCCCCCCACCATCCTGGGTACCCAGTAAAGTGACATTTTGGGACTCTGAATATGCGCACAGTACTGTGATTATTAATGTGTCTAACATAATTAACCTGATTTCCCCTTCCTTGTTACAGCTCCTTAAATAAATCAGATCTGTTTGTTTCAGCAAAGTTACATGGACTGGGTGTTCGTTTATGTTAAAGTATTGTACTGTGGCTATCGTATTGTATCATCTTGTTTTACAGGGGGTCCCCAGAGTCAAGCTGACCAAACCCGTCCTGGGGATAAGTGTGAACAGTGAAGATACTCATGCTGTATTGTGTGGGCCACTAGTTGGGATAAAAGGGGGTCATAGTGTCCCAGAGGGCTGTGACCAAGTTAGTCTAACTACTGCAAACCCTGACCTCTGGGTGGAGGCACCCACCATAGAACCTAGGCCCCTCAACTGTTAGCAGTCAAGCAGGCAGGGGTAGTAGCCCTTGGGATAGCACCACCTGGGGGTTACATCTTGGGGGCACCGCTGTATTAGCATCCTCTGGTGGCCACATGAAGAAATTACCCCAGTATGTTCAGTTTAGGAGGGAAAATGGAGGAGCTTACTACGCCTAAGCTAAAAATTGCCTCCCATAAGCTAATGGTGCACAGAATGATGAGGTAGAGTGAAGCTGAGGGGGTAGACCCCCACAGGGCCATTCTGTTGCTGGATGTCCCCTTAGGGACCAGTAATGCTGGCATTGTATCCACTGTAGAGTATATCAATGGCTTGGGCCAGGTAAAAATAAGAGGAAGAGATGCTGATTTATTTGAACAAACTATGCTAGTGCTGATCTAGTGCAGTTCCCCTGTGGACCCAGAAAAGGTACCCCCTGTTATCCTGCCCGAAGGTGCCCAGATGGGATGGATGGTCATCCATTTATTTAGTGGTCCAGCCACCCTGGGTGGGTCTCCAAATATAGATGGGTTTGAAGAGAAACTGCTCAAATTGTTAGCATCTGAGAGACGAACTGCCCAGGAACTGGTAAAAGTGTTAGACCTCTCAGGTGACCCCACACCCCTGCATTCCCCAGGTACATCTCCAGTTCCCCCCAAGAGCTCTCCAGTGGCCCCCTCCCCCATCATAATTCCCCTGATCCAGCTGGACTCCTACCGACAGCTCAGACTTTTTTCCGGCACAGTCCCAGTGCCCTCGGGGGAGGATGATCTAGAGGCCTGGATGGACTACGCCACCCCATTAGTGCAAGAATGGCAGTGTTCAGAGGCGGAAAAGAGGAAGCACTTGATGGAAAGCTTGAGAGGCCCTGCTCTGGAAGCCATCCATTTTTTATGGGCTACTAGTCCGGAGGCCACTGCCGCAGAATATCTTTCTGCCCTAGAGGGAGTGTTTGGCAGCACAGAATCCGGAGATGATTTATTATGGAAATTCAAGTCAGACAAACAGTGGAAGAATAGGAAATTGTCTGCCTTTGTCACCAGGATAGAAAGGGCTTTGCAGAGGGCCCACCGAAAAGGGGGAGTGCCTGCCAAAGAGTTAAACCAGGTCAGATTAGACCACATATTGAAGTCAGCAAGATTTTCGATTGTAATAATACTGAAGCTCAAGCTGCAAGACAGAAGGGCCAGCCCTCCAGAGTACTGCCATTTGATGAAAGAGATCCGTGAGACTGAAACTGATGAAGAGGGCTGGGAACCCTGTGCTGGGGCTGTGAACACTTGTCAGATTCCTGAAAAAAGTGAGCTAGATAAGGCTCAACAGCTGAGAGGTTTAATTAAGGAAATGACTGAGGCATACAGAGAATCAGATCTGTATCAGGCTCCCCTGAGCCCAAAAGTGGAGTGGGAGTGCATGTTGTTTACCCTGAGACCCGGATTGAGGGTAACCTGCTAGCAGAACTAAGAATTGAGAGAGATGGTGGGGGAGCTGCAAAGGGCTGCCCTCACCCCCAATAGAAGTGGAGATCCAGAAGCCCAAAGGTATAAGCCCCCAGTCCAAGAAGAGCCCCGCAAGGGCTAAAGAGGTGCCCCAACCGAAAAGAGATCCCCCAACCTCCAAGGACACTAGAGACATTAAGTTCTGTTACCGTTGTGGGGAGGATGGGCATTTTCAGTCAGCTTGTCATTTGCCAGAGAACTTGAGAAAAGTTACCAATAGGTTAGTGGCCTAGCATCGCAGAACCTATGCCCTGCCACCAGGGGGAGTCACTCAGAAATGTTATGCCACCAGGGCCAATGCCCGATCAACATCCAGATCAGTGCCACCAGAATGGTCTGAAGTAGTGGGTCCCTCCATGGAGACCACTGTTAAAGTGAATGGAGTGCCTACAAGAGCTGTGTTTGACAGTGGCTCCCAAGTGACAATTATGTTCCAGGATTGGTATCAGAAGCATTTGTCTGATGTACCCCTGCAACCACTGGAAGGACTACATGTCTGGGGTTTAAGTGAAAAGGCCTACCCCTACTCCGGCTATATCCGAATTGGGTTGTCCTTTCCCCCCTCTGTGGTTGGAGTGGCAGAGCAAGTGGAGACCTTGGCCCTAGTGTGTCCCCCTACTGGACTGTATGATGGGGTTCCTCTACTAACTGGGACAAATGCACATATGTTTGGATGGTTGGTGCAGTTGTGTTATGAAAAACAGGGGTCCCGGACTGGTAGAGCTTTAAGAATTCCGGCCTTAATCAAGAAGGCCTATGAGGCACAGAGAGATGCTAAAAAAGTGGAACCAGAGGAACCGGTTGGAATTGTCTAGCAGAAGGATCCTGAGTCTCTGATCCTGGTGCCAAATGCCCAGTGTACCCTACAGGGGAACGTCCGTATCAGAAAGGATGTCAAGAATAAAATCCTCATGCTGGATGCACCAGGCGATGGGAAATTGCCGGAAGGACTGATGGCCAAGCCAAGTATTTTGTCTGTCAGAGCCCATGCTTATGCCAGAAGGGTAATGGTCCAAGTTCATAATGTGTCTGATAGAAAGATTTGAATAAATAGAGGTTGCACCCTGGCTAATGTACATTGTGCAGATGCTGCAGTGCTACCCAGTAACAAGTGTTTGGGGGAAAATGACCGAGTGACGACCGACTTGTTTGATTTTGGCGACTCCCGTTGCCAGCTGAATGGAAGACGAGAATCAGTGAGAAGCTTGCCCAGAGATACCAGGTGTTTTCTTTAAAGGAATGGGACGTGGAATGCGTACAAGGAGCTAAGCACCATATCCGGCTGCATGATGACAGGCCATTTCGTGAGAGGTCTCGACGCCTGGCACCTGCTGACATAGATGATGTGAGACAGCATCTGCAAGAGATGCTAGCTGCTGGTGTAATACAAGAATCCAGAAGCCCCTATGCTTCTCCCATCGTGGTAGTGAGAAAAAAGAATGGGACAGTAAGGATGTGTGTGGATTATCGCACTTTAAACGAGCGGACTATCCCTGATCAGTATACAATGCCCGCATTCAGGATGCTTTGGACTGTCTGAATGGTAGCAAGTGGTTTCTGTGCTGGATCTTATGAGTGGGTACCTACATCAGATATTGCCCAGAAGACCATGAAGACAGCCTTTATCTGCCCACTGGGTTTCTATGAGTTCATGAGGATGCCTCAAGGGATTTCAGGTGCCCCAGCCACTTTTCAACAATTGATGGAGCGTGCAGTGGGGGACATGAACCTATTAGAGTGCCTGGTGTACTTGGATGAAGTTATTGTGTTTGGCAGCTCGCTGAAGGAACATGAGTGTAGATTGTTCAAGGTGTTGGACCGACTGGAAGACTTTGACCTGAAACTGTCCATCGATAAATGTCAATTCTTCCAAACATCTGTAAAGTATGTGGGACACATAGTCTCCACCCAGGGCATAGAGACAGACCCGAGTAGAGTTGAGGCCCTGACCACCTGGCCACAGCCCCACAATCTAAAAGAACTGCAAAGATTCCTGGGCTTCTGTGGCTACTATCACCGTTTCATCAAGGACTATTCAAGAGAGATACGTCCTTTACTTAGTCTTACTCAAGGGTACTCTCCAACCCACAAAAAATACAAAAGGTCAACTTCCCTTGAGACTGAGAGAGTGTATGTTCCATCCTAATGAAGTATTTGGGGCCAGATGGACACCTGATTGTGAAGCTACTTTTCATGAGTTTATATATCAACTTACCCACGCTCCTGTCCTGGCATAGGCAAGACAGGAGCAGATCCAACAAAACATTATGTTCTACACACTGATGCTAGCTTGCAAGGGTTGGGGGCTGTATTGTATCAAGAGCACGAGAATGGCCTGAGACCAGTGGTCTTTGCCAGTAGAAGCCTGACCCCATCCGAAAATAACTATCCTGTACATAACTTAGAGTTCCTAGCTTTGAAGTGGGCCATTGTTGACCAGTTCCACGAGTACTTGTATGGGGCTAAGATACTAGTAAAAACTGACAATAATCCTTTGACCTATGTGCAGACTTCAGCTAAGTTGGATGCCACTGGCCATAGGTGGCTTTCAGCATTATCTACATACGACTATGCTGTTGAATACAGAGCAGGCCTGAACCACATAGATGCTGATGCTCTCTATTGGGGGCCTGCTCCCCGGAATGACTGGGTCAGACTGTCAGAACCTAATATTCGAGCACTCTGCCAGAAGTTTGACAGGGAAAAACAAATGTCCACGGACGCAGTGGACTATATGGTAGATTGTTTGGGACCCTCTGAGAATTGCATACCTGCTGCTTATTGCCACTTTTCTGCAATAGATATTGGTGCACTGCCTCAGCTGGACAAATACAGTATTCAGCGGGCTCAATCCCGAGATCCCATGATCAAATCAGCTCTAGAAGCCCTCTACGCAAGGAAAGATGTATCCAAGTTACGCGCCACTGATTTGAGAACTGCATTGTTATACAAGGAAGGTCCAAAGTTGAAAATGATAAATAGACTGTTATACAGAGAAACAGTAAACAGAGGGGGACAAATAGATAAACAACAGCTAGTTTTGCCCACTGCCTTTCGGGACTTGGTGCTGAGGTCCCTACACGACCACATGGAGCACCTTGGCATAGACAGAACACTCGACTTGGTGAGATCCAGATTCTATTGGCCTAAGATGGGGACTGATGTTGAACAACACATTAGAACTTGTAGTTGCTGTTTACAGAGGAAAGCTTTGCCCCAGAGGGCTGTCCCCCTAGTTAACATCACCACCAGCACCCCCATGGAGCTGGTCTGTATTGACTTTCTGAGTTTGGAGCCAGATCAAAGAAATATCAGTAATGTGCTGGTGGTCACTGACCATTTTACAAGATATGCCCAAGCTTTCTCCACCAAGGACCAGAAGGCATCCACTGTGGCCAAAGTATTTATAGAAAACTTTTTTGTTCACTATGGGGCACCACAAAGAATCCATTCTGATCAAGGGAGGGACTTTGAGAGTCGTCTGATCAAAGAGATGCTTTCTCTGTGGGAGGTGCGAAAGTCCAGAACCACCCCTTACCACCTCCAGGGGGACCCACAGCTAGAACATTTCAACCACACTTTTCTAGATATGCTAGGCACCCTCCACCCAAAAGACAAGCCCAGATGGAGTCAACAAATTAGCACCCTGGTACATGCCTACAACTGCACCAAAAGTGATGCCACTGGGTTCTCCCCCTATTGCCTGATGTTTGGAAGAGAAGCCCGACTACCGGTAGATGTCTGTTTTGAAGTTTCCCCAATGGGGTTTTGAGCTGATAACCATTTACAGAGTGTGCAAAAGTTAAAGGCCCAACTAAATCATGCGTACCAACTGGCTCAAACCATGGCTTCCAAAAGAAATCTGGCCAACAAGGAACGGTAGGATAAAAAAGTGAAAGCACTGGAACTCCAGGAGGGAGATTGGGTGTTGCTAAGAAATCTGGGACTGCATGGCAAACACAAGACTGCTGATAGGTGGCACCATCTCCCCCACATTGTGGTAGGCAAACTAAATGATCTGCCTGTGTACAAAGTAAGGCCAGAGAATAACTCAAAAGATGTGAAAACAACGCATAGAAATCATTTACTGGCCATTGGACAAATCTTGATTGAGTCTGAACCCCCAGAAAATGCCCCCTCTGGACCACTGACTAGAGCTGCTTCTAAGCAAAAATTAAGAAAGCCTGCACCTACAGAAGCTGAGCTAAAATGTTCCCCTCCACAAGTCCCAGTTGAACATGACTGTCAGTCCATGTCAGAGGAAAGTGAGGGTGGCTTTGAATACTACCCTTCTTATGAACTAAGTCAATTGTTTCGGGGCAATCCCCTAGTCAATCCTGGAGATGAAGCTGGGCATTCTGGACCGTATAAGCCCCCAGCTTTGTACCTGGAGCTAATGCTCCCAGAAAGTGAAGTGCAAAGCATCAAGTCAGATGATATGGAATCATTGTGTATGGTTGAACTGTTTGAGCTTTCAAAGGAGGAACATGATGAACTGGAACAGACTGGTGATATACCAGGACAAGAAAAGTATTTTGAGTGCCCTGATGGTCCACTGCCAGTGTCCGAAAGCTCTCCATGTGAGTCAAGTGTTGTGGACTCAGAGATTGTAACTCCTGGAGCTGAAAGTGCCCCAAGTTCTAGCCTCTCTACCCTAATGGAGACTCCCCTGACAGGTGAGAACAATGCTGAAAATGAGGCTCAGGGTGCAGAGACTGTAACAGTTCCCCCTAGAAGGACTGGTCCAGCTGTGAAGCCTGTGGTGCACCTCAGTTATGATTCCCTTGGGAGGCCTGTGGACTTGCCTATCAGTGTTGTCCATAAAG
Source organism: Neoceratodus forsteri (assembly GCA_016271365.2). Classification (NCBI taxonomy): domain Eukaryota; kingdom Metazoa; phylum Chordata; order Ceratodontiformes; family Ceratodontidae; genus Neoceratodus; species Neoceratodus forsteri. Next base: position 544,724,353 of record CM028129.1, read on the forward strand.
GAGTGTATGTGTCCCCAAGCTTATTGCCCAAACTGAACATCAGTGCTAACTCCAAGTTAATTGTGTTGCCCTCTAGGTATGGTGCTCCTGCCCCATCCAGCCCCAAGGTAGCTGATACGGAAGGGGCCCCTGTCTTCAGGTTTCATGTACAGGAGGTAATAACTTAAGTTATGTTACAATGTGTGTATAATACTGTATAAAAAGTGATGTACTGAAAAGTTTCAGAAATGTATTTCTGGTAAGGTGATATGTTGACTGATGATTACATGTATAAGCCTAATGTGATATTGATGTAAATGTATATGGTTGTGTTGAAATTTATGGGGGTATTTACTTGACGTGAACGCCAAGTTCTTTTCAGGCCAGGAAGGGTGTAACCCTCCTACAAATGGGGGTTCCTAAAAAGCCTCCTAGGAGCTTGCCTATGTGCTCCCAGCCTGGGTGGTGTTCGGCGTCTGAGCTGCTTAACTGTGTTTGCAAGTGAGTGCTATTTGAGCCTCCACATACTGTCTCTTTAAGAGCTGTCTGCTTGCAGACTTAATTAGTTTGTATGGGGGGACTGTGTATTTAATGCTCGAATCCTGCCCGAGCTGCTGTCAAATCGCTCCATTTTTGCAGTTGCTAAGAGTGTGAAGGAGCCCATCTGAAAGCTGTAACTGTTTGCCTGTAATCATTTAAAGCATTATCAAAATTGTAGTTTGTCTAACCCACCTTTATTGCAGCTGGGACTCTGTGTGTGTTACCTCTCCATTTGGACCTAAACTGCTGTGCTGGGCCAATTGGGTTAAGGAAGCCCTAAAATGGAGCCTGTGGATGAATCAGAACTTGTACTCTTAATTTGAGCCAGCCACAAGGGGATTGTATGGGCAGTGACTCTGGGAAATGTAGTTTTGACCTTGGCACCTTTTTCTACCAACAGAGGGAGTCTTATTGTGAATGACACCTGAATCAACCAACAGAATAGGGTGGAGCTAAAGGAAATGCCCTGCTCTGTGACTGGAAAGATCAGATCAGTTGTGGCAGTGAAGAGAGAAGGAGCTGTCTGCTCCTGCGGTGTATAGTTTCGCGCGGGAAGTGCGTGTGAGGCCCTGAGTTTCGGTCTGCAGCCTTTGTGAGTGCCAGTTTGGACTGAATCTGAGTTGTGAGGAGAAAGAAGCACCAGAAGTGTGGAAACCAGGCTCACCCTGTAGAAGACTGGAGAAATTGCTGAATCGCGCTTGGTCTGTCAGGAACTGAAGCTGCTGTGTGTGCTCCTGGGTATCTTGCAGTAATTGAGATCGGGATTGAGAAGCAGCCTGTCTGGTATAGTAATTTCCTTTTAAATATAAATGTGTCTAGGGCTTGTGGGGAATCGCGAACTTATTTTCCCCTGTACTGTGAATTGTGTGCTGAAGCTGGAAGCAGGACCCAGCTTGATTCAGACTGAATCCGCCTGTTTTTCAAATGCAAGTGAGTCTTGCCACGAGGGCTGGGCCAGCTATTCTGTTTTTTCTGGCAACCCAGGACAATTTGCATCCCATCCAGCTTTCAGCATTGAATCTGTGAGTACAAATCACGGTAGCGCTCTGCCATCTGTTATCAAATTGCAAGTGTTTCATCTGATTTCTTTTCCTTCCTTTCTTCATGCACTGAGCCATCCGGCTCCGGATTACAATTGGGTATTGTGCAGGTGTTTTTTCTATCACAGGGCTCCAACCAGCTGCACCGATTCTGGCTAGCCCCCCACCATCCTGGGTACCCAGTAAAGTGACATTTTGGGACTCTGAATATGTGCAAAGTACTGTGATTATTAATGTGTCTAACCTAATTAACCTGATTTCCCCCTTCCTTGTTACAGCTCCTTAAATAAATCAGATCTGTTTGTTTCAGCAAAGTTACATGGACTGGGTGTTTGTTTATGTTAAAGTATTGTACTGTGGCAATCTTATTGCATCATCTTGTTTTACAGGGGGTCCCCAGAGTCAAGCTGATCGAACCAGTCCTGGGGGTAAGTGTGAATAGTGAAGATACTCATGGTGTATTGTGTGGGCCACTAGTAGGGATAAAAGGGAGTTGTAGTGTCCCAAAGGGCTGTGACCAAGTTAGTCTAACTACTGCAAACCCTGATCTCTGGGTGGAGGCACCCGCCATAGAACCTAGGTCCCTCAACCTGTTAGCAGTCAAGCAGGCAGGGGTAGTAGCCCTTGGAGTAGTGCTACCTGGGGGTTACACACTATTTGTTTGTGCATACTAATTTTTCACCTAAAATAAATGATTTTAGACAGCAAATTAATGTTTTTTTGTCTTTTTTTTTTTTTTATTTAAGCATCAGGGACCATTTTATAAGCATAATAAGACATTCCAGGATGTGCATGGAACATATTTACCGCGCGGCCATGGGGCTAAAGTCACTCAGCCAGAGGCCTCATGCCTTATTTCGCCCCTGGCCATGTGGTAAAATACAGTATGTTCCATGCACACCCTGTCATATCTTATTGCTTACATAATCAGTCAAGGGGAGCAAGCAGTGTGAGTGGAAACAGACAATGACAAAAGCAAGGACCGAGGCTTGTTAGGCAGAAAAGCAGGCTGAGCTAAAGCATACAGAGAACAATGCAGTGAACAGAGGGCTGCAATAGCAGGTGAGAAATAGAGCCTGGAGGTACAGGCACAGGGCAGCTTGAGGCAAGGAAACAGAGTGTAACCTGAAGCACAAGTAACAATGTATACACGGGACACTAGAAAACTAGAAAGCCCAAAAGAAACAAACAAGGCAAACACAAGGACAGGAGCACGAAAGGAACCAGCACACACAGAAGTATTGAGCAGCCAGAGGCCAGTAATACAAACCAAAAACAGGGGAACAGACTTTAGCAAAACAGAAGTCCAGCACAAACCAAGCAGAGTCCAAGCAAGCATGGCGAGGGGTGGGGTGGGGGGCAAGGCCCCAGGAGAGAAGACAGACCAACAGAGACTCTGACTGCAAGGACACAATGTTTGTGTGTGGAGTGAGGAGAGCAGCCCTTAAATAGGCCAAAAGGGGTGTGGCCAGTTACTCTGCCCCCTTGAGTTACAGGCTGTAGCCTTCCAATTGAAGACTGACAGTGGACTCCCGGTATATATAACACTTTATTGTTGGTACGGTATAATATATTGCTGTTTTTCTAATGTTCTATGGTTTGCAATAGTATATAGAAACCTGCACTGCCTATCCTATTACGTGTGCCACTATGTGATTATCATAGCTACTGTCTGAAAGTGACCTTCATTATCAATTAATTTGTGGCACATAATCTAGAACCCCTTATTAAAAATTGCCTCATTATAAGAGGGCTACTGTGTCTTTCCTTTTTAGTGATACACTTGGGTAATGGTTGGAGGGTGCTCAGAACTTTTATTTCTTCCCCATGGGGACCAATGGACTCTCAATGCCCACAAAAATGGCAGTTCCTGCCTTATGCTCCTTTTTCTCCTATGCACTCTGCAAGAGACCAGTTGACTCCCTTGCTCAGACTACAACGTGGAGCCAGGATCTAACAATCGTTGTACATGACGGGCCAAGAAAAGTAAACAAAGTGAAGCAGACGGCAGCTGTTAGGGGCCAGATTACTGTCTTAGCACAGTTTATTGGTTCCATGAGTGTAAATGTTATTATCTGGTGGGTACATTTTTTTTTCTACCATATAAAGGATCTCTCTTGGGGGATGGTACTTGTTTAGATGCAAGTGCAATTCTGACTGAGGGACAATGATGGCTGAAAGCCATATGGTAAAAAGGGAATTGGGTTTATATCAGTTGTTGAGATGTCCCTCTACTGCTCTTGGGATGCATGCCTTTATGCTAGTGATAAAATATGTGATGAAATTACTTGTACTTCTCGCTGGTCATAGTGATAGAAGGGGTGTCCGACATCTTCTTTGAAAGAGAACATTGAGTTTGTATATGCACTATATATTGCTATCCCTCTGTGGGACTAATCATGTAAGTGTAGTTCTTGCAAAATGACAAAGTTATAAAAAAAAGAAGTGATATTTCAATGTGCTTACGTAACTTGATATAATGTATGCTTGTGTGACTTGCATATATTGTGGCTGTTCGCCTCTCTATCCATGGGATATACACGCTATAGGGGTACGATGGCAAGGAACCCTAGAGGAGGGTTCCACCCCATTGGTGCCACGGGAATGATTCCCTTGGCTAAAGGTAGCTTAGGAAGAAGCCCAGGGAAAGAGAGAAGTGCTGCTAGAGGAGGAGGGGAGGATGGTGAGGCAACAAAGAAATGAATCCTGGAACAGTCCCAGAGGAGTGGCCTTTTAAGGCCTGATGGGGGAGTGACATTGTTGCTCCACCCATTGAACCACAGGCATAGCCTTTACAATTCAATGTGCTTACGCAACTTGATATGATGTATGCTTGTGTGACTTGGATACATTGTGGCTGTTTGCCTGTCTATCTGTGGGATATACCACCCTATAGGACTATGACAGCGAGGAACACTAGAGGAGGGTTCCACCCCATAGTTGCCATGGGAATGATTCTCTTGGCTAAAGGTAGCTTAAGAAGAAGCCCAAAAAGAATACCCAAATGGGTGTCAGACATCAAAGAAGCGAGAAATTGGAATATATCAAGACCAGAAAGTAAGGTGATAGATGTAGATGGGAAGGACAGGAGAAGAACGAGATAAGATGAGGATGATGAATGAAAGGAAATCTGACAAGATGCAGAAAGGCGGACTTCCTAAGGTGAGAGGGAACAGCTGGGGCCACAATCTGACTCCATCCAACAGCGGAATCTAACTACGGAACCTATGAAAACACTTACTCTGTCTAATATTATGACCATTGGCATGGAGGAGAGGAAAAAAAACCTTTGAGGAGGAAACGTCTGGGGATCCAAGGCCTAGATCGCCTTCCCTCCAGGCTGAAGGATGTTTTGGTTAGTGACGGCTCCTCTACCGCAATTCAGAGTTAATATAGAGGGAAGAGGAAAAGATGCCAATTTAGATGAAGCTCTTGCTCCATCCTAACAGGAATGCTGTCGAGAGTTGCGAGCGACGTCTAGCTATGAATTCGGAATGGACGAGTGGAGGATCAAGATGAATATACGAAGTTTGCTGACAGAAGGAAGCTTAGAAGGTCAGCTGGACTGCCGAACAGGAACAAAGGGTGTGAAGGGGAGAGACGAGGACTGCCGGGCGAAGCCCACAACCTACAAAGAGAGTAGAAGTTGATTCTGGAGGACAGAATAGTTGAGAATGAATGAATGATAAATGATGGTGGATTGAAAGCCTTGAAGGTCTGAACGGTTTAAGGTGAAGAATGAAATGGACGATCTACGAATATGAAATAAAGCCTTGAAGGCCTGAATGGTTAAAAGTGAGGAATGAAATGGACGATGCATGAATATGAAATGAAACCTACAAGGCCAATATGGCTAAGGTGAAATATGAAATGGACGATGTACAATGATGGAGAGAAGCCTTGAAGGCCGGAACAGTTAAGGTGAGGTATGGCTTTCTCAGATCTAAGCTCTGTCCTCCCCAACTACTTTTTTGACCCTATCCCTGCCTCCACCCCCCACCTCAGGTCACTCCCCTTTCTACTTGCGTGCCATATCACCCCTTGAAGCCAGGCCTCATCTGCACAAAGCTTTAGCTAGCAACAACCCCAGCTGTGATCCCCTGGACTCCAGGATTCTCCGATTAGTCCTAGATACTATACTAGCCCCTCTCACCAACCTTTTAAACTGGTCACTATGTCTTGGTCAATTTCCCAGTGCCTGGAAAGTTGCAGAAATCACCCCTATCCATAAGAGTGGATATAGAACCTCCACTAACAATTTCAGACCCATCTCCATTCTCCCCCCTCTCTTCAAAGCACTAGAAAAAATAGTGGCCATTCAGCCCTCCGAGTATCTGGCCAAATACGACCTGCTGTCTCCAGAACAACATGGATTCTGCCCTGGACACAGCACCACTACAGCCCTCCTGGAGTTCTCCCAGCAACTCCACTCTGCTCTCGACTCTGGTCATGTTGCGGGTGCCGTGTTCATTGACCTCTCCAAGGCCTTTGACACTGTCTGTCACCCCCTCCTACTTGACTCCCTCCACCAATTTGGCTTCTCCCCTGGCCCACTGGCTTGGTTCACCAGTTACCTCTCTGCCAGATCTCAGTGCATAAAGGTAAACAGCACCCTGTCCAATACCCTTCCCGTTCACTCGGGGGTCCCCCAGGGTTCCATCCTGGGCCCCGTTCTGTTCAGCCTATTTCTCAATACCCTCCCCAGCTCCTGCTCGAGCAATATGGTACTCAATGCCGATGATGCGGTTCTCCATGCCTCCCACCCTGACCCTGCATCTCTACAAGAATCCCTGCAGCACACATTCAACCAAGACGAAAAGTGGTTCCTTGACCACCGGCTAGTCATTAACCTCAAAAAAACCAGATCTATGCTTTTTGTTGCATCACCAGAATAAGGCCAAAAATGCCCCCCTCTGCATTCTCCCCAGTAATGCTCACCCTCTCGAGCAGGTGTCATCCTACAAGTACCTGGGCATCACCTTCGACTTGGCTCTTACATTCCACACCCACATCAACACCCTGTCCTCAGCCATAAACTCTCGGATTGGCTTTCTCTATCACCACAGAGCTTGCCTCCCCCAAACCTCTCTCCGATTGGCCATCAACTCCTCTGTCCTGTCCCTAGTGGACTATAGCCTACCTATCTATGCTGCGGCCAATAATACCACCCTCACCAGAATCCAGACCACAATAAACAAGGCCTGCAGGCTCCTGACTGGTGCATTGTGAACAAAATGGGTATGGTGGGTAATGGATCATTGTTCTTATAGGAACATCTTCAGCCCCCCCAAAAGGCTCTGGAAACAATTATGAACAATGGGGGGGGCCCTTGAAAAATTCAAAGACAAGTTCTCTGTAGTGTAATTTCCTTTTTATTTTGAAAAAGTCCCCTATGTTTCACCCACAGAATGGGCTTGTTCACGGGGATATAAACTTGTAGATGCTGTATTCATAGTTTTTTCTGTAAATTAATTCAAACACACTTTAGTAGATATATTTTCATATAAACTTATAATATGCTTACAAGGTAACTTCAGTAAATAATTAGCACTTTCCCATACCTTAGTAATGATGCAAGCTTGTTACTACAGTGAAAATATGTTTTTAAAAAGACCACCTCTGTTGGCAGTAATAGCTTTCAAATCTCTGTAACACAAGTCAAACAAAAATCTAAATGAATGAAACAGTCACTCTGGCAGTCACTTTGTCTCACTGTTTATAAAAAACTTGTGCTACTTTGTAAATAAAGGTACTGTGCATACCTTAATCAATATACTCTGTTTGGTGCAGGCAAAAAATGTGCTTTAAAGCACTATTGAAATTTCTGTAAAAAAAGACCAAAATGATAAATACTTTATCACTTCATATAGAGTATACTTACAAAATGTAATGATAAATAAAATAAGTCCCCATTAACTAAAAGGCACTGTGCATACCTTAATCAATGTATTCTGTTTGATGCAGGAAAATGTACTTGAAATCACTAATTTATTTCTGTAAAGAGACCATAATAACAAAAATTTATTACTTCACTTTAAAAGTGTTGGATACAAAATATAATTTTAATTGATAAAATAAGTCCCTTTACTTACTGAAATCGCTTTTAGCCAAAATTCTTTTCAAGATATCAACCCCTCTGCACCAAAAGATGGCTGCCTGTGTTTTTACTACTCCAGATATGTTTATAAGCCTCTTGTGCCTGTTTTGCTGAAATCCACGCTAGGGCGTCTATGTGCAATGACGTCCCAATCACGCATTGCGCATCATGCGCGATGATGTCACAACTGGCTTACCGCGCCAGCGATGATGTCCCAATCGCGCTACTGTGCTTGCGCGATGATGTCACAATCGCGCTACCGCGCATGCGTGAACAGACTGCTACTGCAGTCAAATAGCTGGATCAGCCATAGAGCCATGGATTTTTCAGCAAAACGGGCACTATAAAGACTGCCACTGTGACTGAACCATTGTATTGTATATACCCTTCTAATAACTTTGTGAACACAATACATTTACTATTTAAACTTATTATTAAACTGTATAAATGTTTTTTTTAACAAATAGGTAGAATAATTCTTAACAAGTAAACATACATAAATGAGTCAGAAATAACCTATATATGAGAAAAGATACTGTAACACCACTAACCATTAAATTCAAGGAAAACAACGGTGGCATAGTGCAGGGACATTATTATACGTGTGTTTAAAATGCCATATAATTTTATATGGCATTTTCACACCTTATAAACAATAATAATAAGCAAACGAAAAATTATTTGCTGAAAATGATCTTTCTATATCATTACACAATTTTTTATGTGTATTTCATGGACTTATGAATCTCAATTTAAGGAACTGTTAACAATCACTGTTATATCATGTATTAGTCCTTTCATACTAGGAGGTCAAAAGGTCAATTTTAAGAACAGTTATAACAACAATGTCCATGAAAGACCAGGGAAAACTAATAATTGCATAGTGCAAGAATATATATTTTACGTATTCATCATATACACTTATAAACCTAAACTCAATTAGCTATGGACAATACACTGTTGTACCACATGTTAAACTTTACATACCAGAAGGTCAAAAGGTCAATTTGTCAAAAAAATTGTTGAATGCACAATATATCCTTACACTATACAAATACCACTTAAATATATATATATTAGGACACTACCCCCGAAAACCAACTAAACAGATGGGTCCCTATCTGCACATAATAATATTGTATACATTTATAAGTTAAATACAGGCTTGCCAATTGGTTTCAACATTCATTCCTATATTTCTATCCAATGTATGCATTTGGAAAATCCATCTCATCTCTGCCCTCAAAAATAATTCTTTTACATTACCTCCTCTAGGGGGAATGAATATCTTTTCTAAACCCCAAAATCGAAGTGACGCTCCAGGATGTGACGCCTCATTAAAATGTCTGGCCACTGGTGAATTTTCATCATGATTTCTTATGTCACCTTTATGTTCCTGGATTCTTTTACGTAATTCTCTACTTGTTTGTCCAATATATAACAAATCACAAGGACATTGTATCAGATACACAACTGCTTCTGTGGTACAAGTAATGTGTTGTTTAATGGAAAATCTCTCTTGTGTGTGTGGATGTGTGGATGTGTGTATATCTCTTTCTTAGATGTATGATTACAAACACTGCACCTACCACAAGGGTTCATTCTTGGCATTAATGGGCCCAGCAAAAGCTGGCTACCAACCACTTCTGGTGTCTTAAATTGTGAATGGACCAAAGAGTCCTGTAAGTTTTTAACCTTTTTTGCTACTACTATAGGTCTATTCTGCAGTGTTTCAATTTGTTCATTGTCTGTTTGGACTAAATACCAATGTTTATTAATACTTTTTCTAATGTCTGCCATTTTATGATTATATTTGGTTGAAAAAACACTCGTTGAGTATCACCCTGTGATGTTTTCGGTTGTAATAATTCATTTCTCTGTTTTTGATTTATTCTGATTTCTGCTTGTTTTAATGTATGTTGTTTATATCCCTGGCCTTAAATTTATGTAACATTTGTTTTGTTTCTTGTACTGTATTGTCTGTCTTACTACAATTAAGTTTAACCCTTGTGAATTGTGCATAGGGTATGCTGTTTTTTAATTTAACTTCATGAAAGCTTTTATAATGTAGCAATGTATTTCTATCTGTTGGTTTTCTAAATAAAGATGTATCAATTTGTTTATGTTCATTAATAATAAGTAAGTCTAGATATGGTATTTTATGTGTATCATAGTTCATAACAAACTTCAGATTGCTGTCTTTTCGATTAAGTTCTTCATAAAAAGTTTGTAATTCTATAATAGTTCCTGACCATAACATAAAAATATCATCAATAAAATGTACCCATGTTACTATTTTATCATAGAGTGTATTGTTTTGAACATCATATATGTATTTTTCTTCAAAATTAACCATATAACTATTAGCATAGGCCGGTGCCATGGTTGATCCCATGGCAGTACCTTTATTTTGCTGATAATAACGTCCATCAAATTCAAAATAATTTTTAGTAAGAATCAGTTGTGCCATTTCCTGTAGGACTATTGTTTTTGGTTTACAGTTGCTGCACTTCTTATCTAAAATATGTTCTATGCACTCAATACCTTGCTGATGTGGAATGGAAGTGTATAAATCTGTCACATCGAAAGTGACCAGAACACTAGACTCTGGAATATCACTTTCTGAAATTTGTTGCAAATGTTTTATCATGTCAGATGAATCTTTAATATATGATCTAGTAGTTTCAACTAAAGGTTGCAAATGATAATTTATAAACTTAGATAGGGGTTCAAAAATGGAACCAATTCCAGAAACTATTGGCCTTCCAGGGGGGTTAGAGATGTTTTGATGTATTTTTGGAATACAATAAAATGTGGGAATTCTAGGATATTGACAATATAATAACTCAGCTTCCCATGCTTGAATCCAACCATTTAAGGTATGCTCTTCTAATAACCCATTAATCTCTATTTGAATACTTGAATACAAAAATTGAAACAATTACTGCAAGTAAAATCTCAATATAATCCACCCATTGGGAAAAATCATGGTATAGAGGCATTTTGTTATAATGTGGAGAAAGAGGTGTTGGCATTGTTTAATAAAAGGGAAGAACTAAGACCATCATATAATAATCTGACTAAACTAGAAAATCTAGCCTTAAAAAATCTTAAACTTGATAAAGATATAGTTATTAAACAGGCAGACAAGGGGGGTGGGATAGTTATACAAGATCGGTTACAATATAAAGAAATGTGTTTGGCATTACTACAGAATCAAGAGAATTATGAATTATTATTTGAAAATCCCACTTCAAGTATTCAAATAGAGATTAATGGGTTATTAGAAGAGTATACCTTAAATGGTTGGATTCAAGCATGGGAAGCTGAGTTATTATATTGTCAATATCCTAGAATTCCCACATTTTATTGTATTCCAAAAATACATAAAAACATCTCTAACCCCCCTGGAAGGCCAATAGCTTCTGGAATTGGTTCCATGTTTGAACCCCTAAGTTTATAAATTATCATTTGCAACCTTTAGTTGAAACTACTAGATCATATATTAAAGATTCATCTGACATGATAAAACATTTGCAACAAATTTCAGAACGTGTTATTCCAGAGTCTAGTGTTCTGGTCACTTTCGATGTGACAGATTTATACACTTCCATTCCACATCAGCAAGGTATTGAGTGCATAGGACATATTTTAGATAAGAGGTGTAGCAACTGTAAACCAAAAACAATAGTCCTACAGGAAATGGCACAACTGATTCTTACTAAAAATTATTTTGAATTTGATGGACGTTATTATCAGCAAAATAAAGGTACTGCCATGGGATCAACCATGGCACCGGCCTATGCTAATAGTTATATGGTTAATTTTGAAGAATAATACATATATGATGTTCAGAACAATACACTCTATGATAAAATAGTAACATGGGTATGTTTTATTGATGATATTTTTATGTTATGGTCAGGAACTATTATAGAATTACAAACTTTTTATGAAGAACTTAATCGAAAAGACAGCAATCTGAAGTTTGTTATGAACTATGATACACATAAAATACCATATCTAGACTTACTTATTATTAATGAACATAAACAAATTGATACATCTTTATTTAGAAAACCAACAGATAGAAATACATTGCTACATTATAAAAGCTTTCATGAAGTTAAATTAAAAAACAGCATACCCTATGCACAACTCACAAGGGTTAAACGTAATTGTGGTAAGACAGACAATACAGTACAAGAAACAAAACAAATGTTACATAAATTTAAGGCCCGGGGATATAAACAACATACATTAAAACAAGCAGAAATCAGAATAAATCAAAAACAGAGAAATGAATTATTACAACCGAAAACATCACAGGGTGATATTCAACGATTGTTTTTTTTCAACCAAATATAATCATAAAATGGCAGACATTAGAAAAATTATTAATAAACATTGGTATTTAGTCCCTGAACAGGGCTGCTTCAGCTCGCCCACGGTCGGCTGGCACCCAGCCAGCCACCGACCAAGACCAGGACACCCACCTGCAGCTCCTTGGAAGCTGCCTGCCCCTGAACAGGGCTGCTTCAGCTCACCCACGGTCAGCCGGCACCCAGCCAGCCACCGACCAAGACCAGGACACCCGCCTGCAGCTCCTTGGAAGCTGCCTGCCCCTGAACAGGGCTGCTTCAGCTCACCCACGGTCGTCCGGCACTCAGCCAGCCACCGACCAAGACCAGGACACCCGCCTGCAGCTCCTCGGAAGGTACGGGACAGCGCAGTCAATCAGAACACGGGTGCGTCCAGCAAACCCACTCTGATTGGCCAGGACTTTTCCCCTGCTATAGACACCTGGCACTTTGTTAGATTTTCGATAGAACTAAGCACATTTCAACTGTGTTATTAGAAGTTTTTCAACTGTATTAGCTGGATTGTAATTTCTACTACTGTTTTAAAGTGCTTACACCTCTTCTGTCTGACTGCTCTTCCTGCAGCACCCCTCCATCCAAGCACTCTGCCTTGGCGCCGATAAGTCTAACTACCTTTTGTCTTACTAAACTGCTCAAGTCTAACCCCCTTTACCTCTATGCTATTTAAGACCTGCTCTGTCTTCTTCTTTCCAGCTGCCTGCCCTGAACAGGCTGCTTCCAGCTCTACAGTGGCTTGGCACCCAGCCAGCTACGACCAAGACCAGGACACCCGCCTGCAGCTCCTTGGAAGGTACGGGACAGCGCAGCCAATCGGAACACGGGTGCTTCCAGCAAACCCACTCTGATTGGCCAGAACTTTTCCCCTGCTATAGACACCTGGCACTTTGTTAGATTTTCGATAGAACTAAGCACATTTCAACTGTGTAATAGACGTTTTTCAACTGTATTAGCTGGATTGTAATTTCTACTACTGTTTTAAAGTGCTTACACCTCTTCTGTCTGACTGCTCTTCCTGCAGCACCCCCCCCCCCATCCAAGCACTCTGCCTTGGCCCTGAAAAGTCTAACTACCTTTTGTCTTACTAAACTGCTCAGATCTAACCCACCTCTAGAGTAATAATAGAAAATTTTTTTTTTTTTTGAGCTAGTTTTCCATTAGCAGGTTATAGAGACTGGCCACTAGAGGGATTCTTGGTCTTCTACATAAATCACTGTACTCATTCGTGGGCAATATGGCCTGCATTATCATTCTACTTCTTTCCCGCGGTGCTGCTACAAGGGGTGGTTGTAGTTGAGGTTCCCCTAAGCTTCACTCAACAGGCTGACAACTTCCTTAGAACTGCCTGTGTGACAGCTCTGCAGCTGAAAACAGGAAGCCCTCAGTGTCTGCCATCCACCCTTCAGACTTAAGTCAGATAGACACTGAGCATCCTATTATTACCTACACTGCGCTGTCATACTGATAGATACCGATAGAATCCTCTGCAGAGAGCCAGCATGCCTGGGCACCCTTGATTGGTGCTGCACTGCCATAGGGGGATTGTGATTGGTACACCCGCTTTGTTCTGATTGGGGCACCTTCTCTATAGCCTGTTACAGTGTTCCCTTCTTAATTCTGACTTCTCAGCTCTCGCTCTGACCTGAAATTTTCTCCCACCCCTACCACCCCCCTCTCCCAGGCCTCCTTTAAATACACTCATGATCCGCCTCCTATATCATATTACTGCTTCATTGGCCTAGTTTCGACTGCTGCTAACCTATGATTGGTATCTGAGTGTGTCCAATAAGACTGCCCTGTGTGAATATCTCTTGAGCCCCGCCACTAACTAAACTGCTCCTGCTCTCCTTGCTCCCCTTTCTGCTGTATTTTCTCATCTAGGTTTTAAGTGAGTACCTAGGTGGGCAAATTACTTGCCTAGAAAATATTGCACTAATACAAATCACAAGACCACTCAGTCTGGGACCATGGCTCTCCTTATTGTGTTTTTATTGCTCCTAAGGTGCAGAGTTTTCAGCAATACAGTGCAATTTGAAGTACCTCAATGCAATTCAGTTCTCCAATGTACCTTATCAATACCTAATGTTATAACGGTCTACCGTGCAGACACTATGTCATTCTCCTCTCCCCTTTTAGCCTATTCCCCCAGATTAGCCTACACCCCCTTGCTACTGTCCTCACCTATGTCTACTCAAGCACTTACATTGATCACGATCAACTGTCATTACAGTGGTGCCGCCTCTTGCTCAGCACGATATGGGTTGCCACGAAGAAATAAAAAAGCAGTCTCCATTCTTATAAGCTCCTTAAAGAAAGTTATACTTCTGCTTCTTCTCTGCTCAGGAAATGTGGAGCTCAACCCTGCCCCCCACAACTTACCTCGCCTATCGATTTTGCTGAGGCCACAGGTCTCAAAATGATGATGGTCAACATTTTAAGCCTGCCTAAAAAACTTGTACAGCTGCAAGCCTGGGCTGCACACGTTAACCCTGACCTTATCATAATTACTGAGTCGTGGTTAAAAAAGACGAACACTGATCAACAAATATCACTGCAGGGCTACAATTTATTTAGAGCAGATAGAGAGTCTAGAGGCGGGGGTGTGGTTATCTACACCAAATCTAAGTACTTGGTCACCAATATTAGTTGCAAATCTCTAGCCAAGGAATTTGAGTTAGTTTCGCTGAGCCTTCATCTCCCCTCCTTGGAATGTATCACTATCCTAGGTGGCTATAGACCCCCGTCTGGTGGTGATGAAGTCCTTAATCTTTTGAAATCCATGTTAGAGATGCAAAACTGAAACAATATTTCTAGGAGATCTAAATATGGACTGGCTGTCACCTAAATCACATGGCCTCAAATCCCTTTGTGACGAGCTAGGTCTTGGGCAATTAATCAGTGAACCCACTAGGAACAACACTCTAAATACTGCCAACAGTTCAATTCTAGATGTGGTACTAACCACCTATCCACACAAAATATCTCATTCGGCAGTGTTTCACAACGACATGAGCGATCATGGAATTGTTGCTTGCATAAGATCTCAAATTAAGGCCCGGCCGCAACCCATCTTTATAACAAAAAGATCCTTTCACAAATTCAGTGCAGTAAATTTCCTATCTGACCTGAGCATGATCAGATAGCAAGATCTCTACCTAGCCAAAGATGTCAACAAGGCAGCTTACATCATTAATGACAAACTCACTACAATAATAAATAAGCATGCCTCTTTCATCAAAGTAAGAGTACGGAACAATTCCAACCCCTGGTTCACCTCGGATCTCAAGGCAGCCCTTATAGCTCGAGATAAGCTCTCGGCTAAAGTTAGACATTCCAAAGAATCTTTGGATTGGCAGGCCTTTAGAACAGCCAGGGATAACTGTGTGAAAAAACTTCGCTCTGCTAAAGCTAACTATTATATTTCTACTCTCGAACAAGCTAAAGGTAACCCTCATAAAATATGGAAGACTATCAAAGCTATAGAAGGACGGCCCATGGCCTCCTCTGTCCCAACAAAGATAGTTGCAAGTGGCAAGATTGTGGAAAACAAGTCCCTAATCCTGGAGGAACTTAACTCCCACTTTGCCACAGCTGGATTAGCTTTTGACTCGTCACCTTATGCTGGTGCTGCGGTGAGCCAGCATACCCCTCTCCCTACATCTAGTCCTGCACCCAGCCCCTTCCAACTGCGCGAGATAACTTATAAAGAAGTAGAAGATTCTCTTCTTAACTTAGACACCAAAAAAAGTGCAGGGGACGATGGCTTGGAACCCTTTTTCCTAAGGTCAGGATACGCCATCTCACTGCCCCAATTCTCCACATCTTCAATCTTTCCATTACATCTGCTACTGTGCCGTCCTGCTGGAAATCAGCACATATCCTCCTCTATTTAAATCTGGTGACCCATGCGATGTAAACAACTATAGGCCTATCTCCATATTGCCTATCCTTTCTAAAGTTCTCAAAAACTGATCCATATTCAGTTAAAATCTCACTTGAAACCTTCTCTCTCATTAACCCAGCTCAATCTGGCTTCGGGCTAATCATAGCACAATCACTGCACTAGCAAAAGTAACCAATGATTGGATCTCTGCTATAGATGCTAAGAAGGTAACTGGTGCAGTCTTTTTGGACCTCAGCAAAACTTTTGATACTGTTGATCACAAACTATTAGTCAATTGCCTTGCAAAGTTGGGTGCCACATACCATACCACCCAGTGGTTCTCTAGCTACCTAACTGGAAGATTCCAAAAAGTAAAGGCGGAAGGCTTTTTTTCTGCTGCCTTCCCAGTTGCAAGAGGAGTCCCCCAAGGATCCATCTTAGGCCCTATCTTGTTTTCTTTGTACATTAATGACTTAGATGCTAACATATCTACGTCCAATCTGGACTTTTTTGCAGATGATACTGTGTTGTATACTTCTGGCTCATCATTATCTGAAGTTAAGGGAGTGCTTCAAGCGGACTTCGCACAACTTGAGCATAATCTAATAAAGACAAAGCTTCTGCTCAATGCTAAGAAGACTAAAGCGATGATATTCTCCTGCAGTGCTGTCACAGGCTCCCCCAATACCCTTGCCCAAGACTTCATTGTCACCACACTAAACGAGCCTCTGGAAGTTGTAACCAAATTTAAATATCTGGGTATCTGGATCGACAATAAATTATCTTTCAATGACCACGTCAAAGATGTCTCAAGAAGGTTAAAAGCAAGGTTAGGTTTCTTCTACAGAAATAGGCCCCTTTTCCCCCTTGAAACTCGAAACAAGCTTGTACAGGCCACTTTTCTCCCGCTACTGGACTATGGCGATGTAATCTATTCCTCCACCACTCTTGCAAATCTAAGTAAACTGGACATCCTTTATCACCGTGCGTTACAGTTCATTACCAACTCCCCTTACCGTTCGCACCACTGTGACTTATATGCAGCTGTTGGTTGGACATCCCTTACTACTAGACACGCCTGCTCCATGCTGGGCTATGGACTCTTAAACTGCTCCTGCAGAAATTGCCAAGCTATCTCTCTTCCCTTATTAGTATCTCACATAGTGCATACTCGTTAAGAAAATCTGACTTTATTATGCTTGACATACCAAGGACACAGACTTCCTTTGGTAAACGTGCTATTGCATATGCCCTTCCCTCCATTTGGAACCAATTACAAACCATACTGAAACTAACTAGCGCAGTTTCAATAAACTTCTACAAATCGCTAAGTTCAGCCAAAATAAAAGACACCTGTAACTGTCATTAAGTCTCTTCCTTCCCCATGTGTGCCATATTTATCCACTGGTAAGGTATAATTGATTTGTCATATTAACTGCTTTCCATTCCCCTTCTGCTCCTGGCTTTATCTATGCTTACGCCCACTGCTACTCTATCAAATCACTCCTCCCCCCCATATCAGTTGTAGTCTGTTGTTTGTTCTAGCTGCCAAAATATATGTATTGCACACACCAGTTATCATGTTTCATTTATCAGTATGCAACCTGTAAGTCGCTTCCCTGTCTCATATCAATGTTTACCACCTGTGGTCACCCTATGTGGTACCCTAGTATGTATATCCAGCCTGTATCATGTAACGTGCATTTCATGTATACACTGTTATTACCTATCTGTGTTTGTACTTTAAGTGTTTATGTCACAGGACCTCCTTGTGAATGAGCTTGCTCAATGGAATTTTCCTACAATAAACTTGAACTTGAACTTGAACTTGAAACAGACAATTAACAAATTGAAACACTGCAGGATATACCTATAGTAGTAGCAAAAAAGGTTAAAAACTTACAGGACACTTTGGTCCATTCACAATTTAAGACACCAGAAGTGGTTGGTAGCCAGCTTTTGCTGGGCCCATTAATGCCAGGAATGAACCCTTGTGGTAGGTGCAGTGTTTGTAATCATACATCTAAGAAAGAGATATACACACATCCACACATCCACACACACAAGAGAGATTTTCCATTAAACAACACATTACTTGTACCACAGAAGCAGTTGTGTATCTGATACAATGTCCTTGTGATTTGTTATATATTGGACAAACAAGTAGAGAATTACGTAAAAGAATCCAGGAACATAAAGGTGACATAAGAAATCATGATGAAAATTCACCAGTGGCCAGACATTTTAATGAGGCGTCACATCCTGGAGCTTCACTTAGATTTTGGGGTTTAGAAAAGATATTCATTCCCCCTAGAGAAGGTAATGTAAAAGAATTATTTTTGAGGGCAGAGATGAGATGGATTTTCCAAATGCATACATTGGATAGAAATATAGGAATGAATGTTGAAATCAATTGGCAAGCCTGTATTTAACTTATAAATGTATACAATATTATTATGTGCAGATAGGGACCCATCTGTTTAGTTGGTTTTCAGGGGTAGTGTCCTAATATATATATATTTAAGTGGTATTTGTATAGTGTAAGGATATATTGTGCATTCAACAATTTTTTTGACAAATTGACCTTTTGACCTCCTGGTATGTAAAGTTTAACATGTGGTACAATAGTGTATTTTTTTAATTTTTTTTTTACCAATTATTTTACCAGGTGAAACACACTAAGCTGAAAGTATTATCCATAGCTAATTGAGTTTAGGTTTATAAGTGCATATGATGAATACGTAAAATATGTATTCTTGCACTACGCAATTATTAGTTTTCCCTGGTCTCTCATGGACATTGTTGTTATAACTGTTCTTAAAATTGACCTTTTGACCTCCTAGTATGAAAGGACTAATACATGATATAACAGTGATTGTTAACAGTTCCTTAAATTGAGATTCATAAGTCCATGAAATACACAAAAGATTGTGTAATGATATAGAAAGATAATTTTCAGCAAATAATTTTTCGTTTGCTTATTATTATTGTTTATAAGGTGTGAAAATGCCATATAAAATTATATGGCATTTTAAACACATGTATAATAATGTCCCTGCATTATGCTACCGTTTGTTTTCCCTTGAATTTAATGGTTAGTGGTGTTACAGTATCTTTTCTCATATATAGGTTATTTCTGACTCATTTATGTATGTTTACTTGTTAAGAATTATTCTACCTATTTGTTAAAAAAAACATTTATACAGTTTAGTAATAAGTTTAAATAGTAAATGTATTGTGTTCACAAAGTTATTAGAAGGGTATATACGATACAATGGTTCAGTCACAGTGGCAGTCTTTATAGTGCCCGTTTTGCTGAAAAATCCATGGCTCTATGGCTGAGCCAGCTATTTGACTGCAGTAGCAGTCTGTTCACGCATGTGCGTAGCAGACAGGACATCATCGCGCAAGCACAGTAGCGCGATTGGGACTTCATTGCACATAGACGTCCTAGCGTGGGATTTCAGCAAAACAGGCACAAGAGGCTTATAAACATATCTGGAGTAGTAATAAACACAGGCAGCCATCTTTTTGGTGCAGAGGGGTTGATATCTTGAAAAGAATTTTGGCTCAAAAGCTATTTCAGTAAGTAAAAGGGACTTATTTTATCAATTAAAATTATATTTTGTAAGCCACACTTTAAAGTGAAGTAATAAATTTTTTGTTATTATGGTCTCCTTTACAGAAATAAATTAGTGATTTCAAGTACATTTTTCCTGCATCAAACAGAATACATTGATTAAGGTATGCACAGTGCCTTTTAGTTAATGGGGACTTATTTTATTTATCATTACATTTTGTAAGTTATACTCTATATGAAGTGATAAAGTATTTATCATTTTGGTCTTTTTTTACAGAAATTTCAATAGTGCTTTAAAGCACATATTTTGCCTGCACTAAACAGAGTATATTGATTAAGGTATGCACAGTACCTTTATTTACAAAGTAGCACAAGTTTTTTATAAACAGTGAGAAAAAGTGACTGCCAGAGTGACTGTTTCATTCATT
The DNA here is from genome assembly GCA_016271365.2 of Neoceratodus forsteri. Classification (NCBI taxonomy): domain Eukaryota; kingdom Metazoa; phylum Chordata; order Ceratodontiformes; family Ceratodontidae; genus Neoceratodus; species Neoceratodus forsteri. The sequence goes on from CM028129.1 coordinate 544,744,279, forward strand.
TAGATTTTTGTTTGACTTGTGTTACAGAGATTTGAAAGCTATTACTGCCAACAGAGGTGGTCTTTTAAAACATATTTTCACTGTAGTAACAAGCTTGCATCATTACTAAGGTATGGGAAAGTGCTAATTATTTATGAAGTTACCTTGTAAGCATATTATAAGTTTATAAGAAAATATATCTACTAAAGTGTGTTTGAATTAATTTACAGAAAAACTATGAATACAGCATCTACAAGTTTATATCCCGTGAACAAGCCCATTCTGTGGGTGAAACGTAGGGGACTTTTCAAAATAAAAAGGAAATTACACTACAGAGAACTTGTCTTTGAATTTTTCAAGGCCCCATTGTTCATTATCCTGACTGGTGCATCCCTCTGCACCCATACTTACCTGCTCTATTCACCGCCAATATCCTCGCCTTGGAGAAGCGCTTGCGCTACCAAACCTGCTTACTTACCAAAAAATCCCTGCTAGAACTCTTCCCCCAGAGGTCACTGCATCCCTGCGGTTGCATCCCCATCCGTTGCCACCTGTAGCTCAGTTAAGGCCACCTTTCTGGTGCCCCATACCAAGACCTCCCTAGCCCAAAGGTCCTTCCACTACCATGCCCCTACATGGTTCAACTCCCTCCCACTCTCTGTCATTAAGTCTAGCAAAATTGGTCCCTTTAAAGTCACTCTTCGTAACCACCTCTTTGGCGCCCGGAGCTGTTGTTGCCCTTAATCAACCTAATGTTTGGGGTCCCTCCCCGTTTCTTGACCATAGCCTTGACAATGTCCGTTGGACTGCTTCACCCCCCTTTCTTTTTTTTTTATATACGACTGCTATTTACTGCATGTAACTTTATCCCATAAACCACTGTTATATTGTGTTCTTTTTGTTATCTGTATTGCACCTGTATGTTACCACTGTTGTATCTCACACTGTAACCATGTCTACCCTCCCTGCGACGAGGTGCCTTTGTAAATGAGTCCCTGACTCAAAGGTTGTAAATCCGACTTTCAAAATAAATAAATAAATAAAAAAGAAATGGATGATGCTTGATGATGGAGTGAAGCCTAGGAGGCTGGTATGGTGAAGGCGAGGTATGAAAGGACGAAGTACGATAATAGAGTGAGAGCCTGGAAAGCTGGTATGAGTAGGGTATGTAAGAGGGCAAGTAGGGTATAGGAAGGATGAGGTTTAGCAACAATGGAGGTTTGACATGGAGTGGAAGATATACAAGTCGAGTGGGCCAGAACTTAGGACTAGGGTAAGAGGAAGATACAAATAGGTATGGTGATAGCAGGATAGGGAAACACCCCCAAAACAGAAAGCACGGGACAAGGAAGGAGGAGAGTCACGTGAGCGGAGAATGTGGGGTGAGCCAGTGTAGAATAATGGAGGAGAAGCAGACCCCCAGCCAGGAGGCACGAGGCCACAAAGAAAAACAGGAAGATAGAATAAAGGGAAGCGCACGAGTGGGAGATGAGAACGGCAATGCAAGAAGATGTAGTGTGGGTGTGGGATGCAAAGGGACAAGACAGAGTGAGGGGACGCACTAATGGAGCCATCCGGAGTAGATGGGGACTGCTAGAGGCCAGTCTGAAGTGCACAGAATGGCACAGCTGAACCAGGGTTGTGACTATGCAAGGCAAAGTACAAGGTAATGCCTGGCAGGCATATATGAACCAGGCAGAGATCCGAGGTGGAATGAGTAGGCATCGAGGTGTAAAGGTCAGGTACAAATGAGGAACACAACAAGAGAAATGGAGCCATACAGAGAGAAAAGCCCTGAGGCTGGGTAGTTGCAATCTCAATGTCCAGGAAGGGACAGGAAGTCAGACATGGAGTGAGAGACAAAAGCAGGCAGGGAGCGGGGAGGATCAGCAACTGGGAAGGGCACTGTGTGGGTGATGCCTGGAGAAAGAGCACTGGAGACTCAAAAGTCATGGCCAGCGACAGGTGACAAGGATGAGCAGGAAGGGCTGATTCGAGGTGTGGGAGCTGCTTGTCTACGGTATCTGCAGGGAAAGATGGAAGCAGAGCAGCGGCTCTTGGCAAGCAGAATAAATCACAGGAGAGCGGCAAAGGAGAGTGGTATGAAGAGGGCTGGGACGAACCCAGAAGAGCAGAGAAGCAGATGGCTGGAGGAGAATGAGGGATGAGCAGCAGGAGGCCTAGAGGTCAGCAACCCAGAAGCTTGGGGAGAAACAGAGAGGGCGAGGGCAGTACAGAAGACTGCAGCTCAGAGCAGGAGAGTCAAGAAATGAAGGAGGAAAGGAGGTAAGGTAAGGGAAGGCCAGGCAGGAGGAGGAACCCAAGAGATGCACGGCAAGGAGGTTGGGGGACAAGATTGAAGACAACAGAAAGAGAACAGCCATGGAGCGAGTGGCACAATGAGAAAAGAAACGTAAATGGGGTGGGAGAACAGGGAAGATAAAAAAAATGTGAGGAGCGAGGAGGAAGGGGGGAGGGGACATGCTGAAGCGAGAGATGAGACTGGACAGCAGCAGTGAGCAGCAGGGATGCCAGAACAGAGGAACGAGGGAGAGAAATGATTGGAATAAAGACAGGAGATGGGCCAAACAGCCATGAGCAAGCAGCAACAGATGAGCAATGGAGATCGAGAGGGAGAAAGGTGGGGACAGCAGGAGGCAATAGAACAAAACAGGGGAGGAGAACAAATGAGAGAATCGGAATAGGGAGAAAGAACAGCTGACGGAGCCTCCAGCTGCAATGAAGAAACGAATCCTGGAACAGTCCAGGAGGAGTGGCCTTTTAAGGCCTGATGAGGGAGTGACGTTGTTGCTCCACCCACTGAACCACAGACATAGACTTAACAAAAAATATGTATTCTATTTTTAATATTAAATGCAGTGTAAGGCAATACAAAAAAGTCTAAAAGCCAAGGGCATTTGAAATGTTGAAGCAGGTAAATAAGATTCTTAAATATGAGAAATAATAAAAACCAGTGTAAAAAAGAGATTTCAATGTAGAATTATTTTTTTAGATTAAACAATAGTACTAAATGCTTTCAGAATGTTGACATCTTTGATAAAATTTAAGCACTCCATTGTATACCCATATTTATTTATTTATTTAAAAGTTTGTAACCAGGAAAGGCACACTGAGCCGAGGCTCATTTCCAGGTGTGACCGGGGTCAATTGCAGAATAAACAGGTTATACAGAGAAAACAGAATGTAATGTATACAGATTATACAGAGAAAGCAGAATGCAAGGTAAAGACATATGGATACGATTACAGATTTAAAGGAAAACAATTATGTACCATTGATAGAACAAAACAAATGATATAACATAGCTTTAAGCAGGTGTAGCAAACTAATACAAAATTAATTTAAATGTACATCACAGTGTCACAGATTCACTCAGCAGGTCAGGCCCTCTACTCCCAAAGTGCCAACCTCTGAGTGCAGTTTTGTGAACAGTGTAACAGACAAGGTAACTGTCTTGTCTGTTTTTGTGAGTTCGGATCAACCTTTGGTCTCAGTTCTGGAGGGATTCAAACTGTTAACCTCTTGCTAGCATACCCAATGCACAGGCTCAGATATATCTGTCTTCAGGGGGCACCTAACCAGGTATTCAGATATGAATCCTTTAAAACTTTTATAAAGATCTCAGATTTAAAACTCTTCTCTTTCCAGTTTGATACCACCATACAATCTATATGTCTACTGAACCATAAATATTTCTTAGCAAAAGAAAGCAATTCAAAGACAGACCAGGTTTTCTCTAAAATTAGTTTTTACTAAAATATAGAATAATATGTCAAACATACAATACAGAACTCTTATATCACAAGACATACATATCTTTAAACAAAACAAGGTTTAAAACAGTGCAAGTCCTACAACTATATTTAGATTTGTTTAGCTTTCTAAAAACCTCTTTTCAGTGCTCAGATGTTTTCTTGGTCAGTGTCAGATACAAAATGGAAATCTTTAGTGAAAGAGAATAATCTTTTCAAGCAGTATTGGCCAACCCCTTTTGGACGAAGTCATCCAGCCCTCCTCTGGTCAAATATCTAACAAAAATATATTTTTATACAACCACAGGATGTAACTTCAAAGTATTAATTCTGCAACCTTAGCATAACTCAAGTTTCAGTGACACCTCTTTTGATCTCATGCTGTATCCTCTTCACACAGACTTCATAGGGTCATTTACAACCTTACACCTCTATGTAACATCCTAGCTTCCTTTATTTTAACGTCATAAACCTAGTTTATGATTTCACTCTTAACAAAATTAAATTAACAACTCTGTAATTAGCTCAGAGAAACAGGATCCATAGTAAAAGTCTTCCAGTAACTGTCAGCAGTTCTCTTAGCCTGCATCTGTCAGCTGAAATCTGAGGGTGGGGGGGATATGAGAGAGGTCATTCCTAGAGCATTTGAATTTTCAGCAGAGACATTAATACATTTTATATTAAAAAAAAATATAATACAGCACTCAGAGCTGGCTGTCTATGTCACACACAGTACAAAAGATAGTAAAAAAACACAAGACATAATGTGGGTAGTCAAAAGGCCTGCTGTAACATGAAGCACTGTTGTTGCAACCTGAGGGCAGATCAGGGATTTAAAGGCCTTCATTTGGGGAGAGAGAGATGGTTACTTATGGAAAGGAGTGTGGGCTAGCTAGAGGGGATGAGGGAGTTAGAAGGAGGATGTGAAGATGCATGAGCAAACACTGCTAGGAGCTGCTTGGAGCATGGATTTTAGGGCTGAGAGAGTGGGGGAGTAGCGAGTGTCCCACGGCAATTTATTCCAGAGATGGGGGAGTCAGTAGGAGAATGCTGCTTGACCTATGCATGTACGAGGATGGGGGAGGGAGAAAGTTTGAGTGTCCCTGGAGCGAAGGGAGTATGTGGTGGAGCTGGAGGTGATAGGCAGGAGTTAAGGTAGGAGGGGAGGGGAGTGTACCAAACCAGAATTTGGCGATGAAGGTAAGGCTATGGAGATGACACCTTGTGGGAAGAGGCATCAGGGAGAGGGATGAATAGAGAAGGCAGTGGTGAGTGAGGGGGTGGGAAGAGGTGGCAAACCGATAAAATGCATTTAGCAGGGTATCAAGTTTAGCAGGGCGGTGGCAGGTGTGGAGCAATAAACTATATCTGCATAATCGAATACAGAAAGAATAGTTTTTGTGACTAAGTGTTGGTGGGTAGCCATGGGGAGGCAGTCATTATGGCAGTATAGGACTCTGAGTTTTGGGTGGAGTTTGGCGCAGATGGAATCAATGTGGGCCGAAAAGTCTAGATTACTATCTAACCAGACTCCAAGATATTTAAAAGATTTGACAGTGTAAGGGGGGAGCCATCTAGAGTGGCAAATGAAGGGAGGTTCTGGGATTTGGATAGTTGTTGCTTTGACTCAAAGAACATAGATACATAGACAGTGTCGGCAGATAAGTGCCTATGGCCCACCCAGTCTGCCCATTTGAGCTTGTAAGTTCAGTTTATGTTTTCCTAGAAGTCTGTTGCCCCTTATCCCTGACCTCCAGAATTTCTTTATGTCTATCCCATGCATTCTTAAATCCCGTGATTGTTTCAGCCCCCACCACTTCCTCTGACAGGGTGTTCCACTTGTCCACCACCTGTTCTGTGAAGAAATTCTTCCTCACGTTTCCTCTGAATCGTCCTCCCTCCAACTTCATCCCATGCCCTCTAGTCCTGGAACATCTTTTTTGCTTAAAAATAGTGTATTCCTGCACCCTGTTCCTCCCTGTAAGATACTTGTATGCCTCTATCATATCCCCTCTCTCCCTCCTCTCCTCCAGGGAGTACATGTTCAGTTCCTTCAACTTGTCTTCATAGGACTTGTAATGCAATCCATGCACCATCTTTGTTGCCCTCTTCTGAACCTTCTCTACCCTGTCTATGTCCTTACGTAGGTATGGTCTCCAGAACTGTACACTGTACTTCAGGTGGGGCCTCACTAGTGTCTTGTATAGTGGAATTATGACCTCCCTTTTCCTGCTGGTGATGCCCCTGCCTATGCATCCCAGCATCCTATTTGCTTTACCTGCTGCTTTGTCACACTGTTTCCCTACCTTGAGGTCATCAGAGATGATAACCCCAATATCCCTTTCCTGCTTGGTGCATCTATATCCTCACCCCCCAACTGATATATTGTGCCAGGGTTTTTGTGCCCCATATGCATTATCTTGCACTTCTTTGCATTGAATTTCAACTGCAAACCCTGACCATTCTTCAAGTTTCTGCAAGTCCTTCTCATTCTGTCTACACCCTCTGGTGTGTCTACTCTATTACAGAGCTTTGTGTCATCAGCGAACAGTGAAATTCTGCCTTCTAGGGCCTGCGTAATGTCACTGATGAAGATGTTGAATAGGACCGGTCCCAGCACTGATCCCTGTGGTACCCCACTGGTCACTCTTCCCTCTGTGGAATGACAGCCATTTACCACCACCCTCTGTGTCCTGCCACCCAGCCACTTACCTACCCACCACACTACTGTCCTGCCCACACCCATATTCCCCAGATAGATACAAGATACAGTCTTTTTGGTGTTTAGTTTTAACTGGTTTTGCCTAAACCATGTTTGTACTTTGTCAAAGTCACACTGCATGGAAGGAAGATCATTAATAAATAATGAGAAGATAATTGGGCCAAGTATAGAACCTTGGGGTATGCCAGCTTGGATAGGGAGAGGGGGGTAGGATGTTTCTTACTTGAACAGATTGTTATCTGTTTTGAAGGTAGGATCTGAATCAATTTGCGGCTGGTAGTGCTAGGCCGGAAGAGTAAAGTTTTTGTATTAGAAGGTGGTGAGAGACAGAGTCAAAGGCCTTTGCCAGGTCTGTGAAGATGGCAGCGGTGACTAGGCCTTTGTCCATCGCAGATTGGATGGAGTCGGTGACATGAAGCAAGGAAGAGACCGTGGAGTGCTGCTTCCTGAATCCTGATTGGAAAGGTGAGAGAAAATTTGTAACAGTGAGATGTTCCAGAAGCTTTGAGTAAATAAGTGACTCCTGGAGTTTGGCGAGAGCAGGTAAGAGAGAGATGGGTCTGTAGTTGCCAGGGGATGTGGGGTCCCTGCCTTTGTGAAGGGGAGAGCACCTTGGCTAGTTTCCAGGCTTGAGGAACAGAGCTGGTGGAGAGGGATAGGTTAAGGATATGAGCGAAGGGGTGGCTATTGCAAGTGCGAATATACAGAGAATTTTTGGGTGGAGGCCATCTGGGCTAGTTTTAGTGGGGTTGAGTGACATTAGCACCTTGTAAACCTCTAGGGTGGTAATAGGGGTGAAGTTGAAGCCAGTACCAGAGGGGATGGGAAGAGGTTCAACAGGGGTGGAAGAGGGGTGATCAAGAAGGGCCCAGGTAATAAAGAATATGTTGAGGGTATCGGTGATTTGTGCAGGGTCAGATACCGTTGAGTGCTGTGAGAAAGGATATGGCTTCATTGGGGACTGCGGTCCCGTCTGGAACAATGTGACCATGTACTCTGGTGATGAGCTGCATCTGTCCAGGAAGGGGAAGGCAGGTTAGGCAGTCCTGAATGAAATATTTAAATGCTTTGTTGCTGAGCATTTAACTAGCCAGTGGGGGGTGGGGGGCAGGAGCAGGATCACTCAAGCAACCCTCCCCCACAAGAGAAAGAATGCAGGCAGGAGGACCCGGCAAGCAAGAATACGACAGTATCACATACTTCAGTAATAGGGAGGACAGAGGTGGGTAGGAAACATAAAGGACATAAAGGAATTTGTCAATGCCAAATGTTGTCTTGCTGGCATTGGCATTAGTAGTGCAGAAGTTAGAGAGATGCATAATAGGAATGGCAGTGAAGTATTGAACTGATGCCAACCCCAACCCCACCCTGCAGAGACTGACAGGCACTGGGATGCGCCTTTGGATCATCGGCCATAGCGCTCACGCCATTTCACCTCACCCTACCCCGCAGATACCAAGTGTTGTGGTGTGCCTTTGGGTCTTCTGGCCTTACTGTGCAGGACCAGTGGGTGACACCAGGGGTTGGGGTCCACAGGATATGGCAGCCAATGCCAGTCCACCAGAGGCTGCCATTCCCCCTTCAAAACAATCCAGAAATGTGCCATAATATCAGACCAGTGCCAGTGACACCCCCAGGCCATACCTCTTCACCCAGGACTGGGGGCCAGTGGAGAATGGACTGTACTTACCCCGGCATGAACTGGACAACCAGTCAGAGAGGGGCACATAGGTGGTACAACAGCCCCAAAGTAGATGCCCTCTGTGCCAGCTGCACGTGCTTCCCTGGCAATGTGTAGGATCATGCAGTTGTCTGTCCCCTTGCCTGCCCCCAGCCCGCCACAGAGATGGGTCCTGTGACCATGATTTGGGCATGGACTAAACATACAACAATGGCTCTGGATGCTGCAGGGTGCCCCAAAGATGCGCATCCTGAGCATGGGGGGGGGGCCTCTGCAGCTGTCCACCCCTTTGCAAGAGTGGAGCAGCTGCAAGCATTGTGTGGAGCATGCCCTTATTTCAAAGCATATTACATGTAGAATAATGCATGGGGTGGCGTGTGTAATGGGATTTTTACATACACCTGAGGTGTGGGATGCTACATAAACCCCAAGAGCAAAGCCCGAGGAGTTTAGTAAAGCATCCCACACTGATTATTGCGAATGCCTTAAGTTACGATCGTGCGTTGTCCAGTTGCTATGCACCTCGTAAAACAGTCATTTTATGGAGCACTGTCACCAAATGTTCAACACAGGCATTTTAGGACCTCTGTTCATGAACAGTATCACTGTCATTTTTGTAATGTGTCCCGAACACTGATTTCGCACAGCAACTGCACTATTCTGCGCCTGAAGTGCGAAAACACATTTTGGCCAGGATGTGAAAAATGACAGCTGCACAGTTCACAAGAAGGTGTGGTAAAATGCCAATGTTGAGAATCTGGCATGCAAATAGTGCAAATGCACCAATGCACGAGAGTGTGTTGTGCAGTTGCTGTGCACGCTCGAAAAACAGTCACTTTATGGAGTATTGTCACCAAATTGTCAACACAGGCATTTTAGGATCTCTGCTCATGAACAGTGTCACTGTCATTTTCTTAATGTGTCCCAAACACTGATTTCGCACCACAACCTTGCTATTCTGCGCCAGAAGTGCAAAAACAAATTTCGGTCAGGATGTGAAAAATGACAGCTGCACAGTTCACAAGAAGGTGTGGTAAAATGCCAATGTTGAGAATCTGGCATGCAAATAGTGCAAATGCACCAATGCACGAGCGTGTGTTGTGCAGTTGCTGTGCACGCTCGTAAAACAGTCACTTTATGGAGTATTGTCACCAAATTGTCAACACAGGCATTTTAGGATCTCTGCTCATGAACAGTGTCACTGTCATTTTCTTAATGTGTCCCAAACACTGATTTCGCACCACAACCTTGCTATTCTGCGCCAGAAGTGCAAAAACAAATTTCGGTCAGGATGTGAAAAATGACAGCTGCATGGTTCACAAGAAGGTATGATAAAATGCCAATGTTGAGAATCTGGCGTGAAAATATTGTGAATTCGCTAACTTACAAGCGTGCATTGCGCAGTTGCTACGCACGTTCGTAAAACAGTCATGTGTTGAATTTTTCCCACCAAATTTGCAACATAGGGTTTTTGAGAGCCCCCCTCAAAAACAGTGGCACTGTCATCTCCTTACACAGTCCTGAAAGGTGATTCTGCGCAGTGACTGCAAAATCACCTTTCAGGACTGAATAATGCCATGACAGTGCAAGAATTCATGAGAAGGCGTCCCGGAAACCCCATGTTGAAAATTTAGGGCCAAAATTCAAAAATGCCTGAGATATGTACTAAAGTTGAAAAACCCTATCTATCCCATTATACAGCATTTCCTCAGTTTGCGGTCGACTTTGAAGAGTGCAGGCGTGTTCCTGGTCCACCGATGATCATCGCACGAGCTCCAGAGGTAAGTATAGGGTATGGGGGTGTGTGGGAGGCAGGTGTGCAGTGGGTGGGTGCGGGTGGGGGCGAGGCACGGAGACTACGAGGGACCATTTTCCTTTTACAGGTACTAAAAGGGAAAACATAACTTGGTGACAGTTTTATTTTTCCAGCAGATTAGGCACACTGGGTGGGCTCCCAGCATGCCACCTAACTGCTTTGGGGGTCTGTAGCCGACTGGGGATTGGGCACCCAAGTCGGCAAACAACACGGGGGCGAATTTATGCGGCGGGATTGGGCACCCCGCTTGCACACAAAGAAGGGAGGGGAGACGCAGAGCCTAGGGGATTGAGCACCCCCTGGCATTAAACAATTGGGGGACTATTTCGCTGACGGGAGTGGGCTCTCCCATCGGCACACAAGGAAAAGGGGGGTGGGGTAACAGCCGAGGGGGGATTGGGCACCCCCTCGGCATTACACAATTGGGGAGACACTTTATGCTGATGGGGAGTGGGCTCCCCCCATTGGCACATTGACAGGGGGCAGGGGCAGCCAAAAGGGGGATTGGGTACCCCTGCAGTCGGCAGTTCTATGGCCATGTCCCGCCATGCACATAATGACGGTGAGCACAGCAAGAAAAGGACCACTGCATCTGACGAGCTTTGCTCGTTCGCGGTTACCTTTTCCTTAGATGTGCTCACCACATTTTGTATGCATGGTGTGGCACCGGCATGCAGGCTGATTGGGGAATGAGGGACGCACCTACTGATGCGTGCCCTGCATTCGCCCAACAGCGACCGTGCCTCCAAATCTGCACTACTGCAAGATGTTGGCTTGCGTTTGCATGGCAAGCCAACATAAAAAGGGGGTGGAGGAAGGCAGCAGTGCAGCCGAGGTGCTGGTAGAGAGCAGGAAGGCAGTAGAACATGGAAAGCCACAGTTACAAATGCTCGCCATCTGGGGAATAAGATCCCAGACCTGAAAGCATTATTGGTAGAAGCAGACCTGGACATAGGGGCAATACCAGAGATCTGGTACACCACAAACCACAACTGGGATGTGTAAGTAAGTAAGTACAATTTATTGTCATTCAGTTATTTACACCATTACAACATGAAAAACATTAAACATTCTATCATTCACATAATCCAGACATTAAATAGTACACTGAAATTCATGCATTTAATAATAAAAGACTAAACTTCCTTCCTCATACATAAAACCACTTTTAACAAGTAGCTTAATCATATGTTAATCATAAATAATCATGAGTAATCCTAAAAGGACATACTAACCCATTATTCCCAAGTTCTAAATATCATGTTTTTATAGGATATCTCTTGATCTCATATCTATCCTTTATCTATTATTTCTGTGAATAATTTAACTCTATATTTAAAAGGCAGCTATAGTTTCTCATAGGGGAACAGCCCTCCCAGGTTCTCCCTAAGAGCTACTTGACTCTCCTGGTTGTGCGTTCCTCATTCAAAGGTCCCGCCTTACTTCAAACTGGGGTTAGAGCCATGCCAATCACTCCACCCTATTCTGGGAACTATTGTCGGCTATTAAAGGATACTTTGACCCCCATATGAACTACAGGACACTCTCACAGGACTCGAATAAGTCCCACCTGTGCTGCTAGCTCCACGCCCATCCTGGGTCCCAATGGGGATACTTTGCAGTGCATACTGCCCCGTATCCCTCTTATATGGAGGCCAAATTGAGCATTCTGCTAGTCTGCAGTATTTGCCATTTATCATGTCAAGGATCTGGTCCCATACTTACACATTAAAGTCAGTTTGTCTCATACACCGAACCAAATATTCAGAACTAGGAACGAGTATCTTGGCTCAAATATTACCTTCCTGCTAAACTGCATGGTGATCTCTTACTATAGGAATTTAATAGCCTTCTTTTGCCAAGCCTCTATGGGTATACCTGGTTGGCCTACCCTATTTCCACTGCAAAACTTTGCCACCAATAATTATTTCCCTCATTACTTTCCATGAACACATTTCAGAAGCAGTTTCTTAATTAATAAATCTTACCCTTCATTTATTAGAATAGATTTAAGCTACCTTAAGGAACACTAAAATCAGTGTCTTCTAATTCAATGTCTGTTTCTTTCTCATTCACATTATAAAAATTTCAGTATACAAAACATCTAATTTTTAATAGCCATTTACACAAGCATTGATAAAAATACAACAAGACACAGTAACATTTACCCAATTTACCCAACATGCAGTACATAACACATCATAGAAAAGCATTTTAGGTTATTAAGACAATTAAAATAACATGTTAGAGTGACTCCTGCCTTATTTAAAAATGTCCACTGCACAGGGCTCAGTCACAGCACTTCCAGCATTCATACTTTAAATTGCTTACTAAATACTAATATCACTTTGAATTGCTCCGTTGTCTGAACGTACTTAGAGCTCTAAACCAGCAACAACATTAGTCCTCCACAAAGGAGCTTTCCAGAAGTAATTCAGCTAAAGGCATTCAATAACCTCATAGTTCCATCACTTAGTGGAAAATCAGCAACACTGTGTAATAAACACAACAGCAGATTTGTACTCCTTCCAAAACAAAAAACAAAATAACACCATTTAGTGTCCCATAGTGAATTTTACCAGCTATTAGAGTATTGGTGGTTAATTAAGCAATAAGCCATGAGGCGCTGTGGGTTATCAGGGGATTTACCATGGCTGGAGTGGTTTGCCCACAAGGCACACCAGTGGGTAAATCCTACGCCAGCAGTAATGCCAAATAACTCCCATCCCTCGAGTTGCTTACTGTGATTATACCAAGGTTCATTTTTTTACTATAATAAAATACAAATATTAAAGAGGTTGATTATGTTTTTTCATTTTTATTGTATTTATTCCTATGCTGCAGATAATTAAATGGATAGACTCATCAACAGCCTTTCATTATCAGAGGATCTACACCGGTGGTAAACTGCCAGTCTGATTCTTTCATTGGCCGTTCACTTATGTACATGGTATAATTGGTGATTGATTCAGGCACTATAGCCAGAAGCTGCATAGCAGGGATCCATATCAATCCTTTCTATGTGCCGTCCATAAACATCTCCACAATCGGGAGTCCTAATTTTTTATACCTTTGGAACATAAAAGAAGTTTCATTCCTAACTTTTTCTTTCCAAAAACTGCTGGAAATGGGGAAAACCAGGAGTCCTAGTCACAACCTTTTTCAAATTCTTAATTCAGAGGTAACATTATGTAGTTTAATCTCTTAGGTGCGTTACCCCATAATCATGTTTCATCTGTCGCTGATAGAGCGTCCTTGTAAGAGGTTAATATGAACACTCCTTCGTCACTTTTCGGAGACTCCATGTTTTCCCTCTGATTTTCACTTTAGCTAATGTTTTCTCTACCACTTCATCCTTTCCATCCAGGCAAATCTGAAATAAGTAAATAATAAAAGCGCTCTTCTAAGAGCAGTAACTCAGGTGCAGCACAATTTATAGTCCAATATCCTGCCCTAGGCAACAAACGGCATACCTGTTATAAAGGAAAACATGCCTTTCCACACTCACAGTACCTCAGCCATATCTTGTCTCCTATTGCAGGTTTTAGATGGCCCCTTTCTTCTTTTTTGAGAGACGCTACTCCCAGCACTTCACCATGTCTTCTCAATCGCACAAACACGTTCTGAATCAGGACTTCTGGGCGGTCAAAAATGCTGCTACTGCTATGCTCCAAAAAGGCAAGTATTCTGAAGGGTTTATACAACAAAACAAACAAACAGCTGGTTCAGGCTTCTCTGTCTCCCCGGCCATTAAAACAGCATAGCTACTGTGCTATTATTATTATTACAGCGCTAATAAAGATTGCTATAATACGGTGAGCATACGGCGACCATACAGTTGACGATCAGTTTAGTCAGACAACGGAAAACTTGCTCTATAACCTGTAAACTTAAAATTAGCCAAAACAACTTCAGCTTCATTCATGAAATTCACCAAAAATGCCTAATGCTGAATTTAAACAGCATACAAGGAACAGAGAGCTGAGCTGTATGGAGTGGAGCAGCACTGCGGCCATCTTGATCCTTCTGCAACATTTGCTGTTACCAGAATTCCCAGAATCCCTTGCAGCTAATTTCAGACCTGAGCTGTCAACTGGGATGTGAGAGTACCAGGGTATACTCTGTTTCAGGAGGGATAGGGGAGGCAAAAAAGGGGGGTGGTGGTGGCCATGTACGTTAGGGAGGACATTGAGGCAACAGAGGTAATAGGTAGCCAAGGGGAGGCCGAGGCACTGTGGAAGAGCAATCTGCACAGGAGTGATCTACAGGCCTCCAGCACAGGGGGAAGACCTGGACAGGGACCTAGGGGATCAAATTCACGCAATGTCAACAAAGAGGGAGATACTGCTGCTGGAGGATTTTAATATCCCAGACATGGACTGGACCATCCCAGAAGCAGCTTCAATCAGAAGTAAAGACATCCTGGATGCCCTACAGGGGGCAGGCCTAAAACAACTAGTGACTGATCCCACCAGGGACAGGGTGATTCTGGACCTGGTACTTATCAATGGCGACAAAATTGCAGATGTCCTGGTGGAAGGTCAATTGGGTTTCGATGACCATCACATGGTTTGGTTTAGCATACAGACAAAGACTCAGTCTAGTTACACCTAGGCAAAGGTCCTGGATTTTAGGAGGGCAGATTTTGCAGAAATGGAGAGATGCAACAAGGAGGTGCTGGCAAGTACGGTAATAGGAGGAGGAGTGCAGAAACAGTGGAAATACCTGAAGAGAGCCACTGGGGAGGTGATGAGCCAATGCATTAAGGTGGTAAACAAGGACAAGAGAAGGAAGAGGCCACTTTGGTTCTCTAGAAAGGTGGCAGACAAAGTCAGGGCCAAAAGGGAGGGGTTCAGGAAATATAAGGAGACTCAACAGTAAGAAGACAGGGAGGTGTACCTAAGGAATCTAAAGGAGTCTGGAAAAGCTGTGAGGAGAGCAAAGGCACAGACTGAGGAGTGGTTAGTGAAGACAGTGAAAAAGGGGACAATACATTCTATAGGTACATCAGTGAGAGGAGGAAAGCCAGGGGAGGGATTGTGAGGCTAAAAGGGGATGCTGGGCAGTGTGTGGAGGGAGACGTGGAAAAGGCAGAAATACTGAACAAATACTTCTGTTCTGTATTCACTGAAGAAGGGGAGGGACAGGGCCTACATATTAACAAACACAAAGGAGGGGGGAGGTAGACAAAAGTCCATTCCCAGTGGAGAGAGTCCTAAAGGTGCTTACAAAACTGAAGGTGGACAAAGCAATGGGACCAGATGGCATACACGCAAGGATATTGAAGGAGCTGCGAAGGAAGTTTACAGCACCTCTGGCAGTCATGTTCATGGAGTTACTCAATACAGGAGTAGTTCTGGAGGACTGGAAATGGGCACATGTGGTACCTCTACACAAGAGTGGGAGTAGAGGGGAGGCAAGGAATTATAGGCCAGTCAGCTTCACCTCAGTAGTGGGTAAGATCATGGAGGCACTGCTTAAGGAAAGAATAGTGGCACACTTGGTAGCCAGTGGGGCCCAGGATCCAAGACAACATGGATTCATGGCAGGAAGTTCATGTCAGATGAACCTGTTTGATTTCTTTGACTGGGTGACAAGGGAAGTTAATCAAGGGGGGGCCGTAGACATCGCCTACCTAGATTTTAGCAAAGCCTTTGACACCGCCCCACACAGAAGGCTGATTAACAAGATGGGTAGTCTGGGAATGGGGCACAAGGTGGTAAACTGGGTTAGAAACTGGCTATCGGGCAGGACGCAGAGGATGGTGATAAATGGGATCCAGTCCAGTGAGGGGGGGGTGACCAGTGGGGTACCTCAGGGATCAGTCCTGGGACCAGTCATGTTTAATGTCTTCATTAGTAACATTGCAGTAGAGTTAGAGGGAAAGGTCTGCCTATTTGTAGATGGCACCAAGATCTGTAACAGGGTGGATACTCCAGACGGGGTGAAGAGGATGAGGAAGGATCTGGAAAAGATTGAAAGATGGTCTGAGGTGTGGCAACTGAAGTTCAATTCCAAGAAGTGCAAAATAATGCACCTGGGAAGAGAAACCTGAGGTAAGCTACAAAATGGGGGGGGGGTTGCTGACAATCACCAAGGAAGAAAGGGACCTGGGGGGTTATCGTTTCTGATGATCTAAAGATGTCAAGGCACAGCATAAAGGCCACAAGAAGGGCCAGTGGCATGCTGGGGTGTATTGGCAGAGGTAACACTAGCAGAAGAAAGGAGGTAATTATGCCTTTGTATAAAAAGCTGGTGAGGCCTCACCTAGAGTGTTGTGTACATTTCTGGAGGCCACACCTTCATAAGGACATTGGCAGATTGGAAGCAGTGCAGAGGAAAGTGACTAAGATGGTGCAGGGATTGCAACACGCAACATATGAGAAAAGACTCAAGGATCTCAATATGTACTTGCTGGAGGAGAGGAGAGATCAGGTGGGGACATGATAGAAACATTCAAGTACCTTAAGGGTATAAACAAGGTGCAGGGGAGAGACACCTTCCAATACAAGAGCTGTACACGTACAAGGGGGCATGACATGAAACTAGAAGGAGGCAGGTAAAGGGGAAATGCAAGGAAGTTTTTCTTCACAGAGAGGGTGGTGGACCCATGGAACAGACTGCCACAGAAGGTTGTGGGAGAGAGCAGAGTAGAGGGTTTTAAGCATGCCTGGGACATGCATAGGGGAACCTTGGAGGTGGGAGGGAGGAAGGGGGGAGAAGCCATTGGCCAGTTAGAGTAAAATGCCACAAGCTAGTGTAGGGCTAGGGCAGACTAGATGGGTCTGGCGGTCCTTATCTGCCGACAATTTCTATGTTTCTATGTAACTCCATTTCTGGAGTATTTGACTTCCAAAAATAAGGCAAAAACTTCCAAAATAAAGGCAGAGAAAGTCACTGACTTCCAGATGTAAAACATAAAAACTAGGTGACTTCCAAAATTGTAGGCATGGAAGTCAGAAATTATGGATTTTTCTGAAAGACGTTGTATTTTATCACTACTATATTGTATTAACATCCATAAATTGGTCCGTTGTAGATTACCGACTTCCACAAGTGGGATTCTGGAAGTATTTTGACTTCAAAAAATTTGGAATGACTTCCAGATTTTGACTCGTGGAAGTTTTAGACTTCCACTAAAAATAAATTAACTGAACCCCTGCATGTAAGCGAATGCTGGGCATTGACAAATGCTTGTTTATTGTTGGGACCTCATTTGGCTTATATCAAAGCCACCTGCCAACCAACAATGTGAAGCCAAAAAACATCCCAACAAAACTGGAGAAAATGTTTTTCTTCAATCATTCACCTTCAGAACCTGTTATAGCCTTTAAAAAGGACTATTTAGACATAGAAACATACATTTTGGCAACTTTATTAACAGAATGTTGTAACATGAACCACTGACACTTTAATATTTTGCTCAGAAATTATATTAAAAGTTCTTTACAAAATCATAGAATTAGTTTATTTGATTATGTAAGCTCCTTTGCTTATTTGAAGTCAGTTGTAAGTCATGTCACATTTCTCGGTTCATTAGTTTTCAAAAAGATTTTTGTAAAGCTTTCATATCTCCTTCAAACCACACTGGTCTTTGGTATAACTCATCTTTTTGAGCCATCTATGCTATTAAATTGTCAGCACTAGTCACTTTTTTCAGCTGTTAACTGCACATATGTGCAGGGTTTTTTTTTTAACTCTCTTTATCCTCCTCCTTCTCTGACCCCTGGACTCTCTTCAGTGTGGACACACGGCATGACCCTATTCCGCCATGCCTGAAGCCCCAGCCCTACCATCCAGTGGGGAGGATCCCCCTTCACTCCTCTGGTTCCTAACCCCCTGGATCTAAGCCCCCCAGAGTGGGACCGCCAACTCTTTTGGTGACCTTTCTGTAAATCGAGACAGGTTACCACGGAACAAAGGGAGTACCATAGGCAGGCTGAAAGATCTGGCACTGGGCGTGGAGGTCAGCCACAGGACCTACCATCACCTACTAAGGGCTGGGGCTTTTCCAAGCTTTCTGTAGTCCCAGTGGTGCGGACGTGCAGTGGCATCCAGCACAGCACAGGTGCGCTCCCGCACCTGCCTGCAGGATGTCTGCTGTGGCCCCCATACCTCTGTAGCATGCACTGCATCTACTGCATCCCCTAGTCACCATCGGGAGCCACCAGAACTGCATGGCACATCTGACCCTGCCCTGGAAAAGGAGAGCTGCCTGCCAGCAGCTCAATCCAAATCCATGCCCCCCCAGCTGACCCCCGGCAGCCCAAGGTCACTCCCGAACCACAGTTGCTGGCTTAGCGTGAGGTATGGCGTCCAGCACCTTAACCCTCAGCACCACCAGGCCGGCCCAGATGTGTAGTTTTTAACAACATAAGGTTTTGTTATAGAAGCATTTCAATGGAGTTGTTTGTGTGTGCATGTTCTTTTTTTGGGGGGCACAGGAAATGCACCTTTAGTGTTGAGTTTTGATTTAGTACCTTTTGGTAAAGATGTCTGTGTTTATCTGTTTGAATGTCGTACAAGCTTTTATGAAGTATCATTTGGTAGATGGGGATCGTCAATAGAACATTCAGGAATACGTTGTTTATTCATTCTGGAAAGTTGGAGATAATGCTGCCTAGTAATGAGTGGTGTAGCCACAGGTGCTAGACTGACATAATTGACACCATTTTAAAAAGCTTATCCCTGAATGTCCTGTGAGATAACTTCTTTACATTATGGGCCTTAGAAGAGTTACAACATCATTATGATATCACTAAGGGGAGAATAACCATGACTACAGGGACACTAGCATGTTAGTTACCCTATGGGTGAATATAAGGGTGGAATAAGTCACTTTATGCAGCTCCATTATTCATCCTTCCCATAGTATAAATCTGATTATCCCCAATAGGGAAGGTAGGTAGGTAACATTTTTATTCATAAAAAAATGAATATGGATGGCTCCACTGAGCTAAGGCTCATTTACAGTGAGGTCCAAGAATTTACAGTGAGGTCCAGGCATAAAATAGATGAATGGAAACTTTGAGACTTCTGCACAATGTCTTTCCAAAGACATCTCTTCTGTCTTGTTCTAAAGCAAGATGCTTTCAGTCACAGGTGTAATACATCAAAACTGACAGTTTTAATGTTCTGTTTCACTTCTGAGGAAAAACAAGGTTTTTGAAATCTCTGGATACTTATCTTAGCACTCTGAAGGGGTGTACTATGCCTAACATTTTTGAACAGTTCAGCCCAAGTGCCTAAAAAGGTACTGGATATGTTCTTTTTGTCACTTGTGGTTTGTAAGAAATGTACTCAGGCTTATTTCTTGCTTTCGGGATGTCTCACAGCATTGAAGATTAATTTATTGAAAAGGATCTTTTTAGCACAATGAGCATGGCATTCATTATGTTCACACTATATGTTCTGTAGTTTTTAACTGATCCTTTTGACTTATTTTCCAGAATAAAAGTTGATATGGTTTCTTATTGCTTCAAGAATGTAAGAAATGCAGACATGCTGGAATCCTTTCATTTGATAGTATCAAACACAAAAAGGCACAGAAAAACACCTGCTTACCTTACACCCTGGGGATGCTATACTCTTTTTTTTGTGCTGTATTAGTTACATACATTTGTTTTAAGCATAACACTATTTGTAGAGGACTTAGTCAATAAAGTCACTTGAAACCTTTGTATCCTTGTTTCATAAGCACTCTTCCTACTGCCACACTAGGCTATGATGTGGTATTTTTAATCAGGCGCGAGCATAAAATGTCCCTTTACACATACCCTGTACGTAGTTCAGAGATAACTGTATGTTATCTAGCTACTCCACTGCAGTTTGTTCAAACATGAGTAGCATTCTGAAAGGTCAGCAAAGGGGAAAAATGTAAACAGCACATTTGGCATTGCCATATGGTAAGTCTGAAAAATAAAGATGTTGATAAAAAAGATTACTTTATTACAAATACATGTCACCATTAGTTATATATATATATATATATATATATATATATATATATAATATCTTGAATGTATGCTATGAGGTAGAAATTAAAACCACAACATTATTTTGCTATAATGCCATGCTAACAGACCTACCTGGGGCCTTTGACCAACAGTCCCTCATGCCCCCCATAAAAGAGGTATAGTAAGACCCCCCACCAAGGCAAGGCCATTTGATTGATACACAACTGTTAACAGCAGGTAACGTTAAAACCAACTGATACCACTTTACAGTTTTATATGATCTCACCTTCATCCATAAGGTATCAGAACCACTCATCTTCTGTTTGTGGTTCTCATACCCTAAGAATGGTCATGAGATCACTCTTATAACCGTAAGGGTGGCCTCAGCGGTGATATAGACATACATATAATTATGAATATAAAAACAAATAAAAGCAAATGCATAGAAATACACAGTATGATTCAAAAAAAGGAAAACATTTGACTTACCATATGGCAATGCCAAATGGGCAGTACAGCGCAGTGGTTTAAGGCTCTGAGCTGCAAATCTGGATACCTGGGTTTGAGTCCCACAGTCCCCGCTTGCATACTGTGTGACCCTGAGCAAGTCACTTAACTTCCCTGTGCTCCCAGGTCGCACCTGGAAACAAGCTTTCATGTTAGTGTGCTACTCCTGGTTAAACAATTGGAAAAACGAAAAACAAACAATCAGAAAAAAACACTTGTGCATGACAGTATATATATATATATATATATATATATATATATATATTGTTATGTGTTCACCTAACAAGAAGAGTAGGGTCAAGGGAGACAAAAACAGAAGAGCTGGAAAAGGAGGTGTTAAGGGGCAAGGCATGAAGGGTTGGTAAGGGAAGAGGGGGGCAGAGGAAAGTTTCAAGTGGCAACAAAGGCAGGAAAGGGAGTAGGAGGGTTGTAGGCAGAGTGGCAACAAGGTGTGAACAGCCATGTGGGTCAATGCAAGAAGTCTTAGAAATACAATTCCAGACCTGGAGGCCATCATGGCAGAGACAGACCTGGATCTTGTGGTCAATACTGAGTTGTGGTGCATAGTTGTGGTGCATGACTGGGACATGGTCATACTAGGCTACATTCAGTTCAGGAAGGACAAGGAGGGGAGGAGAGGAAGGGTGAAGGGGTTGTGTTGTATGTGAAGGAAGGTATCACAGCGATGGCAATGCAAGGGAAACTAGGGGTAAAGGATGGGTTAGAAGTGCTGTGGGTCACCTTGGAAACAGGAGCCACTGTGACCACTAAGGTGATATACAGACCTCCAACACAGGGGCAAGAAATGGATAGGGCATTAGCAGAAGTCATCAGCATGATGGCAAAAAAAGGAGAGGTGCTGCTGGTGGGGGGACTTCAGTCTGCTGGATATAGATCAGAGCCTCCCTTCTGTAGCCTCGGCTAGAAACAAGGCCATCCTAGACTCACTGTATGGGGTGTTTCTCAGGCAACTAGTCAGAGAACCCACTGAGATGGGGCAATACTGGACCTGCTGCTCACAAACCTTCCCTGTCCTTCCCTTCCCCCCCTTCCTGCTCTGACCCGCCTGAACCCTTATCCCCCTAAAGGATGTCCCTGCGATCCACACCCACCTCACCCCCCCAGACACTCACACACTATTATGCATGTCCCCTCCTTGTTCTCCCTACTTCCGGCTTATCCTGGTGCCTTTCCCATCCTATACACTCTCTTTCTCCTCTACTTCAGCCACTCCTTTAACCCTACTACAGTATGCTAAACAAACGGATTCTGGTAGACACCCCTCTGACTGTTGCTTGATTCTTTAATGTTTGCACTGTATTTACCCGTTCCACTCTGTATTTAGTCAATACAGTACCATGCACGTTATTTCTGTACTGTATGATCATGATTTGACTTCCCATTTTTTCTGTGCATTGTACTTTATTTTACTTTTTTTACTGCTGTCATGCAGGTGTTCCATATTCACGTCATCTGTAATGTTTTGTAATTATCCTGCTATGTATCTCACCTACCCTTGTTGTCCTTGTGCATATGTCCCTGTTTCATGTAATCAAGACCTCCTTGTGAATAAGCCTGCTGAATGGATCTTTTCCTGTAATAAACTTGAACTTGAAACAGGGACAGCATTGCTGACATCAAGGTGGGATGCCACCTAGGGACCAGCAACCCCTGTACAGTGTTCACAGTAGAGAGGAATGCAAGGGACCACAACCAAGCACCAAGAGCTTGGAAGGGAGGGAAGTGAACACCAGTCCCTTTTCTGATGAGAGGGTAAGAAAAAGCACTCGCTAATCTGAGGGTGGGAAAATCCATGGGGCCAGAGGGGGTCATCCAAGAGTGCTAAAGGAATTCAGGAAGGTGCTAGCTGAACCTCGGGCAGACTTGTTTAACAGTTCACTGGAGACTAGCATGGTCCTGGAGGTCTGGAGAAGAACAGACGTAGTCCCCAAATGTGGTAGCAAGTTGTAGGTGGGAAATTACAGGCCTGTCACCCTGACATCTGTAGTAGAGAACCTGATAGAGACACTATTAAAGGAAAGAATCATGAAATACTTGGAATGCAATGGATTGCAGGACCCAAGACAGCATGGTTTTATAGAGGGGAGGTTGTGCCAAACAAATCTAATAGATTTTTTTGACTGGGTATCCAAGGTGTTGGATCAGGGAAGGGCACTGGACATGGCCTACCTGGACTTCAGTAAGCCTTTGACACTGTTTCAAGTAGGAGGCTGGTAAACAAGTTGGGTACCATGGGGGTGGGCAATAAGGTGGTAACCGGGGTAAGAAACTGGTTAGGGGATAGGAGGCAGAGGTGATGGTAAATGGAGTTCACTCTGCGGAGGGGAGAGTGACCAGTGGGGTACCACAGGGGTCAATACCTGGGCCAGTCCTCTTTAATGTCTTCATTAATGACATACTGTAGCTGAGGAACTGGAAGGGAATGTCTGCCTTTTTGCGGATGACACCAAGATCTGCAATAAAGTGGACACTCGGGGTGGGGGACTGCAAAGGATGGAAAGAGATTTAAAGTGACTGGAGGAGTGGTCAAAAGTTTGGCAGCTAAGGTATAATCCAAAAAAATACAGAATAATGCACTTGGGTCACAGAAACCCTGGGGTGCAGTACAGAATGGGGGAAGAGATACTAGCAGTGACAAAGCAGGAAAGGGACATGGGGTAATCATATCAGATGACCTGAAAGTGTCCAGACAATGTGGAAAAGCAATTGGGAGAGCTAGTAGGATGCTGGGGTATACAGGTAGAGGTATTACCAGCAGAAAGAGGGAAGTGGTACTGCCACTATATAACTCATTGGTAAGACCCAACCTGGAGTACTGTGTCCAGTTTTGGAGACCACAACTCAGAGAGGACATAGACAGGGTGGAGGCCATCCAAAGGAGGTCTACCAAGATGGTACAGGGTCTGCATCAAAAGTCCTATAAGGAGAGGCTAAAGGAACTAAACACATATACCCTGGAGGAGAGGAGGGAGTGAAAGGATGTGATTGAGACCTTTAAATACCTCACAGGGGGGAATAAGGTGCAAGTGGGAGGTATTTTTCAGAGGAAAGGGTGCTCTAGAACAAGGGGTCATGATGTGAAGCTGCAGTGTGGTAGGTTCAGGACAGAAGTTGGGAAATACTTTCTACACATAAAGGTAGTGGATGCCTGGAACAGTCTTCCAGTGGAGGTAGTGGGGGTGAAAACAGTGGTGGGATTCAAAAAATCCTGGGATTAGCAGAAGGGAAACATAAGGGATAGGTAAGCGGTGGAAGAAAAGTGCTGCAGACCTGGAAGGGTCTGCAATGAAAGCAACACAACAAAAAAAGAGCAGACTGGATGGGTCAAGCAGCTCTTATCTGCCATCAGTTTCTATGTTTAACATGAAGTTCAAGTAGGCCACACATCCCCAATATTCCTGCTTGGAATCCTCCAGAAGTTGGGAGTGGAACTGTATATTAGAAAATGGGTAGCAGCGTGGTTATATAACAAATATCAACAGGTACAAGTTAGAGGTTATTTATCAACAGAGGTAAGGGTGACTAGAGGAGTTCCACAGGAATCGGTGCTGGGGACAAGGCTTTTCAATATCCTAATTTCAAGTATGCAGGTGTCTGCGGGAGTCTGGATCTGCAAGTATGTGGATGATGCAAAGATTGGGGCTATAGTTAATAACCATGAGGCCATCATGAAATTCCAAGAGCAAATATGCCTTCTAAAGGCCTGGGCAGAGGAACATAGGTTGGATTTCAATATTACAAAATGTAAAGTCATGCACTTTGGATACAATAACGTCAAAGCACAATATAATCTAAAGTTACAAAAAATGTTGGTTACAGATAGTGAGAATGACTAGGGGGTAATTATTACGGATACAATGGACTTTAAAAAGCACAATAGCGTGTGTATTAATAGAGCTAATAGGATTATGGGTAATTTGCTACACAACATTAGAAGTAGGAGGAGTGAGGTTCTTGTGCCCTTGTATAAATCATTGGGGAGACCTGTAATAGAGTATGGTGCCCCCTTTAGTTCTGTACAGGGCGTGGACGGAAATAGAAAAATAGAGCGAGTTCAAAGATTCACAAAAAAAGTTGGAGCTGTTGCCGAACAGGAATATGGTATTAGATTAGAGCAATTGGGTTTGTTCTCCATGGAGTATAGAAGAATAAGGGGGGACTTGTGTTGTGTCTACAGAGCACTGAGTGACGTAATGTTATATGAGGCAGCAGGATTGAACTGGAAGGAAAGTGGTAGGTCAGGAGCTAGAGTTCATGATAAACAGCTAAAAGGAGAGAAATATAAAACAAATAGAAGAGGAAGATGGTTTAATCAGAGGGTGGTGAATGCCTGGAATTACTTTCCACAGGAGGTAGTGAGTGCTGGAAGTTTAGGGACATTTAAACACTTATTAGACAGACATATGGGAGAATTAAAATGGAGCTATGTCCACTAGTTAGTGGCAGGTCCTATATATGGCTTCCGTAAGCTAATGGACCTGAACTCATTCTATGAATCTATGATGATGGGAGAGACAAACCACACAAGGACAAGAGTCCTGGACTACAGGAGATCAGATTAAAAAAAATGGATGAATGCCTCTGGGATTACCTAGCGGGGGGTGGGGTGGGGGGATTGCCTGGTTGAGGTGGAGGAACCGGTGTCAAATTAAGAGATGATATAGTAAAGACAACAAACCTCTGCCAGAAAGAAATAACCAAAAGCAGGAAGAAAAAGAGATCACTATGGTTCTTGAGGGAAGTGGCTGTAAAGGTAATTGCTGAAGGGGTGGCATTCAGGAGATACAAGGAGACGCAAAGGGAAGAGGATAGGTAGGTGTACCAGGAAAAGCAAAATGAAGGTGCTGAGGGGTGCAAAGGCACAAACAGTTGAAAGGACAGCCAAAGGAGTAACTAAAGGGGACAAGACCTTTTTCAGATACATAAGTGAAAACAGGAAGACAACGGGAGGGATTGTGAGATTAAGATTGGTAGAGTGAGACTGTGAAGAGGAGAATCAGGAAATATCAGATATCCTGAACAGATATTTCTGCTTAGTCTTCAAAGTAGAGGGAGAAGGGGATGGACCACAAAGAATCAGCAGGAGCAGCAGAGAGAGGGGCGTGGGCACAAGTCCATTCACACAGGAAAGAGTCCTGAGAGAACTTACAAATCTGAAAGTGGATAAGGCTACAGAGCTAGAGGGGGTACACCCAAAGGTGCTGAGGGAGCTCAGGGTTGTACTGGCTACAATTTTGATAGCACTATTCAACAACTCACTGATGACAGGAGTGGTTCCAGAGGACTAGAGGAGGGCAGATGTAGTCCCGCTTCATAAAAGTGGTAGCATGAATGAGGCTGGCAACTAGAGGCTGGTCAGTCTGATGTCAGTAGTGGGGAAGTTCATACAGACAGTATTAAAAGAAAAGCTACTGCAGTATCTTGAATCCAGTGGATTACAAGACCTAAGGCAGCATGGATTCACAGGAGGGAGGCCATGTCAAATGAACCTGATCGATTTTTTTCCACTGGATGACCAGGGAAATAGATGGGGGAGGGGGAATGTGGCCTACTTGAACTTCAGTAAGGCCTTCAACACTGTACCATATAGGAGTTTTATAAGGAAACTGGGCAGATTGCGGGGGAGTTAGGACCCAGGGTGGTAAATTTGGGTTCCATGTCATAATAGCGATTGCAAAACAGTGATCACTATTATGGCGTGTGTATATAATCGAAAAGCATTTCGTCAATATACAATTGGTGACCCCACTTCCAGTAATTCTTAGGGGGTGCATGTTGCAGAGGGGGCCAAACTCAGTGGGGGAAAAAAAAGGCAGCCACAAGCAGCGGCAAAATACTCGCCCCTGGTCCATCCCAAACCCACTGCCTACTGCACCATAGCCAGCCACCCTCACCACCACACCACAGGGCTGGCTCAGCTGCAGTAGGCTCTCCATCATATCTCAACCATCCTTCCTATTCCTTCCCTCCACCTCTGTATCCCTCCCCTTCTGGTCGCTTTCCTCACTATGCCATCACTACCTTTGCAGGGTAGCTGATAATGATAACACTATAAATGAGTCATTGTTTTTACAGTTGCTCATTTATTATCACTATCATCACTGGATACCATAAATTTGGTATGGAACTGGTTGATGAAGAGGAGATAGAGGGTGGTGGTAAATGACGCTCACTCTAATGAGGGGAGAGTGACCAGCTGGGTACCTAAGTGCTTAGTACTGGGGCCAATCCTCTTCAATGTGTTCATAAGCAATATTGCAGAACAGCTGGAAGGGAAGGCATGTCTCTTTGCAGGTAATACCAAAATCTGCAATAGGATAGATACTCTATGGGGGTTGGGAGAGAATGAGTAGAAACCTGAGAAAACCTGAGGAGTGGTTGAGGGTATGGTAGTGGGATTTCAGTGCAAACAAAGTGTGAAATCATACATCTAGGGCATAGAAACTCAGGGGCAGTGCATAGAATGAGAAAGCATCATTGAGGGTCACTAAACATGAAAGGGACCTTGGAGGTATCATATCTGATTACCTCAAGGTGGCAGGCAGTGTGATAAGGCAGTAGGCAGAGCCAGTGTGGTGCTGGGGTGCATAAGGAGGGGATTCACCAGCAGAAGGAGAGCAGTGATGTTACCATTGTATCAGTCATTGGTGAGATCCCACCTGGAGTACTGTGTGTGGTTCTGGAGACCACATGTCAGGAAGGACATAGACAGGGTAGAAGCTGTCCAGAGGAGGGCAACTAAAATGGTGCAGGGGCTGCATAAGTGGCCCTATCAGGAGAGACTGAGGGATCTCAATATGTACACCCTGGAAGAGAGGAGAGAGGGAGTGACATGATAGAGACTTGTAAGTACCTCACAGAGGATAAATAAGGTACAGGGTGGAAGTATTTGTCAAAAGAAAAGGTGCATGAGAACAAGAGAGCATGCAATAAAGCTGGAAGAGGGGAATTTAGGAGGGATATGAAGTATTTCCTCACTAAAACAGTGATGGATGTCTGGAACAGTCTTCCAGCTGAGGTGGTGGGAGTGAAGACAGTGGTGGGCTTGCATGGGATAGGTACAAAGGGATCTTGGTAGGAAAGTAGGGGAGAGAGAAGTAGCTGGAGATCAGGTAGAGTCTGTGGTGACAGTATAGGCACAGACAAAATGGTCAGACTGGTGGTCAAAGAGGTCTTTATCTGCCAACAATTTCTGTTTCAATAATTCAGAGATAAATGTCAAGTACACAATTTTTTGACAAGATTGTTATGCAAGGCTTTTTTCTCTCTAATATTCTGTAGGGGACTTATCACATATGTTAAAATTGGCCCATTTAGAAACATTAAACTTATTCACTAGTCAATGTACTTTTTGGTAAATTCTATGGATTATCCTGGGTCTAAATTGGCAATTAAAAAGGATATAGCCCCCACCCCCCGTGGCCTCCAAGATATTAAATTTAGAAGTATGGGATACATTAGGAAACTTTTGGATGATCTTGAGGCTAATTTGCCCTGCACCAAAATTCTCCTTATGTGTGATTTGAATTCAGGGTGGCTAAATTTGATGGCTTCTCAGACGATCCTAGATTTGCTCTCATTAACCATTTGGAAACAATGCCCTGAAGGAAAACCTAGGATATTAGAATGAATAAGGCAAGTGAAATCCTTGGTGGGCGATTGGGGAGTATAATCTATACCCCCTTAATGGCTGTCTCCAGTGAGATAAGTAAGGTAATTGTACTTTTATCAGATTGAATGGGATGTCACTACCTGACCTAATTTGTTGGTCTAGGGATATTGAGGTATGGCACAACCTAAATGGTGTAACTAGATCTGAGAGCGATCACTTGCCCCTTTGATTTTTTACTGTTATATGCCTACTGAACCTGCTAAAAATAAGAATTTGACTGATACTAGGCAAAAAAAAAAGAATTATGTGGCATGTACAATTGGAGTATCAAACAGATGGCATGGTCAGGAATTGCCTCACTATTGAATGAGCCCCTTTTTATAGAGTCAGCCAAAGCTCTCTTGCTGCACGTTACAACAGTATCTGAGAAAATATCAGTAAACATGTATAAAGACTGCATTAAGTCCACTGGGAAAAATAATACCAATAACTGGTTTGACAGGGAGTGCAAAAAAAACATAAAAAATGACCTAAGAAGATTCATTAGAAAAAATAAACACAGCAATAAAAAATAAAAATTCAAACAAGTAAACCTAGAAAGAAAGAAATATAATAAATTTCTAAAAAGGAAAAAGAACCAGTACTATATGGAGTTATGGGGCAAAATGTTTATCACAGTCCAAAACAGAGATCGCAAAGAATTTTGGAGGCTGGTAGCAAAAGGGGATGAACAGTTATAAGGAAGCAAGAGACTTCTATAATAATGAAGATGCTTGGGTATATTATTTCTCTAACCTTTTTTTATCCTAATCATGATCCTTTTTTGGTCCCTAATACTATGGCCACAGAGAATATTCAAAAACTAAAATATCTGGTATCCATTCAGGATATTTACATAACTATAAAATCACTGAAACAGAAAAAAGCACTGGGCCAGGATGGCATTCCGGCCAAGGTTTATCTAACTAATATAGCTTTATGGTGTAGTCCATTACAGCTATTATACAATAAATGTATTATGGAAGACTCCGTCCCTCGATCATGGCCAGGAGCAATCATTGTTCCAATCCACAAAAAGGGGACCTTGCAGAGACCCAAAAATGTATAGTCCAATAAGCCTCCTTGACACGAATCAAAATTTTTTTTCTAACATAATTTTGATCAGATTACAAGAACAGATAAATGACACTGGGGGCTTAATGGCCTACAAGCTGGTTTTAGAGAAGGACATTCCACTATTGACAATTGTTTTGTGTTATCTCATTTAGTGGAGAAGTATGTCTACTTAAGACAACAAAATCTGTATACAATTTTTGTCGACTACTCAGCAGCGTTTGACTCACTCTGCAGACCAGTGTTATGGAAACAACTTATACAAAGGGGTATTGATTATGCCTTAGTACAAATCATATCAAATTTATATTCACATACATGGGCAAAAGTAAAACATGGTAGGTATGAACAACATCAAGGACATTTAATATTAACAAAGGAGTTAGGGATGGCGTCCTGACTCTGACCCTTGTTTGCCCCTATATTGACCAACTTCTGTGTGATCTTGAGGCTATGAATTTTGATTCCCCTAAAATAGATCAGTGCATATTCCCAGTTTTGGCATATGTGAATGACCTGATTTTAATCCCTTTAGCAAGAAAAGGGCTACAACAAAAAATAGACCCTATAACACAGAAATCCAAAGAATTTAAATTGTCTATTAATCTTTCCAAAACACAGGTCATGATTTTTGGTGCAAAAAAAGGAAAAGAGTAGCTCCTGTTTTTTAGACTCTCAAAAGATATCAGTGACCTCAAGTTATGTCTACTTAGGTCTTCTCTTTACAGGCAACGGTAAATGGACTAGACATGTTAATAGAACAGTGACCAACACTAGAAAAGCAATGGGTGGGATTAATAAATTCAATACTGCTTATGGAGGTTTCTCAATAAAACCTCTTATTAAAGTTTTAAAAGCTAAAATTTTGGCCCAAATAAATTACAGCACAGAGGTTTGGGATACAAGAAACAGAGAGGTGCTTATGACCCCCATTAACAAACTGCTGAAAAAAATTCTGAGTCTAGGTCACTCTTGCCCCTCAACATACCTTAGATCTGAATTAGGTATTGATAATATTAATGCCAGTATGGATATATGCAAACAGAATTACTGGTTAAAAATAACCACAATGGGAAAATTGAAAGAAATTGTGGGTAGAACTTATATGCAGAGAGTCAGACTGGTATAAAAAGTTATTTAGTAATACAAAGAAATACAATTTGGAATGTCTAAACAGATACCATGAAAAAAAATATCTCATTAAGCATTAAATATAAGGACTATATTAAGAAAATAATTAACAATTTTTGGGTCAAAGATGACCTTTTGAATAGTGGGGCTTCAAGATATTCAAAATGGTTTGCATCAAATAACACCCATTTTGGCTTTAAATCATATCTAAACACATTATTGTATCCAAAATTAAGAAAAACATTTGCTAGATTCAAATTCAAGATATTTAAAAGCAATGTACCAAATGCAAGGTATTCTAAAACAGTCATGGTGAGCCCTAAATGTTTCTGTTCGATGGGGGGAATTTGAAGACTTGACACACATTTTTTGTGAATGCCCTTGGTACTCCAAGATTAGAAGCCTATTAATGGCTCCTTATGTTTCGCTGGTGAACACCATGGACAGGTCTGAACTTATGCTGATCCTTATGACAACAGATGATACTTGAACTATAGAGGAGGTTGCTAATTTTTTTTTTCTCAATTGAAAGAATTAGGAAAAAGAAAATTATAGCGTTGATGCAAGATGTGGCCGCCTGAGGAAATAGACTTTTTCTTAGAAAGCATTATTGGCAGCCTTTGCACAAGTTATGTGTACCATTAAGACTTTTATGAGCAATATTTATATTTTTTTATTATTGTGTATTTATATTTGTATGTAAAATCTGTATAAAAATCATGTTTGTTTGATATGATGTAATGTATGTGTAACCCCCCCTACAAATGGGAGTTCCCCCGAAAAGTCTTCCTTGAACTTGTCTAAATGCTCACTGCCAGGCTGGTGTTCTGCATTTTGGCAGTTTAAATGTATTGCCAGAGAATGCCTGTATAGCCTCTGTGTACTGTCTCTTTAAGAGCTGCCTGGATTGCAGTCATAATTAATCTGAGAGGGAGCCCTTTTAGAAGATGTACTTGTTTGCTGATCATTTGTTTGAGTAGTAATAATATTGCAGTTTGTTCTAACCTGCCTTCTTTGCAGCATGGACAATTCTGTTTGTTTCCATCATCTTGGTCCTGAACTGCAGAATGGGCCAATCAGTACATTTGGGTCTCTAAAATGGAGCCTGCCTACAGGGGCTTGGTGGGACCAAAACTTGTAGGAATTGTAGTTTTGGGCTTTTGGCGCATAAAATAACCTGGAGAGGGAGCCTTTGTTGTGACTGACAGACAGATCAGCCAACCGAACCTTTTGGATCTTGGGGAAAGTCCCACACTGCTTGCAGTTTCAGTTAGATCTGAGTTGGGAAGTGAAGAAGTAACAGCTCAAGATAGTTCGAGCAGCAATATATAATGGATTCACGCAGGAGAACTGTGGAAAGGCCTGAGTTTGGCCTGCATGCCTACCTGCTGTTCCTGAGAGGGAACTTGTGTTTTTTTTTTTTTTTTTGACTGAATCTGAATTTGTAGAGTGAATTAAGCCACTGAATTGTGACCAGGCTTTAACCTGAAGAAGACCAAAGATCTGCTGAATGCGATCGGCCCGTTAGGACTTCCAGTTGCTTCTGAACTCCCGGATTGTGCAGAGACTCTGTAATTGCGACCAGAGAGCCATTTGCCTGGTACAGTGGAATTTCCTTACATGTGAATGTGCTGTGTGCTTATAGTGGGCCGTGATTTGGTTCCCCACTGTGTGTCTGAACTGTGTTTTGCTTGCTGGAGGCTGTATCCAGCTCCATGGACTGAATCCGTATCCATTTCCGTTTGCCTGGGCCCTGCTACACTGGCCCAGCCAGAATACCAGCTATGCAGAGAAAGTCATCGACGAGAGACCGGCCTGGGGATCAGCCCCCTGCTCAACGCCTTGAACAGGAACGATGCCTCGGTGATTCATGTGGGCCCTGCTTCTCCAGGCACTCCAGCTCAACAGCCTGCAGTCTCAATTTCATCCTGTCTGTGTCCAGTATTTGGTATCGTCAGTAAACATCGGGGTAGCTCCCTGCAACAACAGCTAAATCTGAAAGTGTTGTCATCTGATCATCTTGTTGCCTTTTCTTTCACGAACTGAGCCCTCCAGCTCTGGATTACAAATAGTGTGTGTTGTGCATGTTGCTTTCTTCCATCACAGGGCCCCAACCAGCTGCAACGTTCCTGGCTAGCCCAACGTTTTCCTACCTGGGTACCCAGAGTGTGTGACTGTGTAGGGACTCTGAACTGCATGCATAACTGTCTGATTAATATAGCTTTTAAGCAAATCAACCTGATTCTGCCCTTCCTTTGTTCAAGTCCCCAGAATAAATCAGATTTAACTGTTTGCATTTAACCTGACTGTGGTTCCAGTTTGTGCCAAAAGTATTGTACTGTTGCTATTTGCTGTGCTTAACCTTGTTTTGCAGGGGGTCCCCAGGGTTAAGCTAGAGGAACCAGCCCTGGTGGTAAGTGCAAACAGTGTGGGTAATTGCCTGGTGAATAAGGGTCATTGTGAAAGTAATTACTGTATATTGTTCAGGCCAATAGAAGGGAAAGAGGGGGGTTACAGTGTCCCAGAGGGCTGTGCCCAGGTTAGCTTGACCACTAATAACAACTGACCTCTGGGTGGAAGCACCCATTTCATTACCCAGGCCCCTTAACCTCCTATTAGCCAAGCAGGCAGGGGTAGTAGCCCTTGGGATAGTGCCGCCTAGGGGTTACATATGTTTTTAATAATAATAATAATAATAAGCTTTATTTTTATTGCGTCTTTCTGAAATCAAGGTGCATCAACAATAAAATACAACAAGAATAAAACAGGATGCAATAAAACATAAATACAATAAATACAGGGTTTCATAGTATTCAATAAAATAACAGCACTTAATGTAGGCTTGCTGCTACAGGTGGGTCTTTAGGTCCTGTTTAAACCCCTCCACGGTCGCGCACTCCTGAAGCTGATGGGGTAGAGTACTCCAAAGGGCTAGGGCCACATACATAAATGCACGGGCCCCTGAAGATTTTAAGGAAACCCTTGGTATCTCTAGCAACCCCTCGTCAGCTAAGTGGGTGATCACCTGGGGCAGTAAGGTACCAGAAGCTCTTTCAGGTAGTCTGGGCAAGGTCCATGTAGGGCTTTATAAGTCAGAAGTCTGACTTTAAAGGTGATCCACCACTGTACCAGTAGCCAGTGCAGTTCACGTAGCACCTGAGAAATATGACAGGTGCAAGGAGTACCTATCAATAACTGGGCTGCAGCATTCTCCACTAGCTGCAAGCAGCAGATATCAACCCCAGGTAGCCCTAGATAAAGGGAGTTGCAGTAATCCAGAGCCTAGGTCACAAGGCATGGACCAATGTGGGTAGATCACTGGACGGAACTAGGTGCTTAATACTGGAGATGTTCAGACGGTAAAGATGATTGATGACTGCTGACACTCATGACATCGCAGTGTCAGCCCATCGACAAAAATTACCCCCTGGTTTAGCACCCATATAGAAGTAGGGAGCTGGGAGCCACCAAGAAAAAGTCCCAAAGGTAAACCCGCTTCCATCCTCTAACTGGTGACCCGGGTCCACAACTATCACCTCAGTCTTCTCCGAGTTCAACCTCAGCCAGCTCGAATTCATCCAATCCTGGATTTCAGCGAGGCAGTTGTTGAATATCGAGAAAGCTCTATCCTGGTTGGGTGCAAAAGATAGGTAGAGCTGGGTATCATCAGCATGAAAATCGCAGTGGGAACTGAGCACCAGGACACTGCGTAACGGTGCTGTAGGCAAAAAATCAAAACGAAGAAAAAGGGCTTGTAGCATCCGTGACACCGAACACTCCGAACACAAACCACACAGACCCGAAATATTGTAAATGTGGTCTTGTTATATAAAAGCTGCAAACGCATTATCTAGCAAAAATACAAACAACTGACATTTCTCCTAGCGTGCTGCTAGGCTTCTTCAGAGTAACCATAACAAAGATAAAAGTGCTACTTTTATACAGAATCAAGCTAATCACATGTGAACAATAATCCAATCAGTGAATTGTTAATCAATTAATTATTACAAACAATCCACTTCTTTAAAGTGCAAGTTGCATAACGTGAATTTTTGCTTTAACTCAAACTTGGAGTGGACATTTGTTTATGTTAAATCAAACCTTGTCATATACAGGAAATATTAAAGCTTGTGCCAATTTTCATAAGACACCTAACAAATCCTATTTTTGATTCTGAGTCAAACATAAAGGCATCTATTGCATATCCTGTTCAAATTGCCACTGTTTTTCATTATCTCGCTATTATGATCAATGCATGTATTGTATATAAATGTCATATCAGCTCCAGGCACCAACTTTAATCATTGCAAACATAAGATACTGTACCAACCCCTTATATTTTATTACACGGAGCCATATATTTAAATGGCAACTTAGTTATTCACATATCAAATGTAAAAACTGAGAAATGTGCTCAGAAGAGTTCCATCCTGTCTAAATTAACATCTGTGCTTTTTCCAAAAACCTCAGCCTATACCTTCTTACAATGTCTCAGAGGGGTAGCATGTACACTGTGAACAACATGAGGGACAACACCAAACCCTGAGGTACCCCACATGAGAGAGACTGGGTCGGAGAAATAAGTTCCCAACACCACTCTCTGAGTTCTGCCAGTGAAAAAAGATCTAAACCACCTGAGGACTGTACTAGACAGGCCACAGATGAACCTCAGTCATTTGAGAATGACTCCATGGTCCACAGTGTCAAATGCTGAAGAGAGATTGAGAAGAACCAAGATGGAACAGCTCTTCCAATCTCTCGCCATCAAGAGATCATTGAGCACCCAAACCAGCACAGTCTCGGTACTATGTCTCTTTCAAAAACTGGATTGGAGTGGTTCATAAATGTCATGGATGGTCAAATGGTTCTCCGGTTGTAGGGCCATACTTTCTCAATCGCATTCCCCACAAAGGGAAGGTTAGAGATCAGTCTGTAGTTGGCATGGCAGTCCGGGTCCAACGAAGCTTTCTTCAGGAGGGGTATTACCACTGACTCCTTCAGGGAGATAGGAAACTCACCCATCTCCAAGCAGCACCAGACTATCCATGCTAGGACTGGGCCGATGGTATCACAACAGCCCTTAATCAGGGAAGTTGGGACTGGATCCAAACTACAGCAGGTAGGGCTCATACCCCGGACAAGCCACATGACATCAGTTGTAACGATTGTAATGACCATGTGTCAGACAATAAAAGTGAAAACTGAACGAATATTCTGTAAAGAAATAGTCCCATTTTTTAACAATTAAAAGATCCCCAGAATTAAACAGAAAGTCCAGAAAGACTGCTCTCATTGATAAAGGGAGGTGTATGTCACTCAGCATGTTGTCTACATTTGCCTTCCTTTGCTTATTAAAAAGTGGACAGAACAAAATTAAATGATATATGTTTTCCATTTTCTTTTTTACAGTCACAAAGTACACTGTCCTCAGTATTAGACTCCTTTCCATATCGCATGAGAAGAATATTTGAGAGGTCAGATTGAAAATGAAAATTTGTAAATGCTTTTTGATGATTTGGATCAGTCAGAATATCCAGATAAAGTTCAAATAAATGAATAGTCTTAGCCTGCATCAATCAGTCACTAATTCCACTGTTTCTTACTGCACTCCAATCCTTCTCTGCAGCCTCTAAAAAAAAAAAAAAAGCTTTTTTAAAAAAAAAATTTCTTATAGGAATTGTGACGCATAACATTTTTCAGAACCAAGTCTCTCATGTTTTGCAGAGTGTTAAGGCTAGCTGTGACTTAAAACAGTTTTTAGCCACAGGAAACCAAATCCTAAATTCTAGAAACAATGCTGTTCACTATAGGCTGAAAATATTAACTATGAACAGTAGTAGGTCAAAACTGCGTCGGAAGAACAACGCGGTCAAAAATCGCATAGCATGGACACCAGAAAATGGGTATGATAAAAAAAAAAACACTCTAATATAAATAAATCAACTCCGAAACCGTGCACGCTGTAATGTCAGTGCAGTTTTCAACCACACCGTTCTGCAGACAAGGTGTTCACCGGATATCCTAAGAACTAACAGTTCTGAAAATTTTTGGCCAGTAATTGAAAACCTTAGATGAAGACAAGGCCACAAGCATAGACTGACCAAGTTTTGCTCTTAAGATATCCCCCAGAATACCAGATGGTGTCCCTAAAATTGACCTATAAAATTTATTGAGGAGATATTTAAGGTTATTTATTGTGTCTCTCACCCCCAGTTCTGTTACATACAAAGCAACTGGAAAAAATGTTGCACTGAAAGCTTTCATAGTTGCTCTAAATGAACTACCCCCATAAGCTTTACTGAATCTTAAAAGAGCAGATATGGAGATGGACAGCTACAAATTATACAGAAAGGACTTGCCAGATAAAAAGGAAAAGGGCTGGTGCTATACATCAGAAGTCAACTGCAAGTGACTGAAATACAAGGCCTTGAACTGAATGTCAGGTTGCATCAAAAGCACTAGGAGGACGCACTGAATGATCACAACATTTACACCCTGGATAAGAGAAGAGCAAGAGGGAACATGATGGAGACCTACAAGTACCTCATGGGGTAAACAGGGTGCAGTAGAGGAGTCTCTTTCAAATGAGAAAGAGGACCAGGACCTGAGGACATGCAATGATGTTGGGGGGTGAGGAGTGGTCAAGAGGGAGGTGAAGTAATATTGTTTCTTCCAAGGGATCCCTCACTATGCTTACTAATGCATTCAGCCTGAAGGATTGAGCTGCCCCAGAGAGAGTAGAATGTATGTAAATTACAGAACTCAGTATGCATTTTCAAATCTTTGCCATGTGGTGGCATTCTAACCTGCTCTCCAATGTCAGATTTATTTCAAGAGCCAGGAGGGCAGTGGCCACGAGTCACACTAACCTAACCCTAATAAAACATAAGTGAAAAACTACCAAAAAAAACAATAAAGATTGGTCCCAGAGGATAAGCTATCGCAGACTAAGAGTAAAGTTACACAATCAACTGATTGTAGACTGTGCAATAAGTAATGCTCATGCAAATAACTACCAAACAACTGATTCTTGTAGAACCTTTTCCAGGTTCTGGAAGGGGAGGCAGGGTGGGAAAGTTAAGCATAGTGAGGGATCCCTTGTAATAAACAATATTACCATGGCAAGTAATTTTTTCTTCAAACCCCAGGAATCCCTCACTGTGCTTACTAATGCAGACTACAAAGCAGTACATTGGGAGGCTGGGTACAGAACTTACTTAGGGAAAAGTTTCTGCAAGACAGCAGTGCCAAACCTGGCATCCCTTCTGGACTTCACATCCAGGCAACAGTGTTTTGCAAAGGTGTGTACAGTTTTCCAGGTAGCTGCTTTACAAATTTCCAGCAAGGAATTATCCCTTGCAGCTGCCACAGAGGCAGCAGTACCACATATGAAGTGTGCCCTGAGGCCTAGTGGTGGCAGCTTGACAGCTTTACTATTGCAAAACTGGACACAGGAGATTAACCAGTGAGCAATGGTTCTCTTAGAGGCTGCCTGCCCTAACCCACTTCACCGTATATGAGGAACAGCTGTGAGTGGGAAGATGTGAGGTCCTTAGTGTGGTCCAGTTAGTAGCTAAGTGCCCTCTTAACATCCAGACTGTGGAGCTTCTGCTCACCAGAGCTGGACTTTGCTGCAAAGAACACTGGAAGGGTGAATGACTGATTCAGATGAAACTCAGACACCACCTTGGGGAAGAATTTCCTGTTAGTCCTTAGAGCTACCTTGTCTGTGTGGAAGATAACATAGTTTGGGTCTGTGCAGAGGGCCTGTAGCTTGCATACCCTCCTGGTGGAAGTCATGGCCACCAAGAAAACTGACTTCCAGTTGAAATACTTCAAGTCTGCAGTAGCCACAGGCTCAAAAGGAGATACCATGAGCTTGGCTATACACAAGTTCAAATCCCAGGGAGACACTGGTTCCCTAATTGGGGGATACAGGTTTAGGGGTCTCTTAAAAATGTCCTTAAAATGGGATGAGAAGCCACCATTTTCTTACTGCCTACTGAGACGTAAGCAGAAATAGCAGTCAGGTGCACCTTAGGGGTTGAAGGCCTGAGGCCCAAAGTATGAAGGTGAACCAGGTAGTCCAAAGGTATGGGTGGGTCTGCCTATAAAGGACTGAGCTACTTAGGTGCACACCACAGAGAAAATCTTTTCCATTTGGAAGCATATATCTTACTAGTAGCAGGCTTCCTGAGGACTCTGAAGGCCTCCTCTGAAAAGTGGAAATCAGAGTCTTCTATCTCTTCAAGAATCAGATCTCGAGGTGTAGTGACTTGTTTGGAAAGGTTATTTTACCCTGAGGCATGGTCAGTAGGTTGCGTCTCTGTGGGAGACAAATGGGCTGTTTAATGGTGAACACATGAACTTATGAACATATGAAAACGCCAGCAGAAACAGGCCTAACGGTCTATCGAGTCTACTCAATTGTGCAGCTAGCCCCTCAACTTACAGCTGCCCAACCTTCCCTCCCGCTCCTCTTAATTACCTCTCCCCTCACTCTGTCTCACCCCCTCTTAAAAAAAAACACCGTACTATGGGCAACCACCTTCTCAGGCAGAGCATTCCACTTATCCACTGCCCGTTCAGTGAAAAAGTGTCTCCTGATTTCCGTCCTGAATCTTCCCCCCACCAGTCTCAACCTGCGCCCTCTCATGTCCCTCCCACTTCTAATCTGGAAGATCCTCTCTGTATCAGTTTTTTTAACCCCCTTTAAGTATTTAAAAGTTTCAGTCATATCCCCCAATCCCTCCTCTTCTCCAGTGAATACATGTTCAGCTCGTCTAGCCTATCCTCATAGGAAACATAGAAACATAGAATTTGACAGCAGATAAGGACTGCTTGGTTCACCTAGTCTGCCCATTTCCCCACCTGATGGATAAGCTGCAGATCTTAGTTAACCAACAGCCTACTTCCTCCTACCCCCACTAGAATTGCCTTATATCTGTCCCATGCATTCTTGCATTCCCCCACTGTTCTTGTCTCCACAACCTCCTCAAGAAGGCTGTTCCATGCATCCACAACCCTCTCCGTGAAAAAATATTTCCTAACTCTACCTCTGTGTCGTTCCCCCTCTATCTTTAAATTGTGCCCCCTTGTTCTTGCACATCTCTTTTTCTGAAAGATGCTACCCTCTTGGACTTAGTTGATTCCCTTGAGGTACTTGAAAGTTTCTATCATGTCCCCTTCTTCCCCTCCTTTTCTCGAGTGTATACATATTAAGCTCCTTTAGTCTCTCTCTCTTCAGATGTCTTCTGGTGCAGAACCTGCACCATTTTGGTAGCCCTCCTCTGGACAGCCTCTACTCTGTCTATGTCTTTGCGGAGACAGGGTCTCCAAAACTGCACACAATACTCCACATGGGTCTCACCAGCTATCTGTACAGAGGGATAACAACTTCCTGTTTTCTACTGTTGATGCCTCTCCCTATGCATCCCAGTATCCCCCCCCCAGCCTTCCTTACTGCGTTCTCACATTGCGTGCCCACCTTTAGGTCATCTGATATAATTACTCCCAGGTCCCGTTCCATTTTTGTTGTTGTTAGTATCTCACCCCTCACTATATACTCTTTACCTGGGTTTTTTGTTTCCCAGGTGCATTACCTTGCACTTCTTTGCATTGAATCTGAGCTGCCATACATTTAACCATTCCTCCAACCTAGCCAAGTCCCTTCTCATCCTTTCCACCCCACCCTTGTGAATCAACCCTGTTGCAGATCTTTGTGCCATCTGCAAAGAGACATACTTTTCCTTCCAGGTGCTCTGCAATGTCACTTATAAAGACATTAAAGAGGACCAGCCCCAGTACTGAACCCTACAGTACCCCGCTAGTTACCCTCCTTTCTTCACTGTGGACTCTGTTTACTATTACCCTTTGCGTCCTGTTGTCCAGCCAATTTTTTATCCAGGCTACCACCTTGGGACCCACTCCTAGGCTGGCTAGCTTGTATATTAATCTTTTGTGTGGGGCTGTGTCAAATGACTTGCTAAAATCTAGGTTGGCCATATCACCAGCCCCTCCCTGGTCTACTACTTTGGTCACCCAGTCAAAGAACTCTATTAGATTCATCTGACATGACCTTCCCACTGTGAATCCATGCTGCCTTGGCTTCTGTGCCCTACCGGTCCCTAGGTACTCAACAATTCTTTCCTTCAGAAGTGATTCCATCATTTTCCCTACCACTGAGGACAAACTAACTGGTCTGTAGTTTCCTGCCTCTGCCCTGCTCCCACTTTTGTTAAGTGGAATCACATCCACCCTCCTCCAGTCCTCAGGTACCACCCCATCCTCCAATGATTTGTTAAAGAGAGTAGTCAGTGGTGTCAGTAGTTCAGCCCTTAGTTCTTTTAGAATTCTGGGGTGAATCCCATCAGGCCCCATTGCTTTGTCCACCCTCAGTTTCAAGAGTTCTTTCGGAACCCTTTCTTCTGTGAATGGGCTAATATCGACCCCCCCCCCCCATCCAGAGTGTTCCTCTTGTTTGGTTTAGGTACCTCCCCCTCTTCATCCATTGTGAATACTGAGCAGAAATATTCATTCAGTATCCCTGCTTTTTCAGTGTCACGCTCTGCCAACAGTCCCTCCCCTTTATTAAGCCTCAGTATTCCTCCCTTGATCTTTCTTCACTCCCTAATGTACCTATAAAAGGTTTTATCCCCCTTCTTAACAGAGTTGGCTATCTTTTCCTTGGTTTGGGTCTTTGCTATTCTGACTGCCTTCCCTGCCTCCTGCTTTAACTGATAAAGTTCTCTGTTCTGCTCCTTCTGTGTTTCCTTATTTTTTCTGAATGCTATCCTTTTCTCCTTAACCTTCCCTGCCACCTCTTTTGAGAACCATAGTGGTTTTTTCCTTTGTTTTCTTTTCTTGATTCACTTCACACAAAGGCTTGTTGCCTCTGTGATGGCTGTTTTGATTATTCCCCATTGTTCCTCCACACCTCCTTCTTGCCCATTTGCTAGTGCTTTTCTGAGGTACTCTCTCATTTTCCCAAAGTCAGCCCTCCTAAAGCCCAGTACTCTTGCTTTTGTATGGCTTGACTCTATGGCTGTGTTTATCATGAACCACATGGTTTGGTGGTCGCTTGTTCCCAGACGGCTACCCACTTCTAAATCTGAGATCCTTTCTCCTTCCCCATTTGAGAGTACTAGGTCTAAGATTGCTCCCTCCTGAGTGGGTTCCAACACTAGCTGTCTGAGGCATGCCCCTTGTGGGGCATCAAGAATGACCCTGCTCTTGGATGTGCCTGAAGCAAAGGTGCTCCAGTTAACATCTGGCATATTCAGGTCCCACATCAACAATATCTCCCCTTTTTCTGCCATTCTAAGGATGCTTCTATAATTTTCTTGTCCATTCCCTCGCCCTGAGATGGAGGTCAATACACAACCCCCATGCGGATTGTGGTGCCATTTCCTGTCTCCAGGGTGACCTACAGTGCCTCGTCTTTACTCTTTAGTTCTGTTGCTTTAATCCCTTCCCTTATATAGAGAGCTACTCCTCCTCCTCTTTTACCTTCCCTGTCCCTCCTGTAGATTGTGTATCCTGGTATGTTGACATACCAGTCATGGTTCTCAGTGTACCATGTTTCAGTGATTGTCACAATATCCAGGCATCCCTCTTCCATCAAGGCCACTAGTTCAGGGAGCTTGTTACACAGACTATGGGCATTGGTACTCATCACCCTCCATTTTTTGATGGCCTTACCCCTTTTAGCCTCATCCCTGTCCTTACTGCCTTTACCTTTTTTGCATTTACCCCTGTCCTGCTCCCTAATGACTTTTGTACCTTGGTCTTTACCTTGCTAATTACCGTGTTTTGTGGGGGCTGGGGTTGCCTCCCTTTTCAGTACCTCCCCCGGCTAGTTTAAATGCTTGCCAATGAAGCATTTAATCTTACCGCCTAGGATTCTGGATCCCCCCTGGACAGATGCAGACGTTCGCACCAGTATAGGCCCATATCCCTCCAGGTGGCTCCCCAGTCTCCAATGAAGCCAAAACCCTGAGTTCCACACTGGTTTATCAACCATTCATTGAATCCCATGGTATGGAGTACCCTAGCTTCACCCTTGCCATAGACAGGCAGCACCTCTGAGAAGGTTACCATATGTGCTACTTGTCTAAGGCCCCTTCCCAACTCTAGAAACTCCTCTTGCACTGCTCTGATCCCATTCCTAGCCAGGTCATTTGTCCCTAGGTGGACAATGACATCCAGCTCCCTCCCTAGTGCAGTTGCTCCTGCAATCCTGAGGATTCGCTTCCTGTCCCTCCAAGCCATGGCACCAGGCAGGCACCTTACCTCCCTCTCCCCTTCCTCCCATTTCTCCCACCCTAATGATTGAGTCCCCCACCAGG
Source organism: Neoceratodus forsteri (assembly GCA_016271365.2). Lineage (NCBI taxonomy): Eukaryota > Metazoa > Chordata > Ceratodontiformes > Ceratodontidae > Neoceratodus > Neoceratodus forsteri. The sequence continues at coordinate 544,786,937 of CM028129.1, forward strand.
AGTTGTTTCCTTCCCCTGTGGGGTCTCGTGCCACCCTCCTGTGGGTCTCCTTTGTGGAGGTTCCCAGCATCCTCCTTGGTCTCCACAGCAGGTGCCTCCATAGAGAAATCACTCTTCACCAGAACAGCATATGAATTGTGGAGAGGAACAGCTGGAGGGATGCACCTCTGTTCCAACACCCTCTCCCTCCCTGAGCCCACATTGGTCCAACCACTCATCTCTCTTGACAACCTCTGAGGTAGCAGCAGTGGCTCTGGTGGTCCCGGGGGGGGAGGAGGTTTCACGAATCTGAGTCAGGTCTGTCTGGAGATGGGCAACCTCCTCCCTCAGACCAGAAAGGTGCCTGCAAATAGGGCAGCATCGCAGCCTCCAGAATGTCTCCCAGAACACTGCCGCCCTATAGCCATTGCACTGCACCATTCCCATCATGTCTTATTTTGTGTCCCCTCTCCTGTTGCTTTGTATGCTTATGCTCTCCTCCCTTTATGTATTTTCCACCTACTTTCCTACTGCCTATGTACTCTTACAACTCTCGCCCTTCCTGTTCTGGGACAGGAACTTCCTGTATTCTTCTGTAGTCTCCTTCTTCCTTGCTCAGACTCAGACTTCCAGCAGCTAGGAGGAGGGAGAAAGAGCTATTTTTTTTCTTTAAGGTTGATGAAACTGATGTGTCTCAGTGATCCTTCCCTTCCTACTGCCAAACAGGAAATTCCTGTTGTCAGTCAAGTCCAGTGGCTATAAAAATAGAATTGGCTTAGGGTGGGAGGGCAAATAGTAAGAAAAGCTGTAGCTTTTAGTCGGCTGTTTCTTGCTCTAAAAGCAAGATTCTTTTCTGCCAGAAGCTAGCAGCGGGAAGCTGTAATTGGAGACACCTGCTTTTCTACTGCTCAAGCCACACCCCAATTAACTTCTCCCCTCTGCTCCTGAATTAGCAAACTAAGTTGATACAGCACCATGCATTTCTGCTTAAAGTTGAACCAGCATAATATTCTGTGGTGATTTGCATATGCATCCCATGATGCTTTGCATTGTGGGGGCATGTGTGATTTTGTACTTTTTTGAAACTTGGCTTCCCGGCCAAATGCCCTTTAGGGTAACCATTGCCTCAGTGCTTGCGCACAAAGGTTCTTTGTCTTTCAATTTTTTTTTTGTTTTAATTGGGTTCACCACAACATAACCCAGATAGACCATCTTAGGGTAGCTAGTTCATTCCATTGGAGTGTCAAACAGAGGAGGCATACTGATGAGTCTTGGTAGGATGAAACACGTGTCTTTGTCTTCTGTTGGCACCCTTCGCAAACTGTGTGAGTGGCCTTTCGGCACCATGTATTTCTGCTTAAAGTTGAACCAGCATAATATTCTGTGGTGATTTGCATATCCAGCCAATGATGCTTTGCATTGTGAGGGCATGTGTGATTTTGTACTAAGTTGATACAGCCCGCTTCCCCAAAACAGAAACACACACAGACTTTCTTCTTTTTTTATATCCTAAATGAGACCCTCCTGCTTCTAATAAAGTATCTGTTTGCTTAATCCCAACAGGCACTGACTCCTGCTGAGATAGAAGTGTTTTATCAGTAAGAAAAGCTGTAACTTTTAGTCAGCTGTTTCTTGCTCTGAAAGCAAGATTCTTTTCTGCCAGAAGCTAGCAGTGGGAAGCTGTAATTGGAGACACCTGCTTTTCTACTGCTCAAATAACTTCTCTCCTCTGCTCCTGATTTAGCAAACTAAGCTGATACAGTCCCCTTCCCCAAAAAAGAAACACACACTGTGTGTTTACCCTCTAGACTCTGGATCATCTTTGTCACCCTGCACGCTACCCCCTCTAATAATCTAATGTCTTTCTTCAGGAAAGGGCACCAGTACTGCACACAATATTCCAGGTGCGCTCTGACCAGTGATCTGTACAGTATAAGGATCACTTCCCTATTCCTGGAAGAGATACCCCTCGCTATACACCCCAGCATCTTCTTGGCTTTTGCTGCCACCCTCCAGTACTGTGCTGAGTTGTTCATATTCCCTGTTACAATCACCCCAAGATCTTTTTCCTCCCTGGTGCTTTCCAACTGAATCTCGCCCAGCTGATAGCTCCTCCCCTGGTTCCTAGTTCCAAAGTGCAGTACTCTGCACTTCTTGACATTGAACCCCAGCTGCCATGTTTCTGACCATTCCTGTAGTTTGGTCAGGTTATCTTGCAGCCCTTTCTACCCATCCACATCATCCACTACAGCTCCCATTTTAGTATTGTCTGTGATCAGACTGATCTTACTCTGGATCCCCTGTAAGATATCCACTATGAATATCCCAAACAGCACCAGTCCCAATACCGATCCCTGTGGCACTCCGCTCATCACATCCCTTGGTGATGAGAGCTTCCCCACCACCACCCTCTATTGCCTTCCCTTCAGCCAACTGGTGATCCATCTGACCAATTTTGTTCCCACCCATGTATCATCCAGCTCCCCCCAACCTCCCATGTGGCACTGAATCAAAGGCCTTGCTGAAGATCAAATACAGGACATCCACTGCATTGCCCTTGTCCAGTTCCCTGGTCAACCAGTTGTAGTACTCGACTAGGTTTTGATACCATCTTCCTGAGACAAATCCATGTTGCTGACCATCCTGGAGTCCACTGTCCTCCAAAAATGCCATCAGCCTCTCCTTCAGGATTATCTCCATGAGCTTTCCCACAATCAGTGTGAGACTCACTTGTCTGTAGTTCCCCGGTTTATCCCTAGGGACACTTTTATGAATAAGCACCACATGGGCCATCCTCCAGTCTTCTGGTATACATCTTGTGTCCAGGGAGGTATTGAACAGGTCAGACAGTGGTCCTGCCAGGATCTCCATTAGTTCTTTTAGTATCCTAGGGTGAATGCTGTCTGGACCCAGTGTCTTGTCCACCCTTAGTGCCCTTAACCCCTTCAGAACCCTGGCCTCCATAATCCTTGCATCAGTCACCCCCTCCCCTTCCCTGCCGTCCCCTCCTCCCCCGAGGTATCTGCCCCCCTTCTCCTCTGTGAACACAGAAGTACTCACTTAGTGTCTCTGCCTGATCCACCTCCTTCTCCACCCACCCCCATCCTTCTTAATCCTCACAATGTGGTCCTTGTTCTTCCTTCTCCCCTAATGTATCTGAAGAAGTCCTTCTCACCATTCTTGATACCTTGTGCCAGCCTCAGCTCTCTTGAAGCCTTGGCCATGCTGACCAGCCTGCTTACCTCCCTAGACCTCTTCACATACTCCTCCTCCTTGTCTCCTGCCCCTTCCAATTTCTTGAGTCTCTGGAATGCTTTTCTCTTGCCCCCCATCACCTCCTGGGTTAACCAACTGGGCTTCTTTGCCCTGTCCTATTTGCTATGTGTCTTTGTACATGTCCCAGTAGCTTCCACTAGCCCTGTCTTAATAATCTCCCACTTTTGACAAGCATCCATGTTAAGTTGAATACCTGTCAGGTGCCTACCCACACTCTCCCCCATCCTTTTAAAGTCCATCCCCTTGAAACTGATCACCCTGGTTCCCATACCCCCCCTTTCCCTTTCCATATTGAGCATGAACCACACCGTGTGCTGGTCACTCCCAGCCAGAGGGTTCCCCACCTCCAGATCCCTAACAGCCTTTCTATTTGATACCAGGTCCAGAGTTCTTCCTTCCCTAGTCTTTTCTCTGACCAGGAAGCTGTCCAGAACTGCATCTAATATGACCTGTTCCCTTTTACTCATGGTGGAGGGGGTGCTCCAATCCACCGCCAGTAGATTGAAGTCTCCCGCCATCACTGTTTTCCCCTTCCTATAGACCCTTCTAATCTGATCAGCTAATTCCCTATCCAGATCCTCCACTTGCACTGGTGGGCTGTACACTACCCCCATCCTCAGTGTCCCTTTCTTTGAGTCCTAGAACTACACCCATAGGGCCTCTGTCCTGCCTTCCTCGCCCTCTTCCCTTGCACACCTTATCCTGTCTCGCACATAGATTGCCACACACCCCCTCTACCCTATCCTTCCTGAATATCCTATACCCTGGGATCATCATATCTCAGTCCCGGTACTCGGTGGCCCACATTCCATGATGGCCGCAATATCCACCCTCCCCACTGCCAAGAGTGCCTGCAACTCAGCTGATTTGTTACCTAAGCTTCTCGCATTCAGTGAGATCACCCTCCAACCCATCCCCTTCCCTTCCTCTCCTTGCTTCCCCTCTCTCCTATTACCCTCCTGTGCAACTTCCCCAAATCCTTTCCTGATAGCTTGGGGGGTAAGCTCGTTTGGACCCTCTCTTCAGGATTCCTGCCTACCAGCCATCCACTCGCCACCCCCTACTTGGTTTAAATCCGCCTTTGTTGCTATATAGCCCTCTAACGTCTGCTTTAGTACCCCCTTCCCCTTCCCACTCAAGTGCAGCCTGTCCCCTGCATATGGATCATTATTGTCCCAGGTCCTGCCCCATCCACCCACTACCCCTTGCACTGACACCATTCCTTCAGCCATGTGTTGAACTCCCCAATCCTCCTTTTCCTCGCCGTACTCACACAGGGTACTGGGAGCACCTCTGAGAAGGCCACCGACTCTCCTATCCCTTTGCACAGCCTTGCCACACCCTCAAACTTCTCCCTCACTACCTCCACCATCTCCCCCACAAAGTCATTTGTCCATACATGCACTACTATATGTGGTTTCCTCCTACCTCTCCTTGTGCACTTTAGAATTGACAGCCCCACCTTGTCTGCCGTTAACCCCGGTATAGACTCCACCCATATGCGAATATGCCATTCCCACTTGCTGCCCCCTCTGATACCCTTAAGTATGGAGTCCTGCAATACCAGTACACCCCCTTCTTCATTCCCCACTCTCGTCCCCACCCTTCTATCCCGGTTTCCATTTCTAGAGTCCCGCATATTAGAAGCTCTCCCATTTGCTCCTGTGGTCCCCCCCACCTCTGACTTATCCACTCCCCTCCTCACTGCTCGCTCGCTATCCTCCACCTCCTCCCCATCTGCCCATGGCTCTCCCCCCTCACCTCTGCAATGACCCACTCGGCCCCACCAGTATTGTCCCTCTCCCCCTCCTCTTCCTGAGTACCATCCCTTGTGCAGTCTCCTCCTGTTTCCTCTCCTTCCCTCTCCTGGAGCCCACCCTCCTTCTCTTCCTCACCCACCAGTGTCATCAGTACCACAAACCTATTTCCTACCCCCTCTGTTCTGCTATGCGTTGTCTCCTCCCTCCTGACTTGAGTCCCCCCCCTGTTGCTAGGCCTGACTTGAGTCCGTCCTCCATCGTTAGGCCTTCAGTACTTTTTGCACTTACCTCCTCCCTCCATCCCTTCCCTCGGCCCATTGTTCCTCCCATGTGTGCCCTCATGTTACTCCCTGGTGCTGGCCCATGTGGTGTCCCCATGTTACTCCCTGTTGAAGGCCCACCTGCCCTAGAATCTCCCACCCCTCCCTCATCCTCTCCAGCTCTCTACCAAGCCACCACATCTCATCCTCAAGCCTTCTCAGCCTGTGACAGATTGGACACTCTCCCAGTCTCCACAGTATGTTCATCCATATCACTGCCCCACAACCATTGCATCACCACAATATTACCCATGGCTATCACTACTTATTAATGAAACAAAAGATAATACAGTACTATCTATACTAATTGTACCAGACTAGCCCTGTACCCCTATACCTGTACAAGGCGTAAGACAATATTCAACAATGATACCTTACTGACTGTACCTTCCTAATTAGGGCAAAGCATACTGCACAGTACTGACTAAAAAGTCTATCCAAAACAAATAACAGTCCTAAAAATACCTATAAAGTATATTAATAACTACACCTGCACAGCACTGACCAAAATGTACAGTTCACCTAGAATGTAATACAGTACTAAAAATGCTTATAGGCTACATTACCAACTATACCTGCATGAAGCATAAAATACTGACTAAAATCACAGTACTATACAAGACAACATATAGTTCTAAACTACCTGTATGCCACCATACTACTATACCTGAAACAACTGCTTATGAAGAGAAAAGCTCCCTGAAAGCTACCTAAGAATTACAGTTCTGTCTAGGGCAAAATACAGTTCTACAGTACTGCTGCTTTAGCCTACCATCCCACCCAACACCCTTACAAACCTCTATGCCAAAGGAACTACTCACCATCTGGTCCAGCCCCGACCCAGTCATGATCAGCTCTTACTTGCCCCTCTCTTGTGGTGCCCTATGTTCCTCCCAATTTCAGTTCCTTCCATCCTTCTGCTCTTCCCCTTTCTTGGCTGCCCAGTCCCCACCTGGCCTCTGAGTATTTAGATTGTCATGGTGGCAGGGGTGGGTCAGAGGGCCAGCCTTGGGGAACTCTTCCCTGCTGCTGCCACTCCTACTGGGCCCTTTCTAAGCACTGACCATGGTTTAAAAGTGCTGCCACCAGCTATTTGAAACTGCCGCAGCTGCACTGATTGGTCCCCCAGTCCTCCTTTGTCAGTGGCCAAATTGGAGTCGCTGCTCCCCTGTGTTGGCAGCCCAATTGGCTGCTGGTCTTCCCCCTGCTTGCTCTTTTGGGCACTTTCCTCTGGGGAACTCTTCCCCACTGCTGCCGCTTCTACTGGGCCCTTCCAAGCATCGACCAGACTTTAAAAGGGCTGCTGCCAGCTGTTTGAAACTGCCGCAGCTGCTCTGATTGGCCCCCCGGTCCTCTTTTGTCAGCATCTGAATTGGAGCAGCTGCTCCCCTGTGTTCATGGCCCAATTGGCTGCCACTGTTCTTCCTGCTCACTCCTTCGGGTGCTTTCCTCTGGGGAACTCATCCTGCTGCTGCTCCTAGCAGGGAGCGGTAGGAGAAGAGAGTACCAGGCCTGCCAGGGGCCACTAATATCATGGTTGCAGGCTGGCTCCTTAGCTTCAATAGCACTCTTAGAAGTAGAGAGAATGGAAGGAAGGCACACAGAAACCTCTCCAACCAGTTCAAGGTCAGGGTATCTATGGGAACTGAGACCACTGCTGGAGGCCTTCGAAAAAAACAGAGGGAGCTGGTAATACTCTTTGGAGGAAAACAGATCTATCTCTGGTGTACCCCACCTTCTGAATATTGTGGCCAGCACCTGCTTGTTCCGAGACCATTTGTGTTTTCCCTGGTTGATCCTGCTGTGGGAATCCACCAAGACATTGTCCTGTGGGAATCCACCAAGACATTGTCCTTCCCTGGGAGGTGGACTGCTGACAACTGCACCTTCATGGAGTAAGCCTGATTCCAGATCTTCATAGCCTCTGTGCACAGCTTTCAGGATCTCATGCCTTCCTACTTGTTAATGTAATACATGGTAGAGGTGTTGTCTGTCCTTATCTGGACAGACTGGCTCTTCACCAGGGAAGCTAATGACTGAAGTGCTAGGAAGACCACCCTTAGCTCCAGGAGGTTTATATGCTCCCTGGATTCTCGAGGGGTCCACACTCCACTTACTGTTTGGTCACCCAAGTGAGCTCCCCAGCCCAGAAGGGAGGCATTTGTTGTCATGATGACTGTGAGGAACCATTATTGAAAAGGCATTCCCTCCCTGATGTTGCCTTCTCCCTTCCACCAGTCCAAGGCTCTTAAAAAAGGCTTTGTCACCGGCACCAGCCTTGAAAGAGGACTCGCTTTTGGGACCATAAATGGTACCGGATGTCTCTCATTTGAAATCTGGCCCCTGCCACCAGTGCTGTGGTGGAGGCCATATGATCTATGAGCTGAAGGAAGTGCCTTGCTGGTCTGGGTTGGCCCAGGATGAAGGACTCTGCCAGGCTTACCAGGCTTTCCATCCCATCCTGAGGTAGGAACGCTCTCCCCTGGAGGGCATCCAATTCTGCTGCTACGAACTCCAAGACTTGAACTGGTTCTGTTTGGGACTTCTGAGCATTTATGAGAACCCCAGACTTTCCAAAGTGCTCTGGTTCAGGAGGAGAGAGGCCTTGGCCTGATGTGACTTTCCGGTGACCAGCCAGTCACAGGAAAAAAACAGCACCCCCTTCCTTCTGAGATATGCTGCCATGACGGCTAAGCACTTTGTGAATACTCCGTGGGGCTGAGGAGAGACCAAAAGGGAGGGATGTGACCTGGTAATAGCCAGATGCCAGCCTGAAACTTAGGTACTTCCTGTAGCTGGACCTGATTGGGATGTGAAAATATGCATCTTTTAGGTCCAAGAATCCCATCCAGTCCCCTGGCTGAAGAGATGGAATCACTGTAGCCAAAGTTGTCATTTTGAACATGTCCTTTTTCAGATGTTTGTTCAGAAACCTGAGATCCAAAATGGGTCTCCACTCCCCATATTTTTTGTGGGTGAGAAAATACCTTGAGTAAAGGCCCTTTCTCCTCTGAGAAGGGGGAACTCTTTCTGCTGCTTTCACCTGAAACAACTTTTTGACCTCCAAGTCCAACAGAATCCTTTTTATTGGAGTGGGAGGTTTGAAGTTTCTGCAAACCTGCAGTCTGGGGAATCTTTTGAACTGCAGTGTGAGCCCCTGGCTCACTACTTCCAGGACCCACTTGCTGTGGTGATGTTTTCCATTCCTGGAAGAAGTGAGCCAGCCTTCCTCCCACTGGCAATGGATGGGCGACTTGGACTGACTCATCAGGGGTTCTGCTTGGGCTGAGCCTTCAGTGCTGGAGTTGGATCAGCCCGTTTGGAGCCTTTTCTGCCCCTGTCCCTGAAGAAACCTCTCATCTGAGATAAATCACAGAGCAGGATGGCACAGGGAAAATAACTTCTAGCCTTAACTCTCCTTCCATGAGGCGTATAGGAAGTGGATGCCTTTTCCTTCTCAGTGTTTCTTTTGTAGGTGGCTTTGTAATCTTCCACATTTTTCATGTATGCCTCTGACTTGTCACCAAACAAAGAATTATTCTCACACGGGAAATCCATGGCCTTTGCCTTGGTGTCTTGGGATGGGTTAGTGGTCCTGAGTCAGGAAAGTCTTAAAGATATGGCATGGGCCATGACCCTGGAAGTAGTGTTATTGGTATCCACTGCCATATGAAACTGATATTTGGTTGCACTGAGGGCAGATTTGGCTGTATCTGCAAAATCTTGTGCCAGGTCTTCCAAGCCTTATCACTCATGGCCAGAACAAAGTTCCAGAAGGCTTTCTGGTACTGGACAGTGTAGGCCATATATGCAGCCTGCCTCAGCAGCAGGGAGGCAGAGGTATAAAGCCTTCTTCTCCATACTGTCCAGCTTCCTGGAATCTTTGTCTGGGGGCTGGGTAGAGAGGGGAACCTTGGCCATGTTGTAGGCAGCAGCCTGGGCCATCTCTTCAAGATCTGGGTGTGAGTAGAGATACTCAGTATCACATCTGTTGAGCTGGTACTTCTCAGTCTTGTTGTCAATCCCCAGAGTGGAAGTAGGGGTCTGCAATAATTTGCAGGTTGCTTTCTTGAGGGGTTTGTGTACTGGTAGAAGCAATCTCTTGGTTGGAGTTAATGCCATCATATCCAAGAACTCCTCTTTGTCCTCATCCTGCACAGTTTCCTGGATGGATAGGTCGATGGAATTCACCATTTGCCTGATGAAGGCACAATGGGTAAAAAATCCTCCTGATCCCCGGGGAAGGGAACCGTACTCCTGTTCGGGGGAACCTTTGGATTCAATGGGTTCACCTTCATCTTCCTCCTCCTCATAATAAAACTCAGCTCCCTGGTCCTCAGGAATCAGGAGTGAGGCAGGGGCTGCAGGAGGAACCAACATAAATACATAGATATTGATGTCAGATAAGGTCCTATGGTCCATCTAGTCTGCCCATATGTGCACGTACTTTGCTTCTTCAAGCTTCTCTAGAGCTAGGTTGTCCCCTTCCCCCGACTACCATGATCCCCTGATGCTTATCCCATGCATTCTTAAATCCTGTAATCCTTTCTGCCCCACCACCTCCTCTGGCAGGGCATTCCATTTGTCCACCACCCTCTCCATGAAGAAATTCTTCCTCACATTCCCTCTGAACCTCCCTCCCTCCAGTTTCATCCCATGTCCCCTAGCCCTGGAACATCTTTTTCTATGAAAATTTGTGTTCTCTTGCACCTTGTTTTCCTCAAAGTGAGGTACTTGTATGTCTCAATCACATCCCCCCTCTCCCTCCTCTACTCCAGGGAGTATATATTTAAGTCTTTCAGTCTATCTTCATAAGATTTGTGATGTAATCCTTGCACCATCTTGGTTGCCCTCCTCTGAACTGCCTCCACCCTGTCTATGTCCTTACATAGGTCAGGCCTCCAGAACTGGACACTGTACTCAAGGTGTGGCCTCACTAGTGTCTTGTATAGTGGAATTATGATCTCTCTTTTCCTGCTGGTGATACCCCTGCCTATGCAACCCAGCATTCTGTTTGCTTTCCCTGCTGCCTAGGTCATCAGAGATGATGAACCCTAGATCACTTTCCTGTCCCCCAGCTGATATGTTGTTCCTGGGTTTTTCTGCCATGTATGCATTATTTTGCATTTCTTTGCATTAAATCTCAATTTCCACTCACTAGACAGTCCTCAAGCTTCTGCAGATCTCTTCTCATTCTATCCACATCCACCAGCGTGTCCACCCTGTTGCAGAGCTTTGTGTCATCAGTGAACAGCAAATTCTCCCTTCTAGGTCTTCTGTAATGTCACTGATAAAGATGTTGAAAAGGACTGGACCCAGCACTGATCCTTGTGGCACCCCACTGGTCACCCTTCCCTCTGCAGAGTGACAGCCATTTACCACCACCCTCTGTGTCCTACAATCCAGCCAGTGCCCCACCCACTGCATGACTGTCCTACCCACTCCCATGCTCTCCAGCTTGTTTAACAGCTTTCTATGTGGTACAGTGTCAAAGGCCTTGCTGAAGTCCAGGTAGGCCATGTCCACTGCCCCCCCCCCTCGATCTACCGCTCTTGTCACCCAGTCAAAAAATTCAATTAGGTTAGTCTGGCACAACCTCCTCCCAGTAAAACCATGTTGCCTTGGGTCCCATAGACCTTTGGCTACCAGGTGTTTCACTATTCTTTCCTTCAGTAGTGCTTCCATAATCTTCCCCACTACTGAGGTGAGGCTGACCGATCTGTAGTTCTTTGCTTCTTCTCTGTTCCTGCTTTTGTATAAGGGGACTACAGCAGCTGTTCTCAAGTCTTTGGGTACCTCTCCTGTTTCCAGTGACTGGCTAAACAGGGTTGCCAGATGTTCATCCACCACTTCTTTTGGCTCCCTCAGCCCCCTAGGGTGTACCCCATCTGGCCCCTTGGCTTTATTGACTCTTATTCTTTCCAGTTCCTTTAGGACCCTTTCCTTTAAAAAGCACTTGTATCCATTTCTGTGCCTCTCCCATGCTTTCTATACCCTTCTGGCCCATTACTCGCCCCTCCTCTGTAAAGACTGAACAGAAATATCTGTTCAGTATGTCTGCTTTGCTGTTGTCATCCTCCACTCTCCAACTGCTTTGCTGTTGTCATCCTCCACTCTAAGCCCATGGCTTATAAAGAAGGGAAAAATTGCCAAGCCTTAGTCATGTCCTGCATAGCGGGCATCTTTGCTCTGTCCACTGATAGCTCCTTTCCTTCTTCAGAAGGAAGAGCAAAGACATGTTTCTCTTTTTGTTTTCTTTTTTCAGGAACCAACTCTGGAACCTGCTCAGAGGGTCTTTTATGCTTGGCTACCTCTGACTTCCTTTTTTCAGGAACCCTAGTATCAGACACATCATTAAAACTCATTCCCTCCAATAGCTCCTTATGAAGCCCAAACTATCCATTGTTTACCTGACACAAAATTGCCACCCAGGAGGTAATGAGTTCACAGACCTTTCCTTCTGTTTACCATGGGAGGAAGGGCCCTCATCAGTATGCTTAGGTGATGTAGAGGCAGACTGGAAGCCATAATAACTTCTAACGTTTTGGCCCCTTTTGACAGTTTTAGGGCCAAACCTACTGCAAAGTTCACAGTTAGTTACAGAATGGTCAGGACCTAGGCACCTTAAACACAACTCATGGCAGTATGCCTTCATGAAGAGATGGTAGCACTTAGCACAATTTTTGAAGCCTGTAGGTCCTCTTTTCTTTTTGGGTCTGTCAGACATGCCAATTTTGAAAGACCTGTAAAAAAAAGGTGGTTCCCGTTAAAGAAAGTACAATTTGCTGTCCAATTCCTTGAAAAGGGCAAACAGCTAACAAAAGAAGTTTTAAAACGTTTTTTAAACATGAAGAAAACATTTCCCACAGAAAATCAGTAAAATATGAGAAATGCGCTTCTGTTCCTGAAAATCAAGACCGAAGCGCAAATAGTTCAAATAGGAAGGAAAAAGTAACCAAAACAAGTGTGGTTAAAAAGAAAACTTCTGTAAAAAAGAGATTTTTCCTCTGGTTCCTGGGAACAGCTGAGAAACTGGAGAAAGCTACTAAAAACTTAAAGGAAAAGGACAACTATGCTAATCCAACTAAAACAGCAGAAATGAGAAAAGAACAAACAAAAATACTTACAAAACTTGAAAATAAAACTGGAAAACTCAATTCAGGTGAAGTGAGCTCTTTGGGGCAATTTGCTTTCTCAGGCGGAAAAATAAATCTTACATTGGAGAGCAGGGTAAAATGCCACCATGCAGCAGACATTTGAAAATGCATTCTGAGTTCCATAATTTACATACATTCCAATCTCTCAGGGGCTGCTCAACCCTTCAGGCTGATTGCATTAATAAGTATTGTGAAGGATTCCTGGGGTTTGAACTATTACTTCACTGAAAGAGTGGTGGACACCTGGGACAGAGTGACACTGGAAGTGGTGGAAGCTGGGGCTTCAAGCATGCATGGGACAGACATAGGGGACTATTAGTAAATAGAAAGGGAGGAGGAAGGGTCACTGGAGACCTGTTAGGACTGGTGGACACAGACTAGGCAGGGACCATCTGGGCAGACTTGTTGAGGCACAGGTGAGGAAGCATAGGAAAACCAGAAGCAGTTGTAAAATTCTCTACAAGTGATTTTTTATTATTAATAACAGTAAAATAAAAAAATCAGTATAACTGTTTACAAAAGTAATACAAACAGAGAAAGTCAGTCTGGGTTTCTTCTCAATTTCTAATTTCAGTCTCTGTGTCTCTCTCTCTCTTGCAAGCAATTGCAGCTCTGTTTTTGTAAGTCTTTGCAACCCCCCCCTTGCTAAGAAAACAGCATGCTTCTCACATAGTATTCTTGTAAGTTTCAACAAGTGCAGCAAAAAGAACATTGTGACCTAGAACTGACCTCTTGCTTACAGTTTCTCAGAGAGTTTGCAAACAGGTTAACCCCTTGAGTTCCAAATGGCTTTTTGCAATATTTCAACAGTATAACTATATACATTTCTAAACAAAGGTATCCCAGTATCAGTTACATTTCCACATAATGATTCACATATATTTTTATACCAGCAGATATGCAAGGGGGGATAAAAGACAGAACAGCAAGTTGGGTAGAGAGATAGCGAGAGGCAGAGAACTGCAAGACCATCGGGTTATCAAGTCCTCGGTCTCACGAGAAAATTTGGTTGTGCAACCAGACTGAGAAGAGTCAGAAAATGGGAGAGTAGAACAGATTTTTGCATTTAAACTCTTTCTCCAGAACAACTTGGACAGGGCCCTATTCAACCCTGTCACATACCCCCCTCCTTAAGAGGGAACCTGTTTTGCAAACACAGGTTTCCAAAACGTTCTTTAAAGTCTCCTTTAACATGACAGTAGCTTATAATCTTTATAGTTCTGTGCATATGTAACATATCAAACAGAGAAGTTTCAACTCACAATTTCTTTTTCAACCTTCGGAATTCTCAATTCCTGATCCATATCTAGACAGAAAATCAGCATTGACATTCTCTTTCCCAGATTTTTGCATCACTTTAAATTTAAATGGCTGTAGTGCCAGGTACCACAGTGTAATTCTAGAATTTTTATCCTTCATTTGGTTAAGCCAACAGAGAGGATTGTGATCTGTTACAGGTAAAAAGTCAGCTCCTAGTAAGTAAAACTTAAGGGACTCCATGGCCCACTTTGCTGCAAGACATTCCTTTTCAGTGGTGGTGTACCTTTTCTCTCTGTCGTGCAACTTCCTACTTGTGTATAGAATAGGATGTTCTTTCCCATCTAGATGCTGACTCAAGACTGCACCTAGGCTTACCTGTGATGCATCAGTCTGTAGCAGAAATTGTTTCTCAAAGTCCGGGCTTCTTAAAACTGGGGCTGAACATAATGCAGCCTTAATGGCTCGAAAAGCCTTGTCAAACTCTGGGGTCCATTTCACATTATTCAGGAACTGTTTCCTTGTGAGTTCAGTAAGGGGACTAGCTAACTCAGCAAAGCTGGAAACAAATCTCTGATAATTTTGGGGACAGGACTGTTAGCTACAACTTCTATCTTGGAAACCTCTGGCTTGACTTCTCCATTTCCCAAAACATAGCCCAAATATCTGGTTTCCTGCATGCCCAATGCACACGTGGTAGGATTAATTGCCAGACCTGCTTTTTTGATCGATTGGATGACTGCTCAAAGGTGTTCCAGGTGGCTTTTCCAGTCTGGACTGTACACCACGCCATCATCCAGGTACGCAGCACAATAATCAGTGTGTGGGGATAAAATTACATCCATGTACCACTAGAATGTAACGGGTGTGCCATGCAAACCAAATGGCATGGTGGTAAACTGATAGAATCCTATAGGAGTAGCAAATGCAGTCTTGTCCCTGGATTCTTTAGCTAGGGGGATTTGCCAGTAACCCTTGATGAGATCAAGGGTACCGATATATTTGGTACTCCCCAGTCTGTCCACCAAATCATCTATTCTGGGCATAGGATAACTTTCAAATTCTGACACTTGATTAAGTTTCCTAAAATTAAGGCATAGTCTTAACAACCCCTTATTTTTTGTTTACAATCACCATTGGTGATGACCAAGCACTTCTCGACTCTTCTATGATACCCAGTTCTTTCATTTTTTAATTTCCTTAACCACGTCAACTCTTAACCACTCTGGTAATCTTTATGTTTTTTGTCTAACAGGGCGAGCATTCCTCATCACTATTACATGCTCAACCCCTTTTGCTCGGCCAGGTACTGTGGTAAAAGTATTGTTAAATGTCTTTAGCAAGTTACAGATTTCTGTGGTTTGTTCAGAGGTTAAGGAAAATTCACCTTTACAGCATCAGCAGTAACAGTTTGTTCCAGTCTATCTTAAGCTACATCAATATCTTCTTCATCAGTTTCTGGTAAAACTAGCAAAGCAGCTTTTGGTGTTTTTTCAACTCATTTCTTGAGGAGGTTAGCATGGTATGTCTTAGTAGAATTTTTCCTATCAGGGGTCTCAGTCTCATAGTTTAATGTGACAGTACATTTTAGCACTTTATAAAGCTCTCACCACTTCATTAGCAGTTTATTTTCTGTAGTGGGCAACAGTAGCGAGACCTTATCACCTGGCTCAAAAGCTTTTTCTTTTACCCCATGGTCATAATACACCTTCTGCTGGTTTTGGGCCTCTTTCTGATTACCATGGGTGATTCAACATATTTTGCCAGCTTCTTTCACAAGGCACACATGTAAGATGTAATAGATCATTTTTGATGGGGGTTATCTTCCCATGTTTCTTTTATTACATCTAGTGGTCCTCTAGGTTGTCTACCATACAGCATTTTAAATAGTGCTAAACCTGTTAATGCCTGTGGCACTTCTCTGTAAGCAAGTATTGGTCCCAGTCTTTCCCTTCCCCTTTTACAGACCTTTCTTTTTTTTAACTTGCCCGGCTCCCATGGCTTTCAGAGGAGGCCTCGTACTTCTTCCTACTCCATCCACCAGGGCAATCCCCAAGGCAACCCTGCCCCAAGTTTTTCATTCTGCTCATGGGGCCTTGGTATTTTGTAGTTTTTTCCCCTTATTTTCCTGATCCCCCTTGAATGCCGGCGTGAGGACGTACGTCCAGACAGGTGACATGCTGACACATGCCTCCTGCCAAGTACCTGACAGCGTTCCCCCTCCCCAACACCACTGAATGGAGCTGCCAAGCCCCCAGGAGCCCTTGCTTCCACTGGCTCTCTCAGGACGTTGGGTGTTTGGGGTATCCTTGGTATCCCTCCCCAGAGGGAGGAGAGCATCCATTGGGACGCTCAATCTTCCCTCGCCCCGCCGACACCCAACAACCCGAGTCCATTCTTGAACTCAGGTCGCCGGTGTAGCGCGAGATATGGCATCCAGCGCCTCAACCCTCAGTGCCACTGGGCCAGTATACAAACCTTTTTAACATGTGTTTTAGGGTTTGAGTAAAATGCTCAACAAGACCATCTGTCTGAGGGTGATAAAGGGAGGTTCTTATGGCAGTGATACCTAGTAGTCTGTACAGCTCCTTAAGTAATGAAGCACCAACATTACTACCCTGATCAGTAATGATTTCTTTAGGTATGACCACTCTCCTGAAAATTTTGGCAAGCTCTGCTGCCACTTTTGGGGCTGTGACAGTATGCATTGGAACTGCCTCTGGGTATCAAGTAGCATAGTCACATACTACCAAAATAAATCGATTACCCTTTTTACTTTTGTCTAAGGGGCCAACCACATCCATTGCAATTCTCTCAAAAGGCACATCTATCAAGGGTAGAGGCATCAGGGGCACTTTGTCTTTTTGTAGTCACTGGGGCTACTTTCTGACACTCAGCACAAGAACTGCAATAGGTAGCAACATCTTCATGCATTCCAGGACAGTAAAATCTGTTCAGCAATCTGGCAAGGGTGCGATCCCTCCCCGAGTGACCAGCCATAGGACTATCATGTGCTATCTGTAACAACTCAGATCTACACTTTTGTGATATAACCAATTGTTCTATCTGGTCCTGTGTCTGAGGTTTAACCCACACTCTGTACAGTAGCCCATTACATTTTTTTAAACATTGGTTCACCTTGTTTCAACCCCAGCTGCTTAAAATAACCCTGGAGAGAAACATCATTAGCTTGTTCTGAAACAAAGTCATAATCAGTTAGCAGTTTAGTTTCAGCATTTTCATATGTTAACCCCTTATGTCCATCAGTCTTTTGTTGCCACTGTTTCTTCAGACATCGTCTTTCTTTCCTGGACTTCCGGATCTTGGAGTTGTGCTCAAACAAGTCTGAATCAAAATCAGCGAAAGGAAGAGTCCCCGCCATCTGAAATTTTCTTTGCATCCCTCTTTGATTAACTCTGTAAATCCTGGAAAGTCATTTCCAATAATCACAGGTACAGGTAACTTACGTACTACCCCACTTTCATTTGGTGTGACACTCCATTAATAGTGAGAGTCACTTGGCTGATGGGATAGTATCGAGTGTTCCCATGGATGCAGATGACACCATACCTGGTCCTTTTGGATACTGTTTTCCCAGCACTTAAATATGCACTATGGTCTGTCTGCTTCCCGAATCTGTAAGTCCCTTCACAGTCTTATCTCCCACCTTCACATCTGTTAAGTACTTGCCCCAATTTGCTAAGGACAAATCTGCTCCAGTGTCACTCTTCTTATGGCAGTTTCTTGCAGTATGTGACCTGGCTTATTATAGTTACAGCAAATAATGTCTTTGGGCACAGATTTGTTACCCCCCACTAGAGTTCTTATCAGCCTTGGAGTTTAAATGGGAAAAAGAATGTCTTGACTTGGCTGTTACCTCGTTGCTGTGGCATTTGACTGGCCATTTGGTAGTCTTCGGCCAAAGAAACAGCCTTTTCCCCACGTTCTGGTCAGTGTTCCTTTACCCAGAGCTGCACATCTGTAGGCAGGATGTTGATGAATTGCTCCATTGCAAATGTGTCGATGATCTGTGGGGCTGTTTTTCCCCTATGGTTGGAGCCATTTTATCAACAGTTCTCAGAGTCGGGTGAAGGCTTCTCGAGGATTGTTGAGTGAGTTATACTTCAGAGACTGAAATCTCTGTCTGTGTGTCTCTCCTGAGATGTCATACCTTTTCAGGATTTCACTTTTCACCAGGGCGTAGTTTTCTGACTGTGCAGCATCCATATTACTGTAGACAAGTTGGGCTTCCCCTGTCAGGTAAGGTACCAGTCTGATTGCCCATTGCTGTTTTGGCCACTGGCAGGCTGTGGCAAGCCTTTCAAAAGTTGTCAGGTATGCTTCGATATCATCCAAGGGACACAACTTTGTAAGGTTAATGTATTTTAAGTTGTTAGTGTCTTGTTGCTCTGCTGGACCAATGCCAGATCTTCCAGCTTTGATAACTTGCAAGACATCCATCCATCGCTACATCTCTCCTCTTCTTTGCTGCTCCTGTCACTGCATCTCTTCTTTTCTCTGCTGTTCAAGTTGTTGCATTTCTTCTTTTCTTTGTGCTTCTAAATGTTGAATCTCTTTTTCTCTCTGCTTCTCCATCTCTTTTTGTTGTATAGCCCACCATTTGAAAAAGGCAGTCAAACTTTCAGGTTCTGTCACTGCCTGTTCTTTTTCTATAACCAGCGCTAGCTGTACAGTCTCAGCTTGGACTTCTGTCTCTGCTAGTTTGGCTGCCATTCTCCTGGTAACCACTCCTGGGCTTGATGCTGCAGAATCCATATCTTTCTTTTATGCTTTCCTGGTACCAGGTCTAGTACCCACGCACAAAACGCTGGCTTAGAGTATGCACGGCGTAAATCCTATTTAGGCTGACACCATCTGTCACTGAGGAACAGGTCAGGAAGCACAGGAAAATCAGAAGCAGTTGTAAAATTTGTAACAAGTGATTTATTATTAACAGTAAAATAAAAAAGTAAAATTATTCAGTATAACTATTTACAAAGGCAGAATAACCAGAAAAAGTCAATCTGGGTTTCGTCTCGATTTCTAATCTCAGTCTCTCTCAGTCTCTGTGTCTCTCTCTTGCAAGCAATTGCAGCTCTATTTTTATAAGTCTTTACAACCCCCACTCATTAAGAAAACAACATGCTTCTCACAGTGTTCTTGTAAGTTTCAAGAAATGCAGCGAAAAGAACATTGTGAACCAGAACTGACCTCTTGCTTACAGCTTCTCAGAGAGTTTGCAAACATATATTTTTATAACAGCAGATATGCAAGGGGAGAGAAAAGACAGAACAGCAAGTGAGGGTAGAGAGATAGCGAGAGGCAGAGAATTGTAAGACTGTCGGAGTGATCAAGTTCTAGGTCTCATGACAACATTTGGTTGCGCAATGAGACAAAGAAGAGACAAAAAATGGGAGAATAGAACAGATCCTTACTTCTTTCTCCAAAACAACTGAGGCAGGGCCCTACTCAAACCTGTCACAAGACTAGATGGGCCAAGTGGCCCTCTTCTACAGACAATTTCTATGTTTCTATGAAACTGAAACACTCTGGCTAAGAGTAGCTAATGGAAGAGAAGACAAAGGTATAATGATTATATGTTATAGACCACCTGGCCAGAAAGGGAATCAAGATATCAAACTTCAGGATATGTTCAAGAAAGTAACAACCAATGGTATCATGCTTCTTGTGATAGGGAAGTTCAAAGGAGGAACCTGGATGTGGACATTAGCAGTTGGATCAAGAAGTGTGGCAATGGCACTAAGATTGGAAGAGCAGTTGCATCACAACAGGAGACAGATAAAAAGCAGAATGATTGGGACAGGCTTAGGAACTGCTAAATGAATTTCAGTCTTGAGAAATGCAAGGTGATGAAAGAACATGGAGGCACAGTACTACCTAAAGGGCACAGAGATCATTAAAATCAAATGGGAAAAAGACCAACAGCATCTGATTAGCAGCAACTTTCATTGGACACAGCCATGTGGGGGAAACAGGTAGCAAGGCTAACAAAATTATGTAATACAGCAAGAAAAGCAGTTTGAGAGATATATCCCTATACAGATCCCTTCTTAAACCCCACATTGAATACAATGTGCAGTTCTGATTCTTATACCTGAGGAAACATATTGACGTGATTGAGAAAGTGCACAGGACAATAACCAATGTGGCTGAAGGTTTGGGAAATGTGGGCTATGAGGACCAGCTAACAGACTTAGTGCAGTTTTCCATGAAACAAAAGAAAAATCAGAGAGGACATGAACACAGTCTTTAAAAACCTGACACTAATAGAAACATAGAAACATAGAAATTGTTGACAGATAAGGACTGTTTGGCCCACCTAGTCTGCCCATTTTCCCTGCCTGCTATAATACTGCAGATCCTACTTGAATCGCTGGCTTTTGCCCTCTCTTTCCTACTGCTAGGGTTCCCTTGTGCCTATCCCATGCAGTCTTGAATTCTCCTACCATTTTTGCTCCCACCACCTCTGCTGAGAGGTTGTTCCATGCATCCACCACCCTTTCTGTGAAAAAATACTTCCTCACGTTACCCTGAGTCTGCCCCCTCCAGTCTCATATCATGACCCCTTGTTCTTGAACATCTTTTCTTCTGAAAGGTGCTATCCTCTTGTACCTTATTTATGCCCTTGAAATATTTGAAGGTCTCTTTCATGCCCCCCTCTCTCCTCTCTTCCACAGTATACATATTGAGGTCCTCTAGTCTCTCCTTATATGATTTTTCTGCACCATTTTTGTTGCCCTTCTCTGAACTGTCTCTACTCTGTCTATGTCCTTCCAGAGATGCAGCCTCCAGAACTGGACACAGTACTCCAGATGGGGTCTCATCAATGATTTGTACAGTGGTATCACTATCTCTTTTTTTCTGCTGGTGATACCTCTCTCTATGCACCCCAGCATCTCATTGGTTCTCCCCAGAGCCTTTTCATAATGCTTGCTCACATTTAGGTTATCAGACATGATTACCCAGGTCCCTTTCCTGTTTGGTGGTCATCAGTACCTCCCCACCCATCATGTACTCCTCCGGGTTTCTGTGCCCCAAGTGCATGTTACACTTCTTTGAATTGAATCTTAGCTGCCACACTCTTGATCACTCCTCAAGCCTGCTTAGGTTCCACCTCATCCCCCCCAGAGAGTCAACCCTGGTGTCATCTGCACAGAGGCATACCTTCCCTTCCAGACCTTCTACAATGTCTCTTATGAAGACATTAAAGAGGAGTGGCCCTAGACCTGATCCTTGTGTCACCCTGCTGGTCACCCTCCTCTCCTCGGAATGAACTCTGTTTACCACCACCCTCTGTGTTCTATCTCTTAACCAATTTCTGACCCAGTTTATTACCTTGGGACCCACTCCCAGGCTGCTTGTTTACAAGCCTCCTATGTGGAACGGTGTCAAAAATCTTGCTGAAATCCAGGTAGACCACATCTACCACTCCTCCCTGATCTAATTCTCTGGTCACCCAGTCAAAGAAATCTATCAGATTTGTTGACATGATCTTCCTGCTGTGAATCCATGCGGCCTAGGATCCTGTGATCCACTGGATTCAAGATACTGTATGCCACAATCCTTTCCTTTAGCAGTGATTCTATTAATTTCCCCACCACTGAGGTCAGGCTGACTGGCCTGTAATTGCCAGCCTCCTCCCTGCTCCCACTTTTGTGGAGAGGGACTACATCTGCCCTCCTCCAGTCCTCCGGAACCACACCTATTTACAGCAATTTGTTAAACAGGGCTGTGAGTGGTGCTGTGAGCACCTCTCTAAGCTCCTTTAATATTCTTGGATGTATCCCATCTGGCCCCATTGCCTTGTCCACTCTCAGTTTTATGAATTCCTTTTGGACTCTCTCTCCTCTGTAAATGGACTGGTGTCCACCTTCCTTCCATCAATGCTTCTGTCACTTAACTGAGGTCCCACAACTTCCCCTTTTTCTGTGAATACTGAAAAAAATATTTGTTCAGGATTGCTGCTTTCTCCAGGTCCCTCTCTGCATGCTCCCCTCCTTCCCCTTTTAGTCTAACAATCCCATCCCTGGTCTTTCTTTTTTTACTAACATACCTGAAGAATGTCTTGTCCCCTGTCGTTACTGCTGGGCTACTTTTTCCTCCATTTGCGCCTTTTGCTCATGAGTGCTTTCCCTGCCTCCCTCTATTTTTCTAGATACACTTCCCTGTTTGTCCTCCTCCCTCTATGTTTCCCTGTATCTCCTGAATCCAGCATTTTTGCTCTTACCATCCTGGCCACTTCCTTTGAGAATCACAGTGTTTTTTGTTTCCTCTTGCTTTTGCTTTTTTGCCTAATGCAAAGGTTTGTTGCCTCCTCTATGGTTCCTTTTAGATTTGCCCACTGTTCCACTACACCCCACCCCCCCATCCTCCACTCCTACCAGGGCTTTCCTGAGACTTTTCCCCATCTTTGCAAAGTCAGCCATTCTGAAGTCCAGGACCCTCGCTTTCATGTGGTTTGATTCTGCCATTGTTCTCACAGCGAAGCACACCATACATTGATCACTGGACCCCAAGTGGCTACCCACCATGACATCTGCAACTCTGTCCCTGTTGGTGAGTGCTAGATCCAGTATCACTCCCTCCCTGGTGGGCTCTACCACAAGCTGCCTGAGATGTGACCCCTGCATGGTGTCCAGATTGTCCCTGCTCCTGGCTGAGGCTGCAGCTGGGATGGTCCAATCAACATTTGATAAACTGAAGTCTCCCACCAGTAGCACCTCCCCTTTAGTTACCATCTTATGGATGGCTTCCCCTAGAACCTTGTCCAACTCTTCCCCTTGTGCCGGAGGTCTGTAGATCACTCCAGTGTGAATAGCAGTGCTCTTTACTGTCTCTAGGGTGACTCACAGTACCTCCATCCCAGTCTGCATTCCCTGTACCTCAGTTGCTTTTATGCTCTGACAAAAAGAGCCATTCTTTCTCCCTTTTAACCCACCCTGCCTTTCCTGAATAGAGTATAACCTGGCATTGTTATATTCTAGTCATGGTTCCCATTGTACCATGTCTCGGTAATGGAGACAAAATCTAGGTCAGCCTCTACGATCAAGGCCACTAGGTCTGGGATTTTATTTCCCAGGCTGTGAGCATTCATGCACATGGCTTTCCAAGTTATGCTACCTCCCCTTCTGACTGCTCCCCTCTTATCCTCATGCCTTCCCTCTTTTTTTTTTTATTTAGTTGTTTAACCAGGTATAGCACATTAAGCTGAAAGCTTTTTTACAGGAGTGACCTGGGAGCACAAGGAGGTTAAGTGACTTGCTCAGAGTCACACAGTATGCAAGTGGAAGCCGTGGGATTCAAACCCAGGTCTGGTCTGCTGGATGTCACCAAATTTGCAGCTGAGAGCCTTAGACCACTGCGCTATACTGCCTCTTACCTCTTCTATCTTTACTTCCATTTCTCCTTTTCTCTGCCATTCTACCTTTTCCGGTTCTAGGTACCTTTGGTGATTTCCCATTTTTAAGGTCCTCCCTACTGATTGTTACCTCCTGGGGGGAGGATATATTGATTCTCCCTGCTTTCTTCCACCTCCTCCCTTGGCTAGTTTAAATGCTTGCCAATGAAGCATTTAAACCTTTCACTGAGGATCCTGGTCCCACCGCCGGATAGATACAGACCATCTCTCCTGTATAGGCCTCCATCCATCCAGGTGGGATCCCAGTCCCCAATGAAGCCAAATCCCTCCTCTGCACCAGTCATTCAGCTATGCATTGAAACTCCTGATGCAGAGTACCCTGTCCTCCCTCTTGTCATAGACCGGTAACACCTCTGAAAAGGTTACTGAGCATCCCACCTGTCTAAGACCCCTCCCCAACTCCCTGAACTCCTCCTGTACTACTCTAACCTCATCACCAGCCAGGTCATTCATCCCCAGGTGGACAATGACATCTAGCTCACCCACCCATCCTGCTGCCTTAGTGATACGTAGGATGCACTTGCCATCCCTCCAAGTCATGGAGCCAGGTAGGCACTTGATCTCCCTCAATCCCTTCCTTCTTGCCCCCAAGTCTACTCCCCTAATTATGGAGTCCCCCACCAGAAGTTGTTTCCTTCTCCTCTGGGGTCCTCTGCCTTCTCTCCGGGGTATCGGAGGACTCCTACATCCTCCGTGGACTCCACTGCAGGTGCCTCTTTGGGACAGTCCCACCATGCCAGAGTGGCATAGGAGTTGTGGAGTGGAACCATAGGAGGACTGTGCCTCTGTCCCACTGCCCTCACCCTTCCCATGCCCACCGTGGTCCAGCCGCTCCTTCTTCTCAACATCCTTTGAGGCAACAGGAGTGGACTTGGTGATCCCAGAGGGGAAGAGGCTCCCTGAATCCCAGCCAGCTCATTCTGGAGATGAGCAACATCCACCCTTAGCCCAGAGAGGTGCATACAGACAGGGCAGCACCACAGTCTCCAGAAAGTCTCCCTGAAGACTGTTGCCCCATGATCACTGCACTGCACCACTCCCATCATGTCTATTTCTGGCCTTCCTGTTTTAGCTTTGTTAGCTTACACCTTTTTTATCCTACGCTAGAGGACCCCCTTCCCCACAGAGAGATTCAATACTAATCACAGAAGGTATTCAATATATCACAGCTTCACAACCCTGTAAAAGATTTGAACACAAACACAGCTTCCCAAGTAACACCTCCAAATATAGTCAAATGCCTTTTTAGTAAGATTCAATACAATCCCAGCTTCACAGCTTCACACCGAGAAAACCTTATAAAAATAATCAATTCTCAATTTCCCACTTTCCTGCCTGCGTAATCCACTTCAGTTAATTCTTTTATGTTGCCCCATTCTGTAGTCCTTCACACAGAGGTCCCTACCTTGACTCTTGAGAAGCCTTTGCCCTGTTGTTAGTGTGTCTTGGTAGTGTCCTTCCTCCTTCCTCCGAGTCAAGTGTTTTTGTGCCTTGGTAGTCTCCTTCTTCCTTGCTCAGAGTCAGACCTCCAGCAACAAGAGGGGATGGAGAGCTACTCTTTTCCTTCAAGGATGGTGAGTCTTATGTGTCTTGGTGATCCCTTCCTTCCTGCTCCCAAACAGGAAGTTCCTGTTGTCAGTCAAATCCAGTACCTATAAAAGTGGAACTGACTAAGGGTGTGAGGGTGAACGGGTGGGTGGGAGGGCAATACTGTCATGTAACAGGATCTGACTCCCTCGCTGTGTCACTAGTAACTGAAGGTCCCAATGTACCTTGCAGACCCTACACTGCTAATAAAATCTGTCTGCTTACTCCCTAGTCAGAAGCATCCTAGCAAAATAGTTCTATCTGCCTTAGTCAGCAGCCTCCTTAGGCTTGCTCTGACAGCAAGATTGCTCTCTGACCAGACGCTAAGTACAGGCTAATATCTCCCTCAGACCAAATGCAACTCTTGAGGATGCATACGGATAAACCTACAAGAGACACACAATATCATTAAAAGGAGGAAGATGCAGGGGCCACCCAATACTGAGCAGTAGCACATTGTGTTCTTACGTGAGTCCGACTTCAGGAGCAAGCCAGGATCACTAGCAAATGAGCAGCTGCTGCCAGAGATTGTTGCTGGTGGCACAGCTTCGCAGACAGGGGAGGGTGACTCCATGTTACACCATGTTACAGCCACAGCTACCCTTTTGATTAGCCATGGAGAGTTGCCCTTCTCCACTAGGAGGTAGCTGTGGATTCGCAAGGCTATCAGAGGGCATGGTATGGTGCTGTCGGTGTGGCAGGAAGAGGTGGGGCAGAAGAAATCAAAAAATATGACTCAGTCGACTGAGTAAAGGCTGCCAGTACTCTCATGCCTTACATCACTCAAAGCAAGTCCTAGGGGTGTCGGGGCTGGAAGTCACCAGAAAAGGGGGGGCAGCAACTTGGTTATACAGGGAAAGAACCTTGACTAAAAAAGGAAGGAAATTCAGGGAAAATATCAGGAAGAACTACTTCACAAAACAAGTGGTGGACATTTGGGAAAAATGTCTAGAGCAGGTGAGATTAGCTAGTACTGTAACAACTGAGCACTTTGAAGAAAAAGGGATGACAGGATATTCCTGCTGAGCTGGTGGGAAGGAGGAACTCGATGGACAAATAACCTCCTTTCCTCCCAAACTGTGCTGTATGTCCATTTATGAAATGGGCTTAAGATTCTGAGCACTCGGATTGGTTGTTAGCTGAGCACTATTAGTGTCTAGCACACAGCTAAAAACAAGTGCTAGACAGTTGGACCTTAGAACATCTAAATATCAGTGCCTCAGAAACAAAATTTTGACATTTCTGAAGTGTCATTTTTTGAACCCACTAGCCACAACAGTGAAACCCACATTTATTTAGTAAGTCACTACCTACCTTAAATTTTGAAGTGACCCTCTCAGAAGATCAAATGGACACTTTCAGTCTTCAGAAGATCCACAACCTGCTCTTATAAACCATTAGAAATTTACCCAAGGGACAATGCATGAGGGTAAAATGCAATTGTGGGATATCAGAACTCCATGAAAAAAGAGGGAATGAGTTGTCATCCAGACTCAGAGAACAGCATTACAAGGAGGCTGCCATTAGCAGGGCAGTGCAGTATGTAAATAACCTTGACAGAGAATCTCTGTTGTTGCTGAAAGACAGGGGGAAGAGACAAAATCACAATTCATATTTGTGACGATTTTTGGTGGGGGTGCAAGAGAAATTGCAGATATTGTCAGAAGAAACCCGAGTCTATGAAACAAAAAGGTGATGATGGGAAAGACAATTACATCCTCCCTTGTTAGGCTGCCTCACGACATGACCCAGGACATAGAAGCAATCTTTTTACGGCTCACGCTAGGTGGGGATAAACGCCTCACAATAGGCTGCGCATATAGCCCCCCCTACCAGTGCGCTCGGCTCTCTGGACATGCTCCTGAAGAACCCTGCAGTTGACTCTGCATCCGAGCTTATCATATTGGGCGACTTCAATTTAAATTGGGCCCTAGAGGCGAAGTCTGCCATCAATGGATTATTACACGACTCCCACCTCGCTCAAGTCATCTCTCTACCGACCAGAATGAACCATAAATTGGGGAGGCACTCTATAATTGACTGGGTCCTGACCTCAGCCCCTAGTAACATAAAAATGGCTGGCACCCTGGCTGATGCCTTGAGCGACCACTCGCCGATGTTTGCCATCTGTAAAAATAATGCGATAAAAGCCCCACCTAGAACGATCACTACTAGGGACTACTCCAACTTCCACCCTGATCAATTCATTGGTTTCTTAAATGGCATTGACTGGAGCCCTATAAGACACCTACCTAACCTGGAGGAGGCTGTTGAATTTTTCCAAACAACCCTCACCAGAGCCACTGACCTCTTAGCTCCAATGAAAACCCACAGAGTAAAGGGAAGCTGCTATAAGTGGATCCTGCCCTCCCTAAAGGCCCTGATGTCCACCCGTGACAAGGCCTGGAAAAAAGTTCAGGAAAACAATGCTATCTGTGGACTTAGCCAGCTACAGGGCCCTTAGAAATCAATGCAAACAAGCCATAAAGAAAGCAAAAAAAGAATATATCACCAACCTTCAAAAAAACAATCTAGGGAATCCCAGGTTCTTCTGGTCGCACATTAATGAACTCCTCAAAGGAAACAAAAAAACTACACCCGGCCCTATCATGGCTAATGGGCAAGTAATTGATGAGGGATCACTCGTCGCTGAGGCCCTTAACAGTTACTTCACGAACCTTGATGCGTACAAGGTGGGAACCCTGACAACAGGAGTGAGCCTAACGCACATCAGCCCCAGACCTAGATCGCCTTTGTTTCACTTGAGGCTGGTTAGGGTAAAGGAGGTTTTGATCATCCTTAAATCCCTGCACTCGAGAGGATCTGGGGATTCTGATGGGATCCAGACCAGAATCTCAAGGAGGAGCCCCAGCACTAGCGAAGCCCCTAACTTGGCTGATAAACCAGTCCATTATTGAGGGGTCGGTACCTGAGCCTTGGAAGCAGGCCTTAGTGATTCCCATACACAAGGGAGGGTCTACAGAGCCTATAGGGAACTACAGGCCTATCTCCCTGCTGTGTGCTATTGCTAAAGTACAGGAGAAGCTAGTCTACTCCCAACTCTGAGAATACCTGAAAATCCACCAGGTAATCTCTCCATCTCAGCATGGCTTCAGAGCCAATCATGGGACAAACACTGCGCTAACTAAGCTCTCGGCAGAAGTCCTGAGCAACAATGACTCAGGGATCAGTACAGGCGCGGTCTTTATTGACCTCTCTAAAGCGTTCGACTTGGTAAACCACAAACTCCTACTACAAAAAATGTGCTCACTTGGCCTTGACATCCATGCACTGGGATGGTTCGAGAGTTACCTCACTGGATGTACCCAGAGGGTCAAGTGGAAGGATAATGTCTCCAAGCTAGCACCACTCAAAGAAGGGGTACCTCAAGGGCCAATACTCGGCCCCCTTCTCTTTACTCTGTTCATAAATGATCTGCACTCACACTGTGGGAGCAGCAGTGTTATCCAGTATGTGGATGATGCTGTCATCTACAGAGCCTCCCCTAACTTAACAGAACTGGAGACAGCCCTCCAAGAGGACATCCTTCAGATGGAGGACTGGCTTACTCTGAACAAATGGTATTAAACACCAAAAAAATGAAGGTGATGCTGTTTGGGCCTAGATCCCTGGGATCCGAGAGGTCACTGCTCCTACAACATCAGTCCAGGGGGGGTGAAAAACTTGAGGTGGTTACCTCCACTAAATACCTTGGACTTACCCTGGACCAAGGCTTCACACAAAAAAATCCATAGACCAAATCTCCAAAGCCATCCATGGGAAACTCGGAATCCTCTACAGAATAAAGGATCAGATTATCCCGGAAGCTAGGGTTGCCATTGCCGCTAGCGTACTTCTCCCAAAGCTCACCTACGCGGCCCCAGTTCTCCAGGGCATGGCCACGACGGAGCTAGGCAGGCTGCAGACCTTGTACAACAAGATAGTCCTGTAACCCCCCTGCAAATGGGGGTTCCCAAAAGACTTCCAGGAGCTTGCTTGAATGCTCCAAGCCTGAATGGTGTTTGGCATTTAAGCCATTTATCAGTGAGTGTTTTTAGAACCTCTGGTACTGTCTCTTTAAGAGCTGTCTGCTTGCAGACATAGTTAGTTTGTATGGGGACTGTGTGTTTCTTTTGATTGAGTACCACTCGAGCTGCTGCCAATTCACTTCATTTTGCAGTCACTAGGAGTGCAAAGGGAACCTATGTGAAAGATGTAACTGTTTGCCAGAAATTATTTAGAGTAATAATGAAATTACAGTTTGTCTAACCTGCTTTCTTTGCAGTCAGAACTGTGTGCTAGTTCCCCATTCTAGTTTTGAACTGCTGAACTGGACCAATCAGTGTGGGGAAGCTAGCTCTAAAATGGTGCCTTGGACGAATCAGAACTTGGACTCATAATCTGAGCCAGCCACAAGAGGATTGTATGGCGGTGACTCTGGGAGATGTAGTTTAGACTTCAGTGCCTTTTGGACCAACAGCAGCAGTCTATTGTGAGTGACAGCCAATCCAGTCAAGAACTGGGAGGAACTCAAAGGAAGTGCCCGGTTTTGTCGGTTGGAGTTCAGTTGAGCTTTGGCAGTGAAGAAGGAAGGAGCCCTGTGCTTTTTTCAGTGTGCAGTTTTAGTCAAAAAACGTGTGTAAGGCCCAGAGTTCCGGTCTGCAGCTTGTTAGGACTGAATCCGTCCTGTGAAAAGAATCAAAGGATCTCTGAAGAGTAGAAACCAGGCTCACCCTGTAGAAGACTGAAGAATTGCTGAAATTGCACTCGGTCTGTCAGGAACTGAATCTGCTGTGTGTTCTCCGGGTATTGTGCAGTAATTGCGATCGGGATACAGATGCAGCCTGCCTGGTATAGTGCTTTCTTTTATATGGATGTGTGAAGAGGTTTGTGTACCTCAAGTGAGCCCTGCTGACATTGAAGGACCCTATCTTATTTGGAGGTCGTGAGTACTAATTCAGGGTCGCTCCCTGTTGAATTGCCACATTAAATCCAAATGGAATTACTGTACTGCTGACTGTTTAATTCTCCTTTTCTCTGTGTGAAAGGCCCCTACCAGCTGCCACGGTTTGGACTAGCCACTGAGGGCTTGGGTACCCAGGGACAGTAACTGATAGGATAGGCCTGTGCACAGAGCCATAGGTAGATTATTAGAGTGATAGCTAATTAACCTGATTTCCCTGTCCTTGTTATATCCCCTAAATAAATCAGAGCTGCTTGTTTCAGCAAAGTTATACTGCCTGAGGTATTTGTCTATGTTAAGTACTTGCATGTGACTGTTGCACTGTATCTCATTTCACAGGAGGTCCCAGTGCGGAACTAGACCTGGGGTAAGTGTATACTGTGAAGGTAATTCTGATATATTGTGTTGGCCACTAGTGGGAAGAAGAGGGTTGCAGTGTCCCGAGGGCTGTGACCAAGTTAGTTTAACTATTGCAAACCCTGACCTCTGGGTGGAGGCACCCGCCATTGGATCCAGGCCCCTCAACCTGTTAGTGGCAAATCAGGCAGGGGTAGTAGCCCCTGGGATAGCGCCATCTAGGGGTTACAATCCGCTTCGCCACTCTATCACACCCGAGGATTCACCACTGCGAACCCCAATCAAGGCTCAGCTGGCCGTCTTTGGAAGCTCGCCTCATCTACCCAACCCTCTGCCTTACATTTAAGTTATTGGGTCCCACACCTCCCTCTAGCCTCAACGGTCTCATTAGGGTTAAAACTAACCCGAGGAGTCTAAGAACATCTGGTCAAACTCTCCTTGTGGTTCCCAAGACTAGGACCAAAGCCGGGTCCAGGTCCTTTGTACACAGCCCTTCCAACTGGAACAACCTCCCTGGAGGTGCGGGAGGCAGAGTCCATCACCTGCTTCCGACCAAGCTCAAGGCACACCTGCGTGACAGGAGCATATGCCTATGTCACAGGACCTGACCATACATCAAAGGAAGGGGAGCACTTTCGTACCAATATATCCCCCTTCCACTATGCCTATAAGGAAAGTACCACATGTCTTTAGCAACTTCTTGCCTTTACCTTGAGCACTCTTAATCTTAATATGTACTTGGTATGTATAATGTTTTCTTTATGTCCAACTCTTAAGTCCTTTTGCCTGTATGTTCCTCCTCTACCTACCGCTTGTAACCCTATGAAGTCTTTTATTGTTAAACAACATTACATTTACCCGATTGTACTGATCTGCTTACCTGTATGTAACTGTCACTCCCGGGTCGCCCCTGAAAAAGGGACTTCCGGGGCCCAGTGGGCCTACCCGGTCATCAAAATTCAATAAATAAATACATAAATAATAGGAGTAAAAGAGCTAGAGAAGAAAAAACATGGAAACCAAGCTGTTCATCCGCCTTGGCTCCCAGCAGCCCTCCAGTTTAAATGACAGACTTATTTTCTACTAACATCTTTCAGCCACCCCCTGTTTTCCCTAAAGTCTGTTTGTATCTTTGTCTCCTTGCCCCATATTTGTCACCTTTCAGCCTTCTTACTAGGTCCGGTTAATTAGTTCCCACCTGGGGACTTCTCTAGCTCTTTCACTCCTGTTATGCTTTGTCTTTCCCATCATCATTTTTTTGTTTCACAGATTCTCTCTTAATCTTGCCATTTATCTCTT
This sequence comes from Neoceratodus forsteri, assembly GCA_016271365.2. NCBI lineage: Eukaryota > Metazoa > Chordata > Ceratodontiformes > Ceratodontidae > Neoceratodus > Neoceratodus forsteri. The sequence continues at coordinate 544,818,331 of CM028129.1, forward strand.
CTTCTCCCTGAGCCTCCCCTTTTTTCTTTCCCCACATATATATCCCTTATTTTAACCCCCCACACACACTAACTTTGTTTTTTTCTCTTTCAGATATTTCCTGAAGAAGACCTAAGGTCAAAACATAGATTTTTAACTCTGTTTTCTATTTTCAGCGTGCATTTAATATAACCATTTTGTTGTACCTGTTCTATGCTGATATATCCTCTGATAAAGCTCCTGATTGGCTGGGGTGAAACATTGGGCAGTCAGTTGCTTGGGCACCAACACCTGGCTCACCTGTTTTCTGCACATTTGTATACCAGCTATGAAATAAACAAGACGTATTTTAATGCTACCAATTTTGTGTGATGAGTTCCTTGAAGCTAGGGGTGAGTGTTCTCTTTGAACCTGACAGCAATAAACAAAAATACTTATAAAACTTGAAAGTAAAACTGGAAAACTTGATTCGGGTGAAAAGAGCTCTTTGGGGAGACTTGCTTCCTCAGGCAGAGAAATAAATCTGATGTTGGAGAGCAGGGTAGAACACCACGATGCGGCAGAGATTTGAAAATGCATTCTGAGTTCCATAATTTACATACATTCCACTCTCTCTGGGGCTGCTCAACCCTTCAGGCTGATTGCATTAGTAAGCACAGTGAGGGATTCCTGGGGTTTGAACTATTACTTCACTGAATGAGTGGTGGAAGCCTGGAACAGACTGCCATGGAAAGTGGTGGAAGCAAAAACAGTATAGGGCTTCAAGCATGCATGGGACGAACATAGGGGAATATTAATAAATAGGAAGAGAGGAGGGAGGGCAGCTGGAGGCCAGTTAGGATCTATGGAGACAGACTAGGCAGGGACCATCTGGGTAGACTAGATGGGTCAGGCAGTCCTTTTCTGCAGACAAATTCTGTTTCTATGAAACAGAAATACTCTGGCTAAGAGTAGCTAATGGAACAGGAGACACAGTTATAATGGTTATGTTATAGACCACCTGGCCAGAAAGAGAATCAAGACATCAAACTTCAGGATATGTTCAAGAAAGTAACAACCAATGGAAGCATGCTGCTTGTGAGGCGGAAGTTCAAAGGATGAACCTGGAGGTGGACATTAGCACTTGGATCAAGATGCTTGGCAATGGCACTAAGATTAGAAGAGTAGTTACATCACAACAGGAGACAGATAAAAAGCAGAATGATCTGGGCAGGCTTAGGAATTGCTAGATGAATTTCAGTCTTGAGAAATGCAAGGTGATGAAAGAACATGGAGGCACAGTACTACCTAAAGGGCATAAAGGGCATAAAGATCACTAAAATCAAATGGAAAAAAAAACAATATTTGATCAGCAGCAACTTTCAGTGGGCACAAGCATGTGCAGAAACAGGTAGCAAGACTAACAAAATTATATAATACAGCAAGAAAATTTTTATAAGCAGTTTGAGAGATATATCCCCATACCGATCACTTCTTAAACCACACCTTTAATACAATGTGCAGTTCTGGTCCTTATACCTGAGGAAAGACACTGACATGATTGAGAAAGTACACAGGACAGTAACCAAGGTAGTTGAAGGTTTGTGAAACATGGGCTATGAGGATCAACTAACAGATTTAGGGCACTTTTCCATGAAACAAAAGAAAAATCAGAGCGGACATGAACACAGTGATAAGACCCCAAGTCTCTGCAGTGTTCTGACTAATGGTGAATCACGGCCAGGGACAAGTGACAGAGTAATTAGTAATAACATTTATTACAGGTTTTCCTAAGACAACAGTAAATTACAGCTTACCATACTTGGAGTTTGCATAGAGATCACAGTTTGTCCGGACAAAAGAAGAACTTACTCCAAAAATGCAATTACATAAACCATTATAGTAGAGATAACAAGGAAGCGTACAGTAAATACAGCTCTCCTATTGGCATGTAGCTGGTCGAAAGACAATTAGCTCATCCTTTGTTTTGCACATAGACAGAGATAAGGCTTACTAGCTTGAACTGGCTTTCTTGGGTTCCAGCACAAAGGAATGCTTAACTTGCATAAAAGAAATGTAGATGTGTCAGCTAAATACTTGGATCTGCATCATGTGGCCTGTACAAAGCAATACCAACTCTGTTTGGCCTATCTAGGACATACTACAATCATATATAACAAAAGCACATAATACTATCTGACATTCTACCTTACTAAACATTATGATATCATGCCTGTAGTGTGGGGTACCAGAAGGGGTTTGGGCAAGCCAAAAACAGTCTTTAAAAATCTGAGACTAATATCTCCATCAGACCAAATGCAACTCTTGAGGATGCATAAGATAAACCTACAAGGGGCACACAATATCATTAAATGGAGGAAGATGCTGGGGCCACCCAGTACTGAGTAGTAGCACATTGTGCTCTTATGTGAGGTCCGACTTCGGGAGCAAGCCAGGATCACTAGCGAATGAGCAGCTACTGCCAGAGATTGTTGCTGGTGGCAGAGCTTCACAGATTGGGGAGGGTGACTCCACGGTACACAGCCACAGCCACCCTTTTGACCAGCCATGGAGGGTTGCCCTTCTCCACTAGGAGGTAGCTGTGAATTCGCAAGGCCATCAGAGGGCATGGCATGGTGTCATTGGTGTGGCAGGAAGAGGTAGGGGCAAAAGAAAACAAAAATATGACTCAATCTACTGAACAAAAGCTGCCGGTACTCTTGGGCCTCACATCACTCAAAGCAGGTCCCAGAAAGAGGGGCAGCAACTTGGTTATACAGGAGAAAAACCTTGACTAAAAAAGGAAGAAAATTCAAGGAAAATGTTAGAAAGAACTACTTCACAAAATAAGTGGTGGACATTTGGGCAAAATGTCTAGAACAGGTGAGATTAGCTAATACTATAACAACTTTGAAGAAAAAGGGATGACAGGGTATTCCCACTGCGCTGGTGGGAGGGAGGAACTCGATGGACAAATAACCTTCTTTCCTCCCAAACTGTGCTGCATGTCCATTTATGAAATGGGCTTAAGATTTTGAGCCCTACCAATGTCCTCCTCTGATTGACTGTCCTTTATTTCTCTACTTGCTTGTGTCCTTGCATAATTTTATGTCACCTCACATTTGTCAACATCCCGCAATGTACCTGAACATCATATTTTGTACTCTGTGTACTAATTATAATTTGTAATTAAGGCCTTTTACTCAGTTACTCAAAAACTTGTGCAATTCAAGATATTAAATAACCTGTATTATACACCCAAGCACATGAAATAAATGAACACCAAGGAAATTGTTCTTTCTCCCTCACACTTGACCCATCCCCTCCTGCCCAGCTATCTGCTCACCTGCACTCGCCTCTCTCTCCCCCCTGCTGTATCTCCCACCCCACCTTGACACCCCTCAGCGTCATACATATAACTCGCACCCTCTTTTTTCCCTCGCAGCAAATCCTGTCTGTCCCTGGTCTTTTCTTTTGTCCTCTGTCCCCTCCCTCCTACTGATTTTTATCTCTTCTCTATCCTCAGCTGGCCCAGTCGCCCTGGGCTACCGCTCGATCGGAGCAGCTCCCAGAACTCACGCCACCGGTAACAGAAGCAAGGTATGATAACGAAGTGTACCCGTGGTGCCTTCGCCCAGCGTGGACCTTTTTCGGCAAGATTTAAATTTGGCGCCATTTCTTCTCTTCCCCGGACCTCGGGCTGAGCATTTTAACATTTTAGCAGCTCACTGCTCATGCTGAATTGATTTGTAACCAGGGCAAATGCAACAGGGCAGTAAGCAGCAGGCTGCAAAGGCAGAATTTGAAACCAGACAGAATTTGAAACCCGGCATACAAGCTGCTGCTCTCTCTTGCCGGAGCTGCTAGCCCACGCCTGCTGGCGCTCCCCACCCGCCTCCATGCTCGGCATTTACTCTTATAGGTTAAGGGAACCAATCAGGTAACATTTATTATCTCCCCACTTTCCCATTGGCTCATTATACTAACTAGCCATGGGGGGCGCTCCAAATAAATCCTTCCTAATTTCTCCTCTCTCGATTGTTTTTTTTTTATAACTTTTACGCTGTTACTACTCTAAGCTCTAGTCTGCCCTGATCCTTTTCTTCCATAGTCTTTCAGCTAGAATACATTTGCTCTCTCTCTTTGCATTACTGTCTGCCTGAATTTTTTCCTTTTCAACTTAATACAGTTTCTCCTCACATCCTGTAGCTTCCCTGCCTACAGCCTATAATCTGTCTTTCTCAGCTTAATGCTCTCCTACCCTCTGATAAATCTTAGTTTCTCTCTTTTGGAGTCCTATGCAACTTCTATACTAGGCAAGCCACTGTACATTCTAACCAAGTAATAACTGTTGCTCCTCTCACAGCAATCACCTCTTGCCCTCTCCTGCGTCCCTCAATCCCTGCTCTTCCTTAAAAATATGCCTATTACTAAAGCTTATAGAATGTTTTGGTCACCACTAACTATGACCTCTCTCATCTTGTCTCTGGTGCTACTTAGTATCCATAATGTACCTCTCCCCAAACACCATATCCAGCATGAGGATGCGTATCTAAATGATTTTACCTACTCCAATATGCTAATCCTAACCGAATGTGGCATTGACACGACCCCTTCCCTCCTCCCTAAAATACTCATCTACCACTTCTGGCATCCACACGCCAAGACGATGGCGTGCCTACTGCCAGAACTGTACCAAAATTACCTTGCGTATATTAAGGTATTTCATATTGCTGGCCCTTATACTGTCTGGAGACATAGAGTTGAACCCTGGCCCCGCAACAGGCATATCACCCTTAATCTGCTCTGGATATGATACGAAGGGACTTCACATAGTCCATCTTAATATTAGGAGCCTTCTCCGCAATCAAGCAGATCTAGAAGCCTGGGTGGCTAACCACCACCCAGATGTGCTCTGTTTATCTGAGACATGGCTAAAACCCTCCATCCCAGATACTTTTTGCCTGCTCCCAAACTACTCCCTTCTTAGACGTGACAGACCACCTCCTAAGCGCAGTAGGGGTGTCGCAATCTATTACAAAAGCAACCTAAATATGACTATGATAACGGACAATAAAAACTCCTTGTGTGACTATATCCATGCTATACTCAGACTAGGAGATAAGAAACTCCACATTGTCTGTGCCTACAATCCACCTAATAGTGGAACACAAGGCTTAGCTGATTTGCTAGCTCAAACAGCTGCACACATGGGGAGAAATGAACTCATCATTCTCGGCGATATAAATCTAAACTGGCTTGGCAAATCTCAGGACACACTTCAATCCCTGGTGCAGAGCTACAATTTGCACCAAATCATTGCTGATTACACAAGGGTGTCAATCAACACTGACTCTAGCACCCTTATTGACTGGGTCTTAACAAATCGTGTGGATGGAATTGCTAAATTTGGTACGATGCCAGATAATATCAGTGACCACTCCCCTGTCTTTTGCATATGGAGCACCTCCACAAACTCCACATCCCACCAAAACTATATATGCTTCAGAAATTATGCTAACTTACATTAAGGTAATTTCTTATATGATGTGTCTCACACTGACTGGTCCCCTATCTTCCATTCTACTAGTACTGAAACTGCACTGCATGCCTTCCTGAGCAGGTTCGTACTCCTTCAAGACAAACATACCCCAGTCATCACTGGGCGTGTTTGTGGTAAACAAACCAAATGGCTGCACAAAGACCTCCTCACAGCCCTCAAAAACAGGGACAAATGCTGGAGAAAGTTTAAAATATCTGGGCTCCCAGCGGATTATGACAACTATAGAGAACAGCGGTCAAAATGCAAAACACAAATAAGACTCGCAAAAAGCCAGTACTGCAAAGGCCTTCTGCTGGATGCTGCTGGCGAACCCAATAAATTTTGGTCTCATGTCAAGACTTTCCTCAGCTCTAATCAAAGATCACTAAATAACAACATGATATTGAAAGGCGTCCATTGCAATGACTCAGGCACAATTGCTAATGCTTTTAACTCTTACTTCTCTGACCTCTCAAGCTACATAAACACTCTCTCCTCCACTAACCTAATACCTGGATCCCCCTACCCAAAAGTAACTTCACAGATCTCCACTTTCTACTTTAAAGCTATATCGAAAAATGATGTTCTCAAGCATCTAAATTCTATATCAGACAGTACTGCTGTCGGATCTGACTGCTTTGAACCTAGACTCCTCAAGCTTGCGGCACCTTTCATCTCCGGATCTCTGGCCTGTATATTCAACCTGTCCCTGAGTGACGGCATGGTGCCCAAGATATGGAAACTAGCTAGAATCACGCCAGTATTCAAAAAAGGTGACAAAAAAGATATAGCCAACTATAGACCAATAGCAATATTGTCAACATTAAATAAAGTCCTTGAGAAGCTCATCTCAGCTCAGATCTCAGAACACCTTACAAAGTATAACCTCCTGCACTCTAACCAACACGGCTTTAGAAAAGGCCGCAGTACTCAAACTGCTCTACTACAGCTGACAAATGATATTCTTCAAGCTATGGACCAGGGTCATCTAACCGGGGCAGTTTTTATAGATCTGACAAAAGCCTTCGATCTAGTTAACCACTCTCTTCTGCTTACCAATCTCCACTCCCTGGGTTTCTCGCCCAAAGTTGTAAACTGGTTCCATAGCTACCTATCAAATAGGTATCAAACTGTGAAATTCAACTCGGCCACCTCAGAAAAAGCAATCCTCAATGTTGGTGTACCACAGGGTTCTATCCTCGGACCCCTGCTTTTCTCGATTTTTATTAACAACATTCCTCAAGTGGTATCCTCTTGTTCATTGTTACTTTATGCCGATGACCTTGTCCTTTACACTAGCTCAGATAATATCCACTCTATTAATCACAAGCTCTCCATGGACTTACAAAATATTCAATCCTGGATCACCAAAAATAAGTTTGTTCTAAACGTTGGAAAGACTAAGGCCATGCTCTTTGGATCCTCTATTAAATTAAAACAGCACTGTAAATCTTTCCAGGTCACCTGGGCTGACAGCTCCCCACTGGAGATGGTAACTTCTTTTAAATATCTGGGCGTCTTACTTGATGAATTCCTCACCCACGATGCCCATATTACCTCCACCTGTAAGGCTGTAAATGCCAAACTGGGCTTAGCCTACAAAACAAGCTATACTCTTACCCCCACTGCTAGGACTGCCATTGCTAGAGGAATCCTACTTCCATCACTTTCTTACGGATCTGTAATCTATACAAATACGTCTAAAGCCAATCTTCATAGGTGGGACACTACCTACAACAATATATCCCGCTATGCCTCTGCTTCCTCCAGACTAAAACATCTGCTTGCTGTACTCTGACCTAAATTGGCCTTCTCCTATTGCACAACATCTCCTCTCTCTTGGAAACCTACTGGACAGTGTACTTCGATCTAGTATGCCCACCTACCTAGCCTCCCTGCTGATTCCTCAACCCATCTCCTATGGTCTCCGATCTACTGACCTTTCCTTGATTTGCATTCCCAGATGTAGAACTACCAAAGGGAAATCAGGTTTCTCGCATGTAGGTCCCTCCTACTGGAACTCGCTGCCCCTAGATGTCCGCCTTGCACCTAATCATGCCACTTTTAAGAAAAGGCACCGCTCCCTCCTTACTACTTGTGCCCAATGTACCTGCTTCAACCCTCCATAGATCTAGATTTACTCCGCCCTGGCTGCCCTTGGAAACATCTTCTATGGTGTGAGATGGCACCCTGATCCTTCAGCCTCCTTTAAACCTATCCCCTCTCCCTGCCCCCTTCCAAATCAACACCCTTTCACTTTCAGTATGTCATAATGATGCCTCCGCTGGTATATTTCTTCTTTCTGTACCTCATATCTTGTGTTATTACTATGATAATCTACACTTGGGCACTTATCTCTAATTGTATAATTTTTACACCATTCGTGCCTTGTACCTTTATTCGTCCTAATTTTATCTCACTTTATGTTTGCGATGTATTGCACATCTCCTGACACTGTATTCTATGTAACTGTTATCTCTCTATGTTGTTGACCTCCCGGGTCATGCCTGAAAATAGTCACTTTCGTGTCTAGCGCACCTACCCGGTTATCAAAAAAAAAATAAATGCTGATAAATGTCCAAACTGCAGGCAGGATAGATCTGATCTGCTTTAGAGTTTTCCCTCATCCCAGAAACATTGGCTGGACATCACAAATAGACTTGAAAACACTGGCGTTGTTCATAAGTACATGAATTTAGAGACCTGTCTTATTGATATCCTCACTTGTCTTCACACATTCACACAAGACAAATATCATGACTCCCTAATTTCTATGGCTGCTAAAAGTGATATACTTTGGAACTGGACTGATGATAGACCCACTTCCTTTGAGCTGTCAAACTAGCTAATTGAGACTATTAAATTAGAAAAGCTCTCACATGGTTTTAAAAATAATATTTGTTACTTTGATAAGAAATATAAAACTACTTGAGTTCATGACAGCTGTTATATAGATTTATTTTCTTTTTGATACTACTTAATATCAGATGGCCAATTTTGATCTCTTATTTTCTTCTTCTTTCCTCTTTTCATTCACTTTTCTACTTATATGTATTCCTGATTTGTTTTCTATAGATATTTCTATTGGGAGTGCTTTCTTTTTTTTTTCTCTGTTTAACAGAAGAAGTTGACTTTCACTTGGCGATTTTTATATATGTGTTTCTTTGTAATTGTATTATTATAATATTAGTTATAAATCTAGATGGTTACCAGACAGGGTATGTTTCCTACTTTTACTTTAGATAATAGGTTATGATTTTTTCATGTTTCTGTACTTTTTGCATTTTAGTATATCTTTGTATTGTTTATTTGATAATAAAAAGATATTAATAAAAAATTTAAACTAGTAGTAGTCAACATCTTTAGTGATCGAAGAAATAATTTCAGATAACTAGACCAATCATATACAGTGCTGTAAAATACAAAACAATACTAAAAAGTCTCACTTTTAGTAATTAGAATTACAGCAAGCAATACCAGAGAGATCAAGGTAATGAACATGAAATCCTATTGGGGGCTCTGGCGAGCAGTCTGTATAAGGCAGGTAGTAGGAAGGTTAAGCTAGGAGATGGGAGTTGGAGAGGAGGGGAGTACCTTAGGAGCTTTAAGTGCCATAACAGAAGGGTTGGGTTTCAAGTTGAGAGATGGCTGCAGAAAGTGAGTAGGGATGGGAGAGGGTGGGGTGGGGAGTTAGTTAGAAGATATATTTGGGCCGATGTAACCTCAAGGCTCCAGTTTGTACTACCACTATAATTGTATACCCGTGCAATTCCTTGCTGTACCTGTATGGATGAAGAGAATAAATAATAAAGTATATTGAATTAAAAAAAAATTGATTAGGGATGCTCTCATGTTGAATTTCAGCCACATAAAGTATTAATGCCTTAAAAGCATTGAGAAGTTCTGCAATAAACTACAAGCACTCAGCCGAGGGGCACTGGTAGTAACCTGTTGCACTATCACATGGCAAACCCAGGTTTGCTTTGGAGTATTGACTCCCAGCCCTGGGCCGAAGAATTGTGGGAGGGCTGTGAAGGCAGTGCCTTCAGTCTCCAGGTGGAGGACTGCAGCTGCTCTGCAGCATGAGTACCTCCTTGCATGAAGTAGAGGACTGTGTGACAGACGTAGAATATAGGGTATTACAAAAGGAATATGGGGCAATGATTGTACAGGCCAAGACAGGTCTGTTATGCAGAGGAGTGAAGGAATAATAAACTAATTTTTCAGTATATAGGGAACAAAAGGAGATGCAGGATGCATGGTGTGTGTGTGTGCGTGTGTGTGTGTGTGTTGGGTTGGTGGAACATTAAATGAAATGGGAAATGAGATCGCAACTACACTACACTAAGACATTTCAACAGGATGAAACACACATAGTTTGTCGTTCTCATTCTAAACTGAACCTAATGTGAATGTGAAGCCTTCTCAGCCTATCACACTAGGATTTGCATTGGGTTTGTGGCTTTACAGTGTATGTGTGGGGTTTAGTGAGACACACAGAAACTAGTTTGTTTTCTCCTTGCATCTGTTTTGGCTCCTGCTGTACAAACTGCTCTTCTGTCAAGCTAGCTCTCTAGTCTGCTACCTCTGCAAGTGCATGAAATGCCTGATTTCCCAAGGGGAATAGAAAAAGCAATGAATAAATATTGTACTTCAGTATTCAGATATCAGCTTATCCATGCCAGGGCTCAGCAGGTTGCACACTTACCTCTGAGGCCAGAAAATCAGATGGTTGCAGGTTCTAGCCCCATACCAGGAACTTGAGGTAAAATCCCAATACAGACACTGTAGTGCAGCATGAGGGGGTGCTGCACTCTTGAGATGCCATCTTTCGGATGAGACATTAAATCGAGGTCCCCTCTGCCTGTGCTGGGGGTTGTTCAGGTGGATGTTTAAAATTCAATTGCACTTCTCGAAAAGAGTAGGGTAAATTCCCTAGTGTCCTAGTCAGATTTCCCTCATTCACTAAAAATACCACCAACAGCTTAACCTGGTTTAATTTTACTTGGTTTCCATCTGTATGTGTCCCTCCTCCCCTCCACTCCTGGGATGAGGCTGAAAATAGGCAGACTTTTCTAGCCCTCCTTTCCCCGTCAGCAAAAACTATGGCCAGGTGGAAGTGGAAGCTATGGGAGAAGGGATAGCTGAACAAGAAGCTGTGCCGATTATGCCAGAATAAGTAGGTAAATATCATTCTAGAAGAGGTGAATCTGGGAAAATCATTGTACATGTTAAGAGTGTATGTATAATTTGTATATACATGTACTACTACCCCTTAACATGTAGAATTGCCTGCAAAATAAAATAATAATATCTAAAGGCTGGTGCTGCCTGGATCTGGCCATGTATACCTTTTAAAAGCAGAGCAGCCCCTTCAGGGTGTGGAGGAGGAAGGAGGGAGGAAGGATGGAAGAGAGAAAAGGCATATAGCAGGAGAAATGAGAGAGACATGAGGATAAAACATAAACAGAGAAGAAAGTGAGGGAAACGAAACTGTAGGCAAGAGGCAGAGGGAGTCAGGAAAGATTTGAGAGGTGTGCGTGTGTGTATGTGTGTGGTGTGTGTGTGACGTAACAGAGTGAGAGAGACTGAAGTGGACACATTTACCAAAACCTAGTCAAGTGTGACAGCAGTATATTTTTTCCTTTGGAGAAATGCGGTTTGCAAACTCTGAACCACATGAGACTGGAAATTGTTTTGCTCTCTGAACAGGAGTACAAATGATTTCAGTGCATTGAACAAAAATTGATAAGAAAAAAAATAATAATAATAGGGCAATACTCCCCTTCCCCAATCAGTTCTCCATTATAAGTCTATAATGCTTCTGATATAAGCCATATATAAACCATACAGTTATTTAAGCTCAGAAGTGACTCTAAGTCCATCAGGTCCCGCACCCCCCCCACCCCACACACACACACTTCATAAGCAGGGATGAACAAGTATGCTGGGCTACTATACCTTGACTCCCAGTTACATTCTAATCCATCATAACCACACTGATTATTACAACACCTCAATGCTCCAAATCCTTTAGCTTCCAGTGCCACGATGACTGTGGGTTGTGCCACCTCCTGAGGGACCAGGATTTGTATGTGAACTCTGGAATCCTACACTGCAGCCCACTTGGGGGGGGGGGGCAGTGTGTTTTCGAGGTGAGGTGCTTGGCTCTCTTGGCTCTCAGGGAGGGAGGGAGGGCACTAGCTGCCTAGCACTTGTGCAACCCCTACAGGCCAGACAGAGACTGGGGTCAGCTGTGAAGGCATCCACTCTCCCACCCTCCCAGATGTTGGAAAGGTGCAGTTGTGGCGATCCTAATCACTGTGGTGGAGGACAGGGAGAATAAGTGGGGAAGAACAGATTTATAGAAAGGGTATGCTGTAGTTTAGTTAATGGCTCCCTCACTGCAGCATGGACAGTAGCCACAAATGAGGTAAGAGAGATAGACAGTTCCAGACTATGGAGGATCTTCTGCTGGCTTGCCCCCTTCTGACTGCCCAAACCAGCCCCATCACCTACCACCTCCAGAAATGATCCATATAAACATTGTGGCTCAACCCCATCCCACAGGGGTTCTTCTTAAATTATTTTCCTTCAGAGTACAGATCGGGGCTGGGAGATGGTAGCTGTAATCAAAGATACAGGGCCTGCAGAAGACCAGTCAGTCCTCCTGCCATGACTGAGCCTTTTTCTCTCATGTTTTCTCTGATCCCCAGGGACATTGCTGGTTGCCCACATAAGTTATGCATATGCAGAGTGTGCCATGCATGCTCCCTAGTGTAATGTCTCCTGCTGCACTGCCACGTACAGCAACCCAGATGGCAGCAGCAATGCAAATATCACTGCCCTTCCTCCATTCCCCGAAGGATGAAAGCATCCACTAGGACACTCAGTGCTAATTCCCAGCTAGCCCTTAGCAACTTGGGCTCTCATCTGAACCCAGATCCCCAGCATCACGTGTGGCAGCTCTGCCCCTGTGTTTATAGGATAGCTGTAGGCCATGGAGGATTTTAGTAACCAGAATGACATGAAAGAGGTATTAAAAAACACATCATCTGGTCTCTCTCTGAGGGTGGAGAGGAGTGACATCATCTCTTTAATCAGGGCTCTTCATCCCCCCCTCTCTCTAGGGCATTAGATCAAGGGCAAAGTCATCTTGCAGGATGTGGCAAAGTTTCAGACTGCCTGCCCTCGCCTTCACTGTGCATCCTTGGTTGGCCTGTGACTGCCAATCTGGAGCACCAGGAGGGAATCATGCAGCTGGATGGGCAGCCCACCCTCTTTCGAGATGGAGAGTGTCTCATGGGATGTGGTCTCCAGCTCCTGCTGTCCTACTGAAACCTCCTCCCCAGTCTGGATGGCTAGCCCTCCCTCCCTGAAGATAGAGAGTGTCTGTGGAATGTGCTGTCCAGCTCTTGCTGTCCTGTTGCACCATTCCCCAAATCTGGATGGGTAGCCAACCCTCCCCGGAGAAGGGAGTATCTAAAGGGATGTGGTCTCCAGCTCCTGCTATGCTGTAGCAGCATCCCCTGGGTCAGGACAGGCATCCAGAGATGGAGAGCATCTCATGGTGTATGGTCTCCAGCACTTACTGACTTGCTACAGCATCCTGGGAGATAGAGAGTTTTGCATGGGATGGGGTCCCAACTCCTTATGTCCTGTTGCACTGTCCTAGGTCTGGATGGGCATTCCACCTTCCCTGGAGATGAAGAGTGTCTCTTGGGATGTGGTCTCCAACTCCTGCTGTCCAGTTGCAGTTTCCCGGGAGTCTGAATGGGCAGTCCCCCCTCCTTGGAGATGGAGAATGTCTCATGGGATGTGGTCTCCATCTCCTGTTGTCCTGTTGCAGCATCCCTGGCGATGGAAAATTTTTCATGGGACATAATCTCCAGTTCCTTCTATCCAGTTGCAGTGTCCCTGGAGTCTAGATTGGCAGCCCACAATGCCTGAGATGGAGAATGTCGCATGGGTCATGGTCTCAGCCACCTGCTGTCCAGCTGCATTGTTCCAGGAGTCTGGATTGGCAGTCCACCTTCCTTGGAGATGGAGTGCGTCTCATGAGATGTAGTCTACATCTTCTACTATCCTGCTACAGCATTGCTGGGTCTGGATGGGCAGTCTCCTCTCCCCAGAGATGGAGAGTGTCTCATGGGATGTGGTCTCCAGATCCTACTGTCCTGCTGCAGTGTTCCTAGGTTAGAATGTGCAGCACACCCTCCCCAGAGATGGACAGTGTCTCATGGGATGTGGTCTCCAGCTCCTGCTGTCCTACTGCAGTGTCCCAAGAGTCTTGATGGACAGTCCACCCTCCTTGAAGATGGAGAGTGTCCCATGGGATGTGATCTTCATTTCCTGCTATCCTGTTGCAGCATTCATGGATCTGGATGGGCAGTTCACCCTCCTCAGAGATGGAGAGTGTGTCATGGGATGTGGTCTCTAGCTCCTACTGTCCTGTTGCATTGTCCCTAGATCCGGATGTGCAGCACACCCTCACCAGAGATGGACAGTGTCTCCAGGGATGTGGTCTCCATCTACTGCTATCTTGTTGCAGTGTCCTAAGTTGCAGCATCCCAGGAGATGGACAGTGTCTCATGGATCATAGCCTCTAGCTCCTGCTGTCCTGTTACAGCCTCCCCCAGTCTAAATGATTAGCCCACCCTCCCTGAAGATGGACAGTAACTCTGGGATGTGGTCTCAAGCTCCTGCTGTCCTGCTGCACCATTCCCCAGCTGGATGGGTAACCCACCCTTCCCAGAGAAGGGAGTGTCTAAAAGGATGTGGTCTCCCACTCCTGCTGTGTTGTAACAGCATTCTTGGATTAGGATAGGCATCCAGAGATGGTGAGTGTGTCCTGGGACAAGGTCTGCACCTCTGACTAGCTTGTTGCAGCATCCTGGCAGATGGAGGGTTTTACATGGGATGTGGTTTCTAGCCCCTGCTGTCCTGTTGAAGTGTCCTGAGTTTGGATGGACAGTCTACCCTCCTTGGAGATGGAGAGTTTCTTATGGGATGTAGTCTACATCTCCTGCTATCCTGTTTCAGCATCCCTGAGTCGGGATGGGCAGCCCCCCCCTTGGAGATGGAGAGTGTCTCGTGGGATGTGGTCTCCAGCTCCTGATACTCTTCTGCTGCAGTGTTCCTAGGTCTGGATGTGCAGCACACCGTCCCCAGACACGGACAGAGTCTCATGAGATGTGGTCCCCATTTCCTGCTGTCTTGTTGCAGCATCCCTGGAGATGAAGAATTTCTCATGGGATACAGTCTACATCTCCTGCTATCTTGTTGCAGTACCCTTGGGTTTGGTTGGGCAGTCCACCCTCCCCAGTGATGGAGAGTGTCTCATGGGATGTGGTCTCCAGCTCCTACTGTCCTTCAGCAGTGTCCCTAGGTCTGGATGTGCAGCACACCCTTCCCAGAGATGGACAGTGTCTCATGGGATGTGGTCTCCATCTCCTGTTGTCCTGTTGCAGCATCCTAGGAGATGGAGAGTTATGCATGGGAAGTGGTCTCCAACTCCTACGTAGATACATACAATTTGATGGCAGATGAGGACAACCTGGCCCGTCTAGTCTGCCAATGTACCCTACCCCCCCAGCATCTCTTCTTTATCCTTTCCTCATAGTCGCAAGGGTTCCCTTATGTCTATCCCACACATTTTTGAATGCCTTCACTGTTTGCACCCTTACCACTTTTGTGGAGAGTCTGTTCAATGCATCCACCACCCTTTCCATGAAGAAGTACTTTCTTGCATTCCCCCTGAGTATATCTTCCTCCAGCCTCATATCATGACCCCTCGTTTTTGAGCATTCGCTTTTCCGAAAGAGGCTCCCCTCCTGGACCCTATTAAAACCCTTGAGATACTTAAATGTCTCTATCATATCCCCACTCTCCCTTCTCATTTCCAGTAAATACATGTCAAGGTCTGTTAGCCTCTCCTCATGAGTCTTCTGGTGTAACCCCTGTACCATCTTCGTAGCCCTCCTCTGGACCTCCTCCACTTTGTCTGTATCCTTCCTGAGATGCAGCCTCCAGAACTGGATGCAGTATTCCAGATGAAGTCTCATCAGTGATCTGTAAAGTGGCACCATCACTTCCCTTTTTCTGCTGGAGATGCCCCTCCCTATGCACCCCAAGATTCTGCTGGCCTTCCTTGTCACTTTCTTGCTTTGTCTGGCCACCTTTAGATCATCTGTTATAATCACCCCCAGATCCCTTTCTTGCTTGGTGGGCATCAGTAATCCCCCCCTCCTACTGTCCTGTTGCAGTGTCCTGGGTCTGGATGGGCATCCCACCCTCTCTAGGGAGATGGAGAGTGTCTATTGGGATGCTGGGTCCAACTCCTGCTGTCCAGTTGCAGTCTCCCAAGAATCTGGATGGGCAGTCCCCCTCCTTGGAGATGGAGAGTGTCTCATATGATGTAGTCTACATATCTTGCCATCCTGTTGCATCATCTCTTTGTCTGAATGAGCAGTCCACCATACCCAAAGATGGAGAGTGTCTCATGGGATGTGGTCTCCAGCTCCTACTGTCCTGCTGCATTGTTCCTAGATCTGGGTGTGGCAGCACACCCTCCCCAGATATGGACAGTGTCATATGGGATGTGGTCTCCTTATACTGCTGTTCTGTTGCAGCATCCCTGGAGATGGCAAGTTTCTCATGGGATGTAGTCTACATCTCCTGCTATCCTGTTGCAGCACCCTCGGGTTTGGCTGGGCAATATCCCCTTCCCAGAGATGGAGAATGTTTCATGGGATGTGGTCTCCAGCTCCTACTGTCCTTCAGCAGTGTCCCTAGGTCTGGATGTGCAGCACACCCTTCCAAGAGATGGACAGTGTCTCATGAGATGCAGTCTCCACTTCCTGCTGTCCTCTTGCAGTGTCCTTGGGTCTGGATGGGCATTCCACCCTTCCTGAAAATAGACAGTGTCTCATGGGATGTGGTCTCCATCTCCTGTTGTCCAGTTGCAACATCCCCAGAGATGGAGAATTTTTCACGGGATGTAGTCTCCAGCTCCTGCTGTCTAGTTTCAGGGTCACCGCAGTCTAGAGGGGCAGCCCACAATCCCCGAGATGGAGAATGTCTCATGGGTCATGGTTTCCAGCTCCTGCTGTCCTGTAGCATTGTCCCAGGCATCTAGATGGGCAGTCCACCTTCCTTGGAGATGGACAGTGTCTCAAGGGATGTAGTCTTCATCTCCTACTATCCTATTTCAGCATCCCTAGGCCTGGATGGGCAGTCCACTCCCCCTGGAGATGGAGAGTGTCTCATGGGATGTGGTCTTCAGCTCCTACTGTCCTATTGTAGTGTCCCTTGGTTTGAATGTGCAGCACACCTTCCCCAGAGATGGACAGTGTCTCATGGGATGTGGTCTCTATCTGCTGCTGTTCTGTTGAAGCATCCCTGGAGATGGAAAGTTTCAGAAAGTTTCTAATGTGACATGGTCTCCAGCTCCTGCTGTCCTTTTGCAGTGTCCCAAGAGTCTGGGTGGGAAGTCCACCTTCTTGGAAATGGAGAGTGTCTCATGGGATGTGATCTACAGCTCCTGCTATCCTGTTGCAGCATCCCTGGGTCTGGATGGGCAGTCCTCCCTCCCGGAGATGGAGAATGTGTCATGGGATGTGGTCTCCTGCTCCTACTTTCCTGCTGCAAAGTTCCTAAGTCTGAATGTGCAGCACACTCTTCCTAGACATGAACAGTGCCTCATGAGATGTGGTCTCTCTCTCCTGCTGTCCTGTTGCAACATCCCTGGAGATGGAGAGTTTCTCATGTGATGTGGTCTATATCTCCTGTTATCCGGCTGCAGCATCCCAGGGTCTAGCCGGGCAGTCCATCCTCCCCAGAGATGGTGAGTATCTCATGGGATGTGGTCTCCAGCTCCCATTGTCCTTCTGCAGTGTCCCTAGGTCTGAATGTGCAGCACACCCTTCAAAGAGATGGACAGCGTCTCATGGGATGCGGTCTCCACTTCTTGCTGTCCTGATACAGTGTCCATGGATCTGAATTGCTATCCCACCTTCCCTGAAAATGGACAACATGTCATGGGATGTGTTCTCTGTCACAAACGCACTCCGCAGGTCAGGCCCTCTGCTCCCACAGTGCCAAACCTTGAAGTGCAATATGTGAACAGGAGACAAACAGGGTAACCCTCCTGTCTGTTTTGGGTCAGAAACACCTATCAGTCTCGAGTCCTGAGGTCAAATATGAACCCTTTTCGCTATGACGCCCAGTTAACAGGATCAAATATCACACTCTCTTCAGGGAAATGCAGTGCAATACTTAACCCAGTGAGCAACCCAGCCTGGTTCACAATTCTCCCCTTTTTGACTCAATTGAGACCTAGGTATTTGCTTACCTTAGAGCAAGATGGTAACACACTTTAAGCCCTTAACAGTTCTGTCAGTTTTATGAACACTGTCTCAGCATTTACATGCAGAATGAGAAAAGACTCAGGCAGAATTAAGAAAATCAAAAAGTTTACTACATGTAATTCCTTGGTGGCACTATCCCAAGGGCTACTACCCCTACCTGCTTGGCTAGTAGCAGGTTAAGGGGCCTGGGTACTGAAACGGGTGCCTCCACCCAGAGGTCTGTGTTGTTAGTGGTCAAGCTAACCTGGGTACAGCCCTCCGGGACACTGTAACCCCCTCCTTTCCCTTCTAGTGGCCTGAACTATATACAGTAATTACTTTTGCAATGACCCTTATTCACCATGCAAGTACCCACACTGTTTGCACTTACCACCAGGGCTGGTTCCACCAGTACGATCCTGGAGACCCCCTGTTAAACAAGGTTAGTCACAGCAAACAATAACAGTACTGTGCTTTCAATACAAACTGGAACCACAGTCAGGTTAAATGCAAAAAGAGTTAGATCTGATTTATTTAGGGGGCTTGAACAGGGAAGAGGCGTAATCAGGTTGATTGGCTTAAAAGCTAAATCAATCAGACAGTCATGCATGCACTTTGGAGTCCCTACACAGTCACACACTCTGGGTACCCAGGTAGGAGAAAGGTGGGCTAGCCAGGAACATTGCCCGGGGTAGCCCGGCATCGCAGCTGGTTGGAGCCCTGTGATGGAAAAAAAATAACATGCATCAAACACAGTATTTGTAATCCGGAGCCGGAGGGCTCAGTTCATGAAAGAAAAGATAACAGGACAATCAGATGACAACACTTTAGATTTAGCTGTTGTTGCAGGGAGCTATCCTGATGTTTACTCACAATACCCAATACAGGACACAGGCAGGATGAAATCGAGACTGCAGGTTGTTGAGCTGAAGTTCCAGGAGAAGCAGGACCCACACGAATCACCGAGGCGTCATTCCTGTTCAAGGCGTTGAGCAGGGGGCTGATCCCCAGGCAGGTCTCTCATCAATGGCTTTCTCTGTGATGTGAGTACTCTGGCATGGGCCAGTATGGCAAGGCCCAGGCCAAGTGGAGAGAAATGCGGATTCAGTCCAGTGGGGCTAGATGCAGCCTCCAGCAAGCAGTACACAGTTCAGCACACTGTGGGGAATCAAATCGTGACCCACTAGCAGCACACAGCACATTTACATGTAAATAAATTCTACAGTACCAGGCCGATTGCTATCCAGTCGCAATTACAGAGTCTCTGCACAAACCGGGAGTTCGGGGGTGGCTGGAGATCCTGGCAGGCCGATCACATTCAGCAAATCTTCGGTCTTCTTCAGGTTAAAGCCTGCTCACAGTTCTGTGGCTTTACTCTGTCTCACAATACGGATTCAGTCCAATAAAGTCACAGGTTCCCTCTCAGGGACAGCAGGCAAGCAAGCAGGCCAAAACTCAGCCTTTCCACAGTTCTCCTGCGTGAAACTACGCAGGACTGCTGCTCGACTAGCTCGAGCTGTTCACTGTTTTCCTTCTCAACTCAGAATGACTCAAGCTCTTTTAGGCTCATTGCTTCAATTCGGTCACCTGATGGGGCACTGAAAAAATAACCAGGCAGACATTACAGCTGAGTTTTATAAATTCTTTCAATTATTATACAGTCCAATGGCAAATTCTCCTCCCTTAGAAGATATAGATCAATACTTAGTCAAATCTCACCTGCCTTCTCTTTCAGAAATACAGCAAACCTCATTATGCACTCCCATAACTGAAGCGGAGATTCTTAAAGTTATTGATGGTCTTCCCTTGGACAAATCTCCGGGACCAGACGGCTTTTCACCCAATTTTTTCAAAGTGTTTGCAAAACAACTAGTCCCTTTGCTCCTCCCTTTGTTCCAACAGATTATCGCTGGCAATAGCACTGACAAAACATTATTTGAAGCGTTGATTATCCTACTGCCTAAACCCAGTAAAGCGCACGAACTCATGGCAAGCTACAGGCCTATATCTCTATTAAACCAAGATATTAAAATTCTGAGTAAATTGCTAGCTGAACGTATTAACATAATTCTTCCAGATTTAATAGGAGTAGAACAGGTTGGTTTTATGAGGGGGAGGTCATCTAGTGACCATCTGCGCACTTTGGCCCATGTCTTCTCGGTGTCCAGGGATGCAGAATTTCTGGCTGTCTTGGTGTCCCTGGATGCTAAGAAGGCATTTGACAGAGTGGATTGGAATTTTCTTTTCCGGACTCTACATGCTTTTGGCTTTCCCTCAGTATTTCAAAAATGGATACAGGCAATTTACAAGGCCCCTACGGCCCGGGTATCAAGCAATGGAATCATCTCAGATTTATTTTCTTTAGGTTCTGGTACTAGGCAGGGCTGCCCCTTATCGCCTTTACTTTTTAATTTATATCTGGAGCCCCTCATCTGGAGGCTGGTTGCTTGTCCTAGGATCCAAGGCATTGTTATACAAGGCTTTGAAGTTAAAGTCTCGGCTTATGCTGACGACTTATTACTTCAAATATCCCATCCTGGAGAATCTATCTCATATATGTTGGAAATTATAAAATAATATAGCTCCTTTTCCAATTACAAATTAAATGTTGAGAAGACTTCGGTATTTTCCCTCAACCAGAGAGTATCAAAACACGAAATTAAAGTTCTAGGTTTGTCTTGGGAAAAAGAGTCGTTGAGATACTTAGGTATTGTCCTCACAAGAAGCGTGCACTTTTACAAAAGAGTAATCTAGACTCTTTATTACTTACTATCACACAGGATTTAAATAGGTGGTCCCTCCTCCCATTTTCACTATGAGGCAAAATTAATCTTATCAAGATGAATATTTTTCCCCGCCTTTATTACCCACTCAGCCTCTTGTATCTATGGCTGCCTCATACATGGTTCAAGAAAGTGCATAGTACTTTTATTAACTTTATCTGGGCTGGAAAGTGACCTCGTCTTGTTTTTCATAAATTAGAGGCTCCCAAAATCAGGGGTGGCCTTCGTCTGCCGCATGTTGGCCTTTATTATTGGGCTAGCCATGCGAGTAAATATTTAAGGTGGATTAGGCTAGGCAAATCAGAAAATCCTTCTTCATATAAGCCCCTCTGGCTCAAAATAGAATTGGCCCAAATCCAACATTATAATCTCTCCCCTGCGGCATTGTTATATACGAATCCTAAATGTCTTCCCGTACAGCTGCATTCGACACCAATTGCAACATCTGTAAAAGTGCATTCCCAGTTTTGTAGTTTTATAAAATACAACCATTGCTTAGATTTGGAACAACCGTTACTAGGCAATCCTAATATCAAAATAGATGGGAGGGTTCTTTCTTCCCTGTGGCTTCCGCAGGCCAGGGATGTTAATCTCACATATTTTTGGAATGACATAAAAGGGACATGGCTTTCGTCCCCGCAGATCCTAGCTAAGATGGGAATTCCGATCTCTAATATTTTTAAAATTTTCCAGTTACGTCACTTGCTTGTGAAAGCAATAGGGGTGACGCCCCTGCCATCTCAGAGCCCTGCCTTCCAGTCAGAATTGGCTCAAATGGCCGGCCTCCCGCATGCTGTATCGAGGATTTTCAATACCCTATATGATTGGATTATCCCGAATCTTTTGGACCTTCTGCTCACTGGGCCTTGCTTCTTCCTGAGATATCTATTAATTGGGCGTTGCTCTGGCAAGGGTGCCACAAATTTATTACGCAAGACAGGCTCCGACTCATGCAATTTCAGATACTACACAATTTATATTACACTCCTCAAAAAATGGCTAAATTTGGTTTTGTTTCCTCTTCTAGCTGTACAACGTGTGCCCAGGGGGAGTGTAATTTATTACACATTTTCTGGCTTTGTCCCAAGATAACTTCCTTAAGGTCGCAAATTAAACAGAGAGTGGATCCCCTATTGGGTCTTAATGACCTGTTTTCTGTTAAAGTTTGCCTCTTAGGAGACTACTCTGAAATCCCAGTAACTATTCATACGTATCATATGGCTCTAATATCCATGTCAGTTAAAAAATTAACACTTAGACACTGGAAAGATAGTGAGGAGATATCATATGCTGAATGGGTGAGGGAACTCCTGGCTAATCTTAGAGCTGAGAAAATGATTGCCAGTCTTCGGAACAGAATGAATAGATTTAACCAAATCTGGGCCCCTTTACTAACCCTTTATTCTCTTCAAACTACTTAGATTAATGGGCTTACTGTTGTAGAGATACGGATTGACCAAGTTTTATTCATGCAAACCTGGGAGGGTGGGGAGGAGAGGTTGGGGAGGGGACATTGTATATTTTCTTTAATTAAAACTTTGTTTTATGTTGGGGATGGGGGGAAGGGGAGGCACATGTTATATTCCGGTAATATTTGAAACCACTCTATGTAACTTGTGATGTGTTGTTTGTTGTATGTTGAAAACTTCAATAAACTTTGAATGAAAAAAAAAAGAATGACTCTAGCTGCAAGCAGCCTGGGACTTTCTCCAGGACCCACAAGGTTTGGTTGGCTGATCTGTCTGTCAGTCACAACAAGGGCTCCCCTTCAGGTCCATTTGGGCGCCAAAGTTCCAAAACTACAATTACTACAGAATTTTGCTCCCACAAGACCCCTTGGGACAGGCTCCATTTTAGACTCCCCAAGGTACTGATTGGCCCATTCTGGCAGTCCAGGACCAAGATGGTGGTGATAAACAGAACTGTCCATGCTGCAAAGAAGGCAGGTTAGACAAACTACAATATTGTTACTATCCTAATAGATAATCAGCAAATAAGTACAGCTTCTAACAGAGCTCCCTCTGCGCAAATAGCGATGGCAGAACGGAGCGATTGTCTGGCAGCCCAGGTGGGACTAGAGCATCGGAACACTCAGCCCCCTCCCATATTAAATAAGCCCCTCGTAATAGGCAGCTCTTAAAGAGACAGAGCAGAGCGGCATTAAGGCACTCTCACACAAACATTTTTAAAATGCAAAGACACAGGATACCAGCCTGGCAGTGGGCATTTAGGCACGCCCAAGGAAGACTTTCAGGAACTCACATTTGTAGGGGAGTTACATACAATTAATAAAAATAGGAAATGCATACAAAACATAGAACATAGATACATAAATGTTTACAGTCCAAAAGAAGTGGAAATTACAGAAACAAACACACCTTGTACTTGAATTTCTAGTTCTTCCTTAGTTTCAGTTTGGTGTTACCTATTTTGACAGAAGTGCTTTTTAGTCCAGAACACAGTGTGTGTGTTCTCTTAGGAGTCCAGAGATAGAAGAACTAACTCCTTTCATCTGGATTGATAATAAGTCAAATGTCCCTCCCATCCTGTGAGGTCATAGCTCATGAGGTTACTGTTAGTCCTGTAATTAATTTGTAACATGACCAAGTATATCCAAAAGGGTGCCATTTTACTGCTTGCTTGAAATCTGCAAAGATAGCAATATTAAATTATAACGGTCTCTTTGATCAGAGCATTCACCTTTAATCATCAGAGCACCTTCCTCACAACTATGTCTCTCCTAGTGGTGAGAGATGTAACAGGTAGCTGTTCAGAAATTGTTTCCTCCCAATAAATCGTAAAATGCATCCTGGTTCCTGGACCTCAAAGTAAATGAATGGTTTACAATGTGTGATAACCTGGTGTCCTTATAGTCCCAGGAAGTCTTGCAACTATGTGTCAACACAGAAAAGGAAACTAGCTATTTAGCTACAGCAAGCAACTGCTTTGGATTCAAAAGGTCAGGCCTCTTTAAAAGCTAGTCTTTCCCATGGGCCTGCTGACTGCCATATTTTCTAAGCAGACATTCAAATAAACATAGATTTATATCACAAATATGATACAATATAATACCAAGCAGATGCTATCCATCATAGTCTCCATCTCCTGTTGTCCTATTGCAGCTTCCTCAGAGATGGAGAATTTTCCATGGAACACAGTCTCTAGCTCCTGCTCTTCAGTTGCAATGTCCCTGGCTCACAAGTCCTGAGATGGAGAATGTAAGCTCCTGCTGTCCTGTTGCATTGTTCCAGGAGTCTGGATGGGCAACTCACCCTCCCCAGAGATGGAGAGTGTCTCATGGGATTTGGTCTACAGCTCCTACTGTCCTGTTGCTATGTCCTCAACTCTGGATGGGTAGCCCCCCCCCCACCAAGGAGATGGAAATGTCTCATGACACGTGGTCTCCAGCTCCTACTGTCTAGTTGTAGTGTTCACAGGTCTGAATGGTCAGCCTACCCTTCCCAGAGACAGGGAATGTCTCACAAGAAGTGCTGTTCAACTCCTGCTGTCCTGTTGCAGTATCTTCGGATGAGGATGGGCAACCCACCCTCCTCAGAGATGGAGAGTGTCTCATGGGTTGCAGTCTCCAGCTCCTGCAATCCTGTTGCAGCATCCCAAGAGATGGACAGTGTCTCATCATGGATCATAGCCCCCAGCTCCTGCTGGCCTATTACAGCCTCCTCCCTGTCTGAATAGTTAGCCTTCCCTCCCTGAAGATGGAGAGTGACTCTGGGATGTGTTCTCTAGATCCTACTCTTCTGTTGCACCATTCCTCACACCTGGATGGGTAACCCACCCTTCCCTGAGAAGGTAGTGTCTAAAGGGATGTGGTCTCCAGCTCCTGCTTTATTGTCACAGCATCCCTGAGTCAGGATAGGCATCCAGAGATGGACAGTGTGTCCTGGCATATGGTCTCTACCTCTTACTGGCTTGTTACAGCATCCTGAGAAATGGAGGGTTTGCGTGGAATGTGGCCTCTAGCTTCTGCTGTCCTGTTGAAGTGTCCAGAGTCTTGATGGGCAGTCTAACCTCCTTGGAGATGGAGAGTTTCTTATGGGATGTAGTCTACATCTCCTTCTATCCTGTTGCAGCATCCCTGAGTCTGCATGTGCAGTTCCCCCCCCCCACCTTGGAGATGGAGAGTCTCTCACGGGATGTGGTCTCCAGCTCCTACTTTCCTGTTGCATTGTCCCTAGGTCTGGATGTGCAGCACACCCTTCCTAGAGATGGACAGTGTCTCATGGGATGTGGTCTGGTATACCATTACTGCAGCGACTCCGGCATAGCGAAGACCACCACAGTGACAGAAATCGGGCAAAACCCACCCATCACTGTGGTGGTCTGTGTGCCAATCGGGACTGCCTCACTGGGTGTTTGCCCCCCCCCCCGGTCCAACTCCGACTTGGAGTTAGAATCCTAGAGACCCGGGGGGGTAGCCAGAGCAGAGCCCCCCCAGAAGGGTTCAGGCAGCACAGCCCCCCCTCTTGTGTGCGCATTGACATCCCCGTGGCTACAATGCCGACAGTCAGCATTGCGACCATCGCTGTAGGGGATGTCAGTGCTAGCGCTGTCAAAGCACTATGGGTAAACCATGTGGTCTCCATCTCCTGCTGTATTGTTGCAGCATCCCTGGAGATGGAGAATTTTTCATGGGATGCAATCTACATCTCCTGCTAGCCTGTTGCAGTGCCCTTGGGTTTGGCTGGGCACTTCACCCTCCCCAGTGATAGTCAGTGTCTCATGGGATGTGGTCTCCAGCTCCTACTGTCCTTCAGCAGTGTCCCTAGGACATCCTTTCCAGAGATGGACAGTGTCTCATTGGATATGTTGTCCATCTACTGCTGTCCTGTTGCAGAATCCCTGGTCTGGTTGGGTAGTCCACCTTCCCCAGAGATGGAGAGTGTCTCATGGGATGTGATCTCCAGCTCTTACTGTCCTTCAGCAGTGTCCCTGGGTCTGGATGTGCATCACACCCTTCCCAGAGATGGACAGTGTCTCAGGCGATGTGGTCTCCACTTCCTGCTGTCCTGTTGCAGCATCCCCAGAGATGAGGAATTTTACATGAGACATAGTCTCCAGCTCCTACTATTCAGTTACAGTGTCCCTGGAGTCTAGATGGGCAGCCCACAATCCCTGAGATGGAGACTATCTCATGGGCCATGGTCTCCAGCTCCTGCTGTTCAGTTACATTGTCCCAGGAGTCTGGAATGGCAATCCACCTGATGAAGTCTACATCTCTTACTATCTTGATGCAGCATTTCTGGGTCTGGACGGGCAGTCCACCCTCCCCAGAGATGGAATGTGTCTCATGGAATGTGGTCTCCATATCCTACTGTCCTGCTGCAGTGTTCCTAGGTCAGGTTGTGCAGCACACCATCACCAGAGATGAACAGTGTCTCATGGGATGTAGTCTCCAGCTCCTGCTATCCTGTTGCAGTGTCCCAAGAGTCTTGATGGGCAGTCCACCCTCCTTGGAGATGGAGAATGTCTCATGGGATGTGGTCTTCAGGTCTAGCTGTCCTGTTGCAGCATCCCTGGGTCTGGATGGGAAGTTCATCCTTCCTGGAGGTGCAGAGTGTGTCATGGGATGTGGTCTCCAGTTCCTACTATCCTGCTGCATTGTCCCTAGGTCTGGATGTGCAGCACACCCTCCACAGAGATGGACAGTGTCTCATGGGATGTGATCTCCATCTCCTGCTGTCCTGTTGCAGCATCCCATCCCTGGAGATGGAAAGTTTCTCATGGGATATAGTCTCCAGTTCCTACTGTCCCATTGCAGTGTCCCAGCAGTCTGGATGGGCAGGCCACCCTCCTTGGAGATGGAGAGTTTCTCATTGGATGTAATGTACATCTCCTGCTATCCTGTTGCAGCATCCCTGGGTCTGGTTTGCTAGGCTGTCCTCCCCAGAGATGGAGAGTGTCTCATGGGATGTGATTTACAGCTCCTACTATTCTTCTTCAGTGTCCCTAGGTCTATACGTACAGCACACTTTCCCAGAGATGAACAGTGTCTCATGGGATGCAGACTCCACTTACTGTTGTCCTGTTGCAGTGTCCTTGGGTCTTGATGGACATTTCACCCTCCCTGAAAATGGACAGTGTCTCATGGGATGTGGTCTCCATCTACTGTTGTCCTGTTGTAGCATCCCTGGAGATGGAGAATTGTTCATGGAATGTAGTTTCCAGCTCCTGCGGTCAAGTCACAGTGTCACTGGAGTCTCAATGGGCAGCCCACAATCCTTGAGATGGAGAATATCTCATGAGTCAGGGTCTCCAGCTCCTGCTGTCCTGTTACATTATTCCAGGAGTCTGGATGGGCATCCCACCCTCCTCAGAGATGTACAGTATCTCATGGGATGTGGTATACAGCTCCTACTGTCCTATTGCAGTGCCGCCAGCTCTAGATGGACAACTTCCCTCCAAAGAGATGGTAAATGTCTCATGAGACATGGTACACAACTCCTACTGTTCAGCTGTAGCATCCTCAGGTCTGGATGGGCAACTCACTCTCCCAGAGATTGGGAGTGTCTCACGGGATGTAGTCTTCAACTCCTGCTGTCCTGCTGCAGTGTCTCTGGGTCTGGAAGGCAACCCATGCTCCACAGAGATGGATAGTATCTCACGGGATGTGGTCTCCAGCTTCTGCTGTCCTGTTGTAACATCCACAGAGATGGAGACTGTGTCATGGGACATGGTCTCCAGCTTTTGCTGTCCTGTTCATGCATCTAGGGCACAAGAACCCTGGCACTGAGTATAATTTAGAAGACCTCAAGGTAGCAGCACAGTGTGACAAGGCCATGGGCAGGGCTAGTGAGATGCTATGGTACATAAGGAGTGGCATCACAAGCAGGAGGAATAAGGTGGTGCTGCCATTGCACTGCTCTCTGGTACGCCCCCACCTAGAATACTGTGTTCAGTTCTGAAGACCACACCTTAGGAAAGACCTAGACAGTATAATGTCACAACAGTGATGGGAATTCAGCGAAGACCATCACAGGGACATTTTCGACAGTTCGCTGTGATGGTCCGCTGGGTTCCTGACGCCGCTGCCTACAGGGTGTCCACCCCCTCCCTGAACTAACTCTGACTCAGAATTGGTAATTTTAAGAGTGAGGGCATGTGCGGGGGCAGAGCCCCCCACATGGAGGGTGTGGAGGCAAAGCGCCCCCAGAAAACACTCATTACACCAGAGACGGCACAACACCAATTGATAGTATTGTGCCGTTGCTGTTCTGATGGTCGACGAATTCTGTATCACCAAGAGCAACCTGGTGCAAAAGTTGGAAAGGAAGCTCTGTGAGGCTAGACTGAGGGATATCAATGTGTACACTCCGCAAGACAGGAGAACGAGTGGTGACATGATTGAGATCCATCAAGTACCTCACAGGGGTGAACAGAAGAGGATGAGCTCCAAGACTAGGAGGCATGCAATGAAACTGAAGGTGAGCAATTTCAGGAAGGATGCAAGGAAATATATTTTCACAGGAAGGGTGATAGAAGCATGGCATCAGCTGTCAGTCAAAGTTGTGGATGCTAGTATGGTAGAAGGCCTCAGGCACGCATTGGATAGATACTGGAGCATATTACAGAAACAGGGAGGGGGAGGATCCAACTGACCAGTTAGAATCTGCAAAGCTACAATAGGCAGAGAACACTTGGGCAGACTGGGTAGATGTGCAGTCCTTTTCTGATGACAATTTTCTCTGTTTCTGTTGCAATGTTCATGGGTCTGGATGGGCATTCCATCTTCCCTGGAGGTAGAATGTGTCTAATGGGACATGGTCTCCAGTTCCTACTTTCTTGCTGCACAGTCTCTAAGCCTGGGTGGGCAGCCTGCCCTCCCTAGAGATGAAGAGTATTGTTTGGGACCTGGTCTTCAGCTCTTGCTGCCCTGTTGCAGTGTCCACAGCTCTGGATGGGCAGCCCACGTCCCCTGAGATGGGGAGTATCTCATGAGACATGGTCTCCAGCTCCTGCTGTCCTGTTGCAGCATCCCTAGGTCTGGCTAGGAAGCCCACCCTCCTCAGGGATGGAGAGTGTCATTTGGGACCTAGTCTCCAGCTCCTGCTGTCCTGTTGTACAGTCCCCAGGTCCTCACCAGAGATTAAAGGTATTGTGTGGAACCTGGTCTCCAGCTCCTGCTGTCCTATTGCAGTGTTCCCAGCTCTGGATGGGCAGCCCACCCTCCGTGGAGATGAAGAGTGGTGACAGATGACATGGTCTCCAGCTCCTACTGTCGTGTTGCAGCATCCCCCGGTCTGGAATGGCAGCCCAGCCTTCCCAGAGATAGAAAGTGTCTCATAGGACATGGTCTCCAGCTCCTGCTCTCCTGTTGTAGCATCCCTGGGTATTGACTGGCAGCCAGCTCTCCACGGAGATGGGGAGTATCTCATGGAATGTTGTCTCCAGTGCCTGATGTCCTGTTGCAGCTTCCCTGCTAGCCCACCCTCTCTGGAGATGGAGGGTGTCTCATGGGACATGGTTTCCAGCTCCTGCTGTTGCACTGCAGCATCCTGTTGTCTGGATGGGAAGCCCATCTACCTGCAAAAAGTGTCTCATAGGATGTGGTCTCCAGCTCCTGCTGTCCTGCTGCAGTGTCCCCAGAGATGTAGAGTGTATCATGGGACATAATCTCTAGCTCCTGCTGTCCTGTTTCTATATCCCCAGATATGGAGAGTGTTTCACGGGACATGATCTCCAGCTCCTGCTGTCCTGCTGCAGTGTTCATGAGCCTTGATGAGCAGCCCACCCTCCCTGAAGATGGAGAGTGTCTTATGGGATGTGGTCTCCAGCTCCTGCTGTTCTGTTGCAGCATCTCCAGAGATGCCGAGTGTCTCATGGGATGTGGTCTTCAGCTCCTACTGTCATGTTGCAGCTTCCCAGGTCTGGATCGACAGCACACACTCCCTGGAGATGGAGAATGTCTCATGGGATGTGGTCACCATCTCCTACTATCCTGCTGCAGTGCCCCTGGGTCTGGATGGGCACCCCACCCTCCCTGGAGATGGAGAGTCAGATGGGACATGGTCTTCATCTCCTTTTGTCCTGTTGCAGCATATTGGAGTCAGGAGGGGCAGCCCACCCTGTCCAGAGATGGAGAGTGTCTTATGGGATATGGTCTCCAGCTCCTGATGTCCTGTTGTAGTATACCTAGGTTTGAATCGGTAGCCCACCTACCAGAGAAATAGAGATTGTCTCATGGGATGTAGTCTCCATCTCCTGCTGCCCTGTTGCAGTGTTCCCTTGTCTGGATGGAGAGCCAACCCTCCCAGAGATGGAGAGAACTTTTAAGAACTGTGTTAAGTAGAGTCTATTAAGTGTCCAGTCTGTGAAGAGTCAGTTCATGCCCCTTTATTCGTACTTATGAGTTCCCCTCCAAGGTGTCTTCCTCCACTCTACCTCCACAGAAATTGGTTCCATGTGATAAGGGCGCACTGTCAAGGGTGACAGGAATGTGGGCCCAGGAACAATGCCGAATAACAAAGTGGCACAGGGGAGGAAACACCGAGCCGCAACTGGGCACACTACACAAATGTACGCAAGTCAGAACAGTGAGCAGCAGAAGCGAGCAACACAGAATGTCACACAGTAGAGGAAGGTGACCGTCAAATGAGCAAATGGATGAAATGAAAAAAAAAAATGCGACCAACACTATCACAAGAACGGAAAGTCACGGACGCAAATGGGTCACCATGGGGGGGGTGGAAGAGGCACACCAGGAAGTGCAGACGGAAAGCTCAGGAACACACAGACCCCATGTGGTGTGTGTCAGGATGGGCAGGGGGTGCGATCAAAGGAGCAGCACAGTGTTGAGGGCATGACAATGCAGTCACACACAGGTGTCGGGGGTTGCAGACAGGTACGGTGACCAATGCACCTAGAGGCAAGAGACAGCACTGGACATGGTGGATGCAGGACACAAGCGATGGTGTGTATCATGATGGTGCACAGGGTGATGCAGCAGGCGGATGGCACAGTAGCGGATACTGGCACATGGCACAGGTGGCATCAGCAGTACATGTGGGTGGACATCTGGGTTTGGTGTTCATAGAGAGCATCAGGGAGCACGCAGGACAACAGAGGCAGCTAGCTGTTGGTGACCACTGCAGGGCAGGGGACCTGAATGGTGCAAACTGGAGCAGACATCGTGGGCACAGGACATGGCAGGCAACAATGGAACAAGTGGGCAGTCAGGAACAGATGTTGTGGGTGTCAGCTGTGCAACACCTGACAACAGCCGGCTACACCTTGGGTTGGAAATTAGTAGCCAGGCTCCTCAGGTAGTCGGCCATAGTGCACTGGCTGTAGTCCTCCACAATGCCCTCAATCTGCCGTGTCAAGTCCCTGTACTTCCTCCACTTAGCTGCGGTGCCACTCCTGGAGACAAGCTGCTCCATGCAGATCTTGTTCAACTGCTGTTCTTCACAGAGGCAGTCAATGAAGCACCAGATCCCTGGATGGACGGCACCGTGATGGGTGTTAAAGCCCCTGTTCCAGCCCTTGACAGCATTGTTTGTATGTGCCAGTCCCGTGTGGGTGGCATCATACATGTTCCACGCCTCCAGCGGGAACAGAGGCCATTGCCTAGTCATGCATCCAATGGGTCAGTCAAGCCATGTCTCCTCATCATAATCGAGTATGAGCTTCAGCAATGCCTCACTCTCCTGATAGTAGACAGAGTCACACAGGGTGGCAAATGCATCCAGCACGTCACCTACAGGCACAAAGACAAGGGCAAGTACCATAAGGACCTGCAGGGTGAACTCCTCGTCCATTGAATAACATTGGTGGGCCATGGGTGACCGCTGTATGCGCCACCACAGGGCCTGGCTGAAGTGAAAGAAGCAGCCCTGCAGCGCAACCCCCGGGAACACTGCAGTGAAAGCACACCAGGTCGCCCTCTCAAAATCCATTAGTGTCGTCCATGGGGTACTGTCACCCACCAGCCATCGCACCTCTGTGAACACCCTGTTGTACACCTGCTCTCGATGGCCGCACATCAGTACGTAGACTGTGGGCACCACAACATCTGCACACAAGCCGTGTACGGTGTATAGTTGCCTGAACATGGATGGTGCAGCGCGAAAGGTGCCATCAAGGAACCAGTCCTCGCTGTCACCCAGGAAGCATAGTGTGTGCTGTGTGGCAAACAGCAGCACCCTGTCCTTGGTCGGCCCACTATCAAACAGGAGGAAGGGCTTCCCTGCTCAGGTGACACGGTACTCGGGTGATACATCCAGGTCCTTGACCATGGCTAGTGTAGCTGGGCAGCACCTTGCAGCCTGATGAACAAGCTGTACTGTCCTCTTCAATAGTGGCAGGGTGAGCAGCCTGCCCGCCACAGCATCCAACACCCCTGAGGTGCGCTGGACAATCACCTGTCCAGTGCTCTCCATGCTTGTGCGTGCCTAGGCACGGACATTGGCCACAGCCATGCACACACCAACCTCACTGGCATCAGTGACGCGATTGTGGTTCTGCCCCAGTGCACCATATGATCTGCCACTGTGTGCTGGTATGCAGGGCATCGAAAGCTGTTGTACTGGCCACAATGCCAGTAGACCTTCCCTCTAACCTCCTTATCTCAATGATATTACATATCCCACAAGGGATAACAGGGGTCTCCCCTTCTGGCTGAGCAGCAATTTGGGAATCTCCATCCTTCAGTGCTACTGCCTTTTGTATTCCTACAGGGTCACAAGACAAGTGAAGTCACAGAGGGTGGAACTGCAGGGGAATGCCCACAGTCTGTAGCCAGTGTTAAGAAAAGGGAAGCGCCTCCCAGAGGGTGGGTTTTCATGTGCAAAGGTGAGCTTGTATAGGCTATGGCAGCATTAGTTCATCGTAACGGTGCAGAGCTGCACAGCCTCAACTGGACCCACTATGGTGCTGTGTTCCCAGGAACCGACACCATGTTCCTCACAGGGGGGATTGCACTCCCATGGTGGGCACACACTATTCGTCCATGTGTGTGCCCATGTTCACAAAGTTGACGTCTATGCTTGTTCTTGAATCTCCAACCCAATTCCATACTGTTTTGCCTGCCTATTCACTGCCTAACGCCATATGCCACAAGAGCTTGACGGCTGCAGCGGCAGCAGGCGTATTTGTCTCCAGCAGGACTGTTGCTGCTGTTGTGGGGGGGGGAGGCATGTATGCTGTGCCGTGGAGGTGTGTCCCAACAGACCACTGCTTGCGGAACTGTGGGGGGGCATCCCTATTGTCCATGGCATTGGGGGATGGCAACATGACTATACACAGCATTGGCATTGGGGGGGTTGTGCGTGTGGCTGTCAGCTTATGTCCGCTACTTGTGCTGCATGTCTTGGATGTGCCTGCACCTGTGTGGCGCATGCTGTGCCCTGGGGTTGTGGCACCCCTGAATGCTCTCTTCGGTAGCATTGTTGGGGGGAGGCCATTGCAGTGCCAGACCTGGTGGGGGATGGGTTGTGTGGGCATGCATCTGGTTCATGGGTGGAGGGTCAGGGATGGTGATTGCTGTTCCAATGCTTTCTGGGCAGGCAGTACACTTGTGGGGGGGGCATGTTGCCCTGGGTGCCACACCTGCCCGGCCTGTGTGTGCCTGTTGGGGTACCATCCTGTGGTGTGCGTGCATGCGCATGCATGTGCCCTATTTTGGGAGTCGCCCTAATTGTCACCCTAACTGACATTCGCCCTAATTGATATTCACCCTAATGGATATTCGCCCTGATGACGTTCAGCACACTTGACATGTGCCCTCATATACTGTGGCCATCATGGATCATTACAGCCATTATTAATGTGTCAGCATTATGCTGCTCTGTATTATTGACTAGTTATCTTTGCAGGTGCTGACTTTCAGGTGCTGTTATAACTGGATACCCAGAAATCTATTCCTGTCTTTGCCATCCAGGACCTGGTGTTTTTTGGATTGACGTATTGGAATTGCTTCCCACTGTAAATAACTCTGAGTCTCGCCAGGGTTAGGAGGGAGTTGTTTTCTGATCGCATCAACTTGCTTTTGCTGAGTTCATGTGGCGAATGACCAGTCAGGGAAAAGTCGAATTGTAGCCACGTCAAATTCCAGCTCCCCATTTGTCTTGCTGCCTGTAAAAGGGTGTCTCTGGTCTCCACCTTGGAAGCGACTACCAGTACTGATCTGTGTTGCTCCAGGGAGTTGACAGGTCAAGGGAAGTTTACCTGGTAGGCCTTTCTGAATTCCGTGAGGTGCCAGTGTTCACTTAAGTGCAAATTCTTCGGAAGCTTTGCAAGGATAAAAGGTAGCATACAGTATCCCTCCGCTCTTTCTGGCATGGCTACTAATCTAGTGATAATTTCCTGACTTTTTTATTTTCCAGGGCTTCAAGTCTGTTTTTGAGGTTGGTGTTTTTGGATGTAAGTTGGGCCACCATTGTGAGAATTTTTTGTGACCTATCATCAGCGTCTTTGTCTGTATAAACCACCACTGCAACCTTTGAATCCTGTGTGGCCATTATTTCGAATACCTGTTAAATTGTGTTGTTCAAGTATGTTGTTCCAAGGCACAGTTCCCCCTTCTGCTTTGGGATTACCAGCCTCGGTGCTATCCAAGGTCTCCGACCGGGCCTGCTACTGCTTCTGGTTCCCTCTAACTGCATCTTTATTCAGTTGGCCAAGCTCTCTTTTCCAACCTCCAGTTCTTCAAAAAAAGGTGTCAAAATGATCAAGGCACAGTTCTCCACACTACAATGTCAAGTTTTTCTGGATTCTGTTTGTTGAAATTTTGGTAACTGAGTGAGCCCACTGGAACCAAGGTCCCTTTCTCAGGAGCGCTACTGATTCAGTAAAAGTTCTAAAATGTTACTTTTAGGTAGTTTAGCTAGAGAGCAGATGTGAAACACAACCATCTGTGAATGTGACTAGAGAGGTTTCTCTTTCTGTAATCTTTCTGCTTAAACTGTTTTTATTTTGTATTCATTTCATTTCATTTTCATTTTTATTGTTTATATTGGGGGGGCATGTGAGCATAATCTGGTTAGCTAAATCTTAATCTTAATCTGGTTCAAGGTCAGTTGGCATTCATCTGTATCCCCCTCCCCCGGGTCGTGCCTGAAAATAGGCAGGATTTGTCTAGTGCACTTACCCGGTCAACAAAAGCTAAATAAATAAATAATTGCTCGTTTTCACAAGCATCCAGTCTACACACAACATAGCATAGCATAACATAAGGAGCTATTACAGTAAAGAAGAATTTATATGTAAACCCCCCCCTTTTAGGAGGGCTTACTAGTGTAAGGAATCTCCTCCCTTTTGTCCTTTAACGGGCTAGGTGGTAAGTGTCTGCGCCTTGGCAGAGTTGTGGGCCTAGCCCTGGAGGGTATAAAGGGTCAATTTCTGGAAGGACCAGGGAAGCCATCAGGAGACTGTCACTAGTGGGATGGGGGTTCGATCCCTGGCCC
This sequence comes from Neoceratodus forsteri, assembly GCA_016271365.2. Classification (NCBI taxonomy): domain Eukaryota; kingdom Metazoa; phylum Chordata; order Ceratodontiformes; family Ceratodontidae; genus Neoceratodus; species Neoceratodus forsteri. Next base: position 544,853,381 of record CM028129.1, read on the forward strand.
AGGAGTCCATGTCTAGGTGTCAGCGGCGTGGGAGTTCAGTTGAGGTTTGGAGTGGGAGGTGTCAGGAAGTTCGGCCGGTGGGATAGGGACCCCATGTGAGGATGGGAGCCAAGGCCCAGAGAAGCATTCATGTGGGGCCTGCCTTGTGCTCCGCAGCACCGGGGTTGGCATGGGGCCTAGTTCAGTTTAGGTAGCCTGGAGACGGTGGGGGCGCTTCAGCAGTGGCAGCACTGTGGCGTGGCCTTGGAGGTGGTGGCAGCACCTTGGGGTCTTACCCGTGTGGCACTCAGTCTCATATAGATGACCTGCCAGGAGCGAGTAGTGGTCGGTGCCTTCCCCCTCATGTCCCATGTTGAGCCTGCTCCGAGATGGCAGGTGAAGGGGCTGATCAAGGCCTGTATTTGCAGCAGGGTTGTATGGGAAGAGGAAAGGAAAGTGCAGCCATCCACATGGGTGAGAGTCCCTGGAAAGAGTAACTCCCAAGTGGTTGGGTACCAATCAGCATGAGGGGCAGTGAGAGAGAGGGAGAGCACCAGGGAGGAAGGACGAGTTTGACATCCTTAGAGTTTAGGTCGAATTAAGCTGCTTGAGTAATCAGAGTCTCCTGGCTCAGTAAATGTGGAGCCCATTCAGTGGGTCAGCTTACCCCTAAGTGTTGTGCTGTGGCTTTGTGCTGCAGAGGGAAAGTTAAAGACCAGTCTATAGTGCCTGTCTCCAGTTTGTGCCCCTAGTCAAATGGAGCTGTCTGTTATTTAAAATAAATGAATTCTTTTTATTCTTTTATCCATGAGTACTGTGTAGTTTGTACAGCTACCCTTGCTAATTAAATCCTCCCCCCAGTAAGCTCCAGGACTGCACCTGCTTGCTGCTCCTGCGGCCTGGAGTCATCGGCTGCTGCTAAGCAGCTCAGAACCCTGATCTGTGTCACCATTCAGGTATGTCATGAATTAGCTTTTTTTCTGGATGGTTGCTCTGCTTGTGCCCCTCTCCAGCTGTACTTAACCACAGGCCCCTAGACGTAGGCTGAAGGGGGGGTATAAATGTGGGGGCTCATCCAGGATGTGGATTTGGTGGCAATACGGTGTTTGGATGTAGCTGGAACTTGGTAGTTAACAGTGGGTCTCGAGGAATTCTATCTGTGCCACTGCTGGGTAACACAATTTTGGACAGCTTTGTGCCTTTTACGATTTCGCCATCTTGGTCACGGTTATACATATTTATGAACCTTATATTAATGAGTCATTTCTGGCTCCGGATTGGCTGGGAGGAGAGAGTGGGATCTTGGGAGGAAGGAGAGCAAGCACCATTTTAGAGGGACACAGGCTGCTCTGAAGGAGTAAAGAATGACTGAAAAATATGCAGAATAGGAGCCGCAGGCCTTAGTCTCGGCCTCCTTGCTCTCCTGACTTTGGGCTAATGCGGATCGGGAAGCTTCCTCCAACCGATGCAGTCGCTGTAACTTCCGGGGAGTGGGAGTGGTCTGCCTCCCATTATGTGCAGCCTCTGCCCGAGGGGCGCCTCCTGGTTTTTATGCTCTGTTTCCTTACTCCAAGGAGTGGACTTGGTCATCTGCACCTTCTATTGGGACTGCATCTTTGTTGTCTATGGAAAGTTTGGAGACACGGGAGGATGTCAAGTTAGCAGTTCCCTCTGTGGAGTCCCCCACTTCTGAGCCTGATGTTACTGTGGAATCTGTGGAGGGGGAAGATCTGTATGGTGAGGAAGGGCATAGACATCTGCCAAGCCCTTCTCCACCACTGCCTGCTGAGCCTCCCCATGGCAGAGGGAGAGGCAGGGTGTTTCTGTAAAATCTGTTGATCCCCCTGGGCCCAGGGGATCAGACAGTGCACCCCCGCCTGCCAGAGGCAGCAGATCTACCTCCAAAAGGGGTGATACTTCGGGGAAGGAGTCCCCAGTAGCTCAAGAGAAAGAGGGGATGCCACTTGTATTGCCCCCAGAGCAAGCACCCAAGTCATTTACCTTTCAAGATCTGGAAATCTACAGGGAAATCCCCCAGCCATATTGGAACCCTGTGTTAACTTTGCCAGATACTGTTACTTACCTCCATGTGATGTCAGTTGACCTTAGAGAGTGAATGGATGAGCTGTTACCGGATGATCCTATGAATCTGTGATACCATACTGGGGTATGGCTTGAGGCTGGCCAGGCCCACAGAACCAGTGTCTGCAGCATCCCAGAATGGTCGCAGGCAGAACGGTGGATCAGGCATCAAATCCATGTGGAATACCCCCTAGAGGAGTACCCACATCTCTCGGAGCACCTGTGGGATGTAATCGAAGGAAAGTGAGCAGACTGGGTCTTACAGGAAATGGTGAATAAGCTTCAGCTTCGTAACAACCAGAGTGGACCCCCCTCAGAGGAGTTAGCCTGCCATGCTCGTTCTCTGTGCCACTTAGTGGAGTGGGCAGAATTGGCCCTCTTTAAACAGTTTGCAATGGTTCAGATGTTGCAGGCCATAGGATGAAGTATTAAATCATCCCCACTGACTCATTTAGAAATGAAACCACTAAACCTGATCCTAGCTACTACTACTACGCCCATGGTGGTGGACCTGCCTTGTAAGTGAGGATACTCATGGCATGTACTTTTTTTGCCAGGACTACACTTTTTGTTTAAGTGGACTGTTACCTGCTGGTGAGTTAAAATGTTGACTGTTGTTGTTAATGTTCCTGTTATGGTTCTGCAAACAAAACAAATTTTAAGCTTGGGACCCAGAAGCTGAAAGGAAGAACTGTGCCTATGTGAGGGCCTGTGCTTTGGGACTGCTTCTGAGATCATGAACTCTGAGACCCTTAAAGTGTATTGTGGATTGCTGCTTCCTAACGAAAAAAAATCTTGCCAATCTATACAGGTTGTACATGCTAACATATGTTCTGGGAAAGTGAGGGTATGTGAGAGAAGTGTGTGTGTGTGTGTGTGTGTGTGTGTGTGTGTGTGTGTGTGTGTGTGTGAGTATGTGTGTGTGTGTGTGTGTGTGTGGCTTGGCAGAGAGTGATTGGTGTGACAGTGAGAGAGGAGTTGGACCAGTTTTATTGTTTGTTGTTGTGTCCTGGCAAATACAATGTTTTGGTACTATTAAATTGTTGAGGATTTGCTGGAGGGGTGCTTTTATTTGGATGGGCTCCACATAAAAAACAAAATAGTTCTGGGATTTACTTTGGATCCCTCAAGTTTTGGATCCAGTGTTTCCTGGGGGAGGGGGTGTGCTAGTGAGAGAGTGCGCATATTTATTATTTATTTATTTAGCTTTTGTTGACCGGGTAAGTGCACTAGACAAATCCTGCCTATTTTCAGGCACGACCCGGGGGAGGGGGATACAGATGAATGCCAACTTACCTTGAACCAGATTAAGCTGTTGGTGGTATTTTTAGTGAATGAGGGAAATTTGGCCAGGACACCGGGGAAATTCCCCTACTCTTTTCAATAAGTGCCATGGGATCTTTAACATCCACCTGAACTACCACCAATCCAGGCAGATGGGACCTCGGTTTAACGTCTCATCCGAAAGACGGCACCTCAGAAATGCAGCACCCCTCTCATGCTGCATTACAGTGTCAGTACTGGGATATTAACCCAAGTGCCAGATGTGGGAACTGAACCCACAGCCCTCTGATCTCCCGGCCTCAGAGGCGAGTGTGCTACCTACTGAGCCACTGACACTGGCCCTCCTCCTATGGATAGCCGGGTGCCCCATTCCCCAGGAGTGTAAGCCCCCCTTTTAGGAGGGTTTACTAGTGCAAGGAATCTCCTCCCTTTTGTCCTTTTATGGGTTAGGTGATAAGTGTTTGTCCCTTGGGGGGAGTTGTGGGCCTAACCCTGGAGGGTATAAAGGGTTAGCTTCTGCAAGGATCGGGGATGCCGGTGGGAGACTGTCACTAGTGGGATGAGTGAGGGTTCAATCCCTGGCCTGGGAGTCCATGCCTAGGCATCAGCGGCGTGGGAGTCCGCTTGAGGTTTGGAGTGGGGGTGTCAGGGAGTGTGGCTGGTGGGATTGGGACCCCATGTGAGGATTGGAGCCATGGCCCAGAGGAGTGTTCATGTGGGGCCTGCCTTGTGCTCCGCAGCACCAGGGTGGGCCTGGGGCCTAGTCCAGTTTGTGTGGCCTGGAGACAGTGGGGGTGCTTCAGTGGTGGCAGCACAGTACCATGGTCCTGAAGATGATGGCAGCACCTTGGGGTCTTACCCATGGGCACTCAGTCTCGTATGGGTGCCTGCCAGGAGCGAGTAGTGGTCGGTGCCCCCCCACAGCCCGTGTTGAGCCTGGTCCGGGATGGCGGGTGGAGGGGCCAATTGAGGCCCGTATTTGCAGCAGGGTTGAATGGGAAGAGGAAAGGAAAGTACAGCCATCCGCATGGGTGAAAGCCCCTTGAAAGAGTAACTCCCAAGTGGCTGGGTACCGAGCAGCATGAGGGGCAGCAAGAGCGAGAGAGCCAAAGAGGAAGGACAAGTTAAGAGAGCCCTGGAGTTTAGGCCGGATTAAGCTGCTCGAGATATCTGCCCCCGGCTCAGTAAATGTGGAGCCCATCCACTGGGTCAGCTCGGCCCTAAGTGTTGTGTCACGGCCTTGTGCTGCAGAGGTAAAGTTAAAGACCAGTTTATAGTGCCTGTCGCTAGTGTGTGCCCCCAGTCCCATGGAGCTGTCTGTTATTTAAAATAAATTATTTATTTTTGTTCTTTTATCCACAAGTGCTGTGTAGTTTGTGCTGCTACCCTTGCTAATTAAGTCCTCCCCTCAGTAAGCTCTGAGACTGTACTTGCCTGCTGCTCCTGCTGCCTGGTGTCATCGGCTGCTGCTAAGCTGTTCAGAACCCTGATCTGTGTCACCATTCAGGTATGTCATAAATAAGCTTCTTTTCTGGATGGTTGCTCTGCTTGTGCCCCTCTCCGGATGCATTTAACATCAGGTCCCTAGACATAGGCTGAAGGGGGGGTTACATATACACAGAGGCATAAGTACAGGAGATATGTACAGGGAATAATAAATAATTAAAAGGTAACAACAACTTTAATTAAGGAGGTGGGTAAGGAGTGATAGGAGAACAGTGTCATGAGCAGGAACAGACAAATTTCTCAAGGAGGTTCTGTTCCCTAGTGTGTTGTACACTATCACCAAGTGTAAAGTAACCCTTTTGTATTTTGCTGTATATTCTGTAGTTGTATAGTGGTACTATTTAAGTATTTATATATTTAGTATTCTCTGTGACAGTTCAGTGTTTTATGGTACAGGCAATGGAAAGGTTTGCCTGGTATTATGTGGGGGAAGAGCTCCTCCACCACAGTCTATTTAATGCATCCAGCTGACTTTCGCTCTGCTTAGAGCGAGTCACGCTCGCTAGTGTGCTGTGGCTGGTTCGTGGCTGCTTACCTGTTTTTGTTCCCCACCCGCATTCCTTCTGTTGTCCTCGTTTTGTTTTCTTCATCCATTGTCTCCCCCCCCCTTTTTTCCTGTTGCCAGTGTTTGTTTTTCTTGTTTCTGTCGGGAGCTTTCTGAGGCCACTCTTCGGCCGCCATTGCTTCTATTCCTGCCGGTATTCTTTCGGCTGTCCTAGTTTGTTGCTTCTGTTTTCTCCAAGCAGCCACCTCATGCCGCCACTTAGTTCGCCTTTCCGGGAGCCGCTCGCCAACTGGACTGCTCTGCTCTCCTGCTTGCCTCCTGCTTGCTCTGACACGTCGCTACTGCTGCCCTCCACTTCTTCTGCTATCCTGGCATCGGACTACCTGGAAGCCGGTCCGGAGCCTCCTGGCACAAGCGTTGGCCTCATTGCCTGCACAGCTCAGTTGTTCTCTTCTTCTGGATGTCAGCTATCAAGTTCAGTGCATTTTGGGCTTCAGCCTAGCCATATTGTGTGCCATTCGGTTTTACACACTGCCCTGCTGTTTGTAGTCTGCTGTTCCGCTTGCATGCTGGCTCATTCCTCCACGAGTAGCTCTGCTGTCCCTCCTTGTTGTTGGATCTCATCTGCTGCTGCCCTGACATGGATTTCAGGTACCTCTGCCCGCCTGTGTATTTTTGACAATTGTATGGAGACTTTGATTTGGCATCGTTGACACTTTGCTTGGGGATCTTCATTTGCTTAGTAGCTGGGCAGGCTACTGTGACATCTGTATTCAAGTACTTCTAGCTGCGTCTCGCAGTTCGACTCGGCTGCCCTTACTGCTCCTACATTATTGACCTTCCATGAGATCGAGGATGTTTGCACCACCTGTTCCCTCTGTTTTCTCTATATCTAGCCTACCTTGGTTTCAGTGACTGATGATATGCTTCTTAGCCAGTTTCTCACTTATTTCTGGACATAAGTCAAGTTACAAACAGCTACATATCTACTCCTTCCAGCTTCCCAATCGCTCTTTATATATTATAACTGTTTAGCTGTGGGCATGAACTTTAGGAGGGACAGGGTACTTTTGAGGCGCAGTCAGTGACGCCTTACGACTGTTGGGAGGTATGCATGCATCTCATCTCTTCTCCCTGTGCTTGGTGCTGTGTTTGGCTCACTGTTCCCTTCGCTGGCTCGTTCCTGGTTATTCATTATGCTACTTTTGGATATCGGACTACTTCTATTGATTTCCATTGCTGGACCATTCCCTGTCCCTACCTCTGGACCCACTTCGTGGACATGTTCTGTTTACATAGGGTTTACTCCACCTTCTAGCCATTCCTATGACTTTCAAGCTATGCCATGGCTCACTGCTGGGGACTCAGGAGGTGTTATTCTTCCCTTCATAGCTATTCCACAGCCTATGCCTCCTTGGCTCCTGCACCGCTTCTTAACTACTTTGGCCTCCAGCGGTTCTTATTATATATAGCATCTGCATGGCTTCTATGGTTCCTCAGACCTTCTCCTTAAGTGTGCTTCTGGATTCCATTCAGCTCCTCGACCATGCCTGCCTGCGCTGCTTTCCGTGATTGTACCTTTGCCTCAATCATAGACCAGATTCCAGATGTTTGTTACCTCAGCAGGTTGCCTACTCTTCTGACAAGATCCTCGCTGCAATCTCTACCATCCTCGATCTACAGGATTCCTTGGTCTCCAGCATCGTTTTGCTTTATAAGTCTGCTTTACAGTTTTACTGCTACTTCACAATTCATTAGCTCAAGCTCTTACCTGCAGTGCATTTCCTCCTTCTCCTACGCCCGCCTCACTCAGTTTGGGGCCTGGAGATTCCCAGCCTATACGACATTCCTTTGCCCTTCAGGCTGGAAGGTTTTCCTATTGCCACTCTTGCCTGCTCACTCAGCTCGGGCCTCGAAATTCATAGCTTTTATGACCTGCCTTCGCCCTTCGGGCTGGGAGGTTTCCCTACTTCTACTATATGCCAGCCTCGTTCAGCTCGGGGCCTGGGGATTCTCAACTCTATGACCTGCCTTCGCCTATCAGGCTTGGAGGTTTGCCTACTAATCTTCTGCTTTCACGACCTGCCTTCGCCCTTCGAGCTGGGAGGTTTCCTCATTCTGCTCTAATTTGTCTTGCCCAGTTCGGGGACTGGAGTTTCCCACCTTCTACTATATGCCTACCTGCTGCCGTATCACCGGCCGGCAGCTTTTACTGGATTACATCTGGATGTTTCTTCGTCGTCATCTATTCTTGGATGTTTGCCCTGCTGCCTCAGCCATGGAACTGCTCCTGCTTTACTTTCCAGGACACTTAGTTGGCATCCCCTGCAATATCTGCCTCAGTCTCTTCCATGCGATTCCCTGTCTTCCTTGATCTGGATACATCGTCTCTCAGCATCATTAATTTCTCTAAGTCTGCCTTACAGCTCAATACTACTGTGCTCAAGGATGATTCAAGATGCGTCTCATGAAAGCTGTACGCAGCTGTTCATTTATTAGCTGACCTTCATAGGTATTGCTGCATTCCTGTTCCTAGAGCTACTTGCCTTTCATACCTCTCCAGCTGATGGATTGCTGTGCATCTCGTTGAAGGACTATCTTCCACGCTCGATTTCTGCCTGCAGACATTCTTGGGTCTGGCTGCGCTTCACATACTGGAATCAGCCACCTCTCTCCTACCTCACCAGCTATCGGTTCAGCTGCACTTCTTCAAGGGCTGATTGCCACGTCCTGTTCCTTCTCATCTGCCTTCGTTGGTGCAATCCCTGCTACTACTGCCTCTCACTTCGGATTAGCTGTCCAACTGACTTGCTTACTTTTTGGGCACACCATATTCTACCACTTGGATGATTCACACCTCGCACCAGTGTCTCCAATTATCCTCTACAGCTTGCCATTATTCCAGCTCAAACTCTCCAGCCGTTGCATTCATATCAATTCCTAAGACTCTACTTCTCTTATCAGAACTGGATTTGTCAGTCGGTATCCTGGCTATAAGCCTTCTCTCACTCCACGTACTATACAAGCCCTTTATTAGAAATCAGGAAGTAGTACTACTTCTATTCATCCTGCCTCGTTGACGTCAAGTTTGGATGCAACTATCTGCCTCTGTTCTCCTGTATTGAATTTGTCAGTCATCAACTTCATCTCCACCATCATACATTTCCTGGATTATGCCCTCTATCAACTGAAGTCCGGAAGAAGGTTCTTCATATATCCACTCTCCATCATTCTGAATTGTACATGGATTCTTGGACTCAGAGTTTATAGGAAGAAATTACTTCACTGGACATTTACTATTCAGTTATTTCTTAAACTCTGTTTATCTGGATTAAATTCTACAAATTAGAATTTAGATTTAGCTGATTAATTCAATTTAATTAGGATCTCTTTCCTTTAGTATGCCCAGAAGAACGGGCAGGTCAGTAGCCATGGGTCCTCAGAGGTTTCCCCCCAAGGGGGGGTTTTCCTCTCCTGAGTGCTACTGGTCACACTCTCCGGAGTTGGAGGAGGTGATCGTCTATTCATATCATTAAGTTGTCATGCACAACTTATTCAGCATTCAGTTACAGAACAATCATTGATATTATATTCTTTTTGGGGCTTTCATAATTCTAAACCAAGCTTCCTTCCTACAGGTGGGATACAGAGAAAGGCCAAAACCATCAAATATTGTCAAACGACTCATTTCAAGCATCCAAGTACCTAAGCACAATACATTCTATACTACTACCTAGTAAACATTGTCCTCTTTATGCTGGCCTCTGTATCCAACAACCATATTCATCATTCAACTATATGTTACATAAGCACTGAGCTATGAACCACACATAATATCCATTCCTATTGAGCAATCTGGTGTCCACTACCAAAGACACAACCACAAAGTTTAAAAAGTAAGCTGTATTTGATACAGAGAGGTTCCTGGGAGTGACTGGAAGGGGCAGTTCTGCGCCTAGAGTAAGACTTGCCATGGGTTAGCAATGGCCAGTGGAGGGACGAGAACCAAATAGGTGCTGATATGTGATGTCTGCTATGGAGCCTACAGGACTGGAAGGGGAGCGCTTAGTAAAGGGGCTCATCCTGACTTTGCCTGTGAGGTCCAATATTGTGCTACCCACCTGGTCATGACGTCCAGTGGAGCTGCAAGCCACAGCCGCAAACCAAAAATTGGACTGAGACCCTGAAGTCTGAATCAGATTTCAGTAACCTGGAAATGACTGTTTTCCACTAAATAATCTGACCAGGACAGCCCTCCTGGCCCCTGGTGGAAGACGCCATCCCTTCTATAAATGTGCTGAGTGTTTCAAATTTCATAAATGTGCTAAACTGTTAGAAAGAAATGCTTAACTTCCAAACCCGTTGTGACCGTCTGGTTACATCCAACCAAATATGTTGACTGCAACATGCAGGGTAATCCCTGCACACCCCAAAGGGTCTGAAATCATTTATTCATTTAATTGCTTTCAGTTTGAGCACTATTTTCCTCTTTGAATAAAGCTGGCCAGCGTACAGCTGCACCGTCCACCAGGCCTGCAACCATCAAGAGACTTTGGTAACTGGGTACCCAGGGTTAATGTATGAGATTGCGGGGTCTCATGTTTGAGTCTGGGAAACTGGTACCAGTGGTGGGTAACAAATGATATATGTTCTGTCTGATTATTATACAGTTTAGATGGCCAGGGTTCTGGATATGCACGTTGGTACAAAGTGATTGTTTTTCATAGTTTGTTTAACTGGTATCTACCCAGCTGGAGGGTTTTCACCAGCACCAAATTCCAAACAGAACCAAATCAAATGTAAATATGTACATATTAATAATCACTGCATAACCTCTACACCTTTTGTTTCCCTATTCCTAATCCCTATGCCCCTAAATAAATATTGTTGTTTTTGTACATGGTGTAGTGAGCATATTATTAGAGAGAGTCTTTAATTAATGAAATGTCTGAAATGTGGGGAAACGTTATTGGGTCATGTGTTGGGGTGGCTAATGGTAACTGTAGGCGGTATGACCAGATAACAGCTAGCCCACTTAAAAGGTAAACTGTGGGTGGAGGCACTATGCAAATGTAACAGTATGGAAAAATCCAGTTTTTTTTTTTTCCATTTTCATCTTTATCCTCCTCCTCCTGACCTCCGGTGCCCCCTCCTTCCGTCCGCTCATGTCCCCCGGTACCTACCTTAGGGATCTGCCCCTAGAGTGCCCATCCTCCTCTCCTCGCACAGTGGGGTCTGTCTTGTAGGTGGTCCGGGTGGACTTAGGGCAGACTTCATCTAGGGCTGCTGGAGGGGATTTTCCGGTTTTCTCCCCTTACATCCCCACTCCCCTAGGACGCCTTGCACTTGGGACGTCGTCCCGAGTGGTAGCGGTCTTCACATGCCGCAACCCTCATGCGCCGTGGCGTCCCCCCTCCCGACTCCGACAAAGCGAAGCCAGCCTCCATCCTTCACTGCGGTGCTTCCACCAGCAACGGAAGGAATGCAGAGCCTGTCGCTCATGGTAACTCCCGCCCCTGAGGGAGGCGTCCGTTGGGCGCTCGATCCTCCCTCTCCCTGCCGACCCTCGCCACCCAAGTCCGCCCCTCGAATCCCGGTCGCCGTGCAGCGCGAGGTGTGGCGTCCAGCGCCTCAACCCTCAGCGCCACCGGGCCGGCGGAAAAATCCAGTTTTAACTTAAGTTTGGGAACCCAGCCCCCTCAACCTACATCCTAGGTAGTAGGCAGGGGTAGTAACTCTAGGAGTAGCACCGCCTAGGGGTTACACTTGTCAATTGCCCTGGTAGTGATAATGGTGGGTCTGCTTTCAGTGCTCCCACTGGGCCTGACTTAGGCTTGGAAAAATCAGTCACTTGTGCCTGCATTCCCTTTGGTCTCCCTAGCATTCACAAGTTACCATAACATCTCAGAGGTATTTAGAAACCCACAGATGTGTAAATAGATGATGTAAAGTTGCCAAAAAAAGCTTAAATAAGGCTTTATTAATACACCTGCAACAGCAGCTCTCTGTGACACATGTGTTCATTCCAACAACTCACTCTGCTCCAGAAAATAAACTGATTTATGGCAGAAGTAAGTTCCCCCTTCCTGATCCAGGTGATTCTGAGGATGACGCTGGCATTCACAGAGTGGTGCACGCCATGAATATTCATATTTTGCACAAACCAAGTCTCAGAGATGCTGGCACTATGGGTACATGGGACCACTAGGGGAGACTCATGGAAACACACAGAGGCGTATTATAAGGTACACTCAAAATGCAAAATCAAGTAGCTCTGCCTTTTATGCTACCACATCTTCACTTCGGATCACTATAAGAACAGTCCAGTCAGGAAATGTAGAGGTATTCTTGGCACAGACAATGCATTTTATCTTCAGTTCACAGGGTTTTATGTAACTCCAAAAATTGGTTAGCGTTTTGCTCATAAAAGTGCTGAAACATCGTGAAAATGCATAGCACTTGCCTCACTGTGTTTAACAAACATAACACTTCTAGAAAACCTATATAAATACTTTCTGTACAGTTAGCATTGTCCCAAGAAAAAAACTGCTAATCAATTATTTAAAACCCTGGTTCACATAACCTTATGCCATAGATATATTCACTTATCTAATAGGGTGTCTAGTTCTCACTGGGGACTGAAGCAGAGACAGGTCCCAGACTACCAGTTTTACTTCACCAGCCTCCACAGAAAAGCTTCCAGGGGCAGAGTTAATGGGCATTAAGAAGGCTTTGCCTCATTATCCCCCACCTCTTCTAAGTGGGGGATGAGCTCCCACTTAGAACTCAGTAGGGCCAAAGCAGGTGTGGTTTAGAATTACATCAACAGCTTACTTAGCAGCTTTGCTCTTCCACAGACTGAGCATACTGCCCTGGCACAGGCAGCAGCCTTCACTTAAGAAGTATCCTACTTGGACCCTGACCCTGAATTAATGGGTGCTCCAGAGGGGAATCATGTCAATTGAGCGATGGAATTTCGGTGACCGCAATTTGAGTGATGGCCATTCAGCAAACGTGAAAAGGGCGATAGTGAATGTGGACACCCTACTGTAAGGGCAACAATTGCTTTCCCCCTTCCCTGAGGTGCTACGACCTCGGAGTTAGTTATACAAGTAAAGGGGGTGCAGGGGATGAAGCCCACTGGAGAAAAGCAGTAATGCAATTGTCGCCCTTACTGTAGGGTGCTCATATTCACCATTGCCCTTTTCACCTTCTCCAAATTGCCGTCACTCAAATTGCAGTTGCCGAAATTCCATCACTCAGTTGACATGGAACCCTCTAGAGGTAGCAATCCGTCCACCAACCCATACTCCATAGATTTGAAAATAACAGCAGTATTCTGTCAAACCTGGGTCCTCATTCTACTCTGAGGATGGGAGCAGAAAGTTTACTAGGCTTCACCTCCTAAGAGTTCACCCATAGAATATCTGATAGTTCTGAATCTAATTGTCTACTGGAGTAGCTCCCACTCTTTCTGTCACTTTGTCCTGACTTGTCCATTTTCCACACACCACTGTATCCTTTACCAGTCTACGAACCTCCCCTCTCTAGACAACTCAAGACTGTCCCACTGTGCTAAGTTCACAGCCAAAAATTGGTCCCAGCTGCTCCTCTCCTACCTCGCCACTGCTCTTGTCAACCCCAGCACCCCAGCATACTCCCTCAGAAACTCTGACTCTCGGTCCCTAGCTGTCCCACATAGGTCCACTGCTGCAGGCCAAGCGGCTGCCAGCTAACGCCTACCACTGCTGTGGAATTCCCTCCCAGCAAACATTTGCCACTTCTCTTACCCCTCGCTCCTTAACTCCATGCTCAAATCACATTTCTCAGCTACCTGCTCATGCGTTTAGTCAGCTTGAGGGTCACAAACTGGCAGGGCCATGCATCCAGGCTGGGCTCTCATTTCGGTATGTCCCACCTGTCTGACTATATTATGTGGTACTGATTCTAGTTTAGGCCTGTACTCATTATCTCAAATCCTTTTGTATTTAAACCTGGACCTATTGTGCTAGCAGTTATTCCTTTATGTAACCACAATTGTATTCTATGTCTGTCTTTCAACTATGTATCTGTACCCCTTTCCCCCAGGATGCATCTGGAAAAGAGCAGTAGACTGCTCAGCATGCCTTCCTGGTTAAATGCTTAAATAAATAAATAAAGAAAGAAGCAGTCAATTGATTTAATTTTGCACTTTCTTTCTCAATCTCATACTATAGTACTCTTTGAAAGTCTCTTTGATGAACACAGTTCAGGTCCCATGCTCACACATGATAAAGAAACTGGCCTGGATTTTCAAGGGGGCATCAGGGAATCGTGTCAGAATTGTGCAGTATCCCTAACACCTGCAACAATATCTTATACCACCTAAAAGGTGGTCTAAGTGTCATGCACATCTGCCATAAGTTGTGGCACAATAGGTGCCTTATAATGAAACATGCCTCAATACTTTTTCACTTTTTTTATTTTTGCAGCTTGTAAGAAAAACCTTACAACAAACAGTACAGAGAAGGAGTAGAAACATAGAAACAGATATTTGTTGGCAGAAAAAGACCCGTGGTCCATCTAGTCTGCCTGAGTTCCCCCTCTAGGAAGACCTCTGCCTTCCATTTTCTGTCTGCCCCCAATTGGTTAGGCCCATGTACGTATCCCAGGCTTTTTTTAAATTTGTCCACTGAATCAACCCCCACCACCCATTCCAACAGTCTGTTCCATGGCCCCACCACCCTCTGAGTAAAGAATGTCCCCCTGATGTCACCTTTAAATCTGCTGCCCTCCAGTTTTAATGCATGACCCATAGTGGATTTGTTCTCACTCAATCTGAAGATATTGTCAACCCTCACCCTGTTGATGCCTTTCAAGTACTTGAATGTTGTGTTCTCTTTCAAAGGATGTAAATAAGTTCCTTCCATTCCATTACATCATGGGGGGATATACTGAATATTTATGATATCTAAATACCAACACAAATATTACCAGTTTTGCATGAGGCAAGGAACTGTATGGGAAGAATTTAACAAAAATAAAAATCAGTATTCCATATTTACCATAGGGACCTCTAAGCTCTATAATCTCCCCCATAAAACAGCAGAATATAATTCTAACCAACATTTTCCTAAGAGAGACTTGGGTTGTACCCCCTTTTATGTATTACTGACAGCTATTTAATGTAGCCCTAAAACATAGTGTATCAGAAAAGAAAAAATACTCACCATAGTAATGTTGTTTCTTCCAAAGGGACCCTTCACTTAGTATAACAAGTGCAATCATTCCCCTGGAATGAGCAGTCCTGGAGCTTTAGAATGTATGCAAATGATGGAATCTGGAACTAAATTCAAACTCTGCTCTGTGCGGTCACACTCACCCCTGCACTCTAACGTAAGACTGATTTCTAATGCCAGGCTGAGCTGTGATCACTAGAACAGCCAAACAGCTAACAAAAAAAATTCTAAAATTTTACCCCAACATTTTTTTAAAAATAAACAGGGCAGAACAAACTTACTTGTTATGAAAAATCAAGTAAATCAAGCCACTTAGCAATGTTTATAAAGCTACTATAATAACTGGCTGTCCCTTTTTCCCATAAGGAAACCCATGACGTAATTTGCCATTATAAAGGAGTGTTTATAATGGCAAACACGCGTCAGGTTTCCCTTGCTCTGTGCATGCACCCACTGCAGCTCGTCCATTCCTTACTGCTCACTTTCTTGCCTGGAACTACACCACCAATCAAACTCAGCGGTAAGTTATTTATTTATTTCTTTAAATCACTACTCTGCAAAACTCAACAAAAACCAACTGCCAAAAACAAAACAATAAAAGAGAACTTCACTGGCAGCAGGCGACAGCAGACCGCACTAAAGGCAAACCGAACCGCGACCTCACCGGAACATCGGCTATTTTATATAACTGCCGTGGTGAAAAAGGGAAAGCTCTAGCAATTACATAAAATAAAATATGGAGTGGTGTGTAAACTCAAATTTTACATACACCCTCGGTATTGGATGCCTAGATAAACCCCTCAAGCTTCACTCTCGGGGTTTTTGTGGCATCCAACACCTCGGGTGTGTGTAAAATTCTTGCTACACACATCACCCCATATATTATTCTATATGCAACAAGTAATGCTCAAGGTGGAAAATAATTGATTTTCGTCTGAACCTTTTGCCAGATTCTGGAATGGGAGGCAGGGATTAGGGATTGTTAAACTTAGGGAGGGATCAGTTGGAAGAAACACTACGGTGAGTCATTTTTCTTCAAACCCCAGGCATCCTCGCTTAAGTTTAACAAGAGCAGATTCCATAGCAGTACCTTGGGAGGCTGGGTATGGAAGCTGTTTAGGGAAGAGGTTCTGTAAAACAGCAGTGCCAGAGCTGCCATCCTTCTGGACTGTATGTCCAGACAGTAGTGTTTTTCCAGGTAGCTGCTTTACAGATTTCCTGCAGGGGGATACCCCTTGATGCCGCCACAGAGGCAGAAATACCTTTTGTAGAGTGTGCCCTGAGGCCTCTAGGTGGCAATTTACCAGCCATGCCATAATACAATTGGATACAGGAGATCATCCAGCAAGAGAGGGTTCTCTTGGATGCTGGTTTACCTTTCAAAACTTCATGATAAGTGGCAAACAGTTGAGTGCTGTTGAAACTGACATCCTTTGTATTGTCCAAGTAGTAACTGAGTGCCCTTTTCACATCCAGACTGCGGAGCTTTTTCTCCCCTGAGCTGGAGTTTTCTATGAAGAAAACTGGAACGGCAATACACTGATTCAGATGGAAATCAGGTACAATTTTGGGAAGGAATGTCCTGTTTGTACTTAGGACTACCTTGTCCCTGTGGAAGATTATGAAGTTAGGATCTGTGCTGAGGGCTTGTAGCTTGCTTACTCTTCTGGCAGATGTTATTACCACCTATAAAACTGCATCCCAGGTGACATACTTCAGTGCAGCAGTTGTCTTGGGCTGAAAGGGAGCCTCCATCAGCTGGGCAATACACACCTTTAAATCCCAGGGAGGGACAAGCTTCCTCACTGGAGAGTACAGGTGATTAAGACCTTCAAAACATTTTGAAAATGGGTTGTAAGACCACTGGCCTGTCCTTGCCAGCTGATGTGTAAGCTGACACTGCAGCCAAATGAACCTTTAGGGTTGACGGCCTCAGGTCCAAAGACTGGAGATGGACTAAGTATTCCAGGATTATAGACAGGCCTGCCCTGAGGGGGAGTTGATCTGTCTAGAATAACACACGAAGGAGAAAATTTTCTTTTTTATTTTTTTATTTTCTGTTTGTTAAAAAATTATACAAATACAAACTTTATTGGGTACAATAAAAATAACATAGAAATACATAAGTTGACAGGATAATACCAAGCTGCATTTGTATGGAACCCACTCAAATAATATAAAATCTAATTAATGTGGCTTGGCATAAAATCCAATCTATTACAATGTATATTAGGACAGATAAAATGTAAACCTTCTCCAGAAACAATCTAGGCACAAGGTCAGGCTCCTCCAACTCCCACCTCCCTTCCCACTCCACTTCTCCACCCCCCTCTATGGGACAAAAGATGGACACTGATCTGAAATAAAAAAGACCCACGTGTGCCATTGAATTTCAAATTGTTCTATCTATTATTGCATATGACAATCAAGCATTCCATGAGCTATAGTTCCCCCATTATTTTATACCAATCTTGAATGGTGGGGGATCTGCTCTGCCTCCTTAACTGAGTAATCATCTTCTTAGCTGCCAGCAAATAAGTAAAGAAGAGAGAGCCCTTTTGTATGTGAAGGCTTTCTGGGGGGACTGAAAGAAGGACCAACTCTGGAGTGAGGACCACCTCCTCTCCCACCAAATCCACCAGAGATTCAGCCATCCCCACCAAAACTGTCTTAAGGCAGGGCACGACCATAAGACATGGACATGACCAGCCAGGGGTTCTCCACACTGTCTCCAGCAGTTGCCCATTGGACCAGAAAGGAACTTTGCCAGTTTGGCTGGCATGTTAAAATATTGACTATGCACCTTTCAAGTGAATTCATGCCAATATGGGGCCAATGAAACACCCAGGGAAGGACAAGCATACTTAATTCAGACTTCTTCCAAGACCGGGTCTGGAAATTCCCTATTCCAGGCCTCAAGGAGTCCCCTAGTCAAGTCCATCAGAAATTCCAATATTCCCCTGAAGAGGAGTCCAATCATATGTTGCCATGTCTTACCTCGTAGGGTGGACATGAACATATTTAGCAATAGAGGGAAGGGATCAGGAAGACGACTCCTCTGTGGGCCCTTATGTAGTAGGAAAGTTTGTACTTGCAAATATCTGAAATATTCCCTGTTAGTCAAGTCACAGGATTCCTGTAATTGTGAAAAAGGGACCCCCCCTCCCCCCAGCATCTAGAAATTGGAAAATAAAAGATAAGCCACTCTGGTGCCACGTCTGAAAAGTAAGATCAATCCAGGCTGCTAAAAATTCAGCCTTGAACTTAAGCAGTCTTGGGAAATATAGCAAAGGAGCTAGTTCTGGGATAGCTCTTATTTTATACCAGATTTGTAAATTATGTTGGGCCCCTATGTAATAATCCTTAAAACACGGAAGAGATGACATAGGTGCAAATACTACTCCGGAGGCATCATGCAGGTCATTAAGTAAGATCTCTTTAAGCTTCCAGGGGGCCTTATAGGACAGATTAAGCCAGCCCAAAAATTTGACTCAGCACGACTGCGTATGCATAATGTAGTAGATTAGGGAGGTTCAGTCCTCTCCCATCTTTTGGGAGCTGAAGAAGGGACCATCTAATGTGGGGTTTACGTCCCACCCAAACAAATCTAGCTAAACTTTTGTTCCAGGATGAGAAATATGAGGATGAGGGAAGGACTGACATTGTCTGGAATAAATAAAGCAATCTAGGTAAAATGTTCATCCTTATCCGTTCTATTCTAGTATAGAAGGGGAGACGCAACTGTGCCCACCGATGAAGATCTGCCTCCAGCGTCTGTGTAGGAGGGTCATAATTTATGAGGCACACATTTTGAAGACATTGGGGAAAGAAGATACCCAAATATTTTATTTTCATGCCTTACCATTTAAAAAGGAGAAGTGCCCGTAAAGCTGGGTGGGGAGAAAAATTCAGTGTCAAGACCTCCATCTTGGCCAGATTTACAGTACCTCATAACCTGAGACCAGGGCATATTCCCCTACTATCTCCCAAACTGCTGAAAGTGACCTTCCAGGTTCCAAGAGTGAAAGCAGAATATCATCAGCATATAGTGCTAATTTCTAACTTTAACCCCCCCCCCACCAGAATTCCCTGCACATCCCTTGAGCTTCTGATGGCTATCACCAATGGCTCAATATAAATTGCAAAAGGAAGGGGGGAGAGGGGACAACCCTGATGAGTGCCCCTCTCCAAAAGCAAAGGGGCAGAGACACTACCGTTTATTCTAACGTCTATTCTAACTAGAAGTAGCATATATATTACCTAACCAGGCAATAAACTCCTCCAGGAAACGAAAGGAGGCCAACACCTTCCATAGAAAACTCCATCTTGCCCTATTGAAAGCCTTGAAGGCATCAAGACTAACAAAGGTGGCTGGAAGGGAGCATCTGGAAATATGGTCCACAAGATGTACAGCCCTCCGAGTGTTATCCGAGGTCTTCCTCATCTTAAGAAAACCTGCTTGATAAATATGGATCACCCCCAGAAGGATATGTTCTAAATGACGGGCCCACGTGGCCATGTAGCGTTTATAATCACAGTTTAAAATGGAAATGGGCTTGTATGATTCTGGCATTTGTGGATCTTTCCCCAGCTTTGGAATTGTGGATATCACCGCATAAGCCCAGGAGGCCGGTGGGGGAATCACCTTCTTGCACCTCTTGAAAGACCTCTCTCATAAGAGGTAAGAGATGGGGCAGGAAAGTTTTATACCATTCCACTGGGAACCCATCTGGGCCAGGGCACTTCAATGTCTTAATATTAGTTAATACCGCCTTGATCTCCTCTGCTGTGATTGGACAGAGTAAAGATTCTTGTTGGAGCTGAGAAAGCTTTGGTATTGTAAGAGGAGACAAAAAGGCTTGTATCAAGGAATCAGGAGGGGGAGATGGGTCCGCATAGAAATCTTAGTAAAGCTGCTGGAAAACCTGCAATATGTCTGCAGTAGTCTGAGCTGTTCCCACCCATCCTAGGGTTTTTAGTCTTAGTAAGACAGGTCGCCTGCTGGAACCCCCTAATCCATTTAGCTAAACCTCTGGTCCCTCTAGGGCCACCCTTGTAATGGACTTTGTTAAGGTACAAAAAGGCCTCCTGGACCTTTGAGTCCAGTATGCCCTGTATGTCTGACTTAAGCCTTAATATCTCTGCATCAGAGATGGTCCTACACTGACTCCTTAATTGGTGTAGATCTCTTAGACGGGTCTGTAGCTGGTTATGTCTGGCCTCACATTGTTTACGCTTCTGAGAGGCGTAAGCTATAACTTCCCCTTGGGCCATTGCCTTAAGAGTATCCCAAACTAGTACTGATGGGGTATCAGTGGAGAGATTATCTTGTATAATTTGAGAAATTCACCTTTCCATCATAGTACAGAATTCCTCATCTTTAAGTAGGGAGAGATTTAGGTGCCACAGAGTAGGTTTATGTAGTTAACATAAGTTCAATTTAAGCATAAGGGGAGTGTGGTCTGACATAATGCAAGCCCCCAGTGACAGGTCCTGCAATCTGTCAACATTTTCGATGGGCACAAAAAAATAGTCAATATAGGAGGAGGTTTGATATCAAGGCAAGAAATAGGTATAACCCCCGAAGGAAAAAAAATTCATCACACATCCACCAGCCCAAGAGCTGGAAGCTGTGTCCGAAGCAATCTCTGGAAGGCCATTACCTGGTGCCTCCGGGGGTGAGACATGGCTAAAGTAGAGGATATCATCACATTAAAGTCTCCACCAAGAATCAGGATCCCCTTTGCATTTCCACCAATTTATTAAAGAATTGTCTAAAACGGGCCAGAGGTGAGGCCGGGGAAAAATAAACATTTGCGAGAGGCACTTCTCTCCCATACATTCATCCTTGTGAGATTACATAACAGCCATTAGGGTCAACCAGTTCTGAATCCACCACATAAGGAGTGAAAGTCGGAATCATAATTGCCACCCCTCTTCTCTTCCCCATCTTACTAGAAAAGATGATGACACAATGGAGTATCTGCCACCAGCGGACAACTTCAACTGCTCCCCTGGGAACAAGTGGGTCTCTTGTAGGTATACCAAATCCCCCCCTTGTCGATGTATATATTGAAGGAGCCTGGCCCTTTTGACCAGGCTGTTTATACCATTGATATTTAAAGCACGATTTTAACAGGTGTCCCCTCCATAAGAAAAATGAAACATTAATGCAACATGATAAGATTTGTCTATTCCCACTCCCCTCCCCCCTCACCAGCACCTCCAATATAACCAAGTATGCATCCCTTCCTACATGAGTCCCAAGTTAGGGATCTGAACAAAATCCTCACAGTAGTCATTCCAAGGCACAGTAAAAAGAGAATAGTCTTTCCCCTTCAGGTCAAAAGGCCCAGTCCAATAAGGCCCTAAGTAAAAGTTTTTAACATCTGTCCAGAAATTTAATGTTTGTACCCCAGCACATATATAACAATCATATAAACTAACCATAATTAAAACTAAGAGCAACAGTGCTCATGTAAACAGAAATAACTTTAACAGTAACCTGTTACAAATTCATTTCTTATAAAGTGTTGCAACCTGTCTGATTTCCACCAGATGATCCCACATTAAGTAAATGATTTGAACTTCCAAGGTAGGGGAGGTACATAGTACCCTCCCTTCATCTCCTAAGGGGAACTCACACAAATTTAGAGTCCACCCAGGAGAGGAGGTAATTTCCGTGACAAGCCTGTCCGGGGCCTCCTGGGAACTGAATTGTTCCCCAACATAAATCAGAAATAGGGATAAAACATAAAAAAGTAAGGGCAGGGTAATCTCCCTCACAAGCCAGATTCTCATAGGTAATGTTCATATGCCCACCTCCCTTCTGATATATCGCTAACATATATTATAGGCTGAAGCTGGGGCTTTTGGGTAAAACCCTCCCTCAGAATATTGTTTATTTACCTTAACTCCATTAACTGAATGGAACCCCACTGCTCCCAAAATACCAGGATTTGGCAGCTAGAGCTCTGTGGACTCATTCTAAATGTAACATCAAATCTTCAGGTAGCTCCAAAGCAGTACGGAGTAAGACCTCCACGAATTCCTTAATGTTGGTCCCCTCAGACCCCTCCGGTATACTATATATCTGGATATTTTTCTGCAAGGCCGATTCTCAGAGTCCTCCTGTTGGGCTTCAGTCAATTCCTGCTGTTCTTTTAGCTGGTGAACAGTTAATTCTAAGTCATCCACTCTGTTCTCTGTGGCTGTGAATTGCCGCTTCATGTCATCAGCATATTGTTCAAGCTGCATGACATTGCGGCAAAGTTCTCCATATAATTCCTTCACTTCAGCTCGAAATGACACCAACTCTTGGTAAATGGTGTCCAATTTAACTTTCTTGTTCTTGGACTTGGTAGTTTTTGCTGAAGGCTTTACAGAGTTTTGATGGTTGCCCGAGGACACCATGGACCATTGCGTACTGTAGTCCGTGGCCTCAGAATCAGATCGTCCCTCGATCGCCTCCATCCTTATCAAAAATGTACCAGGACCAGCCTTTTTCACTTGTAAACCCTCCTTTCCTTCAGTAAAACTGAATATATTCTTAATAATTAGTTAAATTTGTGCCAGATGGAGGGTTAAATCACAGAGGTAGGGTCGAGCGCTAAAACTACACAGCCATTGCTCAGAGGGCAGAACCGGAAGTCCAAGAAGGAGAATCTTTTCCATTCTGATGCATAAGTTCTCCTTGATGCTGGTTTTCTAGGAACTTTCAACACTTCCTTTACTTTTTTAGAAAGATTTAGCCCAGTGAACTCTAACTCTTCAAGAACCATGCTCTGATGCACAGAGTTCCCAGATTTTGTTATTCTGGACAGAAGCATGGAATGCCAGGTCTGCCTGGCCCAGTCTGGAGCTATGAGGATCATTGTTGCTGCCTCCCTTCTCAGTGTTATCAGAATTCTCAGTAAAAGTGGGAAGGCATAGAGAAACTTCCCTGACCAGCTGAGGGTTATAGCATCCTCTGGAACTGACCCACAGCAGGGGGTCAGCAACTAAAGAGTGGGAGCTGGTTGTTCTTCCAGGAGGCAAACAGATCTATTTCTGGTGGGTTTACCTATGCCGACTCAAAAACACTGTTGTCGATGTTTGGCATAGCGATATCCCCGATGTCAACAGGCAAACTTTCACCTGTCCGACATCGGTGTGTCCCCCCAACCCCCCATGTGGGGGTCTGTGCCCCCGTGCCCCCCCTACTGTTGATTATCAACTCAGAGTCAGAGTTGATTCGGGGGGGCAACACACATGAAGGGTGAACTGTCACCCTCGGGTTCTTCACAGTGACAATTGAGACTCCTGTTGAGATTGTCGCTGTGGGGGATTTCGCCGTGTGGGTTTTGCCGTACGGTCGGCATACCTTTCTGGTGTACCCCACCATATGAATACTGATGCCACTAGCTGCTGGTTAAGAGTCCATTTGTGATTGCCCTGGCTGATCCTGCTCAAGGAGTCTGCCAGCACATTGTCTTCCCCTAGCAGGTGTACTGTGGATAGCTGTCATCCAGGGAGTATGCTAGGTTCCAGATCTTCCTGGCTTCTGTGCACAACTTTGAAGATCTTGTTCCTCCCTGCTTGTTCATATACATTGTTGTGGTGGTGTCTGTTCTGATTTGAACAAACTGATCCTGAATATTTTATTATTTTGTTAACCAGGATAAGGCACTGGAATGGTTTTATGTGATAAGGGTGATTCCCTTACAGCGCCGCTCATTAGAGTGACAAAGGAATCACCCATGCCAAAAGAGTGACTGATCTATAGAGGGAGACCACCGCAAACAGAGACGGTCCTCTAAAACACACCACAACTCTTTAATTAATGCAGGGGGCTTTGCCCCCCATACCCTCCAAAATAAAGATTCTCAACTCCAGGGGGAGCGGACTTACGAGTAATAGATACTCCCCCAGAAGCAAAAATGAATCACCTGTAACGGGATCCGAACCCGGTACTACAGGCTCTTGAGGCAGTGGCTCATGCCTCTACACCACAAGGCAAGTTCATCAGAATTTGGCCAAATTCTATTTTTCACCCTGTCAATAGTGAGTGTAGCATGCATCCTTCTGTGCTACACTCACTATACAAACCCACAGCCCTTTTTCCCTACTCGCTCTACATACCAGTGGTATTATTGAGTCACTCATTCTTGTAGCACTCAATAGTACACACTCATATTGGGTGCTACCCACTGTAACTAGTCCATTTTCAGGTCCAGAATATGGGAGTAGAAAGCCTGCATTGCCATGTAAACTGCTCTGAGTTCCAGGAGACTTATGTGACCTAAAGTCTTATGCATGCTACAGATGCCACTCACAATAATGTCCTCTAAGTGGGCGCCTCATCCTAGGAGGGAGTCAGCTGTTGTGAATATGACTGTGGGGGATTGCTGGAGGAAAGGAATTCCCTCTCTGAAACTGTCTTCCTCTTTCCACCATTCCAGTGCTCTTACGAAAAATTCTGTAACGGGCACTAGCTTGCACAAAGGATCCTAGGGCCCTTTAAGTGATACTGAATGTCCCTCATTTGGAACCTGGCCTCTGTCACCATTGCAGTGGCTGAGCCTATGTGACCCAATAACTGTAGAAAATCCCTTGCAGGTCTTGGCTGACCTGCCTTGAAGAATTCTGCAGTTGAAATCACATTTGCTACCCTTGCTTGAGGAAGGAATGCCTCCCCCTGCAGGGTGTCTAGCTCTGCCTCAATAAAGTCCAGAACTTGAAATGGTTCTGTTTGTGACTTTTGAAGATTTATAAGTAAGCCCAAGTCCTCCAACATGTCCTGTGTGAACAGCGTGAAGGATTTTGCTTCCTGTTTTGTTTTTCCTGAGATTAGCCAGTCATCCAGGTAGGGGAAAAACACCACCCCTTGCCTACTCAAATGTGCTGCCACCACAGCTAGGTACTTTGTGAATACCCTTGCAGCTGAGGTGATGCCAAAGGGAAGGGCTGTGAAGTGTTACCAAGAGTTCCCAACCTGAACCTGAGGTAATTTCTGTGACTTGGCCTGACTGATAAGTAAGTGACTTTCAGATCCATTGCTCCCAGTCAGTCTCCTATTTGCAGAGATGGAATTACTGAACTAGTGTTACCATTTTAAATGTTTGTTCAGATATCTCAGGACTAAAATGGTTCATCACTCCTCATTTTTCTCGTGAGTCAGGAAGTATCTTGAATTAAGTCCCTTGCCCCATTGTGAGGGAGGCATTTTTTCCACTGCATTTGCTTGCAGGAGTTTCTTCACTTCCATCTCCAAATAATTTTTTCTGCTGGGGGATGAGGCTGAAAAATCTTTGGGTTCTGTATTTTTGGGAATTTTCTAAACTGCAGGAACAGACCTTGGCTTACTAATTCCAGGGCCCACTTGTCTGTGGTGACTTTGTCCATTTCTGGAAATTGTAAGCTAGTCTTCCTCCCATTAAAGTGCTTGTAACAGATTGTTAGACAAATAATTTATGAAGATCTAGACAGAACTAGTTTTATCTTCCATGAAGTTTCACATTTGTGACAGAGCAACTTATATGCTAACAGCAAATCTACTTCAGTGTGAAAATAGGAAACAGTTTATTCAATGGGGTATCAGTAAAAAAGTGTATTTGTGGAAAACCTCACTGTATGTTTTAACAGTTTTTGCACGTCAGTACCCCTCAAACTTGGTTTGATACACCACACAACCAGAACATATTTTCTTCCTGACAAACATCTAGGATCAACTTTAGATTAAACGTCTAGATGTACCTTAGATGATTTAGGATTTCCCTTGCTGGGTCCTGCTATCCTGCCTGTAGCATCCATGGAAATGGTTCTCTTTGGAAGACAGAAAGACAGAAAATCTGTCAGAGCAGGGGTTTTGGCACCACCCACTGGCTGAATTTAGCCTCTGCATGAAATAGATGGATAATCAATTGTTCAGCCTTGAGAAAACATTCCCGCTCTGGCTACACGTAGACCAGTAAATGCAACAACTAATTAAGAAACAGGGTCGAACATGCCAACATTAGTGTTGCCGTGTCTGCAGTGGACCAATCCTCGCAAGCAGTGAAGTGTTGACTGCCACCACAAAGCTCGTGCAAGAAAATGCATCCCTCCACTACCACCTGGAGGCCCTAGAGAATGTCCGTCAGACCCCAAACATTCACATTTTTGGGTTAGAGGACGGGGTGAAAGATGACAACCTCAGCAGCTTTCTGCTGCACTGGATATTGGAGATTTTGCATTTACTGGAATATGATTGCGCAAGGTTGTGTATCACAAAGACGTACCCAATTTCCACCAAGAAGACTGTTACCATAAAGAATAACCCATGGTCTGTCCAGTTGATAACAGCAGGGGTAGAAGGGGGGCAATCTTGTTTAAGGCAGGTAAGGAACAACAACCATTACTGTAAGACCAGTGTGCTTGTTTCTGGACCTCTCCTTTGCTACCAGGAACAGATACAAAGCATTTCATGCAGTAAGACAACAACTGAAGGGCCTCATAATTGTTCACTACCTCCTGAATCAGCAAAGCTGTGCATTGTCTATGTGTTATATTTGGTGGCCGAAAATAAGTACCTTAAACACATCAGGGTCTTGGTAGAAAGAAAAACATGCACCACAGAAATCTAGGCCTTCTCTGTTTACTTCTATTCAGTACAGATACAGGGGGAACACTTATCTCAACACTCACAGGAACAATTACAGTAAGTGCATTCCCAAAAGCTGTACTGTCTAACATTTCTTAAAGCTGCACTACACACATCAATCCCTCCTGACTTAGCTAGAAAGTACGTAAGTCAATAATTCAGAAAATAGTATGAAGCTATTAAAGTTATTACTGCAATGTCCCTTTAGTTAGTCTATGTCATTAGGCTATATCTCTACAAGTCCATTCTCTTTGGTGGAAGTCTTATGCGTCCTGACTGACGTAGTAGGACTGGAGGTTGTTGCTCTGGAATCTGATTAGCATCAGCCACATCTTGTCGCAAATGCTGTGGTTCCATTATCTCTTCCTGTTCTTGTTCTGGAAGAAATAATACTGGATAACTACCCAGACTCTGGGTATCCCTTTTTTGTTCTGTCTCAATTCTAGTACATAATTGGTCCACATGTTTTTTTCACTCTCCTCTGGTTAGTCAGTTGAACAGTATAGACAAGATTTCCGAACTTTTTTTCTATCACACCTTCTATCCATCTCTTCAGGCCTGCATACATCCTGACCCACACAAGATCATTGGGTTTGAAGGATCTGGTCTTAGGAAGCATTTCAGTTATTGACTTATAGCCTAGAGGGTAAAGAAGGTCCAACTGAGTTAGAATCTGACGTCCAAACAACAATTCTGCAGGGGATATTCCCGTGACACAATGTGGTGTCATTCAATACATTGCAAGAAAGTCCAAAAGAGCTATTTGTATTGCTGTCAGTGTAGTAGGATTAGCTTTGCCCATACTCTTTTTAAAAGTCTGAACCAGGCGTTCCACTTCGCCATTTGAACTTGGATGGTAGGGAGGTGAAAAAATATGACGGATACCATGTTGCTGGCAAAATGCTTGGAATTCAACAGACATGAGCTGTGGTCCATTATCCGAGACAATCACTTGCAGAAAACCATGGGCAGCAAAGACAGATTTTAACACATTGATGGTACTCTCAGTAGATGTCAAAGACATTTGATGAATTTCTGGCCATTTACTAGAAGCATCAGTTAAGAGTAACCACATAGAATTTAAATAGGGTCCTGCAAAATCAATATGCAACCTTTGCAGGGTTTTTCAGGTTATTCCCAATGGTGAACTGGCGCTCTTGCCAGATTTCCCATTGATACAGCACAACCTTCGAATTTTTGCATAGCCTGGTATATGTCTCTGTCAATGGAAGGCCACCATACGTGAAGTCTGGCTAGGGATTTCATTTTAGCAATGCTGGGATGGCCCGCATGCAAGAGAGTCAGTACATTTGAGTGATAACATTGGGGTACTATGACATGCAATCCCCACAGAAGACACGTCTCCGCAATGGACAACTGCTGTCTCTTTGTATAGTAATTTTGTAGTTCAGTTGAACAAGTAGTGCCCTATGGCCAACCCTCAAGCATATACTGATACATTTGTTTTAAAATTGCATCTTGACTAGTCGCTTTTGCAATGTCCTTGGCTAGTACTGGAAGCTGATCTAACTATTGTAGCTGCATTGCACACACAACAGTAGAGTCCTCCATATCTTTGAATTGTACTGGAAAACTATCTGGCCCCATCTGGCATACTAATGGCTCCTCTTTAAGTCCCACATCGAACTCCATTTCTCTGGACATTGGTAACCTCGACAAGGCATCCACATTTCCATGCTGGTCTGTTGGTTGGCATGTAACCTCAAAATTAAGGTAAGTTAGGATCATAATGAGTTAAATTATTCACATCGGTTAGAGAGAGCTTGATGGCTTGAACTGCTTTACTGTGGCCCTTGGTCCACTTCCACGGAGTACCTTTATGTAACAGTTCATTTAGAATAGCACATTTAGTGGCTAAGTCAGGTATGAAATGGTCATAGTAGCACACCATACTCAAGAATGAGCGCAACTCTGAAACATTCTGTGGTTCAGGCATGTGCACAATGGCTTCCACCTTTTCATCATTCGGATGAATTCCATCTTTGTCCATAGTGTGACCTAAGTACGTGACACTTGGTTGACAAAATTGGCATTTTTCTCTCCTGAGTCTGAATCCACTCTGTTGCAATCTCTCTAAAGTCTTTTGTAAGTTAAGTAAATGTTCTGCTTCTGTCTTGCCTGTGACAATGATGTTATACAAATAACAAGCAACACCTGGAATATCACCCACCGTTTGCTTAATTACTTTTGGAAAATAGCAGGCGCAGAACTAAGGCCAAAACATAACCATTTGTACTTGTACAGTCCTTGGTGTGTATTAATTACTACTAGTTTCTGAGAGTCTGTATCCAGTTCCACTTGAAGGTATGTATCAGTGAGGTACAGTTTAGAGAACTCTACACTACCATTCAGTCTATGAAAAAGCTCCTCTGGTAAGGGTAAAGGAAATACATCTGTGCTAAGTGCTGGATTAAGTGTCACCTTAAAATCTCCACATATTCGAACCTTACCACCTGATTTAGATACCACCACAATTGGAGTAGCCCAATCTGAACTTGAAACCTTTTCCAGCACACCAGCTTTTTCCAGTCTGTCCAATTCTGTCCCAACCACCGGTTTTAAGGCAAAAGGAAGTTTCCGTGGTTTACAAAACTTAGGAACTGCATTAGGCTTTGTAACTAGCTTTGCTTTAGCTGTTGTGCAACATCCCAGGCCCTTCCACAGCTCCGGATACAAGTCTAAAATCTACCCAAGCTTGGGCGGATTACTGCTTTGTGGTACCTGGACAGCTGCAAGTAGGCCAAAATCTGCTGGATCAACGTGAATGTTTAGAAGAACCTGAGCATCTCTGCCCAAAATGTTGACACCTTTTTTTTGAAACCAGAAAAGTTAAAGGTATACCAGGAGAATCAGTCCTGTGTACCAAAGTGGTAAGCAAGCCCAGTGGCTAAATTGGTTGTCCTTCAAATGCATGCAGCAATCAATCAATCAATCAATCAAAGTCTTTAAAATTTAGTAACAGCAACTTGTTACAAGGAGACAATGGTGGCTTATCCAGATCAGACCATGTTTGATGGTTAATAAAAGTAACTGGGGAAGCAGAATCTACCATTAAACACATCTGAAGACTCAGCTGTGGCAACTGAAGTAACACATAGAAAGGAGGACCATCTTTAGTCTGCATTTGTGGAGCAATAGGAACCACTGCACTGTATGTGCTCTCTGAACTGACCACTGCAGTTCTCCTACTTCTGCAAACTTTAGCAATATGACCCTGACGTTTACAGGCATGACACTGAACTTCTCTGAATTTGCACTGGTCCCTGCTATGCTGAAAAGACCCACATGATGCACATTTGCACTGGTCATGCAGTTTGGGTGGAGTGGTTAAATTTGTCTTTGAAAACAGTGGCTTAGACTTAGGTTTGAGCTGTTTCAATTTTGGGTTTACTGCAGTTACTTGTACCTCATTTTTAGTGTTCATCTTAACATGTGCTTCATTTTCAGCAGCCTCATACATTAGTGCCGTCTGTAAAAGTTCATCAGCAGACTGCTTGACACTTACAGAAAGTAACTGCTGAATACAAAGTTCATTATTCAACCCCATAACAAACTTATCAGCTAAATTAGATTCAAGATGCTCCCTGCTCCACTCACATGTGAGAGCTAAGCTTTTGATCTCAGCCAAATAAGATTGTAATGACTGACCTGGTTTCTGGTGGTTACTGTAGAATTTATAATGTTCGGCCCTTGGGAAAGTTGTTAAACTGTATTGTGCATTCAATTTAGCCTTTAGCTCTTGATATAACAAAATCCTCTGGCTGGTCCGGTGTACACAGACTGCAAAAAAGTTTGAAGGTTTCATTTCCCAAGAAAGTACAAAAAGCCACTCGAATAAGCATATCCTGTTGCTTAACAGTTGCTGATTGTATGGCAGAATTAAGTAATAATCACTGATCAAACCATCTGGACCATGTATCCCAGTCCGTTCCTCTAAAAATCTCAAAGCTGGCTGAAGTTACCAAAATGCTGTACAGTTCCAAATTGCTTACTTGCCTCCAATGCAGAAAGTCACAAAATGGTGTAATTCAGTAAGCTGGAGCTATGAACATTTTCACCATCCTTGCCGCCAGTTTGTTGTATTTGGTGGCCCAAAATAAGTACCTTAAACACATCAGGGTCTTGGTAGAAAGAAAAACATGCACCACAGAAATCTAGGCCTTCTCTGTTTAATTCTATTCAGCACATATACGGGAGGAACACTTATCTCAACACTCACAGGAACAGCTACAATAAATGCATTCCATAAAGCTGTACTGTCTAACATTTCTTAAAGCTGCACTATACATAACACTATGGGGGCAAAACTTTCCAATTTTCTGACCCTCCATGATACTGGGAAATGGGTCTCTAAGAGAGTTGCGGAGTTCCATGCTGCTGCACAGATGCTTCAGAAGCCATACAAAAGCAAGAGTATTGGACTTTAGGAGGGCTGACTTTGGGAAAATGAGAGAGTGCCTCAGAAAAGCACTAGCAAACAGGCAAGAAGGAGGGGTGGAGAAACAATGGAGAGTAATCAAAACAGCCATCACAGAGGCAACAAGCCTTTGTGTGAAGCAAATCAACAAAACACAATGAAGGAAAAAAACACTACGGTTCTCAAAAGAGGTGGCAGGGAAGGTTAAGGAGAAAAGGATAGCATTCAGGAAATATAAGGAAACACAGAAGGAGCAGTACAAAGAACTTTATCAGTTAAAGCAGAAAGAGGCAAGGAAGGCAGTCAGAGTAGCAAAGGCCCTAACCAAGGAAAGGATAGCCAACTCTGTTAAGAAGGGGATAAAACCTTTTATAGGTACATTAGGGAGCAAAGAAAACAAGGGAGGGATAATGAGGCTTAATAAAGGGGAGGGAATGTGGGCAGAGTGTGACAGTGAAAAAGCAGGGATACTGAACTAATATTTCTGCTCGGTATTCACAAAGGAAGAGGAGGGGGAAGTACCTAAATCAAACAAGAGAAACACTTTGGATATGGGTGTTGATACCAGTCCATTCACAGAAGAAAGAGTTACAAAAGAACTAGTAAAATTGAAGGTGGACAAAGCAATGGGGCCTGATGGGATTCACCCAAGAATTCTAAAATAACTAAGGGTAGAACTAGTGACACCACTGACTACTTTCTTTAACAAATCATGGGAGGATGGGGTGGTACCTGAGGACTGGAGGAGGGCAGATGTGATTCCTCTTCACAAAAGTGGGAGCAGGACAGAGGCAGGAAACTACAGACCAGTTAGTTTGACCTCAGTGGTAAGGAAAGTGATGGAATCACTTCTCTGAAGGAAACAATTGTTGAGTACGTAGAGGCCATGGGGCACAGAACCCAAGGCAGCATGGATTCACACCTGGAAAGTTGTGTCAGACGAATCTAATAGATTTCTTTGACTGAGTGACCAAAGTAGTAGACCAGGGAGGGGCTGTGGACATGGCCTATCTAGATTTTAGCAGGGCATTTGATACAGTCACACACAAAAGATTAATATACAAGTTAGCCAGCCTTGGAGTGGGTCCCAAGGTGGTAGCCTGGATAAAAAATTGACTGGACAACAAGACGCATAGGGTAGTAGTAAACGGAGTCCACAGTGAAGAAAGGAGGGTTACTAGTGGTGGTACCACAGGGTTTGGTAGTGGGACCAGTCCTTTTTAATGTCTTTATAAGTGACATTGCAGAGAAACTGGGAAGGAAAAATATGTCTCTTTGCAGAAGACACAAAGATCTGCAACAGGGTTGATACACAAGATGGAGTGGAAAGGATGAGAAGGGACTTGGCAAGGTTGGAGGAATGGTCAAATATATGGCAGCTTAGATTCAATGCAAAAAAGTGCAAGGTAATACACCTGGGAAACAAAAACCCAGGGGCAGAGTACACAATGGGGTGTGAGATACTGACAACAACAAAAATGGAAAGGGACCTGGGGTAATTATATCAAATGACCTAAAGGTGGGCAAGCAATGTGAGAAGGCAGTAAGGAAGGCTGGGGGATACTGGGATGCATAGGGAGAGGCATCAGCAATAGAAAACAGGAAGTTGCTATCCCTCTGTACAGACAGTTGGTGAGACCCCATCTGGAGTACTGTGTGCAGTTCTGGAGACCCCATCTCCACAAAGACATAGACAGAGTGGAGGCTGTCCAGAGGAGGGCAACCAAAATGGCTCAGGGTCTGCACCAAAAGACATACGAAGAGAGACTAAAGGAGCTTAATATGTATACCCTTGAGGAAAGAAGGGAGAGGGGGGATATGATAGAAACTTTCAAGTACCTCAAGGGAATCAACAATGTCCAAGAGGGTAGTATCTTTCAAAAAAAGAGATGTGCAAGAACAAGGGGGCACAATATGAAAATAGAGAGGGGGCAGCTCAGAGGTAATGTGAGGAAGTATTTTTTCACAGAGAGGGTTGTGGACGCATGGAATAGCCTTCCTGAGGAGGTCGTGGAATCAAGAACAGTAGGAGAATTCAAGAATGCATGGGACAGACATAAGGCAGTCCTAGTTGGGGGTAGGAGGAAGTAGGCTGTTGGTTAACTAGTATCTGCAGCTCATCTATCAGGTAGGAAAATGGGCAGACTAGGTGGGCCAAGCGGTCCTTATCTGCGGTCAAATTCTATCTTTCTATGTTTCTAGATGAATCAGATGCCTGAATCACTGCTGAACTGCTAAGTATTTTGACTCTGTTGCTCTAACTCCCCTATGACTTGGAATAATAATAATTTACAAATGGTCACTCTTTGGGGGGCGGAGCTAGCCAGCCAAGATGGAAGGTGTATAGCTAATCTGCTGCAGTTCCAGAATCATCCATCCTATCACATCTGGAATTTCAGCACCTATCTTCACAGGGTATCTCTTCGGATTTGCATTCTGCACATCGAGCTGAAGCCTAAAACCTCTATAGTGAACAAATCGAACAAGGGATTGCAATTATATTGAACTTTGAAGTTTCCACCTCATTGCCACTTCAGGCCTATAAGACACTCGCATGTCTCCACGCTCTAGCTGTTAAGCATCCTTGCAGACTGAAGATGGCTCATTCCATTGATCCTCAGATCCCCCTTACCCAAACAGTAGAACAACAACTGGGCAATATTACTTCCATGCTAAACAAAGTGTTACTTGATACAGCTGCACTTATTTCTACTACATCTACTAGCAAAAAGGATGTGGAAAAACTCACTTCCAGAGTGGGGGATACTGAACTTCAAATCAAGCAACAGGATCAGATTTTATACGACCAATTTCTACAAGTTCTGGACCACCATAGCCAAATACTGTACTTACTGGCCGAGGTTGATGACCTTGAAAATCGAGGGAGAAGGAAGAACATTCGGATTGTGGGACTACAAGAGGGGGCTGAGGGCCCTGATATAATTTCCTTTTTACAAAAAGCCCTGCCACTTATGCTCAAGTTGGATCATCTTTCTCTCTTGAGCTGGAAAGGGCCCATAGGTCACTAGCCCCTAAACCCCAGCCTGAGATCGACCCGCCAATACTTGTAAATTTAAGGTATCCAATTAAAGAACAGTGCCCAAGGCTGCACGGGACATTAGAACGTCAGATGGGATGGAGCATCCGCTCAGATTTTCCAGGATTATTCTTACGGTTTGTCCCGGAGACAGAGAGCCTATGGGCCGGTAAAGCAGTCCTTCTACAAACTCAACCTACCTACGTCTCTAAGATATCCCTCACAGCTCCGGGTATTATACAAAGGAGAATATCTTACCTTCAACTCCCTTGCTGAAGAGGAACTTTTCTTGAAGGATATTGGAGGTGATTCTAGGCCGCACCAAGAGCTTGCTCCACATCCTCGTGATGAAACTATGACACCCATGGATACTTCAGTTCCACCGGACTGCTCTTCTGGCCACATTTGTACGCCGCCCCCCAGCACCAGCTGAAAGGTCTGAATGGCAGTTGCACCACAAGAACAGACAAGGGAAGAAAATGCCCGGTAAATCAGGAAGGTCCCTTCCACCGGTGGCAGAGAAGCCACTCGAGGAGCCTGCAACGGATTCAACAGTTCTCAGGAAGCGACGGCTCCTCCGCTTACTCTACACCTAATAAATTGTCCAATCACTATGAGCCACTTGGGGAGCTGATACTGGGCGTCCTGGCTTTCCCCGAGAGTTGCGGTAGCCACGAAGAAGCCGTTTGGCCGGTTCAAGTGGATGTGGTGACCGACTGGGATCCCTTTGACAAGGACTGGTCAGCTGAACCATGGAGCCCTCACGATGACAAAAGTGCCAGGAGCATGTTGCCAACCGCTTTGGAAGGGTAAAAGACAGGAGACTAAAATACACACATGGTCTGCTGAAGTAAGTGGTGTGGTTGAACTCTTTGGGCCTCCCCCGTTTATACTGACTGGGATCTCTTTAGTTTAGCTTTCCCTGTGCAAGGTGGCCCTTCACCAACTGTGTGGCCCAGTGGCCACTGTAGCAAATGTTCATCAAGCTTTCCTGCCTCCTCTCAGGGTTGAGTTCACCCCGATTCTTCAGGATGCCTCAGACACACTGCTTGCTCAGCACTAACTAATCATACAGTCCAGGACCCGGGGAATCTGTGCTGGTTTGTTTTTCTTTTTCTTTTGGGCAGTTCAGTCTCTGCAATTGTTAATGTGTTAGTGTCTTTAATTCCCCTCCAGTGAGGGGATGTTATCGTTAACAGGGCCAAGCGAGAAAGATGTGTTGCTGTATTACTTTAGAACATACTTGCTTGCCACCCCATCCGTTAGGATTTTGTATCTAAACATTGCAACCTTAAATGTCTGAATGAGGGGTTGTGTTTCAGGTTCAAGATTTATCAGCCCCAGACACGATACCTTGACCCAGCTTGTTTTCTGGTACCTGACGCCATGTCAGTAGTTTGGGGCTGCTGCCTTGTACAAACAAGATGTCTGGGTAGCCAGGGGATAGCTCCTATGGTTGGTATTGAAATATGGCCCGAGAAGGAAGATTTGTAAGCAGATTTCTACCTCTGGGGATAAGGTTATTTCATATTAAGCTGTTGTTTAACTGGGTATATTAAGTGTTTAATACGCTACAGTTCTGGTTACAATAATGATTATGGACACAGTATACATAATCATAGTTAATGGCATTTAGTTTCTATTCACAGTGCCCCTAGCCTTCGATGTCTAGCGATGTTCATGCATGCCATCAGACTCACCTAGGGGCACTGATTTAAGGGGGTTAGCACTATAATGCCTGACACAGGGAAAATGACCAACTATAGGCGACTCTTAGTTTCAATATTTTAGGTGCAGGTATAATCTTTTACGATATAGTGCCGGAACTTTGTCACATTTCACTTAATACCAATTGCACTCTGGCCTCCCTTTTTTGAGTATCTCTACGGGCATAGGCCAGCCTAGGGTGATTATGGGTGCTTTTATTTCAGGATATGGATAGCTGGTAACCTCCATACAACGTTTTCAATGGTCAGCGTTGCAAGTAACGTGCTGACCAAGATGTGGGGCTTGGAACCCACACTCTATTCACAACCCCCCCATCCCGTGGGAGAGTTTTGGGCCATTGGGAGGTGCTGGACTTCTTTCCCCCTTCCTGGCCGATAATAGACTACAACCCCTATGAGAATCTCAGAGAGACCGCTCAACATTTCTTTGGAGTAGCCCAAGTAGTTATTCCAACGTCTTGCCTTTCAGTTGAGGTTTCCCTCTCCACCTTACCTATCTTAACCCCTTGGGGTGAGATTTCATTCTGGACACATCTGGCCTATACCAAGGTGGTATATCAGTTTCCTTGGTCCTTCGGCATCTTACTAGAGATAATATCAGCTGCAAAAATTATTTCAGGAGTTGCAAAGTCTTATGTTGGGCATTTTGAGGCCGTATTCATGGCTGCTACACTACTTATTCTAGGGTGGGGACCCTTAGTTATATATTGGAGTATCTATGCTAAAATTCAACTATCTCTTAGGATGGTTTCAGTGTTTGTTTATAGTTGTTGGCATGCAAAATGGATCCATCTTGATAATGGCTAACTTTTTGAATATCACAGCCACTACTTGGAATTTTAGGGGTTTGAACTCTCCCATAAAAAGAAAATTGGTTCTGGCTCGGCTGAAGAAGCTGGGAACCCAAGTCGCCTTTCTGCAGGAGACTAAATTAAGCTACAAAGAAGCTTCGAAACTGGTGCAGGATTGGGTGGGCACCGAAGTACACTGTACGGCCAAATCAGCCAAATGGGGTGTATTCATTTTGTTGCATAAATCACTGCAATGGCAATCTAAAGAGGTTTATGGAGGGGGTGATGGTAGGTGGCTCATCATGAAGGTTGCTACCCCCTCAGGTCCCCTGATCCTGGCAAATATATATGGCCCCAATGAGGATTCTCCAGAATTTTTCCATGTAATATCTCAAAAACTCATGGACATTTGCTATGACAATCCAGATTTGCTATTAGGAGGGGACTTTAATCTGGTGTTGCATAGACTTCTGGACAGATCCAGTGCCAGACTGGAGCCCCATTGTAGAGCCCTGCAGGCACTGCAGGAGCTTATGTCTCTACACCAGCTGTCAGACATGTGGCAGGTTTTGAATCCCTCAACAAAGGACTTCACCTTTTTCTCTGCTCCACGCCAAATGGTAAGTAGATTAGATTTTTGGCTCACTTCCCCTAATCTATCTATGGCTACCTCTGGGGTAGAGATCTTCCAAGTCTATATTTCCGATCATGCCCCTGTCTCCCTTACCCTCTTACCTGCCATCCAAACCTCCAAATCATTATTATGGAGGCTCGACCCCCTCCTATTGTTGGACAAAGACTTTACTCAATGGCTTCGAACAGCCACAGAAGAATTCTTTCAGCACAATTCCCCTTCCTCTGCCTATGCAGCAAGCATATGAGAGGCCTACAAGGCCACCATTAGGAGAGCAATTATTAGCTTCGCCTCACCCAGATGGAAGATGAGGGACCAGGAACTTCAGCAGTTAGAGAACACTTTAAAATGTATGGAGGCTAAATACAAAGAGAAGCCTTCATTGCTTCAGTCACCATCGGTTATATCCGCCCTGTCTTCCATACGAATAAAAATTAACACACTAGTAGGTAGGAAGGCTGAGCTCTGTATTCAAAGAGCCCAACACCGATACCAGGCCGAGGGTGAAAAGGCTAGCAAGTTGTTGGCTTTTTGGTTAAAACAAAGACAGGCTGAAAGAACTATTATCAGCCTACGGGACCAGTCAGGGAAGCTCTCCTTAAACCCCTCTTCAATAACAATATTATGACCAACTTCTATAAAACACTTTACTCCTCACATGGGTGCTGGAACACAAACTCTTACACTCAATTTATCGAGTCTTTACCCCTCCCTAAGCTCTCTGCTTCACAGAGAGATATACCGGACCAACCCATCACGGAGGAGGAAATCCGGAGAGCCATTAATAAGATGGCTCCCCACAAAGCCCCTGGTGGGGAATGGTTTTTTGGTGGACTTTTACAGACTGATTCAGCCCTTGATTATAACCCCCCTGGCGAATATGTGGGCAACTTCCTCCCACCCTATCTGAGGCCCTAATTACTGTACTTCCGAAAGAGGGTAAAGATCTCTCCCTTCTGGCTAGCTATAGGCCCATTTCGTTAATTAATGCTGATGCGAAAATTCTGGCCAAAGTCCTCGCTACCAGATTGGAGGAATTTCTTCCAGAGATTATTCATCCATCACAGGTGGGTTTTGTTAAGGGCAGAATCAGTTCAGACCATATTCGGGCCCTAGTATCATTAATACAGGTGGCGGCTTCACTTCCTACCCCGGTGGCAGCAATTACCATTGATTTCAAGAAGGCATTTGATTCAGTCAGCTGGGAATATTTGCATGCTGTCCTGAACACTCTTAACATTGGCCCTTATTTTTCCACTTGAATAAAAATACTCTATGCGTGCCCCACCGCCAGGGTTCTTACTAACAATGCCATATCTGATCCGTTTCACCTGCACAGAGGCACCAGACAAGGCTGTCCCCTTTACTTTTTGTGATTGCTATTGAACCTCTTGCAGCTGCCCTAAGGAATCACCCACACATTCATGGTATTCCGTATTCCGGTTAAAGACAAATGCTACACCACCAAGTTGTATGCCAACAATTGCCTGATCCTGACCCATGACCTACCACACAGCCTCCCATACATCCTGTCTACACTAAAAACTTTCAGTGAACTCTCTGGGTTACACATTAATGTGGCAAAGTTGGAAATGCTTCCTCTTAATGATCTTTCCTCGTCAGTTAGTTGAGGAGACTCGGGGATTAGCCTAATTCAATCGGACATAAAATATTTGGGCATCCGGCTTACTTCAAAGTCTCAACCCTAATGGACATTAATTTAAAACCCCTTCTGGACAAACTTGAACTGCTTACAACAGATGGGCACATCTGCATCTTTCTATGGCAGGCAAGATCACCACGATTAAAATGCTGCTTGCCCCTAGAGTATATCACTTACTATCTCACATTCCCTTCCTCTTTCCCGATATATGGAACCAAAAGCTAAACACTCTGATTAGTGCATTTCTCTGGGGTTCCACCAGGCCCAGATATAGTAGGGCCAAGCTAAGGGCTCAAACTCTAGGGGGTGGGGTGGAACTTACCAGACTTTTATCAGTATTCCATTGCATTTATCGTAGTAAAGACATTAAAAGACGAAGGCTTCCAACACACCGACCACCCTCCAGCCTGGATCTAAATAGAAAGAGACTTTATGAAGGGCCCCTCGGTGTCTGCTCTTATGCCATATCCCCTACCCAAACAACATAAGAGTTGGCTTTCCATCCAACAGGCTCATTTGGCATGGCAAAAACTGGGGTTTAGATCCTCCCACTGTCTTGATTTGGGGATTTACATTCCACTCTGGCAGAATCCCTACCTCTGTATTAACCTTGAAGTGGATGGGATGGGCTTCTAAAGGGATAAGGAATATTGGGGATCTAGAATCCCTGGGACACTCCAATATGGACTCATTCCAAGGTTTACAAGTCAGGTACAACCTGCCCCATAATGACTTTTGGAAATACCTTCAAATGAGAAGCCTCTACCAATCTTGGGTTAGGAGGAGATGCACCTGTGTTTCTTATAAAAAAATCAAAGCTGCTAAATCCCCTCCACTTCCTCTTACAGAATGGCTTATGCATTCCAAAGGTAGGGCTGGTCTTATACAGAGGTTCCTAAGAGATAGTGCTCCTAATCCCTCTCTACCGGCCAAGGTCAAGTGGGCTACTGCATTGGACACTACCATTATGGATTTACAATGGCAACAGCGCTGGCTGAGAACTCACCAGGCCTGCTGCATCCCCCAAAGCCTCCTTCTACAGAACAAAATACTGCACCTTTGGTACTACACTCTGTCCCAACTAAAAAGGTTGGGTCTTCTCTCCAGTGTCTATTGCTGGAGGTGTGAGGCCCCAGAGGCAGATCTGCTCCACAACTTGTTGTCATGTACACCTCTGAAGCCCTATTGGGAGGCAGTAATACAACACTGCTCTACCATCCTAATGACGACCCTCCCAGCAGATCTGGGTTTATGGGTACTGGGCCTAAGTTCTGAAACTCTTACCCTGCCCAAAGCTTCTTTATTATGGCTTATACAGGCCTCGATAGAATGTAAACGACTTATTATACGACAATGGAGAACTGCAGAGGTCCCCTCCATTTCAGAATGGCTTAGTGCTTTGGAAAGGATGGCCACTTTGACTAGGATATCATGCTATAGAAACCAGTGTCTAAAGAAGTTTGCTGAGACATGGGCCCCTTACTTGCTGTATATTGACTCTAATAAGCGAGCCTTGCCCTGCAGATATCTGAAGGACAAACTGAAACCCCCCCTGACTTCCTAGTAAAATGGTTGCTTGGTTGTTAAACACTGTTACTGCTTCTGTTTATATAGCTATCATAAGTGCTCCACTTCTGGATGATCAATCTGTGGTCCCCCCCCCCCCATCGGTTTCTCACTGTATGGGAAGAATGTCAACTACTATTGCTTCCATCCTTTTGAACAATAAGTATGTAATTGTCTCTTATGGTGCCTCTTATTATCTCCGTTGTACGATTAACTAGGTGTATAGTCATCCTGTAGAAGATGTTTCAATAACTAGATGTATTACCTATAGATATGCCTGTCCTGTGATGTAGTCCTGGAGCTTCGGCTGTGTGTAGTGAGTGGTAATGTTGTAAACCACTTTGGCAGCCATTTGATTTAATGGTTAAAGTTCTGAAACAAAGTCTGAAATCTTTCAATAAAAAGACTAGCTGCAAAAAAAAAATTTCACTCTTTTACTTAAAACACTTGTGCTCATCTATGTGCTCTATATTCTTCTGGCTTCAACACCAGATGGTAGGATTTTGTTGTCTCTTAACAGATTTAGAGCTGTGCACACATTGAAGATGGCAGGGACTATGTAGTACAAAGACTCAGGAGACAATGAAATGTTATTCTGTTCATGGGCTTTATGCCACACAATTACTTTGGTTTTCACTGCTCCTACTGGGACACTCTAGTACATCGAACTCCACCATGACAGGGGTTATTAAACAACCAATATTGCTTTTAATTTTGTTCTTTTTACAGTTAAAAGTGAAAAGTTGTTTGAAAAATGCTAAGAGGGGCAACTCCCTGGTTAATGGTTTCCAGACCAAACTGCAGTGAGTTTCCTCATTACCAAATGTTTACACTATTCTTTATCATTAAGTTTTTGATAAGGGAGTTAACAGCCTGTGACTAATATGTTCCTGATTCTTTATCTCATTTAATAATCCCACGCTGCTGTAAAGTAGTAGCAAATAGCGATGACAATGTATGTGATATGCTATGTCCTTGCTACCCCCAAATGTTCTACAGTACCACAAGAACTTGAGATCTATGTACTTTCCATTGACATTCTCCTATATGTCTGTGCTATGGTACAAGTCAAATATGCTGGTATCCTATACTCATGTATACATGTAACATGTATTGTTTATTTTTTTATCAAAGCAGAGAAAAGTAATTAAAAAACAACAGAAAAAGGCAGCCTGTGCAAAGTAGCACTACTTAGTATTGAGAGTTGTGAATAACAAGTGTCTCACAGTGTTATATATTTGTAACAGCAAAGATAATTCTGAGTGCGCACATGGAGCCTGCAATGTATAAGGTCAAAGGGGCAATTAAGAACATAAGAACGTAATAAAAGCATTGTTGGATGGGAACCGTGCGATCCAGCTAGTCTGCCCTAGAAACTACCCCCCTCCCTATGCAGCCTACGTCCTAACTTGTCCTTTATGTCTGTCCCAAGTGAGTTTGAACTCCCTGATTGTCTTTGATGCTACCACCTCCGGGAGCAGGCTGTTCCATGGGTCTATCACTCTCTCTTTGAAGAAGTACTTCCTGAGGTTGCTTTTGAACCTTCCCCCTAACAGTTTCATATCATGCCCTCTTGTTCATGCTGCTGTGTTCTGTTGAAATAGATTGCCTGTCTGAGCTGCATTAAATCCCCTCATGTACTTAAATGTTTGAATCATGTCCCATCTGTTTCTTCTCTGCGTCTTGTTTCAAATGACCTATGATGCAGTCTATACACCATCTTAGTAGCCCTTCTCTGCACCGTTTCCAAATGGCCAGTGTCCTTCTTGAGGTGAGGTCTCCAGAACTGAACACAGTACTCCAAGTGTGGCCTCACCAAGGACCTGTAGAGGGGCATGATAACCTCCCTCTTTCTATTAGAAATATCTCTACTTATACATCAGAGGATGCCATCCGCTTTCTGTGCTGCTTTCTCACATTGTTTTCCTACCTTTAATTTGTCAGTGATGATTATGCCGAGGTCTCGCTCTGTTTGTGTCTCCTCAAGTTGATACCCTCCCAGTTTGTACTTTTTTCCAGGGTTCCTCTTTCCCAAGTGCATTACCTTACACTTTTTGGTGTTAAATTGTAACTGCCAGTCCATGGACCAATCCTCTAGCCTTCTAAAGTCAGCTTCCATGTTGTCTTCTCCTTCCCTTGTGTTCACTGTGTTGCACAGTTTTGTATCATCTGTGAAAAGTTAGTACATTCACTATGTCTGCTATAAATATGTTAAATAGGATCAGTCCCAGTACCGATCCCTGCGGGATGCCACTGGTCGCGCTACCCTTCCTTGACAATGATCCATTGACTAGCACTGTCTGGGTCCTATCATTCAGGCAGTTACTGATCCAGCTGACCATCTTCTGGCCAACTCCAGTATTTCCAACTTGTTGGTTAGCCTTCTGTGAGGGACGGTGTCAAAGGTCTTGCTGAAATCTAGGTATACAACGTTCACCGCCACTCCCTGATCCAATGTTCTGGTGACCCAGTTGAAGAAATCAATCAGGTTGGTTTGGCAAGAGCTTCCTGCTGTGAAGATATGTTGCTTTGGGTCCATTTTTCCAGTATCTGTTAAGTGTTCCACTATCCTCTTTTTTAGTAGTGACTCCATCATTTTCCCCACAACTTAGGTCAAACTGACAGGGTGGTAATTTCCTGCCTCTTCCTTGTTTCTGCTCTTGTGTAAGGGTACAGTGGTCAACCTCCCAGCCATTTGGCTTCTGGTCTGATAGTCAGCAACAGCTGGAGGTGATTCTGCCTAAGCAAAGGGGAGTGACACAACAGTTCCAACTTTTCACTGATGCCAGTAGATCTTGGGCTGTCCCTTCCTACCATGCTTCTATTACACACACACACACACACACACACACACACACCCCTGCCACTGACCCCCACCACCACCACTCACTTGGCTAGAGGTCCATGGGGCAGGGCCTGAGAATGCCACTGGCATCACCATGATGGTGGCACGGCTTTTCTCCCTTATTGTTGCTACCAGTACTTCCTGCCATGGAGTGTAGGTGTAGTCTTCTAGCAACCTCAAGCATGCACAGCATACTCCCACACTATAGCAACCTCTCTGGCCTGTCCGTAAAGATTATTGTGGTTCCTGAACCCAGTGCTCCCCCTACCCCCCCCCGAGCTGAGATACACTGCCATCGGCAACTGTCCCAGTCTTGGCCTACCTCCTGACACTAGTGACCTGAATTTGCTCCCAAACATTATTAGCCTCAGCCATCAGTGTGGCCATATGATTGCAATCATGACCTGTGATCTGGTCATTTATCTCTTTCAATGATTGGGCACAGGCAATGACAACTCTTAGCTATGGGTAACACCCCATGTTTCCTCCAGCCCGCCGTTATTTGCTGGTAAAGGAGTAGAATGCCTGGGCAGTATTGCTGTAATTTGAGGGAAACACCCATGTTATGATCACAGCACCCGTCAGTATTCTGATTGGCTGAGTGCATTCCAAAGGGTTGTGTCAATGGCAGGTAAACCCTTCTTTGCCATAAAACAATTAAAATTTAAACTATAAAAGCATTAATTGCAAACATAATTATCCTGAGTGGGTGTCAAACAGCATGGTAACGTATAAAAACATTTATGTCTGGAGTTTGGATACGTAATGAGTGGCAATAAACTGACTTTGCACAAGAAGTTAAAGTTTCTGAGGATTTCATTGATTGCCAGTTGTTGTGACAGCACAACAGTGCTTATAGCACTACCTGTATTTCTGTTTGAATCCCCATACTGGGCACTTGTATTAGATAGTCTGCAAATGTATTTAAACATTTAACAAGAGCTTGCAATCATTAGTACATTGATACTGTGATAGTTTAATAATAGCATTATGGTACTACAGTGGTTGGGTTACTTTAATTAGTCTAACTCTGGGGGAAAAAGGCATGAGTTTTGTCTGCTGCCTCACTACCAGTTATGTCCCCCACAGGGTTAGTTTAGCTCATAGTAGCCCAACCTGAGGTCATGCTTCAATTAAGCAATAATACACAACAGTGTTTGGCATATCATGAAATATCATCATGCCTTGGGTGCACTGTGAGGTATGGGGCAGCATTTAAATGCCTTCAACCAGCCAATAAATGGCAATATCCCATGATATACCACACCCTGGAGTATATTATTGCAGTTATAAAATGGCTCAAAGT
This sequence comes from Neoceratodus forsteri, assembly GCA_016271365.2. NCBI lineage: Eukaryota > Metazoa > Chordata > Ceratodontiformes > Ceratodontidae > Neoceratodus > Neoceratodus forsteri. The sequence goes on from CM028129.1 coordinate 544,897,582, forward strand.
GTCAGTAAATGACTGATCTTGGAAATCAGTTTAGAACCAGGATGATATACTGAGATATCATCACCTGTCATAGACTGTGTCTGCCAATCAGCTTTCAGGAATTCTCCTCTCCATTTTCTAATACTTAATAAGTGTATCAACCAATTTATGAGTAACCACAATGCAGTTTCTTAGATAATATGGGTATAATAAATCAGTAGTTTATGTTTAAAAACTGTTATTGTCATACTCTCTTTTTCACTCCCCAGTGTTGGTCCCTGCTATTCATTTTTCCCCCAAATCTATTTTTTGGTGCTGCATTTGATTTTATGCTCTCAAAGTTAGGATCTGAGTTTTGTAGCCTGGCGTCAGTAAAAAAAAAGTGACGATAAACAATGGTTGTTCGAAAATAGCTGAGAACATTCATGAACAATTTGTGGCAGACATATTTAGTAATGCTCACCAGTCTAAAAAATGCTGAACCAGACTTGAAATGAGAAAAAAAACTTACAAAACAGGACAAAATGGGAAATGGATTAAGACGTACTGTACATGTTCAAAATAGTCACAGTACCATAAACTGCTGCTTTATCTACCATATAAGGTGATCATTTCCAAAGTTCCACCATTTTTGCTTTGATTTCTTTTTTCAAAGGAACATCCCACACCTCCACCCTCAGGCCTCACCCTGGCTCTCCCTTGTCTGTAGCCAATGTTTTTGTACCAGCACTTCCAGTGATACCCACTGGTAAGGATGAAGCCTGGATACCTCGGACAGCTTGCGACCATAGCATTACATCACTGTACCTAGCAGCCTTCCCCATCTTATCAATACCAAGACAATCATAAAACTTCAACCCAATCCTGTGCAACTTAAGTCCACTGTCTCAGGCAGTTCTTGAAATGGGATTGGCTGGGGGGGTGGAGACTTTGGAGCCCAAGCACAATATGAGCTTAGTGAGATGATTCATTCACAATGTGAGACAATACTGAGTTTGAATATAATCAAAGTACCAGTGGTACTAAAGGTAGCAAATAAGGTCAAAGATAAGAAAAATAATTATGTATTAAAATGCAGTAGACTGTGTGCCAACCTTCGATTCAAACCATTAATCCTTTGCCTGTTTAATGAACACACATTCAGTGTACCACTGAGCTGCAGGTATGGGAACTGCAGTTCCTGTGGAGTTTATTTATTTTATTTATTTATTAAACTCCAGGATTACAAATACCTTTGAGTAGGAACTGTTCATTTACAAAGGTTCCACGTCAGAGGATGGAGGGTAAACATACATACATACAAAGGTCAACAATGTTAGACAGACTTTATACACGGCAAAGGCTAGGCTAAGAATACATTCATACTAGGAGAGAGACAACATCTAGATGAATGCAGGTTACAAGTGAAAAATAACACTTGAGCAATGGAGTTAGTGAGGGTACAGTAAGCAGGGCAGAGAAGAGAGTAGGCTGGCTGAGGGGCCATTGTCTTGGGGGGGAGGGTAGTGGAGGTAGGTGCCTGATAGTAGTAGGAAGGGACCCACATCCAAGAAGTGCCTAAGGAAGAGGGGGTGGACATGGAGGGGAGGCACAGGGAGGGAGGGAAGGTGTAAGAGAAAGAAGTAGGAGCCATAGTAATTGTAACCCCAAGGGAGGTTACGGGACAGCTTGGGCCAATGAGAGAGGAGAGGCGAACCTCTTAGTGGAAGCAATCGCACTGACTAGTTGAAGTGAGGTGTTGTCGGAGTTGCCTTTTGAAGGTGCCAAGTGTAGCAGTAGTAAGCGCTTCTTTGTTGAGTGAATTATACCACAGAGGGGCTCTGTAGGTGAAAGACCTCTGACCCATTGTGGTCCGGCATCTGGGGACCTGGTAGATTTGGTGTTGCACATTTCTGATATGCTGGGTACTGTTGTATACAGTAAGATGCTTTTCAACACCTGGCAGCATGAGCCCGAGGAGAACCTTGTTGGTTACCAAGCAGGTCTGGTATTGGATCCTGCTGAGGAGTGGTAGCCACCTGCCCTGGGCGTACAGATCACAGGTGTGTGTTAGATGGGCAGTGCCCATTAGAAGTCAGCAAGATTTGTTAAGTGCCAGTGATATCCTCTGAAGGGCAGTAGGGGAAGCTGAGCTGTAGAGGGCTAGGCCATAGTCAACAACAGAAATGACAGAGCTGTTTATAGCCAGTCTAAGGGCATCAGCAGTCATGCAGTGTTTGTGCCTGTGGAGGAGGCCAATCCAAATATTCATGGCCTTTGTGACATTGTCGATGTGCCATGCAAAGGACAGGGATCTGTCCAGGGTGATGCCAAGGTACCTAAACTCTGGAACTGGTTCGAGTGTGATCCCTGCTCAGTTCATGATAGTGAGGGATCAAGAGTTATGCTTGCTTCGAGCATTGTAGAATAACATTACTTTTGTTTTGCTATAGTTCAGGATGAGTTTGTGTGAACTAAACCAGTCCTCAACAAGCTTGAAGTTACTCTGTAGCTGCCCCCCCAGGAGCTTAGTGTCGTGGTGATTTGTGAATACGACAGCGTCATCCACATATAGCAGTGTGTTCTGGTGGCAGATGCTTGGAAGGCTGTTCAAGAAGAGACTAAAGAATAGTGGTCCCAAAATGGACCCCTGAGGTACTCCTGAGAGGACTGGGTTTTCACTGGAGGTAACACTGGCGATACAAATACATTGGACCCTACCCATGAGGTAACTTGCAAACCAGGGCAGTGCATCTTTGGAGAGTCTGATATTTGATAGCTGCCTGAGTAGAAATGGATGGTTTATGGTGTCAAAGGCTTTAGTTAGATCAATGAATACAGCCCCCACAGAGTTTACTTGGTCCAGAGTGGCGTGGATAAATCTCGTAAATTCCAACAGTGCAGTGGTGGTGCTGTGCCCTTTTCTGAAGCCATGTTGTTCAGGGCATTGGATTTCATATTTTTCAAGGTACTCGACTAGCTGGTCTGAGACTATTCACTCAAGAGCTTTGGATAAGGGAGGAGGATGGAGATAGGTCTGTAATTAGTGTGCAGTGTCATATCTCCACTTTTGTGAACCGGTGCAATAGTCGCCTGTTTCCATATTGCTGGGAATTGGGCAGTAGAGGTTAATTCACAGTCTGGAAAACAGGTGACTGGGGACTGGAGGCAGTATAGTGCAATGTGTTAAGGCACTGAGCTGCAGATCTGGAGACCTGGGTTTGAATCTCCCAGCTGTTTAGGTGCATACTGTGTGATTCTGAGCAAGTCACTTAACTTCCTTGTGCTCCCAGGTCACATCCAGAAACAAGCTTCAGCTTAGTGTGCTACTCCTGGTCAAACAAAGTTCCCGTTCCCTAATACCAGCAGGTATTTTACCTTCACAAACTGTTCTTTTTAGCCAGGTGTACTTGTCATGTAATTTACTATTCCAACTCCACCACGCCATAAATTGCTACTAGAGTGAATTTCCATCTTACAGAAAAAATTGAAAAAAAATGTTTATGTCCCTGCCAGGATTTGACTATGTTTACCTGGATTTGAACTGCTGATTCTTTGCTTGCTAAGCAAACATACATTCAGTGTGCCACTGAGCTGCACATGACTGAGTTGCAGTTCTTATGGTACAGAAGTATGTCACAGCCTGCAAAACAGGCAACTTGGGATCCAATCCCAGCAGGAGATATACCTTTGCAAATTGTGGTTTTTAGCTAAAGATACTTCTCATGTAATTTAATATTTCAACTCTATATTGCCATGAATCACCACTCAAGTGAGTTTCCAACTTAAAAAAAAATTAAGTTCCTGTCAGGATTTGAACTGCTGATCTTTTAACTGCTGCACAAACATGCATTCAGTGTGCCTCTGAGCAGTGGGTAAGTAAGTTGCAATTCCTATGATGCAGAGGTTATGTCACCTACAAAACAGGCCACTGTGGATCTAATCCTAGCAGGTGATTTACCTTTACAAAATTGATGTTCTTAGCTAAATATATGTATATCATTTAATATTCCAACTCCACATCACCACGAATCACCACTCAAGTGAGTTTTCATGTTACAAAAAAGTTGAAAAAATGTTTAAGTCCCTGGCAGGATTCATACTATGTCTATCTGAATTTAAACCACTGAGCTTTTAGCCTGCTAAGCAAGCCACATTCACTGTGCTATGGAGCTACAAGCAAGTGATTTACAGTTTCTGTGATGTAGAGATATGTTACAACCTGCAAAACAGGCAACTTGGGATCTAATCCCAGCAGGCAAATTACCTTCACACATTGTTTTTTTTTCTCTCTCATATAATTTGTGATTCCAACTCTACAACACCATGAATCACTACTCAAGTGGGTTTCTATCTTAAAAGAAATGTGTAAGTTCCTTCTATGGTTTAAACTGATGAACTTTGCCTGATAAGCAAACACACATTCAGTATGTCACTGAGCTGTTGGTAAGAGAGTTACAGCTCCTATGATATAGCAGTTATGTCACAACCTGCAAAACAGGTGACTGAGGATCTAATCCCAGCAGGCAACTTACATTCACAAATTATTGTCCTTAGCTAAATTTACTTCTCATATAATTTAGTATTCTAATTCAATACCACCAAGAATTACCACTCAAGTGAGTTTCCATCCCACAAAAACATTATAAAAAATACTTATGACCCTGTCAGGATTTGAACTACAGATTCTTTGCCTGCTAAGCAAACACACATTCAGCTGAACTGCAATTCCTATGGTGCAGAGGCTATGTCATACCTGCAAAACAAGTGACAGGGGTCTACCCCAGCGGGCAATATGCCTTGCCATTACAAATTGTTGTTCTTAGCTAAATTTTTTTCTGGTATAATTTACTGTTCCAACTCCACATCACCATGAATCACCACTCAAATGAGTTTCCGTCTTAAAAGAAATGTTTAAGTTCCTTCCAGGATTTAAATTGCCGACCTTTGCCTGCTATAGCAAACACATATTCAGTATGTCACTGAGGTGCTGGTAAGTGAGTTGCAGTTCCTATGATGTAGCAGTTATGTCACAACCTGCAAAACAGGTGACTGGGAATATAATCCCAGCAGGTGATTTATCTTCACAAATTGTTTTTTCTTAGCTAAATTAACTTCTCATACAATTTACTACTTCAACTCCACACCACTGTAAGTCACCATTCAAGTGAGGTTCCATCTTAGAAGAAAAGTTGAAGTTAATGTATAAGTTACTTCCAGGATTTAAACTGCTGGCCTTTGCCTGATAAGCAAACACATTCAGTATGCCACTTAGCTGCTGGTGAGTTGCAGTTCCACCGATGAAGTGGTTATGTCACAACCAGAAAAACAGGTGACTGAGAATCTGATCCCATCAGGTGATTTACCTTTAAAAATTATTGTTCTTAGCTAAATTTACATCAGTATATTTCTGTATTCCAATTTCACACCACCATGAATTACCACTCAAGTGAGTTTCCATCTTACAAAAAAAAGTAAAACAAATGTTTAAGCCCCTGTCAGGATTTGAACTACTGATCCTTTGCCTGCTAAGCAAACACACATTCAGCATGCCACTGACCTCTAAGTATTAAGCTGCAGTTCCTACGATGTAGAAGTTATGTCACACCTGCAAATCCAGCAGCTGGGATCGACTCCCAGCAGGTGATTCACTGTCACAAATAGTTTTTCTTAGCTAAATTTACTTCTGATATAATTTACTGTTCTACTCCATACCAGCATGAGTTATTACTCAAGTGAGTTTTCATCTTTCAAAAAAAGTTTAAAAAAATGTTTACATTCCTGCTAGGATTCAACCTATGTCTACCTGAATGTAAACCACTGATCCATTGCTTATTAAGCAAACACACATTCGATGTGCCACTGAGCTGTGGGTAAGTGAGTTGCAGTTCCTATGATGCAGCAGTTATGTCACAACCTGCAAAACAGGTGACTGGGAATCTAATCCCAGCAGGTGACTTACCTTCTCAAATTCTTGTTCTTAGCTAAATTTACTTCTCATATAATTTATTATTCCAACTCCATACCACCAAGAATTTCCACTCAAGTGAGTTTCCATCTTACAAAAAGAGTTACAAAAAATGTTTATGTCCCTGTCAGGATTTGAACTACTGATCCTTTATCTGCTAAGTAAACACACATTCAGCCGAGCTGCAATTCCTATGGTGTATTGGTTATGTCATACCTGCAAAACAGATGACTGGGGATCTAATCACAGCAGGTGGTTTACCTCCACAAAGTGTTGTTCTTAGCTAAATTAAAACTTCTCATATAGTTTACTATTTCAGCTCCACACTACCATAAATCACCATTCAAGTGAGGTTCCATCTTAGAAGAAATGTTTAAGTTACTTCCAGGATTTAAACTGCTGGCCTTTGCTTGATAAGCAACACACATCCAGTATGCCTCTGAGCTGCTGGTAAGTCAGTTGCAGTTCCACCGATGAAGTAGTTATTTCATAACCAGCAAAACAGGGGACTTGAAATCTGATCCTGGCAGATGATTTACCTTCACAAGTTATTGTCCTTAGCTAAATTTACTTCTGATATAATTTAGTATTCCAGGAACATACCACCAATAATTACCACTCAAGTGAGTTTCAATCTTACAAAAAATAAGTAAAAAAAATGCCTAAGTTCCTGTCAGGATCTGAAGTACTTATCCTTTGCTTGCTAAGCAAACACACATACAACATGCCACTGAACTCTAAGTACTGAGCTGCAGTTCCTTTGATATAGAGGTTATATCATACCTGCAAAACACGCAACTGAGGTCTACTCCCAACAGGCGATATACTGTCACAAATTGTTTTTCTTAGCTAAATTTACTTCTGATATAATTTACTGTTCCTCATCATACCAGCATGAGTTGTTACTCAAGTGAGTTTCCATCTCACCAAAAACAAGTTGAAAAAAAGGTTTACATCCTTGCTAGGATTCAAACAATGTCTACCTGAATATAAATCATTGATCCTTTGCTTATTAAGCAAAACACACATTTAGTGTGCTACAGAGCTGCAAGGAAGTGAGCTGCATTTCCTACAGTATAGAGGTTATGTCACAGCCTGAAAATCAGGTGACTGAGGACCTAATCTCAACAGGTGACTTACTATCATAAATTGTTATTCTTAGCTAAATTCTATTCTCATATAATTTAAAATTCTAACTCCACACAACCATGGCTCATCACTCAAGTGAGTTTCAATCTTACAAAAAGAGATGCTCTCCGTTATCACCAGACAAGGTGCCACACTGGAACAGGCCAAAAACTTTAAATACCTCGGGATCACCCTTGACCCTCACCTCTCCTACACTGCCCACATCGACCATGTCGCCAAAGCCACTAACTCTCGGCTAGGCCTGCTATTCCGACATAGGAAACACCTGTCACCTGAAGCCCTCACTGTCGCTGTCCAGTGCTCCATCATATCCATCATTGATTATGGCATTGTCATTTATGGCTCTGCTACAACCACCGCACTCAAATGTATATCCACTGCCCTCAACAAGACCTGTCGACTTGTCACTGGCTCCCAACACCTAACTCACACCTGTGACCTCTATTCTCAAACTGGATGGTTGAATCTTGCCAATCGAATAAAACACCAAACTTGTATTACTACTAAAAATCTTGCTGGGCCTTGCCCCCCCGGAGTCTGTGCCCTCATACAACCGAGAATCCACACCTGACATACCAGGGGATTGAAACCTCAGCTTCTGCAAGTCCCGCATTGTCACACAACACAAGGCCAAAGATCCTTTGCCTACCAGACCACTAGTTGGTACAACGGTCTTCCCAGTGACATCTCATCCTCACTATTGCTCAGCACTTTTAAGACTTGTCTCCGCCTAACACTGACTGCCTCCAACCTCTGTGACTGTTGTGGCTAAACATGTCTTTTGGTTCCATAGCTGAAGATGCCCTTTTGGATCCACATCTACTCCTGCACTTTGCCAGCACCCCCCCTCCTATTTTCACCTCCCCTGCTGGCCCATGACAAATGCCACCCGGCTGCACTACCTCTATTCTTATCCACCTTCCACCTCTCCTCTCTCTGTCCCCCCAACCTACCTCCCCTTTTCTCTCATCCACTTAGTCTCCCTGATTTCACCCTCCTCCTTTCCCTTTCCCCTCCCCAAAGTTTCACCTTATTGTTCTTTTTTCATCTACAAGACTATATGTCTTTTTTTTTTTTAAATTTTATAAACTGTTATCTTTGCTTATGATTGTCTCAATTGTACCAGTGACGTGGAACCTTTGTAAAAGAGCCTCGGCTCAAAGGTATTTGTAATCCTAGAACAAATAAATAAAAAAAATAAATAAATGCTTAAGTCCCTGCTATGATTTGAACCACTGATGCTTTCCCTACTGAACAGCACTGTAGAAAGGCATTTTTGCACCTGGAGCAAGCCACATATTTTGTACACACACACACACACACACACACACACACACACACACACACACACACACACACCATCCTGTACAAAAAATAAATCCCCTCTATATCTGCAAACCAACAATTGGGAAGTTCTTTGAGATAATGAGGCCTGTTAATTGTAACAGACAGCCCCAACTTCATATACAAAATCATTATAAACAGGGATGTTCAAATCAAACCTTTTAGGACTTACCCAGCCATGACTGTAGCTGACCTTTCACTTGACTCTATTCATTACAATGAAATTAGCCCTCTTTTTGTATTTGCCCTTCAAGGAAATGGGGTCTATGTGATAATGGCAGATGCCTAAAGGCGATCACCGTTATCGCTCAGTCAGAGTGCCGAACACATTTTTGGCACTCTGACAACCCTGGTGCACCAGCACAATGGTGCCAGGACATCTTTTTACTACTTTCCGTGGGGGGGCTGCCCACCCCCAAACCCCCCTACAAGATTCTCTCAATCGAGGGGGTGCATGTCGGGGTGAGTAGTAAAAGAGTTCGGCAGGCGAATAAAATTGCACCAGTGCCCAGACCCGAACCCAGTACCTCAGCCACCCCAGCCATTGCCCAATCCCTGACACCATGCCACAGCTAACCGATAACTGCAGCACCACCCCTACAGCCTCTCACCCCCAGCCCATGCTCACGTGCTCGCTCCCACCCACCCCCGTGCACATACGTATAGCGACATCCTGTCACCTAGTTCGCCCACCCCCTCATCCGGTCGCCCTACCCGTCGGTCGCCATGAGTGGATTGCACGAGGAAGGATTTGCCGTAATGGACAGCGCCCTTCCTCATGCGCCCACTTCACGGGTTACCAAGGAAATGTACTTGCCCCAGACAGGGGGCAATATGATTTGCACACCCCTGATTATAAAGGTTTAAAAACACTAAAGCAAACAGCGAAAAAGCCAGTAAGCAACTATTTTAACTGCAATAAAACTTAAAATAGCACAGAGAGGTAGAGGTTCCCTCAGCATACACTGCACATGCTGCTTGGCTTCTCGTACAGTTTCTGAAATGCAGAAAAATACCTGCCCAGAATTCTAGGATCATAACCACAATTTACAATAGGTATAACCTCTGGTGACCCCATCCCCCCAGACATTCTAGGTAAGTATTTACCTCCACCCAAGATATTTGACATTTTTTATGAACAACAACATTTCATGTGCAAATGATTTGAATATTGGGGCCATGGTCTTTATTTTTTTTCATACGTTTCCCAAATCAATTTCAAAGAATACAAATTCCCAGGAACTGTAACTTTTTTTTTTTTTTTTTTGCCTCCACACCTCTCGTCTACCAATCTGCCTCTGGTCACGGACCCCAGGAGCCCCAGTCACCGGATATCGCCGACTCCCCTCGGTCATCCCTGGCTTACCCCCCAGAGAGCGGGGCCGCGGCTTGGACCCCTCCCCACACTGGACCACGGGCCTTATAACTGGTCGGGGGAACGGCTCCGGTGACCAATCAGGGCGTCCCCGGGGCAGAGCGTCATCCAGATGCTAAGCGTGGAATTTTACGCCCCCCTGTATCCCCACCCCCGAGGAGGCGGGGACGTGCAATGATGCAAGCATCTGCCCCGCCTCTCTCCCCTCCCCGGACGTAAGCGCAGCAGCGTGGGTGTTCCCAGCCTCCGCTAGGAGTCCCCATCGCCCCTGTAGCTGCCCCAACCCTTCCCCCGGAGAAGGAGAGCAGTCCATCGGATGCTCAATCCTTCTCCCCCGGCCAGCCCTCCGACGACTCGGGTCTGTTCCCGAACCCGGGTCGCCGGTGTCGCAAGCAGAAATCCAACCACTGCACCGACGGGCCGGAACTGTAACTTTTAACAAACAATGACTATGGTAATCCTTGAATAAAATGGATTAGTTCACACATTAAAATTTGCAGTTTCTAGTGCCCTCAGTATCTTTAGTTATTTTTTAACAGGCAAACAATTTTGTGACTTATTATTAAATAACTGCTCACTAGCTTGGTACTACCACAGTGTGCCTGTGCAAGGATACCAGATCTTGTCAACTTTTATTTTAGTTGCTGTAGGTTGAGACTGATCTGAGGGAAGGCTGGGACATTGCTGTATTCACACAAATTAACAATTCTTAAATTGTGTTAGGCTTAGCCCATAGCCCTTGTTCTAGTTTAGTTCTGCATACTTATATGTATCATCTGAAGACTGAAACAAACAGTATGCAATGACCCTACACTATGCTGCTTAAAAGAACCTTCTGCAAGACTGTAAGTCTACAAATCATTATTATACTTTCAGTATGTGTATAATTAACAGTTACAACACAATCAAATAATTCTGGTAGCAAGAGTTGGGCCCGCAGAGCAGGACAGAGAGAGAGAGAGAGAGAGAGGTTCCCTAAGGCCAACTCCAAGCCAAGGAGATGGACAGTCCATCCCCCCCAAGTGGACTGCCCTGATCAAATGAAGACTGAGTGAACTGAAATATGAAAATAATTATTCAGACCGACCATCACCCCCGTCAGTTACACATTCATTTTTACAGATGAAATTTAAAGTTAAAACTTACTGATGATAGGTGAAAGCAGAGCAAGGCAAGGCTCTGGCAGCAAAAGCAAACAATTATCTCTGGGCACTGGCAGACTGAGAGAGTCAGGTGGGAAAAGTAGGACAGCAGCAGACACAGTCAGTGAGTGAGCAGCAAGCCAGCAACAGTTAGTACAGAAGCAGCAGTGACAGTGAGATTCATGAAGAGATTCAAAGTAAAGCAAAAAGAAAGGACAAAGTTTGACAAGCACTAAGCGGCAGCAGCATGCTTTTTTTTGCACAGCAGTCAAGCACAGCCTGCTGGTGCATCATGTGTGCAGATCATGGACACGTGAGAACCACTACTGTTTTTTTGAAAATTGGCCAACCAGGAATCCATTCTGCAGTTACGTGGAAAAACAGTAGTGAGTCTTGTCAGTGGCTGACCTGATGGGCTGCAGTAAACTTAAGCAGACGGGGGAAGGGGGACCGAGCAAATAAAACTTTATAAAAAAAACCTTAGATTTCAAATTAATAAATATTTAACAGACAATTTCAACATGATAAATGGAGCTAGACAAGGTTGTCCTTTGTCTCAAACATTAGTTATTCTTGCTTTGGAACCTTTTTTACATTCAATAAGAAATAACTCATTAATAGAAGGGATAAAATTAGATCACGAATATATAAAATTAAGCGTATTCACCAGTGATATTCTGTTACTCATTAAAAATATTAATACTTTACTAGAAGCATTTTTAAAGAAAACCAATATATATTCTATAATTTCCGGATACCAGATTAATAAAAATAAATCAGTCATTATGAAATTGTCTAAAAATAAACCTCCTGATACACAAAATATGAAAAAGGCTTTACAATTAAAAATTCTATTAAATATTTAGGAATCCAATTAACTCCTGATCAAACATTAAATATGAAAACAAACTTTGACAAGTCAAAACAAAAAAATAGCATCACTGCTGGAGAACTGGAAAAACCTATCCCAATCATTATGGGGTAACACTGACACTATAAAAATGATGGCTTTACCTCATTACATTTTTGTTGCACAAAATATATTAGGGACCCCAAATAAAACATGGTTTCAAGACGTCAAATGGATATGTAGTAAATTTTTATGGAGTGGGGGAAAACCTCGCATAGCTGGGAATATGATGACTACCCCTAGAGAAAAAGGTGGGATGGGATGCCTGGACCCTGTAAATTACATGGAGGCTCACATTATTGCTACATATTATCAGTGGACTTTTTTTCCTAGACTGTGACAATCCATTATATCAAATAGTTCTATATCCTTTGTCAACCCAGTTACAATTCCATACTATTTTTCTTGATTTAGAATTGCATAAATAAAAATCTCATGTCATAGCTTCTTGGTTCCATTTAGTTCAGAAACATATTATACACCCCGGGTGAGATATTCAGACTGCGCCAGGCTGTGGCGCAAGCCTGGGTGCAGTGTAACTGGGATGTGCCAGGGCACTGACAGAGTGATATTCAATGGTGCTGCACCATGGCTCAGCACCGTTAAATATCACTCCATGGCCACCTGCATTGTGCATGGCACAGTGGCACCACACCAGTGCAAGTAGCCAGAGAGGAGCAGGGGGATGCGCTAGCACAAGTGCCATTGCGCTAGGTGCATCAACCACGGTATTCAAAAGTGCACATGTAAATGGGGCCATAATGCATGCAAGGTGCAAATGGGGCCATTTGCATGTCATTATGGCCCCATTTGCATGCAGGTATGCCGATCCCCAGCGACTTGCGCCTGGTGCCCTGCCAGGCTGCAGCCATCGGGGACTGACGCCCGCTGCACAAGCAGCAAAGTGCCCCACTGCTCAATCGCAGGCATAGGGATTGTAAATGAGAGTCAAATAACACTGGTGGTCCAGTGGACCACTCCCAGCCCAATCACGGGCATATGTAAAAAAGTAATAAGTCCAATATCCCTGGTGGTCCAGTGCACCATGTCCAGCCCAATTGCGGGTGTACGTTTTACAATAGTACACACCAATCCATCCCTGGTGATCCATTCACATATCTGGACTGTGTAGTATGGTATGGTCTGTACACCCATTGGCCCACGCTGTGGACCAGAGGGCGTACAGCCCTACACGTACGTAGTCAGTCAGCAGGTGGCGGAGCGGCTGGCGGGTGGGGAGCTGCCGCCCGCCGCTGACCGGGGGGGAGCGGGGTGCTGGGGCTCAGTGGGCAGGTGGGGAGGGGGGTACCACTGGACCACCAGGGATGGATTGGTGTGTGCTATTGTAAAATGTACACCCATGATTGGGCTGGACCTGGTCCACTGGACCACCAGGGATACTGGACTTATTATTTTATTACATATGCCCGCGATTGGGCTGGGAGCAGTCCACTGGACCACCATGGATATTGGACCTTGTATTTTATTACATATGCCCGCGATTGGGCATGGTCGCTTCTGTAGAAGGTGCCGCGAGCTCGGGTGGCCACCCACAGCTGGCAGCTGCCGTGTTGCGCCCGGGCTGAATAGCGGGATGTGCAGAGCATGCATGGGCACGCCGCCCCACTTGCGCCGCACACATTACTGATGCGCTCGGCACATCAGGATTTGTGCCAGGCACATTCCCCTTTTGAATATTGCACTGGGGCGCATCAGTGGGTTGCGCATGGTGCAACTGTGTTGCGCCATGCGCAACCCTTCTGAATATCCCACCCCCCATGTCTCTCCAAATACCATGGCTCTTCCTTCAAATCTGCCATAATAAACGGATATGGGGAGATTACATCAATAATTTTAAATTCAGGAGTCTTTATGCAAAGAATATCACAGCCTGGAAAGATATTATAGTAGATGATCAACTGCCAGGCTATTCACAAATGAAGGATAGGTTGATGGATCAGGGATGAAACCAGCTTCAGTATCACACAATCTTAAACAAATTTCAAAAAATTAAAAATATCTTTAGTAATAATACAATGAGGCTTCTGATACTGGTAAAGCAACAAACAATCGCATATAATAAAGGCACAATCAAATTATTAGCCAGATTTTACCAAATATTGACAGCTAGGAGGAACAGCTCTTTTTACAAATTAAATTCTAAATGGAGTGCTGAAGCTAATGCCACCCTAACTGATCAACAGTGGGAATATATGAGGAAACAGAACAGCAAATTATACGTTTCAGCCGAAAAGAAATCAATACAATGGAAAATATCCAATAGAGCATATTTAACACCTGTCCAGATCTCTAAAATAAACCCTGATTATTCCAAAGAATGCTGGCATGGCTGTGGTATTAGGGGTACACTAACACATTGCTTATGGCCATGTCCCAAGATTCTAACTTGGTGGACAAAGCTTCAACAAATACTGTGTTCCTTAATGAATCTTGAGGTCCCTTTAGAATTGGATAAATGTTTGTTTTAAAATTTAAACAACAGAGAGTGGGACAAAGCACAAGTTAAAATATTTGCACTGGCAACAATGATGTTAAAACGCATAATACTAGAGCATTAGAAAGAAAAAATCTGACAGAATTCGGATATCATAAATGGTGGTTTGTCTTTAATGAGATTTTACTTTTTGAGAAATTAATTTATATAGTTGACCCAATTATGCATGATTTAAATGGAGCCTCCTGGAAAGAAATACAAGAAAACATTCCTCCTATTATGAGAATTTAGGATCCAGTCTTACCATTACAATCACTTAGGAACACCCTACCTATACTACAGGTTAAACCCAACTTGCCATATATAAATATCATGATTGTGGAGCTTATCTAGTCTACTAACGTGTTGATAGGTGAGGGGAGGGTTTAGGGGTGGGTGGGTATAATGTATTAATATGTTTCTTTCTTCACATTTTGTGTAGATTTTGTATATACTGTATAAAGGTACAAATATGTCAATATTTTAGTATTATAACCACTGATCAAATGTTTAATAAAAATTATTATTTAAGAAAAAGGATATATATTGCAGCTACATTTAATCAGCAGCATTGGAGGGACTTTGTGTGCACCCTCCGGAGGCTTGTGCCTGGGGCGGCTGCACCTCCTGCTTCACCCTTTCTATGGTACTGCTACTAAGCAAGCACATATTCAGTATGCTGTTGAGCTACAGGAGGGTGAATTGCAGTTCCGATGGTCGAGAAGTTATGTCACAACCTGCAAAACAGGTGACTCAAATTGTATTCATACCTAGACAAGCCTCAGCCGGGACTAATTTAATCGACTGCAATGTACTATAGAACTAAGTTCAATTATCTGAAAGTCTGCTATTTAGCTCCGCTGAAACCCTTCGCTACATTTGATATCACATCTAACAACTTCTCTTATACAACAAAAATTATAGTGAGAGAGAAAAAATTGTACAATACAGGGGATCAAACCCAGGCTTCTGTAGGTCTGAAACCTTACACCAAGACCCAAAATATTTTCACTAACATCGTCAGTGACATCATGCAGTCAAATCACTCACACTAAACGTAACCTTAAATTTGACTAAATGCACAGAAAAGTACACATTTATATATTGAATTTTGCTGATCGGGTAAACCCACTGGGCCTTAGAGAGTCCCTTTTTCAGGGGTGACCCAGAATTAATTAGAGATTTTTAACTATACGTGCAATCACAGAGAAGCATTGGTAGGACAATCACAATACAATGGACAGGTTAGGTTACAGAGAAACAATTGTTTGAACGATATACATACATAAGCTATACATGAGTTTACATCTGTGTGCAAAAGAGCATACGTTTATATTACCATGAAAGCAAGGACAATAGCTAGAGAACTAAGTCACAACCAGTGGCGTAGCAGTGTTTAGGCTTATCAACAGTAACAATTGCACTGAATCAGTTCTAGTATATGTGCTTTTAGACCTTTCTTAAATGCCCCAAGAGAGGAGATTACCTGTAGAGCATTGAGAACGGTGTTCCAAATGATAGGGATAGAGTTTGCAAAGGACCTACTGCCTTTCACCATTCTGACTTTAGGGACCAGGTTGAGTGTTCAGCAGGAGGATCTGATGGGGTCGCCTCCCTGGTTTATTAATTATTAGGTCGTTGAGGTGAGGAGGAGCCTTGGGGCCTTTTACCTTGAAGGCAAGGCATAGGGATGCATATTCTAGCCTGCCACTGAGGGAGGACCGTTTCAGAGAATCCAGTACTCTACAGTGGTGTTCTTTGGGCGAGGCACCTGCTGCAAAATGAGCTATAGTATGACACAACGATTTGAGCTTTTCTGATTTAAGAGCTTATAACTCAGTGGAGGACTGCAGAGCCATAGAGAAGAGTGGGCAGGAGAGTACAGTTGGCAGGCCGTGAGTGAAACTTTTTGGTGAGGTAGGGGCTTAGATGGTACAGGAGATGACCAACTGTCTTAGCGATAGAACTTTTTACATAATACGAACACATGAACATACAAAATTGCCAGCAGAAACAAGCCTCATGGTCTATCAAGTCTGCTCGAGTGTGCAGCTAGCCCCTCATCATGCAGCTGCCCCTCCTGCCCCTTCCCAGTATCCCTTACCTTTACCCTGACCCAACCCCTCTTGAAACTGCCCACTGTATTGCAACCGTATAATACTGTTGCAGATTACCTAGAATATAAAATGAGAAAACCTCAAAAAAAACAGTCGATGTTTGAACTTGTGAAAGGGAAAACTAAGCTGTAGTTCAGATGTCATGATCTGGAAAGGGTCCTTCCAATGCCATAGCTGAGCAGGCCTCAATCAAAACACTGCAGTCTCTAGCAATTCAAATGCAGAAATCAATACCAGATTTGATGCTTTTAATAATCAGTTTACAAATGCTGAAACTACTGTGAAAAATAGCAACAGGAGATTTCACAGGTTAAATAGCAGTTGGAGGTCGCAGTGCAATTCTCAACAACACTGATAAAAGACAACCAGCACCTTCATACATGTCTTGAAATGCTACAGAACAAAGGCAGGGGCTGCCACTGTCAGGCTACTGGGAATCCCAATGAGATGGAAAGTTATAACCTGTTGTTATACTTAAAGGACTGGCTATAGTTGCTTTTGGAATTGCAGGGCATGCATGCAGGTTTGCCTGCAAAAGGCATACCACATCACGCTAGGTGGAAGGCTACTGGCAGAAACTAAGTATTTGTTTTCTGTGACCCATTGGAAGCTGGCAAATGACAGAGTAGAGTCAGGAAGCACTCACCAACAAACAAAATATGGCACAAGGCAAAGTTTGCAAGTGAAAAATGTTTAAGTTTTATTGTTGCCACAAAATAGCCAGATACTGCTGTCTTCAACAGAAACCCCTGCGCTTCGACCATTAGGTCTTCCTAAGGGCACGCTGGCAAATGGACTGCAGCAGAGAGGGGATGGACTCAGTCGAGGACAGTGATCAAGAGTCTGAACAGGAAACTTGAAGTCTTACATCAGGACCACAGATATGGGAGATGTTGAGGGTGAGTTCCTCAGGCATATTTGCAAGGTATTTAAACCTGCAACAGAGGCCCTCTTTAGATGGCCCAGTAGTAGCACATTGTGTTGCCACACAGGTGATGCAAGTTCTGCAGTAAACTCAGGATGCCACATCAGGAGACAGGCCCACCTGCAGCAGCTGCAACTGGGAGGAATGGTGGTATAAAACCGGTGCTGCAGTGACCCCTGTGGTGGGCCAAAGGAATTTGCTCCCTTGGCAGAATGTTACTGCATGTAGTCGAAGCATTGCAGAGTTCCTTTATGCCAAATGGGGAGGAGGGAGGAAGGGAGGAAGGGATAAAAACAGGGAAAATGCATATGCAGTCTATATGATAGCCGGGCCTCTGTGTGATGGCAGGTCCTAGTGCTGGGACACATTGCAAAAGCACCATCTTGAGTGGCCCCAGAAATGAGAACCTGGGTGGGGGGTGGCGACGGGCACAAAGAAAGAGAAGGGAGGTGTACTGGTGTTCAGGGACTCCATACTCAAGGGGATCAGATGGGGCAGCAAGGTGGAGAGGCACAGTCAGATATGGGTGGAGTTCATACCGTGATTAAAGGCAGACAAGGCAGGACAGGCAATCCTATAGTACGTAAGGAGGGGTAGGAGGAAACCGCACATTGTAGTACATGTGGGGATAAATGACCTAGCAGGGGAAACAGTGGCAATAACAAAGGAGAGGATTGAGAAAGTGGGAAGGTTGTGCGAGGAGACTGGGGAGTCTGTGGCATTCTCCAAGGTGCTCCCAGTACTCTGTGCAAGCACAGTGAGAAAGGAGAGGATTAGGGAGTTGGACATATGGCTGGTAGAATGTCAAACTAAGGGATATGGGGTTGTGGACAGCTGGGGCAGTACCTGGGATAACAACAATCTGTTTGCAAGGCATGTGCTGCACCTGTTTGGGGAGGGAAAGGAGGTATTAAAGCAAAGACTGGGGAGGTATATTATGACAAAGGTGGATTTAATCTAGATGGGGGGATGGCAAGTGGACAGCAGGTAGGCAGGGATCCAATAGAGTGGAGTCACAGCCTATCCCCCAGCCTAGCAGGAAAGGACTCAGGGTGGTTGAAAAAGGAGGGAGTAGAAGGGAGGAAATGGAGACCAATGAAGGGAAGGGGCATGATGGAGGGTGGTCTCACTAAATGCAAGAAGCTTAGGCAACAAATCAGCTGAGCTACAGGCACTCTTAGCAGTGTGGAGGGTAGATATTGCAGCTGTCACAGAAACATGGGCAACTGAGCACCGGGACTGGGATCTGGAATTCCCAGGATACAAATTATACAGGAAGGACCGTAAGGAGGGGAAGGGTGGTGGGGTAGAAGTCTGTGTGAGGGATGGGATCAAACGCACAAGGGACAAGGGGGAAGAAATGAGAACAGAGGCAACCTGGCTGCAGCTCCTAGACTCAAGGGGTAGGAAACTGAGGTTTGGGGTGGTATACAGGCCACCGTCCCTGTCTGAGGAGCTTGACAGGGAATTAAGCAGCACAAATCAGAAAGGTATGTAGAAAAGGGAAAGTGGTCATCATTGGGGATTTCAACTTGCCAGAGGTTGACTGGAGCATTCTGACCACCTCCAGTGCTAGGGAGCAAGTGCTCCTGGATGCGATCCAGGAGGGTCTCCTGACGCAGTTGGTTAGTGTACCTACTAGGCTAAAGAACACTTTAGATCTTGCATCGTCTAATGGGGAGGTAGTAAGGGAAATAAAGGTGGAGGACCCACTAGCCAACATCGATTACCAAACAGTGTGGTTTAAAATCACGATGTGTGGTGAGCCAAAGAAATCAGTTACTCAGATGGTAAACTTCAGGGGGGCAGACTTTGGGAGGATGCAGGAAGTACTGAAAGGGAAACTGAAGGGCATAAGGCAGGAGATTGATGTGGATCAGAAATGGGATATTATTAAACTGGGGATTTCAGAGGCAACAGAAGCCTGCACCAAGACACAGAGTAAGAAAACCATGCTGGTTGAACAGCGAGGCAGTGGAGGTGGTGAGAGCAAAATGAGAGGTGCACCAGAGGTATAGGAGGATGGGGAAGGAAGTGGACAGGGAAGAGTATGCAAGATGGTCCAGGAAGGTGACTAGAAAAGTGAGAGAAGCCAAGGCCCAGAGGAGCTGAGATTAGCACAGGAAATATACTTGAGGGGGACTTTCAGATATATCAGGGAGAAAAGAAGTGCAAGGAGACAATAGTGAGGATAAAAGGGGTGGGGAGTGGAAGGAAAAAGGAAGCAGACAGAAGCACTGAATGAATACTTTTGCTCAGTGTTTACAGAAGAAAAGGGACCGCAACCACCATGGGCTGGGAGGGTGGGGACAGGGGAGGAGGTGGCAGATGTGAAGTGTGAGGCAAGTAGAGTCACTAGAGGACTGAGGGCACTGAAGGTAGACAAGGCACCAGGGCCAGATGGTATCCACACCGGGGTACTGAGGGAAATGGCAAAGGTGTTAGTGGAGCCGCTGGCGGATCTGTACAGCCCCTCACTGGAGTCGGGATGTGTGCCACTGGACTGGAGGATGGCACATGTAGTACCATTACACAAGAGCGAACCAAGGGATGAACTGGGTAATTATTGTCCGGTAAGTCTCACCTCCATAGTGTGCAAACTCATGGAAATGATATTAAAGGAAAGACTGGTGTCGTACCTGGAGGACAATGGCCTCCAGGATGTAAGGCAGCATGGGTTCATTTCAGGGAAGTCTTGTCAAAGCAACCTGATACAGTTTTATGACTGGGTGACAGGTGAGCTGGATAAGGGTCATGCAGTGGATGTTCTTTACTTGGACTTCAGCAAGGCCTTCAGTTTGGTACTTAATGGGTGGCTTGGGGGGAAGCTAACTGGTGTAGGAGTAGGGGAAAAAATGATGAACTGGATTACAAGCTGGCTGAGTGGGAGGCTGCAACGGGTGATAGTGAGAGGAGAGCTCTCAACTCCAAGGCTGGTGATGAGTGGGGTGCCACATGGCTCTGTGTTTGGGCCAGTATTATTTGGGCTATTCATATCAGACATTGCACATGGGGTGGTGAGCAGGGTAAGCCTCTTCACTGATGACATCAAAATCGGAGCAGTGGTGGATGGAGGGGAGGGCTGGAAGCAGCTGCAGGGGGACCTAAGCAAGCTAGAGGAGTGGTCAGAGAGGTGGCAGCTGGGGTTCAATGCAAAGAAGTGTAAGGTTATGCACTTTGGGGTGAAGAACCCAAGGAGAGAATACTGGCTGGGGGGGGGGTTAATCTGGGGATGACTGAGGAGGAGAAGGACTTAGGGTTAATGATAACAGGGACCATGAACAACACTGCCCAGTGCAGGAGAGCAGCTGCAAAAGTGAACAAAATGCTGGGGTGCATACTGAGGGTTTTTTCGTCCAGGCAAAGAGAGGGGATCTTGCCCATCTACAGGTCACTGGTAGCCGCACTTAGAGTATTGTGTACAATTTTGGAGACCATACCTAAAGCCTGATATCAAGCTACTGGAGGGGTGCAGCGGAAGGCAACAAAGATGATATGTGGAATGGAGGGGAAAGACTATGACAGCAGGCTGGGAGACCTGAATATGTGCACCCTGGAGGGTAGAAGGCACGGGGGGGACATGATAGAGATATTCAAGTATCTGAGGGGAATCAATAAGGATGGGGCAGATGGAGTCTTTAAGTTAAGAAGGGGAGGGTCAGCAGGGGGCACGGGCTAAGAATGGAGGAGAAGATTTAGGATGGAAATGAGAAACACTATTTCACAGAGAGGGTGGTAGCAAAATGGAATGCACTACCAGACATGGGTGGTATCATGTAAATCTGTGAACAGCTTCAAAAGCATGGGACAGGAACAGTGGAGAGTGAGGGTGAGAGGTAGGGGTGGCAGTGGGGAGAGACAAGGGAGGAGTGGGTGGGCAGCTGCAAACTAGGGGTGCTAGCTGCATTCTCCACGAACTTAGACAGACCAGGTGGTCTGTTTCTGCTGACACATTCGTATGCCGACTGCCACCAGGTCCTGTCCACAGAGGTGAGCCATTGTAGGTGGGAGGATGGCCTTCCACCTGAAGCCCCTGTCACAGAGTGAAAAAGACATGGGAGGCATCAGTCATAGTGGAACCTGACCAGAGTACCAGGTTGGGGGGGTCCATCCTGAAGCAAGTATATTTCCTGGGACCAGCATATATCCTGCAATGGTGTGTAGCTGGGATAAAAACGTCTCTATAAAAAAACAACCTTGCAATGGAAAGTAAGTGCCATTTTTGTATCTAACTCTAAGGGGGGAGCATCTTCATCTAGCCTCTCTAGAGTACGAACTTTGCCATAAGTCTAAATTCTGCATTAATGCTAAATGTTAATTTTTTTAATAATATAGTTAAGCAGTTTTTATATGCAGGGTACATATTTTGCTGTGCTAATGTTTTCATAAGCTGTGCACCCTTACACTTAAATGTTGGAGTTTGAGGCATTGTGTGACATCCATTCTCCCTGTGTAGGAAGGGAACTGTGCACTTATTGAAACTATGTGCAAGGCGAACAGGTGGCAACTTTTTTAAACTGCTGGTGCCACTACAAACCAAAATGCAAAAAACATCCAAAAGCAGGGCTACACAGCATAGTGAGTAAAAAAACTATTTGTAGATAAAGTTTAGAAAAGCAGTTTAATAGATAAAAATTAGCTATAATGGCTTCACCGATACAAATACAGCCAGCAACCCTCCATGCCACACAGACGTATTTTTCACATCACTACTGATGCTTTTCCAATGCATCGAAAAAGCGAATAGTTTTTTTACTCACTATGCTGTGTAGCCCTACTTTTGGATGTTTTTTTTGTTTTTTTACTTATTGAAACTAGAACTTTACTGGACTGAGCCATGCCACTCTTGGGGTGTATAACACAGATCCCTTCAAAAAATGTATCTATTTCTTTATTTTGAAAGATTTACCAGAAAAGGTATACTAATTTGAAATAGCTAATTTCTAGATGAGTCCTGGAGGGAGAGGGGAGGGGAGTACAACAGTAAGTTATACCAAATAGGTTACAATAATCAAAACAATACATGTTAACAATAATAAATAACAACAAGGACATATTGTACAATAAAGTGCAGATGGCAGCAAAATTTTAGTGTGAACAAAGCACTAACAGATTCAACAAAAAAGTGTAGATGGGGCCAAAATTGCAGGGTAAGCAGGGTGCCATTTAGTTAAACTGGTAGGGAGAGGGCAATTGGGATGAGGCGTAGGAGAGTGACAAGAATAAATAAAGCCCATGCCAGGGTCAGGTGCAACTGCAAGAATGAGAAGAGAATTCACAGAGAAGGTATTTGAATGAACGCAAGGAAGAAGCAGTACAAATGGCTATTCTTCAACTCAAAGGTGTATACATACTTGCTAGGACAATCAAGATGTGTCACTTATAATCTGTATTAGTATGATGATATGCATTTTCCTGTGTTCTGTTCTTTTCATTTGTTGTATTTTATTTTGATGTTTGCTTATGCGTGTAGCGCAAAGTGAACATCTTGTTGCAATCAAAGTTTCTGATGCGTGTCACTGTCAGGTCCAATGCAGCTGAAGCTAGAGTGGGTACAGCAGTGGCAGACCAGTACTCAGCTATACTGATCATGAGAGTGTTTTCTGTTTGTCTGGCAGAAACTTTGTGTGGTTCAAAAGAGCGAGCTGTTCCTATCTCTACCCAGCAAGCAGAGAGCACCTGCTACCCCAGCCAAGCCGGTTCAGTTGCTCGCCCTCTGCTTCTCCATTTAAATTTTCAGCCCCATAGACACCAGGCAGAATATTTCTGCCCAAGTGAGTCCTCCCTCTGCATGCTGTCTCATCCCCACCCTCCATTCTCTGTCCCGGCATAATGAAACAAAACCCTCCCACTCCCTTCTTCTGTGTGTAGTCCTGCCCCCATCCTCTGTTCCCCCTCCTGGTATAAAGAAAAAAACTCTCACTCCCTCCCTCTGTGTGCTGTCCCATCCCCATCCTCCATTCCTAGCCCTGCAGAGTGTGCTCATTTCTCATATGCCCCATCCACTTCCACAGATCCCAATCACTTCTGCAGGTAAGAAGAAAGCTTGTGCTGCATTTCACACTCCCCCCTCCCCGACCAGGCTGAGAAC
The DNA here is from genome assembly GCA_016271365.2 of Neoceratodus forsteri. Lineage (NCBI taxonomy): Eukaryota > Metazoa > Chordata > Ceratodontiformes > Ceratodontidae > Neoceratodus > Neoceratodus forsteri. Next base: position 544,921,055 of record CM028129.1, read on the forward strand.
CACTGCAGCAGCTTCACCTTTTGAAACAGCTCTAGTGGGCTTGGAAGTGCTACTCTCTCTACTCAGTCCAGTTAGCAGCTCTCCTCCCTCTCCCTAATATTATTAGTGGTTCTCCCTTCATTTACTTCCCCTTCCTCTGTCTCCTGCTCAGAAGTGCCACCCCATCTGCACCTCAGTCATTTGATAAGTTCCCCTCTCTCTGTGTACTGTCCCACCCCACCCTCCATTCCCCATCCAGTTGATTCCCCAGGCTATTTTCGAGTGCAGCGAGCCCAGTGGTGGAACTCTGTGTTTTTTGGTTTTGTTTCTGTGTGTTTGTCTGTTCTGCTGATCCTAAACTCAGTTGATAAGGAGAAGAGATGAAACATAGAAACATAGAATTTGATGATAGATAAGGACCACTTGGCCCACCTAATCTGTCCATTTTCCCTAGCAGTTTCATATACCGCAGATCCTAAATGATCTGCGGCTTACCCTCTCTTACCTATTGGTAGAGTTCCTTTATGTCTGTCCCATGTGTTTTTGAATTCCCCTACTGTTTTTGCCCCTACAACCTCTGCCGGGAGGCTGTTCCATGGATCCACCACCCTTTCCATGAAAAAATACTTTCTCACATCACTCCTACGTCTACCACCCTCTATTTTCATATCATGGCCCCTTGTTCTTGAAAATCTTTTTTTTTTGGAAGATACTACCCTCTTGTACCTTATTTACAACCTTGACATATTTGAAAGTCTCTATCATATATCGCCACTCTCTCGCCTCTCCTCCAGGGAATACATATTGACATCCTCTAGTCTCCTCTCGTATGACTTTTGGTGTAGCCCCTGCACCATTTTTTGCCACCCTTCTCTGAACTGCTTCTCCTCTGTCAGAACTGGACACAGTACTCTAGATGAAATCTCACCAATGTTCTATATAGTGGCATCACCACCTTCCTTCTGCTGGAGATACCTCTCCCTTTAGTGGCAGCCCATCACCGTGGTTTGGTGGTAGTTCCTTTTCTTCTGTACCCCAAATCCCGTCCTGTGGTGGAAAGGCAGGCAGATACTATAGAGGGACAGTCTGGGGGTATGGGTGCTTAATTTGCAAAAAAAATGCACTGTAGCACACCAGAAAAATAATATAGTGCAGCATGCAGTGAAGTTCTTTGGGGATTCCTGTTACCAAGAATCAAAACCATCCTTTCTGCAAAAGACCCTTACCTGGAGAATAGTTGTCAAATCAGAAACTGCACATCGGTCAAGGGGATTACAAAACAAAAGCAGATTTGCCCCTTGCTAGGGAAGTTGTCAACCTATTTATTATACAGTTGATTGAGTCCAAATCTGAACTGGCCAGTCTTGTGAGTGACAACTCTAAGCAGTTTGAGAATTCTCAGTCTTCTCAGAGAATCGTTAGGACAAAGTAGAAACATTTACACCTTGGGTGGGGGAGGGTGGCGGTAAGAATAGCACCCAGGACTAATGGTGAAAACAAACAATCTGGAGGGTACAGTCTGGGAGACTGGAGATAATGATGTATTCATGTAAGCCTCCTCTCTTTTGAGAGGGGCTTATGTTCCCTTTAGGGACCCCTTCCATATTTGCTGCCCCCAAAGCTAGGGCTAATTTGAGTGCTTGGGGGGGTGCAATTTCTGCATGATGCCACTTGGTGGCAGCAGAAACAGAGATCGTTCAGGGATATAAATAGGCAGGGCAGGAAGATTTGGTGGTGGTTGGTGCCTAAGGAAGAGGAGAGACTGGCAGGCAGCTGAGGTGCCCCCCTTTAGGCAGGCCAGCTTCTGCAGCTGCGATGTGCCGGGTCTCTAGGGTGAGCATCCGAGGGAGGGCTCCAGGGGAGGCAACTGTGGCCGTGTTTTGGGGGCCTGGGCTCTGGGGGGATGTAGGGTGGATCTGGATGTAGGTGCAGGATAGGCAGGCCCTGGGGTCCGGGTTACCCTGGTAGAACATTTGGAGAGTGGGCCTGGGTCGTTGGGGTTGTAGTAGGTGGTGGCAGGGCCATTGCATCCTGGCATGGCAAGATGACCCAGAGACACTGGTGAAGGGGCCTAAGGGAACCTCTACCCAGTTAGGGCCTGTTTGGAGGGACATGCCTCGGGACTGCCGGACTTTGCCGAGTGGGCCGCGGAGTACCCTAGAGGTCTCCCCGGGCGCTGGTTGCTCATACCGGGCAGCAGTGAGTATGGGTGAATGAGTGAGAGTTGGGCAGTTGGCAGCATTTATCTGTGGGGCCCTGGGGAAACTCACCCTTAGCAGGGATGCTGGAGAGCGTCAGTAGTGGTTCGGGAAGACCAGACAGAACAGGGGAGCGACCTGTGGGAGAGAGACTTGGGATATGGTGCGGTGGGTTTTGCTGGTACCGCACCATCTGTGCCCCATGAGTGGCTAGAAGAAAGAGCCAGGGAATGGGTTTTGGAGAAGCTGTATGCTCTCCCGTAGAGAAGAGAAAGCCCCAGTTGGTTTAAGTAGTGAAGTTTCAGGTACCTACCAGTGCCAGTGGAGTCTATGGAGCTTCATGGTCCAGGACAGGAGGTCACTGTGTGTGTTCCTGGGGAAAAATCAGGTCTACTGTGTAATGAGCTGTTAAAGACCTTGTTCTGCCTCAATTACTGCCATTCTTGCTTGTATAACAGTTTAGCCCCATGGAGCTGTTAGTTAACTTCAAGTCACAAATGGACCCCTGCAGACCTGTTAAATCATTTGGGCTCAAGAGAAATAAAGGGATTATGTTTTAGAAAAGTAATCAGGAGTTTCGTCTCAAAGGCGAATGAGGGAATGGGATTTTAACCTTTCAGTTGAGCTCAGTTTCAGGGTTTTTTACCTAATTAAATCCTGCACCATGGGGCTTCAGGGAGAGTTCCTGTGGCTGAAGAGTGAAGTTGAATCGGCCTGGGGATTCCTGCTGTCAGCTGGGGGTGTCCTCAGAGTTCTTGGTCATAATTCCTGAAGATAACATTCGCCCTTGAAGATGTTCTCAGGTTGACCTAAATTGTTGCTGTTTTCCAATGCCTTTGAACCCGAGAGTTTCTGATGAGATTACTATGGTGCGCAGCCCCCCCCCCCCGGAGCATGTTTTTTGCCCCTAGATGGCGGTGTTGGGGGACAGGCCACATGTGGAAGCTTGTCTGGGATCTTTCTATGCACCCCAAGACCCAGAACGGAGAAAAAAGAGTTGAGGTGCTAGTGGGCCTCTTGTCATTTGTAGGCCGTGTGTGTGATGCATTGCAAATTTCCCATGGTGGTGCAGGAGTTAGGCCTCCTGTGAAGGTAGGCCTTGGCTCTCCTGGAAGTGGTGCCTGTGTGTGACTGGTGGGTCATGTGACACTATCCTGCAAGTTGATTGGTTGGTGGTTCATGGAGGGTCATGCAGAATGAAGGGTCAGGAATCATTTTACAGCAGCAAGTTGGAGAGACTGGTGGTTATACCTCTCAAGTGTCCCTGATTTTCAGGGACGTCCCTGATTTTACCTCAAAATTTTACTCTGTCCCTCCTAAAATTTGTGTTTTTGTGGCTAAACAGTGGGGACTGTAAGCACAAAACAATGTCAAGCATTAAAGTTACAGAGTTGTTTTTCTTTAGAAAATGCATTTTGCACCAAGCCCCATATTCTACCAGCTTTCTGGGTGGATATCTTTAATTTTGAAGATGTGTCCCTGATTTTGGTCCTTTGTCCCTGATTTTTTTAAGCCTTGTCCATGATATATGAGGCACTAGGTTGAGAGGTATGCTGGTGGTTGCTAGTTTCATTATTTATTTAGAAGAGATTCACCAGGAAAGTAACATGAACTGGTAAACAACTCATTTCAAAAGCATCCGGGGGGTTACATAGGAGGATCAAAAGACAACAATCAAGAGAAACAGATTACAGAGACATAACATTCCAAAAAAAATTAAAAGCAGGTAGTAGGTAACTAAGAAACAAGTGCAGTGTACAGACTTGATATACAATCCAGTTACAGACCAGGTAATAAAAACATGAACATGAGTAAAAGCACAGACTCATAGTGAACAGAGCAGCAATTGTTATTGGTTACAATCCCTGGTTGCAACATTTGAACCTGAGAGTTTGAATTATACCTGGTGAATAAACCATTTTTAGTGCTGTGGGGAGAGACTGACAGTAGAGAGCAAGGCTAGAACATTTGGGGATGTATGGAGGCCTAGGCTGTAAGTGCTTAAGCTGGGAAGAAGAGTAGCTAAGCACTAGCTGTGTGACCTAGGATACTGGGGGGTGAGGAGGGAGGTGAGTATCCAGGTCTATTCTCCTCCTCAGGATGCTGAGAACCCTGCAAGGGGACAATGGGGCTGGCAGGGAAAAGTAGAGGAGAAAGGGGAGCAGAGAGAGGGAGTGAGCCGAGGATCACTCAACTGTGTAGCTGACAGGGTTACTTGGGATAGTATTGGGAGGATGATAGCAAGATTGGGTAGAAGTTGAGGGTAGATTGGTAGAATGGGAAGCCAGTGCCTATGCCCCTTCAGGATGCAGAGAACCCTGCAAGGGGAAGGGGAGCTGGCAGTAGGGAGTAGATTTGGGCTATGGGGAGAGGGATAACAGGAAGGGGGAACTGTGGGGGGGGTGGCAAGTTAAGGAAGCATTGAGGGGTGAATGAGGGAATGGGAAGCCAAAGCCTTCTCCTCTTCAGGATGCAGAGAACCCTCTGACTGGGGCAATTCCCTACTGCATGGAAAACCGCCATTGTTACTCCCATTCACAAAGTGGGTGACAGGTCCTCAGCCGGGAACTGCCAGCCTATCTCCATACTCCCACCCCTCTCCAAAGCCCTAGAAAAGCTGGTTGCCACACAAATCACTGAGTACCTGACCAATCACAACATCCTGTGCCCTGAACAGCACGGTTTCCGTGCAGGACACAGTACCGGCACTGCACTAGTTGAATTTTCAACTTTCTTACACTCCTCTCTGGACTCTGGCTCCCTAGCCAGGGCAGTGTTCGTCGACCTCTCAAAGGCATTCAACACTGTCTCCCACCCCGTCCTGCTAGATGTCCTCTGCCACACTGGCTTCGCTACTGGGCCACTTGCCTGGTGCTCCAGCTACCTATCTGCCCGCTCCCAACGTGTCAGAATTAATGGGACACTTTCCAAAACTTGTCTCATCCACTCAGGGGTACCTCAGGGCTCCATCCTGGGACCCCTACTCTTCTCACTGTACCTTAACACCCTGCCCAGTGCACGCACTGGGAAAATTCTGCTGTATGCAGATGACGCCGTCGTCTTTGCCACCCACCGTAACCCTACTTCCCTACTGGACTCCCTACAACTTTCCTATAATGAAGCCGAAACCTGGTTTAAAGAGCACAGACTGGTCATAAATCCAAAAAAAAAAAAAAACAATGCTCTTTGCCCACCCCCAAAACAAAGCCAGCAACTTCCCACTCCATATCCTCCCCTGCTCCAAACAGCCACTAGAGCAAGTCCACTCCTACAAGTACCTTGGGGTCTCCTTTGACTCAGCCCTCACCTACCACACCCACGTTGGTGCACTTGCCTCAGCTACCAATGTGCGGCTAGGTATCTTATACCGCTACAAAAACTGTCTCCCCCCCCCCCGCTGCCCTCCAGCTAGCGGTTACATCCTCTATATTATCCCTGGTTGACTATGGACTACCTGTCTACGGTGCTGCTGACACGACCGCCCTCAATAAAATTTGCCTCATCCTAAATAAGGCGTGCAGGCTAATCACTGGGGCCCCTAGGCTCACACAGTCATGCCAGCTCTATGATATAGCAACATTGCTGAACCTAGACGAACGGCTGCGATATCAGACATGCCTAATAGCAAAAAAAACTCTTCTCGGGCTAACCCCACCCGCGCTGACAGCCTCCCTCCACTTAGTCCAACCCTTGGTCTGTACATGGACCTCCTGCAAGGCCACTTTTCTGGTACCAAGATCTAGGACCTCCCATGGACAGAGGTCATTCCGCTATAGAGCTCCATCCTGGTACAACTCGCTCCCTGTCCCCATCTTGATGCCCTACGATTTCCAAATTCAAAACCGCACTCAGAAGCCAATTATTTAACCTGCTGTGTAGTTGCACTCTGTCTATAATTTGAGGCACAACACTCAGTGTCCTGACAATGTCCGCTGGGCAGCATCCATACCACACCTCTTTAGATCCTAACCCTTTTCTATTTATACTGCTATTATCCTGTTGCTTGCTCTTTCCTCCGTGCAAGTATGCACCATTTCTGATTAAACTGCTGTTATCCTGTTGCTTGCTCCTACTTTCGTACTAGTATGTGCCATTGTAACCAAACTGGCATTTCTGTATAATTGTCATTATCACATGTGCTTGCAAACTATGTAACCCATATCCTAGAACCAATAATGCTTGTATTTGTATTTGTCCTCAATGTGACGAGGTACCTTTGGAAATGAGCCTCTGGCTCAAAGGTTGTAAACCAATGTGCAAATAAATAAATAAATAAAACCCTGCAAGGGGTTGGGAGCTGGCAGAGGATATATTGGGGGAATGGGAGCCAGTGCCTACACCCTTTCAGTATGTAGAGAACCCTGCAAGGGGATGGGGAGTTGGCAGAAGAATGTAGAGTTGGGCTATGGGGTGAGGGATAGCAGGAAGAGGGAAGTGGGGGGGGTGACAAGGTAAGGAAGAATTGGGGGATGACTGAGGGAATGGGAAGCCAAGCCTTCTTCCCTTCAGGATGTAGAGAACCCTGCAAGGGGGTGGGGAGCTAGCAAAGGAAAGTGGGGATGGGGTAGGAAGAGAGGAAGGGAAGGGTAAGTTGGGAGGAAGTAAGGGGTTAGAGCTAAGTTAGTGGTAGGGAGATGGGGGCTACAAGTGGCGAGGTGTGGGAATGATATATCACGGAAAAAGAAATGCCGGGGTAGCAGTTACATAATAGGATTTATATAGGGGAAGGTATGCGGGGGGATTAATTGCAGTTGCAACAGTGTGCTGTGTGTTTTTGAAGGAGGAATGCAAGGGATTGGCAAGATTGGGCACAGCGAAGTTAGAGGGAGAGAGGGTTCCAGGCTAGTGAGTAGAAAAAGAACAAAAAAGACTGAGTCAGTGAACAAAAGCAAGTAAGAGCATTTTTATATCCCCACTGCTTCAGGAAATCAACACACTGAGAACAGAAATAGGGAGGTGGCCGATTGAGCTCGCACTTCAGGATGGCAGGGCGAGTGTGCAAGACCAAAGAGGTATCTTCCCCCGAGAAGCCAGTGACAATGGTTCTGACCTCCCTCCTGGCATGGATGTGGGAGACTGGAGGGAGAGGTCAGGCTGATGAGCAGAGTGTATGCTGTGGATTCAGGGGTGAAGGAGCAGTGATGATGCCTGTGTGCACCATCTGTGCAAGCTCTGCACCTGGAGGAATTTTCAACTGTGCTCCCTTGTCTTTCACTGGGAATATCCTTCTAGTGACTCAGAAGGCTTTTGTCATTGTGGTCACTGGGTAGTGTGGATTCTGGGGCCATTTGTAGACTTTACATCTCAGAGCAGGACCCGGCTAAGGAGAAATTAAAATCTAGGGCCCTCCCTCCCCAGAGGTGCATGTGGAATCAGTGGAGGGGGAGAAAACAGGGGGTGGTGAGGAGTGAAGCCTTCTGCCCCACTCTTCACCACTGACTGCCAACTATCCCCGTGGCCGAGGGAGGGGCAGGTGTCTCAGAAGTCCATTGGGTGCTCCCCCAGGGCTCAGAAGATCCCCGACATGGCCCCTGTCTGGGGCAGCCCACCAGCCCTGTCAATAAAATTGGAGGCCTCAGCTGTGAAAACCTAAGCTGTGATTAAGCTGGGAGGTCCCCCTGGGGAGGTGCTAGGCAGAACCGTCGAGAGGGAAGAGGTCTCTGCAGATGAGAAAGATCTGGATGAAGAGAAGTGGCTGGGCAAGAGATTCTAGTTTTGGGACTAGAAGAAGTATAGCGGTATTCCAAACCTATGCAATGTCCAGTGATCACTTTAGCTGATCACACCCCATGACTGCTGGCCCAGGAAAAAGCTCTACAGACCAGGATGGATGGCCTCAGCTACAGTGACCCACTAAATCTGGCTTATCACAGGGGACTGTGGCTGGAGTTAGGCATGGCTCATCGGACTAGTGTGAGGGATCTGCCTGAGTGGAGTCAGGCTGAGAGATGGGTATAGAGAAGAATGCGGGTTGAGTACCCCCATCTGGACTACCCTTATGTATCTGAGTGAATATGGGACATCATCGAGGAATTGTAGGAAGAATGGATCTTCAAGGAGCAATTGGAAAGGTTGAAACATCACCCAAGGTGTGGAGGACAGGCCTCCCAGCAGCTGTTTTAAAAAGGCCGTGTAATGTGCCATACTGGACCTTGGTTTGAACTGACTTTATTTAAGAACTTTGTCTTGGTGCAGGGTCTTGCAGGATGCTGTATAAAGTATTGCATCGTGGCAAAAGATTCCTTTGGGGAGATTGCCACCAAACCAGACCCATACTTTTACTTCCCACCTGGAGGAGGCCCCGCCACTTAGAGTCCCTCTGAAGGACTCATAAACTGCCAGGAAAATTGCTCATTGTAGCAGGTTACATTGACTTTATTTATTTTTAAGCACATCAGAATTACTACCCTTTGAGTCATAGACTCGTTTCCAAAGGCTTCTTGTCATGAGACAGAGAAAAATACAGACAGTAACGGAAATTGAAGGAACAGATAATACAGACAATGGAGAATATTGAATACAATTAGCAGGGTGATAGTGTCATTCAGCAGATGAACTTCAGTCCTATACAAATAGTTGCTAGGCAGTTGTTAGCATGTCCATTAGCAGAATGAGCTGTAGTCCTATACAACCAGTAGCTAGGCAGTTGCTAACGTACAAGCACAGTAACGTCTTATGAGGTACAAAGTGTGCCATCTCAGGAGAGACATTGTCAAGGCTGGCTAGGCTCTGGCCCTTGAAGAGAGGCGCCTAGAAGCCTTGGCTGATTTTGGAAGAGGACACTCACAGCTGCGAGTGTACAGAATGTGATTCTTGAGTGCGATCTTGAAAGGTCCTATTTTGGTGAGAGAGGTGATGGTGGGGGGAGAACATTGTACCAGGAAAGTGCTCTGAAGGAGAAGGATCTTTGTGCTAGTGCAGTCCTGTCCCTAGGGATCTGCAATATAGTCTTGGAGGCACTGTGAGTGGCAACAGTAGAGGTGGAAGGGAGAAGGGATGTGGAGGCCCCAGGGAAGGGACATATCCAGATGTATTTTTTTGGCAAGGAGGCAGGACTGATATTGAAGTCTCTCCTCATGTGTGAGTATGTTGATTAAGGAATAAAGGGTGCAGGTATGTGTCTGTTTATCAGCTCCGGACAGGAGCCGGCATGCCTTGTTAATGGAAATCTGAATTTTATTTAGAGTGGTAGCATCGGCTGCTGCATATACTGTGAGTCTGTAGTCCACTAGGGGCAGTACAGAGGAAGTGACTGCCAGGCGGAGGGCTTCGGGTGGCAGGCAGTCCTTATATCTGTATAACAGGCCAATGCATGCATTGGTGACTAAGGTGAGCGTATTGATGTGAGAGTAAAATAAAAGGGTAGAGTCAAAAGTGATACCCAGGTATTTGTAGGTGAGGACTTGGTCCAGTGGATGGAGCGAGCTGGAGAGGATCTGGAGGGAGGAGTCCTTGGCTTTGCTTTGGCAATGGGTGAAAAGCATGGATTTTTTTTTTAAAATAGGTTAGAGAGAGTTAGTGTTGGGAGGGCACACTTTGGGCCAAAATTTTGGGTGGTTCTTTCCTGGCATGCTGGGGAGATGTGCATACCCAGTTTGCTGGGGAAGGACATTCTGGGCACTCTGCCATCATTCCCAGGAGAGAATGATTTCCCTGGGTGGGGGGAGAGTGTAAGCCCCCTCTCTTTTAAGATGAGCTTACACTCCCTTTAGGGACCCCTCCACATTTGCTGCCCCCAGAGATAGGGATAATTTTGGTGCTTTCGAGGCAATTTCTGTTGCCACCACTTGGTGGCAGCAAGTCCCCCAGCATGTGGGTGGGGGCCCCGCTCACCTCCCGCTTTAGGCAGGCCGGCTTCTACAGCGGTGATGCGCCGGGTCTCCAGGGTGAGCATCCAAGGGAGAGTTCCAGGAGAGGCAGCTGCGGCCATGTTCTGGGGGCCTGGGCTCAGAGGCTGTAGGGAGGATCTGGGAGTAGGTGCAGGATAGGCAGGCCCTGGGGTCCCGGGATGGACTGGTAGAACATTTGGAGAGTGGACCTGGGTTGTCGGGGTTGCAGTAGATGGTGACAGGGCCGCTGCGTCCCGGTATGGCAAGGTGACCCAGGGACACTAGTGAGGGGACATAGGGGAACATCTACCCAGTTAGGGCCTGTTTGGAGGAACAGGCCTCGGGGCTGCCAGACTTTGCCGAGTGGGCTGCGGAGTGCCCTAGAGGTCTCCCTTGGTGCTGGTTGCACATATTGGGCAGCAGTGGGTGAGTGAGGGTCTGGCGGTTGGCAGCATTTATCTGTGGGGCCCTGGGGAAAATTGCCATAGCAGGGATGCTGGAGACAGTTAGTAGTGGTCTGGTAGACCAGGCAGAACAGGCGAGCGACCTAGGGGAGAGACTCTTGGGGTATGGTGCATTGGGTTTTGCTGGTACCGCACCATCTGTGTCCTTCGGGAGATTGGCAGAAAGAGCCAGGGAGCAGGTTAGGGGGAAGTTGTATGCTCTCCCATAGAGAGGAGAAAGCGCCAGTTGGTTTAAGTAGTGAAGTTTCAGGTACTTACCAGTGCCAGTAGAATCTATGGAGCTTCACAGTCCGGGGCAGGAAGTCACTGCGTGTGTTCCTTGGGAAAAATTGGGTCTGCTGTACAATGAGCTGTTAAAGACCTTGCTCTTCCTTAATTAGTGCCATTCTTGTTTGTATAAAAGTTTAGCCCCATGGAGCTGATAGTTAACTTCAAGTCACAAATGAACCCCTGCAGCCCTGTTAAATCATTTGGGCTCAGGAGAAATAAAGGGATTATGTTTTAGAAAAGTAATCAGGAGTTTCATCTCAGTTTGTAAATAAGGATAGGTGAACTGTAAATCCTTAAGATTTTAACCTTTCAATTACGTTTTTAAGTCTTCTTGCTGGGGTAGAGGTAGCAGTTGAAGTTAAAAATGTGGTGAGGTTCTGGAAAGCTAACTTTGTCATAAGTTTCTGTAAGTTGTTATTGTTTGCAAGTTGTGTTTTAAAATTGGCCTAACTCCTTAAGAACTTTCTGGAAAGTCCTCCCACCCACCTGTTGTATTAGCCTTTCTTAAATACAGAAGAGCCACTGGGGGTTGAGCTTAAAGGCTGGGAGGGAGGAGTTTAGGGAGTTGCAAACTTCCCCTTGTGAGCAAACTCTTAAGGCTAATAGTCAGGTGGGGAAAAGTTCAGCCACTCAAGTGTTGCAAGTTTAAAAGTCTTGGACTAGTGGGGAACCTGGTGGCTCACCCAAGGAAACCTACTTGGAAGGGGATGGGACCACATGTCATTACGGCCGGCATCTTTGGGAGGGTGGTGTGGTGCACAGGGTGCGGGACAGCCATGATACTGGACTGGGCTTGGAAGTTCGATGGTTGCCCAGTGGGCTACCAGCTGGCACGGCTTAGGGAGGAGGTTGAGGGGATTAGGAGACAGCTGGGGGAAAGGGGGAGGGGGAGGTATGGTTGGGGAATAGGGCAGGGGCTCTCCCAGGGGGTTGCACCAAGCACTAGGGGCGGGGGCATAGGGAAAGGAGTGCAGGAGAGTACTCTGGGGTCACATAGGGACCCTGGCAGGTGGGGCCCAGAAGGAGGATACTATGAAGGAAGCAGGCAGGTAACTGGGGACCCTCACAGACGGGGGCCAAAGAGAGGACATTCTCAGGGAAGTAGGCAGATGACTGGGGCTGGACAGAAGAAAGCAATGGGGGGAGGTGTATCGGACCTTAAGCTCAGTAACCGCTTCAATTCTCTCCTTCTGCTTGAGGATGAGGGGGTGATGTAGCCATGACAGGGGCGGTTAGAGATGGAAAGGGAGTAGGGGGCAGGAGGCGGGGGCTGGATAGCAGGAGGAACAGGGGGGAACTTGGAATGCGGAAAAATGGGGAGAGCAGGGGATCAGAGCAGGAGGATGAGGGGGTAGAGGGAGGAAAGCGCAAGGAAAAGGACCAGTTCAGAGGAAAGGGCAAGGAGAAGGGCCAGAAGTACAAGGAGGATATAGTAAAGGGAGCTAAGTGTTTAGGCCAGGGGAGCACGACAAGCAAGGAGGGGCTGAACAGAGATGGGAAGGAAGGGAGGACGAGCCAGGCTAGTTTAGCAGATGTGGGGGAAGGACCAGTCACGAGTAGTAACGGTGGGGGTAGCGAGGTACAGAAGGATACTCAGGAGGATGCGAGGCATAGGATTGGAGGGGAGGGGGTGGCCAGGGTAAATAAGGAGGGGATGGCAGGTGGCACCCAGATAGGGGGAGAAGCAAGGAGCTGGCTGGGAGGAGGGGCCAGTAGAAAGAATCAGGGACATGGAAGGGGGGGAAATGGAGGAAAAGGGGAGCCAGAGTGCTCCTGTTGGGTGATTCCATGATCAGGGGGATCAAATGGGATAGGGAGGGAGAAGTCTGCCCTGTTAGAACAAAATGCTTCCCTGGACTAAAGGTGCACAGGGCCAAGCATGAGGTATATCAGCTGGCAAAGGATTGTGGAGGTTCCCCGGACATACTGGTCCACCTGGGTACCAATGACATTGAGGGAAATAGTGAGATGGAGATACAGGCAAGGTTCAGGGAGCTTGCCAGGGTCTGTCATGAAATAGGATGCGTAATTTCCTTCTCAGAAATCCTGCCGGTGCCAAGGGCTAGTGGGGAACACAAGAGGAAGATTAGGGTGATAAACCAGTGGCTCAGGGAGTGTGTGGGGCCAGAGGGTATGGGTTGATGGGGGATTGAGGGAGACCTGGGAGGATAAGAGGCTGTATGCTAGAGACAGGCTCCATCTCAGTCGGAGGAAGAAATCCTTAAGTTGAAAATAGAGGTTCATTGGTGAAAGGTGGGTTTAAACTTGTGGAGGGGGAGGGATGGGAGAAAAGGCTGTCGAGGGGGTCCAATAAGGAGGACTCTGTCTCCAACCCGGGGAGCTGGAGGAATGCAGGAAAAGGCCAGCTGGTGGAGAGTGCGGACCTGGGGAAGACAGAATCCCAGGAACACACAGGAAATGGAAGTATAGGGAAAGGGTGGAAGGTAGTCCTGCTAAATGCCAGGAGCTTGGGCAATAAAATGCCTGAGCTCCAGGCGATGCTGACTGAGGGAGAGGTGGATGTGGCAGCGGTCACTGAGACCTGGGCCACCTCAGGGCATGACTGGGACCTGAACCTGGAGGGCTACACCATGTTCAGGAAGGAAAGGGGGAAGGAAGGGGAGGACCGGTAGCAGTAATAGTCAAAAATTGCATTGCCATAGGGGGAGTGGAGGAGGGGGAGGGAACTGTGGAGGTGATTTGGGTCACCTTGATAACAAAGGGGGGCAAGAGAACATAAATAGGAGTGGTATATAGACCCCCTGCGCTGGTGGAGGAGCTGGAGGAGAGTCTGGTGGCAGATGTTCGGAGGCACTGCAGATTTGGAAGGGGAAGGGTGGTGGTGTTGGGGGACTTAAACATGCCAAGAACAGACTGGGAGACTATGACATCCTCGGTGGCCAGGAAACAGAGGTTGTTGGATGTCTTTCAGGATGCATTCCTAACTCAGCAGGTGGGGGAACCGACCAGGGAGGACCGGATACTGGATGTGCTCCTGGCAGACAGTGACCAGATTGGGGGCCTGGAGGTAAGGGACCCATTGGCGGGGAGCAACCATGCCACAGTCTGGTTCTGCCTGAACCGAGGAGGGGTAGAAGGCTGTACAAAGACGGAGGTAACTGACTTCAGGGGGGTGGATTTCAAGGAAATGGGAAGGATCCTTAAGGAGCACTTGGATGGGATTGGGCTAGACATGGACGCTGACAGTTGGTGGGAAATCATCCGGAGGGGGGTGCAGGATGCTACCAGCACCTGCACAAGAGTAAGATGAAAATGCAGTAGGGCCCAAAAACCCTGCTGGTGGACCAGGGAGGTTCAGGAGGTGGTGAGGGGAAAGAAGGTGGCCTATAGGCAATTCAAGTGCTCAAGGAGTGAAAGGGACCGAGGGGAGTACAAGCTGATGGCCAGAAGGGCCACTAGGGTGGAAAGGGCAGCTAAGGCAAGGAAGGAGCAGAACCTAGCCAGGGAAATTAGGAGAGGGAACAAGGGTTCTTTAGATACATTAGAAAAAACGAAGGGTGAAGGGGCAGATTAGCAGGATTAAAACAGGGGAAGGATGGGCACAAGTCCTGGGGGAGCAGGCTGAGGTACTAAATGAGTACTTCGCCTCAGTTTTTACCAAGGAAAATGGGAGGGGGGGCTGCATCATACATGGGAGGAGACGGTGAAACTGAGGGGGGACCCTTATCAATCGACGAGTCTGGGAAGGGGGGCATCACTGGCAGGTGGGGGAAGGCAAAGAAGGGGGATGAGGTAGCGGAGGTGGAAATCATGGCAGAGAGAGTGAGGGAAGCCCTCAGGTCCCTTAAGATGGACAAAGCACCAGGGCCGGATAAATTACATCCCAGATTGCTGAAGGAACTGGCGGATGTCCTGGCAAAACCCCTGGTGGAGCTCTTCAGCATCTCTCTGAGGACAGGGTGGGTGCCCCAGGACTGGAAGATGATGCATATAGTGCCTATCTACAAGGGGGGATCAAGGGAGGTGGCAGAGAACTACAGGCCTGTCAGCCTGACATCAGTGGTGGACAAGATGATGGAGGGCATTGTCAAGGAGAGACTATGGGGGGTCCTGGAAAAGTTGGGGTGCCTGGACAATAGACAGCATGGATTCGTCCCGGGGAAATTGTGTCAGACAAACCTTGTGGAGTTCTATGACTGGGTGATGAGTGCCTTGGACCTGGGTAGACCAGTGGACGTCCTCTTTCTTGACTTCAGCAAGGCGTTTGATTCTGTTCCTCGTGGGGGCCTGTTGGATAATCTGGGAGAAATGGGGGTGGGGAACCAGATGATCAGATGGATAGGCAATTGGCTCCAGAACCAGACCCAGAGGGTCGTGGTTGGCGGGATAGTCTCATCCCCAAGGAGGGTCATTAGTGGAGTCCCTCAGGGATCGGTCCTTGGGCCCCTCCTGTTCACCGCTTATGTCTCTGACATAAGAAAGGGTATCAGGAGTGAGATGAGTCTCTTTGTGGATGACTCAAAACTGGGGGCAGTGGTGGATGGGGAGGAGGGAAGGGTGGCCCTACAGGGGACCTGGAGGCTCTGGAAAAGTGGTCTAGAAAGCAGAAGCTGAGTTTCAATGCAGGGAAATGCAAGGTACTGCACCTGGGAGCCAGAAACCCAGGCCAAGTGTACACCGGGGGGGAATGCTACAAGTCTTGATGGCAGAGAGGGGCCTGAGGGTGGTGGTGGATGTCAAAATGAACAACTCGGAGACTTGTAGGAGGGCAGCGACAAAGGCCAACAGGATGTTTAGATGCATCGCTAGGGGGCTCTCCTCCAGAAGGAGGGAAGTGATACTCCCACAGTATAACTGCTTGGTGAGGCTGCACCTCGAGTACTGCATGCAGTTTTGGAGGTCTCATTTAAAGAGGGACATTGAACTCCTGGACAGGGTCCAGAGGAGGGCAACCAAAATGATTTGGGACTTGGGGGATAGGACCTATGGGGAGAGGCTCGAAGAGATAAATATGTACACATTGGAAGAGAGAAGGGATCAGGGGGACGTGATAGAGGTCTTCAGGTACATGAAGGGGATAAATAGGGGAGGAGCAGTCAGGGTGCTCCAAAAGAAGGAGGGGAGGCAACTAGAGGGCATGGGTGGAAGCTGGAGAGGGGGGAGATTCAGGGGAGAAAGGAGGAGGTGCTACTTCACTGAGAGGGTGGTGGAGCCATGAAATGCGCTGCCCAGGGGGCTGGTAGAGGGGTTCAAAAGGGGGTGGGACAGGTACAGGGGAAGGGTTCTGGAAGCAAAAACCAGTGGAGCGAGAATATTCGGGACTGGGAAGGGAGAAGCCAGAGAGGGGGGGGGCAGCAAGGTCAGCTCCCAGGGTGGGGGCTGACCAAAGAAGCAGACACGAAAGACCATTAGGCCTATTCTGCTGGCATTTTAGTATGCTAGTATGCAAGTTCAGTTTCTGTTTTTTTTTTTGCCTAATTAAATCCTGCACTGTGGGGCTCCGGGAAAAGTTCCTGTGTCTGAAGAGTGAAGTTGAACCAGCCTGGGGATTCCTGCTGTTGAGTGGGGATGTCCTCGGAGTTCTTGACCGTAATTCCTGAAGGTAACATCCGCCCTTGAAGACATCCTCAGGTAGGCCTAAATTGTTGCTGTTTTCCAATGCTTTTGAACCCAAGGGTTTCTGGTGAGATTACTATGGTGTACAGCTCCCTCCCCCGGGGAACAATGTGTTTTTTGCCCCAAGACGTCGGTGGTGGGGGGTGGGCCACATTCAGTTACAACAGATGGTGCTCAGCCAGAGTTTTACCCATGTGGTTTGCAATTAACACTAATGGAATAACCCAGTATGCCCCCCCCTTACTAAATTTAGGGGCCTCCACAGCCTCTGACCCTCCATCTGTGGTCACTGCCTTCAACACTTATTTTACCACTTGTGCTTTTACCCTCCTCTCTTCCCTTCCTCTTCAACCTCCCCATCCCCCTTCCCTCCACACTTCTTCTCCTCCTTTCTTCTTTTCTCCTGTTTCCGCATCCTCCTCCCTGAAAGCCCTTATAGCCCTCAACCCCTTACAAGGCAGCAGCCCTGACGGGCTTGACCCTAAGCTCTTACACCTCTCTGGCCCTGCCATTACCTCTCCTATTGCCTCTTTACTAACTCTGTCCTTCTCTCTGACCTCTGTTCCATCATCTTGGAAGTATGCTACTGTCATCCCCCTCCACAAAGGTGATGATTCCACCTCTTCTGGTAACTTCTGACCTATATCCCTTCTCCCTATCCTCTCCAAATTCCAAGAACACATAGTGTTATCCCAACTCTCTCCTTTCCTTGTCTCCTCTTCCTTTTTCACATTTCCAGTCTGGTTTTTGAAAATTCCATTCCACCTCCTTTTCCCTCCTCCAACTAACAGATTCCGTCCATACAGCTATGGACCAGAGTCTTCTCACTGCGACCATTTTCATCGATTAGCAAAAGCATTCGACTCCGTCTGTCACTGACTCCTACTCCACAGACTCAGTTCAGCTGGTCTTTCAGTCCCCGCCACCCACTGGTTCAGCTCCTTCCTCACAGGGAGATCTCAGTCTGTGAGGCTAGGATGAGCCATACCTCCCCCTCCCATTACCACTGGAGTCCCCCAAGTCTCCATACTTGGTCTACTTTTATTCTCCATATTTCTAAATGACCTGCCCTCTGCCTGTTCATCTGCATCCATATACATGTATGCAGACGACACTGCCCTATTTGTCACTAGTTCTTTGCCAGCTGAGCTAGTGTCCAAACTCCAACCTGATTTTGACAGTCCATAAATGGTTTCCGTCAAATCAATTATCTCTAAATGCCAAAAAGATGGTCTCTGTGTGCTTTGGCTCTAGACCAAGACTCTCTAAATTCCCATCCTTCCCTTCCTTCCATAACCTAGATGGTATCCCAATTGACAATGTACCTGCCTTCAAATACCTTGGATTCTGACTTGATTGTCACCTCCACTTCTCCCAGAACATAGACACTATTCATAAAAAGCTCCACCCTAAACTGGGAGCCCTCTTTAGGCATAAGAGCTGTGTCCCCCTCCCTGCTCGATGAAACATCCTTACCAAGATGATTCTCCCCATCTTTGACTATGATGATATTGTCCATGATGCTGCCCCTAAACCCACCCTGGCCAGACTGGATCCCCTCTTCCACTCCTTCCACCGCTTTGCTCTTAACTGCCCTACCTGCACCCACCACTGTGCCCTCTACTCAGCTCTTTCCCTTCCTCCATTCCCTGGAGGATCGCTGTCTGTTCCACTGTGCCTCCTTTACTTCCAAACTCTGGCTATCCTCCCTACCCAACTAACTTGACTCCCTACCCTCTCCATCCACCCCCTCCTCCTACTCCCTCCAAAACACTGGATATCGCTCCCTCAAGCTCCCTTTCCATAAAACTCTCACAGGTCAATCAGTCTTCTCTTTCCACCTTCTTAAGCTCTGGAATTCTCTCCCCTTAAGCATTCACTCAGCCTCTTCAAAACCCTCACTAATCTCTCTTCTCCAATCCCACACCTCTCCCTCTTGCCACTGTCCTTAAATGTATGCTGACCCTCCCTCCATTCCCCTGGGTCCAAACTACTGTGACTGCATTTTGCACTTATTGTATTCACCCCTATGAACATTGTATGAACTCAAGGTACCTAACTACCTGTACAACTACCGTATATTGGACTTATTGTACAGTATATACCTATGTATTTCTGTTACGTTCTGTATATTTAATCCACCTCTGTACTCATTATATTTCTCTGTATGTCAGCCTGTGCAATTGGGCCAATCCTCTTCAATATCTTTATCAGTGACATTGCAGATGGACTGGAGGGTAAGGTTTGTCTGTTTGCAGATGACACCAAGATCTGCAACACAGTAGATGATCCAGATGGGGTGGGCAGAATGAGAAGAGATCTGGATAAACTAGCAAAATGGTCAGAAGAATGGCAACTGGGGTTTAATGCAAAGAAGTGCAAGATCATGCACATAGGGAAGAGAAACCCTGAAGCCACCTATAGGCTGGGAGGGGAGTTGCTGGCAGTCACAAGGGAAGAAAGAGCCTAGGCATCATCATCACCGATGACCTGAAATCATCTAAGCAGACCACTAAAGCAGTAGATGAGGCTAGGGGGATGTCAGGGTGTATTAGTAGGGGTATCACAAGTCGTAAGAGGGAGGTAATAATCCCTCTTTACAAGATACTGGTTAGGCCCCATCTGGAGTACTGCATGCAGTACTGGAGGCCACACCTTCATAAGGGCATTAACCAAATTGAGGCAGTCCAGAGAAGGGCAACCAAAATGGTGCAGGGACTGCATCAGAAAACATATGAGGACAGATTAATGGAGCTCAATATGTATACCCTAGAGCAATGGAAGAAGAGAGGTGCTATGATCAAAACATTCAAACACCTGGCCAGCCCGGTGGCGCTGAGGGTTGAGGCGCTGGACGCCACACCTCGCACCATGCCGGTGATCCAAGTTCGGGCACGGACTCGGGTCTTTGGAGGTCAGCAGGGGGAAGGAGGGTTGAGCGTCCCAATGGATGCTCTCCTCCTTCAGGGTGGGTCACCAAGGGTCCTGTATGCACCCGACATCCCTGGGGGCCAGTAGGAGTACCGACTCTCACTGGGCATTAGCAGCTCCAGAGGGTTGGAGTCGGGGAAGGAAGGACATTGTTAGGCCGCAGCAGGCATCGTCAGCACGCACTTGCCTGAGCTGGCGTTCTCAGGGAGGGGATGGGAAGGAAAAGCAGCAGAAAAACAACCCTCGGTGCTCCTAGATGACGGACGCTCCAAGCCATCCAGTCCAGAAACCACGGGCAGATCACCACTGTGCAGGTGCTCCACAGAGGTAGGAGGGGAGGAAGGAGTTACCGGGGCACTCTAGGGGGCAGACTCAAGGTCAAAGAGTATGGTTGGCATGAGCAATGCCTGAAGGAGTGGGACACCGAGGGCGATATGGAGGGATAAAAAGAAAGTAAAAAAAAAAACATTCAAACACCTTAAGGGCCTTAACAAGGTGAAAGAGTCTAACATGTTTCAATATAAGAAAAATAGCAGGACAAGAGGACACAGCATGAGATTAGAGGGAGGCCAATTAAGGGGTAATGTGAGGAAGTTCTTTTTCACAGAAAGGGTGGTGGTTGCACGAAACGGCCTACCTCAGGAAGTGGTGGATATGAATACAGTGCAGGGCTTCAAACAGGCATGGGATAGGCATAAGGGAGCAATACAGATGAGTATGAATAGATAGGCCATTGACAGAGCAAAGGCCGATGGCACATTTATAAGGTAGAAAAAGAAATGGGCAGACTGGATGGGCCTTGTGGTCCTTATCTGCCGTCAACCTCTATGTTTCTATGTATATATCTTTTTAGAATGTTCTTATGCTCTCCCTCTCCCCTTTCCCTAAGACACATCTGGAAACAAGTTATTTTGTATTCAGTATGTTTTTTTCCTGGTGAAACGCTTTAATACATAAATAAAATAAAATAAAATAAAATAAAATAAAATAAATGAATAATGTCAGAGGCCCGGGTCACTTGGTACTCCAGCTAGAACTTCAGCACAGTATGCGTGAAACAGGCCCGACGCAGGATCCAACACCCCATCCTGCTCTCAGGCACTCCCTGGATCATAAAATCCCCCTCTCCCCACCCCACCAAAATAAACAGGAACTGCCGTGCCAGCTTCACTGACCACTGCCTCCACTTTCAAGTCAAGATGCTGATTTTCTTGTCTTTCTTCCTGCATCTTGGATTGCATTGTTACCTCAGGTTCTGCCTGCACTGCACCCCACGAGGCCTGGGCCAAGAGTCCAGACTCTCACCCTGACCACAACTCTCCTGGCATCACTCCAGGCACTGCTCAAATACCCAGCTCAGACCCATCCCCACAGCTTCTCAGAAATGGAGGAAATGGGGGTGTTTAAAACAGGACACCCAACAGGACCCTGATGTCAACTGGACCAGAACATGGGCAAGGACATTAAAGCAGGTAACTGAGCTCATTAATGAAGCAACAGCAGGAACTGGGAGCGGGGATAACAAGCCACGGTGGGCGAGTGACCCAGCGGGTAGACTGATCAAGATCCAAGTCCTGGATCCAGGTATGTAGACATTCTTTATTGGGAAACACTGTGAAAAAAAAGGAGCAATCACCTCCTATTCTACCTGTCTAGCGCTGATACAGTAATTTCATTCCTGTTCTGGTCGTATGCAGAGATTTACATTAGTGTTTGTGGCTTGTGCAAGAGCATTTATGTGTAATTTTGAAAACCTCAATAAAATGTTAATTGCAAAAAAAAATAAGTTCATTCCCCAGCCCATTCCCGGGCTTTATTTTTAAAATGCCATGGAAGGTTAACCAACCTCCCTGTAACTACTGTGGAAATTGAGATCGTTTGTTACTTGCTGGGCACGTGTCAGGATACATAGTACGTTGTGGAGCCTTTCATGTGCACTTGCATAGGTAATTTGTCCTTTTTTTGTTTGTATTAATAATAATGATAATACTTTTATTTAATATAGCGTAATTCTTATTTCAAAGCACTGTACATACAAAACATATAATAATTTAAAAACTTAACACAAAATCAGCAATTGATTTAAAAATATCCCCAATTATAAGCATCATTCATTAAAAGCTTGTCGGAATAGGTGTGTTTTCAGGCTGGTTTTGAAGCTCTCCACGGTCCTGCACTCCCTAATCTGACGAGGTAGAGAGTTCCACAGGGATGGTGCCACAAACATAAATGCCTGGACACCAGATGTTTTTAAATGTACCCTGGGAACCTCTAACAACCCCTCACCAGATGAGCAGAGAGGCCAGCCAGGGCTGTAGGGAATCAGGAGGCACTGATAAGCAGCAGGAAAATCCCAGCCTACCCCTACAAAACAGGGTAATAAATGAGAAAACGACCAAGGTAGAAAGGTCAGTGGGGGATGCTGCTACAGAAGGTAAAGCTATCAAAAAATGGAGAGCAATGAGTACCAATGCCCATAGTCTGGGTAACAAGCTTCCTGAATTAGTGGCCTTGATGGAGGAGGAACATCTGGATATCATGGCAGTCACAGAAACATGGTACACACAGAACCATGACTGGGATGTAAACATACCAGGATACACTATCTACAGGAGGGACAGGGAGGGTAAAAGAGGAGGAGGAGGAGGAGCAGCTCTCTACATAAGAGAAGGAATCAAAGCAACAGAACAAAAGGGTAAACAGGGAGGAGAAGAAGCACTGTGGGTCAATTTGGAGGCAGGTAATGGCACCACAATCCGCACAGGGGTTGTATACAGACCCCCTTCTCAAGGGTAGGAAATGGACAAGGAAATGATAGAAAGTATACTTAGAATGGCAGATAAAGGGGAGATATTGCTGATGGGTGATCTGAATATGCCAGATGTTAACTGGAGCGCAGTTGCAGCAGCCACTTCTAAGAGTGGGGTTATTCTAGATGCCCTACAGGGGGCATGCCTTAGATAACTAGTATTGGAACCCACTCGAGAGGAGCAATCTTAGACCTGGTCCTCTCAAATGAAGATGGAGAGAGATCACAGATGTAAGTGGGTAGCCATCTGGGAACTAGTGACCATCAAACAGTATGGTTCACAATAAACACAGCAATAGAGTCAAGCCACACAAAGGCAAAAGTACTGGACTTCAAGAGGGCTGACTTTGCCAAAATGGTGAGTGCCTAAGGAATGCACTAGCAAATGGGCAGGAAGGATGGGTGGAAGAACAATGGGGAATACTAAAACTGCCATCACAGAGGTAACAAGCCTTTTGTGAAGCAAATAAACAAAACAAAATGATGTAAGAAACCACTATGGTTCTCAAAGGAGGTGTCAGTGAAGGTTCAAGAGAAAAAGCATTCAGAAAGTACAAGGAATCACAGAAGGAGCAGGACAGAAATTGTATCAGTTAAATCAAAGGAAGCTGGAAGGCAGTCAGAACAGCAAAGGCCCGAACTGAGGAAAAGATAGCCAACTCAGTTAAGAAGGGGGATAAAACCTTTTATAGGTACATCAGGGAGCAAAGGAAGACCAAGGGAGGGTTAGTGAGGCTTAATAAAGGGGAGGGAGGGTAGGCAGAGGGTGACTGTGAAAAGGCAGAGATACTAAACAAATATTTTTGCTCAGTATTTACAAAGGAAGAGGGGGAGGTACCTAAAACAAACAATAGAAACACTCTAGATACAGCAGTTGATACCAGCCCATTTACAGAAGAAAGGGTTCTGAAAGAACTCTTAAAACTGAAGGTGGACGAAGCAATGAGACCTGATGGGATTCATCCCAGAATTCTAAAAGAACTAAGGGTAGAACTAGTGACACCACTGACTACCCTCTTTAACAAATCATGGGAGGATGGGTGGTACCTGAGGACTGGAGGAGGGCAGATGTGATTCCCTTTCACAAAAGTGGGAGCAGGGCAGAAGCAGGAAACTACAGACCTGTTAGTTTAACCTCAGTGATAGGGAAAATGATGGAATCACTTCTGAAGGAAAGAATTGTTGAGTACCTGGAGGCCAGAGGGGCACAGGACCCAAGGCAGCATGGATTCACAGCGGGAAGGTCATGCCAGACGAATCTAATAGATTTATTTGACGGGTGACCAAAGTAGTAGATCAGGGAGGGGCTGTGGATATTGCCTACCTAGACTTTTGCTGGGCATTTGACTCAGTCCCACACAAAAGATTAATATACAAGTTAGCCAGCCTGGGAGTGGGTCCCAAGATGATAGCCTGAGTAAAAAATTGGCTGGAGAATAGGACACAGAAGTATTAGTAAATGGAGTCCACTCTGAAGAAAGGGGAATTACTAGTGGGGTGCTGCAGGGTTCAGTATTGGGACCGGTCCTCTTCAAGCGTCTTTTGAGCGACATTGCAGAGGGACTGGAAGGAAAGTATGTCTCTTTGCAGATGACACAAAGATCTGCAACAGAGTTGATACAAGGTGGGGTGGAAAGGATGAGAAGGGACTTGGCAAGGTTAGAGGAATGGTCAAATGTATGGCAGCTTAGATTTAATGCTAAGAAGTGCAAGGTAATACACCTGGGAAACAAAAACCCAGGGAAAGAGTACACAATGGGGGGTGAGATATTAACATCAACAAAAAATGGAAAGGGACCTGGGGTAGTCATATCAGATGACTTAAAGGTGGGCAAGCAATGTGAGAGGGCAGTAAGGAGGGCTGGGGGGATACTGGGATGCATAGGGAGAGGCATCACCAGTAGAAAACAGGAAGTTGTTATCCCTCCGTACAGACAGCTGAGTCAGACCCCATGTGGAGTACTGTGCCGTTCTGGAGACCCAATCTACATAGGACATAGACAAGATGGAAGCTGTCAGAGAGAGGGAGCAACTAAAATGGTGAGGTCTGCACCAGAAGACATATGAAGAGACTAAGGAGTTTAACATGTAGCCTCGAGGAAAGGAGGGAGGGGGACATGATAGAAACTTTCAAGTACCTCAGGAATCAACAAAGTCCAAGAGGGTAGCATCTTTCAAAAAGGGTGTGCAAGAACAAGGGGCACAAATTGAAGATGGGGCGGCTCAGAGGTAATGTAAGTATTTTTTTCACAGAGAGGGTTGTGGATGCATGAAACAGCCTTCCGGAGGAAGGTTGTGGTGTCAAAACAGTGGTTGAATTCAAGCATGCATGGGACAGCCATAAGGCAATTCTAGGGGGTTGGGGTAGAAAGAAGTAGGCTGCTGGTTAACTAGGATCTGCAGCTTATCCATTAGGTAGGGAAATGGGAAGACTGGGTGGGCCAAGCGGTCCTTATCTGCTATCAAATTCTATGTTTCTATGTTTCTATGTTGCAGGTAACTCGGTCCCAATCCATGCAGGGCTTTATAGGTCAACAGACCGATCTTAAAGGTAATCCACCACTGTATGGGCAGCCAGTGCAGAACACGCAGCATGGGAATAATATGACTAGAGCACAATGTCCCAGTCAACAACCGAGCCGCAGCATCCTGCACTAACTGCAAGCGATGGATATCAACCCCTGGAAGCCCCAGGTAAAGGGAGTTACAGTAATCAAGGCGTGAGGTCACTAAGGCATGGAACACCATGAACAAATCATCAGATGGAAAAAGGTGTTTGATTCTGGAGATGTTCCTAAGATGGTAAAAGGAAGACTTAATGACTGCCGACACCTGCGCACACAGTGTAAGCCCATCATCAAGAACCACCTCCAGATCACGCACTCATTCAGAGGCCGGCAGTTGTACACCATCCAGCCAAAGCCCAGATGGTAGACCCACCACTGGCCCCTCTATCTGGTACCCCGGATCCACTACCAACACTTCAGTCTTCCCGGAGTTCAATTTCAACCAGCTAGTCTTCATCCAGTCATGGATCTCCATCAAACAGCTGTTAAACAACGAGACCACACTATCCTGGTTGGGTGCAAAAGACAGATAGAGCTGGGTATCATCAGCGTAGCAATGAAACCTCAACCCATATCTTCTTACAATGTCTCCGAGGGGCAGCAAATACAATGCGAACAACATGGGGGACAACACCGAGCCCTGAGGGCCCCGCACGGCAGAGAGAATGGTTCTGAGAAAAAAATTCCAGACACCACCCTCTGAGACCTGCCGGCAAGGAAAGAACGAAACCATCTGAGAACTGGACCAGCCAGGCCACAGATAACCCTCAGGTGCTCAAGTAGCACTCCAGGGTCCACAGAGTCGAACGTTGAAGAAAGATCCAGAAGTACCAAGATGGAGCGGTGTTTCTGGTCTCTCACCATCAGGAGATCATTGAGCACCCGAACCAGAGCTCTTAGTGCTACGTCTCTTCCGGAAGCCTAACTGGAGAGGGTCAAAGATATCATGGATGGTAAGATGGTTCTCCAGTTGCAGCACAACTGCTTTCTCAATCACCTTCCCAACAAAGAGAAGGTTAGAGATAGGTCTGTAGTTGGCACAGTTGTTTGGGTCCAAAGAAGCTTTCTTAAGAAGTGGTGTCACCACCGCCTCCTTCAGGGAGCTGGGGAATTCCCCTGAGTCTAAGGAGCACCAAACAATCTGTGCCGGGATCGGGCCGATAGACTCAATACACCCCAATAATAGGCGTGTAGGGCCTGGATCCAAACTACAGTACGTCGGCTGCAAATTCTGGACAATCCACATGATATACTCAGTCTCTGGCCAATTAGAGGCAGAATGGGTATTTATTTATCATGAGAACAAATCCACATAGCGTCTGTATACTATTTTGAAAATGCACACTATTCTGGGATGTCGGGGTGGGGGATGTCATTTGATAGGGAATTACTGGAGGGATATTCTTCAGTAGAGGAGTTCATGGATTACCCACCCGGAGTAGGTAGTAGCAGCAGCAAGTCCCACAGCAGATGCAACTCTCGGTTGGTTCTGGGGGGGTGGGTTCTATAAAGTTAGTTAAATCT
Organism: Neoceratodus forsteri; assembly: GCA_016271365.2. Classification (NCBI taxonomy): domain Eukaryota; kingdom Metazoa; phylum Chordata; order Ceratodontiformes; family Ceratodontidae; genus Neoceratodus; species Neoceratodus forsteri. The sequence goes on from CM028129.1 coordinate 544,947,203, forward strand.
TGTTAAACATTTTGTTTGCATTTTGATGGAAATCTGGGATAGAAATGCTTTATGCACGTGTTGATCACAGGTGTTGATCTCTAAATACTTAGCTGCTAACAGAGGCTGACAGTGAACTGATCTGGGGAACTGATGCCTTTGCCAGTCATTGCCGTGCATTTTAATAGCATGGAAAAAAAGGGTTGCCATACCCTGCAATGCATCTGCACTTACTTGCAAGGAAGTATTGGAATCAATGGTTAAGTTGTAAATTCAAAACTAAGTAAGTGTTGGGGGAGAGGTGGATGATACCACTTAGTACCAGGAGATCCCTTGTAATAACTTAATTAGAGGAACTGTTATCTCCAGACTATTTCTTCCCTTTGGGAGTGGGGTTCGGAGCAGATGATGCTGACAAGTTTGGGTAATGGAATGCTGTCCTGCCTGTTTAAATGTAAGTAGAAGGTTGTTGCTTCTGAAGTTTGGCCACTTCCAAAGCTGAAGAAAGGGAGGAGTGGCGGCACAAGCTTAGAGCAGAGCAGCAGGTGTAGTATGGGATCTCTCTTCCCCCACGTTGCAACATGCCTGAGTCAGGCAGTGGTGTCCCCAAATGCCAATCTCTGGCCCCACACGCAGGAGCCACCCCAGCCTACCTTGACTAGTCCTCAGTGATACAGGAAGCATTCAGCTGTTCTTAGAATGCAGCAAGCTGCTCTCTTGCCAATAGTTCCTTCCTTCACGAGCAACTGCACCCAAAGACTGGCTTTTATTTTATTTACAGATGGCCTTCAGTAGTTGCCCTTCTTGTAGCAGCTAGCTGAACTCTGTCACCATGCAATTTAGAGTGGGTAATTTGCATCTTAATTGGTTCCATTCTGTCTGAGTAAGTGCTTCCACACACACCACTGATTCACTCCCAGAAACTGCGACTTTATGCGGGGGTGCTTGCTTCTCTTTTGTGTCCTTAAGATTTTACAGAGATGGGTGCTTTAAATGTATGTTCATTAATTACTTTGTATTGGGCACTGAATCAGTTCTATTTCCCTTTGGGATGTTTGTTTGCACTGCATGTGGTAGGAGGAGGGATCTTCCTGTCGGAGGGTGAATACAGTGTTTCCAGAACTGCCTAGGAGAGGGAGAGAGATGAAGAGAAAGTGAGGAATGATGATCATAATGTATAACTCAAGTTAGTACAGTAACTAAGCCCACGGGTTACTCCAGAATCCATCCTAGAGCTACAGCGCCCCCCCCGGCAAGCCTCTTTGTCATCACAGCACACAGAAGGAGGCCAGCAGTGTTGGGATGTCTGTCCATTAAGTGTTATTTTCGGTAGACTGGAGGAAGCAGGTATATACTCTAGTAACAAGTACCTCATTTACATTGGAGTTTACATTTACACTGGAGTTTACATTTACATTGGAGTTTACATTTACACTGGAGTTTGAACAGATTGGCTGCTGCTCCATTTGGGACAGGGGCTGGGATCAGCAGGCAGTTTCCCCATCCTTCCCTGGCCATCTGAAGAAAAACCCTTCTGCTCTGTCCCCCTGTGTCCTGTCCTGCCCCCCACCCCCTGTTCCCCATCCCAGTGATTGAAGAAGAAAAACCCTCCCGCTGCCTCCCTCTGACTGCTGTCCCACCTCACCCCACCCTCCATTCCTTGTCCCAGTATGAAGAAAAACCTTCCATAGCCCTTTTACCCCACAGTGTACTCTTTTTTGACAGGTTGCAAGCAGAGGATCCCCCTCTGTAGCCCTTTTCCTCCATTGTGCCCTCTTCTGCTGGTTTCCATTCTTTGATGCATGAAGGACTGCTTCAAACAGTTCTACACAGTTGGTGGTGCCCCCGGCATGTAAGCAGGCACTATGAAATATGTAAAGGGGAATGAAAGTAGAGCTGCCCCACACACCAGAATTATATGTCTGAGGAGATTGCTCCAGAGTACATGGAATCCCCAACAAACACCAAAAGTGCCTACTGTCTGTAGCACTGGGGATCAAAAGAATAATATAAAAATGGAGACACAGAGAGACCCCAGGAGCAAAGGCAAGGATTCATAATGTGGGAACCCTTGCTGCACATACAAGTTTGACTTATTATGCGACAGAGACATGTATACTGGACAAATTCCAGAAGATATGGGAACCCTTCTCAAGATCCCAACATGCCAAATTCTTAATACTGTATCAGGAAATTGAATGCCCTATATTTGTGGAAACATAAGTTCCCCCCAAAATAATTAAAATATGATAATCTGAATAACACAAACCACAATAAATCCATATTGAAATCCCACAGGAAAAGAGGAAAAATAACACGATGACACAAGCAGGCATTACTGTTCTAGTAGTTTCTATTGGATTCTTCCCCATTTTCTATGTTTTTCTCTTTATTGAAAGTTTGATCATGCAGGGCTACAAGCTTTAAGTAAATATAACATGGCCATAAAACAGCAGGCAGATTAGAGATATGTGAAACAGACAAAAAGCAAGACTGTATGTTATAGACATTAAATGTATTAAAACACAATGTAAATGAAGATGTTGGTACATAAAAAGGCATGGACTAGAAAGGAATTCCTGTACTGAACTGTGAATCCATAGAAAGTTAAAGCTGTATTGTCTGTTACATGACTAATATGAATTTCAATAAAAGAATACTATAAACATATATGTATACTATATATATATATATATATATATATATATATATATATATATATACACACACACACACACAGACACACATACACACATAGTCTTCCTTCCCCAACCCTCCTGCCAAGCCCCCTACCTCAATAGGGAAATACCCTTGTCTAAAGCCTCTACTCCACTCCAGGACCTCTTTTTATCGACTGGGGGAATGCATGGTCTGGTTAATCTCAACTAGCACAGTTAGCGAACAGAACCCCTCCAGCGCCATGCCAAGAAGCCCCACAAAAAAACAACTCTTGCCCCCTTCTGTCCGTTGTCGCCCTAGCTGGGTTGCAGTGGAATGTGGGGCCGCAGTCATTGTGGACGACATGTTTCTGGTGCCCTAATTTATGGTGACCAGATTCATGTCGCAGTGCAGTGAGTGAACCATGTTAATCTCTGGTTTACATACATTTGGATATAGATGTTTTTATAAATATTTGATTCAAAAATGCCTTTGTAAAAACCAAGGGCCGTAAAAACAGAAAAGGTTAACAGATACATTTTACTTCAATTTCTTTCCACATACTAACCCTTATTTTCCTCTTTGTTTCTACAAGTCTGGCAAGATGTCGACCTCGGTCTGACAGGACACTAATCCCCTGATTATCACATAAGTATTGTTTTATATTTAATCTTCCCTACCTATGCTAGTCTGGATCTAAAGAACTATGAATCCTTTGTGACCCCTTCACTATTCTTCTTTTACAGATATCACTAGACATTGCCTCAAGACCCCCCTCCCAGGCTCCCCAGGACCCGGGTCGGAGATTTCTTATCTATGTTAGGTGGCAAAGCTATAATGGTAAAATTATGTTTTATACAATAAATAGGGGATGCATGATGGGCAGGAGTATGATATGGAAAAATATTCTCACTCCTGCAGAGCGAGCTCTGGATACTCATGAGTGCCGAAGGCATGAGTGAGAGTATCCAGAGCTCACTCTGCAGGAGTGAGAATATTTTTCCATATCACATGATCTGCATGTCATGTGTGCAATTTATACAATAGGGGTTTCCAGAATGTATTTTTTTTTATTTCGGTTTATCTTGTGGAATAAATGAAGAAGATACAGGACAACAGAAAAGAAAATTCTGCTAAAACAAGCTGAAACACTCTTGCCATTTGGATGAAGCAGGCTGTTTTCCTTGATAGTTGAGGTATTTGTGGATGTGGAAGACGTTTCTCTCTCTTGGCTTGTTTTCCAGTATGAAACCCAGACTGCTGGTTGCTTGCTTTGGGGCTTTCACAGAGTGCACAAGATGACAGTGAAAGAGGGAGTTGCAGGTGCAGGTGTGACAGGTGAGCTACATTATTGTCAATAACATCATGAAAGCAGTTCCAATACTTAGGTAGAATCTGAGCTTTGCTTGGAGAGATCAGCACAGTTTAAATCAATGCTGATAAGCAGAGTATGTATAAATATCAAGCTGCAGGATTTATCACACTCTGGTGAGTTAAGCAGAGTGTGATAAATGTCAGCTGGCTACATTTATCACACTCCAGTGTGATAGAAACATAGAAACATAGAATTTTGACGGCAGATAAGGACCGCTTGGCCCACCCAGTCTGCCCATTTCCCTACCTAATGGATAAGCTGCAGATCCTAGTTAACCAGCAGCCTACTTCTTCCTACCCCCACCCCCTAGAATTGCCTTATGACTGTCCCATGCATGCTTGAATTCCACCATTGTTTTTGACTCCACAACCTCCTCGGAAGGCCTCATGCATCCACAACTCTCTGTGAAAAATACTCCTTAAATTACCTCTGAGCGCCTCCTCCATCTTCAATTGTGCCCCTTGTTCTTGCATACCTCTTTTTTGAAAGATGCTACCCTCTTGGACTTTGTTGATTCCTTTGAGGTGCCTGAAAGTTTCTATCATGTCCCCCTCTCCCTCCTTTCCTCAAGGCTATACATATTCAGCCCTTAAGTCTCTCTTATATGTCTTCTGGTGCAGACCCTGCACCATTTTAGTTGTCCTCCTCTGGACAGCCTCCATCCTGTCTATGTCTTTCATGGAGATTGGGTCTCCAGAACTGCACGCAGTACTCAGATGGGGTCTCACCAACTGTCTGTACAGAGGATAATAACTTCCTGTTTTCTACTGGTGATGCCTCTCCTGTGCATCCCAGTATCCCCCAGCCCTCCTTGCTGCCCTCTCACATTGCTTGCCCACCTTTAGGTCATCTGATATGACTACCCAGGTCCCTTTCTATTTTTGTTGTTGTTAGTATCTCACCCCCATTGTGTACTCTTCCCTGGGTTTCTGTTTCCCAGGTGCATTACCTTGCACTTCTTAGCATTGAATCTAAGCTGCCATACATTTGACCATTCCTCTAACTTGCCAAGTCCCTCTCATCCTTTCCACCCACCTTGTGCATCAACTCTGTTGCAGATCTTTGTGTCATCTGCAAAGAGATACTTTCCTTCCAGTCCCTCTGCAATGTCGCTTATAAAGACATTGAAGAGACTAGTCTAATACTGAACCCTGCGGTACCCCACTAGTAACCCCTTTCTTCAGAGTGGACTCCATTTACTATTACCTCGGTGTCCTATTCTCCAGCCAATTCTTTACCCAGGCTATCATCTTGGGACCCACCCCAGGCTTGGCTAACTTGTATATTAATCTTTTGTGGGACTGTGTCAAATGCTTTGCTAAAGTCTAGGTAGGCCATGTCCACAGCCCTCCCTGATCTACTACTTTGGTCACCCAGTCAAAGAAATCTATCAGATTTGTCTGGCATGACCTTCCGCTGTAAATCCATGCTGCCTTGGGTCCTGAGCCCTCTGACCTCTAGATACTCAACAATTATTTCCTTCAGAAGTGATTCCATCATTTTCCCTACCACTGAGGTTAAACTAACAGGTCTGTAGTTTTCTGCTTCTGCCCTGCTCCACTTCTGTGAAGGGGAATCACATCTGCCCTTCTCAGTCCTCGGGTACCACCCATCCTCCCATGATTTGTTAAAGAGGGTAGTCAGTGGTGTCACTAGTTCTACCCTTAGTTCTTTAGAATTCTGGGATGAATCCCATCAGGTCCATTGCTTTGTCCACCTTCAGTTTTAAGAGTTCTTTCAGAACCCTTTCTTCTGTAAATGGGCTGGTATCAACTTCTGTATCCAGAGTGTTTCTATTGTTTGTTTTAGGTACCTCCCCCACTTCCTTTGTAAATACTGAGCAAAAATATTTGTTTAGTATCTCTGCCTTTTCTCAGTCACCCTCTGCCCACCTCCTCCTCTTTATTAAGCCTCACTAACCCTCCCTTGGTCTTCCTTTGCTCCCTGATCTACCTATAAAAGGTTTTATCCCCCTTCTTAACTGAGTTGGCTATCTTTTCCTCAGTTTGGGCCTTTGCTGTTCTGACTGCCTTCCCAGCTTCCTTTTGCTTTAACTGATACAGTTCTCTATCCTGCCTTCTGTGATTCCTTGTACTTCCTGAATGCTTTCTTTTTCTTGAACCTTCACTGCCACTTCCTTTGAGAACCATAGTGGTTTCTTACATCGCTTCGTTTTGTTTATTTGCTTCACACAAAGGCTCGTTACCTCTGTGATGGCAGTTTTATTATTCCCCATTGTTCTTCCACCCATCCTTCCTGTCCATTTGCTAGTGCATTCTTAGGCACTCACCATTTGGCAAAGTCAGCCCTCCTAAAGTCCAGTACTTTTGCCTTTGTATGCCTTGACTCTATTGCTGTGTTTATTGTGAACCATACTGTTCGATGGTCGCTAGTTCCCAGATGGCTACCCACTTCTACATCTGTGATCCTCTCTTCATCTCCATTTGAGAGAACCAGGTCTAAGATTGCTCCCTCTCGAGTGGGCTCCAATACTAGTTGTCTAAGGCATGCCCCTGTAGGGCATCTAGAATAACCCCACTCTTAGAAGTGGCTGCTGCAACTGCACTCTGTAACATCTGGCATATTCAGATCACCCATCAGCAATATCTCCCTTTTCTGCCATTCTAAGTATTCTTTCTATCATTTCCTTGTCCATTTCCTCCCCTGAGAAGGGGTTCGTATACAACCCTCTGCGGATTGTGGTGCCATTGCCAGTCTCCAAATTTACCCACAGTGCTTCTTCTCCTCCCTGTTTTCCCTTTGTTCTGTTGCTTTGATTCCTTCCCTTATGTAAAGAGCTACTCCTCCTCTTTACCCTCCTGTCCCTCCTGTATATAGTGTATCCTGGTATGTTTATGTCTCAGTCATGGTTTGTGTGTACCATGTTTCTGTGACTGCCACGATATCCAGATGTTCCTCCTCCATCAAGGCCACTAATTCAGGAAGCTTGTTACTCAGACTACGAGCATTGGTACTCATTGCTCTCCATTTTTGATGGCTTTACCTTCTTTTGCAGCATCCCCCACTGACCTGTCTACCTCGGTCTTTTTCTCATTTAGTACCCTGTTTTGTAGGGAGAGGCTGGGATTTTCCTGTTGCTTATCAGTGCCTCCCCCCTTGGCTAGTTTAAAAGCTTGCCAATGAAGCATTTAAACTGATTGCTCAAAAGACGTGTTCCCTTCCTGGACAGATGCAGACCATCCTGCCAGTATAGGCTGGTGTCCCTCCAGGTGGAACCCCACCTGGAGGGTGGCTGCATTTGGGGGTGAGTGATATGTGTTTTTATGTTATGTGTTATCAGCTAACCCCTATTGTATAAATACTGTTATTAAATAGAAAACAGTAGAAAATAAACTGGGGGGATAACCTGTATATCTGGTGATGGGGGGTGCTAGAAGTATATCTGGTGCTTGGGATAACAACCATTCCTCTCAACCAGAGATTAAATTAATAGTGGTAGTGTTTCACTTCCAAAAGTAAGGCATTTGTTAATGTTGAATGTGTGCTTGCATGGTATGTGTTGCAGGGATGCTAGTGAGATGAGAAATTCATTTGAAAAGTAGGAATAGAAGTAGTGGTATGATTGTTTGTGAGAAGTAAAATTTACTCAGGGTAAATGTAAGGATGCGAGCAATACATAGATACATAGCACTGTTGGCAGATAAGGGCCTATGGCCCACCCAGTCTGCCCATTTGAGCTTGTAAGTTCACTTTATATTTTTATAGAAGTCAGTTGCCCCTTACCCCTGACCTCCAGAATTCCCTTATGTCTATCCCATGTAGTCTTAAATCCTGTGATTGCGTCAGCCCCCACCACTTCCTCTGGCAGGGTATTCCACTTGTCCACCACCCTTTCTGTGAAGAAATTCTTCCTCACGTTTCCTCTGAATTGCCCTTCTGCCAGCTTCATCCCATGCCCTCTAGTCCTGGAACATCTTTTTTGCTGGAGAATAGTGTATTTCCTGCACCCTGTTCCTCCCTGTAAGATATTTGTATGTCTCCATCATATCCCCTCTCTCTCTCCTCTCCTCCAGGGAGTACATATTCAAGTCCTTCAGCCTGTCCTCATAGGACTTGTGATGCAATCCCTGTACCATCTTTGTTTCCCTCCTCTGAACCTTCTCTACCCTGTCTATGTCCTTATGTAGGTAAGGTCTCCAGAACTGTACACTGTACTCCAGGTGGGGCCTCATTAGTGTCTTGTATAGTGGAACTATGACCTCCCTTTTCCTGCTGGTGATGCCCCTGCCTATGCATCCCAGCATCCTATTTGTTTTACCTGCTGCCTTGTTGCATTGTTTCCCTATCTTGAGGTCATCAGAGATGATAACCCCAAGGTCCCTTTCCTGCTTGGTGCCTGCTATTTCCTCACCCCTCAACTGATATGTTGTTCCAGGGTTTTTGTGCCCCATATGTATTATCTTGCACTTCTTTGCATTGAATTTCAACTCCCAGACCCTTGACCATTCTTCTAGCTTCTGCATGTCCCTCCTCATACTGCCTACACCCTCTGGTGTGTCTGCTCTGTTATAGAGCTTTGTGTCATCAATGAACAGGGAAATTCTGCCTTCTAGGTCCTGCACAATGTCACTGATGAAGATGTTGAATAGGACTGGTCCCAGCACTGATCTCTGTGGTACCCCACTGGTCACTCTTCCCTCTGTGGAGTGGCAGCCATTTACCACCACCCTCTGTGTCCTGCCAACCAGCCAATTACCCGCCCATTGTACTACTGCCCTGCCCTGCCCACTTCCATATTCCCCAGTTTGTTTAATAGCCTTCTATGTGGCACAGTGTCAAAGGCCTTGTTGAAGTCCAGATAGGCCACGTCCACTGCCCTTCCCTGATCCACCTCCCTTGTCACCCAGTCAAAAAATTCAGTGAGTCTGGTCTGGCATGACCTCCCCCTGGTGAAACCATGCTGCCTTGGGTCCTGTAGTCCATTGGCAACCACATGTTCCACCAATCTCTCCTTCAGTAGTGCTTTCATGATCTTCCCCACTATCAAGGTCAGGCTGACTGGTCTGTAGTTCCCCGCTTCCTCTTTGTTCCCATTTTTGTATAAGGGCACTCCATCTTCTGTCCTCCAGTCTTTGGATACCTCCCCTGTTTCCAGTGATTGGCTAAACAGGATTACCAGAGGTTCAACCACCACCTCTCTTAGTTCCTTTAGGGCCCTGGGATACAGCCTATCTGGCCCCATTGCTTTATCGACTCTTATTCCTTCCAGTTCCTTTAGGACCCTTTCCCGTGTAAAGGGACTTGTGTCCATTTCTGCTCTGTTCCCACCCCTTGTACTCCATTCAGGCCCATTACCCTCCTCTTCCTCAGTAAAGACTGAGTAGAAACATCTGTTCAGTATGTCAGCTTTACTGTTGGCATCCTCCACGTGGCCCCCATCCTCCCACTTCAGTCTCATTATCCCTCCCTTTGCCTTGTTTTTTCCCTTACATACCTGTAAAAGGTTTTGTCCCCTTTACCCACTGATTTTGCGATGCGCTTTTCTGTCTGAGCTTTGGCTAATTACATTCTGTAAATATTTATTATTAAATGGGTAGAAATAATTCTGGCTCCTGGTTTACCAAGAGGCACTTACATCAGGGCCATTATTCCAGCACAACAGTCAGGTTGAAAGTAGCTCAACAAAAAGGTGTTTTAAAAATACATCTTATTTACAGAGAAGGACCCATTTCATAATCACAGTAAGGCACTCCAGGGGCTACAGTATGATGGGCTAATGACCCTGCTCAGGTGGTAGATGAACTCGGCTTTACCTTTTGCTTCAACCCACCTGAGGTGGGTCATATCACATCATAATGCACCCCCTGTCATGCCACATTACTTAAGTAACAGGCAATCATCCACCCCAGGAATCCTGTTACAGCCCTGCACAGAATGGACGAGTCTTGCTACAAACCATTTGCTTTTGTTCCCTGGGTTTCAACTCTATTGCTGACATCCTTACATTTATCTTAAGTAAATTTTTACTTTTCATAAACAGTCTCATCATTCCTTCTATGCCTACTTTTCAAATTAATTATTCATCTCACTACACATCTCTGCCACACACACACACCATGCAAGCAAACAGCATTGACTAATGCTTGTTCATATACTGTTCATCTGTTGTACCAGGGCTGGCTGTCAAAGGGCTTGTCTCAGCCCACTTACCTGGTAAAACAAATAAATAAAAAATACGTTGATAATGGATCTGGTTAATACGCCTTAGTGATGTACTACAATTGGGGAAATGCAATTATCATTCATGGTATTAAGGGACCAGAGGTTTAATTAATTTAACTACAATAGCTAATTTCTTTAATGGATTTATTATTGCACAGCTGTATCTGAAAGCTATAAATAAAAGTTTTTTTGTTGTTTTTTTTTAAAAGGAAATGGGATTGGCTTGTGATGTTGTAATGATTTATATGATGTTACATACAGTTCATGTTGAGTCATTCGATGGGACCAAATTCCATGCTGGCCCCTGGCGACATGACCTCATCCAGCTTCACTGGTTACCACTGCATCATTCACTCCTAAGCAGAGGCATTCATTAGGTTATGAAACTGTCCCAAAGCTGGGAGGTGTGACCTCATCCACAGCTGCACTGTGCTATGAAGGTTAGGCTGACACCAGACATGTGCTTTCTGATTAGTTTGCTATGATGTCAGCTTGGGCCAGTGGCCAGATATTGTGGAGGGGGTCTTTGTTGTGACAATAGTACATTAGTGCAGAGACACCCCTTTTGTTCTACTCCAGGAGGCTCTGAGGTGTAATATCAGCACTGTAATCGGAAGAGGAAATGACAACTCCCACCCAATGTTAGCTGAGTCCATCTGGATACCTCCCCACCTTGCAAGCACTGAAGAGCCTTTCATATAACATCTGTTTTCTAATTACTTGGGATTTTACTGATCTCTGGACGTCTATACAAAATGCAAATGTAGAGTTATCAGACCAGATTTAATCAGCATGCTGGCATTATTTGTCAATGCTACCCCCACTGTACCCACTTTTTAAGTGGACCCTCGCTCTGCACAGGTCCAGTCCTGCTTCCACCTGCTCAAGACATGCAAATCCTGGGTGTGGAAAATGCTTTTACAAGCAAACTCTGTTACCCTGCACTGTCATCACTAGTGGTAACTGGACTTTTGACTATTTATTTAGAAAGGCGTGCAGCCTGTCCCATTTATAAATCATGTATAGCTTTCATCATGATATGCAGAAGACTGAGATGGGTGACTCTCAGGCTCCAATGTCACAATGTTTTCACCTGGCAAAGTTCAAAGAGTTTGGTTTTTCACTGGTTTGATGTGAACAGCAGGTCTCTTTCACTAATTGATGCTTTTGGTGAATATGGTAAAAGATAAAGGGGCCCAAGAAAAGGATAAAAAAGGTACGGGGTCATAATCTTGCACTATAGAATGCTGCACGGCAAAATCGCACTGCCAATACAGCACAATTCTTGCCATGCGGCATATCTCTTTTGTCTGTGGGGGGCTCCACCCCGAACCACCCCACTCAAAGATTCTCAACTCGGGGTTCTGTCGGGAATGCACAAAGTTTAAAGAAATAAAAGTTTCTGGGATCTGGAATCAAACCCGGTCCCAGAAGCACTGCCTGGCTGCCCTGCTGCTGTGGCTCAGTCCATAGACCCACAGCAGCTGGTCGGTGGAACCCACTCCCAGCAGAGGTCTTATCCTCTGCCTGGGAGAGTGAGAATAGTACAATACCACGTACAGTAGTATACGTGGTATTACACAATTCCCTCACTGGTGCAGCCATAATGTTGTGCGTTATTAAGCATGCGACATTATGGCCCGGTACCATAAAAAAAGAGCCACACCCCCATCCCATTAGTCCCTGTAAATAGTTGGGGGGGGGGGCATCCTGGATCCAGCTTCCCCTAATCACTTCCTGTTTTTGCATGTGGCATCCATGTCCAGGTGAACGATCTTTCAGTGCCCTGCAACTGCCTGCCCTGGCAGGGATATCCTTTGCAATACTGGGAGGGGGACTTCTAATGGCCTCCTACTGCATCTGCTTGCAGTGGCAGGCCTGGTCCTCATACTGCCACAGTCACTGCTACACAGCACCCCTTACTGCTTCTGCCTGCCACTGCTTCAGTGATGAAAGTGAACAGGAATGCACAGGCATTCAGTTCCGGTACCTTTTTTGCAGCAGGAACAGAGTTCCTGTACTTCTTCCCACTAACATTGGAACCGAAATTCTTAAATCAGCAACATAATGACAGTTTCTGGGCCTGTGACCTGAAATCAGGGTTTCCATAACAACTTTTGACTTGTACAACAATGCTTGTTTTCCTAGAAATACTTCAATATCTCTAACTGAATCTACTAGTGTCTAACACTCTAAACAGATAGACGTGTCTTGATGCAGTTATCCTTCAGAGTGAGGATCTTCATTCTGCATTTCATATTCACCAATGCCTGAGTTCCTGTACTTCTTGTCTACCACTTGCGCCACTGCACTGCTTACCCTGGGGCGTGGATTGTGTCTGTATAATTCTGGCATTTTGCAGGGTATTTATGAATGTGCCAAACATTAGGAAGTGTTTTTTTTTTTTAAATCTTTGCTAGTTAGGAGTGGCAGGGGACATCTCAGACCAAGCAAGTTGTGGCCTGGTCCGATTATTGGACACTCTCCTACCAAGGTGGAGAGGGATCATTCGTCTACTTCACAGCTGCCTCCTAGCACTGGGCAGCATTCAGAGACACTGAGCCCGTAGAAGAGGGCAGTGACATGCAGAAATGTCAGACGCTTGTAAGAAGAGTGTTGACATAATTTCCCCATGTCACAGGGATTAACTAAACAGGTGAAAGTCTGGCCCTCTAGTTGGATGACAGCTGGATTGGCCCACTCACATCACTAGGGCCTGCATTGCTTGATAGGGCACTCCTGATATGATGTCCCAGGTCATCCCTGGTTATTGGAATCGGCTTCTCTCCTCCCTACCCCACCTTAAGGACAGAAATAGGAGGGAGGATAGCCCAGCATACCATGTCCTCAGCAACAGTCGGAGGATTGCCTGTGAACAAAGGTATGATGAGGGGGGCCAGGTAGGTACAAAAAAAAAATCATAACCTGATGTAATGATCTCCCAGAATGCATCCAGAGCTCAGAATCTTGCAATGTTTTCACATTCTGTGCAGCTGTTTTATTCTGAAAGAAACAGATATTTGTCTTCTTATTCTATATTATTTTAAACTTTACAGAACTAGGTTCCAATGTTTTGAGGCACTGAAGAGTATGTGTTGATGTGGGGTATTGTTGCTAGCCTACTTTAAGTTCTTGTGGTGTTTAAGACGCTCACCTTTACTTCGTGACACACCACACCACACAAAGCGTGCCAATTTCCCACTGTACACTCTCTCGTGCCTTATGTCTCAAATAGTCCATATCACAAGACCACCAGGCATACACATACACACGTGTAACCCCTCTATAAATGGGGGTTCCCAGAAGTCTTCCCAGAGCTTGCCTAATTGCTCACAGTCTGGATGGTGTTCAGCGTTAAAGCCATTTAAATGGTGTTGCCTGTGAGTGCTTTTAAAGCGTCCATGTACTGTCTCTTTAAGGGCTGCCTGCCTGCTGTCATAATTAGCTTGAATGGGGGGACTGTGTGTTTCTATGCTCAATTCCCACCCGGGCTGCTGAATAATTGCTCCATTTCTGTCATCACTAAATGTGCAGAGTGAGCCCTTTTGAAAGAGGTAACTGATTGCTGGTAGATCATTTAAATAGTAGTAAAAATGTAGTTTGTTTTAACCTGCCTTATTTGCAGCAAAGACTGTTCTGTGTAGCTCCACCATTTTGGTCCCAGACTGCCAAATGGGACCAATCAGTACTTGGGACTCTCAAATGGAGCCTGCTGAAATGGGGCTGTGTGGAGTGAGACTCTGGGAATTGTAGTTTTTGGACTTTTGGCACCTTTTTGCACCTATAGAGGGAGCCTGTTGTGACTGACACCTGAACCGACCAACCAAACCTTTTGGATCTGAGTGAAAGCCCCTGGGCTGTCTGCTGGCAAGCCAGATTCAAGTTGGAAGCTGAGAGCAACAGCTCAGAGTGTTCGAGCGGCCGTGTTGCGCAATAGTTCGCGTGGGAGAACCGTGGAAGGCCTGACTGCTGACCTGCTAGCCTGATTTCTGCCCAGAGAGGGAGAAGAGGACTTTCGTCAGACTGAATCCGAATTCTGTGAGAACAAAGCAAGCTGCTGATTTGGGACCAGGCTTAACCTGTAGAAGACCGAAGATTTTGCTGAATGTGATCGGCCTGTCAGGAATTACAGTCACTTCTGAGCTCCCAGTGTGTGCAGAGACTTGCGATCGTGACTGGGGAGCATTTGGCCTGGTACAGGTAGAATTCTGGTATATAAATGTACTGTGTACTGAAAGAGAACCGCGATTTAGTTTGGCTGTGTGCTGCTGGCTTGTACATATGAATGTGCTATGTGCTAAATGGGGATCGCGAACTAGTCCCCTTTGCTGTGAACTGTGTGCTAGTTGCTGGAGACGGTTCCCAGCTAATTACAGACTGAATCCGTTGTTGCCTGATGCAGATAGGTCCTGCTATGAGGGCCTTATCTCCCTACCCTGCTGCACAGAGAAAATCCATCAACGAGGGACCAGCCAACTCCTTGTCTGAACAAGAACAACACCGGAACAACTCGTGTGGGCCCTGTTTCCTCTGGCAATCCAGACCGTCCATCCATCAGCCCTCCTGTGTTCAGCCTGGTACCATGAGTAATTATCAGGGTAGCTCCCTGCAACATTTCTTAATCAAAAGTGTGCCATCTGATTCTTGTTGTAATGTTTAATTTTCACGAACTGAGTCCTCTGGCTCCGGATCACAAACTGTGTGTGTGCATGTTCTTTTTCCATCATAGGGCCCCGACCAGCTGCTCCGGCGGCCTACCCTGGACAACGGTCCTGGCTAGCCTCTTCCCCCATCCTGGGTACCCAGAGAGCGTGACTGAGTTGGACTCTAAGTGCATGCATAGTAGTGTGATTATTGTGTTTAAGCCAGTTAACCTGATTATTCCCCCTCCTTGTTACAGACCCCTGAATAAATCAGATATTTTGTCCTTTGAAATCTACATTGACTATGGTGTCAGTATATGTTAAAAGTATTGTATTATAGCTGTGTGCATTGCATAACTTTATTTTACAGGGGGTCCCCAGAACCATGCTGAAGGAATCAGTCCTGGGGGTAAGTGCTAGATTGATGTGTATGTGGTTTGCATATCTGGGGTATTGGGAAAGTTACTATTGTGTACTAAGTGGGCCACTAGCAGCAGTTGAGGGGGGTCACAGTGTCCCAGAGGGCTGTGGCCTGGTTAGCTTGATCCAAACCAACCCTGACCTTTGGGTGGAGGCACCCGTTTCAGAACTCAGGCCCCTTAGCCTGTTGGTAGCCAATCAGGCAGGGGTTGTAGCCCTTGGGATAGCGCCACCTAGGGGTTACACACACATGCATTAGGAAGCTGCCCTGCTCAGATAAAAGACCCAGACCAGGAGGATTGACTGTGTCGAACTTGTTCCAACAAACTGGCATTTAAGGCAGCAGCAGTTGTTAGTCAGCCAAAAAAAAAAATCAACATATAATTTTTTGGTATTAATGTATTTCTGACATAATTATGTAGCCATGTCTCCTATTTGTAATCCACTCTTCTGTTGCATATTGTACATTGTAAGCCTCTTTTGCAAGTTGTAACCTTGCTTTCCTCATCTTGTAATCCACAGAGTGCCTCTCCCCCCCTCCCATGTTTATTGGTTTTAGATGGCATACAGTCGCGAGGAAGGGGGGAGGGCCCCCTGGTCTACACAAAGCCCAGTTCATCAGTCTCTCAAAATAATGTAAGCAGACAGTACCTTATAGAAGGGATTCAATTGGTGACAGAAGGATCTCCTTCTTGGGTGCAATAGCGATGCAGTGGCAGGAAGGGCAGCAGCTTCTGTCTGGGGGCAAACTTTGTTAGGATAACTCAACATAACAGTTCAACAGAATTCAGAGGTGAGAGACAAAGATCACTGTCCAGCAAGAAAATGCATTGCAATCAGGCAGAATTTATTTTCAATACTTTTCCAAAGGCTCAAGACATGTTAAAGCACATTCAGCTCCATGGAGCTGGGGGGGGGACTTCTTTAACAAGCTACTCGACAACGGCCTGGGCTGTGGCACAGTTGTTTAGGGGACATGAGTCCCGAACCTGGATCCTTCTCACTATTGTGGAGCTAAGCAGGCTCCCAAATGATTGTGATGGCAGACAACAGGTTTTTCTCTATGGCTCTCACTTACCTCTGAACTCAAACTCTCCCCACATTGGCACATTTGAGCACACTCTAGTTTCTACTCTGGGCACCTTGGGCTCAATCCCCTCCTCCATGACACTCCCATTTATAGCTCTGCAGGGGGCTGAAGTTAGGTGCCAACTCTTCCCAGGGTGGCCACACAGATAACCATAATGCCTCCTCGTCAGTGGACATGGATTTATGGCAAGGGGCTGGAGCTGCCACCCCAGAGCTCTCCAGAACCCGATCTCTCACTTATCAGTCCTGGGCCTACCATGGCAGCCACCGACCTCACACAGCTTTCCTTCTTGGAGCCGAATAGACTCCCCAACTCTCTTCACACTGCTATGGATGGCACTTGCAGCACTTCTTGCTCTCCCCTGATGGATCGGTGGAGACTTTCCTCCAACTGGGGGACCAGAGTGGCAATCGGCCCACCTCGGCCCAAGGCCCCTAGCCCTGACTGAATGCCCACTCCCCGGACTCCTTGGCTCGACGCCATAGGCCCAGAATGGCTTCTGAAGCAAGACAGACTAAAAGACAACCTTTTCCCACTGTGCTGCCCCTTTTAAAGCCTGATACCAGGGCCCCACCCATCTACAGGTCCTGGCATCACTTTGGGCACCGATGCCAGCTGGACATCATAGTAACCCCCGAAATGGAGGAGGAAGTTACACTTTCCCCTCACTGAAATGCTTCATCTACTGATGAAGCCCCCTTTTGGGCTGGCTACCCTTGTACTGGGCTGAGTGGGAAAATGTGCATCTCTCCCACCCGCCTCAGTGACAACGACTCTGCCAACCGGGCTTCACAGTGGCAACTACCCCCATCTCCCAGGTGGGCATATCCACCTAGCTAAATGCACATACGTCTTATGATTCTTGTCCCCACCTGGGCATGGCAATCCAGCCTGAGTTCCTACAGACAGTTTGCCTGCTACTATCAGGACTGGCGTCCCACCCTACTCTCCCCCCGTGGGACCCAAACCTACAACCCTCTGCCAACACTGTGAGGAATCCAAAACTACACCTAGGGAACATTGGGTACATCCACTTACTTACTTCTACACAACTTTTAAAATTGAAACAAATTCCAATTTTAACTGCTTATAACATTGACAACCACAATAATATGCTGCTGTGCTGCTTTTGCCCTCACTGAACTGCTTCTCTGTAGATTACTATCTAAACTACTCTATCTAGGGTATCTTAATCTACTATAACAAGCTACTCTAACTACTAGCTCACTACACTACATTTTACTATAGCCATGCTACTATTTCCGAACAGTTTACTTAACCAGAGGTGCTTACCTATGATAAGGGTGCTCTGCAGTTAAGTCCACAAGGAGTCCAGTTGTTGCAGTCTCTTTCCCAGAGTCCAGGTCCCTTTCTCCATCTTAGACTTAGAACAGAGCACTCACTCCTCTATTTAACATTACTAAGGCAGTCATAACAAAATTCCATTCCCCTTACCTATATCTGCCTTAACGTACCTTATAAAGCTACATTCTAATTAACAGTATGTGTTACCTTACTGGGCATGCATTGAAATATAAGCAACTATAATTGTTCTTAAGTAATATTTTTTTTTGTTTTAGCAACATCACAACAACAACATTTTGGCACAGTCTCACCCAAGCAGTTCATCCAGATGGGGGCAGCAGTAGTCCACACAGCAGTGCCAGTGGGGCACTGAGTTATCTTCCTTTTTCTTTTTCTTTTTCATTGCCTGGGAGCGCTTGGGTGAATTGTCTAAGGCAAAGTAAAAACAGGGGTCTGGCTTGGTACACTCCGTTCCACTACAGTCCTTGCTGACCAAATAGTACTTCCTTCAACTCCCAGTCTGGTCTTGTACCAACGTGAAGGTTATAAACAAGGTGACTCCCTTCCCAAATAGTGGTTGCCCACACTGATCTTACTGTGGTGATTACCTCCCTTGCTCATATGCAGGATCGGAGGGACACACTTTATTTCTCAGATGAATCTTCTCAATGGCTCCATAGAATACCCAATCAGCCGTCTGGTCTCGATGATGTCCCATAGGCGTTCACTCACATAGGGGTAGTTCTCCCCAAGGAATTTCTTCTTCAGGTACCTCCTCACCAAGTGCTCCACCTGACTCCAGGAAGGGATGGTCTGAATGCTGGTCCATGGAGCCTGTCCTTTTGGCAGCCAGCTACCCTCATGGTATCTCAGGTAGTTCAGCTCCGTGGGTTACAGGGCCCCTCCATCAGCTAGTCTTTGTTTGCATTTATCAGGCAGCAGAGGGGTGGCATCGGGCAAACCCAGCACTGGGATGGAATATCCCTCTCAACAACCAGATCTTCATATGCTCTGGTGATTCCTTCATCTGACCGTGGGTCCCTGGAGAAACCCACCCTAACCACACTCTCCGGCTCCGAGTCCAATCCAACATCATCAGTTACGGCCTCCACCACTACGTCAGGCCCCTCAGCAGCCATAGGGTTCTCTGGTGCCTTGGAGATCTCTGGAGTTTTCTCCCTAGCTAGGGGACCAACTGCCTGAGCTACAGGTGATTTCCCCTGAGCCGGTCTGTTTTCCACAAACCCCTTCCCCCAATCCCTTGTCTCCTGCATCACTGCAGCCTCCTCTCTTGCAATCACCGGTGAGCTTATCCTTCTTGGGAGCATTAACCTTGATTGGCTCTCTCCCTCATCCCTAAATTCTCATCACCAGATAGAAGCGTTAAACCTCACCCAGTTGATCAAAGAGCCTACCCACCCTAACCCTCGATCTCAGTCTCACTCCCACTCGACTGGGTGCTCTCATCCCACCCCCACTGCATCTGTTCTACTGGCACTCTACCAGGTGTGTTCAGCAACCACTGCCCCACCTTCTGCATCAGGAAAACTGGTCCTCCCCCCATTCCCCCTAAATATATCCAGTATCTCCCCCTCAAATCCCTCCACAGGAGTAAACCACTTTGTGACCTGGCTTCTGCTAACTGGTCTCTAGTCCTTTCCTCCTGCTCGGTCGACACTGCCCTTAACCACTTCCCATCTACCTTCCTACAGGTCTGGGATTCCCATACCCCGCTAAAAACAATTAGAGTTAAATGCTCCCATCATCCCTGGATTACCCCAGATATTCTGGCCATGTGCAGAGCTCAGGATCTCTCCTGGTGCTGTTCTAAATCCTATGGTAAACAGGCTGACCTGCAGGCCTTCCGCGTCCTCCGCAACAAGTGTACTGCCAGTATCCGCCGCACTAAATCTGATTTCTTCAAATCACATTTGCACTCCTCAAATAGTACTCCATCTTCCTTCTGGAAGGATCACCATTCACTCCTCCACCCCACTCTGAATCTTCAACCCCTCAATCCATGAGGCAGGGTCCATAGTTTCTGATCCCTCCCTCATCGCAGAAGCCCTTAACAAGTTCTTTACATCTTGTGCCATCCCCCAGGAGCCCCCTTCTCTCTCCTTTGCCCCCACTCCCCCACAGCCATTCATCTTTCAGCTACCATCAATCTCCGCTTCAGAAATCCTCAGAGCTCTAACTTCACTTAACTCCTCCAACTCAAGCCCAGCTGACTTGCACCCTCGGCTCCTCAAAATCTCAGTCCCCTCGATTGTTACCCCTCTTACCTTTACCCTAAACCTTTTGCTATTCACAGCAACTGTTCCCTCAGCTTGGAAGTCAGCCACAGTCCTCCTCCTCTTCAAAGGGGGTGACCCCTTCACCCATGTAATTAATGCCCCAGTTCCCTTCTCCCTTGCCAAACTCCAAGAATCCCTTATCCTCTCAAGGCTCAATAATTTCTTCTTGCCTCCAACACTCTTTCCCCATTCCAATCTGGTTTCAGAAAATTTAATTCTACCACCTCCTCCCTTCTACGCTTTACTGACGGCATTCACTCTGCCATGGACCTTGGTCACATCACCTCGGCCATTTTCATCGACCTAGCCAAGGCCTTTGACTGTCTCCCACCCACTCCTACTTAACAAACCAAGCCTCGCTGGCCTTTCCCCCAGTCAATTTCCTAGTTCAGCTCCTATCGAACTGGCCATTTTCAATCTGCCTCAATAAACAATATCTTCTCTTCCCCCCTCCCTGTTCTCACAGGGATTGATCCTAGGGCCTGTTCTTTTCTCCCTCTTTGTTAGCGATCTCCCCTCAGTATATACCCATGCCAATATTCACATGTACACAGACAACACTGACCTTTTGTGTCTGGCCCTTCCACCACAAGCCATCCAGTCCCCCCCTTCAAAACGATCTCTCTGCAGTCACATCATGGTTCAACGCCAGTTGCTTAAAACTAAACTCAAAAAACTGTTGCCATGACCTTTGGCTCTAAAAAGCTTGCTAGGATCCACTCCCTCACTCCCTCCCTATCTTCTACGCTGCAGACAATATTCCTTTAGAAAATGTCCCCACCTACAAGTACTTTGGAGTCCTTGATTTCACCTCCCATTTTTCAGCTCTACACTCCAAACAGCGCCCTCATCTTGGACTACTTTACCATCATAAGACAAGTCTCTCCCTCCCTGTCATACGTGATCTTGTAGTTAAATGTATCCTCCCAGCCTTTGATTATGCAGACATAGTTTTCAGCACCGCCCCTTCCTCCAGCCTTGCCAGACTTGATGTGCCATTTCATGCCTTCTGTAGGACCACCTCCAGCCCTCCCTTTCTACCTCACCACTGTGACCTATATTCTTCCCTTTCCCTCCAATCCCTCTCACAGAGACACTTCCCACACTGCTCCACATTCATCTCTAAATTCTGGTTTGGAACTCTTCCATCCTACCTTGACTTTCTCCTTTCTCCTGCCACCCTGTCTCCTTACAGCTCAAGGACAAACTATGCCCTCACCTTTTTCCTCCCTCGTGTACGTACCTCTGCTGGCAAACTCTCCTCATATAGACTTCTGTCCCACTGGAACAGCATTCCCTTCCAAACCCGTCTCGCCCCCTCCTTTCCTGTTCTCAAGCACTTACTCAGCCCTTTCTCTACTACTTCCTGTATCTGCCCTCCTACCTAACATTTACCTCCTTAGTTTTGGATGTTTTACTCCTTATTTAGGTTGATAGTGTGCATCATTGTTATATAGTTGTTTACTTTCTAGCAATCTCATTATGTTCTCAGCACTTGTTTTGTATTGTATATATTTTACTGTACTTTAAATACACCTCTGTCACAAAAACACTCAGCAGGTTAGGCCCTCTGCTCTCACAGTGCCAACCTCTGAGTGCAGTATTGTAAACCGGTAACAGAACAGGGTAACCCTCCTGTCTGCTTGTGGGTCTGAATCACCTTTTGTCTCAAGTTCTGGGGGGATTCAAACTATGAACCGTATGCTAGCATACCCAAATGTACAGGCTCAGATAATCTGCTCTTCGGGTGGATGCCAGACATCTTTCGTCTAAGTGCACCTAACCATGTATCCAAAATGAACCCGTAAAACTCTATAAAAGACCTTAGGTATATTCTTACCTTTTCCCAGTCTGGTATCACCATCAAGCTTATGAACAGTTGTCAAATTTAACCGTCTATACTTCACGTGCAAAAGAACTTCGAAGACACACCCAGGCAGTCTTTTTAAATGAAAGGTTTACTTAACAATGGATAAAAATATGTAAAATGTAAATACAGAACACTATATCACAAAGCATACAATTACTTAAAAGAAAACAAGGAAAAGTACAAACAAAAACTCCTACCACAATACAATTAGACTTTTTCTATCGAGTATATTACCTTCTTACATTCCTTAAGTTAGTTCTTATTTCTTAAGAGTCAAACAAGAAATGTCTCAGTGGTAATACAGAATACCATTTAAACTCTGTGTCTCCACCCCTTCTATGAAGCCATCTAGTTCCTCCTTTTAGAATATAAAAATTATACAAACAGGGATCTTCCTGTCAGAAGATATTTTAAATACTGTGACTTCAGCAAAAACTAATTTCCCAAATTATGACAGTCTTTAAATCAAGCCTTTCCTTTGATCTTCTGTGGTTTCCTGCTTTCCATTAATGACTGAAGTCATTAAAGATGGCCTCCTCCAGCCATATTTACAAAGCCCTTCGTGCACGGTTGTTTTTTAACTTTATGTATGAGATCCATACTGTGGCTGTATTTGGAGGGTGCTAGCATACATTTCTGCTGCTAAACAGCATAAAACCACACTAAAATATTTAATTTATTCTTAAAGGGCATGGCCCAAGAACAAGGACTTTTAAACATTTCAATACCCTATATCTTAGTTCAGGAGGGAAATACAATAAAAACACATACGAATATATTGATATTACATGTGTTTTTCCACAAGCAAATACTGCTGCTTTAAAGATTTCCTGTCATCTCAGGGGGCTTTGACAAAAAGCACATTTTCTAGACATATCGTAGCTTATATTTAAAACATTTTTTTCATATGTTCAGTAATTAGCTTCATCCATTTTTATTGTAACTGGGTATATTAATATGAACACAGAAGTAATGTCCAGTAGATTTGCTCTGACTGCTTGCCTAAATTTTTATTTTTTTTAGTCTTTGGTAGTCAGGTAAGACCCACTAGGCACAAGTGCCTGTTTTCAGGGGAGACATGGGAGCACTGAGCAGTAAGTGATTTGTTCAGAGTCACAGAGTATGCAAGTGGAGGTTGTGAGCATCAAACCTAGGTTTGATCTGCTGGATGTACCAAGCTCGTTCACGGCTTGTTACTCTAACCTCTAGGCTATACTGCCAGCCAAGGAAGAACCTGTTGGACTAGGGAAGGGTACATGGGAAAAGTATCAGACATAAACAATAATTCATGAACAACCGTGCGCCAAGGCTGTGTTTCCATCAGTGGGTTCTGATGATATCATAGGGACCTTGACAGTGAAGCTCAGGACGTCACTGACTTTATCAGAACCCCAAGATGAAACTGATCCAATAGCATGGTGGGCTGAGGCCCCTATTGGGGACATGTCAATTTGTCCCATCATTTTGCTCTGCAACACCTCACCTCGGACTATTAGCTCCGGCATCAATCAGTTCCCACATCTATTCATCCCTGGACAATTCACTCCCACTATATATCATACTGTGTTCCAACAAACATTGTAATATGATTTCCACTTCTACAACCCAGAAGCACATTGTGTCATCTGGTAGGTGAATTGCACCCACCTGGAGTTTATTTTATAATATTTACTCAGGGGCTAATTATGCCAGGACGAATTGGTATGGGAGCTGATTGACGCTGGAGATAACAGTCTGGGTGAGTTGTCATGGAGCGAAGTGACTGGGACAAATTGTCATGTAGCTGGCACTGGTTGACACATCACCTCTCATACCAGTGACCCTGGTTTGGGAGCAGACCAGGGTCGCTCAGGGGCCAGTTGGGGTAAGGAGGATTAACTTCCATAGACAGTTCTCCTTCTGGGAGGAAGGACAGTGCGTACTGCTGCTTGGCTACCACCTAGTGCAGGCTAGGTGATAAAACAGTGGCTGCCTTTTAGAAGGCAGGGCACAGGTGCTGAGTGTGTGTAACATCTTCTCACCACATGTCCATGCCATGGCTGGCATGCCAACCTTGGAGAATAGTTGAAAACCAAGGCAGAAACCCCCCACTGGCCAAGATGATGTCTGCTAGACCACCGCACACTTTGTACCCCCTACAGAGTACTGGCTTGAACCAGGTAAGTCCCACAGATGGTGAGTTACAGTGCTGGATGGGCTAGGGACTGAAGGGGGGTCGGTGGCAACAAAGGGGCACAAATAAAGGATAAAAAAAAGAGTCCTAATATTGAAACACAAACTGAGTTGTGCATGGCTGCCTATGTCTTATTTTGCATAGCGTATGGTTTAAAATCTTAAAAGATGCTTTTTTTCTTCCCTAAAAATCTTGTTAAATTTATTATTTTTTTTAATCAAGCTTTTTCTCAGCCACTAGCTTGACCAAGGACACTCCTACCAGCCCCATCACTGACTTTCTCATGAGCTTACCAGTTATCCACCACCTGCTTAGGACCACGACAGTAGTGGTTGACCTGCCATGCCACTCAGAAGTGAGTCTGTGGGGTGTGCCAGCATAAAGGCAGACCAAGGACTTTTCCCCCAGGTCCTGGTTTTCTCCCCGAGGGTGCTGAAGTACAATGACACCCACTCGTACATGCAACAGCTCCCCTGCTGGCTTGGTTTCCGGCAGCTGCCCCTCTGCCTGTCTATGTGCTCCTGCTGTGGTACCACCTGGCCTCTACTTAGGGGCACTCAAGAAGCAGGAAGCAGCACCACCCCCTAAGGAAGGAAAGCAGTCCATGGGATTCTCAATTCTCCCTATCCCAGATGGCCCCTGAGCAACCCAAGTTCACTGCAAAACCTGGGTCACTGATGTAGTGAACTTCAGTACTAGCTGGTCAGCCCATTTTTTTTTTTTTTTTATCATTATTATTTAAAAAAAAACACCATCACCGATCTGCTGAAAACCTACTCAGGTGAAGGGTGAGATTCTGCAAAAGATTTTGTGTTAGGGGAGGGTCTGGATTCTGTGTGTGCGTAGGGGGTGGATCAAAGAAATACAGCAGTGGCACCATTTCCATTCTGATTAAGTTGTTGTACCACAGAAGGGTGCAACAGCATCCTATGACCTTTGAACTATGGTACGGCAGCTTTTCAGTTAGGATGGAAATCCATGCACAACAAGTGAGTGACACCCCACCCAGTCAGACCATAGTGGCTGTGATGATAGTGGAGGACTGCAGACCACCGTGCAACTAGTGCAGTGTAGCACAGTGATACATTACACTAGCTGCACTACTTAGGGTTAGGTGGTATGGTTGTAGTTTTTTACCAGTTTATTTGAGTTGGGGGCTACAATGCTCATGTTAAATAAAAGAAAAATGCAGATTTCTGCTGATGTTACTAAATGCAACAGGAATGAATGGCGAAAACCTCACTCAACTCACCTCTAAAAATGGCTAAATCAATGGGCTAAAACCACCAAACCTGCAACCCAGTGATAAAATTCAACAGGTCAGGCTAGCAGCCAAACACAAATTAGCCAAATATGTGGCAGACAGAGAGCACAAGATTGCAAGGAAACTTGCAATAAACAGAGCCAAAGCTGCAGCCACTCCTCCTCATGGACCAGGGATTCACCTGACTGCCACACTGAAACGGAGGATGATGAAAATTGTTTTATCATCACATCTAAAAAGCTAATATCAAAATTTAGAAAATTTGGAGCTACAAAGATGAAAGTAGAAAGGGACCTAGCCATGTTGCAACAGGAGGTAACAGCGTTAGGTGCACGTCCCAAACACATTGAGCAGGACTACTGCAGACGTGGAAATGGTTGACCAGTACAACATGGCTCTGCTAAAACTGCAATGCAGAGAATGTATTATGGCAGTTAACTGGAAGACCTGTGGCAAAGACTGCACCACAATAACATCTGAGCATATGGGCTGCCAGAAGGTATGGAAACCAGAGACCCAGTGACTTTTATTGTCTCTTTATTGAGAGATGCCCAGAGTCCAGGGAGACAGACTTGCTTTGATTACTCACTGTGGTAAGTATCCCAATGGGTCGCCCCTGAAAAAGGGACTTCTGGTCTCAGTGGGTTTACCCGGTCACCAAAATTCAAATAAATAAATAAAATCACTTGGAGAAATCACCCATAAGTAGACAGGATTCCTGTCCAGGGAGATTGCTGCTGGGAGGAATCGACCAGCGGAGCTCTTCCAGATTGTGGACAGGCTTCTTCATTCAGCTTGTCAGGAGTCCATGAAAGCTTGTTTATCTGCGAAATGCAAGGAGTTTGCTTGATTCTTTTTGTACAGGGTGTCCTCTATTCAGGCTTAGATCTCACTAAGTGGGCCATTACTGCCCAACAGTGTTGAACCGGTGGGACTCAGAGGCATTCTGTGGTCATGGGAAGAGTTTAGACTAGAGATGGATGGATGCGGTATGTGAGTTGATTTTTAAGCTGCAGACAGTGTTTTGAAATCTGGATCCAGGACCCACACATCTGTTAGTGAGCTGTAGTGTGCAACTGGGCCCAGTGTTCACTAAGATTATCCAATGCTTTTTGTCTGAGGGGGTGTTCCCAGTTGCATTGAAAGATACTCTGATAAAGCCCCTTCTGAAGAAGCCATCGTCGGGCCCCGATGTCCTGGCAAATTACCATTCATTCTCTAACCTACCCTTTTTGGGTAAAGTTATTGAGAAGTTGGTTGGGCTACAGATTGAGGCACACGTCACTGCCTTGGACATCTATGAGCCTCTCCAGTCTGGTTTTAGGTCAAGGCATATCACAGAGACTGCACTGGTCGGGAAGCACAAGGATCTGTTCAGGGTGAGGGATAAAAGAGAGTGGTCAGTTTTCATTCTCCTGGATCTCTTTTCAGCCTTTGACACTGTGGACCATGGGTTGTTATTATGTAACCCCCCTGCAAATGGGGGTTCCCAAAAGTCTTCCAGGAGCTTGCTTGAATGCTCCAAGCCTGGATAGTGTTTGCATCTAAGCCGTTTATCTATCTGTGAGTGCTTTTAGAGCCTCTGGTACTGTCTCTTTAACAGCTGTCTGCCTGCAGAGATAATTAATTTGGATGGGGGTCTGTGCGTTTCCCTGCTTGAATCCCACTCGAGCTGCTGCCAAATCGCTCCATTTCTGCCATCACTAAGTGGGCAGAGTGAGCACTTTTCAAAGATGTGCTCTACTAATGCCTCTAATTCTGCAAATGTAGTGTGTAAACTCCTAGTGTAGATTAAGAGGGAATTCAATCTACTGACATTTGTTTCAGATATCAGTAGATGGAATTGATATTTGTTTCAAAAGTAGGACTCCCCTGGGTGTACCTACATTTATTCGATCAATGCAAGTCTTGCTGAAAGATGGTATAGCACACCAGCTTTTGAGATCATACGGGTCGCTTCATAAAGTGCAGTGAAGATTGCACCTGATGAAGGGATTAGTGTGGCCCCCAAAGTTTCAGTACATTGCAGTACTATACCACTGTACAAGACCTGTTGGTCCAATAAAAGATATCAAACTATCCACTTCAGTGGCTCCTATTTTCCAAGGACCAATTTGGTTGCAGTCTATTTCTTGCCTCCTGTTGCCTTAACCCTGTGAACCCCTCCCCATCTGGACAAGACCTTCGTGCTGCTCTGCTTCCTTGGTCCCTTATCTTTCTTTCTTCTCTCTTTCTATTTGACTTTTTATTTTACTTGCAAAGATTGTATTACTAATAGACTTCTGTAATATTGTATTAGCTTTGTTGTTTTTTCCTTCCCCACTGTCGTGGAACCTTTGTAAATGAGCCGCCTTGCGCTCAAAGGTACGTAATCTGAGATTGAATAAATAAAAGAATTTTAAGACTTAAAATTATATCCGCAGATCATAGTGGTATTAAAAGTAGCAAGAAACCCTCCACAAGAAAGACTTGAAAGGTTTTCAGTTTGGTGTTTTAAAACAAGAAAAATCCTCTAGGGATGGAGACATTACTTTAATACTAAAATAAGTCTGAAGGCCTTAGCCATTTAAACATAAGGTTCTTCTGGTCGATACATCAGCTTTTTCCAACATAGTTTGTGTATCAGCGGAAATCAACAAGATTTCAGGAGGGACCTAAATAGAAGGGTAATACATCCATAGAGGCCTCCCCATCAAATAACATGTATTTTTGGGACCTTTCTCTTTGGTTTTGTTACTTTTTGTAAGTAAAGTAAAAATGTATTTGTTTAAAGCGCCCTTCCCAATCTCAGGGCGCTTTTACAATAATTCACACACTTTAAATACAGAGCCATATAAAATCAATAAAAGCAATAACAACAGATGACACTCATTTATCAGCTCCCTTAAAATGCCTGATTTAAATAAGAATGTGTTCAACTGTTTTTTAAAATCTATGGTCAGGCTATCTCGTATCTGACAAGGTAGAGAATTCCACAGGGTAGGTGCCATAAAGGCAAAAGATCTTCCTCCAGATTTTTTTAAATATACCCTGGGAATCTCTAGCAATCCCTCATCAGAGGATCAGAGTGAGCAGGAGGGACTGTAAGGCACCAGGAGTTCTTTCGGGTAGTGAGGTCCCAAATCGTGTAGGGCCTTATAGGTCAGCAATGCGACCTTGAAAGTGATTCGCCACTGTATAGGCAGCCAGTGCAGTTCACGCAGCACAGGCGTTGTATGGCTAGATCTACAGATTCCCATTGATAACCTTGATGTCGCATTCTGTACAAGCTGCAAGTGACAGATATCCACCCCCGGCAGCCCTAGATAGAGGGCATTGCACTAATCGGAACGACTGGTGGCAAAGGCGTGGACCAGGGTGGGAAGATCTTCGGGCGTAACCAAGTGTTTCACCCGGGCTATATTCCTTAGATGGTAAAAGGCAGGCTTGATTACAGCCGACACCTGCACCCTCAGGATCAGGCCCTCATCAAATACCACGCCCAGGTTATGCACCTGGCCATAAGCGGGGCCCCCTCAAGATATAAACCCAAGGGTTTCCCCACCCAAACCCCTGTTGTCCTAAAACCAGGGTCCACCACCAATACCTCAGTTTTTCCTGAATTCAGCTGAAGCAAACTAGTACTCATCCACTCCTGTATCTCCAGCAGGCAGTTATTAAACACTGTGATGGAATCGGACTCCTGTCCAGGCTCAAAAGACAGGGAGAGCTGAGAGTCATCAGCATAGCAATGAAAACTCAACCCATACAGTATTATAATGTCCCCCAGTGGAAGCATATACACCGCAAATAATATGGGGGACAGCCACGAGCCCTGTGGAACCCCACTGGGCAGCCAGTGAGGGGCCGAGAAATAAATCCCTGACACCACTCTCTGTGATCTGCCCTCAAGGAAAGATCGAAACCAACTGTGGACTGACCCCCTCAGTCCACAGAAAAACCACAGGTGGCCGAGCAGCACTCCATGATCCACGATGCCAAATGCTTTTGAGAGATCCAGGAGAGCCAAGATGGAATGAGTTCTCTGATCTCTCGCCATCAGGAGATCATTTAGAATGCGAACAAGAGCAGTCTCCATGCTATGCCGTTTCCTGAAGCCGGACTGGAGAGAGTCGTGGCTATTGTGGCTGGTCAAATGATCCTCCAGCTGCAGAGCAACCACCTTCTCAATAACTTTCCCTACAATGGTCAAGTTAGAGACCGGTCTGTAGTTTGTGGGGCAGTCGGGGTCAAGAGAGGTTTTTTTCCAAAGAGGGCGTACCACCGCCTCCTTTAAGGGATCCGGAAAGCTCCCTCTCTGTAATGAAACCACCACTATCCCAGCCAGGAACGGGCTGATAACTTCCACACACCCCACTAACAGGCAAGTAGGGCCTGGGTCCAAACCACAGTAGTAGGTCACAGAGTCCTGATGATCCTCACTATATCCATGACTGCCGGTTGGCTAAAGGTGAACCAAGTCAACTGGGCATTAGTATTGATCCAGATTGATCAGTGCAAGGCCCAGTGGAAGGGTGCTGGCTGATCTCATCCCTGATGGTGGATATCTTGTCAGTGCAGAATTTCACAAACTCCTCACACTGTATTTGTGACAACGCTCGACCGGCCTGTAGACATGCTGGATTGCACAGTCTGTCCACAATCTGGAAGAGCTGGACTGGTCTATTCTTCACTATAGCAATTTCTCTGGACAGGAACCCTAGTCTTCTTATGGGAATTTGCTGATTGGTAGATCTTGTAAAGTTCTAGCAATCCAAGCCAATCCACCTCCAGGTGAGTTTTCCACCAGCGTCTTTCCAATCTTCATCGCTGCCTCTTCAACTCACGGACCTCCTCATTAAACCAGGGAGCCACTAGGTGCAGAGTGCGGGGACGTACATGAATTTGAGCAGTGACATCCAGGGCCCCTACCACTGCCCTGTTATAGGCCAGACCAGGGGCCCTGGCTCAGTGCTATCCATTGGAAATCCCGAGAGAGAAGTCCAGCTCCATCATTAGGCCTTCTGAGGTAACCCCTCTCAAAGGACGGAACTGTACTAACTTCTTAGGGGCAGGCCTATTTCAGGGGGCTGCGAATCTGTACCTCGGGGCATGATGGTCAGACCCACCGATTGGCTCCACCTCCGCATCGGAGATCTCCATCCCCAGATGAAACACTAAGTCCAGTGTGTGTCCCCCCTCCATGGGTTGCAGAGGTAATAACCCGTGACAGGCCCAATGAATCCATCAAATGGAGGAGGTTTTGTCCAAATGGCAAGAGTTCGTCGACCCAGGCATTGAAGTCCCCCAGAATTAACCGTCTGGGAGACTCCAAAACCATTTCGGCGATGAAGTCCACAACCTCCTTCATGAACTCCCTCCCTTCACAGGGTGGACGGTAGATGAGAAGGGTCCTGTAGCCTGCACCTGCACTCACAATACACTCAAATGAGTTGATGTCTCCAACTGGCACCTCCCTGAGATCCAGATCGTGTCTAAAACAGACTGCCCATTTAAATGTACTTGTATGTTCTTTCCAATTTTTTCTTACCTTTCTAGTGTCTGTCTTATCTTTGTATCCCTGTCTGATTTGTTCCTCTACTTCTGATAGGGAGCATGAGTATTCTGAAATTGACTAACAAATATTTAAAACTCTGACAGTGCACATGTGGAAAACCATCTGCACAGCATATCTTGGAAGAAGCTGGTGACTACTTGGAGACCTCATCTACACAAGGACACAGACAGGATGGAAGCAGTCCAGAGGAGGGCAACTAAAATGGTGCAGGGTCTACATCAGAAACCATATGAAGAGAGACTGAGAGAGCTTAATATGTATACCCTTGATGAAAGGAGGGACAGGGGGGACATGATAGAAACTTTTAAGTACTTCAAGGGAATCAACAAAGTCCAGGAAGATAGCATCTTTCAGAAAAAGAGATGTGTAAGAACAAGGGGGCACAATTTAAAGTTAGAGGGGGGACGGCTCAGGGGTAATGTGAGGAAATTCTTTTTCACTGAGAGAGTGGTGGAGGCATGGAACCATCTTCCTGGAGAGGTTGTGGAGTCTAAAACAGTGGGGGGATTCAAACATGCATGGGACAGACATAAGGCAATTATAGTGGGGGTTGCAGGAAGTGGGCTGTTGGTTAACTAGAATCTGCAGCTTATCCAATAGGCAGGGAAATGGGCAGACTGGGTGGACCAAGTGATCCTTATCTGCCGTCAAAGTCTATGTTTCTATGTAACTGTTTGCCAGACATCATTTAGAGTAATAACGAAAATACAGTTTGTCTAACCTGCTTTTCTTTGCAGTCAGAACTGTGTTTGCCTAGTCCCCCATTCTAGTTTTGAACTGCTGAACTGGACCAATCAGTGTGGGGGGACCTTTGAAATGGAGCCTGCTGCTGGAAAATAAGAACTTGGACTCTCATTGTGGTGCCAGCCACTTATGTACCGTATGGCCAATGCTTCTGGGAATTGTAGTTAGGACTTCGGCGCCTTTTTTCCACCAAAGTGGGAGTTTACTGTGAATGACAGCAAAACCAGCCAACTGACTGGGAGGAACTCAAAGGAAATGCCCGGCTCTGTCTAGTGGAAAGATGAGATGAGTTGTGACTGTGAAGAGGGAAGGAGCTCCGGGCTCCTGTGCTGTTGAGTTTTCACACAGGAAGCTCATGTGGGGCCCTGAAGTTCGGCCTACAACTGTTTGTGAGTGGTGTGGACTGAATCAGAGTTGTAAGGCTTAAAGAAGCACCAGAAGTGAGGAAACCAGGCTCACCCAGAAGACTGGAGAAATTAAGCAAATCAGCCGGTCTGTCAGGAACTAAATCTGCTGTGTGTTCTCCTGGGTATTGTGCAGCAATTACATCGGATAGAGAAGAGCCTGCCTGGTATAGTACTTTCCTTTACATATAAATGTTAGTGCTTGTGGGGAATCGCGTCAAATCCCCTGTACAGTGAATAGAGTGCATGAAGCTGGAAGTAAACCCCAGCTTAATCCAGACTACATCCATTTGCTCTAAACTGCAGTGGGGTCCAGTCACAAGGACCTTGCCCACATGGTCTGCTCCTCCTAGCAATCCAGGGCAACCTGCCTTCCATTCAGTTTCAGCATTGAATTTGTGAGTACAAATCAGGGTAGCTCCCTGACATCATCTAATTGCAAGTGTTCCATCTGATTACTTTTCCTTTCTTTCTTCATGAACTGAGTTTACCGGCTCCAGATTACAAAGTGGGTATTGTGCATGCATTTTCCATCCTCAGGGCCCCAACCAGCTGCACCAAATAGGCTAGCCTCTTATTGCCTGGGTACCCAGTAAGAGTGACATTTGGGACATTTGGGACTCTGAAATATGTGCACAGTACTGTGATTATTAATGTGACTGAATCAATTAACCTGATTTCCCCCTGTCCTTGTCACTATCCCCTAAATAAATCAGATTTGGTTGTTTAGCAAAGTTACACTGCTTGAACTGTGTGTTTATGTTGAATTACTGTACAGTGGTTATTGTATAACTGCATCTTACTTTACAGGGGGTCCCCAGAGTCAAGCTGATTGAACCAATCCTGGGGATAAGTGTATATTGCAAGGGTACTGTGACTGATTTGTGTGGGCCACTAATGGGAAGAAAGGGGGGTTGCAGTGACCTAGAGGGCTGTGACCAAGTCATATCAGACTGTCTTAACCCCGACTTCTGGGTGGAGGCACCCGCCATCAGATCCAGGCCCCTCAACCTGTTAGTGGCAAATCAGGCAACGGTAGTAGCCCTTGAGATAGCACCACCTAGGGGTTACAATTAGATCAGCTCAGGGAGCATGTAGGACTCACTGGTGAGGTCATCAGTTGGTTTGAGTCTTATCTCACTGACAGGACACAGAGGATAGTGTTGGGTCATTTCTCTCCACTCCCGTTGGCCCTGCTATGTGGTATACCTCAGGGTTTGGTCCTTTCACCCATGTTGTTTGCAGTGTACATACTGTCCCTGGGTAAGATCATTAGATAGTATGGACTTGGGTGTCACTGCTAAGCAGATAATACCCAACTCTTATCTGTCTTTTGCACCCGGGACACTGGGTGCAGTCGATATGCTGAATAAATGCCTGGATGAGATCTAAGACTGAATGTCATCGAGCTGGTTAAAACTTAACCCTGCCAAGAACAAAGTACTGGTAGTGGAACCAGGTCATAGGGAGGAGTAGCAGTTACTGAGAGGGAGACCATGCTTCGGCTTAGTTCCTCTGGACTTTTGGCTGCTTTTTGATTAATAAGCTGGGTAGGCTCGGGGTGGGTCAGAAGTTGGTCAACTGGGTGGCAAACTGGTCGACAGGCAGAAAACAGAGAGTGGTGCTAAATGGTATACAGTCAGAAGAGATGCAAGTTAGAAGTGGGGTACCACAGGGATCAGTCCTGGGGCCAGTCCTCTTCAATATCTTCATCAATGACATTGCAGATGGACTGGAGGGTAAGGTTTGTCTGTTTGCAGATGACACCAAGATCTGCAACAGAGTAGATAATCCAGATGGGGTGGGCAGAATGAGAAGAGATCTGGATAAACTGGCAAAATGGTTGGAAGAGTGGCAACTGGGGTTTAACACAAAGAAGTGCAAGATGCACATAGGGAAGAGAAACCCTGAAGCCACCTATAGGCTGGGAGGGGAGTTGCTGGCAGTCACAAGGCAAGAAAGAGACTTGGGCATCATCATCACCGATGACCTGAAATCATCTAAGCAGACCACTAAAGCAGTAGGTAAGACTAGGGGGACGTTGGGGTGTATTAGTAGAGGTATCACAAGTTGGAAGAGGGAGGTAATAATCCCTCTTTACAAGACACTGGTTAGGCCCCATCTGGAGTACTGCATGTAGTACTGGAGGCCACATCTTCACAAGGACATTAATCAAACTGAGGCAGTCCAGAGAAAGGCAACCAAAATAGGGCAAGAACTGCAGCAGAAAACATATGAGGACACATTAACGGAGCTCAATATGTATACCCTAGAGCAAAGGAGGGAGAGAGGTAATATGATCGAAACATTCAAACACCTTAAGGGCATTATCAAGGTGAAAGCATGTAACATGTTTCAATATAAATAAAATAGCAGGACAAGAGGACACAGCATGAGATTAGAGGGAGGCCGATTAAGGGGTAACGTGAGGAAGTTCTTTTTCACAGAAAGGGTAGTGGATGCATGGAACGGCCTACCTCAAGAAGTGGTGGATATGAATACAGTGCAGGGCTTCAAACAGGTATGAGATAGGCATAAGGGAGCAATACAGATGAGTATGAATAGATAGGCCATTGACATAGCAAAGGCCAATGGCACATTCATAAAGCAGATAAAGAAATGGGTAGACTGGATGGGCCTTGCAGTCCTTATCTGCCGTCAACTTCTATGTTTCTATGTTTCTATTCTAGATGAGGAGCTGACAGTTACTATTCAGGTGTCAGCTGTAGTCCAGAATGGCTTTTACCATCTAAGAAACATCAGCCGGATCAGATCCTTTATCCTTCCTGGAGATCTGGTCATACTGGTGCATGCTTTTGTAACATGGAGTCTTGACGACTGCAATGCTCTATACCTCGGGGTCAGTGGAAGTTGAAGTTTGAAGTTTATTTATATTTCAACAGGATAGGGTAATTAGGAAAAAGCCTATTTTCAAGACCATCCTGTAAGCTGTGGCACCTCCAGCTGGTATAAAATGCAGCAGCTGGGTTGCTGACCAGCCTTTCACGGTCGAGTCATGTCTCCCTAGCACTGCATTATCTTCACTGGCTGCCGGTAAAGTGGTGTATCTCCTTCAAAACTGGTTTACTAACTTATAAGGCCCTGCATGGATTGGGCCCAGGTTACCTGTCTGATTTTCTGCATCCTTCACGCCGTCCCCTCTCCACTGAAGAGGGCCTCCTTGTTGTTCCCAGGGCCATGCTTAAAACCTTAGGTGACCTGGCCTTTGAAGCAGTAGGTTGGTTCCATGGAACTCCCTTCCAAGGGCCCTGAAGGAGGTCCCTCTTGGTGGAGACCTAAAAAAGGGATAGTTGAGACCTATTTTGGTAATACTTCCCCTCTACAGGTCCCTGGTGAGGCCTCACCTGGAGTACTGTGCCCAATTCTGGAACCCTCACCTCAGAAAAGACAAGGATAGGTTGAAGACAGTGCAGCGCAGAGTGACCAAAATAATTCAGGGGCAGCAGGGTAGATCCTATGAGGAGCACCATAGGGCACTAAATATGTACTCACTGGAGGTCAGAAGGGAAAGGGGAAATATAACTGAGACCTTCAAATTCCTCAAAGGAATTAATAACGTGATGTGCGAGGAATTATTCAGGCTGCATACTAACACACAGTCACGTGGATATGAGTGGAAATTAGTAGGTGGGAGGTTCAGGAGGGACCTGAGGAAGTACATTTTTTATGGAAATGATGGTGGAACCCTGGAACAGTCTGTCGGCTGAGGTGGTGAGAGCAAACATGGTCAAGGGATTCAAGCAGGCCTGGGACAGCATGAAGAGAATGGTGGTTGCCTGAGGTGACAGGCCCAAGGATGAAAATGGGGATTGGACAGAGAGGGTTAGCACCCTGGAGGAACATTAGTGTAACCCCCCTGCAGATGGGGGTTCTCGAAAAGACTTCCTTCAGCATGCCTAAATGCTCACTGCCTGGCTGGTGTCCTGCGTTTTAGCAGTTTAAATGTATTGCCAGAGAGTGCCAGTATAGCCTCTGTGTACTGTCTCTTTAAGAGCTGCCTGGATTGCAGTTATAAGTAAACTGAAAGGGAGCTCTGTTGAAAGATGTAACTATTTGCTGAAAATCAGTTAGAGTGTTACTGATAATGTAGTTTGTCTAACCTGCCTTCTTTGCAGCAAGGACTGTCTTGTTTATCCCCACCATTTGGCCCAGGACTGTGAATTGGACCAATCAGTTCTGGTGGGATGTAAAATGTAGCCAGACTAATGGAGCTGCCTGAAGTCAAAATCACAACTGAAGAGGGGAGCTCTTCCTTTGACTGACAGCAAATCAGCCAACCAAACCTTTTGGATCTGAGGGAAACCCCCAAGCTGCCTGCTGTTTGAGGCAGATCTAAGTTGGGACCTGAAGAAGCAAGATGCTTGAGACAGTCTCTGTGGAAAGGCCTGAGATTTCGCTTGCATGTCTGCCTGCTGCCCTGAGAGGGGAAAGAGAATTGTTTTTTGACTGACTCTGAGTTGTGTGACTAAAGTAAGCTACTGAAGTGGGCCAGGCTCAACCTGAAGAAGACCGAAGATTTTGCTGAATGCGATCGGCCTGTCAGGAGTTCCAGCTACCCCTATGCTTCCGGTGTGTGCAGAGACTTTTGTGATTGTGACTGGGGAGCATTTTGCCTGGGACAGTAGAATTTCCTTACATGTAAATGTGCTGTGAGCTGCAAGTGGGTCATGAGTTAGTTCTCCACTGTGTGAACTGTGTTCTGCTTGCTGGAAGCTGTATCCAGCCTAAAACGGACTACATCCGAATTTGTCTCCATGTGGTCTGGGCCTTGCCAGACTGACTCAGCCAGACTACCCGTTGCACAGTGAAGCCATCGACGAGGGACCTGCCTGGGGAATCAGCCCCCTGCTCCACACCTGAACAGGAACAACGTTTCGGCGACTCGTGTGGGCCCTGTTTCTCCTGACATTCCAGATCAACCACCTGCTGTCTCGATTTTTGTCCAGCCTGTGTCCAGTCTTCAGTGTCGTGAGTAAATACCAGCATGGCTGGATTAACCTGTATGCTAATTATACCATGGCGTAGGGCCCCGAAGTTCAGGAGGGCCCCCACTGTTAACTTATTTACAGCTACTTTCTTTGATTCTGGCTGTACTGGACAACCGCTGACAGGCTGAGTTGCCCAAAAAGCAGCCCCCTCCTTGGAGTCAGTCAGCTCCCCTACCTCACTGAGTCAGCCCGGTGAATAATGACCCTTCCCTGCAACTGCTCTGAGCCAAGTGAGCCTCTCAGTTTCTCTGACGGCTGCTCCAGCTTCACCTCTGATCCACCCTGACCCCCACACACAACCAATCATGTCCATCAGAGGTCCTCTGGAGGTGTGGCTACTGGGGAGCAGGATCAGTGTGTGCATGTGCATGGCATCAGGACATGTGGTCGGGCAGTAATGAGGAGTAGAGGAGGAGAACGAGAGAGAGCTGTGGCAGTCAGTCATCAGTGCAGGTGGTTGGTCTTGTCTATCAAAGAAGAAGAGTTTCTGTCTAAAGACACAAAAGTAGGCCATGGGGGGGGGGGGTCACCCGGAATCAGATTTGGCTTCAGTACAGCATCATGTGCTGCTGGTATTTTCAGTGTAGCCACTAGCCAGGGTCAGTCAGTGCTGTTGCTAGTTTGGCCTCTGGTCCTGCTGTGACTATGAGGAGTCCTCCCATGCCAGGCCATGCTGCAAGGCTGAGTCGTGTCACCACCGCCTGTGTGATCTTGAGGAAACAATCAAGAGGACAGACTGGACTCATCGCAGTCACATTCACATCAGTCAGGCAACACCAGGTATGTTGTGTTGACTAGTTTTCTGCATGCTGCAGTGTCCAAGTCATTTGTGCTGCAGAAATAACTAGTTTTATTGCATTGGAGATACAAACTAAGCTGTGTCTGCCTCTGGTCATGGTCTGTCTGTGAGTGTTCAGTAACCTGAGTAGTGTACCGAGTCTTTAAAAAGATTTGAGTTTGGCACTGAGTGGACCATGGTGTGCAAATAAGTCACCTGAGGGGAACTAACTTGTGGGACTTGCTCTTGCTGGCACAGTTTTGTCTTGGTTTGATTTGAGTCATATACATTACTGGGAAGTTGCAGCAGATTGCTCTAGGAAACTTAATATCTGAAGTGACTGCAGTCAACACCTGCAGGTCCTGCAGGGTTCTTAAGGCTCAGTCTTCTTGGCACAACTCTGTTTAGCTGCTTTGGCATCAATGACTTGGAGTAGGGGCAAGGATGTGGCAACTCAGCATTGGCAGCAAAGTAACTTTTAAGTTGACAACAAAACTATAAATGACAATGGAGATGGAGGAGAGGAGACAGTGGGAGAACAGACAGAATTGAGGACAAAGATAGATGCACAGAGGGTGATTGTGGCAGATGCATTGCAAAGGCAAGGAGCTTGAGCATGTCTCAGGTTTGGAGCTCGAAGGAGTCTTGAGCGAGGAAATAATGGGAGAGAGAGCTGTGAGCCCCACTAACTGCTTCAATACATGCTTCAGTTTTTGGTTTTGCAGGCAGAGAGAATAGGTATTCAAGGAGTGTATGCAGGAGATCGGCAGCTACAATCCCCATTTTTATGAATTTATTTATGTGGAGTTTGAATTTGATACCTGGGTAGGCAGGGCACACTAATTGAAGTCTAATGTCCAGATGTGTCTCAAGGGAGGGGCCAAAAACAGGAAGAAAAGAGGATCCATAATTAATAATAACAGAAATACAGTAGTTACAAGGTACAGTAGTGGCAAGGGAAAAACAAGATGAGTTAAAGGTAACTAACAAATGAACATTTACGAAATGTTAATATTGTACTGATAAAACGTTTCTTTGTGCAGTAATTGGTTATTCTGAATTGTGTTGTTTATTATCAAGGGCATGTGACCTGTCAAGTCATGTGGCATAACACATAGCATTATAAACCACATCCTGCTTCAGTACCCTGGTCGTTACTGCAGAAGAGTGGAATGTTGGCATTTAGGGGCACCCGGGCCACAAAATATGACTTGGAGTAGGGCCCCCACATCCATTAATCTGGCCATGAATACCAGGGTAGCTCCCTGCAACAACAGCTTAATATGAGTGTGTCATCTGATTGTCTTGTTGTTTCTTTTCCTTTACAAACTGAGCTCTCTGGCTCCGGATTACAAATATTGTGTACTGTGCATGTTGTGTTTTCTATCACAGGGCCCCAACCAGCTGCGATGCAGGCCAACCCCGGGCAACCATCCTGGTTAGCCCATGTCTTTTCCACCTGGGTACCCAGAGGTGTGACTGTGTGGGGGGACTCAAAGCGCATGCATAACTGCTTGATTGATATAACCTTTAAGCTAATTAACCTGATTTTGCCCCTCCCTTGTTCAAGTCCCCTGAATAAATCAGATCTAACTTTTTCAGCATGTAATCTGACTGTGGTTCCAATTTGTGCTCAAAGTACTGTATTGTTGCTATTTGCTGTACATAACCTTGCTTTACAGGGGTCCCCAGGGTCGAGCCAGAGGAACCAGCCCTGGTGGTAAGTGCAAACAGTGTGGGTACTTCTGTGGTGTACCAGGGGTATTGTGAAAGTGATTATTGTACAGTGTTCAGGCCACTAAAGGAGAAAGAGAGGGGTTACAGTGTCCCAGAGGGCTGTGCCCAGGTTAGCTTGACCACTACCAATCATGACCTCTGAGTAGAGGCACCCATTTCAGAACTCAGGTCCCTTAACCTGCTACTAGCCAAGCAGGCAGTGGTAGTAGCCCTTGGGGATAGCGCCACCTAGGGGTTACATTAGGTTCCAAGGAAGGTTCCAGGGATTTAGGGAATTTGGGCACACTGGGTGGACCTTTGGTCTTTTCAACCAAAAGAAATGCTGAGCACAAGGTTGGAGGTGCTACAAAACAAGAGGCACTGATGAACACTGGAAGTTGAGCACACACCACTTGGAATAAAGGATGTCCAGCTCCAAAAGCTTTGTATTTTAAAGCTTAATTGACATTTATTAGTACACACATGACAGGTCCCATAGTCACCCTCCTGACGCATTTCAGATCCTCCAGGTCCTTTATCAACTAGATAAAGGATCTGGAGAATCCAAAACACATCAGGCGGGCGTGTATGGAACCTGTCCTGTGTGTACTAATAAATGGCAACTGAGCCTTAAAATACAAAACTTTTGGAGCTGGACATCCTAATTTTTCAAGTGGTGTGTACTCACCTTTAGTCTTTTCCTGCTATTATTGTCTATGTTTCTATGCTTCTATTTATTTAATCAGGCATTTGACGAATGACTATCTCTGTGAGCTGCTGCTACTCTGGGGTTGGATCTATAAGTACTCACCTATGATGCCAAAGGCTTGGGGACCCTCCAAAAATGGGAATGAATACTACTGAAGTGTAACGGGCTGGGAGTTACAGTACCATTGCTACAGAAGACCCACCTCACCCAAGCCAAATATGCAAAACTGAAACATGGCTGGGTGGGGGAGATTTTCTTCTCAAATTATTTGGCTCACCCACATAAGAGTGGGGTTGCCATTATGGTTAAAAAAAACACTCCTCAGTTAATAACAGGTTGCTCAGAGGACCCAAAAGGCCAGTACATCTGAATACAGGGCACGTATAGAAGCATCCCCATAGACCTGTTAAAAAAATCAAGATCCTCTGACCATAATAAGCTACACTTGCATCCAGAGGGCTACCAGTCAAAGTTTCACAACTTACTATCAGGCTGTGTATGAGGCTGAGCAGGAACAAGATCACACATTAAAAATTGAAAGTTTCTTAGGGCCACTGCCCATCCCCATCTTAACACAAAACATCAGTACAGCCCTGGATACTCCCATCTGGTACGATGAGGTAGTGTCAGTGGTTCAGTAGGTAGCACACTCACCTTTGAGGCCAGGAGATCAGAGGGCTGTGGGTGCAGTTCCCACATCTGGCACTTGGGTTAATATCCCAATACTGACACTGTAGTGCAGCATGAGAGGGGTGCTGCACTTCTGAGGTGCCGTCTTTTGGATAAGATGTTAAACTGAGGTCCCATATGCCTGGATTGGTGGTAGTTCCGTGGATGTTAAAGATCCCATGGCACTTCTCAAAAAAAGAGTAGAGCAATTTCCCCGATGTCCTGGTCAAATTTCCCTCATTCACTAAAAATACCACCAACAGCTTAATCTGGTTCAAGGTCAGTTGGCATTCATCTGTATCCCCATTCCCCTGGGTCATGCCTGAAAATAGGCAGGATTTTTCTAGTGCACTTACCTGGTCAACAGAAACTAAAAAAAAAAAAAATAAAATAAAGGGATTAAAATGCAGAAGAATGGTAGAGTCCCAGGCATGGATGGGCTACCAACCAAGTTCTATAACCAGTTTAAATAGCTATTGATCCTCAAGCTGAGAGTCATCTTTCAGGGAGCGCTACAAGTATAGAAAGCCCAAGATTCCTGGAAGAAGGCCCAGATTTCAATACTTTCCAAACCAGGCAAGGACACATCAGAGTGTGGCTCATACAGGTTGATCTCGCTCCTTCATGTTGGCTTTAAATTGTTCACCTCTATATTAGCCATACACCTGCAGTGCTGTGTGGGGGACCTGGTCCATCTGTATCAGACAGGTTTTATAGGCAGCAGGTTGCTGCAGAGTAGTATTGGAATGATACTAATGTATTGACAACCCAAGCCTCCTCCAAACAACTACAACTGCCCATTTCTATGGATGCCAAAAAGGCGTTCGACCAGTTGGACTGGGAGTTCCTTATGTACATGCTGCAGGCCAAGGGGTTTGGACAGGGTTTCCCAGCAAACATAGTCTCTTTATACACCCTGTCTGATGCAACTGTCTTAGTAAATGGAAAACATTTAAAGAGATTCCAGATTGAGAGGGTGATGCACCAGGGCTGTCTGTTTTCCCACTTACTGGGACCTATGCACTCATTTCATTTCATTTTATTAAAGGGTTAGACCATTGAGAATTAACTCATTTAAAATGGTGATCCATGGCATAACAAATAACATTTTACAAAATTACAAAACACGCAAAATGAATAAATGCAGAAAATACATAGAGCATATAAATACATACACATCATAAGAAAGCAGCACTTCCAATGAAACATTATACATACCAGGCATATATAATCAAGCTAGACACAGCTGGGTTTAGTCTGTGTGGTAATAGTATCAACAAACCATTGTTTGAGTGTTTTCAATGACAGGGGGTTTGTATTTACTAACCGAAACCTTGGCGGAAGATTATTCCACAACTGAGGGATCATGTAACTGAAAAAAGCTTAGATCTTTGAGTAGTGGGTTTTGGGACTACTAATTCCCTAAATACTGCTTTCCTAAGGATTGTATTCAGGCCCCTAAATTCAAATTTTGCTCGAAGATATTTTATGTAGTTGCCTCCTATTGGCTAAGGAGAGCCAACCCAATTTAGCATACATCCAACAATCATGGGTATCTCTTGGGCAATGAAGAATTAGCCTTGCCAGTTTGTTATACAGAACCTCATGCTTTTGCAATTTGGCCTGACTTGCATAGTCATGAAGAATATCACTAAAATCAAACAAAGGAAGACCTGTGTCTCAACTATTTTCTTTATCGCATTACTCCTTAGACAGCTTTTGTAGCAATATAATACCCCTACTCTTTTACCTATGGACCCTGTAAGCTTATCCACATGGGTACTACCTGATGCTGACGTGTCTACCCAGTAACCAAAATATTTATAGTGAGAGACCTGCTCAAGCCTGACCCCCTCTAAATCCATTAAATTCAGATCCGAACAATATTTTATTTTTGAACCAGACCCTAGGACCATACATTTTGTTTTATTAATATTCATTTTTAATTTTGAATTAACAAAAAATTCCTGAATGTCATCAAAACTAGATTGCAGATTTGCCTCTATCTCATGCAAGGTACATGCTGAAGTAAATACAACTGTATCATCGGCATACAGCTGGTATGTCAATCTATTAACTGTGTCTCCAAATTTACCTAGATACAGCAAAAATAGCAGGGGACCAAGTACAGATTCCTGGGAGACCCCACAAACTACAGGTAAAGGATCTGAGGTCACATAATTAACTGTTGTGACCTGAGAGCTCCCTCCCAGGTAGGATGCAAACCATTTGAGGGCAGATAAAGAGTGTTCAATAGCCCTCAACCCTGATAGCAAAATTTGATGGTTTCCCATGTCGAAGGCCTTGGAGAGCTCAACAAAGATGACACCAGTTAAATGGCCCTTTTCCATTGTTTTGTTGGCATCATCCAAGACCCTCGACATGGAGACCACCGTACTATGGGACTTATAAAACGCTGACTGATATTTAGCGTATAGATTATTCTGAGATAAATAATCTGAGAGCTGTGTTGCCTGAAGCCTTTCAAACAGTTTGGAGACCAAAGACAACAAGGATATCAGGCAATATTTTGTT
The DNA here is from genome assembly GCA_016271365.2 of Neoceratodus forsteri. Lineage (NCBI taxonomy): Eukaryota > Metazoa > Chordata > Ceratodontiformes > Ceratodontidae > Neoceratodus > Neoceratodus forsteri. Next base: position 544,990,581 of record CM028129.1, read on the forward strand.
AGCTGGTCATGGCTACCACCTTTGAAAATGGAGACCACCCTGGCCCGCTTCCAGCCCTCTGGAATAATTCCTTCAGGAATAGACTAGCTTAACAAATATGAGGGGGAAGAGGTCTGTAAAGCAGACATTTTTAAAAGAAATACAGTTAATCCATCAAGGCCCCCACCCTTGTTATCTTTAAGACCCAACAATAAATCCAAGACTTCATATTCCTCTATCTTCTTAAATGTAAATGTAGGGCAATTTCTACAATAAGGCAGGACCTGATTAATATCATTAGTGGAATCACTATCATTGCATGATGCCAACGTGCCACAGAAACAGGGCGTGTTGGCATTGATATGCATGAATGCCATGGAGCAGGGTCCCACGGACCCCGTGCAACATTCACAAACAAGGCACAGTACAGATGTGCACCTGATCCCCCGGCTGCGTTGACAGCAGTACTCAGGAGTGCCGGGTGTGGTGTCGGGGTCTTGGGAGGATGCAGGAGTGGGGTCAGGGGACCTCTGTGCTAGGGGGCAGCCTGTGGGTTGGGGTGGGGTACTACAGCCAGGAGCCTGTCCATGCACCGGGAGGGCACCATGCAGTTCAGGCTGGTGGGTGTGTCCACTGGACATCGGGGCCATTCCGTGCAGGTTTGGGTGCCAGTGGAGGGCATTCACGCACCTGGACCCATGCAGTAGCACAAACGATCCAGTGCAGAACCCATGCTGGGCATCCGATTGGATGCCCACCTGGGTCCACTACTCCGCTTATAACTGCCCTGCACAGCCCTGCACACTGGGGGGATGCAGACAGGTAGTGGCCATTAGTGATAATGGCCGTTGTGCACCTGTCCGCAGGTGCAGTGCTGCGTAAGTAGGTTAAGCGTTTTTTGCAAGTAACTTGCGTCCATTGGTACATAGGGTCCATCATTCACTATTTGAATTGAGCTCTTGCCAATAGCAGTTAGGGGGAGTGCAGAGATCAAAGGCATAAAGTTGGGTGGGCGAGAGCAATGCATCTCATTGTAGTTAGATGAGTCTCTTTTCTTCAACAGTGATCTAGATACCTCTGTTCTAGACCTTTCTGGCACTCCTACAAAAATTTGTTAATGAAGGACACAGCAGGCAAGAATTTAGGTAAAAGTCCCCCCAGGATGGCACAATTTATTTGCTTTTGACAATCTTCAGACACTTCGACAAATGCAAAGTAATAAAAAAACAGTTATTTCAGGTCTGGCTACTTCAGAGACCGGCTTTTAGTCTTTACCAGTGAAGCCTAGCTAGTGGGTGTTGGCTCCCGCTTACCAAGGTTACACTAGGACGGACCTTTGCTAAGGAGGGGTCTCACCAGTCTTTGTACTTTCCCATGAGTCCGGTCTAGCCAGTAGCAAACAGCTCCAGCCCATCGCAGTCTGCTCTGATTTCTCTCATGGCTAGCTGGCACTCCCCTTAGTGATCTTAGGCTTAACTAAAACCCCTCATTATTTCCCCTCTGTTTCTGTGGACTATGCCTCTATATCAAGACAGCACCGCAACTGCACAGCTCAGCCAGCTGTTCAACACCAAACACTCCCACTCTTAGCTTTGCATAGGCTTTTTCACTCTCTGATGTCTCAGGCAGCCTCTCCTTGGAGTTCTGTAGCTGACAGGGAACCTTTTTATAGCCCAGAGAATCATGTGATCTGTCAGTCAAATTCAAATTTTACATCATTAACATTCAGTGTAGCAAAATCACAAAAGAAACAGAAATAAACACTCATCACAACAGAAAAACACAATACAACACATCTTCACTAAACACACGCTTCATCTTCACTTTACGTTAGAGTTTTTAGTATATGTTCCTTAATTACTAGAAACCTCACCCTAACTGCCACTACTCTCTAAAGTCAGCAGTTCTCGGTGTGGCCAGCCCTATAGGGAAACAGCAGTTAGTTGTCTGCTGAGAATTAACCCAAGCCACTCACAGACTCTCAGCCAGTAAAGTAAGTAAAAGGAAATTCTTGTTGCACTGAAAACTGCCTTTTAGATGAACTTTTAACAATTTAAAGGTAACAGAAGCAAACAGGAAGAAAACTGTGTTTGTTCTACCTTCAAATGCTGTCTTTGAAATAGTTAAATTTCATGACTATTCCTAGATTGCCCATTTTTCCATTTTAAAACAGGATACCAGTCCAGTATGTTTTCATCTCTTCATATTTATCACACAAGTCTTTTCAGGGACATTATAGATTAGGGGCCCCATATTCAAAAGTGGCAGGCTGCATAGGGCAAGTCAACCGCACTGACACAAAATAATGGTATATTCAGAAGTTGTGCCATTAGATGTGATCGCGCATGTGTGGCTGAATATCGCGAACATGTGCAACCATGCAGTGAGAGATGCACAGCGCAGCAGGTGCTCAGAGCCCAGTGCAGAGCATACGTATGTGTGCAAAGCCACTTGTGCAGTGTGCAGATCTGCAGTATTCAGCCAGGATATGCAAATGGCCCCATTGCACATTCAATGCCCAAACAGCACATTTGCATCTCATTACTGGAATGTATGCAGACCATTTGCATAACATTGGCAGGCACAGATCCAGCATTTCAATGAGCACCACCAATCCACAAAGGTGATCTGGGGGTACTGCAGCCTGGCAGGCAGGTGAGAATTCATGGCTGTGTATGGGTGGGCTGCATTGGCCTAAGTACCGGGTATGCTGATGCTACCTCAACATTTCTAGAGTGACTGACACTACAGCAACTGTGGTGCCAGGTCACTGTAGTGTTGGCATGGGACCATGCCACTGCTTTCCATGGGCATTGCACCCCCTCCCCGAAACAACTCCAACTCGGAGTTGGTTATTTTAATAGTGGGGGGTGAAAACAATCTGTCCTGTGACTCTCTTCATGCCAGTTACAAATGCGGGCAACATAAGGGAGTTGCTGTAACATCGGTCAACAAATAATTTGTGAACTGACTGTCATGGATCCGAGTACAGTGCTATATATCCCAACCCTTTGGAACCCAAATATGTATCAAGGTGTGTGATAACTGGTCAGAATGTGTGGCACAGCAGCACACATGACACTGCAAGCTCGGAAGACTGGAAATAAGTGCACTACTGTTGCTAATACGTGCTGTTAACCAAACATCTCATAGTATCATACAATGCTGCATAACAGTCTCAGTGGTCAGAGTGTATTGTCACCCATTCTATGTGAGTCAGAAGGTGACTGAGAGATAACATAAGTGCCATACCCCATACTGTGCGACAGTTGGGAGGTTTGCAGTGCCACTACCCATGGCCATGTCTGTGCCCTAAGTGGCCACATGCACAACACTGGCAGGGTCTGGTGTCCTTGGGGCATGCTCCTGCTGCTTCCTGGCTGCAGGTGGCGCCACCCCTGCTCCACACTGCTCACAGCTGTGCACTGTCTTCCACCAATACACCACAGTGACATGAACTCAGGGCCCCATGACAGTGTCACACTGCAGGGATGGCACCGGTGACATGTATGTGGTTCCTGGTGGCATGGGTCTTCGAGCATGTAGTGTGCACCTATGGTATTCCATCATGGGTGTGTGCCACTAGGCTCCCTGACCCATTCCATGCTGCTGCCTTTACCACCATGCATCCTGCTCACCGTTGTCCCAGATACCACCATGGGCACATGCCTCCACCAGGTGGTACTCTGCAGCCACATGGGTGCGGGTCATGGCACCTGGTACATTTGCCGCATTGTGACTGTCTGCTCCACTGGTGTGCTGGGGGAGCACCCGACTAGTATGTGGCAACTGGGCATCCCCAGCCTGGGTGTGGTGGGGGGTGGCTGACTGGGCAGTGCCGGCTGTGTTAACCACCAGCATCCAGCAGATGCTTGTTGGGCAGGCACAGCATAGCTGTGGCTTTGGGTACTACTGTCCAGGCATAACTGTTGTGTGTGGGTGGGTGCCTGGAGCACATCCTGGTGCACCTCCGAGGGCTGTCTCAGGGTCACCTGTCGACTGTTCAGCAGCCTGCCTGTGGGTGGCTGGCTGATTTAGGCCATCCTTTTGTCTTCCTATCTTTGTGCGGCACACTTGTGGGATGTGTCTGTCCCCTTTTCCTGTGCCGTATGCATTATTTCTGCATGATTACTCATTCGGAAATGCATGGCGCATCCGTCCCTTTCAAATATCACACTTCTGCACATTTTCTGAGATGCACCGCACATCTCCTTTGAATATGTGAGCCTAGATTCTCACTTGACTTGGGTTCAGTAGTGTGTGTGTGTGTGGGGGGGGGCCCTATTCACAGAAGCTGAAGCAAGTCATGAGCCCTGGATTTTCTTGTTGCTGAGCCACTGCTAACCCACTAGAGCCAGGGTGATTAATTATACATACATGAGTTCCAACAAGTGTTTCTGCTCCTATCATCTTGGAGTGGACAAAGATGCCTAAACAAATAAAACATGCACTTTTGCAAACAATTAACCTATATTCACTTCCGTAACTGGGGGAGGGGGAGAATTGAGTGAAAGAAAGAAAAAAAAGACAGAAGATACAAGAGAGCTCTACTGGGTGGTCAGTCCAAGACAGGAAGTAAGAAATTACAGACACAGACAGAACAGAAGCTGCACAGCTGAAAAGATAAAGGAAAGACATGTGTTTGAGTTTTGCTTATTTTTCAAAAAACAGTCCCTAAACTGAAGCAATATTTCCCATGCTGACTAACCATTGCATCCTGGAAGGCCTTATCATGGCAGTGTCTTTTACAGTCTATAACTCTGGGCCTAATTTATAAATAGCAAAACAGTGGCAAGGGCCACCCTGCCACAATCAGGGTGTCTGGGTGATGCTCCCAACAGTTTAATGACTCAATACCATTTAAATGGGCCCCAAGTAATTATTTTTGCTACCTGGGAGTTAAAGATATCCCCCAAATTAACAGATTGTTTGATCTTAACTATACTAGCCTGTATGAATCCCTTAGCATAGACATTAAATGATGGGCATTACCCCCACACACCCTTGGAGGATGTGTAAAAATAATAACAATGAATCTGCTCCCAATGCCTTCTAATTCTTCTTTCAGGTGTTACCCATCTCAATATCAGTACAGTTTTGGAAGAAAATGCATAGCATAATTTTACATTATATTTGGGCAGGAATGAGGAAACAAAGTACAGTATAGTTATGCTACTAAAGGCAAAGGAGGCTTAGCGTTGCCTGACCCTAAATTTTATTATCTGGCAGCATAGTTTACTCATACAGTTTCCTGGGCCAGGCAAGACAGGCAGTCAGAATGGTACAATTTAGGGGATGTTACCTCTCTTCAGGCACCACTATTTACATTATCACTAGTAAGAGTTATTTAAGATCTGAAGGTTCAAATTGTAAACCCTTGGACCAGGCACTCAGTGAGTATTCTTACTGATTGATTGATTTGATTGATTGATTGATTGATTGATTGATTGCATTGTGTTGCCTGGGTAAGCTCACTGAGACTAAGTGTCCCTTTTTCAAGGGCGACCTGGAATTAATTATGTTAATTTATAGACAGAACATATTTTAAACATATAGTTCAATGTGTTTATGCAGCTTGGTACGATATATGCTTATGCAACTTAGGAACATTGTGGCTGTTCGCCTCTTTATCCGTGGGATATACCACCCTATAGGGGTACGACAGTGAGGAACCCCAAAGAAAGGTTCCACCCCTATAGGTGCCACAGGAATGATTCCCTAGGTTAAAGGTAGCTTAGGAAGAAGCCCACAGGAAGAGAGATGTGCCACTGGTGGAGGAGGGTAGGATGGTGGGGAAATGAAAGAAAATGATCCTAGACTAGCCAGGAGGAGAGGCCTTTAAAGACCTGATGGGGGAGTGGTTTTGTTGCTCCACCCATTGAACTACAGGCATAGCCTATGCATTTCAATGGGTTACGCAACTTGGTATGAAATATGCTTATGCAACTTAGGAACATTGTGACTGATCGCCTCTCTATCCATGGGATATATCACCCTATAGGGGTACGACGGTGAGGAACCCCAGAGGAGGGTTCCACCCCTATAGGTGCCACAGGAAGGATTCCTTTGGCTAAAGGTAGCTTAGGAAGAAGCCCAAAAAAGGGTAACCCAAAGGGGATGTCAAGCATCGAAGGAGGTGAGGAGTCAGAACAATACTGAGGACAAGAATGAAGGTCAACAGGAAGAGACTGGAGAGGAACAGGAGACAACATAGAAGAATTAGACCACTGGAAACTGACACAAGGCAGAAGAGCTGGACTTCCCAAGGAGAGAGGGAACAGCCAGGGCCACCATCTGACTCCATCTAACAGCGGAACCTAACTAAGGAACCTATGAAAGCACTACCCCATCTAAATATTATGACCATTGGCACAGAGAAGAAGAAAAACACCCTTTAAGGAGGAAATCTCTGGGGATCCATGGCCTAGGTTACCATCTCTCCTGGCCGAAGTGCGTTTTGGTTAGTGAAGGCTCATCTACTGCAATTTAGATTCAAGATTGAGGGAAGAGGAAAAAATTCCAATTTAGAGGAAGCTCTCGCTCTATCCTTCTAACAGGATGCTGTTGAGGGTTGCGAGCAATGTCTCTGCAACTTGACGCCCAAGTGGCAAAGGAGGAGAGAAATGACCTCTGAGGCACTCAGCCAGCCGACATGAGACTATGAAACAGACCTGGTGAACCAAAGGTGGTGAGGTGGAGAATGGTGTAGAGGGTGACTCTGAACCTGCTCAGGCAGCCAAAGGGACCCTGATGATGAGAGCCCCACCCCTAACAGCTGGAAGTCATAAATTCTACATCCAGAGATGGTTCTGAAATGAGGGATGACTGACGGTCCACCCAGATGAAGACATTCACACTATGTGCCAGGAAGAGGAACCCGCCTTGAGCTTCACATACTCTAGATGTGGACTTTGTGGGTACAGAGCAAGACCATAGGCTACAGACTAGCCCCAAGCCATGGAGCAATGGACATAGAAGGCACATCTCCGAGTGGAGATCAGGTTGAATCGAGGTAGCATGGAACCCATATGGGGGTATGCTTGATTAGGCAGTATGAATGAGTAGACATATGGATAGGTCTGAGTGAGCAAAGGAGACCCCAACGTGGTCCAGAGGAGGAAGATCACAGTAGCAACCACAGGAGTACATGCCAACCGGGTCCATTGAGAAGCCAAATCAGGAGTGGAGTGAACTTGATGAATGTAGGAACGAGAATTGCCAGGTGAAGCCGGCAGCTGATGGGAAGAAACAAAGTACCAGGAGTAGTGAGGTAGGGAGGGATGAGGTTCAAGAACGAATGGAGATTGACAAAGAAGAGCGGGAGATATGAGCCTAGTGGTCTGAAATGTAGGGCTAGGGTAAGGGAAGGAGACAAATAGGTATGGTGAAAATACCCTCAAATGAAAGCACAAGAGGAGGAAGGAGAAGAGGTGAGAGTCAAAAGAATGAAGGAAGGCAGGAGAGCAATAACCAGGAAGTGCACAGGGTACAGGAAGCACAGCAGCCTGAATTGCATGAATGGCAGAGATGAGAACATCCAGGCAAAGCCCGCAGCTAATGGTTGAGGAGTGAAATACCATGAATACAGAAGCAGTTGGGGTCTGGCAGAGGTTGTCTAAACCTTCTTTTGCTGAGTAGTTGGGGAAAGGATTTAGTTGCTGGATAAGCTTTAAATTCTTTTTCAGTCTGTGGACTTTAGGGCAGTAGTGCTGACTTGTTCAATAGTGTTGTGTGGTGGGGCGATCCATAGTGGAAGCTGGATATTCATTTATATTTTCAACAGGCATTGTGAGCAGCTTTCTGGAAAATTCTGTCCTTCACAGCCAGGATCAATTTACAGCTCATTGAGGCTTTAATACCAGGGCTTCTCACATAGCAGTACTGCAGAAGCAGTTGGGGTCTGGCAGAGGTTGTCTGAACCTTCTTTTGCTGAGCAGTTGGGGAAAGGATTTAGTTGTTGTATAAGCTTTAAATTCTTTTTCACTCCATGGACTTTAGGGCAGTAGTGCTGACTTCTTTAATAGTGTTGTGTGTTGCGGGGGCTCATTAGTGGAAGCTGGATATTCATTTATCTTTTCTACAGGCATTGTAAGCAGCTTTCTGGAAGATTCTGTCCTTCTCAGCTAGGATCAATTTACAGCTCATTTGGGCTTAAATACCAGGGCTTCTCACATAGCAGTACTGCAGAAGCAGTTGGGGCCTGGCAGAGGCTGTCTAAACCTTCTTTTGCTGAGCAGTTGGGGAAAGTATTTAGTTCCTGGATAAGCTTGAAATTATTTTTCCATCTGTGGACTTTAGGGCAGTAGTGCTGACTTGTTTAATACAGTGTCTGTGTGTGTGTGGGGGGGACCTTCCTCCGGAGGAGGTTGCAGTGCTTAGAGGTGCAGTAGGGGCAGACACAGGGCTGATACACTCTTGTGAGAGTCGGGTGAGGGGCCCTAATCCCACCCTACCCCACCCCTCCCTCCCCAGAGCACAGCTCATTTATCGGGGAACACCTGCCCTGCAATTGAGGAAGGGCTCAGGTGCAGCTCATGTAGTTCTATCCAATAATGCAGCCACAGGGCAGGGAAAAGCATAGGTAGGTCTCAAATATGAACTGCTGATTAGTGTGATAGGATATTGTGGGGGGCCTTCAACTGGAATATATCATGTAAAATTCCTGTTAGAGGCTGGGCTAGGATTAGTTAATTCTTCTTGCTGTAGGGATAGTTAGTGTGGAGAGGCTGTATAGGTAGTGTGGACCATGAGTAGGATTGCTGGGTGCAATGGTTGTGAGGCAGCAATGCAGATGAATATACTGTGGAGGCTGGGAGGGTTCCCAATATGCCACAGGCTAAAGAAGCTCAAGGAAGAGGGTCAGTGGCTTGGCAGGGAGCTGAGGAGGTTGGGAGATGAGAGGAGGATTGCATCGGTAGGAGGGCTGACATCTGAGAGTATTGTGGGGGCATCACAGAGAAAGAACAGTGGGTCAAGGGAGGAGGGAGGGAGAAAACTAGACATGAAGCCAGCTGATAAAAGGTGGACTCTAGAAGGACCTAGAAAAAGAGGAGCATCAGTGGGCAGGAGGGAGGACAAGGCACATAGTAAGGCAAAGGGGTTAGGGAACATGTTTACTTTACTAGCAACACATGGGAATGAGGATGCAGGAGGTGATTGCACAAGGGATAGCACTCACAAAGAAGAGGAAGTGAAGGGCATTACTAGTGGAGAGATTGAGCATGGTGTGGCAGGGGAGGGATAATACTCAGAGAGGTGAGGGAGAGGGAGGTTGTCAGCCAAACAGGAGGAGGGGGAAGGGTCTTAATTGGGAGGGACGGGGGAGAAGACACTGGGGCACATGGTAAAAACACAGTCTTGAGTGGCTCCAAAATTGAGAACCTGGGTGGGGGGGGTGACAGGCACAAGGAATGAGGAGCGGAGTGTACTGGTGTTGGGGACTCCATATTCAAGGGGATCAGATGGGGCAGCAAGGAGGAGAGGCACAGTCGGATATGGGTGGAGTCCATACCAGGATTAAAGGCAGGCATGGCAGGACAGGCAATCCTAAGGTGCATAAAGAGGGGTAGGAGGAAACCACACATTGTCTGTGGCCTTCTCCAAAGTGATCCCAGTACCCTGTGCAAACACAGTGAGAAAGGAGAGGATTGGAGAATTGAACACATGGTTGGTAGAATGGTGTCGAACTAAGGGGTATGGGGTTATGGGCAGCTGGGGAAGTACTTGGGATAATAACAATCTATTTGCAAGGGATAGGCTGCACCTGAGTGGGGAAGGGAAGGAGGTAATAAAGCAAAGACTGGGGAGGCATATTGCGACAATGGTGGATTTAAACTAGATGGGGGGTGGCAGATGGACAGCAGGTAGGTAGGGATCTGATAGAGTGGAGTCACAGCCTACGCCCCAGGCTAGCAGGGAAGGAACTGGGGTAGCCAAAAAAGGAGGGAGTAGAAGGGAGGAGATGGAGGCTAGTGAAGGGAAGAGGGTATTATGGAGGGTGGTCTCATTGAATGCAAGAAGCCTAGGAAACAAATCCGCTGAGCTACAGGCACTCTTAGCAGTGTGGAGGGTGGATATTGCAGCTGTTACAGAAACATGGGTAACTGAGCACCAGGACTGGGATCTGGTAATCCCAGGATACAAATTATACAGGAGGGACCGGAAGGAGGGGAGGGGGGGTGGAGTGACAGTCTTTGTGAGGGACGGGATCAAATGCACAAGGGACGAGGGAGAAGAAAGAAGAACAGAGGCCATCTGGCTGCAGCTCCTAGACTCAAGGGGTAGGAAATTGAGGTTTGGGGTTGTATACAGGATGCCGTCCCAGTCTGAGGAGCCTGACAGGGAGTTAGCGGGACAAATCAAAAAGGTATGTAGAAAAGGGAAGGTGGTCATCGTAAGGGATTTCAACTTGCCGGGGGTTGACTGGAGCATTCCAGTCACCTCCAGTGCTAGGAAGCAAGTGCTTCTGGACGCAATCCTGGAGGGTCTCCTGACACAGTTGGTTACTGTACCAACTAGGCTAAATAACACTTTAGATCTGATAGAGGCAACAGAAGCCCACACCAAGGCACAGAGTAAGAGGAGCAGAGCAAGAAAACCATGCTGGTTGAACAGAGGTGGTGAGGGCAAAACGAGTGGCGCACCAGAGGTTTAGGAGGATGGAGAAGGAACTGGACAGGGAGGAATATGCAAGATGGTCCAGGGAGGTGACTAGAAAAGTGAGAGAAGCCAAGGTCCAGAGGGAGTTGAGATGAGCACAAGGAATTAATGGGGGGAGAAAGACATTTTCAGATACATCAGGGAGAAAAGGAAGTGCAAGGAGACAATAGTGAGGATAAAAAGGGGTGGGGAGTAGACAGAAAAGGGGAGGAGTAGGTAGAAGCACTGAATGAATACTTTTACTCAGTGTTCATGGAAGAAAAGGGGGGACCACTACCTGCATGGGCTGGGAGGGTGGGAACAGGGGGAGAGGAGGTGACAGATGGAAGAATTGAGACAAGTAGAGTCCTAGAGGGTCTGAGGGCACTGAAGGTAGACAAGGCACCAGGGCCAGATGGTATCCACCCCAGGGTGCTAAGGGAGATGGAGGAGGTGACAACGGAGCCACTGGTGGATCTGTACAGCACCTCACTGGAGTTGGGATGTGTGCCACTGGACTGGAGGATGGCACATGTAGTACCATTACACAAGAGTGGGCCAAGGGATGAACCGGGTAATTATTGTCCAGTAAGTCTCACCTCCATAGTGTGCAAACTCATGGAAATGATACTAAAGGAAAGACTGGTGTCATACCTGGAGGACAATGGCCTCCAGGATGTAAGGCAGCATGGGTTTGTTTCAGGGAAGTCTTGTCAAACCAACCTCATACAATATTATGACTAGGTGACAGGTGAGCTGGATAAGGGTCATGCGGTGGATGTTCTTTACTTGGACTTCAGCAAGGCCTTCAATTCAGTGTCTCCTGGATGGCTAGTGTGGAAGCTAACTGGTGTAAGGGTAGGGGCAAAAATGATGAACTGGATTACAAGGTGGCTGAGTGGCAGGCTGCAATGGGTAGTGGTGAGAGGGGAGCTCCCAACTCTAAGGTCGGTGACGTGAGGGTTGCCACAGGGCTCTGTGTTGGGGCCAGTGTTGTTTGGGCTCTTCATATCAGGCTTTGCACATGGGGTGGTGAGCAAGGTAAGTCTGTTTGCTGACGATACCAAAATCGGAGCAGTGGTGGATGGAGAGGAGGGATGGAAGCACCGGCAGGGGGACCTACGCAAGCTAGAGAAGTGGTCAGAGAGGTGACAGCTGGAGTTCAATGCAAAGAAGTGTAAGGTTATGCACTTTGGAGTGAAGAACCCAAGGAGAGAATACTGGCTGGGGGGTAATCTGGGGATGACTGAGGAGGAGAAGGACCTAGGGGTAATGATAACAGGGACCATCAACAACACTGCCCAGTGCAGGAAAGTGGCTGCAAAAGCAAACAAAATGCTGGGGTGCATAGTGAGGGGGTTTTCATCTAGGCGAAGAGAGGTGATTTTGCCCCTCTACAGGTTGCTGGTAAGGCTGCACTTAGAGTATTGTGTGCAGTTTTGGAGTCCATACCTAAAGCATGATATCAGGCTACTGGAAGGGGTACAGAGGAGGGCAATAAAGATGATATGTGGAATGGAGGGGAGAGACCATGACAGCAGGCTGGGAGACCTAAATATGTACACCCTAGAGGACAGAAGGGACAGGGGGACATGATAGAGACATTCAAGTATCTGAGGGGAATCAATAAGGGTGGGGCAGATGGGGTCTTTAAGTTAAGGAGGGGGAGGGTCACCAGCGGGCACGATCTAAGAACAGAAGGAGGAAGATTTAGTAAGAAAATTAAGAGACACTATTTCACAGAGAGGGTGGTAGCAAAATAGAATGCTCTACCAGAATGGGTGGTATAATGTAAATCTGTGAACAGCTTCAGAAGGGCATGGGACAGGGAACAGGGGAGAGTAAGGGTGGGTTAGGTGGGCGGTGGCAGTGGGATGACAAAGGGGAGAGAGTGGGGCAGCTGCAAGCTAGGGGTGTTGCCTGCACACTCAAGCAGACTTAGATAGACCGGGTGGTCTGTTTCTGCTGGCACATTTGTATGTACGTATGTATGTATGTATGTATGAATAAACTAGCTGTAGGAGGCTGGTATTGCGAGGGTAGAGAAGACAAGGATATTGGTACGAATGAGAGATGGTAGAAAGCCGGCTGCCCAGAGCCACAGTGCCCACCATGATGCTGCAGTCCCCCACCATGGGAAAAACAGAGCCACAAACTAGGTACTGGGACACTAAATGGCTAGGAGCTGGGTAGACACGGTGGGGAGCGATGTATGTAGCCAGTAGCTATAGGAATCAGGCAAACAATGGTAGGGCAGGAAACTCCCAAAATAGGAACTGCGAGAATGGTACAGGAAGGGCAAGTGCAGGAAGGCCCGAAGAAGCACGTACCAGATGGTATAGAAACTCAGCACAGCCTGAGATGCACAGGAAATGAAGAAGCAGTTCCATTGGGGTCACAAAGCGAGCTGATGAGTGATGTCACTCCCCATGAGAGGCAACAGAGTCAGAGTCAGTGCAGAGAAAGGAAAGGAATGGGAGCCAAATAAGTTGGGAAAGGCGCAGGTACGGAGAAGCCAAGAGCAGCCAACACAGCAAGTGAAATGCCGAAGGGTGAAGCAGCGGACACAACAGTTGGGGCACAAAATGAGAGGAGGGAACAGAGCCCAAAAAGAAAACACAGGAGCAGGATGGAGGCGATCCTCTGACCAGAGCCCACATCCCAACGCAGGGAAAATGAGGAAAACAGAGAGCATAATGAAGGATTAGGACACCAACCTGACAACCAGCAGTATGGAGGTGCAACTCCAGCCAAGGCAGAATGGAGTGTGATCCCAAATGATTTACATGATCTCCCAGCAATTCAGGCCACACAGCTGATGAAACCAGCAAGGCACAACCCAACAGAAATGGAGAAGCAACCCAGCAGAGTGGACAGACAGCAGCAGTACCGGCGCTGCAGGCATGTCAGAGGAGGTGAAGTGAGACTCCCGAGAGTGGAGAAAATACAAAAGGAACAAACCGCTGACACAGGCCAGAGGGGAAGTGCGGCCAGGCTGGAGTCCCACCAAACTGTGGACGGCAATGGAGCCAGAGGTGCAGCCTGAAGAAGTGCTCCGGGAATATCGTAGAGATGCAGGCAGTGGAGAACGTGCCAGGGGTAAGTGCTGCAGGGACCGAACAGACAGGAAGCCCGACAAGTGGGAGGGGATGCTGCTGGATGAGCTCAGAGATGAGAGGAGGAATGAGCGGGTCTGAAATGGGGAGGGACAGCCGGGTCAGGGGGCAGCACAGAAAGTGAAACAGGATGGAGCGGGCAGGGTGAAGCGGGGAGGGCGCTGCAGGAATCCAGCCCAAGCAGGTGAACAAGAGGGAGGCAAAACAGCACTGGGAGGTGCAGGCAGCAGGTGGGGGGGTACGAGCATTAAAAATGCGACAAAAATGAGTAAGGCATGGAGGAATCCGGCAGCCAGAGGTGACTGCAGGCACACAGGGAAACGCAGCAGGAGCGAGGAAAAGCGGCGCCTCTGGCTGTAATGAAAGAAAATGATCCCAGACTAGCCAGGAGGAGCATCCTTTAAAGGCCTGATGGTGGAGTGGTTTTGTTGCTCTGCCCATTGAACTATAGGTATAGTCTGTGCATTTGTAGCAGAAGATAACACTAGGTTATTTACATATATAGAGCAGAGGTACATAGAATGGGTATTGCACAAATCTGGAATAAAATACATATGGAAGATATAATTACAGCTCAAGGGAGGCTAGTCAAATCATGCTCACAGTCAAGTGAGGTGGACAGTTACAGGAGATAAGTCAAGTGCTGAATAGAGGCAGATGAACACGTTAAGGGGGATATACCATTTCAACAAAGACAGCTGCATTTATTACTCTCTGGTAGGGAGGTCTTTAGCCCTTTCTTGAATCCCCCAAGGGATGAGCAATCTTGATTTATTTTATTTATTTATTGTATCAGAATTACCAACCTTTAAGTCAAGGACTCATTTACAAAGGCTCCTCGTCATGCACAGGATGGGGCGGGTGTAACATACAGTGAGTGGAAACAACAGACAACAGTGCACGTACATACATTATTTACATGATATACAGAGAGTGTATAAATAGCAGCAGGAGAGAAAAAAAACCAAAACAAACTCCTTTTTCATGTAGCAGGCCTATACATGATTGTAGCTAAGCAGGGGAGAGTAACCCCAAGGTACACATATTATGCGGGCTAAAGGAGGTCACTGGATGTGGCAGGGGCCCACAGGGGTATCATTAGGAGCAACTGCAGCTATGAGAGTTGAACAGGTGATTACGGAGGACAGCTTAAAATGGCCCAATTCTGTGTTCGGATGTGATATTAGGAGGGAGAGTGTTAAACCAGGTGGGGACTCTATGCTGGAAGGACCTCTGAGTGGGAGAGTGGAAGACTGGTCCATAGTGATGGGGCTAGAATGGCAAAGGACCTTTCCCCTATATTGGACCTCACTGGTGGAACTTCTAGTGGTGTGTGGATTGAGCACAGGAGAGTTCTTCTTTGGGGCTTGATAGTCAGAATATCCCTCAGGTTGGGCAGTGCAGGGCCTTTTACTAATTTGAATGCTAGGCTGAATAGGGAGTAATCTAGTCTCCCTCCAGTGTGGGCCAATCGAGTATCTTTGGTATCCTACAATAATGCTCCCTGTAGGGGGGACCCTGTTGCAAAGCAAGCAAATTTATGACAAAGTAAGCTGAGTTTTTCCATTTCTGTTGCCCTGGCAGCTTTGAGTATCAGGTCACCATATGGCAATATAGTAAGTAGTGTGGAACTTGCAATCACTAGCCTAGATTCTTTGGTTACGTAGTTATTGAGGCAGTATAGCAGCCCAATATTTTTATGTATAGACTTGCTTAATTGTTCAACATGAGGTCAAAATGACAATTCTTAGTCCAGGTAAATTCCCAGGTATTTTATGGACTCCACAACCTCAGTGGGAGAACCATGATTTATATCAATGTAAGCAAGTTCTGGCTGGCTGCATCTAGGTGCCTGGGGCCAAATAGGATAGCTTTGGTGTTTTTGAGTTTAAGATTAATTTGTTGGTTGTGAACAAAGCTTCCAGCATGCCTAAGATTTTAATGAACTGGGAATTAAGACTGTTAATGTTATTAAAACTTCGATAGAGAACGGCATTATCTACGTAGAGCAAAAGGTTTGCCCCGCCACAGTTTTCTGACACACCGTTTATGAAAAGGGAGCATAAAAGGGGGCCAAGTATTGAGCCTTGGGGACACCATCAGTAATTGTACGCTGACCCAATAGGACACCTTTCCATCTTACTAGCTGTGATCTGTTAGCCAGGTAGTCAGTTACCCACAGTAGGGACAGTCCGTCCAGTCCGAGTTGTTTCAGTTTGTTCAGGAGAAGATTGTGATTTACTAGGTCAAAGGCTTCGGTGATCTTAATAAGTACACCTGTTTTATGCCCCTGATCCATTGCTCTATATATATATATATCTGTAGTCAACTTGACCAGAGTCATGACTCTTCCATGGTGTTTTCTGTACCCATGTTACCTGTCCGTGAGCAAATCACGCTGTTCCATATAGTCCTGAATTTGATTCTAGACCAATCTTTCTTGCACGTTGGCTAGTGAGCAGAGGAGAGAGTTAGGCTGTTAATTTACTACTGGTTCTTTATGGCCACCCTTGTTTATTGACATTACCAGAGCAACATTATCAGAGCAAGAAGAATCATTAAGGCTTCTTTTCACTAAGCAGATTTACTGTTGAGTTACTATTTTGTTTTGTGCTTACAGACTGTGCTTACAGGTTTTGTTACTGTTTTTTGCTTACAGATTACTGCTTTATTGTTCTCTGATTCAAATTATTTATTTTTGCAGGGCATGTTTCTGCAAAATTGTTACAGGGTATTCCTACAAGTTTGTTACTGTTTTGTGTTTACAGATTACTGCTTTAATAGTGTATAGTAGAGTATTGTTCTATATAGAAATCCATCCTTTTCAAAATGCTGTTGTACACAGTTCAAATGTCATGGAATGTGACTGTACCTGTTTGTGGTAGAACACCATTCTAGAGCCTCTATAGACTGCGCAAATCAGTTTCATTTTGAAAGAGAAAAAAACACAGTGCACACATTTCACATCATACTATGCACTATAAAAATACACGATGAGCAACTTTATGCATAACCAGTGTGTTCTGCCACCTTGGAGTTCTGATTCCCATGGACCTCTCGAGCTTTGCTCTCAAGGTCAGATGGAATCAGAACCTCTCTGTGGCAGAACACATTGGTTGTGCATAGTTGCCCGTCCAGTATTCTCTATATTTTCTCTGACTTAAATTGTTTCTTTGCAGGGTATATTTTCTGTTAAATTGTTACAGGTTGTGCCTACAGGCTTTAGTGTTTACTGCTTTATTATTCTCTGATTGAAACAGTTTTTTGCTGGGTATGTTTTCTGCTAAATTGTTATAGGGTGTGCTTACCAGTTGATACTGTTTTGTGCTTACAAATTACTGGTTGATTTTTCTCTGATTCAAAGTGTTTTTTGCAAAGTATAGTTTCTGTTAAATTGTTGTACAGGTTGTTTTGCTGAAAGGAAGGAAAACACTTACCAGGGTGATGGGTCAGAGCTGCAGCTGATTGTTTCTGGAAGGCATGGGCTTGGTTCCACCCACTCTGATCCTCACACCGCCCGCCCCAAGTGCATCATTTCCTTTATACCAGGGGTTCTGAAATCACATCCCCAAAAGGGCACAGGACATACACTTGTCATAACTTTAATAGCCCAGCACGCTGCATAGGAGGTAAATGCATGCACACACTCTCACACACTAACAAAAAAAAACAGGAAGGGGGAGAGAGAGATGGGAAGTGGTGCAATGCACTGGCTGTGGGGCAGCAGTCTTCCGGGAGACGTTATAGAGGCTGCAATGCTGACCTATTTGCAGATGCCTCTCTTGTCTGAGAGAGGAGGTTGCAATCCTCCAGGCTGACCTGGTGAGGATTCAGAAAACCTCCTCCCCCAGCCAAGGACCACCAGAACCACTGCTGCTGGCCTCAGAGGTTGACAAGAAAGAGAAGTGGTTGGACCACAGTGTGCTCAAGGAGGGTGAGGGTGATGGATCAGAGGTGCATCCCTTCAGTTGTACCTCTCTACAATTCATACGTCATTCTGGCAGAGCGTGGTTCCTCTATGGAGACACATGCAGTGGAGAACAAGGAGGATGCTGGTTACCTCCACAAAGGAGACCCAGAGAGGGTGGCACGAGACCCCACAGGGGAAGGAAACAATTCCTGGTGGGGGACTCAATCATTAGGAGGGTAGAACTTGGGGAGGGAGGAGAGAGGGAGGTAAGGTGCCTGCCTGGTGCCATGGCTGCGAGGGACAGGAAGCGAATCCTCAGGATCATGGGAACAGCTGCACAGGAGAGGGAGCTGGATGTCATTGCCCACCTCGGGACAAATGACCTGGCTGGGAATGGGATCAGAGCAGTGCAGGAGAGGTTTGTAGAGTTGGTCAGGGGCCTTAGATAAGTAGCACACATGGTAAATTTTTTGGAGGTGCTACCTGTATATGGCCTCATTGAGGCTAGGATACTCTGCACCATGGGATTCAATGAATGGGTTAAAAATCTGGTGCGGAGCTCAGGGTTTTGGCTTCACCGAGGACTAGGGGTCCACCTGGAGGAATGCAGGCCTATACTGGTGCGATGGCCTGCATCTGTCCGGGCAGGGAACCAGGATCCTAGGTGATAGGTTTAAATGCTTCATTAGCAAGCATTTAAACTAGCCAAGGGGGGACACTGAAAAGGAGCAAGGAAATCCCAGGTCCCCCAGCAAAACAGGGTAGTTAGTCAGGTAAACACCAAGGTAGAGAAGTCAATGGGGAGAAGGACGGAGGTAAATAGAGAAAAAGGCAGTAAGGACAGGGAGGGGCTAAAAGGGGTAAGGCCATCAAAAAAATGGAGGGCGATGAGTACCGATGCCCATAGTCTGGGTAACAAGCTTCTTGAACTAGTGGCCTTGATGGAAGAGAGATGCCTGGATATCGTGGCAGTCACAGAAACAGGGTACACAGAGAACCATGACTGGGATGTCAACATACCAGGGTACACAATCTACAGGAGAGACAGGGAGGGTAAAAGAGGAGGAGGAGGACTAGCTCTCTACATAAGGGAAGGAATCAAAGCAATGGAACCAAAGGGTAAACAGGGAGGAGAGGAGAGGAGAGGAGAGGAGAGGAGAGGAGAGGGAGGCGAGGCACTGTGGGTCACCCTGGTGACAGGAAATGGCACCACAATATGCACAGGGGTTAATAATAATAATAATACTTTATTTTTAATGTGCCTTTCAGCAAACCAAGGTGCCTAACAATAAGTTAAAACATCACTAAAACAATAAGTACAGATAGCAAACAGAATAAAATCATCCAAGGTAGGCTTGATGCCATTAAATGTGTTTTAAGGGCCTGTTGTATACAGACCACCATCTCACGGGGAGGAAATGGACAAGGAAATGATATAAGGCATCCTTAGAATGGCAGAAAAAGGGAAAATATTGTTGATGGAGGACCTGCATATGCCCAGATGTTAACTGGAGCAGCTTTGCTGAAGCCACATCCAAGAGCAGGGTCATTCTCGATGCCCTACAGGGGGCATGCCTCAGACAGCTAGTGTTGAAACCCACTTGGGAGGGAGCAGTCTTAGACCGGGTACTCTCAAATGGAGACAGAGAGAGGATCTCAGATTTAGAAGTGGGTAGCCATCTGGGAACAAGTGACCACCAAACAGTATGGTTAACGATACATACAGCTGTAGAATCAAGCCATACAAAAGTAAGGGTACTGGACTTTAGCAGGCTTGACTTTGGCAACATGGGAGACTGCTTCAGAAAAGCACTAGCAAATGAGCAAGAAGGAGGTGTGGAGGAACAATGGGGAAAAATCAAAACTGCCATGACAAAGGCAACAAGCCTTTGTGTGAAGCAAATAAACATATCAAAACTAAGGAAAAAAACACTATGGTTCTCAAAAGAGGTGGCAGGGAAGGTTAGGGAGAAAAATATAGCATTCAGGAAGTATAAGGAAGCACAGAAGGAGCAGGACAGAGAAATGCACCAGTTAAATCTCAGAATTACATAACCTTTGAGTCAGGGACTTGTTTACAAAGGCTCCAGAAAAGTTAAAGCAAAAGGAAGAGGGGAAGGCAGTCAGAATAGCAAAGGCCCAAACTGAGGAAAAGATAGCAACTTGGTTAAGAAGGGGGATAAAACATTTTATAGATACATTAGGGAGCGAAGAAAGACCAAGGGAGGGATCATGAGGCTTAATAAAGGGGAGGGGGTGGGCAGAAGGTGGCAGTGAAAAAGCAGGGATACTGAACTAATTCTTTTGCTCAGTTTTCACAAAAGAAGAGGAGGGGGGGAGGTACCTAAACAAATCAATAGAAGCACCCTGGATGGAGGGGGAGGGGTTGATACCAGCCCATTCACAGAAGAAAGGGTCCTGAAAGAACTCCTAAAAATGAAAGTGGACAAGGCAATGGGGCCTGACGGGATTCACCCCAGAATTCTAAAAGAACTAAGGTGAAAACTAGTGACACCACTGACTGCCCTTTTTAACAAATCATGTGAGGATGGTGTAGTACCTGAGGACTGGAGGAGGGCAGATGTGATTCCCCTTCACAAAAGTGGGAGCAAGGCAGAGGCAGGAAACTACAGACATTTTAGTTTGACCTCAGTGGTAGGGAAAATTAATGTAATCACTTCTGAAAGAAAAGAATTGTTAAGTACCTAGAGGCCAGCAGGGCACAGGACCCAAGGCAGCATGGATTCACAGCGAGAAGGTCATGTCAGATGAATCTCATAGATTTCTTTGACTGGGTGACCAAAGTAGTAAACCAGGGAGGGGCTGTGGACATGACCTACCTAGACTTTAGCAAGGCATTTGCTACAGCCCAATGCAAAAGATTAATAAACAAGTTAGCCAGCCTGGGAGTGGGTCCCAGGGTGGTAGCCCCAGTAAAAAAATTGTCTGGACAACAGGACACAGAAGGTAATAGTAAATGGAGTCCACTCTTAAGAAAGGGGGGTTACTAGCAGGGTTCAGCACTGGGACCGGTCCTGTTTAATGTCTTTATAAGTGACATTGCAGAGGGACTAGAAGGAAAAGTATGCCTCTTTGCAGACAACACAAAGACCTGCAACAGGGTTGATACACAAGGGGGGTGGAAAGGATGAGAAGAGACTTAGCAAGTTTGGAGGAATGGTCAAAACTATGGCACTTTAGGTTCAATGCTAAGAAGTGCGAAGTAATGCACCTGGGAAACAAAAACCCAGGGGAAGAGTACACAATGGGGGGAGGTATTAACAACAACAAAAATGGAAAAGGACCTGAGGGTAGTCATATCAGATGACCTAAAGGTAGGCAAGCAATGTGAGAAGGCAGTAAGGAGGGCTGGGGGGATACTGGGATGCATAGGGAGAGGCATCACTAGTAGAAAACAGGATAACCCAGAGGTAAACACCTACTGCTAGATTTTCAAAAGACATGGAAACCTAGAAATTGTCAGCAGACAGGGACTGCTAGGCCCATCCAGTCTGCCCATAGGCCCTTTACATTGTATGTGGCCACTAAGTCCCATGCCGCAGCCACAGCCGCAGGACAAAACCTCTGCACCTGTGGAATTTCATATTTTCAGCCAGTGCAGCTGTAGAAGATGTTACGCTTGGTCCCACCAGGCATAACATCTTGGTGCAGCTGAGCCCAAAAAAAAAAACAACCACAAGCTGCTGTCAATCGTGGAGCCGGTCATAAACCAGCTCCTTCTTTGAAAATACCGCAGCTGTGGGAGAAACTGCTGCTCTGCAAGCGGAGATCCACTTGTGCCATTTTCCCACAGCTGCAGCATTTCCAGGGGCTTTGAAAATCTACCCCTTAAATTGCAGAGTAGGAAGAAAAACAAGCATTTGTTAATGCCGAATGTTTGCTTGCTGGCATTGGCAGTGGTAGTGTAGAAGTTACAGAGCTGCCTAATAGGAATGGCAGTGAAGTATTGAACTGAAGCCAACCCCCACCACCACCCTGCAGAGAGTGACAGGCATTGGGGTGTGCCTTTGGGTCATCAGGCATAACAGCCACGCCATTTCACCACACCCCACCCTACAGACACTGACAAGTGTCACGGTGTTCCTTGGGGTCTTTGGCTATTATGCGCACTCCATTCCATTAGGAAATATGGTGAGATGGGTGCGATATAGGAGAATGGGGTGAACATTGGGGCCAAACAGTCCAAGGCATAGCTCGATGCCTTCACTGGCTGCAGGGTGTGGAATGGTATGAGCATTACAGGCAAGAATCCCAAGTCACACCCCTGCTGCCTGTCATTTCACAGGGTTGGGCGTTATGGTTGGAAACCGTAATCAAGAGGCATTCTCGTTGGTATTTTCACCCAAATGTTCAACATGGTTTTTTGTGACCCCACCTCATGAACAGGGGGAATATCAGTTTGTTAGCTGAAAGCTGCTTATGCACAGCGACTACGGCATTTAGCACCACAGGTGCAAAAACATTCCGAACAGGATGTAAAAAATGACAGCTGTACTGTTCATGGGGAGGTGTAAAAAATGGCAATGTTGCAAATCTGCAGTAAAAATATTTAAAAAAATGGTGAAGTCACGAGCGTACATAGAAACTGTGCAACGCACACCCGTAATATAATTAGGTTGGGGATTTTTTTTACAGCAGATTGTCAACTCAGGCATTTTGGTGCCTCCGATCATGAACAGTGTCACTGTGGTTTTCTTTATCTGTCCCGAACAATGATTTCCCACAGCGACCACGCATCTCTGCGCTGAAAGTGTGAAAACACACTTCGGCCATGTTGTGAAAAATGACAGCTGTACTGTAAATAAGGAAGTGTGGAAAAATGCCACTGGTGAAAAACTGGACTTAAAATATTACAAAGTCATGAACTTACGAGGGTGCGTGAAACCGCTAATGCTCACCGTAACACAGTCATTTTATGGACTTTGTCACCAAATTTTCAACATAGCCATTTTAAGACCTCTGTTCATGAACAGTGTAACTGTGATTTTGTTAATCTGTCCCAAACATTGCTCAGACACCAACAGCACCATATTGTGCGCTACATGTGCTAAAAACACATTTGGGCAGCATATGAAAAATGGCAGCTGTGCTGTTCATAAGGGAAGTGTAATAAAATGGCAATGTTGAAAATCTGGAGTGAAAATATTAAATTCGCAAACTTATGAGCATGCATAGAACTGCATAGCGAACACACCGTAAAACAGTCATTTTTAGAATTTTTCACCAAATTTTCAACATAGCCATTTTAAGACCTCTGCTCATGAACAGTGTCACTGTGATTTTCTTAATTTGTCCCATACATTGATTTCAAGACACCGACCGCGCCATTGTGCGCTACATGGGCAGAAACACGCTTTGGGTAAGATGTGAAAATGACAGCTGTACTACTCATAAGAAGGTGTGGTAAAATGGCAATGTTAAAAATCTGGAGTGAAAATATTGAAAATTTAGAACTTACGCTGCGTATAGAACCGGCACGCAGCCAGAAACAGTCATTTTAGGAATTTTTTCACCAAATTTTCAACATAGCCATGTTAAGACCTCTGCTCATGAACAGTGTTACTGTGATTTTTTTAATTTGTCCTGTACATTGATTTCGCACACCAACTGCGCCATTGTGTGCTACATGGCGAAAACACATTTTGGGTGAGATGTGAAAAATGACAGCTGCACTACTCATAAGAAGGTGTGGTAAAATGGCAATGTTGAAAATCTGGAGTGAAAATATTGAAAATTCTTGAACTTACGAGCATACTTAGGAACTGCGCAACGCACGCTCGTAAAGCAGTCATTTTTTGGAATTTTTCCACCAAATTTTCAAAATAGGCTTCTTGAGAGCCCACTTTATGAACACTGGCAGTGTCGTTTCATTAATTGGTCCCAAAAGGTGATTTTGCACAGTGACTGCGAAATCACCCTTCGGGCCCGAATAACGCCATGACAGTGACAGCATTCATGAGAAGGGGTCCCAAAAACCCCATGTTGAAAATTTGATGCAAAAATTCTAAAAAATGCCTGAGATATGCAACAAAGTTGAAAACCCTATCTATCCCATTATACAGCTTACCGCATTTCCTCAGTTCGGCGTCGGCTTTGAAGAGTGCAGACGTGTTCCTGGTCCACCAAAGATCGCACCTCGACTGAGGTAAGTATGGGGTGAGGGTGTGTGTGGGAGGCAGGGTGCGCAGTTGGTGGGTGCGGGTTGTGGGGGCCGAGACTGTGTGGGACCGTTTTAATTTACAGTTTTTTTTTTAAATTGACAATGCGGAACGCTTGCTATGCTGGGTGGGCTCAGCGCGGGCACAAGGACGGCTTGGTTGGGATAGTGGAGCCGACGGGGATTGGGCACCCCCGCCGCCATAGCATCAATTCGTCACGCTTGGGTGGGCTCCCAGCATGGCACCCTGTACTCTGGGGGAGGACAGTGGAGCCGATGGGGATTGGGCACCCCCGTCGGCTATACTATGAGTTGCACGCTGGGTGGGCACCAGCGTGGCATGTGAAAGGCTTTGGGGAGCGCGGCACAGCCGATGGGGATTGGGCACCCCACTGGCTATACATGTGTGTAGCAGTACGCAGTATGCGTGTAGTGTACTGTGTGTATATATGTGTGTGTGTGTGTGTGTGTGTGTGTAGCAAGGTGAGCTGCACGAGCAGGCGATATCTTATCACTGCTCACTGAAGCGTAGCTCCCCCTTTCAACTGTATGCCACTGCATTTTGGAGCTGTCATAGACAGCTCCAGCATGCATTGGTGGACTGGGGCCACGCCTGCCAACACACTGACTGAATTGGAAGAGGGGGTGACACACCTCTGAAAACTCGGATGATGGCACTATGTTTCTTGTGCATGTGTGCAAGCAAACATAAAAAGCATGCATTCAATAAAGTAATTGTAAGAGGCAAACAACTTCATCACCAGATGGAGCTTTGCTTATACAAAGTTTATTACATCACTAGACCTAGTCCTTCATTGTAATAAGGTACACATAGGTAAGCAAGCACAGATCTAATTTCAGATGTTGTTTTAATAAGTTCTCACTGCAATGACAGTTGTTCACACACTACAGTAAGTTAAGGATGCAGGGTTTAAACTGTGTTTTTTTAATGCTGACTGTTACCCTCAAGGAAATATAAATGTATGCCCATCAGAGATCTAAGGATTAGAAGTCCTTTTAAGGGGACAAAAGTGTGTTCAAGGTGGAGTCATTTGCCTACAGTAGCGTATTAATTTTACATTGGAAGTTTGTCTAAACAGGTACAATATCAATAGTACAGTATTCATTTTACATTGGAAGTCTGTTCCAACAGGTACAATATCAATAGTACAGTATTCATTTTACATTGGAAGTCTGTCTCAACAGGTGCAATATCAATGGTACAGTATTCATTTTACATTGGAAGTCTGTCTAAACAGGTAGACTATCAAAATATGGATGAATGTCCTGTTTGCTGTATGATTTATGCAATCTGTATTGTAATATAATTTCATGTGTACACAAAAACCTTGAGTTAAAAAAAGTAAATGAACAAGGAGGGTGTGGGGGCAGGAGCCCCCCCAACATAAATCAATTAATAAAAAATATCACAACCTTACCATTCCAAGCCCATAACTGGTTACACTAAGCCATAGTTCTTCACCAACAGTGTGGGTGCCCCCTTCCTCTCATGGGCATGACTCCCTGCCTGCTCCAATGTGCATTAGCCCCTTCCTACTCCATCATGCCACTCAACTGGCACACATTAAGAGCTACAACACTCATGTAACCTCTTAGAAACCCTCTGTCTCGCATGGAGAAAGTTATACTCCACATTGTCCTCATTACCCTGACTCTCTGCTCTTATCAGGAACTTAACCCGCTTGAGGGTGGGACTACTGGGGAGGATAAAAGGCAACACTTCTAACATGTCCTGCACATTTGTGTCCAACAAAAGAGTGGAACAGCGAAGGAGTGGAACAAGAATAGGACTGGCGTCTGTGGCACTGGCAGGCGTCAGCAGAAGGAAGCTGGGAAGGGGGGACTCTGCCAGCAACTAAGGTAAAGTAGCAGTTTGCTCCTGTTGTTGCATTCACTGCCAGGAGAGGTGCAAGGTAAAGGGTAGGCCAGACCAGGGAAAAGGTACACTAGCAGTTCTATCCACAAATGGTTACCAGGGCACAGCTGGGGCACAACAGATGGCAGCCAAGGCACTGATATATGGTTACTATGGGTGAAGCTCTGCACCATATGGGGCACCAACTGGGGCACAACATTTTTTACCAGGGCACTTGCCCTGGTGGGCCCTGGTGTAGAGCCGCCACTGAAAAGGTGCTACACCTATATACAATATATGCTAGGTGTTCCAGAGAAATAGCAAAGAACTAAAAGTGAAAAACTAGAAATACCTCATCACAGATCAAGGTAATAAAGAAAAAGGTGTAAAGTAAAGGGTTAGCCCAAACAAGAAAAAGGTACTCAACCTATAGAGTATACATGTTAAAGAGAATAGCAAATAACAAAGAGGCAAACAACAAGTGTAACCCCCCTGCAAATGGGGGTTCCCAAAAGACTTCCAGGAGCTTGCTTGAATGCTCCAAGCCTGAATGGTGTTTGGCATTTAAGCCATTTATCAGTGAGTGTTTTTAGAACCTCTGGTACTGTCTCTTTAAGAGCTGTCTGCTTGCAGACATAATTAGTTTGTATGGGGGACTGTGTGTTTCTTTGATTGAGTACCACTCGAGCTGCTGCCAATTCATTCCATTTTTGCAGTCACTAGGAGTGCAAAGGGAACCTATCTGAAAGATGTAACTGTTTGCCAGAAATCATTTAGAGTAATAATGAAATTACAGTTTGTCTAACCTGCTTTCTTTGCAGTCAGAACTGTGTCTGCCTAGTTCCCCATTCTGGTTTTGAACTGCTGAACTGGACCAATCAGTGTGGGGTAAGCTAGCTCTAAAATGGTGCCTTGGACGAATCAGAACTTGGACTCATAATCTGAGCCAGCCACAAGAGGATTGTATGGGCAGTGACTCTGGAAGATGTAGTTTAGACTTTGGCGCCTTTTTGGACCAACAGGAGCAGTCTATTGTGAGTGACAGCCAATCCAGTCAAGAACGGGGAGGAACTCAAAGGAAGTGCCCGGTTTTGTCTGTTGGAGTTTCAGTTGAGCTCTGGCAGTGAAGAAGGAAGGAGCCCTGTGCTTTTTCAGTGTGCAGTTTTAGTTGGGAAACGTGTGTGAGGCCCAGAGTTCCGGTCTGCAGCTTGTGTAACTGCTTGTTAGGACTGAATCCGTCCTGTGAAGAGAATCAAAGGATATCTGAAGAGTAGAAACCAGGCTCACCCTGTAGAAGACTGGAGAAATTGCTGAATTGCACTCGGTCTGTCAGGAACTGAATCTGCTGTGTGTTCTCCCGGTATTGTGCAGTATTCGATCGATAGAGAAGCAGCCTGCCTGGTATAGTACTTTCTGTTTTACCATATAAATGTGTGAAGAGGCTTGTGTACCTCAAGTGAATCCTGCCGCCATTAAAGGACTTTGCCTGTTACTGTTCACCATATAAATGTGTGAGGAGGCTTGGTTAGCTCAAGTGAATCCTGCTGCCATCAAAGGACTTTTGCCTATTGCAGTTTGCCATATAAATGTGTGAGAGTCTTGGAGCTCAAGAGTAGCCCTGCTGACATTGAAGGACCCTATCTTGTTTGGAGGTCGTGAGTACTAATTCAGGGTCGCCCTGTTGAATTGCCACATTGAATCCAAATGGAATCACTGTACTGCTGACTGTTTAAACTAATTTTTCTTTTCTCTAGGAAAGGGCCCCTACCAGCTGCCACGGTTTGGACTAGCCACTCAGGGCTTGTGCACCCAGGACACAGTAACTGGTAGGATAGGCCTGTGCACAGAGCCATAGGGTAGATGAGTAAAGTGTTAAGCTAATTAACCTGATTTCCCCTGTCCTTGTTATATTCCCCCAAATAAATCCGAGCTGCTTGTTTCAGCAAAGTTATACTGCCTGAGGTATTTGTCTATGTTAAAGTATTGTACTGTGATTGTTGCACTGTATCTTATTTTACAGGAGGTCCCAGTGCCTGAACCAGCCCTGGGGGTAAGTGTATACTGTGAAGGTAATTCTGATATATTGTGTGGGCCACTAGTGGGAAGAAAGGGGGGTTGCAGTGTCCCAGAGGGCTGTGACCAAGTAAGTTTAACTATTGCAAACCCTGACCTCTGGGTGGAGGCACCCGCCATTGGATCCAGGCCCCTCAACCTGTTAGTGGCAAATCAGGCAGGGGTAGTAGCCCCTGGGATAGCGCCATCTAGGGGTTACACAAGAAATACCCTATTGGGGTAAAGGTATATACAGGAAAAGTGTAAGGTAAAGGGCAGGACAAAACAGGGTCTAGGACTAAACACTCTCTCTGGGTAGGTGTACAAGAAGATAGCAGGCAACAACAAGGAAAAAAAATAGTAACATACCATCAGAGGTAAGGGTAAATAAATATTCACAATACTACAAGGAAGGGTAGGAATTAAACATGCTAGGAGTGGTGCAGTGTAGGTAGGGTTACCAGATTTTGGGACATCAAAAAGAGGACTCTGTTTTGTGTGAAGTATTTGTATTTTTCACAGGGTTCACCCTGGGACCGGGACTTGTCTTTGTCTTTTCTTGACAGCTGAGCAAGCAGTGAGCTGAGCTGAGCAGTAAAACAGGAGAGGACGATCACAACGATCGGAATTGGATATAGATCATCATTCAGAAATGAGATCGGACACACAAATTGGCAGAACATACAATTAAAAAAAACACAACAAGTAAGACGAACAAGACAACAACCCTAAGGCTAACACCACCACCCCCCTCCCCCCGAGCGATGTTACAATAGGCAGCAGCATCGGATCTCTGACCCAGACTGATCAACTTCTAAATATTATTGGGCTAACATGAGTAGACAACAACCTTAACTTCCCCCGCCCCCCAGCGATGTTAGTAGACTGAGAGTGACTTGTTGGTGACTCTGTCTGGATATCCAATCATCAACTTACCCCCTGGTACTGTAGACTGTTCTGTTCTATAAGTGCAGTGCAATCTGGGCTGGCCTCCCTCCTATTCCCCTCTAAACTCCAGCAACAGCCCACGCCACCACAGGCACACACATCAGTCCATCGACTCAGAATAGGTCACCATCACCAGTCAGGTGGGTTACGACTCGACACGACTGCAGTTGGGGTCCGACTTCCATACGCTGGGAGTCAGGATCGGGTTGGGATAACAGGTTTGAAGATCAGGACAAGACTGCAGCCTGTGTGACTGGTCTCTTGTCGGGGGATTCAGTTTTAAAGTGTTCAGCTCTGAGACTGCAGCTCATAAGTAAATTTATCTTGGGGAGAGATCAACCACGATGGGTTACCATCTGCTCAGGTCTGTCACTGGCCACTGCTGGCAACAAACAATCAGAATTCCAAGTCTGCATTCTCTTACTGTTGTGAATCCGACGCGCAGGTAAAAGTGAATGCTACAGTCATGCACAATCATCATAGCAGGCTGCAGTGAATGACAGGATGAGAATTTCTGGGTTTTTTTTCACCCTGAAACTGCTTTGGGCTTGGCACTGAAGTTGTTGTTTGTTGCCAAGCAACCACTGGCCAAACTGTGAGTCGTCCCACACACCGCGCTTGCCCCGTGCGGGACCACTTGCAGTTCAGGATGGTTTCTTGGCAACAGACAACTAGTCCACTGTGAATTGGACTGCCTAGCCCAAAACCCAAACAAAAACAGCAGTTCAAGAAAAATCAGCCTGGATGAAAATTCTCAGCTTTAAAAGAGGACATCTCCGGGTAAAAATGGATGTCTGGTAACCCTAAGTGTAGGGGTTGTGCGGCAGAGTATTCAAATAGACCTTCTGGAGATTGCGATATTGCCCCATCTGATTGCACCTCTCTGGGTTGAGGGTGGAGGTTGCTAGGCTCCAGGCCAAGTTGGCTGTGATGCCGGTAACTGAATTCCCCACCCAGGAGCCACAAAGTCTGACACCGTAACCTCAAAGGATGCCTAAGAAGAAGACAAGATGGACTATAGTGGGCTCTGGATCGGTGGGAGTGGTGGGTCAGAGGCACATTCCACAACCAGTACCACTAACTAATTCCTACACCACTTTGGCAGGATGGGACTGCCAGGACAAGTCACCCATGGTTGGGACTGGGGAGGATGTGGGGATCCTCCATAGCAGAGACCCTAGAAAGGGTGGTAGAGGACCCCAGAGGAGCAGTAAACAACTTCTGGTGAGGGACTTGATTTATGAGAGGGATAGATCTGGGAATAGGAAAGGGGGGAGAGGGAGGAAAAGTACCTACAAGGCACCATGGTCTGGAGGAATGGAAAGAAGATTTTGAGAATCACTAGGGCAGCAGGAAGACAGGCAGATCTGGATGTCATTGTCCACCTGTGGACTAATGATCTAGCTAGGGATGGGGCCGGGGTAGTGCAGGGGGAGTTCAAGGTACTGGTGAGTTGTCTTAGGCAGGTAGCACGTTCAGTGAGTTTCGCATATACCAGGCTATACTCTGTTTAGAAAGAACAGGGTTGATAAAAAAGGAAGGGCCTTGATAAAGCGAAACGCCGTCTGGCTTGTTTGAGGGTGTGGCAGCTATTTATTAGTATTTTATAGTGAGTGTGTTTACCTGATAAGCTATAATAAATTAGTAAAGCTTTTTTATTCATACTCTTTTGATTTGGACTCTTTCTGTAAGACTACCTTTGGTAGAGTTGCGAGGCTTTTTACAGTTGGTATGTGCTGCTGGCTTTTAGCCTTACGCAACTGCAGCTGGTGGGCAACCTCTTTTAGTTTGTGAGCTAGTCAGTGAACCAACTGATGATGGAGCTGTACTGGATCTGGTACTTACAAACAGGAACAGTGTGGCAGATGTCAAGGCAGGAAGTCACCTGGGGACCAGTGATCACTGTAAAGTGTGGTTCAATAAAAGGACAACTACAGATTCACACCACACAGGGGCAAGGGTCCTGGACTTCAGGAGGGCAGATTTTATGAAGATGGGTGAATGCCTAAAGGATGATCTAGGTGAGGTGGAGGAACAGTGGGCAAAATTAAAGAGGGCCATATTGATGGCTACAAACCTCTGCGACAAACAAGTGAGTAAAAGTAAGAGGAAAAAGAAACCACTGTTCTCAAGAGAGGTGGCTGAAAAGGTAAAGGTTGCAAGAGTAGCACTCAGAAGTATAAGGAAACACAGAGGGACAAGGATAGGCAGGGACAGATTAAGACAACCTGGGGCCCTAAGCCCAAGATAAATTTGGGGCCCTCTCACTGTGACCGTGCCCCTTCACCACAAAGGGACCTTTTCATAGACTGTAAGGCACCTTGGAAATCCAGTTACACGCACTGTATCTCATGTTAGGATATAGTTTGTATGTAAAGAGCTACAGGCAACAGTGTACAAATCAAAATTCCTCCCTTCTGTTCCCATCTCTCAAAATCATATTAGCGACAGAGCAACGCCATTCTCTTCTCTCCCTCCCCACCAAGTGTCAAATACTGTTTGATTTCAGACTGATAATCTACAATTCACCCTCAATTATCCATCCATTTTCACACAAGCTAAACTGGGGGCGATAATCAAGGGTGTGGGATAATAAGAGGCAATAGAACAGCTAACATTTTGTACAAGCTGTGCAAGGCTACTCTCAGCGTACATGATCACTACATTTCTTACCTTACTGCAAATCTAAGCTTACTTCCTGATACAGCCCCACCCACAAAACCATGTAG
The DNA here is from genome assembly GCA_016271365.2 of Neoceratodus forsteri. NCBI lineage: Eukaryota > Metazoa > Chordata > Ceratodontiformes > Ceratodontidae > Neoceratodus > Neoceratodus forsteri. The sequence goes on from CM028129.1 coordinate 545,022,007, forward strand.
TGAAGGGGCTGCAGTGCAACAGATAGGCTTATAATAGTCGGTGACGGGTTGGCGGTGGCTTTTAGATACTATTTGTTTACTTTGTTGGCGGTTGTACATAATGAGGGTAGGGTTGTATGTATATAGCCCCATAACATGTACAATTGCCTGCAAAGTAAACAAATATGATCTAAAGGCCACTGCTGCCTCTGACAGCGTTGTGAGCCTATCTATAGTGCTGTAGCCTCTTTGCTACTTTGTGTCATCAGAATGTTTTATTATGTGGGTGGTGTTAAAGACTGGGCTTAGCCATACTGTTTGCAAATTGCAATATAAGTATTATTGAGGGACTTAGAAAATTCAGCCCCCCGATTTTTCTTTTATTCATAACTTTGATGATCATTTTTGTGACTCTCATTACCCTGACCAAAGCTAATCCAGGAACGCCCCTACTAATTTTCCTTGAGAGAAGAATTGCATTTAACAATGATAATCCACTTCCAGACAAGGAATGTCCACATTAATTAAGCAATGCATTAGGCAGTATGGACTAGTGGCTAAAGTCCCAAGCAGACAACACATAGACTCTGAACACCTGGATTTCTGAACCACAACCTCTACCAGCCCCTCTCTGGCGCCGTCCTAGAGAGGGCCACTACCTCTGCCGTGCAGGCCTGACCACAGATGAGGGGCCTGGGTTCCCATAAGCTGTTACACGGGGGTCCTTTCCCAAGATTACAAATAAAATGGCGGTGCCTCCACCCTGATTACAATTAGTGGGTGTGGTGACGGTCTCTACCAGTACAACCCCCTGGGATGTCGTACCAATGCACCTCCCCAAACAGTTAGCCCAGCCATGGACTTACCATAACCAAAATCCCCACATTCCAACAGTTACCATCATTAACTTCAGGTAATAATATGCTCACCAAAATCAAGCTCTTGAGTCAGCACTTTTCTGAAACAATGACATCATACTTTATTTACATGGGGAGGGTTAGGATGGGGTCAGTGGAACAGAGGTCAAGCAGAACATTTTACCTGGCATTTAGAGATTGGCATTTCCCCAAAACAATCACTTTCCCTTTAATATTCAAACCCACACATTTGTAAATGTAGCCACCAAACTACCTAGCTATCTAACTGCTGCAGGTATTACCAAACCCAGTCCCACTGGTATCAGTTTCAGAACGATGCCCCAAATTCTGTCCTTGGATACCCAGATCTTAAGTTGCAGGCCTGATGTGCAGCTGGTTGACTGGCGGTGAGCTCGCTGAATTAAATTAACTTTTTACATCTTTCTGTGATTACTTTACTGACTTCCTATGCCAGGGAGCACATACTTGAAGTAGGACACAATTAAAACTATACACATTCCCCAGGTCCAGAGCAATTCCAGCTTTAACTCACTGTTCTGCTGAATCATGTATATGTATTTAGTTTTAACTGTGTCCTCTCTTCAGGATTCCCTGAGGGGGATTCCATCTTCTGCACTAGCGCTCTGGTGCTGAACGCAGCCAGCCGTAGGGTGCCCCTCGGCCTGCCCTCAAGAGCAAGATTCCAGGTACGCTTCGGGAAAGCAGCTCCAGTCCAGCTTGCTAGCCGTGAACTCAGTTGGTGGATGGTGCCTGAAATTGGGTCTGCTATAGGCAGATTCAGCACTCCGTCCCTCCCTGACCGGCTTCAGCTCCTGGAGATTTGAACTGCCTGGCACCGTCACCCGAAGCTCATCTCTCTACTGCCTAAATTTCCTTTTTTTCTTTCCATTAGCAGATTATATCTTTTAGCCACTAGAGGGCCCAATTATAAGCACACTTACCCAATCCAGTCCAATTCCTGTCTCATTTCACTTATCGTGTGGTCAGCCTATCACTATTCATCAGTCTTTGCCCCCTTCCTCTTCTACTTCTGTCAAGGCCTGTGCTTTTAGGATCACTCCCTGTTGCCTAACACTCAGCCTTGTTCTACTCCCCTCCACCACCCTAACTTCATAAGCTCTGCACTCTCTCCTTACCCTCTGCTTTGGACACCTGTACCTCTTTTCGCTATGTACATAAACACCTTTCTAACGCTCCCTCTATTTCTGTTTTTCATACCCTTCAACTCCACTAGTACTGGTACCCCCCTCATTTACCAGCATCGCCACTCTATGTTGGAATATATCCCTTGGTGTACCCTACCACCATCCCAAACACGCTACTGTACTCCCATGCTAACCTCCCTCAATAATAACTGAGATAGTCTCCTCCATATCCCTGAGTACCCCCTTCTCCTTCAATTATTCACACCCTGCAGTAACACACCTGCTAAAAAATCCATCAGAAGTAGACGGCGTTCGGCTCACAAGCTCCTTGCTCACTATCTTGCTAGGATTGCACTTCTCCTCCTGCTCCTAGCTGGGAATGTACACCCAAACCCCGGTCCACCCACCTCGGCATCTGAACAACACAAGAAACAAAGCTTCATTAAGCTGGCAACTCTTAACATCTGCAGTCTGCCAGCTAAGCTCGATGCACTTCAAGTCTGGGTGTTACAACATAGGCCGAATGTTATACCCCTCAACAAAACTTGACTCTCTCCTAAGGTCCCAGACAATGCTGTATCCATTCCAAGCTATGCCCTGTTCTGACTCAACAAAATTGCCAAGAGAGGGGATGGCTGCGCCATTTATTTGAGGGACAGTCTTAAAGGGCTAGTCATCCCATTACATCCCTCTGCAAACAACTCTCAAATCCTAGCAGTTAAAATAATCCTGGGCCAGCAGGGAAAATCCCTCACAGTTGCATCAGTATACATCCCACCGCGTGAACATGCTGCAGGCTTCCAAATGATCACAGACTTCGTGGACGACAGCACCTCCCGTGGCGAGACAATTGTAATAGGTGACCTAAATGTTAACTGGCTAGCTCCAGAAGCCAACCCATATAAGGATGCCAGTGCTGCCCTAGACATTACTCAAATGGTCACCTCTCCCACTAGGTTTAATTAAAAGTCTGGTAGTAGCTCCTTACTTGACCTGATCCTCACTTCTCATCCCAGCAGAATCACTAACACGGAAGTTCTCCCAGATGCCCTCAGTGATCACTCCCCAGTTATTTGCCACTGGTCAAACAAGGCACCTAAACCCAAGTCCTCTTTCTCCTATGAAAGAATCTTAACAAAAAGAAAGCTTCCACAATTCCTTGCTGCCTGTCAACGGTTGACTGGACACCCCTTGACTCCTTGAGCAGTGTCGAGCAAGCACTTGACTTCTTCATTGCCCAGTTTAACAAAGTTTGTAACAGTTTTGCCCCCCTAAGTAAATGTAAAACTCAGTCTACCACTAATCACTGGATTAACTCTGAACTCATCTCCATGATGTGAAACCAAGATAACCTCTGGCACTGAGCCATGGACTCGGGGAAACCACATGATATGCAGCTCTATAAGGTGGCTAGGAACCAGTGCACAATAGCTATACGCAGAGCCAAGCAAGTCTTCTACAACCAGGAACTTACTAACTCCTGGAGAAATAGCAGACCCTTCTGGGACAACATCAAGAGCCTAATGGGTAAACCAAGCAAATCCTCCCCCACTATGATTAAGGTTAACAGCTCCACCTTACAGGACCCCAAAGAAACAGCAGACTTCTTTAATCTTGCATTCACTGATCTTAGTAGTGTCCTTCCCCCCAACTTCTTTGACAACTGTGCCTGGCACTGCCTCAATACTGAAATCAATCTCCACAGTAATAACCCCCCGTTCTACTTTAAGAAGATATCCATGTCTGAAGCCAAAAGATATCTTAACTAAGTGCTAAGCACAGCCAGTTTCAGCAGCGATACCTTTGACCTCAAACTCCTCTCTCTCTCTCGCTCTCTCTCTCTCTCCCTTGACATTGTCCTACAACCTCTCACTAAACTTCTGAATCTCTCACTCTCTCTCTCATAAATAATTCCCCCAGCTCTGGAAATCAGCAGTGGTCACACCCATTCATAAAAGTGGGGATAAGTCTCTTCTCTCTAACTACCGCCCTATCTCTATCCTCCCAACACTCTCCAAGGCATTGAAATGAATTGTAGCTGACCAGTTGTCTGAACACCTCAACAAATATAACTTACTCTGCCCTCAACAACATGCCTTTAGAAAAGCCCATAGTACTACCACCACCCCCCTGCTTGACTTCACCAGCCATATTCATAAGGCGATTGACACTGGCTACCTACTGAGTGCGGTGTTCATTGATTTGACCAAGGCATTTGACACCGTGAACCACCAGCTCCTGCTTCACTCACTCTCCTCCCTTGGACTATCTAATGATGTAACCAAATGGTTTGAAAGCTACCTCTTGGCAAGGAGCCAAAAAGTCAAAATTGTTGACTCCTTCTCAAGTGTCCTTCCTGTCCGCTCTGGTGTACCCCAGGGATCCATACTTGGCCCTCTACTTTTCAGCCTTTTCATCAATACTCTTCCTGCAGCTTGCAATAATAACGTAATACTCTATGCCAATGATGCAGTCCTCTTTTCCTCCCATTCTGACCCCATCTCGCTCTCCAAGGTGCTACAGATGAACTTCAGCCTAGCTGAAACCTGGCTTCTCCAACATAAGCTGTTGATGAATTACAAAAAAACAAAGTCCATGTTGTTCCACAACTCTCACAGCAAATACAGATCCATAAACTTTGATTGCACAATGTCTTTCAGCTTGCATGTTCAACACATCTCAAAATCAGTCAACTCAAGAATTGGGGTCCTCTACCGCCACCATCGCTGTCTTACCATAGAAGCTATGCGCACAGCCATAACTGCCGCAGTCCTACCCATCATTGATTATGGGCATGTCTTCTATGGGGCTGCCATTGATACCTCCCTAAAACAGGTCAAGACAGCCCTTAACAAATGCTGTAGACTTCTCACTGGCGCAGGGAAGCATACGCATACCTGTGATCTCTACAAGCAATCCAACTGGTTCAATCTAAATAGTAGACTTGCCTACCAGACCTGCCTACTGGCTAAGAAAATTTGTCTTAACCTCACACCCCTTGCAACTCATGCCTTAATGTTGCCCGCAGTCACCGCACATTTTACACGTAGTTCCCTCAAACCAACATTTATCGTTCCATTCTGCCATTCCAACCAGTCTCAAAGTGCTTTCCACACCAGGGGCCCCCTGCTGCTAAACAACCTTCCCCCTGAAATTGCAGCTAAAAACAAGCTTGGCCCATTCAAACGTAAACTCCGCCAGCAACTCTCTGACCTCAGCAGCTGTGACTGCTCTGCCTAGGCTTGCGACTTTTTTCACCTCTCTCTCTCCTCTTCTCTCCTCTCTTGCTACCCTCCCCACTTCTCTCTGCCCCTCCACCCCCTGCTACTCCCCATCTCTCTCCCACCCCTCACCTACCATTCTACCCCTCTCACTTCCCACCTACCATTCCACCCGTCTCCCATTCCTCTCCTCCTGTCTCCTCCCTATCACCCTATCTCTTGTTGCTCCACCCCCAGACTACCTAGCACTTATCTTTTTGTTCTTGCACTTACAACAATGTCAAATCCTTGACTGCCTACCCCCTTTTTCCCCACCCTCCCCTCTTATCCCCCACACCTTGCTCCACTTATGTCACCCCAGGATGGTTTTTCATTTGTATCTGTGTCTTGCTATATATACCCCCGTATTGTTAATTGTGCATTGTTATTTGCCATTGACTGTTTGCTACTGTGCTAGTCTATGCACATGTACTGTCTTTTGCTACTAAGTTAATCTCCTGACCTGTATTATATCTTACCTCTGCTTACTTATATATTACCCTCCTGACCTTGTACTGTATCTTACCACTGTTTTGCTTGCACCCATTTCTGATGCGGAACCTTTGTAAAAGAACCCTTGATTCAAAGATATTTGTAATCCTAGTAATAAATAAATAAAAAACAAGCATTTGTCAATGCCGAATGTTGTCTTGCTGGCATTGGCATTGGTAGTGCAGGAGTTAGAGATGCATAATAGGAATGGCAGTGAAGTATTGAAGTGATGCCAACCCCATCCCCACCCTGCAGAGACTGACAGGCATTGGGGTGTGCCTTTGGGTCATCAGCTATAATGCTCATGCCATTTTTCTCACCCTACCCTGTAGACACTGACAAGTGTCGTGGTATGCTTTGGGATCTTTGGGCCTTATACTTACCCCATTCCATAAGGAAATACGCTGAGGTAGGTGTAGTATAGGAGAATGGGGTGAACTTTGTGGCCGAACACTGCAAGGCACACCACGATGCCTGTCACTGGCTGCAGGGTGGGGGTGGGGGTGGAATGGCGTGAGAATTACAGCCGATGATCCCAAGTCACACCCCTGACACCTGTCAGTCTCTACAGGGTGGGGTGCTACAGTTGGAAACCTTAACACCGTAGGCATGTGTTGCTATTTTCTCTCCAAATTTTCAACATGGGCTTTTTCTGACCCCACCTCATGAAGAGTGGCACATTCAGTTTGTTAGCTGAAAGGTGGTTTTGCACAGCGGCTATGCCATTTGGCGACACAGGGACAAAAACACGTTAGGCAGGATGTGCAAAATGACAACTGTATTGTTCATGAGGAGGCATAAAAAAATGGCAACGTTGAAAATCTGGAGTGAAAATATGAAAAATTGGTGAAGTCTTAACCATGCATAGAAACTGCGCAATGCACGTCTGTAACCCAATTATTTTTGGGAGTGTTTTAGCCACATTTTCAACATAGGTATTTTGGGACCTCCCCTAATGAACAGTGGTGCAGTGATTTTGTTAATCTGTCCCAAAAGTTAATTTCCCACAGCGACCACGCCATTGTGCGCTACAGCTGCTGTAACACATTTTGGGCAGGCTGTGAAAAATGACAGCTGTACTGTTGATAAGGAGGTGTGAAAAAATGCCAGTGTTGAAAATCTGGCATTAAAATATTGCAAATTTGCGAAGTTACAAGGGTGTGTGGAAACTGCGCAACGCATGCTTGCAACACAGTCATTTTATGGACATTCGGCACCAGATTTTCAACATAGGCATTTTAGGACCTCTGCTCATGAACAGTGTCGCTGTCATTTTCTCAAACTGTCCCAAAAACTGATTTCGCGCAGCAATCGCGCTATTCAGCTCCGGACATGCGAAAACACATTTCAGCCAGGATATGTAAAATGACAGCTGTACTGTTCATCGGCAGGTGTGGAAAAATGCCAATTTTGAAAATCTGGACTGAAAATATTACAAATTCATGAAGTTATGAGGGTTCGTGGAAACAGTGCAATGCATGCTCATAAAACAGCCATTTTTGGGATTTTTTTCACCAGATTTGAAACATAGGCATTTTGAGAGCCCCTCTCATGAACAGTGGCACTGTCATTTCATTACTCAGTCCCAAAAGTTGATTCCACGCAGTGACCACGAAATCACCTTTCAGGAGCAAATAACACCATGACAGTGACTGAATTCATGAGGAGGGGTTCCAATAACCCCATGTTTAAAATTTGGTGCAAAAATTCCAAAAAATGCCCGAGATATGCACCAAAGTTGAAAAAACCCTATTTATGCCATTATACAGCTTGCCGGCATTTCTTCAGTTCGCTGTCGGCTTTGAAGAGCTCAGACGTGTTCCAGGCCCACCGAAGATCCTCGCGCCAGACTCCAGAATTAAGTATGGGGTGAGGGGGGTGTGGGGAGGCAGGGTGCACAGAGGGTGGTCGTGGGTTGTGGGAGGGGGCAGGGAGGCCAAGAGGGACCATTTTCTTCTGTCACAGGGTTAAAAAAATTTAGAAAAAACATCGCAGGACGGTTTTTATTTTTCAGGGGATTTGGCATGCTGGAGTGGGCTCCCAGCATGCCACCCAAGTGTTTTGGGGGGATGCTGTAGCCGATGGGGGATTGGGCACCCCCGTCGGCACACAAGGAAAGCGGGGGAGCAAGGGCCAAGGGGGACTGAGCACCCCCCTCAGCACATAGCAAATGGAGGGGGGTGCATTATGCTGACAGGGAGTGGGCTCCCCTGTTGGCACATACATTGGGGCAGGGCATGCTGACAGGGTGGATTGGGCACTCCTGAAGTTGGCATTATGGCAGGCAGTGTGCCGCCATGTTAAATTTTTTTTCTCACCAGGGAAAGCACATCGGGAGGTCCGCCGCTTTTGACGAGCTTTGCTCTTATTGCAGCGGACCTTTCCTTAGATGTGCTCGCTACATTATGTATGCATGGTGTGGCACTGGCATGCAGGCTTATTGAGAAATGAGGGACGCACCTACTGATGCGTGCCCTGTATTCGCCCAACAGTGACCGCCCCTCCAAATCTGCTACTACCGCAAAATGTTGACTGTGCATGCACAAGCCAACATAAAAGTAAATAAAACAATAAAAAATAAATCAGTCCTTTGGTGGCACAGATGGCTGAAGTCCTGGGGTTGATGGAAACAGCAGATGCAGAACTGGGCTCAATGCTTGAACAATGTGAAGGGGAACAAGGTGCTGCAGCTCGGATCTTCAGCTTGATTGAAGGTTTTGCAGCTTGTCCCCTTTGTCCTATTGAGGCCCATTGCAGAGCACTGTGCAAGGCCTGCTGGCCACAAGGGACCCAGACCTTGGAGTGGCCCCACAGCCCAGCTCCCTCACAGGTCAGAGCACCCTACCACTCAGGAATAAACCCATGATCCCCTGCAATCAACAGACCCCACTTGATGAGGGTTAGCGAGTTCCCCACCTGGCTCTGGGTTTCAGATGGATCCTTTTAGCTCTCTTTTCTTTTTTCTCAGTTACCAGCTACGGTGTGTAGCCAAAGCAATCTCTGTTTCTTCCCTGTCTCCTAGACTCTGGGGGGTGCAGAGACTAAACTACAGGTTCATCACAACAGTCTTTTTTCTTAGCTGAATCTAGGAGCAGACAGCAGGTGCCCACCCAGAAAGCACCTGTCCAAATGCGTTTGTTCAGTGTTCATGGTGGAGGGAGAAGGGAAGGGGCAACAAAAAGTAATATGATCTCTGTAATGAGGGGCATGGATACCAGTCCTTTTTCCAAGGAGAGAGTCATAGAAGGACTTGTCAGTCTGAAAGTAGACAAAACAATGGGATCAGACAGGGTACACCCAAGGGTAGTGAAAGAACTTGGGGATGTAATGACTGCACCTCTGATTGTCCTTTTAAACAGCTCTCTGGAAACAGATGTGGTTCTAAGGGACTGGAGAGGGCAGATATAGTCCCTTTTCATAAAAGTGGTAGCAGGGAGGAGGCTGGAAATTAAAGGCCAGTCAGTCTGACATCACGGGTGGGAAAGTTAATGAAATCACTGTTGAAGGAGAGGGTAGTGGAATATCTTGAATTAAATGGGTTATAAGACCAGAAACAGCATTGGTTGGTGGGAGGGAGGTCATGTCAAACAAATCTCATAGATTTCTTTGATTGAGTGACTAAGAAATTAGATCAGGGTGATGCAGAGGATGTGGCATACCCAGCTTTCGGTAAAGTATTCAACACTGTTCGACATAGGAGACTATTCAACAAGTTGAGGAGCTTAGTAGTGAGTCCAAAGGTGGTAAACTGGGTAAGAAATGTGTTAAAGGAAAAGGAGACAGACAGTGGTAGTAAATGGAGTTCTCTCAGAGGAAGGGAGGGTGAGTAGTGGGGTGCCTCAGAGATCAGTGCTGGGATTAGTCCTCTTTAATGTATTTATAAGTAACATTGCAGAGGAGCTGAAGGGGAAGGTCTGCCTCTTTGTGGATGACACCAACATTTTCACAAGGGTAGACACTCCCAGGTGGGGGTTGGGGGATGAATAGAGACCTGAGAAAACTCAAGGAGTGGACAAGGGTGTAGCAACTGGATTTCAATGTGAAAAGGTGCAAAATAATGCACTTGAGGTATAGAAACCCAGGGCAGAGTACAAAATGGGAGGAGTGCTATTGACAACCACCAAGAAGGAGAAAGACCTGGGTGTAATCATGTCAGATGACCTAAAGGTAACCAGGCAATGTGACAAGGCAGTTGGGAAGGCTAGTGGGATGCTGGGGTGCATAGGGAGAGGGATCACCAGCAGAAGGAAGGAGGTGGTGTTGTCTCTGCATAGATCATTGCTGAGACCTTATCTGGAATACTGTGTACAGTTCCGGAGACCTCATGTTTAGAAAGGCATAGAGTGGAGGCAGTCTAAAGGAGGGCAACTAAAAATGGTACAGGGTCTACATCAAAAGTTCTATGAGGATAGACTAAGGGAACTCAATATGTACACCCTGGAAGATAGGGGGGAAATGATAGAGACCTATAAATAACTAAAGGGAGTAAATAAGGTACTGGAGGAGAGTATTTTTTAGAAAACAAATGTGCTGAAGAACAAGGGGACATGCTATGAAAATGGAGGGGGTAAATTCAAGAGAGATGTGAGAAAGTATCCCAGGTCGCCCCTGAAAAAGGGACCTTTGGGTCTCAGTGGGCCTACCCGGTCATCAAAATTCAATAAAATAAAAATAAATAAGTAATTTTTCACAGAAAAAGTGGTGGATTCCTAGAACGGTTCACCAGCTGAGGTGGTTGGGGCAAAACAATGGAAGGGTTCAAGAAAACTTGGGATAGGCATAAGAAAATCTAAGCGGAAAGGAATGAGGGGTTGGAGAAAGGGGGAAATTTTTAAACCAGGAAAGGCACACTAAGTCGGAGCTTGTTTACAGGTGTGACCTGGGAACACAAGGAAGTTAAGTGACTTGCTTAGGGTCACACAGTATGTAGGTGGGAGCTGATGGGATTCAAACCCACGTTTCCACGTTTGCAGCTCAGTGCCCTTAACCAGTATGCTAGAGCCAGAGATGAAGTAGGATCTGTGGTGATACTGTAGATAGGGAAAAATGGTCAGACTGGATGGGCCAAGCATACAAACATACGAAAGTTGCCAGCAGCAAAAGGCCATCCTGGTCTATCTAGGCTGCTCGAAAATGCAGCTAGCTCCCTATTCAGCAGCTGCCCCATCCCCACTCCCTTTCCCTCCCGTTACCATCCCCTTTGTGCTGTCCCACCCCTTCTAGAAGCATTCCACTGTGTTACATGCCACCACCTCAGCCGGTTCCACTTTGCCACCACCCTCTCCATAAAGAAATGCCTCCTCACCTCTCTCCTGAATCTACCACGCTCCAATCTCATGTCATGGTCCCTGGTGTCTCTCCCCACCCTCCTCCTGAATAGACACTCTGTGCCTGTTTTGATTATCCCCTTCTTGTATTTGAAGGTCTCAGTCAAGTCCCCCGTCCCTCCTCTCCTCAAGTATGTACATGTTTAACTCTCTTAGTCTGAGCATTTTGTTGCCCATTGATGCTTCCTTTCTGCATTGCATGGAATTGTTCATTGCTCCGGTGATGAGCACACCAGATCCTTCTCCTCTTCTGTTACCTCCAGCCGCACCCCCCAACCCCCAGATGGTAACTTCTCTTCGGATTTTTTGTTCTGAAGTGTAGTACCTTGCATTTTTTTGCACTGAACCTCAGATGCCATCTGTCAGCTGCCTCTCTCACCTCCCTCCTACCTTACACATTTTAATCCCTCCTTTACAAACAGTGCCACCCCCTCTGTCTTCCACTTTTCCCTATCCTTCCAGTGTAATCTGTGTCCCGGAACCGTCATGTCCCAGTCTTGGATTTGGGTGACCCATGTCTCAGTTATAGCCGCCAAGTCCACTCCCCCCTCCTCCAAGAGAGCCTGTAGTTCAGCCCCCTTACTCCCCAGACTCCTAGCATTTAGTGTTACCACCCTCCAACCCTTGTCTCTACCCTCCCCCCACCTCTCTCCTCTTATGTTCACTCCCTTAGAAGTTGCCTTCCTCCTTACCTTGCTATCACAAAGGGTAAGCACATTTGGTTTCACATCACTAGGCCTCTGAACTCCTCTATCCATCCTGCTACCTTCCTTCCTAGTTTAAATGCTCCTCAGTCTGCTTCCCTATCCTTGCCTTCAGTACATTTTTCCCTCGTCATTTAGGTGCAGTCTATCTTTTGCATATAGACTGCTGTTCTCCCAGGTCCCCCGCCACCCTCCTACCAGCCCGTACCCCTTTTCCCGACACCAGGCCCCCAACCATTTGTTAAACTCTTGAACTCTGCCTTCAAACAACATGAAGTCTTGCTATATTATGACATATGCATTATAACCCCAGGTTAGAACTGCTCCGGAGGTGAAAGAGTTAACTTCCATGCAGGGCATGGAATCTTGAGTGCAAGCTCGGTTGAACACTCTGTCTGTTGAAGCTCAAACTTAAACTGTCAGATTCTTTACTCCGCCTCACTGAACAGTCGCTCTGGAGATTCCTCCTGCTACTCGGTTCGTTTGTCGGTTTTAAAGTGTAATTCTCGTTTATTTTACCAAATTTAACCCGCAATCATCGGTTCAAGCTCTGTCTGTGGTATTGTAAGTAATAGATAGACTTTTTTATTTTTCTTCTGTGTGGAAATTGTAAACGTCTTTTTCAGTTCGGTTTGAACCGATCAGAGGGGTTTTAAAATTACCTTCTAGTCCTTTAGAGTGTGGTTCCCGGTTCTTATCGGTTCTAAAAGAAATGGATTTTATTACATTTTTTTCCATGACCCGTGACCCGGTTGGGAACTGATAAGAGAGTCTTGCTTGGTGGATTGCCATTAATGGGCAAGTTTTGGTTAGGCTGGCACTATGTCTGAGAAACCCAAAAGAAAAACCGGACCCACTTGGTTTCAGCACTGTGGCCTCTGTGGGGAAGCCTTTGCTAAGGCTGACCCACACACCACTTGTGTTTATTGTCTGGGGTTTGACCACCTCAATGCAGACTGCCAGATTTGTAACAATTTTCCTGCTGCCACCGTGGAAAAAAGAGTTGGCAGGCTCAGGGAAAGGGAGGCCAAAAAGTCCGCTGACCCGGATGGCCAGCCCGGTTCGGTTCCAACCGAACCTGAGGGAGTGCCCTCTGACCAGGGCAATGCTTCCTCGGGCAAACGAAGAGCCAGCTCTGAGGAGCTGGTTCCAACTAAAATGGCTAGAAGGTCAGCTAGTTTGGGGCCAAAAGTTCTTTCTCCAACCGCTGAGGAAATAGCCAAAGCTATTCAAATTGTCCAGTCTCTTTCCCCAGTTCCGTCTGAACCGGCACCATTGGGGAAGCGACCGGTTCAGTCAGTTCCCTCGGTTCAAGATTATGATTTTGAGGATTTTTATGAACCGGGGGAAGGGGAGGAGGGGTACGAGGAGAGTGAGTGTGATTTTGAAAGTCTGGATATGCCCATTGAACCGGAAATCTCTCCAGACAGACCCTCAGGAGTATCCCCTCCCAGACTATCTGAGTCCCCTTCTCATTTTTTGTTTTACAAGAAAGTTGCTGACACTCTGCAGCTCCCTGTTGAGGAAGCTGTTGATGATCAAGACGAGCCTGATTTTGTGGAAATGATGGATATTCCAGAGCCTAGGAGACTGTCTATTCCCTTGCATAAATCTTTTAGGAAACAGACAGTAAAAATTCTGAAAACTCCTCATTCTATCCTCCCTGTTGATAAAAGGATGGACAAGAGGTATGCTTTATGAGGCTCTGATACGGAGTTCCTATCCCAGCAGCCATGTGGGGGTAGTGCAGGCTGCAGCCTGTGACAAGGCTAATATTCCTCTAGCCTCTCACCCTCCTGAAAAGGATTCCAGTAGGATGGATGCCATGGCAAAAAAGCAGTACATGGCAGCATCTTTGGGGCTCAGACAGGCAAATTATATGGCTTACGCAGCTAGGTACCAGAAATCCAGGTGGGACACTGTCCTGGCCCTAGCAAAACAGGCCCCTGAACAGCTTGCCAGGGTGCAGATGGTATTGAGGCATCCAAGGTGCAGTTTCATGCTGCTGTGGACTCTAATGATGTTTCATCAAGAGTTATGGCTACATCTGTGTCTCTTCGCAGAATGGCCTGGCTCAGATGTACTGCCCTGTCATAGGATACCCAGTCTAAGGCTATGGATTTTCCTGTTGTGGGAAATTCTCTGTTTGGGGAGCAGACAGAGAATTATGAAGAAAATGGATGAGTATGGACCACCTATAGGAGTGCACAGGCCAAAGAAAGGCAAGTCACTCCTCAAAGGCAGCATGTCAGGGGCAGGGGCAGGCCTTTTCATAGGCCGTTTTACCAAGCCCAGGCCTCCTCTTCTGCTTATGCCCAGAGGGGGTTCTTTAGAGGAAGGGCAGAAGGGCTCTAGTAAGCCTGCTTCTACCCTCAACCCAAAGCCCCTGCAAAACAGGCTCCCTGATGGGGTAGCCAGGGCCGATTCTCCACTACCGGTAGAGCAGGCTGCTTACTTTGTCCAGGACTGAAGTCTTTAACATCAGACAAGTGAGTCCTGGAAGTAGTAAGCCAGGGACTGGTTCTCAGCTTCAAAAAATTTCCGAAGATGAGAGCCAGGTCTTTTTCACCTGCAAACCCATCGGAGGCACTTGCCCTGGAAGCAGAAGTTTCTTCCCTCCTGGCTCTCAGAGCCGTGGAAAGGGTTCTACCCATACACCAGGGCAAAGGGTTGTACTCCAGGTACTTCCTTACCCCCAAAAAAGACAGGAGAATGGCAGCCCATTCTGGATCTCAGGTATCTTAACAAGCACCTTTTAAAACCAAAGTTCAAAATGGTGACTCTGGGGATTATTTTACCCTCTTGAAGGCCAGGGGACTGGCTAGCCTCCCTGGACCTCAAGGATGCCTACTTCCATGTTCTCATCAGAAGCTCCCATCGAAAGTACCTCAGATTTGAACTGCCCTCAGGCCATTACCAGTTCAGAGCAATGCCCTTCGGCCTCACCTCGGCCCCAAGGGTGTTCACAAAATGCCTGGCAGTAGCAGTTGCTCATTTAAGAAGGCAAAATATTGCCATCTTTCCTTATCTGGATGACTGGCTCATTGTAGGCCAGTCTCCAGAACAGGTCAAACTACATTTTCAGGTAACCCAGCAGCTGCTTACATCTCTAGGTTTCCTTCTCAATCTTCCAAAGTCAGTTCTGGAGCCTGTCCAGCTTCTCACCTTTATAGGTGCAGAACTGAACACAAAAGAAGCCAGAGCCTTCCTTCCTCTGGAAAGAGCAAGGACCCTGGTGTCTCTGGCATCCTCTTTCACCCTGCAGGTCTCTCGACCAGCAAGGCATTTTCTACAGCTCCTGGGGCACATCGCTGCTTCTACAGCAGTGGTGCAGGGAGCAAGATTTCAGATGAGGGACATTCAGTTCCATTTGAGAGCCTCTTGGTCTCAAAGGATAGATCCCCTAACCAAATTGATTCCAGTGACTCAACCCTGATCCAGGCCCTTCAGTGGTGGCAGGATCAGAACAATCTGAGACAGGGGGTTCCCTTCACTCCCCAGTCTCATTCCTTGACCCTTACTACAGATGCATCCCTCTTGGGGTGGGGAGCTCACATGGGCGACCTTTCCACCCAAGGGCTGTGGTCCCCTCAGGAATCTCTGTTCCACATCAATTTGCTGGAGCTCAGAGAAGTTTTTCTAGCACTCCAGGTTTTTTCCACATCTGTCCAGAACAAGGTGGTTCAGGTCAGAACAGACAATACCACTACAATGTGGTACATCAACAAGCAAGGGGGCACTCGGTCTACGGCCTTGTGCACCGAAGCAATGAAGTTGTGGTCTCTGGCTTATTCTCTGAACGCCTCCCTTACGGCAGTTCACCTCCCAGGCAAGGACAATGTCCTAGCAGATGCTCTCAGCAGGATTTCCCAGGGCCATCACAAATGGGCACTGGATCCCCTAGTACTGGAGGTAATATTGCCAGATAGGGCACCCGCAACAGATCTCTTTGCAGCCCCAGACAATCACCAACTTCCCCTTTTTTGCTGCAGGCCCCCAGTGTTGGGCTCAGTCCCTCTGGATGCCTTCCTCCTCAGTTGGGAAGGGAAGTTCCTCTATGCTTTTCCCCCTTCCCCCTTCTTTTCAAAGTGCTAGTCAGAATCAGATCTCAATCCTGCAAGATGATCCTGATTGCTCCAGATTGGGCCAGGCAGCCCTGGTACCCACTCCTCATGTCCTTAGCAGTCCACCCTCCCCTATGTCTTCCCAGGAATCACAACCTGTTAACCTGTGCCCAGGGGAGAGTTTGGTATCCGAACCTCAAATCTCTCAATCTCAAGGCTTGGCTCTTGAAGAGTTAGAGTTTGCTGACCTACACTTTTCTCAAGGTGTATTGGATATCTTGAAGGCCTCTAGGAAGCCTTCCACCAGGGCTACCTATAATTCAAAATGGAAAAGATTTTCCATACGGTGTGCTGGTAAACATATTTCCCCAGAATCTGCTGGTGTGCCCACAATCCTGGATTATTTGGTACATTTGAATTCCTTGGGGCTGAGACCAGCTACCCTAAAAGTGCACTTGGCAGCTGTCTGTCTTCTTGTCAGCAGGTAAGCCCTCTTCTTTATCAGCTCACCCTGTGTTCTCCAAGTTTTTTAAAGGGTTGCTTCACACCAACCCCCCGTTCAGGGACCCTGGCCCTGCTTGGGATCTTAATATTTGCATCTCTCAGCTTATGCAACCCCCTTTTGAGCCATTGTCTTCAGCAGAGCTGAAGTACTTGACTTGGAAAACTGTGTTTCTGGTAGCCATCACCTCTGCCAGGCACATAAGTGAGCTACAAGCCTTGTCAGTGGAGCCTGATTTTATCTCCTTTCATAGAGATAAGGTGGTCCTCAGGACTAACAGGAAGTTTTTGCCTAAGGTGGTTTCAGACTTTCACCTTAATCAATCCATGTCTCTTCCTGTGTACTTCGACCATTCCTCCTCTGGTGAGAGGAGATTGCACAGTTTAGATGTCAAAAGAGCCCTTAGTTACTATATAGAACGTACCAAGGGTCACAGGTTCAAATCCTCAATTGTTCCTCACTTATGGTGAGGTTGGTAAAGGAAACCTGCCACTAAAAGATCCATTGCCAGGTGGATTGTCTCTTGTATCCAATTCTGTTATGAAAAATTGGGTAGGTTCCTCCCTCAGGCCTGAGGGCTCACTCTACCAGAGGTACAGCTGCTCTCTGGCTGCTGCCAGGGACATTCCTATCCTAGAGATATGTCAAGCAGCTACCTGGAAAACAGTTCACACTTTTACTAAGCATTACTCCTTGGATATCCAGGCTAGAAGTGATGCTCTATTTGGCACAGCTGCGCTTCAGAGCCTATTTCCCAAGTAGGTTCTGTCCCTCCTCCATGGAGGTACTGCTGTGTAGTCTGCATATGTCATAATATAGCAAGACTTCATGTTGTTTGAAGAAAAAATTACTCACCTTAGTAATGTTGTTTCTTCTAATGGAGTCTTGCTATATTATGACCTCCCCCCCCCCAGCCTGCCCCTCTCAGAACCTCTGTTTTTGGGATGTGGGTGGGCAGTGCAATGTTGGCACTTCTTTGATGCCCACTTTATTTCACCCTTCTAGGGTGCTTAGGTGTTATGCTTAAATTTTTCCATGTTGAATCCCCCGACTTGAGTCTTTGTTTTGGGATCAAGAACAAAAAAGGTGTTTTTGTAGTTAGTAGCCAGTGGCTAGTGTAGGTTTACGGCTTCCACACAGAACCTTAGTGAGTTTTTTGCTCGTAAAGATCTGACAGTTTAAGTTTGAGCTTCAACAGACAGAGTGTTCAACCGAGCTCGCGCTCAAGATTCCATGCCCTGCATGGAAGTTAACTCTTTCACCTCCGGAGCAGTTCTAACCTGGGGTTATAATGCATATGTCATAATATAGCAAGACTCCATTAGAAGAAACAACATTACTAAGGTGAGTAATTTTTTCTTTTCTCACCATACCTGCCCTGGGAACGGGAAGTACCTCCGAGAAGGTGATAGATCTGCCCACTCCCTCACACAGAGGTTCCAGTTCTTCAAACCTTCTCTTTACTTCCCCTACTGTCCCATCAGCCAGGTCATTTGTCCCCAGGTGTATTATTAGGCGAGGTCTTTCCCATCCCCTGCTTGCATACCATAGCACAGATTGCCCCACTCTTTCTGCCTTCATTCCTGGCATGGCTTCCACCTATATTCTACTGTGCCCCTCTCTTTTGCTGCCCCATCTGACCCCCTCTTAGTATCAAGTCCCCCAACACCAAGACACCTCCCTTCTTCCTCTCCCCATCTTTCCCCTTCCCTCTCCTTCTTCCACCTGCACAATGTTCCTTCCTATTGTCGCTGTTTCTCCCCCACCCATGTTCTCCGCTGTACTCAACCCTTCTTGCCCCAATACACCTATTTCTCCATCACCCTCCCCAGCCGTTTTGTTCTTTGTACCCATGGACCGCGCTTTCTATTCCTCCTTCTCCTCTTTTGACCCCTTTTTTCTTTTCCTGGATGTCTTTTGTGCTTTCCACATTCTCTTCTCCACCTGACCTAATATGCCTGTGAACGTGTGGGATAATAACTGACACAACAAAGCAGGGATCAACAGCATAAAAAATGCACAGAAATATTTAAAAAAAGTCAAATAATTAGTCCTGCACAAAGAAATTCAGACTTCTGCTTCCTTCAGCAGAGTCTGCGGCTTTGCTTCACCCCAGATAGTCCAATGAATACTTTTCTCAAGTAACCTGTGTGAAATCACACACACACACACACACACACACACACACACACACCAACTGTAGGTCTTACCCTACTCACTGTCAGCACCAGACTGACTTGACTATCTAACATTCCCCTAGTGGTGAGCCCTTTTTATAGCTTCTTGTGATTACGTCACATAATTGGGGAGTTTCCATAGGCCGTGATGTCACATAATTGGGGAGTTTCCATAGGCTGTGACATTACATAATTGGGGAGTTTCCATAGGCCGTGACATCACAACATCTGTGGGGCTGCTTCTGTGCAGGGTAAATTTTATTCTAGACACTACAGGGCTTACAGTTACCCTTGCCCGCAGTGTCTCACTAGCCGGTAGTCAAGTATTCAAGTGACTTTGATTTTGCCGCTAGCGCAGCAGTCGGCTTTTTCTTTCAAGCATGTCTTTGCTCCAAAGCAATCATTTTTACTTGCTCCGAACAAGGAGCATACATTCAGCTGCTATATGTAGCTGCACCAACATGGAGCAACCCGCTCCAGAAAAAGAATTGCTCAGTTGCACTTGGAGACCAGTGCTGTCCCTTGCACCGGAGCCGCATAAGTTAAAGGAGCTGCACTCAGCAGCAGTTCCAGAGCTCGGCACCCCAGAAACTCATGCTACACTTCTTCTTAAACCAAGGGGCACCAAACATTAACAATACAGCATGACTTGTCCTATTTCTTATCTCTGCAATCAGCAGCATGACGTTGTGTGCACAAAGAGAAGGTAAAGAGAATAAGGGACAGCAAAGAGTTTTTGGAGATTGCCAGATTGGCCACCCTGACAAGAATTTAAAGAAAAGGCAGAAAACATAAGAGGAAAGGAAAGAGTGAAAGTAAAAAGGGGGGGGTGCACATAGTCATGTTTATGACAGGGGTTTAAACACATAACAGGGGGCTCCCTGTTACACCCTCCCTCACCAAGAGGCAACAGTACTACTGTTGTCAGACACCCTTCCTGAACCCTAGGAGGGTTGGAGCTTCCGCTCACCCACTCTCAGAAGCTCTGCCTCAGGGACCCTTATAAACTGAATTGGTATCTTTAATCAGACATATCTAAACATATCTCCAATACTGATCTGTTCCCTGATGCGTAATACCAAGGGTTTAATACAAGCCCCTATCTCATATTTCACATGCAAAACATTTCAGCATTGTCACAGAAAGAAAAAACACATCATATCAACACATTTCCTCAAGTTTCATCAGCATAGGCCCCATATCGAGACAAGAAGTCAGCATTCTGGTGTTTCGACCCTGCTCTGTGCTGAATGGTAAAGCGGTAAGGCTGTAAAGCCAAATACCACCGCATTATCCGTCCGTTGTTGTCTTTCATCTGTTGGAGCCAGCACAGTGGGTTATGATTTGTGAGAACCCTAAACTCTGCACCCCACAGATAATATTTCAAGGTCTCTATCACCTGTCTATTTTACTGCTAAGCATTTCTTCTCCACTGTGGAATACATCCTCTTCCTCTCATGAAGTTTGTGGCTGATGTATACGACTGGGTGCTCCTCAACTTTCCTTGTCTGAGAAAGGACTGCACCGATGCCAGTATCAGAGGCATCAGTGTGCACTTCAAATGGGAGAGAAAAATCAGGACTGATGAAGACAGGGGATAAACATAGGGTTGCTTTAATGTTCTGAAAAGCCTCATTACATTCCTTGGTACATAACACCTTATTGGGACATTTGTTTTTGGTCAGATCTGTCAGTGGGGTTGCTATGGTGGCAAAATCAGGTATAAATCAGTGGTAATAACTAGCCAGTCCCAAAAAGGAACGTACATGTTTCTTTGTCAGGGGGATGGGATTGTTAGCTACTGCCTCGATTTTGCTAATGTCTGGTTTGACTGTACCTTCCGGAATGATGAAGCCTAAGTATTTGGTCTCAGTCCTGGCAGCGGCACATTTGGTAGGATTTATGGTCAGTCTGGAGTCTTGAATGGACTGAATGACTGCACTAAGATGTACTAGGTGTGTCTGCTAGTCAGGGCTGAAGATGACAACATCATCTAAGTAGGTAGCACTGTACTGTGTAGGGGCACACAATACTTGATCCATATAATGTTGGAAGGTTGTGGGGGCACCATGCAGTCCAAAAGGCATGGTGGTGAGCTGGTAAAGGCATATTGGGGTGCTGAAGGCAGTCAGGTCCTGTGCATGTAAAGAGAGAGGGATTTGCCAGTAGCCTTTTGTTAAGTCAAGGGTGCTTATGTATTTGGCATTCCCTATTTTGTCTAACAAGTCATCTACATGGGGCATGGGTTACCCATCAAAGGTGGAGACAGTGTTAACCTTCCTGAAATCCAAGCAAAGCCAGATACCCTCCTCCTTTTTGGGCACTACTACCATCGGTGAGGACCAGTCACTTCTTGATGGTACTATAACCCCTAGATGTTCCATTTTCCTCTCCTCGGCTATGACTTCTTGTCTAACTGTCTCAGGCAACCGGTAGGGTTTCTGGTGTATGGGTCTCATTTGTACTACCTTTATGGTGTGCACTACCCCTTTTGCTCTCCCTGGAGTGTTAGTAAAGGTCTTTCCATAATATCCTAGTAGTTGGTCAATATCCCGTCTCTGAGCTGTATCCAACCCGGGACTGATTTGTACCCCCACCACTTCTGTGCCTTTATCCAATCTCTCATAGGCCACTTCAAGCTCATGTTTTCTTGCTCAGGGTATATAACATAACTGGGAACTGGGTCTTGCCTATCAAACCATTTCCTCAACAAGTTGGCATGGTAAATTTTCTTTTAGGACCTGTTTCCTGTCATTTCAGTTTCAGAATTTACCTTTCCAATTTGCCTATTAACTACAAATGGACCTTGCCATTTCATGAATAACTTGTTTTTGATAGATGGCAACAACAACAGTACTTTATCCCCTGGATGATACATTTTAATTTTCAGTCCTTCATCATACCATTCCTTCTGTTCTGCATGTCTACAGTATGGACAACATTCTGGTGTGCCAGAGTAACAAATTTCAACAATTTCTTCCTAAGATTGGTCATACAGTCTACAATATTTGTATGGCAGACATCCTTGCCTTCTTCCCAATGTTCCGGCATCACATCTAAAAGACATCTGGGGTTTCTTCCATATAAGAGGGTAAAGGATGACAACCCTGCAGTGGCTTGGGACACCTCCCAGTACATGAACAAGAGATAGGGTAGGTATTTGTCCCAATCCCACCCTTCTTCTTGTACATACTTTTGGAACATATGTTTTAGAGTCTTATTAAAATGCTCCACCAAACCATCAGTCTGGGGGTGATAGGGAGATGCTTTCACCGCAGTTACCTCTAACAATCTGTACAACTCCTTGAGAAGTACTGAGATAAAGTTAGTACCTCTGTCTGTGAGAATGACCTGAGGGATACCCAATCAACTAAATATTTTAGCCAGTTCCTCAGCAATCCGAGGGGGGTGCCACAGTCTGAAGGGGTATCACCTCAGGATACTTGGTCGCATAATCACAAATCACCAAAATATACTAGTTATCTTTTGAACTTTTTGTTAGGGGTCTACCACATCCATAGCTATTCTCTCAAATGGTGACATTACTGCAGGTATTGGCTGTAGGGGCACCTTATCCCCTTTTCCACCTTTGGTTACTAACTGGCACTCAGGACAAGTGCAACAATACTCAGCCACATTCTCATGTATCACAGGCCAGAAGAACTGATTAGTCAATCTGTCTAATGTCATATCTTGTCCTTCATGGCCAGCCAAAGGGATATCATGGGCTAGGTACATCAGTCTATCCCTATATTTCTGGGGTACCATCATCTGTCTTACACATTCCCCTGTAGCGGGGTTAGAACACATTTGATATAAAACATAATTTGTTATGACATACTGTGGCTGCCCTTCTGCAACCACCTGGTCCACCTGTGAGGAAAAGGGATTCAAAGTCTCATCCAACTTTTGCTCCATTTTTATATTAGTACCAGCTAAATCGGACCCAACATCAGGTATTCCCTCCTGATGGGTATCCCTCCATTTTCTTTTTTTGGCCCTCTTCTCCTTTCTTGGTTTCTTTGTTTTCCCTGGTATGTCATATACCTCCTCATCAAATGGAAAAAATGTTCTGTGACTGTTCTTGTCTAGCCTGGGCCTGAGTGGTTATTGCTACAAGCTGGTCACAGGTCTGTTAATTTTTTTTTAAGCCAGTCAAAGTTAGGGAAATCCTGGCTGATAATAATGGGAACTGGCAGTCTAGGTGCTAAACCAACAGAGTTGAATTGTTTATCCTGCCCTACCGTCATTTTCACCATGGCAGTAGGGTACTGGTGGACATCCCCATGGATGTAGGATACCTTTGCCTCCAGCCCTTTACTGTGGCAGTTCTTTAAAATGTCCACCTTCATCAAGGTTTGTTTGCTTCCTGAGTCCAGCAATCCCACTATTTCATCCTGACTGATCCCCACTGTGGTAACATACCCCCAATTAGCCATTGCCAAGTGGGCAGCTTCATTTTTTCTGTTGGGGCATTTATGGGCTATGTGTCCTTTTCCCAAACAGCTATGACAAATAATGTCTGCAGAATAGTGCTTTCCCCTTTAGTCCCTTTGTCAGTTATTTCTCCCAATATTTAACTGTATAGAATAAGTATTTTCAAAAGGTCTTACTGGTGCCGTAGTTTAGGGTGAAGAGCTTTGATATCCTCTGGACTTTGATTGTCTGGCCGCCAGGTAATCCTCCGCCAGAGTGATGGTCTTCTCTGCTGTGTCAGGTTTGTGCTCCTTCACCTATACCTGGATGTCTTGGGGCAATACTTGGATAAATTGCTGCATAATTATCAATTCCAGGATTTGGTTGAAGGTTTTGACCATTAGTTGTAACCATTTCAGACAGAAACTTTTTAACCTGGCAAAAGTCTCTCAAGGGGTATCTTGGCCCGTCATCTTTTGGGACCTGAATCATTGCCTATAGGTCTCAGTACTGGTATCATACTGATGGAGAATTTCCTCCTTGACCCAATTGTAGTCATTAGAGTCAGGGGCAGTAAGGTGACTATACACCAGTTGGGCCTGTCCGGATCAGTAAGGGACAAGTCTGATGACCCACTGGTCTTGGGGCTAAGCACATCTCTGGGCTATATGCTTGAACATGGTTAAGCAGGCTTCTACATCATCAGCCTCTGTCAATTTTGTTAACTTTATGTCATGGGGTACATTTCAGTCAGGTTGCCTAGGGGTCAGGGCATGGATGGCTTGAAAGGCATCCTGCCATCTCTCATCCTGATTCTTCCTTTCCTCTTCTTGTAGTCTCCTGTCCTCATCTCGCTGTCATTGGTTCTCTGTTTGCTCATGCTCCATCTCCAACTGTTTTAGACAGAACTAGCACAGCAGGTCACTGGGGTCTTCCGGCGCACTCTCCTCCATCTGCTTCCCATCCTCTTCTTCCAACGGGTCCTCATCTGTGGCATCCTCCCACTCTTTTTTTGCAATCTTTGGCCAGGCACCAGTGTCCAACTCGGGCACTGTCTTCAACCTGAGCTTTTCAACCATTGCTCGAGTCCACTGGACTTTTGTTAACTTTGCACTTTTTATCACGCGCATGTGTTTGGTACTGAACTATACCCTTCTGGCAGCATCTCCCGGGCAGTCTAGACTAGCCAGGTATCCCACTGCTAACACCAGCATGAATGTGTGGGCTAATAACTGACACAACAAAGTAGGGATCAAGTGCACAAAAAATGCACGAATGCGTTCATTAGTTTATTTTTAGAAAAAATACACTTATGTACAGAAATATTAAAAAAAGTCAATTAGTCCTGCACTAATAAATTCAGACCACTGCTTCCTTCAGCAGAATCTGCAGCTTTGCTTCAGCCCAGATAGTCCAATGAATACTTTTCTCAAGTAACCTGTATGAAATCCACACACACACACACACACACACACACACACCAACTGTAGATCTTACCCTACTCACTGTCAGCTTAGACTGACTCAACTATCTAACATTCCCCTAGTGGTCAGCCCTTTTCATAGCTCCTTGTGATTACATCACATAATCGGGGAGTTTCCATAGGCCGTGACATCACAACATCTGTGGGGCTGCTTCTGTGCGGGGTACATTTTATTCTAGACACTATGGGACTTACAGTTACCCTTGCCCGTAGTGTCCCACTAGCCGGTAGTCAAGTATTCAAGCGACTTTGATCTTGCCACTAGCACAGCAGTCAGCTTTTTCTTTCAAGCATGCCTTTGCTCCAAAGCAATCATTATTTTACTTGCTCTGAACAAGGAGCATACATTCAGCTGCTATATGTAGCTGCACCAACATGGAGCAACCCGCTCCAGAAAAAGAATTGCTCAGTCGCACTCGGCAACCAGCGCTGTCCCTTGTACCGGAGCCGCATAAGTCAAAGGAGCTGCACTCAGCAGCGGTTCTGGAGCTCTGCACCCTAGAAATGGGTGCTACACTTCTTCTTAAACCAAGGGGCACCAGACATTAGCAATAAAGCATGACTTGCACTATTTCTTATCTCTGCAATCAGCAGCATAACGCTGTGTGCATAAAGAAGGGGTAAAGAGAATAAGGGACAGGAAAGAGGTTTTGGAGATTGCCAGGTTGGCCACCTCGACAAGAATTTAAAGAAAAGGCAGAAAAAATAGGAGGAAAGGAAAGAGTGAAAGTAAAAAGGGGAGGGGATTGCACATATTCATATATATATATATATATATTTTTTTTTAAAAATAGTTTATTGAGTGGTTCAGGACTCACAAGTACTAATACATTCCAATGAAAATTTACGTACAGGCTTAAATAATCATCAGTGGACAGAAGGCAATGATCTCCAGCACACTATCACCCTCAGCACACCAATAAAATAAAATAAATAAACTTTCTCAGCTATGGGTAAGTGCAATAAAAGTGATACCATCATTAATATAGTTATACATTAACAGCAATAATCTGATGAGCAGCAATGAATTCCTCTTGGAGACAGAGGGCATCTTTAGAGACAACCGAAATCAAATAGGAGAATCAACAATCAATGTATTAAAATACGCTGCCTAAACATAATAAGCTGCAGTCACTATTGGAACACTGACATGATATTACCCATAAAAAAGATAATTGGCTACGTAGGAAACCTTCCCTCCTCAACAGCCCTGGTTAAGGGTCCCCACATCTCCTGGAATTTATGCATCAAGCCTAACACCCCCATTTGTGCTTTTTCAATTACCATGCAGGAAAGCAGATTGTGTGACCATCTGCTCACTGACAGGGAAGGGAGACGTCCAAACCTGAGTAATAGTCCACCTAGCATTTAGTAAGGCTATATTCCATAGTTGGTTACTCAGGGATCTATTGGTGTGCTTAGGATCAGTCCCCAGTAGGCGTTCCATAGGGGATTTAGAGGGCGCATAGCCAAGAGTGTGCAACATTATTTTATGTATACTATGCCAAAATGGGGCAATTTTAGCACATGTTAAGGTCATATGAAGGAACTCACCAATCTCAATATTGCATTTGGGGCATATATTAGATCTGGAACTATCCATGGAGTGCAACTTTACAGGGGTAATATATGCCCTATGAAGAAAATTAAGTTGTATCTGTCTCAGCCTATTGCTGTAAGAACAGTGTTCATAATGGGAGCAAGCCAATTTCCACGTATGTTTGTCAATGTCCAGTGAGAGGTCCTCTGCCCATCTCAACCTGCTCCCATGTGATGCTTCCACATTTCTCCCCAATATAGTGTGGTAGAAGGATGAAAGAGGCTTACCTCCAGGCTGTGGCCTGTACAGTTCCTCCTCGAAGGGTGATGGGGATGCCCAATTTACATCAGCAGAGAGGGTGGTGCCACAGATCTGCCTCATTCGGAGATACACAAAAAAATCTCCTGCTTGGAGCCCCCATCTATCTCGAAGATTCTGAAAGCTGCAGATGAGTCCTTCCTCATATTGCTGAGCAACATACGAGAGACCCTCTCTATTCCAATGCCATAGTCTCTGAGCTGCAGTGAGTAAGGGCCCCTCATTTTCACAACATCAATCAGACTTACATATGGTGCGAGAACCCCACACCAGCCTATATACTGGGGTACTCGCTTCCAAATCTCCAATATATTAGAAGTGAAAGGGATTAATAGCACACTCTCAGTCTGGCGAGCCAGGGGGGTGAGGCTACCACTTAACAAGCCATTTTTAAAACTACCTGGTAGCATCTCCTACTCCAATTTCATCCAGGCCAGTGTATCCTTCCCACACCACTGTGGAATGAAAGCTAATTGAGCGGCCCAATAGTAGGCCCTAAAATCCGGCAGCCGCACACCACCTCTGCCAGGGGGCTGAAACAGTGTGGCCCTACAAATTCGTGCCCCACCTCCCCTCCATAAAAATCTGTGTAATATTGCATACAGGCACCTGAAATTATTCTGTGGGACTCTAATCACATAGTCATATTTATGACAGGGGTTTCAACACATATCAGGGGGCTCCCTGTTACAACACCCCTTTATCATATTTGACATTTCCCCCATTAGCCTTAGTACTTCTTTCTCTAGCCTCCCCAGCCTTATACAGACTGGGCACCCCCTCCCCCATCCTCCACAGGGTGTCCATGAATACTGCCCCTCCACAGTTATTACATCCCACGATCCTTTCTCCCCTGTGATTTCTGTTCCACCCCTTTCCCTGATTCCTTTGCTCCCTCCCCTTCACTGACCCTCATTCCAGCCTGCCCCATTACCTTGTCCCCATCCCAGACTTCCCCAATCTGTCACCCTGGTCCCATTACCCTTTCCTCTTCTTTGTTCCCGCTGCTCCATTCTCCCTCTCGCAGTTCCTCTTCTTTCTATCTTGCCCCTGTCTGTTGGCAGTGCTATTTCCCTTATTTTCCAATCCCTATACCCTGTGGTGTGTGGCTGTGTGGTGTATGGAAATAAGATGGCTAGCTAACAATGTGTGTGTATGCAGTCAGCAGGTACTGTATGATGGCACAGGCTACCAGTATAAAGGAAATTATGCACTAGGAGTGGGTGCAGGAGGGGTTGGGAGTTTGGCCCCATCTGATCACCAGAGACAATCAGCTACCCCAGCAAACTCTCACTGAGACACTCAGCTGCATGAACAAAATCCCCTAAACAGGTACCTTTCCAACTTGAGTCAGAAGGCACCCTGGTACCAACTGAAAACAACAATAAGCTGCAAAATAAACAATAACAGCAATAAAATCAGTGAAAATCAACAGATACTTCCCTGAGATGTGTCTGCTTCCTTCACCAGCTCCACCACTCTGACTCAGCCCCACCTTCAGTTAGCCGTCATTTTCTGCAGACAGATTCTGTGTTTTTATTGCAAACTGATACTTTAAAGCAGAAATTCATAATAATCTATTATGCTCCATTATCAGCAAACAGTGCACTGGTACCTGCAGTGTTCTAAGCTTGTAATGCCATATTTTGATGATGTGCCACACATTTTGCCCAATTGTCACACATCTTGTCACACATTTAGGTTAGGAAATCTTGAGAGGTATGTGCTCCACACACCTGGCAGATCACCAGGAAAATCCTCAACCATGACAGGCGTTAATTGGACCTTGTCACCTGCCCACTCGGGCAAAGTGGTGTTGACCCCCAACCACTGTCTGTCCTCAAATGGTTTCTCTTCCCCCTTACTCACAAAATGCTGGTAGAAGTGGATGAGCTGTGGCTTCACATGACTGCTGAATACTAGGATCACCATACTTATTCTCCTGTGTTCTTAGTATACAACAAATACTAAGACAAAACCAGACCAAGCTTCAGCTCTGCACGTGAGACTAGATATGCGTGGAAGCAAATGCAGCTGTCTCCACATCCACAGCAACACTACCCACTGGCTCACAGCAGGGCTAAGGCATGTTTGGGTCCAGAGTTCTGCAAGCACCTGTTTATATAGATTAGTGTATGAGCAACCATACACAACAAGGCTGTGTTTCCATCGAGGGTTGAGATGACATCACAGGGACCTCAGGAGTGAAGCTTGAGAGGTCCCTGATATCATCTCAGCCCCGAGATGGAAACACAATCTTGTTGTATGTGATTCCCCATACACTGTTTTATGTAGTATATGGTTCAAGAAAGACACTGTTTTACCAAAAAAAAAATGCAGAATACAGGTTTGGTATAACAAGATGTAATGTATTCGATTCATTTGACAACAGCAACATATAACTTGTTAGATTACTTGTTTTGAACTTTTCAAAATTTTCAAACAAAAATAGAACACTTAAAAGGATACAGTAGCTCCTGTTGTTTGTCACTGTTCACTGATCCTGCAGTACAAGAGAAAGACAGAGAGAGAGAGAGAGAATGACTTTCAGTGTGACTGCGTGACAGTTCTAGGAGCTGCTGCTTGCGACCGCCCTCCCCCTCTAAATCCAGGATAGGGTGTTTATCCGATTGTGCACCTTTCCATTTGACAATTTGAGATCTACTGAGGAGGTAGTTGGAGAACCACCATAGAGGCAACCAATCTAGGCCAAGAGATTTTAGTTTAGTTAAAAGGAGCTGGTGGTTCACCCAATCAAAAGCCTTGGTGAGGTCTGTAAAGACCACACCAGTCAGCAAGTCAGTGTCAAGGGCAGATAGGATGTCTGTGGTCAGATGGACTAGATCAGTGTTCATTTCATGGTTCTTCCTAAAACCATGTTGGTGAGCAGTGAGCAGGCCACACTGTTCAATATAATTTTCAGCCTGATTGTAGACTAACCTCTCAACAATTTGCTCACGATGCAGAGGAGTGATATAGGGTGGTAGTTCTCAACTTGCTCTTTAGACCCTCCCTTATGGATAGGAGTCACAAGGGCTACTTTCCAAACAGTTGGGACTTTCTCTTCAAGAAGGGATCTGTTGTAGAGCCTAGCCATGGGGGAGGCAATGACAGGGCAATGCCAGGGGCTGCAATATTAAGGAGCCTAGGTTCAAGTTTGTCATATCCATATACCATTACAAAACTAATAAAAATGTACGCACATTTGCTAATACATAAAACTATACTTAATATAAACTTTTTCATCATAGTTGAAATTTTACAATTATTAAAAGCCATCGCAGAAACATAAGAAGATGATGTTTAGGCAAGCGATAAGAACCTTAGTAAATTCTGGCATTTATCCAGAATGTAAACAGTTAACTAAGGGGTTCAGGCCTGGGACTACACCCACATTAGTGAAAGCATATCCCACCATCTCTAAGTCTCTAAATAATAGAGAATGAGGGCTTGCATAAAGACTAAAAATGATTTTTTCCTCTACTAATCATCTAAAATAAAAGACATAATTTTCCCTGAGATACTTAAAGCTTTATTAAAAAAAGGTGGGTTATACTGTTCTTTTTATTATCCAAATTGGGGAACCATATATAGGATAGTGTATGGCATCCTATACACAACAGAGCTATTCTCCAACCGAGTGGTTACTATGCCGATTATTGATCTCGAAAGTGCAGCTTGAGAGTTCTCACAGTTGGTATAGTAACCACAAGGTTGGAGCTTAGACCTGTTGTGTACAGGGCGCCATAAACTTTTCTATATAGTGTATGGAACAAACATTACTCATTTAGGAAAAAGAATGCATGACAATAAATAACTATTTCAGTATCAAGAAGCATTTTACTGAATGTAACAAACATTTCCTTTAGCAAGTCTACACACACTACAGCTCCAAACCAGAAAGAAGTCATCTACTGAGCTCCTGAAACACCATCATCCGGTCACCTGTAGAAACATTAATGTGGGAGAAGGGAAGGAGGGAACAAAGAATAAATTAAATATTTGTTTTCTTTTTACTGCAGTCATGATTGATCACAGAGCCTGCTTCTTTTGGACGGACAACTTCTGCCAAGCTATGTTTACCACCCCCCATGGCGCCACATTAATACAAAAGAAACAAAATACAGGGTGGTCGCACATGATCAACTGCCCTGTGATCCCTGACACTGCTTTTAGTAGATGCCACATGTATTTGTGTTCTAATTGAAGACTTTTTTTAAGCACCTGTTTGATAGTTGGGTGAGAGAGACTGCTAAAGTGTCAGGGTAATTACTGGGTCCGGTTCCCTTGACTCAACTTCCAAGGATTGTTCCGTGTTCTTGGAATTATCTCTTGGAACCAGTGGGAACAACCGCCACATTCAGAAATTCAGTTAGAATCGGGAGAAATCTAACCGGGTGTGCTGATGGCATGTACATGGCTAAGTGTCCAATGAAGTTATTGTTACTTTATAACACCCTACCTCAGTCATGGTCTAATCTATTTGCCTGATTAAAATTACCTTATGCTAAACTTTTGTAGTTATTTTTTTATATTTTTGTACAATTTATATACCAATAGTCACAATTAAGTTTTATCCCTGCATTATTAGTCAACAACTTTATAAGTAAAAATATTTAATCGAAAAGAAATACCAGTAAATGTGATATTGTCTTAATTCTTTACTTAAACCTTGCATACAAAATTAACATTATTTTGAACAGCAGTGCAAGCAAACAATACATTTTTCAACTGCAAAGGAAGTCTCTCCTGCTTTTAGATACAATCATACAAAAAATAAAAATAAAACAGAATGCAAGGATCATCCTTCTCTGCTTCTAATGTCAGAGATAAAAGCAATTCTTGCCGCACAGAGTCATACCCTGAAGTCTCAAGTGAGGTCCTAGGCAGAAGGATGTGCTGTCAAAGCTCCTTCCTCTCTTCTGGTTATCTTAACTTAAATGGGGTTTAAATTTATATGTTTTGGGTGGAAGGCACCTGATGGACCTCATATTCAAAAACCCATACTAGTGTAATAATTACACTTTTTGTACTTTTCAGGCATGTGCTAAAAACTTGCATTTGCAATAGGTGGCAGAAAATGTCTTCTTTTAGAAAGGAAATGTCATGTCAGATTCTTACTTCATAGCAGAGTGGTTTGTCATATTTTAAAACCTTTGTAGCTATTTCTAAAGCTCTTGTTGCTATAGAGAAAGTACCTTGTGGTTAGGCCTGCATTCTAACAGGAAACCTTCTGACTTAGTAAAAAATGTTGTCTTTTGCACTTACTCAAATAAATAAAATTTCACCTTTCTACACAAGTCCCAAACAAGATATTTGTTAAACTTTAAAATGTTAATGATACCACTTAATATTGTAAAGGAGCTTGAAATGATTTTAAAGTTAGTCTTCTAAAAAAAGATCATAAACAACATATACTTTGAAAAAAATACATTATTAAATAATCATTCTTGTTTTAAATTTATCTTTAAACTATTTCAAAGTAAGGCACACTTAATTTATTATTGGCTAAACAGCAGCTTAAATCTAAATTATGCTTGGCAATAAAGTTTTATTTAATTTTATTCAGAAAAAGCAGAAGTAAAGCATTTTTCAATTGCCATTGTTTAATTCAGAAAAGAAACAAAACGTCAAATCTATTTGTTGATCTGTCTCTGGGAAATAGTCAGAGGCTTCTTGCTCCATCATGCCCTCTATTTCTAGGAAAAGCTGCTTCTCTGGAATATTTGGATCAGGTAGTCCAAATATGGACTCAGGGGGATTGCAGGTTCTGCAATGCCTCAAGGCAAATGGCTGAAATGCCTGCTTATATTTTAGCTTACGGTCATGATTGTGTGACATTTGTAGTGCAGCAGAACAAAAAGTCATTCTGCTGCACTACTGACATCACTACTGCAGCAGAACAACTTTTTGACATTTACTGAACTCCATCGGTAATGACATAAATCCATACACCAGACGGTATATCAGTTTATGCAGCAACAGGTGGAATATTAGAAAAGCCCATAGCGAGGTGCTTTTTTTGGCTACATAATGAGAGCTATGCTGACGTATTGCCAATGGGGGAGGAGGGAATACAGGTGGTCTGGAAGGGCATGATTGGATAATGAATGCAACACATAATGTTTACTCCGTACAGTGAAGTTGAAACACTTAATGAATACACATGAATCAGTTCTCTCTCTTTCTTTCTTTCTCTGTCTTTCTCTCTCTTCCCACCATTTTTTTCTTTTGTTATCGGAAGTTCCACTGATGTCGCATCTTGCCCCTGACCTCACTGCCTGCTCTGAGGTCAGGGGGCAAGTAAGGGCAATGCTAGCTCTTCTCTGCTCCCGACCCCACTGCCTGCCCTGGGAGCTATGTAACTGTACAAACTCCTCCAGCTTCTTCCCTCTGCTTGGTCTCCTGCTCCACCCTGTAACCCCATCCCCAAAACAGACGAAATGCCTCCCAGTCCCTTCCTCTGCATGGCCTCCCAACCCACCCTCTAACCCTGTCCCCTGAAACAGATCAGATCTCTCACGCTGCCTCCCTCTGCTTGGTCTCCCACCCCCACTTTCTAATCCTGTCCCCTGAAACAAATTAAATCCCCTGCTGCTCCCTCCCTCTGTGTGGTCTCCTGCCACCACCCTCTAACTTTGTCCCCCAAAACAGGCCAAGTCCCTTCCACTCCCTTCCTCTGCATGGTCTCCCACTCCCACCTCTAACCCAATCCCCTACAACACCTGTAAAAAATAGTGAAATACAGTATTTTAAATCCCCCCAATATGTGTTTTCTCATTCACTCTGCAAAATCACTTTTCGGGTGGGATTTAAAAAATCTCACCTACCTGGCTTATGTAGTGGGATCATGAAAAGGCCATGAGGAAACATTGAATTTTTTCAATGTTTACTCATATGTTTGTGATTTTTGCAGATTATGGGTCTGAATTTTCAAAATAGCCCTCTTATTACTCCACCTCATGGACACGGCAGGTGTCATTTTTCAAATCCCCTCCAAAACATATTTTTACAGTCGCTCTGCAAAATCAGTTTTCATACCAGATTTGAAAAAATGTCACCTGTCTTGATCATAAGGTGGGATCATCAAAAGACTATGGCCTTCATATTCAGAGTCAACTAAGCTTGTGATTGGCTCTGACCAATATTATGACAGTTAATGTGCTCCGACCAAAGCATGCTGCCTGTCTGAATATGGGGCTGTAGCAGTGTGTAGTGACCATATGCTGTGCTGTCATTGCCTCAGACTGAACATGCGGCACACCCCCGATTAGTGCTGCACATAAACATTTGAATATCAGGGTCCATGTTGAAAATTTGGGGTTAAAATGTCAAAAAAAAGAAGCTATGAAGAAACGATATTTTCTAACGTTTACTCATAGCTTTCTTTTTTTTGCACATTTAAACAAACAGAAAAAAAAACACCCCATAGAAACATAGACTCTGACAGATGACTAGGACCACCTGGCCCACCCAGTCTGCCTATCTCCCTACCCATTGGATAATCTGCAGATCCTAGTTTCCTGGGTTGTGCCTGAAAATAGTCATTGTTATGGCTAATACACCCACCTGGTAAACAAAAAAACGAAATAAATAAATAAATAGTTAACCAACAGCCTACTTCCTCCTACCCCCAACTATAATTACCTTATGCCTGTCCCATGCATTCTTGAATTCCCCTACTGCTTTTGACCCCACAACCTCTTCAGAAAGGCCGTTCCATGCATACACCACCCTCTCCATGAAAAAATACTTCCTCATGTTGCACCTGAGCCATCCCCCCTCTATCTTTAATTTGTGCCCCCTTTTTCTTGCACGTTTCTTTTTCTGAAAGATGCTACCCTCTTGGACTTTGTTAATATCCTTGAGGTACTTGAACATTTCTATTATGTCCCCCCCTCCCTCCTTTCCATGAGGGTATACATGTTAAGCTCCTTTAGTCTCTCTTCATATGGCTTCTGGTGCAGGCCCTGCACCTTTTTAGTTGCCCTCGTCTGGACTGCCTCCATCCTGTCTATGTCCTTGTGGAGATAGGATCTCCATAACTGCACACAGTACTCCAGATGGAGTCTCACCAAGTGTCTGTACCGAGGGATAACAACTTCTTGTTTTCTACTGGTGATGCCTCTCTCTATGCATCCCAGTATCCCCCAGCCTTCCTTACTGCCTTCTCACTTTGTTTGCCTACTTTTAGGTCATCTGATATGACTACCCCAGGTCCCTTTCCATTTTTGGTTTTGTTAATACCCTCCCCCCCATTGTGTACTCTTTACCTGGGTTTTTTGTTTCCCAGGTGCATTACTTTGCACTTCTTTGCATTTAATCTAAGCTGCCATACTTTTGACCATTCTGCCAACCTTGTCAAGTCCCTTCTCATCCTTTCCGCACACCTCTTGTGTATCAACCCTGTTACAGATCTTTTTTTGCAGTTAATTTTTTTATTGTAATTATTGTGATTATACATACAAATACACTACATTCTCCAATATACACTTACATAAATTCTTAATGAGAGAAGGAAAAAACATGTTGTCTGAAGTATTATACAATGCTATTAAAGGGGAAAACAAATGCTGAGAAAACAATATGTAGCAGTACAATCTGTATGATAGAGAGAAAATATTGCAATTTATGGTTCAAGGGGTAAAAGTAGATACAAACAAGAAATATGAGCAGTCGTGATTGTACTTCTATTATGCTGTAATTTAATACAAGTATGTGTAAGATTGTATAAAGGAAGAACATAAAAAACAGAAACATATCTAAGAAAGTAAACAAGAATGAAGAGGGAAAGGGAAGAAGAAAAGGAGATAAAAAGATAGAAAGAGAGGAGATGAAAAAGGAACAAAAGAGCTAGAAGCAAGATTCCAATGTGAACATATAACAACCCATGGATTAAGTGACAATATGTGTAGATGTGTTTAAATATTTAAAATAGTCCTGCCAGCATTTATTATATAAATTAAGTCGGTCAGAGGCTAAGTGTGACATACGATCAAGGATGGCATATTTAGATAGTTGTTTGAGACTATCTGGGAGGGTGGGAATGATGTTGGATCTCCAATGCATTAGTATAAGGCGTTTAACTTGAAGGAATAGTAGGGATAACCACCTATTCTGAGAATGGGATATTTTGTATGAATGAGCATTGAAAATACCAGGTATGCAATGTTTTGGATTTAATGCAAAGGATAGACCAATCACTTTCATTGCAAAGAAATGAATATGATGCAATTTCCGGTAGTATATGGATGATGCTATAGTAGGGTGAGATTTTAAATTGGGGGGGAGGGTTATAAATGAAGGAAGTGGTGACATTGCCCGGACATAGAGATGTTTCCATATTGACCCACAACAGTGATTTATTGCTGGGTTTATTAAACCATTTGACAGTTTGGGCAGTGCGGAAGGCCCAAACATATGCTTGGAACCAGGAGAGCCCGAAGCCTCCTTTGGACCAGTGGGAACGCAGTTTGTTACAACTAAATCTGGGAATTTTGCCTTCCCATAAAAAATTGCTAATTACATCATCAATTCTGACAAAAATAAAGTAGGGAGGGTTAAAGAGATATTAGAAAATAGATACAGTATTTTGGGAGCTATGGACATCTTGATAGCGGAGATTTTCCCATTAAAAGAGAGGTTAAGCAGTTTCCATCTGTTGAGAGTGTTTTTAATATTTGCTAATAACAGGGAAAGATTGGCATCCCATATCTTGTCTAATTTAGAGGGGATCTGTATTCCAAGGTAAGAGATACCTTGAGGGGCCTAACAAAAACCTAATGTTGTATTCATAGAAGGATTACAAAAATTGTTCAATGACATTGTTTCTGATTTGTTTAGATTCAGATTGAGCCCAGAAAGTGAAGTAAAGTTGCTAACTAACTTAATTAAGGGTGGTCCTGAAATTTCAAGATTTTCGAGTAGAATGAGGAGGTTATCAGCGTAGGATAGTGAAGTATAGCGGGAATAACTGATAGGAGTACCTTGGATCATGGAAGATTGATGAAGAGCAGCTGATAGGGGTTCCATAGCTAGAATAAAAAGAGTGGGGGAAAAGGGGCACCCTTGCCTGGTACCTCTTGCCAGATGAAAGGATGAGGACAGAGTAGAGTTAGTAAGAACCCGGGCAGAGGGGAGGGTATATAGTAATTGAATCCATGTACAAAATTTATTAGTGACACCAAAGTGGGATAGAACATGATACAAATAAGTCCAGTTGAGAGAATTGAATGCCTTTTCAAAGTCGATGGTTATAGCTGTGGCAGGTGATTTAAGAGATTTAGCTTTGTAGATTAAATTAAATAATGAGCGGAGATGATCAGAACCAGTTCTGTTTTTGATAAATCCAGCTTGGGAGGTGTGGACAAGTTTCAAAATTATTGATTCTAAACGAGTATTTAATATTTTGCAAAAATGTTCCCATCTGTATTAAGTAATGATATCAGCCTGTAACTGGAAGGGAGAGAAGGGTCTTTATCCTTTTTTGGTAGGACGGTTATAATGGCTTCTGTCATAGAATAGGGAAGTTTACCTTGTGAAGATGCCTCTTTGAAGACCTTAAACAGTAAGGGGCATAAGATTTCAGCTAGAGGTTTATAAAAGTCTACGGAAAAAACGTCACTCCCAGGAGCTTTACCAGATTTAAGGGAATTTAGCGCTATTTATATCTCTTTTAAGGAAAAGGGTTCATCTAGCAAAGCCATATCTTGTTGGGAGAGGTGTGGTAACTGTAAATTGTCCAGAAATTGTTGTATATATTCAGGTTGTGGGGGAGTGGGGTCAGAGTATAATTGTTGGTAGAAGGATTGCATAATATGGTTAACTGAGGGATTATCTGTATGGATTTTGCCTGAAGGATCTTTCAAACTGGCAATATGTCTCTCCATCTGTTGATTCTTGAGTTGATAAGCAAGCAGCTTCCTGCATTTATCCCCTTGTTCCCTATAACGGTGTTTAAGTCTAAGGAGGGCAAGTTCAGCTTTCCTGGATATTAATTCATTGATTTTAATTCTAAGCAGCAGAATTTCAAGGTGAAGTTGTGAGTCATTATCTGGATTTTTTGTTTTATGATATTGGGTTTCTTTTTCTTTAACAGATTTCTCTGAATCGGCCAATTGTTGTTCCCTTAGTTTTTTCTTGTGTGCTGCATAGCTTATAATTTTCCCTCTAACTGTTGCTTTAAGTGCTTCCCAGATGGTACCTTGAGATACACCAGGAGTGTTGTTAAAGGAAAGAAATTCTTGGATTTGGGATCTAAGGTAAGAAATCAGGGTCTTTCAATAAGAGTGGGTCTAGACTCCAGGATGGGGATTTAGATGGGGGCAGGCCCCAAATAATATGTAATTTTATAGGAGAATGGTCTGATATAATAATCGGGAGGATAGTTGTGTCAATAATTTTTTCAGTGATGAATGGGGAAGAAAACCAGTAGTCAATTCTGCTATAAGATTTATGAAGTGGTGAGTAAAAGTATAGTCGCGCTGTCTAGGATGGTGTAGTCTCCAAATGTCGGTGAGACCAAAGTCTTTCATTAACACTGAGAGTGCAGAAATACTTCTGGTGTGGGAATCACATGAAGAGTTACTTCTGTCTAAATGTGCTTCCAAAGGTAAATTGAAATCCCCACCTACAAGCATAGGAGAATTGTTAAAGTTACTGTTCATAATTTGTAGGACCATATTAAGAAAGAATTCAGGTGAATCAGAGTTAGGGGCATAAACGTTAACTAACATAAGGGGGCCTTCAAGGGTATTTAAGTGGGCTATAATCCATCTGCCATCTGAATTGGAGATGGATTTGATAGGGGTCCAGTTAAGGGATTTATGTAATAGAATAGCAACACCCCATTTTTTTAGAAGTAGAGGAGGACACATATACTTGACCGACCAAATCCCTTCTGAGTCTGTCAACATCCTCTATTAAAAGTTTAGTTTCTTGTAAGAAAGCAATATGAGTTTTATGCTTTTTGAGGTAAGAAAGTATTTGCTTTCGTTTACAAGGTGAGTTGAGTCCCTTAACATTCCATGAATGTAGAATTAGATCATTCATGTTAATGGGGAGATGAGTATGAAAACATAAATAGGAAGTAAGGGACTCATATTGAAAGGGCTAGAGGAGGTTACAGACTTAGAAGGGAGAGGGCTAGAACAGTCAAATGCGTGCAGGATATTTAGTTTGTGGAAATACTTAAATCCTGGGTGAATGTTTCCATTGGGTCTCACAAGGAAGAGAGGTACTAAAAAGAATATAGAAGACATATATATATATATAGTTACTAAACAAAACCTATGCATGTTATACTAACACTCTATGAAGTCTTTAGGTAATAGAGCAAGACATGAGTCGGTGGAATCGCCAAGACTCTCTCGCTATAGTACAGAGCATGTAAATACTAAGTAAATCTTGGGAGAAAATGATCTTAAACCCAAGATACAAACTGTAAACAATTATTTCTATCAAGTTATAACTCTGACTAGAACTAAAGTGAACATAATAATTCCCTGTGGGGGAACCATGAACATCTTACCATACATGAAAAGGGGATTACAGAAAGTATATGCAATCCCAGACATAGTAATATATCTTGAACCTAAGTTAGACTGGAAAAAAGAACTGAGCTGAAACACTATTACAGCAATACAAACAGTCTGCCAACATGGTTGGCTAAGTCCTAAAATAATAAGAACAGCTGCACTTGTGCCATTTACTATGTACTTACTCACATAATCATAATGCTTAGACAGAGAAGTGTTTATGTAGGAGGAGTGTTCAGGTAAAATGGAGTGAGTAGGGTCCAAATAGTATAAGGATTTATGGGGTGTCGAGGCATTACAAAAAGATCCAAATTGTATGGGAGGGGGCTTTCTGGTGAAAGTCTTGTATTGAACAGGAATACGTAGTCATTCTGGCAATATGACATTATTAAAAGTTGAGTTTGTTCAGGCTTCAAGGTACTGCATATATTATTGATAAGTACTAGGTATTTAATAGTAGCACAGACCCCAAAATCGCCCCTAGGGAAGGAGTTGCTTTAACATAGTGAGATTTCAAGACTTGGAGAGGGCCAAGTGAGCTCAGCTATAAGATTACAACACAGGCTTAAAAAACCATATCATAAGGGCTTCAAGTCAGACTGTGCTATCTATTATTGATTGCAGCA
Organism: Neoceratodus forsteri; assembly: GCA_016271365.2. Classification (NCBI taxonomy): domain Eukaryota; kingdom Metazoa; phylum Chordata; order Ceratodontiformes; family Ceratodontidae; genus Neoceratodus; species Neoceratodus forsteri. Next base: position 545,061,454 of record CM028129.1, read on the forward strand.
CATTGAGCAAAATAATAAAGATGAGACACCTCAAAAATGGCCTGCAAGCCTAATTGTAGGGTAAAACTGAAGACTAAGTAATAGATAAATAAAACAGTACAAGAAGTTGGTATACCATAGTTAAAGAAAAGGGAATTTAAAAGTTAGATAAAGGCAGATTGGAGTGGGAAGGAGACTAGAGAAAAATACTAAAGTGTTAAATGTTAGTCTGGGATGTAGTAGTGGATGAAGGGAATAACTAGTTGAGGACCTCATTAATATAACCCCAAGATACTGTAAATTTATAATGTTTATATATGGTAACAAATGTGTGGGGTGATGTTGGATCACAAATTAGTTAAACAGGCAGCCTCCCTTAATGGTTATGTGAGAAGGACATACCGATAAAAAAGATGGTAGACACCTCAAACTGAATATAGAAAATTAGTGAGCACATATGAATTAGTCTGACATTATATAAGAACTGTCCCTTTAAAAGAAGAACATAGCCCAACATTAGGGGTACTCAAAAACTGACATTATGAGTAATATATGCAGAAATAACTGGATGTATAATGTAGCAGACATTACATTGAGATAGAAAACTCCAAGACTGTTACAATGAGATGCCTAAATAATATGACATGCTATTAAACCAGAAGCCTGTAACCGCGATGTACAGTTTATCGCTTGCCAAACCAGCTGGGTGCGATAGTATGCACACACAAGGAATGCGATGCATGGTTGCAAGGCAGACAAATCCTGATAGTGATCAGAGAGCCGAGGTTAATTAGGCACTAACCTTGAGAGGTACTAATATATACACATGCCCAGGCATCATTTATAGGTTCGATTTGTTTTGAGCTTCTCCTTCCATTTCTTTTTAGGAGACTCTGCCGATTAGAAAGGGGAGCTGGTTACCAATTCAGCCCAAGAGGAATCGGAAGACCTGCCACCCTGTAAAGCATATCCAAGGTCATTGACAAAAGGACCCACAGCTGATTCCGGGAGGTCTTCCTGAGATGAGTTTAAGTCCTCTTGTAGTAAAGAAAACTTATTGGAGAGGGTTAGGGGTGTAGTGAAGCTGACATGTCGCTTGTGCTGAGAGGTAGGCCTAGAAGGAGTAGCATCTGCACAACAGGCATGTTTAGAAGAAGGTGGATTCAAGTTCTTTTTGTCTAGCAAGCGGGCTGAGATTTGGACAGAAGGTACTGCATCAGCCTGGAGAGATACGAGTTTCTCAGTGCATTCATGATTTGAAGCTATGATGTGGATGTGCTGGTCTGATTGGGAAGTTGCAGAGACAGTGGGAGAAGGGGTCACATCAGTATTTCCAAACGGGGCACTTGGAGGCTGGCGCTCACCAAGAAATGCAGCCACGGCTTCGGGAGTGTTGAAATCTTTGGTTGAGTCACCCAGACACAGGCGCATGATGGCAGGATAGTGCAGAGCAAATTTGATCCCTCATTGGTGTAGGGTAGTTTTAATAGGATTGAAAGCTCTGCGTTTATTAGAGTTCCTTAGAGAAGTCTCCAAAAAAGAAATTCTATGATCTTGCCAAGTAAGCGTTCCCACTTGTTTCGCTCTATTGATAATCAGCTCAATGTGGGCATAGTTTAAGAATCTTGCAATGATAGTCCTAGGTTTCTGATCTGGACCAGTCCTCCTGCTTAAAGTACGGTGTGATCTCTCAGTAGTAAGGTCTTGACCAGGTGAGAGTTTGAGCAGGGCAGGCAGCACATGTAATACAAATGCACTAATGTCTCCGAGTTCTGCACCTTCAGGAAAACCCAAAAATCTCAGGTTGTTGCATCTGTTTCTGTTTTCAATGTCATCGATTTTATCTTGTAGGCTTCTGATAACTCTGTTTTGCTCTCTGATGGTGGCTTGCAGGATGTTAATAGAACTTTCATTTTCAGCAATTTTAACTCCAGCATCATTGATTTTTTGGTCTAACACTTGCATGTTAGTGATGTTTTGTTGAAATGTTATTTTTAAGTCGTTAATTTCACAGATGAGCTGTTGAAACATAGTTTCCACCCTGCTGAGGGAGCTGTTTTGCAGGAGCTGCTCAGCCATTATAGTAGACCTTCACAGAGAAGCCGTATAAATGCAGAAAAATTATAGCTATAGAGTTATGATATAGAGAAAATAATTTACCAGAGTTGAGCTATGATGTTAGTAAAATTATATTCCACTTGCTGGTAAACGCTGACAATCTGGGATCAGGAGGATGGACGATGATAGGTGGTAGTCTCAGGGAGAAGTAGAATTAAGCAGCCATCTTTAGCACAGCCAGGCCATGCCCCTTGTTGCAGATCTTTTTGTCATCTGCAAAGAGGCATACTTTTCCTTTCAGTCCCTCCGCAATGTCACCTATAAAGACATTAAAGAGGACTGGTCCCAGTTCTGAACCCTGCGGTACCCCATTAGTAACCCCCCTTTCGTCAGAGTGGACTCTGTTTACTATTACCCTTTGTGTCCTGTTGTCCAGCCAATTTTTTATCCAGACCACCACCCTGGGACCCACTCCCAGGCTGGCTAACGTGTTTATTAATCTTTTGTGTAGAACCGTGTCAAATGCCTTGTTAAAGTCTAGGTAGGCCATGTCCACAGGCTCTCCATGGGGCCAGATATTCAAACTTTGCACTGGGCACAAACCGTTTGCACCAGGTTTGTGCTGGGTTTGTGCAGGTCCCCTACATTCAAAAGGTCAAATAGCACAGGCAAACTGCATCAGCGCTGGGCAAAGGTATAATGTATGCAATGTGCAAAGAGAGGGGGCATGTACATGAATACAGGTGCTATGCTATAGTCAGTGCATTAGCGCCGTGCAAAGTAGGGAGGTACCTAAATCAAAGAATAGAAGCAGTTTGGATAGGGAGGTCAATACCAGTTCATTCACAGAAGAAAGGGTTTTGAAAGAACTTTTAAAACTGAAGGTGGACAAAGCAATGGAGCCTAATGGGATTCATCCAAGAATTCTAAAAGAACTAAGGGGAGAACTAGTGACACCACTGACTACCCTCTTTAACAAATCATGGGAGGATGGTGTGGTACCTGAGGACTGGAGGAGGGCAGATGTGATTCCCCTTCACAAAAGTGGGAGTAAGACAGAAGCAGGAAACTACAGACCTGTTAGTTTGACCTCAGTGGTAGGGAAAATGATGGAATCACTTCTGAAGGAAAGAATTGTTGAGTTTCTATAGGCCAGTGGGGCACAGGAACATGACAGCATGGATTCACAACAGGAAGGTCATGTCAGACGAATCTAATAGATTTCTTTGACTGGGTGACCAAAGTAGTAGACCAGGGAGGGGCTGTGGACATGGTCTACCTAGACTTTAGCAAGGCATTTGACACAGTCCCACACAAAAAATTAATATACAAGTTAGCCAGCCTCGGAGTGGGCCCGAAGGTAGTAGCCTGGGTAAAAAATTGGCTCGACAACAGGACGCAGAGGGTAATAATAAACAGAGTCCACTCTGAAGAAAGGGAAGCTACTAGTGGGGTAAAGCAGGGTTCTGTACTGGGACCGGTCCTCTTTAAAGTCTTTATAAGTGACATTGCAGACGGACTAGAAGGAAAAGTATGTCTCTTTGCAGACGACACAAAGATCTGCAACATGGTTAATACAGAAGGTGGGATGGAAAGGATGCAAAGGGACTTGGCAAGGTTGGAGGAATGGTCAAAGGTATGGCAGCTTAGATTCAATGCAAAGAAGTGCAATGTAATGCACCTGGGAAGCAAAAACCCAGGAGAAGAGTACACAATGGGGGATGAGATACTAACAACAACATAAATGGAAAGGGACCTGGGGGTAATCATATCAGATGACCTTAAGTTGGGCAAACAATGTGAGAAGGCAGTAAGGAGGGCTGGTGGGATACTGGGATGCATAGGGAGAGGCATCACCAGTAGAAAACAGGAAGTTGTTATCCCTCTGTACAGACAGTTGATGAGACCCCATCTGGAGTACTGCGTGCAGTTCTGGAGACCTCATCTCCGCAAGGACATAGACAGGATGAAGGCTGTCCAGAGGAGGGCAACTAAAATGGTGCAGGGTCTACATCAGAAGACATATAAAGAGAGATTAAAGGACCTTAATATGTATACCCTCGAGGAGAGGAGGGAGAAGGGGGACATGATAGAAACTTTCAAGTACCTTAAGGGAATCAACAAAGTCCAAGAGAGTAGCATCTTTCAGAAAAAGAGATGTGCAAGGGCAAGGGGGCACAATTTGAAGATAGAGTGGGGACGGCTCAGAGGTAATGTGAGGAAGTATTTTTTCATGGAAAGGGTTGTAGACTCATGGAACAGCCTTTCTGAGGAGGTGATGGAGTCAAAAACAGTGGAGGAATTCAAGAATGCATGGGACAGACATAAGGCAGTTCTAGTGGGGGGGAAGGAGGAACTAGGCTGTTGGTTAACAAAGATCTGCAGCTTATCCATTAGGTAGGGAAATGGGTAGACTAGGTGGGCCAAGCGGTCCTTATCTGCCATCAAATTCTATGTTTCAATGTGTTTGCACGACTTTGCATGACACTTTGCACAGTGCAAATTACCACCCAGGAAAAGATAGTCTTAACTCTGGGCAAACCAAGGATAGCTGGCGTGGACACAGCAGCAACAGGGAACAAGGCCGTATGCAATGTATGCAGCCAATGAGGTGGCAGTGTGGGCGGTCAGCCACCCTGAGCCACTCCATATGCATAGGCAGCCAAACTATGGAATACAATGCAGTAATATTGCTTAGAAGCCAACCATCCTGTCACTGATAAAACTGAAATGAAACAACACCTGCAGCAGAAATAGTTTGCAATGTGACACGATGTTGCACATTGTAAATTGTGTGTTGTTGTTAATGGTATGTATTTAGTGTACTCTGTATCATCTCAGCAGCACATGTAGTGGCTTTGACAATGTGCCTTGGCCCAGTCAGCTTACCCAGACAACAAGGTGATAAAATATAAAATAATGCATGGGAAAGTGTGGTTAACGAGGATTTTATGTATACCAGAGGTGTGTGACGCTCCATAAACCCTGAGGGTGAAGCCTGAGAGGTGTATCTCTGGGCATCACACACCAAGGGTGTGCATAAAATTCAAGTTTCCAGACTTCTCCATGTTTTACTTTCTATATTTACTGGTGGTTAATGCTGTGCAAAAGTGAGTTTGCGCGACTTTGTGCAGCTTTGAGTGACTTTGCATGACATAGAACTGTGGTTTATGGAACTCCATAATTCACAAGTGTGAATTATGGAGTTTGTGAGGGTCTGCCAGCAGTGGTTTATTGACCCTAACCAGTAAATATTAAACATAGAAAGAAACCAGACATGGAAGAAACATGCTGCATACGGACGGCACCTCCTATGTTGCCATCATCTAGCACTGGTCCCAACCATGCCAAGCATTACTGGGTGCCTCAGCACCCAGTGGACACCATGGCGGTGTGTCCATAAAGCACACACCTCCAGTCCCTCCATTGAGGTACACCAACACAATCCAGCACACACATGCAGCACTGGGGGCATGGAGGTTGTTGAGGGAAGAGTGTACAGGTGGCCTGACTGCACCACATACTGGGTGCTGCCACAAGGCTGAGTCCATCCACATAATGCAAATAATCCAGTGTAGGGAATACCCCGACACCAGTGTGCCCGTCAGATGGAATGTACCTCCCCCTGGGCCACATACCGCACATCTTTACAGACACCACAGCACACACAGCCAGCCATGTGTATGTCACTATGAGTATCCCATGACAGTGGCACAGCATCTGTAGGTCACACAACAGCATGACAGTAATGTCCACTGTCATAACACACCTGCCAGATGGGCCTGTCATTGTGTGGAGTGCAGCAGTCATTCCTGCCTTACACACCATAGGCATTGCTGTGTTCCTCACACTACAGGCCACCTTGTTACTGCACCATCTGCTATGCACTGTAGCAGGGACTACAGTTTGACTATTGCATGCAGCACCACCACCTGCCTGTGCTGTGTAGTTCCCTGGGGCGCAATAGTCTTCAGTGTATGCAGCCATATACAAACGTAGCATGCAGCTACCACCATGCTCTTCCAGACTGACCTATACGTGGAGCTGTGAGCAGACCCAGCCTGCCCCTGTACTGCCAGACTGACCTACAGGTGGAGCTGTGAGCAGACCCAGCCTGCCCCTGTGCTTTCAGACTGACCTACAGGTGAAGCTGTGGGACCCTGCAATAGCGCTGGGCACGCTACATGCAAATCAGGCCATAATGAGACGCTATTGCTAATATGGATGTTTGCCCACAGACTGTCTAAGTAGTCTCACTTGCGTGTCACTTTTGAATATAGCAAATGTTTGCCCCAGGCAAATGTCCTAGCACCAGGCAAATGTGTTATCCCAGCGCAAACACTGCGCAAATGTATTTGCACCGCACAAACCTGTCTGAACCATAACACAGTTCTGCAATATTTGGTCTGCACTGTAGTTTGCAGCTTTAGTGCATCCACTTCTTTGCTAGCACACATATTGGCCACGTAGTTCACCTTTACCTTCCTCCACATCTGTGTGCATTGGGCTGCTGTTGTGGTTTGCACTTCCTGGATGCTATATTCAGAGCTGTCTTATTTGCTAGGCTATTACTGCACTGCATTCCCAGCCCTGTTTGTACGGCTTCATTTGCACGCTATATTCAGCTGTTCTAGCACCGGTGCTATTCCTTTGAATATGGCATGCAAATGGTTCCGGGCTAATTTAGCACACTGTGCAATGTTAATTTTGCCCTGGACTAAGTTTTGAATATCTGGCCCCTGGTCTACTACTTTGGTCACCCAGTCAAAGAAATGTATTACCCACCCCCCATTGCGTGCTCTCCTGCTCCCACCCTCCATTAACATTTGGCAGGGAATGTTTCTCATATGGGGCCCCTTTTTCCAGGAATAATTTGTCCTCTCAGCTTAGAAATTATTCTACTCTTGCCACTTTTAACTATAGCTTGAAAAAATTGTTGCTGCAGGAACGGTCTGTTTGTAACTGTTGTACTACTTGATGTGTGTATGTTTGTTATTAGATTTATAATTATGTTCTTGTTGTAAATCATGTCTTGAGACATTCTGTAAATGAGATTCACTTCTCATGAAACTTATCCTGTATTTTTGTAACTTTTAAATAATAAAAAAAAGCATTTCCCAACTATCCTGGGTAAATACATTATAAAAATGTGTAAAAGCAGGACTCCCACCGAAAACGAGATACTGTATTGCTACTGTGCTGTCAGTGTAAAAATGTGTAAAAGCAAGACCCCAGCAAAAATGAGATATTGCATCTCAGCTGGGCTATCCTGGATAAATGCATTGCAAAAATGGGTAAAAGCAAGAACATCTCTGCTGGGAAATCCTGGGTATATACATTGTAAAAATGGGTAAAAGCAGGATCCCATTGAAAACGAGCTATTGCATCTCAGCTGGCAATCCTGGGTAACTACACTGTAAAAATGGGTAAAAGCAGACCTTACTGAAAATGAGATATACCATAGTATTTCTACTGTACCCTACTGAAAATGGGATAGTTCATCTCATCTGGCCTATCCTGTGTAAATACAGTGTAAAAATGGCTAAAAGCAGGACCCTACTGAAATACTACATTACATCTCAGCTGGGTAATCCTGGGTAAATACAGCATAAAATTGTGTAAAAGCAGGACCACACTGAAAATATATTACATCTCAGCTGGGCTATCCTGGCTGAATACATGGTGAAAATGGGTAAACTCTGGATCCCGCTGAAAATAAGATGTAGCGTTTCCACTGTGCTGTCCTGGTTAATTACTGTGTAAAAATGGGTAAAAGCAGGACTCCACTGAAAATGAGATCTTGCATCTCAGCTTGGCTGTTGTGAGTAAATATATTGCAAAAATGTGTAAAAGTAGAACTCCACTGAAAATTAGATATTGCATTTCAGTTGATCTAACCTGAGAAAATACATTCAAAACAAGGGCAAACACAAGACCTAACTGAAAACAAGATACTGCATCTCCATCTGGCTATTTCAGATTAATACATTGCAACAATTGGTAAAAAAGCAAGACTGCACTGAGAATGACATACTGCATCTCAGCTGGCCTACCCTGGGTAAAGACATTGTAAAAATAGCTAAAAACAGGAAAGCCCACATTGAAAACAAGATACAGTATTGCACCTCATAAGCTCTATCCTAGAGAAAAGAGAGTGTAAAAACATGTAACAGCAGAACCCCACTGAAAAAGGAAATATTGCATCTCAGTATGCCTGTCCTGAGAAAAAGACACTGTAAACCTGGGTAAAAACAGGACAAAAAATGGTTGCATCTTAGCTGTGGTATGTTGGGTAAATGCAGTGGTAAAATGTGTAAAACTACCACCCACACTGAAATAAGATACTACCTCTCTGTTTACCTATACTCATCTCAGTTTACCTATGCCAGATTAAATACACGAAAAGATGGGTAAAAGCAGGACCCCACAAAAAAACAGATACTGCATCTCAACTGGGCTATTGTACATACGTATATTATTGTACAAACTGGTAACCAACCAAGACTTCACTGAAAACAAGATATTACATCTCAACGGCACTATCCTGGAATCATGATTAATCTCTCTGTGATTTACCTGCCTCTAGTACTACTCCTCCCTCCCTGGTCCTATAATGACATTATCCCTGTTATCTACTGGCATACCACCCCTATCTTTCCCATTGCCAATATCCCTAGTATCCGGTGGTACCCCCAACACCCACTGCACCCTAATCCCCCAACCCAGCCCCAGAATATCAGTGGCACATATTCTCTACTGACTTCCACTGCCGGGCACCATCTGCCGCCTGGAAGTCTTGTATCGTTATTACAAGTACCTACAATAATACCCTTCTTGTTACAACTGTGATTAAACTAATGCCCTTTGGGTGTGCACCACTGTTGTAATGGCTGTGTGTGTGTGTGTGTGTGTGTCTTTCTGTGTATACACATGTGGCTGTATGGGGTGGTGTACAGTATATCTAGAGCCAACAGCACCTGCTTCTAATACTACAATAATATAGTAAATAAATTAAAACCCAGTAAGAACTTTAATTCACAAATCCAGCCCACACTTTAATTCTGTATTTCTTAGGTTACTGCATTAGCAGCCATTTTGGCTCTGACTAGAGTTTGTTCTTGTGTGTGAGCATTGCTTTAAAAAACATGGTGCTTAATTTTCAAAGGTCAGAGAATGACACACAAGGTCCTTGCTCCAGAAAGGAATGATGCAAGGAGCGAGCTGCGTCAAAACTTGCGTTAATTCCAATTTTCGAATTCTGCTTGTGTCAAAAGCAGAATATCCAGTGCCAAAGTTGCTTATGTCAAAAAAATGGGTGCACCATGTCACAATGGGGCTTGCATCAAAAAAAGATGCACCATCCCCTTTTTTTTTATTTTCTAAGGTAGAAGCTGTTGACACATACGCCGAAGATGCATGCCGATGTTAGACAAGACAGACATGGTCTAATTGACACTGGAGCACATAAAAGTGAGGGTAGATTATGTAGCAGGTTGGTTATAGCGCCAATATTCCCCTGCTGTACTAGTTTAGAGTGTTTTAGGAGCTTAACATGCCATTGTCTTTGCCATTTCATCCACCATATTTTTTGACTCAAGTTGAGTCAAATTCTCGCCTCATGCATTGTCTTTTTGATGCAGCTTGCGTCATTCTTGCTCCATGCATCACTTGTCTTTTTGACTCAGCGTGAGTAATTCTCACCCCTTGCATTGTCTTTCTAGCTCAGCTTGAGTCATTCTCATCACTGCATTGTCTTTTTGACTCAGCTTAAGTTATTTTCACCTCAAGCATTTATGACTCAGCTTGCATCATTCTCTCCACATGCAACATATTTTTGATGCAGCGGACCACTTGTGTCATTTTGGGGGACTTTGCCACAGGGAAGGCTTTTCTTGCAAAATTCAGCACAAAGTGTTTGGTGTACCTAGACTTTATGCAAGGTGATTGTTTGACACACCTTGTGTCAGCCTAAGGGCCCTTTGAAAATCTGGCACTTTTTCCCCCACTGTTCTCATCCCAAGGGGACAACATAAACAGTCATTTAATGCATTAGCATAGAATTTGAGTGTGTCGCCTAAGAATTTATTTTTCCATTTTTCATATAGCAGGCAGTTAAATACTACAGTATACATATTTTCAGGGAGACCCTGGCTACAGCAACAATAATGGGCCCGATTCAGAAAGCTGAAAGTTTGATGCAAGGTGCCTGTGTGACTCACAATTGATGCAGTGGTACTTTGTGCCAACAATTGCACTCCCTGTGATTCAGCAAGGCAGGCTGCGGTAATATCATGTCCAGTGGTGGCAAACAGGGCCTGCACCCATGCCCTGTGCCATATCTGGGGGTGCGCCATAGCATGAGGGGGCTTGTGCCAGATGCAGGCTACATTATCCCCTTCAGAAGGATTCAGTAACAACCCCCCTCCCACAGGGTGCACGGGCCAGGTCAGTTAGATCAGCCCGGGGCTGGTATAATTGCCTTTGTGCTACCCCCAGAGCCGTTGCTGTATGTGACAGACCCTATACCACCATCTGACAGCAGTATCCTGTCTCCCCCTAGCACCAAGAGATGTTTAGGGTGTGGTGTCCGCAGGGCCACTCCCCCTTGGTGCCCAGTACACAGTGCCCCCCCAGGAAACCATAGGCACAGCAGTGGCCATGCAGTGATTCCTGTCAAGGGGCTGTTGCTGCCTCTGGCCACCCATTTGACCCTACATATCCTCCTCTGCCCCGGTGCTGCATGCACCATCCCACCAGCCTTCAGGTGGGTATCCAGCACTGGGCACCAATACTGCTTGACGTGCCACAGCTTGTGGCAAACCTCTCCCATGCGCCTTGACTTTGGCACACCGTAACATTTGCCATAAGCTGCAGGGGTTTGGTGCCAGAACCCTTCCCAATATTGAATCAGGAGCAGGGTCTCTGGCACACCAGAGATCAGTGCAAGCTGCTATTTGAAACAGCTTGCGCCAATCTCCCCGGACCTTCCTGAATCGGGCCCCATGTTTCTTTCTCATAGATTTTTCAGCATTATGTCTAATTTCTACTCTCTTAGACAGGGAAAGTCCAAACCTTATATGTGTTAGGAGATTTATTTTCTCTGGCGGTAAAGATAAAAAGTTTTCAAAGCTGCTCCATATTTTATTACATGCATACAATCGGCATGACTTGATTTCGGAAGTTAGTGTCTGTCGAGCCATTACTAGTGTATTGTTTTCCAAAGAGCTTCATTAATCCTTATTCTGTAGTTCTCAGGGATTAGTATGCCTTTACTATAATCAGTTCACAAATGTAACATATTTATATCTTGTAAAATGGGTATCGTGTTATTAATCCATAACAACGGTGAGGAAGACAAGGAGGAAACCGTGTTTTGCAAATTTTGATTGTTTTCCTTCAGGCATTGTGCAAGCCATGACTCAGTTGGAAGATGTTGAACTTTTAATCAGTAAGCAAGAGTCTCATATTTATGTATGTTATTAATAGTGTCTGACTTAATTCCATCCAGGATGGCCTGGTAAAGACTTTGGGACTCTTAGCAAGGCCTGTTAGAAAGCAGAAAATTATTGTTCAGTTATTATTTTCTTGTTTTGCATATATTGCCTTCATAGTGCCACCCCACATAGGGCCAAAGGTTGAAGTTTAGCCTCTGCAGCCTTTAGTGCCGGTATAACCATTTTCCGACCACATCTATATAGTTAAATCAGATTGATGTTTAGAGTAGACTGCAGCTGCTATATCTGTACATCTGTGTCAGAACTACAGTTTTTGAAGAAAGAATTTGACCAGGTAATCTGGTAATATCTTTACCAGGTCCTTGCTGGTACTGGTTTTTCCCTTCACTTTATAACACGTATACGAATTTTATGCACGGCTCCTCAGGCCTATAACAGGCTAATGATCATATCTTAACTGGGTTCTATCTTGGTCGTGGCACCAAACAAGGGTACTCTTTGTCACCGGTGTTATTCATGCAATATTTAGAGCCTCTAGCCTATGCCATACACCAGAATGTGGCAATACAGGGCGTTACTATTGAGGGCCAGGAGCACAGAGCTGCTCTTTATGCAGGTGATGTGGTGCTGTACCTTACGCGTCCTCAGTCCTCCTAAACTAGAATTATGGAAGTGGTGCAGGAATTTTCCCTTGTCTACAGATATACCCTAAACAATATTAAAACCAAGGTCCTCGCATTCCTCTTTCATCCATCCACTGCCCTACAAAAACAATACCCTGTGAAATGGGGCATGACAAAATTGAAATACCTAGGCATTCACTTAAGATCCATGACTGATTTTCTTTATTAAGATAACTTTGCACCACTACTGCAAACAATGGCGTCTGACATTAAGAGCTGGTCCTTATTACCCTTTCCAATGTATTCTAGAATACAGGCGGTTAAAATGAACCTCTTGCCACGGTACCTTTACTTATTCTAGTGTGCCCCCTTGTGCCTACCCAGGCATGGTTTGCTACAGCACAAAGACAAATTATGAAATTTGTCTGGGACAGATGAGACTTAGGGTCTGTAGTGGAGTTCTGTGGGCACAAAAATGGAATGAGGGATGGGCCCTCCCATCTTTGGAGGCCTACTGGATTGCAGCATAAGTCACTCTGGCATTATTGTGGAGGGACCAGACATATCTGGCTAAATGGATGTAACCCCCCCTGTGGGAGGCTTACCTTAACTGTCTCCCAGTTCTCCCATTCTGCCTTTTGGAGGCATCCCCTTTGCTTCCCCCAATTTGTGCACCACCTGGCCCGAGTCCTTAACTGTGACACAAGTGTCCTTGATTCCCCGAATAGCCCAGTTTGGGCTTAAAATGCTAATAGCGAGCCGCCGGCATTATCCTGTATAGCCGGCACTCGTACATGGGCAGGAGCAGGTACGCGCTTTGAGGTTTGAACTGAGGCATATTTACGAAGACTTATGAATATGGATGAGCCTCATGAATATTAATGAGGAGTAATGAGGAGCTGCCAGCCACCTGGGGTGGCTGTATTTCGGTTGCAGCAACAGAGAAACTACTGTAACTACATGCTTAATACAGTAGTGGGTTTGTTTAACAGGGCACAAAGGGGACTACATGACTGTGTTTTTTTATGTTTGCTTGCACGCATGTGCAAGAAACATAGAGACACCAAGCCCCTCTACATTGGGTGTCCCTACCTCCGGCCTCAATCTGCCGCCTCCTCCTTAGAATCCTTAACCAATGCCCTGCTGGAGAATCCCCTGGGTGAGATCATCCTCCTTGAGGACTTCAACCTAAACTGGCTTGCCCTAGGATTCTCTACATTCAAGAACTCAGTACTAGAATCCACACTCACCCAAGTCATCAATCTGCCTACTAGGCACAATTCCAAGTCCGGCAACCACTCCCTACTTGACTGGGCACTAGTCTCCTGCTCAGACCGGGTAATCGCAGCTGGGATCATGTCTGACTCCCTGAGTGACCACTCACCCATCTTCTGTGCCTGGTCCAATAAACTTCCTAAAATTGCTCCCAGGGTCTTAGAAGCCAGGAACTTCAGCCGGTTTGCACCAGCCGACCTTTGCTCTGACCTGGGGACAATTGACTGGGACCCCATTGTATCCCTCCCCTCACTCGATGAGGTGCTTGACTACTTTTCTAACTCATTTCTGTCCCTAGCCAACCTGCATGCCCCCGCGTAAGAAACTCAAGGTACAGGGAAAATGCCACAAATGGCTGAGCCCTAGCCTAAAGCAGTCTATGCTTCTCCACGACAGGGCCTGGGGATTCTACAAATCCACGGGCACTACACATGACTGGGAGAAATACAGGGAACTGAGGAACCTATGCAAAAAAACCTCCAAACAGGCCAAGTCCAAGTACCTAAGAGACCGCCAAACTACCCACCTATGCGACCCAAAGAAATTCTGGGGCCACATAAACTCCCTTTTCAAAGGTACTGCAAATGCACAAGATGACTCAATCCTGGTTGGGGATACCCTGACCAATGACCCTGCCACAGTTGCGAACGCCTTCTGTGCCTCCTTCTCCAACCCCAATGGAAGCCCCCCGGGACTCCCTATTGCTCAACTTCAGACTGGGTGCCCCCTCGTCCTCAAATCCACCTGAAACTGGTTGAACCATCCACTGTACTCCCTCTCTTACTCAAAATAAACCCAAACTCTTCCCCAGGAAACAACCTGCTAGAACCTAGGCTGCTGAGGGCCGCTGTCCCTGCTCTCACCTACCCTGTCACCCTGCTCATTAACAGATACCTCCTTGAAGGAACAGTCCCAAGCAAGTGGAAGGTATCAACTATTGTCCCCATCCATAAAAAAGGACCCCGGGATAGAGTGAGAAATTACAGGCCTATCTCCCTTCTCAGCCCTCTTGGGAAGGTGCAGGAAAGGCTAATATACAGTCAACTTCAGGACTACCTTGAGCAGCACCACCTCCTCACCAGAGTACAACACGGCTTCAGGAAAGGCCATGGCACTGACACAGCCCTCATCTGGCTTACATCCGACATCATCAATGCCATGGACCAAGGCTCCCCAACGGGCACCCTATTCATCGACCTATCCAAGGCCTTTGACCTGGTTAGCCATGAACTCCTCCTTTCCAAACTCCTCCAACTGGGCCTGGATAATCACTCACTCTCCTGGTTTGAAAACTACTTGGCTGACAGATCCCAAAAAGTGCGTTGGAGAGGAACACTATCTGGCTCTAGACCCATGACCACCAGGGTACCCCAGGGCTCGATCCTAGGCCCCCCCTACTATTCTCCCTCTTTCTCAATGACATTGCGAATGACTGCAAGCTCTGCAACCTCATCCTCTACGTGGATGACACCGTTGTCTACCACAGTGGCCCACAACCCAGTGTTATCTCCTCCAAACTTCAGGCCAGCCTCTCAGCTCTTGAGGTCTGGTTCACCACTAATTCTCTAAAGCTGAATGAGGACAAAACTAAGGCCATCCTGTTCGGGACTAGATGCCTGGCCACGGACAGAAGCGAGATGCCCCTGCTCAATACATCCCAAGGGAAGAGAGTAGCGGTCATAGATCAATTCAAGTACCTCGGGGTCCTCCTTGACCAAGAACTGACCTATAAACCCCGCATTGACTCCTTAACTTGATCCATCCACCAGAGGCTTAGCCTCCTCTACCGTCTAGAAAACTCCCTTTCTGGCGAGGCGCGATGTGCCATAGCCAACAGTAACCTCCTCCCCTCCATCCTGTACAGTTCCCCCATACTACAATTCCTCCAGGAGACGGAGCTCAACAAACTCTCTATGCTCTATCACGGAGTGGCTCGCTTTGGAACAAACTCCTCACCTAGGAGGCACCATTGTGAGGCTCTTGCAGACCTGCACTGGCCCTCCCTCCGGCTCAAACTTACCTACTCTGCTACCTGTCTGGCCTTTAAATTCATCTCCCTTGGCCCTCCACACCTATGGGGGCTGCTCACCCCTAAAGTCCAGCACCGAACTCTGCGATCCACTGCAAGCCGTCCCCTCGATATCCCACGGGCTCGCACCAACCTATGCAAGCGCTCCTTCCACTACGCCGCTCCCTTCCTATGGAACTCCCTCCCAGCAAATCTACTCAACCAACAAACTCTCCTAGGGTTTAAATCGGGCCTCAAAACGTACCTCCTGGAACTAAGCCTCTGTGGGTGTAATTGCTAGCCCCCGCCTGGGCCCACTCTCTTGCAACTATCTGCTTAACCAAGCCTTCACTCCCCTTGAATATCGTATGGAATAATGCTAAATACACTGTGTATCTGACCCTATACCTGCCTAGCCTGACATGCCTAATGTTCTCCTTGCCTAAAGTGTGATACCTACTCCTCAAAATGTACCAGCTTATCCACTGTACTTTAATGTCTATGTATGTTCTCACTGTAACTAAAAATGTACTCATTATAAATCACTGTATTTTATACCTATGTATGTATGTATGTATGTATTTATGATGTATGTATGCATTGTAATTAATCCCGGGTCACCCCTGAAAAAGGGACCTCCGGTCTCAGTGGGTTCACCCGGTTACCAAAATCTAAATAAATAAATAAATAAATAGTGCTATGATCCAAAATGCAGTGCCATACAGTTGAAAGAGAGAGCACCACTTGAGTGAACAGCTCCCCTCCCCCACAGGCAGCAGCAGCACACACATATTGTGCTCATCGCTCCCACGCACACACTGTATAGCCGGCAGGGGTGCCCAATCCCCGTCGGCTTCATGCCCCCACCAAAAAGCTGTGCAGGTGCCACGCTGGGAGCCCACCCTAGCATGGCAAAAAATGTTATAGCCGACGGGGGTACCCAATCCCCCATCGGCTCCACACCCCACCCAAAGCTTTCAAGGTGCCACGCTGGGAGCCCACCCCAGCATGGCAAAGCTTGTTGTGGCTGCCGGGGGTGCCCAATCCCCCATTGGCTCCAGCCCCCCCTCAAACAGCCTTTCCAGCTGCCACACTGGGAGCCCACCCCAGCGAGGCAAACGTCCAACATCGTCTTAATAATAAAAAACAATAACCTGTAAACAAAAAAGGTCCTCGTAGTCTCCCTGCCCCCCACCCACCCCACCCACTCGCATTCCTGCCTCCCCACACCCCATCACCGCCATACTCCCTGCAGAATCCGGCGCGACAATCTTCGTGGACCGAACACCTCTGCACTCTTCAAAGCCGACCGCAAACTGAGGAAATGCCGGTAAGCTGTACAATGTAATAAATAGGGTTTTCAACTTTGCTGCATATCTCAGGCATTTTTGGAATGTTGCACAAATTTTCAACATAGGGTTTTTAGGACCCCTCCTTATAATTCGGTCACTGTCCTTGGTGTTCGGGCCGAAGGGTGATTTTGCGGTCACTGCCGAAATCACCTCCTCGGGACGATTAACAAAACAACAGTGCCAGTGTTCATAAGGTGGGCTGTCAAAAGCCTATGTTGCAAATTTGGTGAAAAAATTCCTAAAAATGACTGTTTTACAAGCGTGTGTTGCGCAGTTTCTACGCACACTCATAAGTTCGTAAATTTTTAATATTTGCACTCTGGATTTTCAACATTGCCATTTTACCACACCTCCTTATGAGCAGTGCAGCTGTCATTTTTCACATCTCACAGAAAATGTGTTTCCGCGCATGTGGCGCACAATGGCGCAGTCGGTGTGTGCAATCAATGTTTGGGACAGATTAAGAAAATCACAATGACACTGTTCATGAGCAGAGGTCTTAAAATGGCTATGTTGAAAATTTGGTGAAAAAATTCCCAACAATGACTGTTTTAGGAGCGCACGTTGTGCAGTTCTTACGCACGCTCGCAAGTTTGTGAATTTTTAATATTTGCATGCCAGGTTTTCAACATTGCCATTTTACCACACTCTTATGAGCAGTACAGCTGCCATTTTTCACATCTCACTCAAAATGTGTTTCCGCACATATAGGGCACAAGGGTGCAGTCGGTGTGCGAAAGCAATGTTTGGGACAGATTAAGAAAATCACAGTGACACTGGTCATGAACAGAGGTCTTAAAATGGCTATGTTGAAAATTTGGTGACAAAAGTCCATAAAATGACTGTGTTATGAGTGAGCATTGCACAGTTTCCATGCACCCTCGTAAGTTCATGAATTTGTAATATTTCCAGTACAGATTTTCACCAGTGGCATTTTTCCACACTTCCTTATGAACAGTACAGCTGTCATTTTTCACAACGTGGCTGAAATGTGTTTTCACACTTTCAGCACAGAAATGTGTGGCTGCTGTGGGAAATCATTGTTCGGGACCGATAAAGAAAATCACAGTGACACTGTTCATGATCGGAGGTTCCAAAATGCCTGTGTTGACAATCTGCTGTAAAAAATCCCCAACTAATTACATCACAGGTGTGCGTTGCACAGTTTCTACGCACGCTTGTGACTTCACCAGTTTTTTTAATATATTCACTGCAGATTTTCAACATTGCCATTTTTTACACCTCCCCATGAACAGTACAGCCATCATTTTTTACATCCTGTTCGGAATGTGTTTATGCACCTGTGGTGACAAATGTCGTAGTCGCTGTGCAAAAACAGCTTTCGGCTAACAATCTGATATTGCCACTGTTCATGAGGTGTGGGTCACAAAAATACCATGTTGAAAATTTGGAGTGAAAATACCAACGAATGCCTGAGGTGTTAGGGTTTCCGACCATAATGCCCCACCCTGTAGAGAATGACAGGCATCAGGGCTGTGACTTGGGATTGTCGCCTGCAATGCTCATACCATTCCACCCCCACCCACACCCTACAGCCACTGAGAGGCATTGAGGTGTGCCTTGGACTGTTCAGCCCCAAAGTTCACCCCATTCTCCTATACCGCACCCATCTCACTGTATTTCCTGATGGAATGGGGTGCGCATAAGGGCCAAAGAACCCAAGGCACACCGTGACACTTGTCGGTGTCTGCAGGGTAGGGTGTGGTGAAATGGCATGGCTGTTATGCCTGATGACCCAAAGGCACACCCCAATGCCCATCACTTTCTGCAGGGTGCTGGTGGGGTTGGCTTCAGTTCAGTACTTCACTGCCCATCCTATTATGCAGCTCTGTAACTCCTACACTACCAATGCCAATGCCAGCAAGCAAACATTCGGCATTGACAAATGCTTGTTTGTTTAATAAAAATGGACATACTGGCTGCACCAGAACATTATTCCCCTGGACAATATATGGGATTGCATTTAAAGTTTACCGGCAACCATCATATTGATACTTTGACCCCCTAAAGCAGCCAACCAGATAACTGGGCACCCAAAGACTGTGAGAGGCTGTTGACTATTTTCAGGTGCCAAGGGACATAGCCAGTCAATAATCAGAGAGGGCTTGGGGTCCCCCCCGCCACCTCATCTTGCCGGCAGACGATGCTGAGTGTCTGCCGGGGGATGTTGGGCAATGGGAAGACTGGGGAGGACGTACAAATGGGGGGTTAGAGACTAACTGTAAGAACATGATCTGTACCCTGAATACATATTAGTTTTAAAGATCCAACTTCCAGAATGCTAGAGTTTTTTAATAGTTAATTTAGATTCAGCCTTGACCTTTTAAGTTTTAAGATGTAGTTAAAACATCTAAAAGTTTTTTGGTTAACAAGTTAATGGTTTGAGACCTAAAGGGCCTAACCAAAGGTTATTGATTGGATATTTGTATAGTCTCCTTTTAACCTATATAATTCAATTGGGGGCATATGAAGGAGAAAGATAGAAGGTGCTAGCACAATGGGTGTAATAAAATGCCCCTGACTGTAATCAATTACCGGCTGAAAAACCATGAATGGAAATGACTGGATAGCAACTCTGATATAGGTGAATAGAAATATGAAGCAGTACTGCTTATGAATGTCTGAAATAATTTTCTTTGCATTTAAATATTTATATAACTGTAAATATATCGAATTGAAATATTTCTCCGGAGTGGTTGAAGGTGACAAGAAGTCAGACCTACAATCAAGGTAACAAGTGGCCAGACCTCAGTCAAGCCCAAGTCTTCGGGACCTTTTCCTTCTGCCCTCTTTGAAACTGCCCGAAGTCTTCTTTATGGAATATCAGGTTTTACAGACATACTGTATATTTGGTTTGGATGTCTGTAAAACCTGACATTCCATAAAGAAGTATAAAAAATAATCAGGGAGGGCTCATGGAGATGATTGATAATGCTGGGTGGCCAATGAGAGGAGAGGAATCCCTGGAGAGATCCCAGAGACTTTGGGCAGTTTGAGTCAGTCTGCCCTGGGCTCTGATCAACTTCAAGAGGGCTCAGTGCTGTGAGAAGAGGGGCTTTTAAGGCCTTTCACAGACTGGACTTGAACCGGAATTTGGTTGTGGAATAAAGGAGGAGAATTCTTGCTGCTGAGAGGAGCTATGCTGTTGTGACTAGCAATCCAGGCATCCAGGTGAAACTGCTGAGTTGGAGGAGATTTCTGCTGCAGCTATCCTGTACCATTTTGGACTGGAGAGAAACTGCTTTGCTGAGGAAAAAGCCTTTGGGAACTGGGTGCAAGCCAGAGTAAAAGCGGAAGTTCTGTTGAAGTAGAGAGACTGCCTGAGAGCTGTGTGCTAGCCAGAACAGAAGGTGGTTGTCATCTGAACCAGAGAAGCTGAAAAGGAATAAGGAGAGCAGGTGTCCTGTGCTTTAGGAACTTGTGGGCGCTGCTATATTCCAGCTGTGGAAAAGAAGAAGATTGCCCGTGTTATCCTGTTGTGCTGACTTGTGTTACTGTTGTTCTATTAAATCGCTTATGTGTACTACCCAGGCCCATCTTGCAAATGAGCTCGCTCAATAGTGTTCCAGCTAGTTAAATAAAGATTAATTGATTGATTGAACTATGAAATTGGACTGTGGAAGTGGTTGCCAAACGGCACTGGTGGTTGGAGAGTGAGTGAAATCGTCTGGCTGCATATTGGAGCGGCGCTTTCCTGCTGACAGAAGCAGTGGAGTTAAAAGTTCCCAGCTGCATCTTCAGAGCGAGGTAGGGAACTTGTTAACCCCTACCAAGTGGGGTCGGCTTGCCGCAGGGTATCACAGGTTTGTTCCCAAGTGCAAGGGCCCTCTGACCTGTGTGGGAGCCCAGCTGTGGAGCCACTCCTAGGTCTGGGTCCCCTGTGGCTTGGTGGGCCTTACGCTGTAGTTCTGCAACAGGCCTTAACAGCCTGAAGGTGACAAGTCAGACCTACAATCAAGGTGACAAGTGGCCAGACCTCAATCAAGTCCAAGTCTTCGGGACCTTTTCCTTCTGCCCATTCGCTGCCCTCTTTGAAACTGAGCCCCCCCCTCCAACATTTTTATCTGGGCACAGTAGACCTATAGTTCAGGAGGCAAGCCTCCCACAATATGCAATACCCTGGACAAGTTCTGGATGGTGGTATAATCAAAACTTCTGAAGCATGCAAAGCTGAATTCAGATGGGCCAATGGGGATCGCTTCGGACACTTTCAACTCAGGGATTACATTACTAGAAAGCTACAGCTTGCACGGTGTGGGGGGGGGGGATCCGGATCAGTCAGAGGCTCTTACATTCCCAAACATACTAACTTCCATGCAACTTCCTTCGTTCCCCAGTTTAACAAGGGTTAACTATGGCTACATTATAGCACTTGTGGACCTCTTGGTATCCTGCTCCAAGCAGTATATAGCAATATAGGATAAAGTATGGGGTGGTGTGTGTAACAAGAAATTTACACACACCCGAGGGGTTAGATGGTACACAAACCCCGAGAGCGAAGCTTGAGGGGTTTGTGGAAGCAACTAACCCCAAGGGTGTGTGTAAACTTCAAGTTTACACATCACTCCATATTTTATTTTATATAAATGCTGGGTTTCCCTTTTTTGCCACAGCAATTATATAAATGTAACCCCCCTGCAAATGGGGGTTCCCAAAAAGTCTTCCAGGAGCTTGCTTGAATGCTCCAAGCCTGGATGGTGTTCAGCATCTAAGCCGATTATCTATGAGTGCTTTTAAAGCCTCTGGTACTGTCTCTTTAAGAGCTGTCTGCCTGCAGACATAATTAATTTGGATGGGGGTCTGTGTGTTTCCCTGCTTGAGCCCCACTCGAGCTGCTGCCAAATCGCTCCGTTTCTGCCATCACTAAGTGGGCAGAAGGAGCACTCTTCAAAGATGTAATTGTTTGCTTGTAACCTGTTAGAGTAATAATGAAAATGCAGTTTGATTTAACCTGCCTTCTTGTAGCAAGGACAGTGCAGAGCAAGCTCCCTCATGTTGGTTCTGAACTGCTGAATTGGACCAATCATGGTGGGGATCCTTTAAAATGGAGCCTGCTCTGGGCGAATCAGAACTTGGACTCTCTTCTGGAGCCTGCTGTAATGGGATTGTAAGAGCAGTGACTCTGGGAAATGTAGTTTTGACTTCGGCACCTTTTTTCCACCAACAGGGGAAGTTTACTGTGAGTGACAGCCAAACCAGCCAACTGAACTGGGAGGAACTCAAAGGAAATGCCCGGCTCTGTCTACTGGAAAGATCAGATCAGTTTGGGCTGTGAAGAGACAGGGAGCTGTGTGCTTCTTCGGTGTGTAGTTTTAGCGCAGGAATCTCGTGTAAGGCCCTAAGTTTCGGTCTGCAGTTTGTGCAAGCGCCTGTTCAGACTGAAACCGACCTGTGAAGAGAATCAAGGAGATCTGAAGAGTAGAAACCAGGCTCACCCTGTAGAAGACTGGAGAAATTGCTGAAGTGCGCTCGGTCTGTCAGGAGCTGAATCTGCTGTGTGTTCTCCCGGGTATTGTGCAGTAATTGCGATCAGGATAGAGAAGCAGCTTGCCTGGTATTGTACTTTCTTTTTACATATAAATGTGTGTAGTGCTTGTGGGGAATCGCGTTTCAAGTTCCCTGTACAGTGAATAGAGTGCATGAAGCTGGAAGTAAACCCCAGCTTAATCCAGCCTACATCCATTTGCTCTAAACTGCAGTGGGTTCCAGTCACAAGGACCTTGTCCACATGGTCTGCTCCTCCTGGCAATCCAGGACAATCTGCCTTCCATCCAGTTCCCAGCATTGAGTTTGTGAGTACAAAGCAGGGTAGCTCCCTGCCATCTGTTTATCGAATTGCAAATGTGTCATCTAATTGTTTTTTTTTTTTCATTTCTTCACGAACTGAGCCAACTGGCTCTGGATTACAATTGGGTATTGTGCCAGTGTTTTTCCATTATAGGGCCCCAACCAGCTGCAACCAATCCTGGCTAGCCCCCCATCCTGAGTACCCAGTGAAAGTGACAATTTGGGACTCTGAATATGCATACAGTACTGTGATTATTAATGTGTTTAACCTAATTAACCTGATTTCCCCATTCCTTGTTACAGCTCCTTAAATAAATCAGATCTGTTGGTTTCTGCAAAGTTACCTTGGCTGAGGTATTCGTTTATGTTAAAGCATTGTACTGTGGTTTTTGCACTGTATCATCTTGTTTTGCAGGGGGTCCCGGGGGTCCAGTCGACGGAGCCATCCTGGGGGTAAGTATACATTGTGAAGATATTCCTAATGCATTGTGTGAGCCACTAGTGGGAAGAAAGGGGGGTTACAGTATCCCAGAGGGCTGTGACCAAGTTAGTTTAACTACTGCAAACCCTGACCTCTGGGTGGAGGCGCCCACCATTGGACCTAGGCCCCTCAACCTGTTAGTAGTTAAGCAGGCAGGGGTAGTAGCCCTTAGGATAACGCCACCTAGGGGTTACATCTTGGAGGCTCACCGCTGGGATTGTGTGTCCTCTAGTGGCCATATTTACGAACCACTGCTAAGAAAAAAATAAATATATTGGTACCCCGACAGAAGTGGCTGTGCGCCGGTTGGTGGAGTGATGTACTGGGGAGGAGATCGACCCCCAAAATGCTATGCTTATCCTGGACATCCCCCTGGGTATCAATACGGACACTGTACAGGGAGTACTTTCCAAGATGGAAGGTTTACAAAACCCTGTGGTGGTGGGTCGACATGCTAATCTGCTCACCCACACTTTCCTGGCCCTAGTAGAGTTTAAGGATCCCATAGATAGCTCCAAACTGCCACAGACTATTACCCCAGAGGGAGCCCTCACTGCCTGGACAGTCATAACTAAGGACAGTAAAGACCCAGAGGGGGAATGAGCCCCCCTACTATCTGAAACTTTTGAGAAGAAATTTGCTAAATGGTTGCTGGGGGAAAGGAAAACCGTGGAGGACTTGAAGAAACTATTCTTGCCACCCGGGGGTGTTTCTCCCCCAACACCCTCTCCCGCTCCAGTACCCGTAATGGTGGCTGAACCAATGCAGGCTCCTATTTCTGCACCTGCGATTAGTCATGACTCTTACCGAAGATTGAGGATCTTCTCTGGTACCCTCCCCACCCCCCAAGGGGAGGATGACTGGGAGACCTGGATAGACTATGTTGCCCCTCAAGTGCTAGAATGGCAATGCTCGGAAGCTGAAAAGTGAAAGAAGGTTAGTGAGAGCCTCCAAGGTCCTGCCCTGGCTACCATCTGTGCTAAACGGGCCAGTAACCCTGAAGCGACTGCACAGGACTATCTTGAGGCCTTGAAGAATGTGTATGGGAGCCCAGATTCTGATGAGGACCTGTGGTGGAGAGTAAGAAATACACAACAGTACCAAGGGGAGTTGTTGTCTGTGTATGTATCTCAGCTGGAAAAATTGTTGCGAGAATGCCTCAGAAAGGGTAGTTTGCCAGCGATTGAACTGGATCGAACCAGGCTGGACAGGATCCTTAAGTCTGCCCCCTTCTCAGAACTGCTGCTGCTTCAGTTACGCCTGGCAAATCGACTGGAATCCCCACCCTCCTATAATGAACTAACAAGAGAAATTCGAGGAGTTGAGAAAAGGCGACCTCGGAAGGGACTTGCACCAATAGCTATGGCTACGATCCGAGTGACTGAGGGTGACTCATCAAGTGAAGTTTAGGGGCAGAGGTTGGCAGTTAATGAGTGCTCTGAGAAGGAAAAAGATATGCTACAATGGGGCGAACTGTTGAGAGAGTTCGGGGAAATAAAAAACAGTCTCTTTATGAAGGCTGCTCCTGCAAGTACAGGCCCCGACCCTCATCCGACTGCATCTGCTATGGGGGTGGGGTACCCACCCATGCATCTCCTGCTGACAACAGCTCAAAACTCGATGTCTTGACCATGGCAGTGGGGAAATTGACAAGATGTCTCCAAATGCTTATCACGCCGCAGACAGAGATGGCACCAAGGTTTCCAGTTAGTAGTACCCCCGCCCTGGCTCCCAGTGTGATGCCTTGGCCAGCTCAAACTCCAGAAGGTATGTTTTGCTATAATTGTGTAAAGGATGGGCACATGAAGAGAGAATGCCTGTCCCCAAAAGACACAGACAATGTTACATATAGGCTACAAGGAGAGCTTCGGAGAACAAATCAGTGGTTAAGAGGTGCACACAATGATCCCAGTGAGGGCCCCAAAAATGCTAACTCAAGTCCCTTTGTGGCAAGGTCAGTTGCCCAGGCCCCTGCTACCGCCTCTCCAGACTGGTCCAGAATAGTGGGACCCTCCATGGAGACCACTGTAAAGGTGAATGGAGTTTCTACAAGAGCTGTATTAGACAGTGGCTCCCAAGTGACAATTATATTCCAAGACTGGTATCAGAAGCATTTTTCTGATGTACCCTTACAACCGTTGGAGGGGCTGCATGTCTGGGGGTTAAGTGAGAAGGCCTACCCCTACTCTGGATATATCCGAATTTGGCTGTCTTTTCCCACCTCTGTGGCTGGAGTGGCTGAGCAAGTAGAGACCCTGGCCTTAGTGTGTCCCCCTACTAGACTGTATGATGGGGTTCTTCTACTAATTGGGACTAATGCACATATGTTTGGATGGCTGGCACAGTTGTGTTATGAAAAACAGGGGTCAAGGGCTGGTAGAGCTTTAAGAATTCCAGCCTTGATTAAGAAGGCCTATGAGGCACAGAGAGATGTTAAAAAAGTAGAACCAGAGGAACCGGTTGGAATTGTCTGGAAGAAGGATCCTGAGTCTCTGATCCTGGCGCCAAATGCCCAGTGTACCTTACAGGGAGAGGTCCATATCAGAAAGGATGTCAAGAATAAAATATTAATGTTGGATGCACCAGGTGACGGAAAATTGCCGGAGGGACTGCTGGTCAAGCCTAGTATTTTGCCTGCTAGAGCCCATGCTTATGCTAGAAGGGTAATGGTTCAAGTAAATAATGTGTCTGACAGAGAGATTCGAGTACATAGAGTTTGCACCCCTGGCTAATGTGCATTGTGCAGACACTGCAGTGCTACCCAGTAGCAAGTGTTCGGGGAAGAATGACAGAGTAACGCCTGACTTGTTTGATTTTGGTGACTCCCCATTGCCAGCTGAATGGAAAGTGAGGATCAGTGAGAAGCTTGCCCAGAGAGACCAGGTGTTTTCTTTAAAGGAATGGGACATAGGATGCGTGCAAGGAGCTCAACACCATATCTGGGCTGCATGATGAAAGGCCATTTCATGAGAGGTCTCGACGCCTGGCACCTGCTGACATAGATGATGTGAGACGGCATCTGCAAGAGATGCTAGCTGCTGGTGTAATACAAGAATCCAGAAGCCCCTATGCTTCCTCCATTGTGGTAGTGAGAAAAAAGAATGGGACAGTAAGGATGTGCATAGATTATTGCACTTTAAACCAGCAGACTATCCCTGATCAGTACACCGTGCCCCCCATTCAGGATGCTTTGGACTGTCTAAACAGGAGCAAGTGGTTCTCTGTGCTGGATCTCCGCAGTGGGTACTACCAAATTCCGATGGCCCCCGAGGACCGTGAGAAGACAGCCTTTATCTGTCCGCTTGACTTCTATGAATTCATGAGGATGCCTCAAGGGATTTCAGGTGCCCCCGCCACTTTTCAAAGATTGATGGAGCGTGCAGTGGGGGACATGAACTTACTAGAGTGCCTGGTATACCTAGATGATGTTATTGTGTTTGGCAGCTCACTGGAGGAACATGAAAGCAGATTATTCAAGGTGTTGGACCGACTGGAAGACTTTGGCCTTAAACTGGCCATTGATAAGTGTCAATTCTTTCAAACATCAGTAAAGTATGTGGGACATATAGTATCCACCGAGGGAATAGAGACTGACCCAAGTAAAGTTGAGGCCTTGACCACCTGGCCACAGCTCAAAAATCTAAAAGAACTGCAAAGATTCCTGGGATTCTGTGGTTATTATCAGCGTTTCATCAAGGACTATTCAAGAGTGATCCGCCCTTTACTTAACCTTACTCAAGGGTATCCCCCAACCCACAAAAGATACAAAAAGTCAGCGTCCTCGAGACTGAAAGAGTGTATTTTTGTCCAAGTGAAGTATTTGGGGCCCGAGGGACTCCTGATTGTGAGACTGCTTTTCTTGAGATCATATATCAACTTACCCATGCTCCAGTGTTGGCCTATGCCGATCCAGCAAGACCTTATGTCCTGCACACTGATGCTAGCTTGCAAGGGTTGGGGGCTGTGTTGTACCAAGAGCACGAGAATGGCCTGAGACCAGTGGCCTTTGCCAGCAGAAGCCTGACCCCATCCGAAAAGAACTATCCTGTACATAAGTTAGAGTTCCTAGCTTTGAAGTGGGCCATTGTTGACCAATTCCATGAGTACTTGTATGGGGCTAAGATACTGGTAAAAACTGACAATAATCCTTTGACCTATGTGCAGACTTCAGCTAAACTGGGTGCCACTGGCCATAGGTGGCTTTCTGCATTATCTACATACGACTATGCAGTTGAATACAGAGCAGGCCTGAACCACATAGATGCTGATGCTGTCTCCCGGAGGCCTGTACCCCAGAATGACTGGGTCAGACTGTCAGAACCTGATATTCGAGCACTCTGCCAGAAGTTTGACAGGGAGGAACAAATGTCCACGGACGCAGTGGACTGTATGGTGGATTGTTTGGGACCTTCTGAGAATTGCATACCTGCTGCTTATTGCCACTTTTCTGCAATAGACATTGGTGCACTGCCTCAGTTGGACAATGACAGTATTCAGCTGGCTCAATCCCGAGATCCCATGATCAAATCAGCTTTAGAAGCCCTCTATGCAGGGAAAGATGTGTCCAAATTACGTTCCACTGATTTGAGAACTGCATTGTTATACAAAGAAGGTCCTAAGTTGAAACTGATCAATAGACTGTTATACAGAGAAACAGTAGACAGAGGGGGACAAGTAGACAAACAACAACTAGTGCTGCCCACTGCTTTTCGAGACTCAGTGCTGAGGTCCTTACAAACCACATGGGGCACCTTGGCATAGACAGAATACTTGACTTGGTGAGATCCAGATTCTATTGGCCTAAGATGGGGACTGCTGTGGAACAACACATTCGAACTTGTAGTCGCTGCTTACAGAGGAAAGCTTTGCCCCAGAGGGTTGCCCCCCTTGTTAACATCACCACCAGTGCACCCATGGAGCTGGTCTGTATTGATTTTCTGAGTTTGGAGTCAGATCAAAGAAATATTAGTAATGTGCTGGTGGTCACTGACCATTTTACGAGATATGCCCAAGCTTTCCCCACCAAGGACCAGAAGGCATCCACTGTGGCAAAAGTACTTGTAGAAAACTTTTTTGTTCACTATGGGGCTCCACAAAGAATCCATTCTGATCAAGGATGAGACTTTGAGAGTCATCTGATCAAAGAGATGCTTTCTCTGTGAGGAGTGCGAAAGTCCAGAACCACCCCTTACCACCCCCAGAGGGACCCACAGCCTGAACGTTTCAACCACACCTTGCTAGATATGCTAGGCACCCTCCACCCGAAGGACAAGCCTAGATGGAGCCAACAAATTAGCACCTTGGTACATGCCTACAACTGCACTAAAAGTGATGCCACTGGGTTCTCCCCCTACCGCCTGATGTTTGGAAGAGAAGCTCAACTGCCGGTAGATGTGTGTTTTGGGGTGTCTCCTGATGGGGTTCAAGCTGACAACTATTTACAGTATGTGCAAAAATTAAAGGCCCAGCTAAATCATGCGTACCAACTGACTCAAACCATGGCTGCCAAAAGAAATCTGGCTAACAAAGAAAGGTATGATAAAAAGGTGAAAGCACAGGAACTCCAGGAGGGAGATCAGGTATTGCTAAGAAATCTGGGACTGCATGGCAAACACAAGATTGCTGACAGATGGCACCATCTCCCTCACATTGTAGCAGGCAAACTAGATGATCTGCCTGTGTACAAAGTAAGGCCTGAGAATAATTTAAAGGATGTTAAAACAATGCCTAGAAATCATTTACTGCCCATTGGACAAATCTTGATTGAGTCTGAGCCCCCAGAAAATGCCCCCTCTGGACCAGTGACTAGAGCTGCTGCTTAGAAAAATCCAGAAAGTCTGCACCTACAGAAGCTGAGTTGAAGTGTTCCCCTCCACAAGTCCCAGTTGAGCATGACTGTTAGTCCATATCAGAGGAAAGTGTGAGTGACCCTGAATACTACCCTTCTTATGAACTGAGTCAGTTGTTTTGGGGCAATCCCCTAGTCAATACTGGAGATGAAGCTGGGCCTTCTGGACTGTCTGAGCCCCCAGCTTTGTCCCTAGAGCCAATGCTCCCAGAAAGTGAAGTGCAAAGCATCAAGTCAGATGATATGGAATCATTGTGTATGGCTGAATTGTTTGAGCTTTCAGGGGAGGAAAATGATGGACTGGAACAGACTGGTGACATACCAGAACAAGAAAAGTGTGTTGAGTGCCCTGATAATTCACTGTCAGTGTCAGAAAGCTCTCCATGTGAGCCAAGTGTTGTGGACTCAGAGATTGTAACTCCTGGAGCTGAAAGTGCCCCAAGTTCTAGCCTCTCTACCCCAATGGAGACTCCCCTGACAAGTGAGGACAATGCTGAAAATGAGGCTCAGGGTGCAGAGACTGTAACGGTTCCCCCTAGAAAGACTGGTTGAGCTGTAAAGCCTGTGGTGCACCTCAGTTATGATTCCCCAGGGAGGCCTGTGGACTTGCCTCTCAATGTTGTCCATAAAGGAGTGTATGTGTCCCTGAGCTCAATGCCCAAACTGAACATCAGTGCTAACTCCAAGTTACTTGTGTTGCCCTCTAGGTATGGTGCCCCTGCCCCATCCAGCCCCAAGGTAGCTGATAGGGATGGGCTCCCTCTTTTCAGGTTTCATGTACAAGAGGTAACAACCTGAGTTATGGTACAATGTGTGTGTAATACTGTATAAAGAGTGACATACTGCAAAGTTTCAGAAATGTGTTTCTGGTAAAGTGATACATTGACTGATGATTACATGTATAAGCCTAATGTGATACTGATGTAAATGGGTGTATTGAAACTTATGGGGGTACTTGCTTGACACAGACATCAAGCTTTCCCAGGCCAGGAAGGGTGTAACCCCCTTGCAAATGGGGATCCCCAAAAAGTCTTCCAGGAGCTTGCTTGAATGCCCCAAGCCTGGATGGTGTTCGGCATCTAAGCTTTTTATCTGTGAGTGCTTTTAGAGCCTCTGGTACTGTCTCTTTAAGAGCTGTCTGCCTGCAGACATAATTAATTTGGATGGGGGTCTGTGTGTTTCCCTGCTTGAGTCCCACTCGAGCTGCTGCCAAATCGCTCCATTTCTGCCATCACTAAGTGGGCAGAAGGAGCACTCTTCAAAAATGTAATTGTTTGCTTGTAACCTTTTAGAGTAATAATGAAAATGCAGTTTGATTTAACCTGCTTTCTTGTAGCAAGGACACTGCAGAGCAAGCTCCCTCATGTTGGTTCTGAACTGCTGAATTGGACCAATCATGGTGGGGATCCTTTAAAATGGAGCCTGCTCTGGGTGAATCAGAACTTGGACTCTCCTTTGGAGTCTTCTGTAAGGGGATTGTAAGGGCAGTGACTCTGAGAAATGTAGTTTTGACTTCGGCACCTTTTTTTCACCAACAGGGGGAGTTTACTGTGAGTGACAGCCAAACCAACCAACTGAACTGGGAGGAACTCAAAGGAAATGCCTGGCTCTGTCTACTGGAAAGATCAGATCAGTTTGGGCTGTGAAGAGGCAGGGAGCTGTGTGCTTCTTTGGTGTGTAGTTTTATCGCGGGAATCTCGTGTAAGGCCCTAAGTTTCGGTCTGCAGTTTGTGCAAGCACCTGTTCAGACTGAAACCGACCTGTGAAGAGAATCAAGGAGATCTGAAGACTAGAAACCAGGCTCACCCTGTAGAAGACTGGAGAAATTGCTGAATCGCGCTCGGTCTGTCAGGAACTGAATCTGCTGTGTGTTCTCCCGGGTATTGTGCAGTAATTGCGAGCAGGATAGAGAAGCAGCTTGCCTGGTATAGTACTTTCTTTTTACATATAAATGTGTGTAGTGCTTGTGGGGAATCGCGTTTCAAATCCCCTGTACAGTGAATAGAGTGCATGAAGCTGGAAGCAAACCCCAGCTTAATCCAGACTACATCCATTTGCTCTAAACTGCAGTGGGGTCCAGTCACAAGGACCTTGTCCACATGGTCTGCTCCTCCTGGCAATCCAGGACAATCTGCCTTCCATCCAGTTCCCAGCACTGAGTTTGTGAGTACAAAGCAGGGTAGCTCCCTGCCATCTGTTTATCGAATTGCAAGTGTGTCATCTAATTGTAGTTGTTTTTTTCATTTCTTCACGAACTGAGCCAACCAGCTCTGGATTACAATTTGGGTATTGTGCCAGTGTTTTTCCATAACAGGGCCCCAACCAGTTGCAACCGATCCTGGCTAGCCCCCCATCCTGGATACCCAGTGAAAGTGACAATTTGGGACTATGAATATGCGCACAGTACTGTGATTATTAATGTGTTTAACCTAATTAACCTGATTTCCCCCTTCCTTGTTACAGCTCCTTAAATAAATCAGATCTGCTGGTTTCGGCAAAGTTACCCTGGCTGAGGTATTCGTTTATGTTAAAGTATTGTACTGTGTATTTTTTGCACTGTATCATCTTGTTTTGCAGGGGGTCCCGGGGGTCCAGTTGATGGAGCCAGTCCTGGGGGTAAGTGTACATTGTGAAGATATTCCTAATGCATTGTGTGGGCCACTAGTGGGAAGAAAGGGGGGTTACAGTGTCCCAGAGGGCTGTGACCAAGTTAGTTTAACTACTGCAAACCCTGACCTCTGGGTGGAGGTACCCACTATTGGACCTAGGTCCCTCAACCTGTTAGTAGTTAAGCAGGCAGGGGTAGTAGCCCTTGGGACAGCGCCACCTAGGGGTTACATAAAATAGCAGAGATAACAGAGGTTCCGGGTTGACAGCACTTCGTTTTCATCTTCGCTCGGAAGTGAAGTGGTCCGAGATTTTTAAAATGTTTATTTGTCCCCATAAATCTGTACAATTATTAGAATAAAAAAAAAAAACTTACCACCGAGTTAGCCTGGTGGTTTACTTTCTGGTGAGAAGCCAAGCGGCGCTGTCAGGAAAGAAGAACTGTGGCAGGTGCATGCTTAGAGTGAGGGGAAATTGCGCATGTATTTGCCATAATAAACACCTCTTTATTGCGACAAATATTGCCATGCTTTCCCTATGGGAAAAAGGGAAAGCCAATTATTATATGTTGATTGTGACATATTGCAATAAATCAAATATATAAAAAAAAAGAACTGCAGTTTTCTAAGAGATGAGGAAACTACTGTTACACACTTGCTCAATGGATCAGTGTGTGAGTGACAGTGTGTGTGTGTGTGTGTGTGTGTGTGTGTGTGTGTGTGTGTGTGTGTGTGTGCAGTTCAAGTTACGAAAAGTTGTAGAATTGCTCTGACATCAGAACGATACTACAATAACTGTTCCTGAACTTTGAAGTGTATGAAAATCCAAACACAATAAAGGGCAACCATATACTCTAGTACAAAGAGTGCAAAATGATTGTAGTTATTAGGGCTGGGAGAACTCGGAGAAGTTTGGATCCTTATTAAATAAGAATCGAAACACAAGGGGGTTCTGATTAGTCCTGATTTGTTCTGATTTTTCATAAAAATGTCAATAGGTGTGTTAAAATGCATAATAGGGGAATGTTGACGCATTATTTGACGTTGATGCATTACTTGCTGTGAGGGGGGGGTGCTACTAATGCACTTTATGCACTTTAATAAAATAATTAAAAGTAACCTAGCATTTGATTCATTTGCCTGGTGTTACGAGTAGCCAAGCAGTTCTAGTTTCTTGGCTTTCTGTTTCGGTTCAGCTCCATATTGGTGACTGCGGCTGCTCGCTGTTTGCTTTCTGCACCTGGAAATGAGTTTCAGCACAATGTACCTTTCCTGGCCAAAAATTGTAAAATAAAGGTAAAATACATAAATAAGGATTTGGAACCGGATTTATCTGAGTTCTGGACTGAAAGCTGTATCTGGGGGGGGGGGGTTCTGATTTAAACAAGAACTGTCTGCACACCCCTAGTAGTCATACAGCAGCAAATAAACTGCTGCAAAAGACAGTAATACAGAGCATCAATGAACAAGACAATGGGAGAAGGTGAGCAGTGCAGCACATTGAAGTGGAAAGCTTTACATCAGGCCAGGTAATGTGGATTAGGAGCAGGCATGAGAGGGATAGACATGGAGCAGATATTATAGGACAGAAGAGAAAGAGGATGTTTGAATAGCAAGGGGAATGCTAGACAAAAGGTTGGTCAGTGGATAAACACAGGATTATGTCATCTGGTGTAGACATGCACTCAGAACATATGGGGCCCTGTATTCAAAAGGTTAGCATGGGTCTAACCAAATTAGCGCCCGCGATGACCTGAATTAGTGCATGTGCTCTGTGTGAGGCCATATTAAAAGGCCCCCTGGTGTGCTGGCCAAAGCCGAGAGTGCAGTTGCAGTAACCATAACACTGTGCCTATCCAAGTGAGGAAGTCCCTCATGCATAATGGTGCAGCGGCATAGTAAAACGGTTTCAGTGGCACTAAACAGCCCCCAAAGCAATGCTATTTACCACTGCCATAAAATCCATTTTTTAGCAGCACTACAGCTGTGGCCCCCTGAAGGCAGGGTGGCTGAACTGCAGCTGCCCACTCCTGTGTCCAGTGGATCCCCTGTGCTGCATGAAGTTCATCTGATGACTAGTAGACCCTACTCCCTAATCACTCCAGGTCCCAGGACCCAGGTACCTGTAGATCACTGGTGGGCTAGCAGCCGCCCCCACCAAGTGTGACTGAGCCCCCCCATGCAACTGACACCCCTACTCAGCCACCCACTGAGGACCCCTTGTCCCACTTCCCCCTCACCCCAGTTAATAGTCACCAAACTCACATGGTCAGATCGGTGGCCAGCACAACCATCTGCTCACCTCCTAAGCTGGCCACTGTCAGACTATCACAGAGCATGTTCGTAAGTACACTTTTGATATGACCATGGCAGGTTTAGCGAGTGTTAACCGGGGTGAGGGGGATCCTCAATGAGTGACTGGGTGGGGATGTTAGTCACACAGGGTATGATGGTCGCGCCCGGTGGGGACCTTTAGCCCTCAAGGATTTGTTACATGGGGAATCAGAAAGATGTGGAGGGACACCAGAAGATGAATTGTATGCAGGACAGTGGCGACTGGGGGGGGGGGCACAAGGCACCAGGGATAATAAATGAAATGTACTACAGAGGTGATCGGGGGGAGGAGGATCTACTAAACACCAGGGATGATGAATTTACTGTACTACAAGAGTGATCGGGGAGGAGGGTGAACTAGACTGCCAGGGATTTTCCATTGCTGATGCCCTACATTGGTGCTAGATGTCTGCTGCGCCCATGCAAATAATCTCATAATTGGCAGACAGATGACGCGTTAGCACCTTGCATGCTCAATGAGCTCACCTGCATACCTGGACTGAATATGGCCCACAGGAGCTCTGACTCGGGCCCCATTTCATGCAGTGTTATCTCCTGTGGGCCATGTGCAGCGTTGCCTTGGGCTGTGTCAGTGCAGCACATGTCCACTTAGCACTGCATCGACATGGCCCGATATTCAGTCAGTTAGCACACCCTTCAATGTGTGCTAACTGGCTGAATATTACTCGTAGCTGGTCATGCGCAATTTGTGGCACAGCACTACAGGCTGCTGGCTCTGAATATGGACAGGAACAAGTCTAAAGGATAATAGTACTGTTTTCAAGTTAATTTGTACAGTTATAAAGACAAGAGAGGCTAAATAAAGAATATGGGAAATATAAATCAGAATCTGTCTAAACATTATGTTTTCCTAGACTCCCACAATCATGCCAGGGGCTCTTTAAAAGGTGCTTTTTTGTGAAGTATTTAGTGTTATAGTTAGCTGTGGGTGAAGGCAGTAACCTCAGAGGCCAAGTGCAGCGTGGACGTAGGAGTCGAGGAACAGTGCTGGCTTCCCAAACAACCGTGTCAGTGCAGCTACATTCTCAGTCCTAGAGGGATCAGCCATCTTCCTGGAGCAAGAAGATGGGTCCTTGATCATCCTGAGCCTCTCCTGAACCAGCAGTTTTCAGCTGTCTTGAACACCTGGACCCAATTAATGAAAAGGTTGCAAAGTGTTTCCATGTGCCTTTCGTAACAAACTGATGCGGGACATCAGAATGGGGAGGGTGTGCAACTCACTGGTGAATGGAGCGCTGTAATGGGGGTTCTGTGATGTGGGGAGCTGTACAGTGGAAAAGGACCTGGGACCACTCCACCTATCACATTAATAACCTGACGTAAGTCAGATGGGGTTCAACTGTACAGCATGATCATGCTCCACCAGGCCCCCCGGTGGTGGATTTGTTTCTCTGCTGGGGGGAATCTGTCCTCTTCTGATTCCTGTGTCTGGGTGTTCTTGATTTTAACTGCTGTTTTGTCATTTTCTATTTTTATTTTGTTCAATGCTTTGCATTAGTTTACCTTGGTTTTGTTATATGTTGTTCATATTTTGCCAGTTCCATTGTGGTTCCACGGGTTTTTGGTTCCTGGTACAGGTCTCCAGTTCTGAATCAAAAGGAACTGGATACATTTTGTTTGGGTTGGGCTTTGTTTTTGGAATGGCTGTACTTGTTTTTATCAGTAAAACCTCTAAAACAATTTTTGCTTTTGCTTCCTCTCAAACTGACATGACAGGAACAACACAGGGCAGGCTGAGGTAAGGGTAAGAGAGGGTTATTAAAAGCCAGAGTAGACAGAGGAACTACACAGGGCAGGATGATGAAAGGGGAAGGGCAGGCTGTTCATTACTTTTAATCTGCTGCAAAAACAGCCTGATGTTCTAACTTTCTGTGGGGGACTTGAGACTGAGGCAAAAGGAAGGGAGTGCTGTTACCTGCTTTTAATTTGCCGTAGAAACAGCTTGATTTCAAAACATTTTGTGTGGTACTGGGGGTTAAGGAGGGCAAAAGAAAGGAGGGAGTTCTGCAGAGCTGAAGGGTAAGTTCTACTAAAGGTAAATCAGTCCAAGCAGTCTGCTATTTAGCTCCCACAGTTCCAAGCAACCTTTTTCATGAGCAACCCTAAAAGGTGAGGACTACACAGAAGGAGGATGGCGTCTGTGGCGGCAAAAGAATTCTGCAGGTCTTCATGGTATGCTACTTGAGGTGACACCAAGATGCAGGTAGCTCACTGGGACCTTCCACCAAGGGAGTTATACCATAGTCTTGGCTACAGTTGTGGGGGTAAAAGGTATGGTTTCTGTGTCTGGATTCTTTGTTGCTGCAGTGGGCAATACGTAGAATAATCTCAGGGAAATCTACACAGGCAGTGTAAGGATCAAGTAAGAGGGGGTGACCTGGGGGCAGTTAGAGTGAATGCTGTTACCAGGTATTTCAGGAATCCTAGATAAACTCCAACTGGTGTACCCTGTTAAATGGGTCCTTGTAGGGGAGTCAGCTTCAGCTTCTCTGGTAGATTGCTGGGCGAGTGTCTCATAGAGCAACAGGCAAGGCAGAAATCCAGGGATGCCAGTGGGGGAGGATGTGGAGAGTTGATGGGGGAGCGGCTCAGGGGGAGGAAGGGGCATAGTAGGATTCATCACCCATGGAGCAATAATTTTCTGAAAGGTCTTCTTCTGGAAACAGTGGTTTTGCCCAGTGTGCGGTGCGTTTCAGCACTTGATGTGGAATTATTTATTTATTTATTTTACTTTAGTCTTTGGTAACTGGGTAAGGCCCACCAGGCACAAGTGCCTGTTTTCAGCGGCGACCTGGGAGCACTGGGTGGTTAAGTGACTTGCTCAGAGTCACACAGTATGCAAGTGGAGGTTCAGATGGTAAAGTCTGAACTTAGCCTTCTCTAAAGCAGCTCTGAGTGGGAGCTGCTGCAGGCAGCCACTACTACTCTTCCCCAAAGCAGCCAAGAGTTCACACTGGGGGGGGTTGTAATCGCTGGGGGGTACTAAGGGTTCACTAAGGCAGGGGTGGAGCCCTGGAGTTCTGAAAGTGAACAGGTTTACTCTCCTGTGTGACACATTAGGCCCAGTCTCCCAAAGCAGGGAACAGGAGCCTGTTACCTGTCAGGGTACCAGATCTGCCCCTATGGTGACACCTGTGATAATCTCAGTACAAAAGGAAGGTGAGATCTATAAGGGTAATAATGGTACAGAACTCCATTGTTAGGGGAAGGGAAGGGGTAGTAGGTAAGCCAAATTGTTTGGTGCCAGAGCACAAAAAGTGGATACACTGGGAAAGCAGAAAAGGATAAGGGGGGGTGCAGGTAGTTCAGGAGGGCAAGGTGCAGGGCTAAAGATGAGGGCCATGGAATAAATTGATATCAAGGGGTCACATGAAGGGAGGAAGCAAGTGGTAGATGGCTGGGTGTACTAATGTCAGGGGGCTGCGGAACAAAACTAAAGACCTGGAGGCAATGGTGGCAGAAGATGGTTGGACTTGGTGGTGATCACGGAGACATGGGCAACACAATACCATGATTGGGCCGGCCTAGTGAGGGGTTGAGGTGCGGATGCCACACTCGCACCATGCCGCGACCAGGTTGAGAATGAGCCTGGATCGCTGGGTCGGCAGGGGAGAGGAAGGATTGAGCATCCAGAGGACAGCTCTCCTTCATTGGGGGGGGCAGGGACTATGCCCGGCACCGCGGCGACCTCTGGTGGAGATCAGAGATACTGCAACGCTTCAGGGCCAAAGTAGAGGGTTATGGAGTTGTGGCAAGACGTTCCCTGGCGTCAGTGCACGTCAGGACTCCACCAGGGTGGGGGAGGGTGTAACGAGGGGGAAACAAGAAAATACCCCAGCTTGAGGCTACGTGACAGCACCTGCATCCACCCGACCTCAATCCGATGCCGGTGGCACTCCTTACCTGGGCCAAGCCCAGCTGGGCCCGAGGAGGGGGGGGCTCAGAGCTGGGTGGGATAACCGGGCTGGTGTCAGGTTTCAGCAGGCCACTCAGGCACAGAGGTAGAGTCGGGGAAATGCAAGATGCCCGACACAGTTCCACAGGCTAGGAGGCAAAAACAGAGTTCGAAAAAAAAAAAACAATACCATGACTGGGATCAGACAGTTCCCGGGTATGAAATGTATTTATTTATATTTTGTTGACAGGAAAGGAGGACTACACAAGTCTGCCTATTTTCAGTCTTGTCCCAGGAAGTGGGAGAGATACAGATGCAAGCTGACGTATTGAATCAGGTTAAACTGTTGGTGGTAACATTTCATTGCTTTATTTTTCTCTGATTCAAATTGTTGTTGCTGGTATACCTTTTTCTGCATAATTACAAGGTGTGCCTACAGGTGTGTGCTAACAGATTACTGCTGTAATCTTCTGATTCAAATTGTCTTTTGCAAGGTATATCTTCTGTTACTGCTTTATTTTTCTCTGTAGCAAAGTGTTTCTTACAGAGTACATCTCCTCTGAAATTATTACAGGTGGTGCTTTACAGGTTTTACAGTTTTATCTAACATTAGGATAAGCTTTCAGGGTTACTGCATTTGTTGTTGACTGATTGTTTCTGCTCTTACCTCCTTGTTCTTTCGTCCGTGGTTCTTTTTCGGCAGTGGAAGGGCCCAGGCACCCACCCCCCATCCCCAACCACCCCACACTACACTCCTTTTATAGGGTACCACAGTTGTGACATTTCCTGTGGCAGAGCAGGAAGGGGTGGATCAGTGGGGCCGCCACAAAGTGAGCTCATTTACAGGGGCACTAGTAATTTAACTTGTTATAACAAGTTAAACAAAACACAATCAAACCATTACTTGCATTTTTTTTCCTTTTGTTTCCTTCTAATTACTCTGACTAGGTTATAAACCCAGCAACTTATCTGGAATGGATATCATTAACTGCAGGTACTGTGGAACAATTTTCAGAAGGACAGTCTTACAGGATTTAGGACACTGTCCTACATGCTGGGCCTTTGGAGATCTTAGGGCTCAGCTCCGGGCAGCATGGGCAGAGATTGCACGCCTCAAATTTCATATTCAAGAGGAAATACATTATAAGAACCACCCGCCATTTCCCCAGCATCCAACAGAAAAACCTCGACCGCAGAGGGTAGTTGGTCCAGGAGGTTGGCAGGTGGTTAGGAGGGGCAAATCGGGTGCCCCATCACTCTCTGCTCTCCAACATATTACCTCCAAAAACCATATAAACACTACAAACAGGTATCTGCCTCTATCTCTGAAATCAAACAAAGAGGCAGAAGACACTGCAGAGCAGGACACTGCAGCACAGGTGCTAGCACAACAAAACTCACCCAAATCAGGAACCAAAACAAAAAGCAAAAAGGAAATCCAAAAAACCTCTGATCATAGGAGACTCCATGATTCGGGGAGTTGATACCCATCTCCAGCCAGGGGTAATGGTCAGATGTCTCCCAGGTACATCAGCATGGAGAGACACTGACCGCATTAAAAATTGTTCACAAAGCAGGAGAAAACATTGATGTCCTAGTACACATAGGGACTATCGATCTCAGCCAGCGGTCAGTTGTGGAGACCAAGGAACACCTGACCAGGCTGGGTGACAAACTATCATCTATTTCGTCTGCATCTCCTTCTCTGAGATCCTGCCAGTCTGGGAGAGGGAGCAGATGAACGGAAGGTCAGAGAAGGGAGATAGGGAGCTAAACACGTGGCTCAAGGGCTGTGCCAGGAAAAGGACACAGATTTGTAGGAACTGGCAACAGTTCTGGGAATGAAAGTTCTTTAAATTTGATGGACTGCATCTGACTAAGGAGGAAGTCAGTGCATTGGGGCAGAAGTTTGACGTCTTTGCAGAATATTTAAACTAGCAAATGGGAGAGAGGTGCAGCACCCCGCTCGTCAAATGGGAAGAACACCCCTCCCCCCTCAGCTAGTGGTCAAACAGGGATTCAGCATGTTTGCAGTTCATTTGCATCACCAGGTAAGAAAAAAGGTTTGTCTCCCCATACGACACACAGGGGTAATGCCAAACCTCACCCAACAACTAACACACCAAAATCTTGCCAATGGAAAATCATGTACACAAATGCTCACAGCCTGGGAAATAAGATCCCAGACCTGCAGGCAATAATGTCAGAGGCTAAACTGGACATAGTAGCAATTGGTGAGACATGGTTTACAAGTAACCACACTTGGGAGACTTCAGTACCTGGCTATGTATTGTTCAGAAGAGACAGAGGTGCAAAAAGGGGGGGAGGAGTGGCCCTGTATGTCAATGAAAATATCAAAGCTACAGAAATTCAGAGTACACATAAGGAGCCAGAAGAACTGTGGGTCACCCTGGAAACAGGAAATGGGACAGCTATAAGAACTGGGGTTGTCTACAGGCCCCAGACCAGGGGGAGGACATAGACACATTACTGTTAGAAGATATACAAAACATGACAGCTAAAGGGGAGGTTCTGATAATGGGAGACTTCAACATGCCGGATACAGATTGGTCAATACCAGCAGGAACATCTGCCAGAACTAGACACATAGTGGATTCCCTGCAGGGGGAGGGCCTCAAACAACTGGTACAGCAACCCACAAGAGACAGGGCTATCCTAGATCTAGTACTGACTAACAAGGAAGGGATCACAGATCTCCAGGTAGAAGGTCACCTGGGGGTCAGTGACCATCACATGGTATGGTTCAATTTGGCTACTACATCTAAATCATCCCATTCCAAGGCAAAAATATGGGACTTCAGAGGAGCTGACTTTGATAAGATGGCCAACAGAGTTAAGCTAGCCCTGGCAAAAAGAAACACAGGTGAGGGGGTACAGGCAAAGTGGGCAAGCATTAAGGATGCAATACTTGAAGCAACATCCCATTGTGTTAGACAGAAAAGGAAGTGCAAAAGAAGAAGGAAACCACTTTGGTTCTCAAATACAGTAGCAGAAAAGGTCAGAGCCAAAAGGCTGGCCTTCAGGAAATATAAGGGAACACAGCGGGATGAAGATAGGGAGGCATACCAAACTGCTCT
This sequence comes from Neoceratodus forsteri, assembly GCA_016271365.2. NCBI lineage: Eukaryota > Metazoa > Chordata > Ceratodontiformes > Ceratodontidae > Neoceratodus > Neoceratodus forsteri. The sequence goes on from CM028129.1 coordinate 545,102,295, forward strand.
AAGGGAAGCAGGGAAGGCAGTAGGGCAGGCGAAGTCCCAAACTGAGGAAACACTAGCACGAACAGTAAAAGAAGGTGACAAGACTTTCTATAGATACATTAGTGAAAGGAGAAAGTCCAGATGGAGTATTGTTAAGCTTAATGGAGAAAAGGGAGCATGTGAGGAGAAGGACCCTGTAAAGGCATCTATCCTAAATAGATACATTTGCTCAGTATTTACTGAAGAGAAGATAGAGCAGGGCCCACAGCTCAGCATCATGGACACAGGGGGGAGGGAGGTGAGCACTACTCCCTTCACAAAAGAAAGGGTCCTACAAGAGCTTGCTAAGCTCAGGGTGAATAAGGCAATGGGACCTGATGGCATACATCCCAGGGTACTTAAGGAGCTAAAGGTGGAACTAGCAGAGCCATTAGTAGAACTGTTTAGTGAGTCTATGAGCACAGGAGAGGTCCCAGAAGACTGGAGAAAGGCTCATGTGATCCCACTCCACAAGAGTGGTAGCAGGGAGGAGGCGGGGATCTACAGACCAGTCAGTCTTACCTCAGTAGTGGGAAGATTATGGAGGCACTCCTTAAGGAAAGGATAGTGCAACACCTGGAATCCATAGGGCACAGGACCCAAGACAGCATGGGTTTACAAAGGAAGGTCCTGTCAAACTAATCTCATAGATTTCTTTGACTGGGTAACCAGAGTGGTGGACCAAGGGGAGCAGTTGATGTCGCCTACCTTGACTTCAGCAAAGCTTTGACACTGTTCCACATAGAAGATTGATAAATAAGCTGGGTAGGCTCGGGTGGGTCAGAAGTTGGTCAACTGGGTGGCAAACTGGTTGACGGCAGAAAACAAGAGTGGTGGTAAATGGTATACAGTCAGAAGAGATGCAAGTCACAAGTGGGGTACCTCAGGGATCAGTCCTGGGGCCAGTCCTCTTCAACATCTTCATTAGTGACCTTGCAGATGGACTAGAGGGTAAGGCTTGTCTGTTTGCAGACGACACCAAGATCTGCAACAGAGTAGATGATCCAGATGGGGTGGGCAGAATGAGAAGAGATCTGGATAAACTAGCAAAATGGTCAGAAGAGTGGCAACTGGGATTTAATGCAAAGAAGTGCAAGATCATGCACATAGGGAAGAAAAACCCTGAAGCCACCTATAGGCTGGGAGGGGAGTTGCTAGCAGTCACAAAGGAAGAAAGAGACTTGGGCATCATCATCACTGATGACCTGAAATCATCCAAGCAGACCTCTAAAGCAGTAGGTAAGGCTAGGGGGTGTTAGGGTGTATTAGTAGGGGTATCACAAGTCGTAAGAGGGAGGTAATAATCCCTCTTTACAAGACACTGGTTAGGCCCCATCTGGAGTACTGTGTACAGTATTGGAGGCCACACCTTCACAAGGACATTAACCAAATTGAGGCAGTCCAGAGAAGGGCAACCAAAATGGTGCAGGGACTGCATCAGAAGACATATGAGGACAGATTAACAGAGCTCAATATGTATACCCTTGAGCAAAGGAGGAGAGAGGTGATATGGTCAGGGCATTCAAATACCTTAGGCGTTAACAAAGGTGAAAGAGTCTAACTTGTTTAAATATAAGAAAAATAGCAGGACAAGACTCACAGCATGAGATTAGAGGGGGCTGATTAAGGGAATGTGAGGAAATTCTTTTCACAGAAAGGGTGGTGGATGCATGGAATGGCTTACCACAAGAAGTGGTGGCTATGAATACAGTGCAGGGCTTCAAACAGGCATGGGATAGACATAAGGGAGCAATACAAATGACTATGAATAGATAGGCCACTGACAGAGCAAAGGCCGATGGCACATTTATAAGGTAGAAAAAGAAATGGGCAGACTGGATGGGCCTTGCGGTCCTTATCTGCCGTCAACTTCTATGTTTCTATGTATTTTTAGTGACTGAATCTTGGCCATGATATTGGGGAAGTTCACATACTTTTGCCAGTAGGGGGAACCTTTGTCCATCTTGCACTCAACAAGATGGAGGCCCTGGAGGTGGAGGAGGTGGATATGCTGTTCCTGATAGAACTAATTTGCTTTATCCAATGGAGTTGGATACGGATAATGCTTAAATAATTGGTCTAGTTTCTGTTGTTACTGATAACTGAGGAAACTGAAATAGAAGTGGGAACTGAACCACCAACTTTGTCTCCTGAATTGCAGAGATCTGCACTGAATGGTGACTGAGTAAAACGTATTGCTCTACCTGTACCTGTCTTAAAAGAAACCTCAGATGAAACTGCTCTGCTGACTGGAATCCAAGAAAGACAAGCCTTGTTGCTCCAGCTGTTAGCAGAAGAAGACGCAGCCTTGTGACTACCACGGCTGGTTCTATGGAGGTGCTGAGTCAGCTGATGGGAGCATTAGCGGCATCACAGACAATGTCAAGTGCTGAATTGACAGTGTCAGGAGAAGCCGGTCCGATTGTGGACAGTGGCTTCATGACAAGTGAACACAGCCATCCCGCCTCAATGCCGCCAGCATTCTCAGTCACAGGGTGGTCAGCTGAAAAAGCCCTGCTAGCCACAGGATGGAACAGAACTTTAGATGGTCACAACTGGGATGCATATCCAATACTGAGGGCTGCTGAGATAATGGCATTGGCCTGCAGAGTAGCTCCCAAACCCAGTACCTCCAACAGGCACCAACCCCAGCTCAACTGCCTGCAACAGAAAATGGTAAGCACCTCCTGTCTGTTACTGAAAACTTTACCAGGTGCAACGAGTTGACAGGAACAGATTGAGGGACAATGAGCTAAAATAATGGGGGACAAACCTTTTTCATCTGCTACTACAGACAGGAGTGTTCTGGACATTCCTATTGTTCATATTGTGTTAGTACAGGATACCGAATCCAATATCCCCCTAAATGCCCCAAATTAAAATAATGAGGAACATGTTACCATTATAGATTTGGGGAATTTACCTTCTATACCAGATAATGGGCATCAGGAAACCACTTCTGCATTACCTCACAAAGTCACAGAACAAACAGGAGCTCCAGAAGTACAGAATGGAAAAAATAGCACTAGACCTACAACTCCTGATATTTCAAAAGAGGGGCATTCTTAACCAAAAGAGGTGGAGAACATTACAACTGCTGATGAGGGCCACTCCACAGAGACTACCACACAAATAACTTTCCCTGGTGCTCTGTATAATCAATCAAGACGGTGGGGGGGGTAACAGCAAAACAATACAACACAAGAGGGTGCTTCAACCAGTACAGGGACAATGCAGGGGGTTAGAGAGCTTTTCTCTGTACTAGAAATCCATCACATGGTGAGGACACAGAATAACCAGCTTTCACTGGACACAGATTTAAAACAGCAGATTTGTTTAAAAACAGATCTGAACCTGCAAGGCATCGCAATACAGTTTGCCTTAGATATAGAGGCAGTTCAGAAATAATACCCGATCGAGTGCATGTGGCCCATACCCTTTTGAAGGAATCTCTGAGGTTTAAATGCCATAGAGATTTATGCTCTCATACATGTATCTGGTGAGACTTTTTTATGTAAGTTTTAAAACACTTAAAATTTTGGAAAGATTTTGGAGGGAATACTCCAAAGTTAAAAATGTCCTTTTATGGTTTCCATTTACAGTTATCTCCTTCACCAAACTCACTTATAAGAACATTAAAGTCCTTTTCACAAATGAGGGGTTAAATGTTGAAGATATTTTGTTTTGACTCCAACAAAAGTGGGAGGTTCAAAGTAGACCTGAGCTTATTTTCAATTCTGAACAGGTGTAGACTTATCTTCCACTTGAACGCCGTTATCCTCTTGAGTCTGTTCTAGTTATCCTTACTTGTCTCCCTTTGCCTACCCTCTCCCTCTTAGCACTTACCCCTCACCCCCCAATTTTTGTTTCCCATGGTTACCTACCCCTTGTATTTTCTGCTATTCTTTGAATGTACTTGTTATGTATTATGTTTCTGTAACCAGTCATTGTAATTGACTGCTGTTGTATCCTTCTTTATCACTGTTGACACCATTGTGTACAATACTTTCGTTGTGCTCCTGTGCCATTGTCTTGGCCTGGGTTGTGCCTGAAAACGGTCCCTGGGATCAGTGTACTTACCTGGTTATCAAAGTCATAAATAAGACTGATGGATGCCAGTTTAAAGTCCAACTCTGACAATCAGATTCTGACATTCAACACCTGCCAAATAGTATCTTTATAGGCCTGGATCAAGGATTCATTTTATTTCTACCCCATACAACCTAAGGCCTGCTAGAAGTGTGGCATCTGAGTAGTCCCTGTGACCAACTTTATTTATTTATTTATTGAATTTTGTTGACTGGGTGTGCCCATTGAGACTAAAAGTCCCTTTTTCAGGGGCAACCTGGAATTAATTACATGTATGGGCACATCATGATGTAAACAATACATATCACAACAAGCATAGATTATGGACAACAACAGACAGAGGGTAACATGAGGTAAAAAGGACAAGTGGGGGGTACAATAGACTTTGGGGTATTAAAAAGATAGTGCAGTAGGAACAATGATGGTTCTGTTTAGCATTTGCAGGTATAAAGGCAACATTCCAGGAGATCAGTCTTAACTTAGAACCATGTGGAACTCGTTACCTAAACATCTCAGGGAGTCACCCTTGATAGAAACCTTTAAAACAGGTCTAAAACATTTTCATTTCAGCAGGCATTTGATTTATAACTCACATTAGCCTGTTTCATTATAGATAGATGTGCTTTAAATGTAGCTGACCTCTTGCTGATTCTATATGATATTGTAATAATATGTGTATTGTATGTTATGTGTTATGTTTATTGTTTTAATATTGTACTGCACCCAGAGTCCCCGGAATGGGGCCCTTTATAAATAAAGCATCTATCTATCTATCTATCTATCTATCTATCTATCTATCTATCTATCTATCTATCTATCTATCTATCCATCCATCTATCCATCCATCCACCCACCCACCCACCCACCTACCCATCTATCTATCTATCTATCTATCTATCTATCTATCTATCTATCTATCTATCTAGCTATCTTTAAAGCTCTAAGGGAGGAACAGTTAAGGAGAGATTCTGGGAGTGCTTTACACTGGGATGGGGCTGTAAAGGCAAAGGATCTTTTGCCCACACATGGTCTAAGTCTTGATATATCAAGCAAGGTATTGGAGGGTGAGTAAAGTGTCTTCCTGGAGATTTTTTTTTTTTATTTTGCTTTTATTGTTAGAGACATCTTTAGTACAGCATATGGTGTTGCCCATTAACAGTTTACAAGTTAAAGTATGAACAGAGCATTTTGTCTTACAAGCACCATTTCTTATACAGAATTATTACTGCTTACACACTTGAACTTCTTTGTTACAACCCCTTTATATGTCAAGCAGACTAGCGGACCTTGACTACCAGGAAAGAGAAAGAAAATGACCAACAGGAACCCCCTTGTTCACCCAGGGATGGGCTACAGGAGGAGAGTCCAATTAGATGAAAACACCCCAGAGGGGAGACCCCCCCAAGGGATAAATTCAGCATCCACCTGGGAGAAAAATAATACCCATTGCTGCCATTTCCTCAAGAAACTCTCATGCTTATTGTGGAGCTTGGCTGCCAAAGATTCAAGACTGTACATTTCGCTGTTTTGTCTTAATCCGATACTGTAGGGGGATCTTTTACCATCCATCTGCATGTAACTGCTTTTTTAGCTGCAAGTAGGAAAAGTGGGATAAGGGTTTGCCCCCAGCTTGGATGATGAGGAGGAAAGATGGACATCAGTACCATCTCTGCCATTAGCTCTACTAATTCACCCATACATTTCCCCAAGTCCACCTGCAAAGTTAGCCAAAAGGGCATCAGGACCAGACAGAACCAGAATATGTGTCCCAAATCCACCGTGGTGCAATTACAACCCCTCCAGCATTGCCCATATGAGGCAGGCATGTACTTTGCCACAACAGCAGGAGATCGGAAAAATCTGGACCGGGACTTCCATGCGAATTCTCGCCAAATGTTAGAAGCAGTAATTTAGGCAGCTTTCAAAGTTGCCACTTCCCACTGTGTAAAGGAGATTTCCAATTCTAGATCTTTATTCCACGCTTCCAAAATTGACTTGGAAGAATCCCCCAGATTATCTTGTATTATTCTATAAAGATGGCCTATAAGATTCCCCCAGGAACCTCCCGCCAGAGTATCACTAAGGAGGGCCCAGAAAGTAGGTACAGGTGAGGGGCAGCCAGTAGGAAAGTCCCTTTGCCTTAAAATATGGTTTTTCACCTGGGTATATCGGTATTCATCTCTGCCAGGGAGACAGTATTTAAGCTGAAGCTCTGCAAAGGCTACAATTCCCGAGTTATTTACTAATTGGTAAAAATAGCTGAGGCCTAACCTCCGCCAGTTCCAGAAAGTTTTGTCTAGGCGGCTGGGTGAAAGTTTTGATCACCTGATATGAGGGTAAAAAAAAAGCTGATTTGTTTACATTGTTTCTTATTTTCGAAATTGCCCCATATTCTAAAAATCTGAGCAGTGTAGGGAGAAAAATCTCCCAAGGGAGGAGATAACTCTGGAGTGGGGAAAGCAATTTTTTCTGTATCATAAAGATAACTTATTAGGAACTCAATATCTTTCCAGATCAGAGGGGTAGCAGGAGAAAGCCAAAGGAAGAATATTTTTAGAAATGCAACTGTTGCATATTTCTTCAAGTCAGGGAGGTTCATGCCCCCCCTAATTCTGTGGGAGAGACAGTAAAGTGTAACGGACCCTGGGTCTCTGCCCTTCCCAGATGAAGAAAGATATCATCCTGTTCCAGGATTTAAAGTAGAAGGCAGATGGAAAAGTGGGACTGTTTTGGAACAATTAGAGTAGCCTAGGGAGAATATTCATACGTACAGTTTCAATTCTTTGGGAAAAGGTTAATTTTAGGTTGCCCCATCTAGTTAGGTCTTCGTGAACTAGGAGAGAGACAGGCTCATTGTTAACAAGCTCAAGGTGTTCTAGGTTTTGTGGAATATATATTTCTAGATATTTAACTTTTGTACAGTGCCACTTTAAGGGAAAGGAAATCTTCAGGTTCTGTGAAGGAGTAAAATTAAGCATTAGGGCTTCTGTTTTAGTAATGCTAAGTTTAAGTTCACCAGTTCCTCATATTTCTTGAAAATTTCCCAGACTGACAGAATAGAGGTCTAAGGAGACAGAAGGGTTAAAAGAACGTTGTTGGCAAACAGAGATATCTTATACATTTTTTGGCCTAAATGTATGCCCTCCACCCAAGGGTTTTGTCTAATAGTCATAGCTAGGGGTTCCATATATAACGCAAAGAGATAAGGAGAAAGAGGGCATCCCTGATGCATACCCTGTTGTAGCTGGATGGGAGAGGACATCGCACCATTTATACGGAGGTAGGCTTGGGGTTGGGCATATATATATATATATATTTTTAAGCCAAGAAAGAAATTGGTCAGAAAGAAGAAGCGCTCGAGTATATCCCAAAGAAAATTCCATACTACTCTGTCGAATGCCTTCTCAGCATCAAAGCTAAGGAGGTCTGAGGGGATTTTCCTAGTATGTAAGTGTTCCAGAAGAAGCATGGTTTGTTGTATGTTATCAGTTGTACTACGGTGCTAATAAAGCCTGCTTGATATGGATGTATTAAAGAGGGGAGAAGAGTTTCAAGACAAGAGGCCCATATAGCCATGTAAATTTTATAATCCACATTGAGAATAGAGATAGGGTGATAGGAATAGGGGTCAGATGTATCTTTATTAGGTTTAGGAAGAGGAGTAATAATTGCATGATGCCATGAAGGGGGCGGATCTTCACCTTCTGCCATGGCCCGATAAGAAGACAAAAGCGTAGGGATGAGAAAATCAGCGAATGTTTTATACCATTTGGCCATGTAACCATCAGGGCCCAGACATTTTTGAGACCTCAAGCTTTCATATGGGTCAGGATCTCATCCGGGTGGATTGGGGAGTTAAGAATTGCCCACTACGTATCAGTTAGCTTTGGGAAATTTAACTTATCTAAAAATTCTGATCTAGATACAGGGTTAAATAATGTAGGAGGGGTGTATATAGAGTATGATAATATTCAAGAAAAAATGTCCTCCTGAGAGTTTTGATGGCCAAGATATCAAGAAGGTCGGGGGGTAGAACCTTTGACAAGCTTAAATGTGAGACATAGATGGAGAAGGTAAGTTGCCCTTTAAATAGGGGCCAGTTCAGGAAGAGAAAGTCATCATATTGGTGCACCCTAGAGGGGACACTGGCAGCAAATTGACCAATTCGGTTGTAGAGAACCGTTAGCCTGTTTAATTCAGAGCACCATAAGGATTGCAGGATTGGTGCACCACAGAGCAACGCATGGAGTAGTGTACTGGTGGCAGTGGCAAGTCAAGAATCGGTAGAGAGATGGTTATAAAGGCAATACAGTACCCAATTTTTTTGTGGACAGATTTGGAGATGTAATTGACATGTTGTTTGAAAGAGACATACTAGTCCGGTAAACCCCAAAATATTTTGCTGAGGCTACCAGCTCAATAGGGACACCAGTGGAGATTGCCAGTGGTAGCAGGTGTTGTCTAGAGGTGCCCAGGTGCTTGGGTCCAAACAGAATGACTTTGGTCTTTTTAGCATTTAGTACAAATCTGTTGTGGGTAAACCAGTTTTCAAGTTCCCAGAGATTAGTGGTTAGAAGACTACTTTTCTGATCTATGTCAGCAGAACCATACCTCTCAACCTTTTGTCCCCCGAATGTGGAACGTAGCTTCTCAAAATGTGGAACAAATGGGCGAAATGTGGAACACTTAATAAAATCTTTGCCGAAGAAGCTCAATACACTGTTAAAATGTTTGCTTTTATGTTCAGAACGTCTATTATTAATTGAATAATATATTTTTTGCATAATTTACTATAGCTTTTGCTTTAAAATCTTAACATTGAATGTGGGACAAGTCCTCACAATGTGGAACAGAGAGCTTTTGTGAAGTAAAATGAGGAACTGTTCCTCGTAATGTGGGACAGTTGAGAGGTATGAGCAGAACATCGGTATAGAACAGCATTGTCCATTTACAGTAACACATTAGCTCCATCCATATATACTCAGAAGCAATTTGTGTGGTGAAAGGGGGTATATCTATTGCTCCTGTACACATGCAGCCCACAATGGGAGAGAACAATTGGATCAGGACAATATTCTGACACAGGCCCAAAACTCTGACCTTGCAAGACCTTTCACACAGCTTATGATTCCTGATAACACTGTCACAGCACAGCCTGTACCTCAGGAGGCATCTGGTGAATCATCTACAGCTGGGTAAGAAACACCAACTCCATCCAGCACAGTCTCCATGGATTTACTGCAGGAGCTGGCCCCTGCCTGCTGAACAGAAGTGAAAAAGCCAGAGCCTTGTCCCTTCGGGCACTCCCCCTCCTACATCCATTGCTGCAGGAGCTGGCCCCTGCCTGCTGAACAGAAGTGAAAAAGCCAGAGCTTCGTCCCTTCGGACACTCCCCCTCCTGCATCCATTGCTGCAGGAGCTGGCCACCACCCGCCAAACAGAAGTGAAAAAGCCAGAGTCTTGTCCTTTCGGGCACCCCCCGTCCATTGCTGCAGGAGCTGGCCCCCGCCCACTGAACAGAAGTGAAAAAGCCAGAGCCTTATCCCTTCAGGCACACCCCTCCTGCGTCCATTGCTGCAGGAGCTGGCCCCCGCCCACCGAACAGAAGTGAAAAAGCCAGAGCTTTGTCCCTTCGGACACCCTTCTTGCATCCATTGCTGCAGGAGCTGGCCTCGCCACCAAACAGGAAGTGAAGTAGCTGGAGCCTTGAACCTTCAGGCACTCCCCTCCTGCATCCATTGCTGCAGGAGCTGGCCCCCACCTGCCGAACAGAAGTGAAAAACCCAGAGCCTTGTCCATTCGGGCACTCCCCCTCCTGTGTCCAATGCTGCAAGAGCTGGCCCTTGCCCGCCGAACAGAAATGAAAAAGGTACACCTTCAGCAATCTGAATCATTGACTCTGTGCCCGCCAGTGTCCTCTGCTCCCTTTGTTTAAATTTGACACCTTGTTCCTGGACCCTTCAGCTAATTTTTAAAACTCTGTGTCTGGTCCTAGCAATTTACTGCATTCTCCTGCAAGGCTTATTCTGGGTTTTAGTGCATTCAGCTAATTTTGCCTGCTGTATTTAGGCTTACAAGTTTATGTGCTAATTTAATCTTGTCTCTGGGGCTAGTTTCTCAGCAGGGCATTGTTGTTTAACATTTTGGTGCCAAGCCCCTGACCCCTCAGCTTAATCCTTAAGTGCAGTATTTGGATCTCAGTAACTTCAGCACTCTCTTAAGAGAGAAACATCAGATGAATTGCTTTTAACTTAATTTCTACCTGACTCTGAAATTTATTTAATTTAATTTCCCTCAAGGGCAATTGCTCAGGGCATCGATTGTGACCCCATTGCTAATCTCCCTGGGAGAAACACTCTGATGATTTTAAATTAATTTATATTTTTCACTCTGCTTAACTTGCATCAAAAGATAATTGAAGTTCCCAAGCTGCCCAGTTTTCCCCGTTTAAATCTCACGGGGTGCAGTGAGCTGCTGTCGAGTCCAGCTTGTTAGTTCTGGATCTCTTAGGGCTTTGATTAGTTTTTCTCTTCTGCCCTCGTAATTATTAGCCCCACAGACACTTTGTGTAACACTGCACTCTTTGTTTAGTGGCAGCAAGTCCCGTGGCATTGTGTCCTGCTCTTACACTGGGACTGTCGCTCAGCTGGCATTTCAGCACAGTGCAGCCCCCAGCTTTTTCCTGGCACACTGTTAAAGCCTACAGTGCCTCCAGCTATTGCTGTCTGCTGTTCATTTAAAGTGTTTTTGGCCCACCCACCTCCACCCCCGACATTCTATTAAATGCTCCTCAGCCAACTAACTCCTCCCCATTTGTGCCCTTCATCCAGTTGCTGATAACCCTGTTAATCTCCACTTAAAAGGCCAACACCAGCAACTCATCAGACCTGCAAATAATAGTCAACCCTCTACTCTCAGGGCTGTTCCCAGCCGCAGCTTCCTTGTCTTTTTACACTATTACTACCACTTTTTACCCCCCCTCCAGCCTGCAATCCCCATCTCCTCTCCCTCTCACCACCTCCTGTCTCATTTTTCCCACTCTGTGACCCCTACTCAGTTCCCTACACAATGTTGTCATATCTTATCTCTTCCTCGCTCTCATTTTTACTCCTTCTATCTCTCCCCAGCTGCTCTTTCCCTACCCTACCCCCTCACCACTTCCATCCTTGCTGTCGCTTCAGTGCATAAGGGCACTCTACCCCTTAATGTGACTTCCACTGCAGCCTTTCACATTATCCTTTCTTTCCTCCACCTGCCATGCCTCCCCACCCCATTGTCTCCTCCCCCCACCCTCCACCTTATCTTACAGTATTACCACTAAGAAAATAAAGCCGCCCCAGAGCAAACGACACCTGTCCAAGCTCCTGAAGCTCTAAGCCTACAGAGTAGCTGTACTTCTCCTCCTTCTGTCTGCCAATATTTACCCAAACCCTGCCCCCCTTCACCATCAAAGCACTAAGACCTCGCACAGCCATATTACTATTGCCTCCATTAATATTTTCAGCCTTCTGCCTAAGGTTGATGACCTGCTTGTCTGGGTCAAACAACACTCTCCTGAGGTTCTAGCCATCAACAAGACATGGCTCTCTCCAAAAGTTCCTGATTCTGCAATTACGCTCCCTGGCTACGTCGTCCTTCGACATGGCCGCTTTGGTAAAAGGGGGGCGGTTGTGCCATCTATCTCAAAGATACCCTAAAAGGGCAAGCCCTCCCCACAGCAAATACTGCCACCCACTCCCAAGTCCTAGCAATTAAAATTTCCCTTGGTCAGCAGGGTAAAACCCCTCACTATCCTATCTGTTTACATCCCCCCTTGTGACCAAGCTGCTGGCCTGAAACTGGTTGTTGACTACCTTACCAGCCTCCCCCACCAATGTGAGATAATAGCTGTTGGGGATTTTAACATCAATTGGCTTGCCCAATATGTTAAACATTGTAAAGATACCCTCTCGGCTAGCAGCCTCATCCAGATGGTACCCTCTCCCACTAGGTCTAACCCTTGGACTGGTATCAGAACCCTTCTCAATCTCATTCTTACTACCCACCCTAACAGAATAATTAGCTCCTCTGTCCTTCCTGATTCACTAAGTGATCACTCATCTGTCTTATTCCATTGGACTAATAAGTCCCCTAAACCCCAGTCAAACATCATTCACCAGCGCCTTCTCAAAAGGGGCAAACTCAAACAATTCCAGTCCCACCTGGCCTGCTGTGACTGGTCTCACTTAGACACATTCGATAACATTGATGATACTTTTCACTACTTCATCTCTCAATTTTATGCAGCCTGTGACCTGTTTACACCGTATCAGAAATGTAAACTTTGTGGTACCTCACACCCCTGGGTCATCCCATCTCTTCTCAGCTTGATGTCTCACAGGGACCACCTATGGTACTGAGCACACGCTAATACATCCCAGGATGACATGCAATGTTACTGGGCTAATAGAAATTTGTGCACCCAAGAGATATGGACAGCCAAACAAACCCACTTCAAAAATGAGCTGTCCACCTCCTGGGGAAACAGCCGGCACCTTCTGGAACAACATTAAGGAGATCACAGGAAGCCTAATAAAACGTCCCCCTCGATGATCATGGACAACAGCTCTAACATCTAGGACCACAAATGAATCACAGATGCATTTAACTTGTCCTTCTCTGACCTTTCTAGCATACTCCCTCAGACTTCTTCACTGTCCCTGATAACCCTGCGAGCACCATGAACTCCACCGCCGACTAATTTACCCCCTTTTTATTTCAGGAGAGTCACCCTTGCTGAGACCCAGTGTTACCCTCTCAAGGTCCTTGACAAAGGGAGATTTAGTGGGGACTCCCTGGACCTAAAATTTCTCCGCCTCATTCTTGACACAGTTCTTTCTTCGCTCGCCAAATTGTTTAACCTATCTCTCACTCTAAAACAATTCCCCCACCAGTGGAAAGCCAACATTGTTACACAAGTACAAAAAAGTGGTGACAGGTCCCTACTTTCCAACTACCGCCCCATATCCATCCTCCCTCCCTCCCTCCTCTATCCAATGCATTAGAGCATATCATGTCTGACCAACTCTCTGAATATCTGGATCATTACAGTCTCAAATGCCCACAGCACACGGCTTCCGCAAAGCACACAGCATGACCACTGCCCTTCTTGAATATACCAACCATATCCATAAGGCACTTGACCGGGGTCATTTACTGGGTGCCATTTACATACTGTAGACCTCACCAAGGCGTTTGACACCATCAATCACCAGCTCCTACTCCAGTCCCTCCCTGCACTTGGACTCTCGCAAGGGGTCATCAGCTGGTTTGGCAGCTACCTAAATGATCAAACGCAACGTGTCAAGATATTTGACACACTCTCCTATAACCTTCCTGTTCTTTCCAGAGTCCCTCAGGGCTTCATTCTCGGCACTTTACTTTTCAGCCTTTCTATTAACAACCTTCCCAAGGCATGTAACAACTACACGATCCTCTATGCAGATGATGCAGTAATCTTTTCCACTCACTCTAAACTCCTTCCACTCACTGCCAACCTGCAATCTAATTTCTCCTTGATCAAGACCTGGTTTCAGCAGCATAAATTGCTAATGAACTATAAGAAAACCAAGTCCATGTTGTTCTCTGGGACCCATAACAAATTCAGATCTGCCTCTCTTACTAACCTCAACAAACAAAATCTCCTACTTGACCAGGTTAGTGACTTCAAATACCTAGGGGTTACCTTAGATAGCTCACTTACACACCAACTCCACATCAATAACGTCACTAAAGTCATAAACACGAGGCTCAGGGTCCTATTTCAGCACTGCCAATGCCTCACCGCAGAAGTGTTTCTCACTGCAGTTACAAGCTCCATCCTGTCCATCATTGATTATGGGCTTGTTATGTATGGCTCAGCCACTGAAACCGCCCTGAGTCATCTAAAGGTGGTGCTCAACAATTGCTGTCAGCTTATCACTGGTGCACACAAATGAACCCATACTTGTGAGCTCTATGCCCAGACTTGCTGGCTCCATCTTACGGACATGGTCATGTATCAAACCTGCCTCATTGCTAAGAAAATCAGCCTTAACCTCACTCCCCCTTCTTCCCAGGAGCTTCTTCAGCATGCCACTAACCTGCGGCACACCTGCTGTGCTATCAAGCATCCATACCTTGTCCCCTTTTACCATACATCCCTTGCTCAGTGCTCTTTCTCCCACAGAGCCCCTACCTGGCTTAATGCCCTTCCACCTGAGGTCACCTCAGAACCTAAACTAGGTCCTTTCAAATCCAAACTGCACCAATTCCTTATCTCTCAGAACCATTGTGACTGTGCTCACTAAGTACATAGTTCGCTCCCCCTCCCTCCCGCCCCAACTCCTCTCCTCTGCCCCTAGCCTGTCACCCCGTCCCACCTTTCCCTCCTCCTCACTTCCTCTTCTTGTGACTCACTTCCCCTTCCTCCTCTCCTTCCTTCTTTCCATGTGCCCTCCTAGCCTACTGCCCTTGCCCCCTCCCATATACCACTTCCTTCTCTTCCCTCTTCCTTCTGTTCCCTTTCCTTAAAGTACCCTCTTTACCCTTACCACATCCTTCCTTGACAATGCCACTTCCTGGCAGCTAATGCTTTGAGTTCTTCTCATCTGCTCTTTTAGACATATTAACTTTGGTCCAATGTATACCCATTGCCATGCTCCCTCACTATTTTATTCCTCTGCTCTATAATTTATAATAAGCTCATATAACTTTATTTCAAATGTTTCTCTGTTTTATTTTTCTCATTTATTCCTGTTCTGTTATTGTAAATAAGCTTGTACAATCTTGTTTCAAATGTTATCACTTGCATGGAACCTTTGTAAATCAGCCCTCGGCTCAAAGGTAATTGTAATCCAAGAAATAAATAAATATGATAATGCTATCCCAGAAACATCCAAAAACACCCTTGTGGAACTCAAACCCTCTGCATATTTGCAACTTCAGATATGCCCCCCCCCCAACTGCATGAGAAGGGGATGACACTGGTACATACAAACACTGTGTAAAAAGTCAACAACCAAACTCCAAGGTACTTAGATGGGACTCAGTACAACTGTCCAATAAATATGAACTATTGCCACAAAACGCATCATTAATTGTTTCCTCCCAAAAAACGGTGCCTTCAGAAAATGAGGAAGTGGTTTTAAAGATTACTATGTCAACGAAAAGAAAAGAAAAGAAAAGAAAAGACAAGACAAGACAGGTCCGGTTCCAGGAATCACACAAGATCTAGTGAAAACAAAATGTAATGGGTGTTTGTGAATTTGGCATACTGTTTATGCTCTTTTGTTTTTCTTATGACTGAGTTTAGTTTAGCATGTGCAACTTTGAACACAACAAACAGTATAAAACAATCTAAAGAGACTCATATCCACCTTTTCTCTTTTACAGGCACTACTTTACTCTACTTGTATTTTCCTCCAGGGCACTTGTTTAAGGACATTATCAGGCATTCAGCAAACCCAAAATCTGTGGTGGAGGGGGAGTTCCTTTTGGTCAATAGGGGCTGAGAACTGTGCTGGTGCTGGCATTTGTTTTAAGAATATGGTAGGTACAGTCTCCAAATTAGTGAATTTTATCCCAGGAAAGATGTCTGTTTTGGATGTACATATTTCAGACTGCCCAGTTAGATTTATTAATGTCTATGCCCCTCCTCAGTCCAAAGTTAAAAAAATTAGAATTTTTCAAAACTTTACAACCTTCGCTATGTACATCACACAAAATAATCCTGGGTGGGGATTTTAATTGCCCTGTGCCAACAGGGATTAACAGTAACACAGGAAGACATCTTATTGTGATTTCAACTTTTTGTCATATATGGTCCAAACATCTAGGTTGCTAGATGCCTATAGATATATACATATATCAGGGGTGATACTTTTTAAAGGATCACTGTGAGAAACCCACCTGTCCCCACCCCAACCAGTGCCCCTGCTGCAGCCGACTGTCACAGACCTTCACCTGTGTCCGCCCCTCACTGTGTCCTTGCACCCAACATTCGACCCTGTGCAAACATGGAACACCCCAGACACCTGGACTTTCTCAGCCCAGTCACCAGTCCCACCTGGATCAAGCCAAGGCCAGCTGCTAAAACTACAGGTGAAGTGTGGGTTCTGTCTTTATCAAAATTCACACCACTCCCTTCCCTGTATCAGGAAGGAATATGCTTACTGATCACTTAAACCAGACTTAGCATGCCTCTTTAGAATGATGGGTACCCCAGAGATTCACAAACTAAATCCTTTTTATGTCAATGCATAACCAATCTGTATATTGTGTTAAATATTAGTAGTAGCAGTAGAACATTTTATTGTTGGACTATTATACTCATTACAAAACTTTAAAAGCACAAACATGACAGAACATTTACACATACACAATTATTCCAACAAGATCTCACATAGTTAAATATTCATACATTATATCAAGGTTACAATTTACTCAATAAAAAGGAAAGAAAAGGACAATGGTTCTTGTACACTCTATGCCAGAAACAGTGCTTATTAAAATTCACATTTCCTATATTTTACTTCAAGGTTGGTTGGAGAAGAGCTCATAGATTTCTTAATGTGTAAATAATGAAGGGCAAACTGTATGTTTCATTCTTAAGTTTTTAGGATGGCTGTTTTCTTAATTTTATTATAATCGTCAGATATGTTGTGATCCTTTTTATTGTCCATTCATCTTCAGTGGTCATCAAAATCTTAGTCAATTCACTTTTGTCACATGTATCAGATGTAGATATAAAAGGTCCTAACAAGTATTATCTTATTATACCATCTACAGTACCATAAAATGTGTGGTAGATCTTCTATTCCACCATGTTGGCAATGACAATTTGATTCTAGCGTATGTTTACTATATCTGGCTCTCAAGAGATTAGTGTCTAGCAAATCTAATTTAGCTCTTAAATAAATTTTATGAAAATTTGGGTTGTGCAGTACATCTAAATAGTATTTATATTTTACTGAATATGTGTTTCCTGCATACCACATTGAATATTTTGTGTAAGAAATTTTCTCCAGGTTTATCTTGTTCCAATACTGATATATATTTTTTTAATATATTTTTGTATTTGAAGCTAATACGTATATCCATTTGGACATATTTCCAGAAAAGTGAAGTTATATTTAAACAAAAGACTGTTTACATCTTTCAGCCAATTTTTTGGGCTGCAGTCATTATTAATCCATTTTTACTTTTCAAGTAGGCACTTATTTGATAGTCTATTTGTAGAAAGTCTAGATAGATGTATCCAATAGTTAATTTTTCTAATACCATAGACTGCACTGATGTTTATCATATCCAGTTCTGCTCTTAAATGTATCACTAGACATGAAGAAGGTACACCAAGAGTGGTTCCTAAAAGTTTGAAAACAGGTGTAATGAGTTGCTCTTTGTGTTTAGTATCCCAAATTTCAATACCATCTGTGTAATGTATTTAGAATTAATTGCCCTAATTAAAGGCTGAATGGTAAGACCCACATACATGTAATTAAATCTATTAAGTCCCTATGCAGTTTTCTTACTTGTGTTTAATTATAGCATATCCATTTTTTTTTTGCAATCCTCTGCTTGTTAGTGAAAAAAATTACTAATTCATCTGCATAAGCAAGTGATGAACAACTTGTGTCAATGATCTTAGGAGAGTCAGACTGCAAATTATCTAATTGTTTTAATATAGGATCTATATAAAGATTAAATAACATTGGAGCAAGAACGCAGCCATGTCTGACTCCCTTATTAGTCTTAAAGGGGGCAGACATATATGGCTAGTATGATTTAATCTTATAGTTGCCCAAGTGTCTCTATATATATTAGCAAAGATATTAACTAGACAGGGTTGACTACCTCTCTTAAGCATTAAGGTCCACAAGATTTTTCTGGATATCATATTGAATGCTAAGGAGAAATCTATAAAACATGCATATCATTTTTGTTTTCTTATCTGTGTATATTTTTCAATTAAGTGATACAATGTAGAACAATTATCCATTGTGGAGTACCCTCTCCTGAATCCTGACTGAACTTCGCCAATTCTGCCTGTTATATTAATTTGTTGAATCAGATGTTCAAGTATGATTTTGAAAAAAACGTTGGAGTTTATATCCAGCAGACTAATTTGTCTGTGCATGGTGGGGTCTTGAAGGTTTCCATTTTTATGTATTGGAACTATTGCTGAGCCCTTCCAGGAATTAGGAATACAATCTTTATTAATGTATTTAGTATAAAAATTAGCCAACAGTTTACTCCATTCTGTAGGACAGCATTTATATATTTCTGCAGGCATTATATCAGGCCCAGGAGCTTTTTTAGATTTTACTGTTTTAATTGCAAAGTATACATCTTTTGGGGTAATAACACATTGCTCAGTGTCTGTTCCATCACTTATTTTTGTTATTGGTATGTCTGTTATTTCTGTATCCAAAAGATCTCCTTAAAGTGGCATACCCATTGTTGTTCAGTAATGTAAGAGTCAATCACTGTCTTGAAGTCATTAGTTCTCTTGGCAACTAGTTGTCAGAAACATTTTACATTTTTACCAGATATAGCTATATGCATCTTCTCCCATTGTTCATGATGGTGTTCTCTTTTTTTATTTAGAAGAGCTTTATACAAATTTCTTTCCCTATTAAGATTCTTGTACATGCTTTTGTCCATAGTTGCCATTGCCACTGTTGTTAGTGTTCTTATTTTTGATTTGCATTTTCTACACACATCATCAAACCAACCTTGCATTTTCACATTTTTATAGGCAATACTGTATGCTTATATAAATAATCTTTTAAAATGTCAGAAATCTGTCCAGTTTTACTCCACATCTCATGTATGTTGACTAAAGAAAAAACATCTTTTTGTAGAGGTTCCAGAGCAGCTTTAATTGTTAGAATTGTGTGATCATCTAAATTGTAATTACACACAAGTTTTTTGTTCCCTCTCAGTTCATCTATTCTAAGCAGTAAAGCTATTTTGTGATTGGAATCCTTATTCCATTCTCTTAATGTTAAGGGGAGATGATCACTTTCCTCTCTTGGTATTACATGTAAGTTATTCCATATTTCAATTTTACCTATCCATAGTGCTAGGTCTGGGAAGGAGGCATATGTGGATTTAAAATAAATACAATTTCCCTGCTTATCTCCCAAATTAATGGGTATATATTAAATTTATCAAGCAATTCAATTAGGTAAGACCCAGATTTATTTATAGTTTTATCTAATGTTGATCTGGCAGGGATCACAGGTAATTCATTTATAGCACCCAGTACTGAGTTATCTTTCAATCCATCATATTTTCCTTTTCTTAAGTTCTTATCCCCAGTATTAGAAGATCATGCCCAGGAAATGTATATACAAGATTAGCAATAATAAGTTCCTCAAATAGGTTCCATATGTTCTACGTATAAAAATTAGAATCTTGAGGTGGAATATATGCATTAATTACTAAAAAGGTACTGTCATTCCTTTCACATAATGTTACCAAAAAATGTGTTGTAGACCGTATCATTTTGTAGTAATAAAATAACCAGTTTTAAAGTAAGAAATCAGGCCCACAGAAGATCTTCTGAATTTTTTATTTTTCATACCTACTGAACTGTAGACCTGATAACCATTTATAGATATGTTAAGGGTCTTCTTGTTCCATGATTCTTGAATAGTAATTATGTCAGAACTTCTAATAAAATTAAGCCAATTAGTGTCCTGAATTTTTTGCTGTATTCCTGCAATGTTCCATGACAGTATCTGTAAACCATATTCTGGCTCCCTCGTGAGACTCATAGTGGAAACATCCTGATTCATAGAACCATTGCAGGAATAACCCAAACTACTACAGGATAAAAGTCAGTGCCCATACCCTGCAATAGCTAAAAATCTATTAGTCACAGGTATATTATAGTCATATGCTTGTTCGATTTGTACATGGGTTGGTTTATTACTCTTCTGTTCAAAACAAAATACACCAGATGCAACCCCATGACATCTAAGTTTATCTGTTTTTCCATAATATTTTCTACTATTTTCCTATGCTTAACAATGATGTCACTCTGGCTGCTTTCATCACTGTGTACTGCTCTTAAAATCCAGTTTCTACCCAATGTGACATGCGAGATGTTACTTAGCAAATTACAAATTGCTCGCCTAAATTTAAAATAATTTTCCTTTAGCATTTTTCACATTCCAAATAAGCAAATCCATACTTGTTCATCATAAGATTCTACTTTAGCATTATATTGCATATTAAATGCCTGTCAGTTGGGAAATAGGATTTGAAAGGTTTTGTCAATCACTTTAGATTCATTGTACCATATACCATTAGCAGTCTTAGGATCTTTAAAATATACATACAGAGCATCTTGTACTGTGTGTTTAATTTCTACTATCTCTTCATCATTAAAGGAGATGTCAATCTCAGTTATAATTAATGCACTTATGAAGGAAAGTATATCAGAAGAGACATTATTTATTCAGTTAGAGGGTCCAAGAAAACCTTAGAAAGGGTTTCTCTGGTACATTATTAATGTTTTGTTTGGAGTGTTCAAAATATGATTTTTTTTAACTTTGGGT
Source organism: Neoceratodus forsteri (assembly GCA_016271365.2). Taxonomy (NCBI): domain Eukaryota; kingdom Metazoa; phylum Chordata; order Ceratodontiformes; family Ceratodontidae; genus Neoceratodus; species Neoceratodus forsteri. Next base: position 545,122,988 of record CM028129.1, read on the forward strand.
AATATTGTGCACTGGTATTTGCTTACTAATTTCAATACATATAGTGAGGGGGACGATTTCCTGACTAGATGCATGGCTCTCACTATACATATTCTCATTCTTTCCATGCTGTCCACATTTTGCTTTACATGTCGGTCTCAATAAGATAACTTGTTCTTCTAATTTCCCCAATTTAAGTTTCATAGGTGTATTTTTGTTGTCCTTCTGTTGTTACTTCAGACTGGGCAAATGTGGACTCTAGAGTTCAATAAACAGTTATATCTGGTATATTACCAGTCCCACATTCTGTTCTATTATAAACTGCTTTAATTACACTTCTGTTTCCTGGTACAGTTTTGTTACTACTGACTTTTTGTTCCTTCTTCTGCATTTTCCCCTTTCCATTCTGTGATTTCAGTTGTTCCTTACTTTTTCCCTTTATTTTTATGTTTGGCTCAAATGGTTCTTTTAGTGTCACTTTTCTTTTTAGCTACCTTTACTGGTATGTCTGGTATACTTATGGTCATGAAATCTGGTCTGATTTTTGTGTACATATCATCTTCCACACTTATAATTCTAGATGAGGAATCCATTTTGGTAATAGTTTGTCCAGTTTATAGTTGATGTCACCCAATCTGGCTCCCTTAATAGCTATATATTCTTTAATATTCTCTATTTCATTTTTAAAATAACACATTGTTCCTTAATAATTAACCTTGCAGTAAATGGATTATTCATACTGTTCGTAACATCACTACTCAAAGCAGATGGTATGTACTCATCATTTTTCTTATTGTTTCTATAGTCTACAATATCAGAACCATTTTGTATACGAATTGATTCCAGTTTTTGCACATTCCCCCAGATGTCTTTCCAGTAGTCTGAGCCATCAAGATCACTTCTAGTTTGATATGATGCACAATTTATTTCCCTTAAATCTAATGAACCACCTTTAGTTTCCTGTATTTCTTTTATGGTCTCCTGAGTATGTCCTTTTTCTGTATCTACACAGTGATTATTTTCTAGAATCTCATTATTAATAGAATTAGTTCTTGATTCTATAATTATTTCCTGTTCTTATAGACTGTTTATGTTCTGCTCTGATTTTTCTTGTTCATCAAAAATTAGTTGCTCAATTGAGTGATTGAGAGAATTAACAACAGTTCCATCTGTTCTGGGTTTTTTTTTTTTTTGGTTACATCCTGATTTTTGTTATTTCTTTCTCTGTAAACCACTCGTTGACTTAGGAGTAGATGTTTTATCTGCAAGTCTTTCATTCACGTTCTTTACCTGTTTCAGGTGTTCAGTAATTTTAATTTGGATTGAGTTACATTTATACTTTGTTATCTTACTTTTGTTTTGTTTTGATTTTTGTGGTGAAAAGTACAGTTCCTCAAATATGAAAGAGCTGCTATTAGCTTTTGCTTGTGCTCATGTGTTACCCATGTTTTCCACTTCTGCAATTGCTACACACCTAGACAGTAAAGTTGATTGTTAGCAACAAGTAAACAAGTGAGTTCACCAGGTTTATCCAAACACTAATAAACTTGCATTGGTACATATATAACCAGGTTTAAATATCCGCCTTAAGTTCAGTAGATGGCAGATGGCAAATGCAGCAAGAGTCCTTATATTGCTTTGTGGTTAAAGAGTCACCTTTATATAGTTTTTGTTGTCTGCTATTAAATTCTTTAATGTCCTTCTCCTGCCTTTGTCTTTTTTCAGAATGGCTTCACTATTCTTCTTGCTCTCTGTGTGCCTTTGTTTTTCTTTGTGTATCTCCATGTGTCTTCCTGTTGTTGCAGGCTTCTGTTTAGTTTCTTTACCCTTGTATGAGTCTCCCATCCTGTTCTTGAGATCCCACAGGTACAGTTTACACACTTATCCAGCAGGTACACTTATATAGAAGGGAGAAAAAGAAACAAAGAGTACAACAGTAAAGAGTGCCACTACTAAAATGTTCAGATAAAATAAGCAGTTTACAAGGTTTGCAATAGTTATTTTGCAAATTACAACTATATACCAGCTATGCACTCTATACAATATATTCAGCACTATTAGCTGTATTTCCCGTCACGGTATCCAATGATAAGGGTGCTCACTACTGAACACACAAAAAAGGGTGACTCAGTAGTGGCGCCTTATCAGGTGGCTACTGGGTGTGGTGGGCGACTCGGTTATAGCATCCTGTCGCTATATATATACACGATGCGTGGGGGGGAGAGTGGCAAGCATGTATGGAATGGGTGGGTTTGTGTGGCCTGTTGTGGGGACAGACTGCCAAGCTTCTCCGTGGCATGGTGGGTGGGTCCCAGGCTTCAGATGCGAGGGTGCCAGGTTTGGGTCTGGGCGTGCATACATTTTGTTGTACCCGGCCTGAATTTTTTTGAATTACACCCCCGCCCAACATGCACCCCCCCTGGAGTTGAGAATCCTTTAGTAGGGGGTGCTGGGGTGCAGTCCCCTGCATAAACATTAAAAATGTAAGTCACTGGACCCTTTTGCCATGTGGCAGGGTAGATCAGCGAAATAGATTTTAACATAGAAACATAGACTTTGACGGCAGATAAAGACCACTTGGCCCACCCAGTCTGCCCATTTCCCTACCTACTGGATAAGCTGCAGATTCTAGTTAACTAACAGCCTACTTCCTGCCACACCCACTACAATTGCCTTATGTCTGTCCCATGCATGTTTGAATTCCCCCACTATTTTAGACCCAGTAACCTCCCCAGGAAGGCGGTTCCATGCCTCCACCACTCGCTCTCCGTGAAAAAACATTTCCTCACATTACCCCTGAGCCATCCCCCCTCTGTCTTTAAATTGTGCCCCCTTGTTCTTACACATCTCTGTTTTTGAAAGATGCTACTGTCCTGGACTTTGTTGATTTCCTTGAGGTACTTGAAAGTTTCTATCATGTCCCCCCGTCCCTCCTTTCATCAAGGGTATACATATTAAGCTCTCTTAGTCTCTCTTCATATGGTTTCTAATGCAGACCCTGCACCATTTTAGTTGCCCTCCTCTGGACTGCTTCCATCCTGTCTATGTCCTTGTGTAGATGAGGTCTCCAAAACTGCACACAGTACTCCAGATGGGGTCTCACCAACTGTCTGTACAGAGGGATAAACACTTCCCTTTTTCTACTTGTGATGCCCCTTCCTATTCATCCCAGCATCCCCCTGGCTCTCCTTACTGACTTCTCACATTGCTTACCCACCTTTAGGTCCTCTGATATGACTACCCCCAGGTCTCTTTCCATTTTTGTTGTTGTTAGTACCTCCCCTGCTATTGTATACTCTTCTCCTGGGTTTTTGTTTCCCAGGTGCATTACTTTGCACTTCTTTGCATTGAATCTAAGTTGCCATATGTCTGAGCATTCCTCCAACCTTGCCAAGTCCCTTCCATCCTTTCTACCCCCCCTTGTGTATCAACTCTTGTTACAGATCTTTGTGTCATCTGCAAAGGGCATACCTTTCCCTCAAACCCTCTGCAATGTCACATATAAAGATGTTAAAGAGGACTGGACCCAGTACTGAGCCCTGAGGTACTCCACTAGTAACCCCCCTTTTTTTGGAATGTGTTCCATTCACTATTACCTTCTGTGTCCGGTTGTGCAGCCAGTTTGCTACCCAGGCTACCACCCTGGGTCCCACTCTCAGGCTGGCTAACTTGATTATTAATCTTTTGTGCAGGACTGTGTCAAATTCCTTGCTAAAGTCTAGGTAGGCTATATCCACAGCCCCTCCCTGGTCTATTACTTTGGTCACCCAGTCAAAGAAATCAATTAGATTCGTCTGGCATGACCTTCCTGCTGCACATTCACTGTGATCACTTTGAACCCCTTGTCACAGGTTCATTTAGTTCATCAGAAGAGTGTGTAATTGTAAAACTTTCTATTTCTGTAGTGCCAACCCATCATTTGAAAAGGCATTTAAGCACAGAATGCAAACCTTCAAATAGAGTAAGAGGGAAGGATGATCCAGGTTTTAGTTACAATTCTGTTGTAGATGAACTTTAAGTAACACTGCAATGTACAATATTACTACAGTAAAAAAAATACTATTTTAGTGTCTTAAGACATTATATTTATGCATGGAAACGTACTATTTGTTGTTAGATCTCTATACAATGCAGCTATCAGGGTCAGACCAAAAATCACAGTCAAAATGACTTGTCAAAGCACCATATGCAGCCTGCAGGTATCGACTTGAGTCTTGCAGTTTTACAGCTTGCAAGTAAAACAAAGCTTTCTCACATCCTTCTATTTGTTAATCCCAGAGCTTCAACACCAAGACGCCGATGAGGCAGCCCAACCAGTATTCAATATTCTATATATAGCTGGTTAAGAGTACACTCCTGCAGCTATAATTTTAATAAACCAGCTTGGAACTCAGAGGTTAAGTCTCTTATGTCTGGGCTACCAAGTAAAATTGTCACAATTTTATCAGCTTTCTCAGGTTGGTCAATCATACAGAAGAGAGCTCACTAGTGCAGTTCTTTTATAGTGTGTGTTCTATTGTGTTCAATCGCGTTCTAAGTAGTGCAAAAACACGTGCTAGCCATTCATTTAATTAATTAGAAATCAAGTTCAGCTGACCACACTACCACTGAACACAGTTCACTTTATTGCAAACCACAATTTAAACAGGCTCTTAAAACCTTTCTGTAGGAAAAGGCATATGGTTTTACTGTTCATTGATTTGCTTTTGTGTGTTTTTATAATATTGTTTTTTGTATCTCTGTTTTGTACTCTTGTATTTTTATCTTATTTTATTGGAATGCACCTTGACATTTGAAAGGCGCAATATAAATAAAAAATATTATATTATTATTATTATTAATTGCTAGATTGCTAGGTTGCTAGGTTACCACCAAGCTGGAAGGATACAGAGAGGGCTAAAGAAGTGCCTGCCCTCCCCACACATCACCTCACAGAACGCCCCCCCACCGCCCAGGACTGTCAAAAGGTACGGACAATGTACTTGCAGGAGCAGTGCCAGCCTGCTGTACAGGGTGCTTTGTTTTTGGCGCCAAAGCAATTTTGAATTTTCTGCTTTCCAACAAAGGACCTTAATGTAACTCAAGTGTTGCCTTTAAGAGTTCGGGAGAATCGGGGCAGCACTGCAGATAATTTTTCTGTGCTGATTTTTTCCTATCACAAAGCCTTAGTTTGGACTGTAATCTGAAAAGTACCTTAAGAGTTTTGAGACAAAGCCAACAGTTCGGCAAACATATAGTCGCTATAGTCTGGAGTCTGGAACTGTTTAAATCTACTAGTTACAAGCTATTTTTTGCAAAAATTTAGCTCACTGTCTGCAAATATATAGAGTTATACAGTCGCTATAGTCTGGAGCCTGGAACTGTTTGAATCTACTAGTTACAAGCTGTTTTTTGCACAAATTTAGCTCACTATCTGCAAATATATAGAGTTATACAGTTGCTATTGTCTGGAGCCTGGAACTGTTTGAATCTACTTGTTCAAGTTAATTTTGTACAATATTTAGCTCACTTTAGCCTCTTACAGCAACAGACTACTAAGGAACCCTGCGCAGTTTTAGCCTGCGTAGCTCTGCTTTCTCTTTGTTCTTACCTTAGCCCCGCCTCTCCAAACACGCTTATATTTCTCTCCCCTCTCTCCTTCAGCTGCAGGGGTCATCAGAAGCTCCATTGAGGGTTGTGAGGGCTAAAGAAGTGCCTGCCCTCCCACATCGCCTCAGAACGCCCCGCCCAGGACTGTGAAAGAGTACGGACAATGCATCTTGCAGGAGCAGCACCAGCCTGCTGTACAGGGCTTTGTTTTTGCCAAAGCAATTTTGAATTTTCTGCTTTCCAACAAAGGACCTTAATGTAACTCAAGTATTGCCTTTAAGAGTTCGGGAGAATCGACGCAGCACTGCAGATAGTTTTTCTGCGCTGATTTTTTCCTATCACAAAGCCTTAGTTTGGACTGTAATCTGAAAAGTACCTTAAGAGTTTTGAGACAAAGCCAACAGTTCGGCAAACATATAGTTGCTTTCAAACAACATGAAGTCTTGCTATATTATGACTATTGCAGTTTGTCCCACCATTAGAACTGCTCCGGAGGTGAAAGAGTTAACTTCCATGCAGGGCATGGAACTTAGAGCGCGAGCTCGGTTAGAGAAGCTCTGTCTGGGATATTTCAAACCGAAACTGTCAGATTCTTTACTCCGCCTCACTGAACAGTTGCTCCAGAGATTCCTCCTACTGCTCGGTTCATTTTCTCGGTTTAAAGAGTTTTTTCTCGGTTAAATTCAACCGCGATTATCATTATTTTAACCGCAAACCAATCGGTTCAAGCTCTGTCTATGGTATTGTAAGTAATAGATAGGTTTATTTCCATGTGGAACTTGTAAATGTTTATCGGTTCGGTTTGAACCGATCAGGTTGTGTGGAAACTTTATTCTGAAGCATTTAGAGTGCGGTTCCTGGTTCTTATCGGTTCTAAAAAAAACGGATTTCATTACGTTTTTCGATCCAATGACACAGTTGAGAACTGATAAGGGTGTCTTACCTGCTTTTCTGCCAGCGAAAAAAGGACAAGTTTTGGTTAGGCTGGCATTATGTCTGAGAAACCCAAAGAAAAACCGGGCCCACTGGGTTTCAACACTGTAGTGTCTGTGGGGAAGCCTTTGCCAAGGCTGACCCACACACCACATGTGTTTATTGTCTGGGGTTTGACCACCTCAATGCAGACTGCCAGATTTGCAAGAAGTTCCCTGCAGCTACCCTAGATAAGAGAGTTGGTAGGCTCAGGGAACGAGAGGCCAAAAGTCCACTGACCCGGATGGCCAGCCCGGTTCGGTGCCAACCGAACCGGAGGAAGTGCCCTCTGACCAGGGCCAGACTTCCTCGGGCAAACGTAAAGCTGACTCTGAGGAGCCAGTTCCAGCAAAGAGAACTAGAAAATCAGCAGGTGTGGAGTCAAAAATCCCTTCTCCAACTGCTGCAGAGATAGCCAGGGCAATCCAAATTGTCCAGTCACTTTCCCCGGTTCCGTCCGAACCGCCACTATCTGGCAAGAGGTCAGTTCGGTCGGTTCCACCGGTTCAAGAATATGATATAGAGGAGTTTTATGAACCAGAGGAGGGGGAGGATGATTATGAACAGTGTAAATGTGACTTTGAAAGTCTGGATGTGCCCATTGAACCGGACATCTCCCCAGACAGACCTTTAGGAGAATCTCGCCCTAGGCTTGCTGAGTCCCCTTCTCATTTTCTGTTTTATAAAAGTTGCTGAAACCCTCCAGCTTCCTTTGGAGGAAGCTGTGGATGAACAAGAGGAGCCTGACTTTGTAGAGATGATGGATATCCCAGAGTCCAGGAGATTGTCATTCCTTTACATAAATCCTTTAGGAAACAAACAATAAAAATTTTAAAGCTCTAATTCTGTGCCTCCTGTGGATAAAAAGATGGACAGGAGGTACACTTTGTCAAGTCCTGATACAGAATTTCTTTCACAGCAATGCAGCCATGTTGGGGTAGTTCAGGCTGCAGCCTGTGATAAGGCTAATATTCCCCTGGCTTCACATCCTCCTGACAAGAACTCCAGGAAGATTGATGCCATGGCTAAAAAACAATACATGGCAGCGTCCTTGGGACTCAGACAAGCAAATTATATGGCTTATGTTGCAAGATATCAAAAATCTAGATGGGATACTGTCATGGCTTTAGCCAAACAGGCTCCAGCTGCCAAGCGCTGGAGAAGGTGGCTGCTGATGGTATGAGGCATCTAAGGTGCAATTCCATGCTGCAGTGGATTCTAATGATGTATCCTCTAGAGTCATGGCTACATCTGTGGCTTTTCGTAGATTGACTTGGCTCAGGTGTACTAGTTTGTCACAGGATACCCAGGCTAAGGCTATGGATTTTCCTGTGGTGGGAAATTCTCTGTTTGGGGAGCAGACAGAGAATTATATGAAGAAAATGGATGAATATAGAACCACTTATAGGAGTGCACAAGCCAAGGAACGGCAAGCCACTCCTCAGAGGCAGCCCCCCAGGGGTAGAGGCAGGCCTTTTCACAGGCCTTTTACAAGCCAGGCTCCTCTTCAGCTTATATTCAGAGGGGTTCTTCGAGAGGAGAGGCAGATGGGGTACAAGCAGGCCTGCTCCTACCCCTCAGTCTAAAACCCCTGCCAAACAGGCACCATGATGGGATGCCCAGGGCCGGTTCTCCATTACCTGTGAGGGGCAGGCTGGCTTACTTCGTCCAGGACTGAGGTCTCTAACATCAGACAAGTGGGTCCTGAAGTAGTAAGCCAGGGTCTGATTCTCAACCAAAAATTTCCAAAGATGAGAATCAGATCTTTCCACCTGCAAACCCTCTAGAGACTCTTGCTTTGAAACAGAAGTCTCAACCTCCTGGCTCTCAGAGCTGTAGAAGGGTTTCTCCCCTACACCAGGGCAGGGTCTATACTCCAGGTACTTCCTTACCCCAAAAGACAGAGAGTGGCGCCCATCCTGGACCTAAGATATCTGAACAAGCACCTTTAAAACCAAAATTCAAAATGGTGACTCTGGGAATGATTTTACCCTCCCTAAGGCCAGGGGACTGGCTAGCTTCCCTGGACCTCAAGGATGCCTACTTCCATGTTCTTATCAGAGCTCCCACCAGTAACCTCAGATTCGAACTGCCCTCAGGCCATTATCAGTTCAGAGCAATGCCCTTCAGCCTTACCTCTGCCCCAAGGGTATTCACAAAATGCCTGGCAGTAGCAGTTGCTCATTTAAAAAGGCAAAACATTGCTATCTTTCCCTACCTAGACGACTGGCTCATTGTGGGTCAGTCTCCAGACCAGTTCAAATCACACCTGCAAGTTACCCAGCAGCTGCTTACCTCTCTGGGCTTTCTTCTCAATCTTCCAAAGTCAGTTCTGGAACCTGTCCAGGCACTCACCTTTATAGGTGCAGAACTGGACACAAAGCAGGCCAGAGCTTTCCTTCCCCTAGAAAGGGTAAGGACCCTGGTGACCCTGGCCTCGTCCTTCACTCTGCAGGTCTCTCGACCAGCAGGCATTTCCTACAGCTCCTAGGACACATGGCTGCTTCAACAGCTGTAGTGCAGGAGCAAGAATTTCAGATGAGGACATTCAGTTCATTTGGAGAGCCTTTTGGTCTCAAAGAGATTCCCTATCCAAGTTGATCCCAGTGACTCGAACCTGATCCAGGCCCTTCAGTGGAGGCAGGATCAGAGCAATCTGAGACAAGGGTGCCCTTCATCCCTCTATCTCACTCCTTGACCCTTACTACAGATCGTCCCTCTTGGGATGGGGAGCTCACATGGGCGACCTCTCCACCCAGGAGATTGTGATCCCCTCAGGAATCTCTGCTCCACATCAATCTGTTGGAACTCAGAGCTGTTTTCTAGCACTTCAGGTTTTTTCTGCATCTGTTCAGAACAAAGTGGTAAGGCAGAACAGACAACACCACTACAATGTGTGTACATCAACAAACAAGGGGCACTCGGTCTTGACCTTGTGCACCGGCGATGAAGTTGTGGTCTCTGGCTTATTCCTGAACACTTCCTCATAGCAGTTCACCTCCCAGGCAAGGACAATGTCCTGGCAGATGCTCTCAGCAGGATTCCCAGGGCCATCACGAATGGTCGCTGGATCCCCGAGTACTGGGGATAGTTTTTGCCAGATGGGGCACCCCTCAGATAGATCTTTTTGCAGCCCCAGACAATCATCAACTTCCACTTTTTTGTTGCAGGCCCCCAGTGTTGGGCTCAGTCTCCCTGGATGCCTTTCTCCTCGATTGGGAAGGGAAGTTTCTCTATGCCTTCCCCCCCTTCCCTCTCCTGTTCAAGGTGCTAGTCAAAATCAGATCTCAGCCCTGCAAGATGATCCTGATTGCTCCAGACTGGGCCAGGCAGCCCTGGTACCCACTCCTTCTGTCCTTAGCAGTCCATCTTCCCCTGTGTCTCCCCAGGAACCACAATCTGTTAACCTGTGCCCAGGGGAGAGTCTGGTATCCGAATCTCAAATCCCTCAACCTCAAGGCCTGGCTCTTGAGGAGTTAGAGTTTGCTGATCTACAACTTTCTCAAGGTGTTCTCGAAATCTTGAAAGCTTCTAGAAAGCCTTCCACTAGGGCTACTTATAATTCCAAATGGAAAAGGTTTTCCATATGGTGTTCTAGAGCATATTTCCCGGAATCTGCTGATTGCCCACTGTTTTGGACTATATGGTCCATCTTAATTCTTTGGGACTGAGACCAGCTACCCTGAAAGTGCATTTGGCAGCTGTCTCTGCTTTTATTTCAACAGGGAAGCCTCTTCTCTTTCTGCTCACCGTGTATTTTCCAAGTTTTTAGGGGATTGCTTCATCAATCCACCATTCAGGACCTGCCCTGCCTGGGATCTTAATGTTTGCATTGCTCAGCTGATGCAACCCCTTTGAACCTCTGTCTTCGGCCAGAGCTTAAGTACTTGACTTGGAAAACTGTATTTCTAGTAGCCATCACTTCTGCCAGGCGCATAAGTGATTTACAAGCTTTGTCAGTGGAGACTGACTTTATTTCCTTTCACAGCGATAAGGTAGTCCTCAGGACTAACATGAAGTTTTTGCCTAAGGTGGTTTCAGATTTCCACCTTAATCAATCTATTTCACTTCAAGTGTTCTTCACTGACCATTCCTCCTCTGGTGAGAGGAGGTTGCACAACTAGATGTTGAAGGGCCCTAAAGTTACTACATAGAGCGTACCAAGGGTCACAGGTTTGACTCCTCCAACTATTTCTCACTTATGGTGAGGTTGGGAAAGGAAACCTGCTACTAAAGAATCCATTGCCAGGTGGATTGTCTCTTGTATTCAATTTGCTATCAAAAACTGGGTAGGTTCCCCTTCAGGCCTGAGGGCTCACTCTACCAGAGGTACAGCTGCGTCTCTAGCTGCCCCAGAGACATCCCTATCTTAGAGATATGTCAAGCAGCTACTTGGAAAAGTACACACTTTCACCAAGCATTACTCCTGGATATCCAGGCCAGGAGGATGCTCGGTTTAGCACAACCGTGCTTCAGAGCCTATTCCTAGGTAGGTTCTGTCCCTCCTCCATGGAGGTACTGCTGTGTAGTCTGCAATAGTCATAATATAGCAAGACTTCATGTTGTTTGAAGAAAAAATTACTCACCTTAGTAATGTTGTTTCTTCTAATGGAGTCTTGCTATATTATAAACCTCCCAACCTGCCCTCTCAGAACTTCTACTTGGGGTATGGGGTGGGCAGTTCACTGTTGGCACTTATTGATGCCCTTTATGTTTTCCACCCTTCTTTTTGGGGTGTTTGGGTGTTGTGTTTTTATTTTATTTTATCTTATCTTTTTCTGGTCCCCTGACTTGAGTCTTGGTGTTGGAACCAGGAAAATGTGTTAATATCTTAGTAGCCAGTTGGCTAGTGTAGGTTACAGCTTCCACACAGAACCTTAGTGAGTTTTGCTCGTAAAGATCTGACAGTTTCGGTTTGAAATATCCCAGACAGAGCTTCTCTAACCGAGCTCGCGCTCTAAGTTCCATGCCCTGCATGGAAGTTAACTCTTTCACCTCCAGAGCAGTTCTAATGGTGGGACAAACTGCAATAGTCATAATATAGCAAGACTCCATTAGAAGAAACAACATTACTAAGGTGAGTAACTTTTTCATAGTCGCTATAGTCTGGAGCCTGGAACTGTTTAAATCTACTAGTTACAAGCTATTTTTTACACAAATTTAGCTCACTATCTGCAAATATATAGAGTTATACAGTCGCTATAGTCTGGAGCCTGGAACCATTTGAATCTACTAGTTACAAGCTATTTTTTGCATAAATTTAGCTCACTATCTGTAAATATATAGAGTTATACAGTCGCTATAGTCTGGAGATTGGAACTGTTTGAATCTACTAGTTCAAGTTAATTTTGTACAATATTTAGCTCACTTTAGCCTCATACAGCAACAGACTACTCAGGAACCCTGAGCAGTTTTAGCCTGCGTAGCTCTGCTTTCTCTTTATTCTTACCTTAGCCCCGCCTCTCCAAACACGCTTATATTTCTCTCTCCTTCAGCTGCAGGGGTGAGGGCTCCGTCGAGGTCGTGAGGGCTAAAGAAGTGCCTGCCCTCCCCACACATTGCCTCAAAGAATGTCCCCACCCCAGGACTGCCGAAGAGTGGGACAATGCGCTTGCAGGAGCAGCGCCAGCCTGCTGTACTGGGCCTCTGTTTACCCCTGACATTCGCCAGCTCCCACCGCCCCACCACCACCCTTGGTCGGCTCTCTGCTTTATACGCGGAGTCACGTGAGGCTGCAGAACCAATCAGCCCACTCTCTCATTAGCAGCTTATCTGCTATCATCACTAGAGGCCCCCACCACTTGTTTTGTTGGGACACTATAAGGCAAGATGTTACTGCTTTTTCTCCCACTGTTCCTCCTGTCTTTTCCCCTAGCCTCTCTCCCACCAGCAACCCACCCTCAATGGCACCCAAACCACCCCTCCTATTACACCCTCACTACTCCCCTGCCCCCCCCCCACTCAACCACTTTCCCACAACACCACACACACACACAGACCAGCACAAAATTGGGAGCTCGGAGCTACCATCCTTCCTCCCTCCTTTTTCCCAGGGCTAACTGTCCTATGTAATGTAGCAACTTCCGCCACTGCACCCACCCTTAAAGCACCTCCCCTCCTTTCGCTCAGCCAGACATGCCTGGCACAATACCAAAATCATTCCCACACTGCTTCTTCTACTGGCAGGTGACATCAAAGCAAACCCGGGTCCCACCCCTCCCAGTCCCCACACTCAAATGAGCCTCCCCAAGGGCCTCCGACTACTGCATCTAAACATCTGCAGTCTCCTGAAAAAACTACCAGAACTGCAACTTACTGTCCTATCTCTGCTCCCAGACATCCTCATTCTATCAGAGACCTGGCTAAAGCCACACCACATGGACTCTGCTATAGCCATCCCTGGCTATGCAGTGATCAGGCAAGACCGTCTAGGCAAGAAAAGAGGGGAGGTATTGCCATGTTTATCTCCACCAGGTTACAGTTCACCCTGGTCCAAATCCCCACACCATCTCCCCATACAGAGTCCTTAGTAATCAAACTTGCACTGCCTTACTCATCCCCTGTCTACGTTGTGGGATCCTACTGCACCTCTAGAACCCCCCTGCCCAGTGTCCTAGAACACCTGGCATCGCTAAAGTCTACTGCCACAGCTGGGGAGCTCCATATCCTTGGTGATTTCAATTTCAACTGGCTAGCAAAAGACGGTGCAAACTACACACCAAAATAAATGCACTAAACCTCTCCCAGCAAATCTCCCAACCTACTCGGCTAAACCCAAAAACACCCAACCACTCCGTCCTGGACTGGGCCCTCACTTCCCACCCTCACAGAATCATTAGTGCTGGTCTCCTCCCTGACTCCCTAAGTGACCATCACATGATATACATGATCAGGAAAGTGCACATACCAGCAAACCCCCCACCAGGACGACTCTCACGAGGTCTTACAAATCCTTATCTCTACCTGTGCTCCTCTATGACCTGGCTCATATTGACTGGTCCTTCATACCAAAAGCACCCTCGATTGACTACGCTTACAAAACATTTAAGGCCAGGTTTCTCGCAGTCTGGAATAAACATGCTCCCCTAAGAAGCACACAAGTAAGGGGATCCCACCTTCCTTGGGTCTCTGCAGATCTCATTAGCAGCTGCCGCACCAGAGATCAGGCTTGGATTAAACATAAACTTGCATGCTCCCAAGACTCCCTATAAAGATACCGTACCCTCCGCAACTCCTGCACCAAAACTGATACGTCGGGCAAAAAAGAGCTACTTCATGAAGGCTTTAAACTCAAACATCAACCACCCACCAATTTCTGGAAAACTCTCAAATCCCTCCTCTCCCCCCCATCAAACCTCCAACCCCGACCCTATCCATCCTAGGTTCGACCGTCACTGACCCTGGCGAAGTAGCCTCTGCCTTCAATACTTTCTTCACTAGCTGCGCAGCGTCTCTCCTATCCAATCACCCACCTACCTCACCCACACCAAGTACCCCACTGAAATCTCTTAACCCAACACACACCACCAATTTCACCTTCCATCCAGTAACCCCGGCCGAAGTGCTGCAAGTACTGACTTCAGTCAACCCTAACAAAGGTAAATGTCCATCAGGCCTGGACGCTAAATTGCTTCACTTATCTGCTTCTGCCATAGCTGCTCCACTAGCTGATCTTCTCAACCTCTCCTTCTCCAAGGCAAAAATCCCAGCTGACTGGAAACATGCAACTGTTATCCCCTCCCTAAGGGCGGAGACCCCCTCTATGCCGGGTAATTACCACCCCATCTCCCTTCTTCCAATACTGGCTAAAATTCAGGAACACCTCACACTTGACTAACTTTCTTATTTCCTAGACACAACCTCTTACTTCACCCTATATCAGTCTGGGTTCCGAAAGTCTCACTCTACCATCACCTCCCTATTAAGACTCACTGATGACATCCTGACTGGAATGGACAAAGGGCATATCACCTCAGCCATTTTCATTGACCTGGCCAAGGCTTTTGATACCATCTCCCACCCTAAGCTACTAGCAAAACTAACTGGGGCTGGCCTCTCAGACCATGCCACTAGCTGGTTCCATGCCTACCTGGTAGGCAGATATTAATCAGTGAAAATTGGCCCTCACATATCTTCACCCCTACCAATAAATATGGGGGTTCCCCAAGGCTCAGTCCTGGGACCTCTGCTTTTTTCAATATTCCTAAATGACCTCCTGCAGACCTGCACACTATCATCCATCCAAATGTACGCAGATGACACTGTATGCCTCCGGCCCTTCCATTGGGGTGGTGTCAAATGTCTTCAGCAGGATTTCTATGCCATTCAAATTGGTTCTCTGCCAACTATCCTTAATACAAAAAAAAAAGTCACACTCACTTTCGGGTCGCATTAGCAACTCTCCGCCTGTGCTGCCCCATCTTTCCTTACCCTAGATTGGGCCCCCCTAGAGTTCTGCACCTCATTCAGATACCTGGGAGTCTGGCTTGACCAATACCTGGATTTCTCCACCCATATCGAATCCTTACACAATAAGTTGCACCCGAAACTTGGTGCTCTATATCGCAATAAGGACTGCATGCCAAAACAGGTCAGGAGGGAAATTGTTCAAAAAATGATCCTGCCTATACTTGATTATGGCAACATGGTTTATGGCGCAGCACTCCTATCTAACCTGGCCAGCCTAGACACTCTTTTCCACTCCTTCTGTCACTTCATCCTGGATTGCCCCCAAATGACCAACCACTGTGATCTGTACAGGGACCTAGCACTGCACTAACTCACGACCCGCAGACAGATCCACTGCTCCAGGTTCATCGCCAAATTCTGGTCACAGTCCCTTCCCCTTATCTCAATTCCGCCATATCGGCTCAGCCTTCCCCTTCCTACTCACTCAGAAGCAATGACTCCCGGCTTCTCCAAGTCCCTTTCATGCATACCACCAAGGGTCAATCTGCTTTCAAGTATCGCATGCCCAAACTATGGAATGACTTGCCTGCTGATATCAGGAGCTCCACGAACCCCGGGCGTCTAAATCCACTACTCAACGCACACTTTCCTGCCACATGCACATGCACGCAGTAGCCATGAGCACTAGCCCGTGGTTTACTGCGAACCGGTAGTCTTGCCAAATCCCTCCTGTTACACTATAGGACTCGAAAGGCTAATTTTGCTGCTCTGTTCTCTATTGTGTGAAAATGTATATCTTATGAAAAAGTACCCTCTGTCAGCTGTTCCACAGCCCTCTGGCTGTAAATTATTCACTATGTAAATATTCTATACTGTATGTTTTAAGAAGCATCTGCTCACCACTGTATTTATCTGTACTGCATGTAATTCAATGTTTCCCCCATCCCCCCACCTCCCCCTTGAGGACTTGAGGAGCTCTGCCTGTTTTCACTGGAGGAGAGGAGAGACGGGGGGACATGATTGAGGTCTTCAAGTACCTCAAGAAAATAAATAGGGTAAACATGGAGGGGATCTTTAGACTAAAGTGAGGAGGTATCACCAGAGGGCATGGTTTGAAGTTGGAAGGTGGAAGGGTGAGGGGAAAGAGAGGAGGATTTTCACTGAGAGGTGGTGGACCCTTGGAATGCACTGCCTGGGCGTGCTGGTTCAGAGATCCACAGTGGAGGGCTTCAAGAGAGGGTGGGACAGACACAGAAAGTGGATGTATCAGATGATGGCCTGGCCCGGGGGGGGGGGATGGATGATAGGGGTTTCTGGAATACAAGGTGGGGGAGGGCCTCGGTACCCAACTAGGGATCTGAGGTTCGAGCAGACTCAATAGACCGTAAGGCCTAATCTGCTGGCAATTAGTATGTTAGTATGTTAGTATGCCTGCCTGGTTAAACTCTTAAATAAATAAATAAATAGCTCCCTGTCTAATCAATGCTACGTGGTTACAGGGCAACTGCAGGAATTGCAAGAACTGAAACAGTAGTCACCTGACTAATCTACACAGCTATCACTTAAGCAGAAAATAAAATACTAAAGAGATTTTAAAACCCATTAAAATGGGACTTCCCGGCTTTAAAAGACACTCGTTTACTTCATTTACCTCCCAAAAGTTATCAAATACAGATCAATAAACATGATAATACACAATAATAAAAATTTCTAAAAAAGTAAAAAAGCAGAACATGAAAAAAATGTATGAAACTGAGAGGCACTGTAAATGCTTATGCACTAAGATACGGCGCAGGTTCAAGCATAGACTCAAACAGTAAAAAAAGATGGGTTTTATTTAGCAACTCAATTCTTAGTTTCAAGACAGGTTCACGATGAATCGAGGCATTTAATACACTCTGTACACTCCAACTGGAATTAGGAGCGTGTATTATGAGCATTTTACTTTTTTTTTTTGAAACTCTGCAAGCCTTTAGTGTCCAACCCTCCACAGGGGGCACAGGGTCATAATGTCACAAGACCTTATGGTGCAGCAACATACCGCGCTGCCAATACATTGCAGTATATTGCCAATGTGATTGCTGAATGTGTTGCAGAGGGCTCCGCCCCCCGAACCCTCCCATCTTAAATAAACAATGCCAGCCCCTCCTCCCAACAGAGGTCTTATCCTGTGCTTGGGAAGAGTGAGAGGTTGCACTACCGAGCATACACCCTTTCGCAGTTTTGCGCCCTCTTTCTCTTACCTACCACACTGTTGCTGTTGCACGGTTTTGACATGCACTATTAAGCATGTGAGATAGTGACCTGGTAGGTCCACAGGGTCGCCCCATGGATCCACACCCACAGCAGACTCCTCCACCGCTTGAAACTCCTGTTCTGGGTTTAGATAGAAGGTACATAAAGGACTCTGGAGTCAAACTATCAGCACAAGTCAGTCCGGAAAAAACACTGAAGGCAACAAAGAATGGCAAAAACAATTCTTCTCCCTCTTTTACTGCGGCAATGGTGGCATACCTTTTCTAAAAGAGGGGCTAGCATTTCAGCGTTCCTGCTACAGCCGTTCTCTCCTCAGCTCAGGTAAACATGCAGCTGTGCAGTCTCAATCCATGTTAAATAGTAACTACTTTATTTACACAATACATTTACACATTGGCCAAGCCAGAACAAAAGTGCTTACAGGAAAAAGACATGGAAAATAAAGTGAGGTAAACCATAAACACACACTTAGTTTACTGATAGTTAGGTTGAAACTTACAGATTGACACATGGAAAGAAACAATCTGTCTTCAGAGAACTCAAACCTGCAGCTGAGTTCTCTCTTCAAGTCTCCAACTCAATAAGACTTTGCATGACACGCTGACTCCCTTCTCTCTCTCTCTCTCTCACTGCATGTAGCCCCTTCTAAAGAGCAAAACCCTCACAGTCTAATAATGCCCATCAAAGAAAATGTCAGGTTTAACAAGAATGAAAGCCTAAGTGATCACAGAACAGCATACATCTAAACCGTGTCAAATGTATCACCTTTCAGAATCTGGCACATCCTCCCCAGGAAGAAACAAATCTTGTAATTTCCTCCTCATAAAACATTTGAGGACCACCAAGCCCATTTGCCCACATGTGTGACTTTTGGAATTTGACCTGGCTGACCTCCCAGTGTATTCTGGAGTCCTTCAGTCTTCCAATTAATTGCATGAAATCGTTAGTGTGCCACCCAGGGCTCTTTTCATGTGACAAACAGAGATATGTGATTAGAACCCTAGAAATCCGAGAATTCTACATTAGCATTCCAATTAGCTAAACATATTAATGCATTAGGATGCCACATTAGCAAACTTTATACATCATAACTGAATCATACATTAGCAGTCCAAATAGCTAACAATATTAAAGTGTCAGTACACTACAATCATTATCATCACAAATTGATTTTCTTCTTGTTTACAAGACTTTTTTTGTAGGGAGTGCTGATACGGTGCTTTCTGAGACCTCCGTTCCTGCTGTGGTGGGAGGTACAGTCGATAATAAGGACATGGTAACAGGAGGAATGGGCTCATGGGAAGTAAATAATAATCTTTTAACCTTCACTGAGGTAAGAGATTCAATCAAGGAATTTTATATGGCTACATACACTGTAAAATGCATGCATGACTCCTGTGTCTGCTAGTGGGATGATATGGAAAAAGATTTATAAGACTTTTTACAAAATTTGAGTAAATCAGCTACCAGGGAAGGTTACCGGTATCTTAATTTATGTAAACAGCTTCACAATCTCCTATCATATGCACATGAAAAGGGTTGAGTTTAGCTCCCTACATAAACCAGGTTAAAGATAAAATGGAAAAAACATATCAATTTGATAGGGCCAGTCCCCTTTTGGCAGAGCAAAGATATGGTACCCAGGGGAAACAACCTTTAAGTACTCCTTTTGACAGCTGTGCAAATAGGGCAAAGTGGTGGGTAATATGTCTCAGTTATATGATTCAGTGATTGGTATTACAGGGGCATCAGCAGGATTCTTAAACTGGGGGGACACATCCCCCCATTAGTGACTTTTTCCAGAAAAGGGGGATCTGGGGGATTTGCCCCCCATAACAAACTCTGAAGAATTTGGTGCCAAATGGTGCATTTTAGAAGACCCAAGATAGATAGGGAGAACATGTAAACACATGCAGCTCTGAGCTCTCAGACTGGCTGCTGTACTGTTTCTCTCCCCCTCCCCTCTCTTGAGACCGTAGTCTTTCTTTCTCTCCCTCTCCCTCTCTCTCTCTCCCCTTCAGTTTTTTTATTCAGTTTGTTTCCCTAATAAATGAATCTCAATGTCCTTAATTGATAAGATCAGCCCAAGTTTACTACACTAGAAATATGGCCTGCACAGACTCATCAGACTGGAGCTCAGAAGCGTGCTACTGCTGGATGCACTGCATGTGTCTCTTGGTGAGACTCCCCTCTCCTCTCTCCACTTGTTTATTTCAGCTGGTTCTTAATTTTCCCTAGTTCAATTTTTTTTCTTAGGAAGTCTGTCTGGGACTGGCACTAGTTGCTGCACCTGTTGCTACAGTGCAAGCCAAAAAGTTTTGCAGACTGCAATTAAACTAACAAGTTCTTCTCCCTTCAGCATTCAATGACTATGTTCTGCTGCTGAGCTCAAATTTAAAATGATGACACTTGAC
Source organism: Neoceratodus forsteri (assembly GCA_016271365.2). Taxonomy (NCBI): domain Eukaryota; kingdom Metazoa; phylum Chordata; order Ceratodontiformes; family Ceratodontidae; genus Neoceratodus; species Neoceratodus forsteri. The sequence goes on from CM028129.1 coordinate 545,142,607, forward strand.
TCAGACAGCCTGATCGTGCAGATTCACCATGTGTTGTGCTGCCCCTTTCTCAACTGTGTCAATAGCCTGTCCATCAATTCATGTCCTGTCCCTCCCTCCTGACCCTTGAACCCACACCTTCCTTACACTGATGGTGAAAGCTATGGCCCCCACCCTCTTCCTTCATCCTGTGATGACTCCCTCACTTGTATAAGTGGTGGTGTAGATTTTGCAGAAGGAGACCGTGTGACCTGAGGGAGCTTCATTTGCTGAGTGTGTGAGTGCCATGGTGCTGGTACCTGCCTTTCCTTGGGTCAAAGGTCATTGTGGTTGGTCGATTGCATGTCATGTCAGAAGGGAGGACTTGAAGACAGAAGTCAAATGAGACACCACCGAGCCACGCCATCACACAGCAATAGCACAGCTGCCACTCTGCCAATGAGCCAGCTCCACCACTGGAGCCGTAAGTAGTAGGCGCAGAGGAAGGGGGAACTAGGATGGTGGAAGGAGGCTCAGTGGCCCAGGATGGCTATCTGACTGTGAGTGAGTGAGTGAGTGAGTGAATGTGTGAGTGTGTGAGTGAGTGTGTGAGTGAGTGAGTGAGTGAGTGAGTGAGTGAGTGAGTGAGGCGAGCATGTATCTGCAGCATTTACTGTAGTTTTCAGTACCTTCTCAGTCATTTCAATCCATCAGTATCAGTCATTCCTTTCAGCAGTCATCATTCAGTCAGTCACTCTCAATCATATCAGTCATTCTTCGGTGGTGCTCCTTCAGTTATTTCATTTTTGCCTCCATGCCATCAGACTGCAGGAATGCATTAATTCTGGCCATGATCAGAGTCTCAGAATCTTGCCCTCAGGGCTTGCCCTATGGGTAGACATATTCACTCACTCCCCTTGCAATCCGCATCTTGAGGGTGAGTCCCTTTTCTTGGGTGGGGGTCCTTCTCTGTAGGCTCCATGTCTCCTGCAGTGCCTCCTGGCAGTCCCACTGAGTGGTAAGGACCAACACTCTGGGAGACTCTTTAGCCATGCAGACCTTCAGTTGGTGGCACCTCATGGTGTAGCTTTTCAGACTTCAGCTACCAGAGGGTGGAGCCCTAAACTCACCTGGGTTCCCTTAGCTATGCAGAACATGTCAGAAGCACCTCTGAAAGCTATTCTACCTGCATCTGCTTAAGGTCCAGCTAGTCTTTTTCTGTATCTCCTTGCCTTAGTTCCTAGTCAAGGTTAGGCCTCTTCATGGTCCTGAGGCTGGGTGCTAGCCTTACAGCAGCCACTACTCTCTTCATTCTATCCTTTGAGTGGGAGCCTCCTTTGTGAGGAACTTCTTTTAGCTGCAGAGATCGACTTGTGGCACCCCACAGCATTATCCCCTTTGTGAGTTACCCCTCCAAAACTACCCCTGAATTGAATTCCAAATTAGCACAGCTGAGCTGTCTAATGATAAGTACCCATACCAGGAGAGATGGCAACCAAGGCTATGGCTGTCCAGAGATTTCCTCCACAAGTTTTTTTTCTTTCCTGAGTGCCAAAGACCATAGTGCATCCTACAATCCTGCCATCCCCTCTCTCTTCTGGACATCATGACTCTGTCTGCTATCAGACATCACCAGTTTCTGTTGTCTGTCATGTCTCCAGTCAGGCTGTGTATTCACCACCCACTTCGCAGTTCTTTTGGGCTCCTTCCTTAGGTACCTTTGGCCTAAAGGAATTATCTTCCTGTGGGACCTCTAAGGGTGGAACCCTCCTCAAGAGGGTTCCTTTGCCTTCATGGTACACTAACAGGGTGGTAGTCCTTTTGTGGATAGAAATTGCAAATGGCCAAAATATCCACATAGAACAATCCAACAACTCACTTATTCAGCTACCCTCCAGACTATCAACAATGTTGCACAAGCATAACTCTTCACTTGGGTTGCATAGACCCACTGAATTAAAAGGCTATGCCTGTAGTTCAGTGGATGGTGGCAACCACTCACACCCTGTCCATGAGCTATTTAAGCCAGCTTCCTCCAGTCTCATTCTAAAGCACTGTTTCTTTGCTCCCACCCACCCCCAACTCTTCCAGCGGCACACTCCTCTCTCCTTGGGGCTCCTTCCTAATGTACCTTTAGCTCAAAGGAATTATGTTTCCATGGCACGTCCGGGGTGGAACCCTCTTCAAGAAGGTTCCTTTGTCTTCACTGTACCCCAACAGGGTGGTAGTCCCTTAGATGATGGAGAGTATGAATGGCTAACGTATCCATAAATAACAGTCAACTAACTCATTCAACTGCCCTACAAACTGTCAACAACGTTACACAAGCATAACTCCTCACTTTGGTTGTGTACATTCACTGAACTAACTTTGTTAGCTTGTTTCTTTTTCCTAGCCATTTCTGAGACCAAGCTATACACAGTGTCCAACTCATCCTATAAACAGTGTACATTTTGTAGGTACATCACAGGATGGGCTCCATCCACTTAGACCCCAAAACACAGGCAATCAGGCTTCTCTGCCAACACAAGAGAATGCAAGGAACATCATGTGGCATCACTTGTTGTAGAACTGTATGCATGCACAGTGCGCTAACCTGCTGACTACATTTTGCTTAATCTTTCCAGTCCAAGGTACCTAACATATTAAGCTAGGGACAATTGAAGCACTCTAATTGTGGATGTCCTTGAGGGTGATATAAAGTCGTGCAAGAACTCCCCAGAGAAACAGCAGATTCTTCAACTTTCTTGTCCCTGACCTGAGTGTTTCCATTTGGACACTCTGTAGTGCACAATGCACGTGCCCATTAGTATGCAGGCAACCACTGTGGTCTTCTAGTCCTTGGTTGGATGTGGCCGAGCGTATTTATTTATTTATTTTATTTAGTTTCTGTTGACTGGGAAAGGGGGACTAGGCGATTCTGCTTATTTTTAGCCTTGTCTCGGGGGAGGGGGATACAGATGGAAATGACACTGAACCAAATTAAGATGTTGGTGGTGCTGTATTTTTTAGTGAATATCTCAAGAAGTAGTCTGTGATTACCAGATGTTTAACAGTGTTTTTGGAATCTGGCTCCAGACTGAGGAAGTCTATGCATGCCAACCCCATCGATGAGCTTGTCTCTATATTCACTAGAGCGGCAGCCCTCTTTGGCAAAGTCTTTCACTGCACACAGCTTTTGCAATGTTTGCTATACCTTTCCCCCACATCTGCTCACTTCTCAAGTGTCCCATTTTGTCATGTAATTCTTGTCTCATCATCATTAGCTTCCTCAACTGTGTTAGCAGGAACAGTTGCAGAGGGACACATTTCTTGGGTCTTTCAATAAAGCAAATTATCCCAAGCCACAGCTGAAAATAGGCAAATGTTTGTCTAGTGTACCTTACCCAGTTAAAAAAAAAACTACATAAATAAATAATTACACAAATAAATATTTATTGAGGTTTTACAGCATATCAGTACAGGTCATTACATTACTGCAAAATCCTAACTAGAATTACACATTACTTGTTTTGTGGAATTACATGCTTCTTCCCACACCAAGTCCACCTTTGACACAAAGGTCTATGGTTTCCTATGCTGGTTCTCAGTGACCACAGCTACCCCTAAAATTGTCACCTCAAGCCCTGAGCTGAATTACAAACGTACAACTCAGCAACAACTGGAAGATACTGTATGGTTGACTGTAGACCAGCAGTTTCAATATTCCATGCATCTATTGGATGGTTTTAACAGGGGGCGGTAACACAGCACTTACCCTCTCCTCAGCTAGAACAGGTGTCTCAGGTCCATTTAGGGGGGAGAGCAGAACAGGACACCCCTGCCATATGATTCTTACTCCCCCGGCCTCTGACTTTATCTGAGAAAATCACCCCAGACTGCATCATACATGGTCTCCTTATTGCATGAACTGTTCATGTTCTACATACATACATATGTACAAACATACATACATACATTTCCACTGGGTCTTGAGGATTTTTTTCTGAATGATTTGAAGGAAACAATATGCAAATCATGTTACCTTTACCTTTGCAGTAACAAGTTCTGTAAATCACATTGTGTTGCTCAATCACATGCAGCATATGTCGATGTGCAACAATGTGATTCAAGGAGTATTTTCTTGCAAAAATCAAAATGGTATGACTTGTATATTTTTTCCACAAATCATAAAGAAAAACATGCAGAACCCAGCAACAATACAAATTTGATACAATTGTAAAAATTCAGCAACTTCCATAAATCCAAGTTGGAAGTGTTAAATGTGGCATCAGAATTCCGGTGAATCAAAAATCCACAATTCTGACCGTCTCTAATCACTGCATGCCCAAACAATTAAGCAATAAAATATGAACAGGGGTTAGATTAACAGTCTGTACTATATGGCTAAGCCTCAATAATACAATACTAAGTAATACAACAATTTCCCAGTAATACATCACTACTCTCAATAATACTGTCCTGAAAGTGATAGTACTATCGTTTCTGCTGATAATGCTACAGTTCAAAGGTCATCTACAACTGTAGTATTATTAGTGGATCCATATATTATAAAAAATAATAGAAAGATAAGTGTTTTACAAGGCAGTAATACCATCTTGAGGTTTTGGGGACTTTAGGACCTCTCGAGCTTCACTCTCGAGGTTCCATGTCCCCAAAACCTCTTGATGGTATTATTGCCTTGTAATACACATTTATATATCTATTATTCTATTTATAATGTATGTTAGAACGCTGTTAACCTTAGGAAATCATCATTTCCTAAGGTTGTTAACCTATCGATGTGAAGTAGATATGTTGTTAACCTATCGATCCTCGTCACATCGATAGGTTAACAACAGCGAGTGGTCGCGATGTGCGCGCTTTTTTCGGTTAACGGAAACCGACTAAGGGAAACCGACGGGAAGGATCAAGGGTCACGGGCGTGACTTTTTAAAAACGTAAGCCCTCTTTTTTTTGATAGTGGGACCATACACTATAAAAAATAATGAATGGTCCCTCTATCGGCAACCGGTCAATTTTAACCCTCTCGAGGTTGCCGTGTCTATTAACCCCTGTTTTCAATCAGTTTATAACCTGATAATCCCATCATTATGACATCAGTAACCTTGCTTAACTCTGTTATAATGATGGGATTATAGGATAGAATGTTACCACCTGTCAAAATTCTTGGAAAGGAAGGGTGCTCTGCTGCTTGGACATTCATTCAAAACACACACATTCCATTCAGATGGTTACAGATCTGTTGCAGTATAGCTCGCAGTGGCTAATTTCGGCACTTCAGTTGCTCAACATACAAACAAGGAGGCATTCATAGCCGAGCAGAACAAACGCACATTGAAGAAAACTGTTTTTCTTTTCCCCACAGTGGCTAGTTTTTCCATACACTATAAAATATAATGCCTGAGTAACAGTGGTCAACCACGGATGTAATCACCTCTCGCAGTTGCCATGACAACTGTAAATCTCTTGAGCTGCACTCTCGAGGTTTACATGGTTGTCCTGGCAACTGCTTGAGGTGATTACATCGTGGTTAACCACTGTTACTCAGGCAATTTCCTCTGTGTTAATCACCCCCTTGGAGTGTAATATGGCATGAGGTATAGCCAAGTGACATATTGCCCCAAGGGGGTGATTGACTGTTATTCTAGCCCCTGGTCATGGGGGATGGGGCAGCAAGATGGCCATATGCTGCTCTGCTGGGCTCCATCCAGCTATACTTTGCTTCTGCAATGTTCTTGTTTTTTTTTTTTTTGTTAAAGTTTCTTCGGATGATAACTCCTGCTTACAATATCCAAGAGCATAAGAGTTACTTCCCTAGCTGGGGCATATATCTTGCTAACTGTATTTTATTGTACTTTGGAGCTTATCGTTTGCTTAGTGAACTTTTAAGTAAGTTGCTACCTGACGGCCCTGATCTCTGGAAGATAGGTCTAGTCTAGACTCTACATGCAGCAATGAGCAATGAGAAATGACTGGTATGGAGCTTTTTACTGAAACCCTACAGAAAACTGGAACCAAAACAACCTTCGAGTAAAAAAGAGGAAGGTGGAGACTGCAGTGGCACTGTGAGTGCTGATAGGCTTGTAAAGCCTTACTAAAAGGTATGCAATGTTGTCTAGGGGCTGCGGTTATTAGTATTTGAGATACAAACCTCAAAGTTATTGCACTTAGTGAAGCACTTTCTGATTTATTTCCACAGGTGCTTCACAGATCCTCTTAACCAGAAATGAAGAGGGGAGATTCTTTTTTCAGAGGAGCGTTCTGGACCATGGAAAAGTAATTTGAAAGTTCTTGAAATGTGAGATGGATTCCTGGAGCAGGGGGATTGAATCAATCTGTCAAGAAAAAGTTGACAGTAATTTGGGAGTTAGCCTTTATCCGTATGTTTACTGTTTAAAAGACTCCGAGTAAGGAGAAAAAGCTATGCTTATATTGCCCTTTCCTCAGAAGGCACTGGTTATGTGCGTTATTGTGTTTTCTTAAAGGGTTGATGGTGACCTGGAAAAGACGTCAACTTGCAAGCATACTTTTCTTTTTAAACTTAAGGGGCCAGATATTCAAAACTTTGCCCCGGGGCAAAATTAGCACTGCCCAGTGGGCAAACTTAGCCCGGAGCACAGAGCACGCTATATTCAAAAGGAATAGCCCAGGGCAAACAGCTTCCGAATATGGCATGGTAATGAGGCCATGCAAACTGGGCTGGGAGTGCAGGGCAAAAATAGCCCTGGAATAAGACAGCACTGAATAAAGCAACCAGGAAGTGCAACCCACAACAACAACACAGTACACAGCAACATGAGGGCAGGTACAGACGAACTACGTGGCCAATGTGTGTGCCAGCAAATGCATGGACTCAGTACAGCTGCAGGAAGCAGCAGATGTGAAAGAACAGTGATCAAAACTGTATAATATTCCCCGTACCGTTAGCGCCGCGCTAACAGATTAGCGCGAAACTATGCAGTTAGCCTGGAGCAAACACGCTTGCCCGGAGCTAAAATGTGCCATATTCAAAAGTGCCATGCAAATGAGCCTACTTAGGTAGTCTCTGGGCAAACAACGGATTAGCATCTCATTATACCCTGATTTGCACACAGTTTGCCTAAGCGTTACTGCAGGGTCCCATAGAGTCACCTCTAGGTCAGTCTGGAAGTACAGGGCAGACAAGGTCCAACCGCAGCTCCATCTGTAGAGTCAGTCTGGCAGTGCACGATGATAGCTACAGGCTACAGGTAAACAGTACAGCATAGCATAGCATAGCATATTGTACCCAGGGACAGGACAGCATAGGCACAGGTGGTGGTGGTGCTGCATGCAACTGTCACACTGTAGGGCATGATACAGTGCACAGCAGACACTACAGTAGCAAGGGAGACAGTATTGTGAGGGACGTAGCACTGCCTATGGTGTGTAGGGCAAGTGATGCTGATTGCACTGTACACAGTGACAGGCCCAACCTGCAGGTGTTTACTGACAGTCGACATTACTGTTACACTGTTGTGTGACCCACAGATGCTGTACCTGTGGCATGTGATGCCCACAGTGACATATGTATCTGGCTTTGTGTGTTGTGGCAGTTGTACAGCTGTGTGGTATGTGGCTGGGGGGCATATAGTATCCGAAAGGCACACTAGTGTTGGGGTATTCCTAATACTGGCCCATGTGCACTGCATGCTGAGTCCCAGCCTTGTGGCCACACCTGGTCTGTGGCACAGCCTGGCCACCCATACACACTCCCTCAACATCCTCCATGCCCACAGTGCTGCATGTGTGTGCTGGCATCTGTTCTTGTCCACAGATATGTGTGGTCAACAGGTGTGCTGTATGGCTACACTGCCATGCTGTCCACTGGCGGCAGGGTCACCATTACTGCCTGGCATGGCTGACTGGTGGCAGATGTTGGCATCATTGTGATGCCATTGGTTAGCAGCAAGCTTCCACTATGTTTGGCTTTATCTATGTGTTATATTTATGTATTAGGTCGCGCAAGACCGGCGCTAAACAGCACATCCAGCGCACAGCCATTTGTATTTGCGCATAAAGCTGATTGCCAAGTTAAGACCAGCTTTCTCTGGGTAATCTACACCGCGCTAACTCGTCGCGTTAGTCGCGCTTAAACCACTCTGCGTGGCGCTAGCCACTGAATATAAAGTATTGCGCTTGTATTCATGTCAGTTTGCCCCTTGCATACATTATACTTTTGCCTGGCGCTAATGCAGTTTGCCCGCGCTATTTGGCCTTTTGGATATGGCAGACCCGCGCTAATCCCGCGCTAAACCTGCGCAAATGATTTTTGCCCAGCGCAAAGTTTTGAATATCTGGCCCAAGGTGTGTTAAAGCAGCATAACTGTAGGAAGCTGCATAGTGGCTCTGAACGTAGTCATCATTTTACTAGCAAAGTTGATTAATCTTTTGGCACTCTATTTCTTGTGATTCAGTAATTTAAAACTAGTACAATCATCACTGAACCCTGTTAATAAAAGGTACTTCTGAATAAGATACTAAAATCAATGCCAATTCATCGAGGTCGTAGGACTCCTGATTTTGGAGCAACAGGCTACAATGACCTGTAATGAGAAAATTAACACCATTACTTAATTTGCAGCCCTTGGGGCTATATGCTTGGACTAATCTATTGGGCTGTTTATAATTTGAAAATTAAGGCTTGAACAGAGAGAGAGAGATGGAATGCAGGACGCTCATACTTGGTGAACTGTTAAAAGCCTCAGTTGCCTCAATGAGCTGCTCTGGGATTAAGAAAGAAATCTGGCAATAAACTTTTATTTAAGATGAACAGGGATAATAAGGCCACAAAGCCTGAACACTTTATGGAAACACTTGATCTTTCTGAACTTTATATGGAATAATTTGTCTGATTTCCTTAATTAATTCTTTATCAGAAACAGCTGGTGGATAGCATGGCAACATCCTTAAATATTCTGAAGAGCATTTAAATTCAGCCTGATTTTTTTGAACTTTTGCTAAGTCATGAAGTATTTTATTTATTTATTTATTTTATTCACCTGTCAGGAGAGACTGTGGTGTATGGATTGTGGTCCAATGGATACTGGCACTATGTAGAGGTTTGCCCTGGACCCATATTAATATTAATAATTTTATTGTTTTTTCTCCTTTTTATATGTTACATGTCTGTTAAATGTTTGCTTAATGTCTGTTTCTTGTTTTAAACTAGGATTTCCATAATGTGAAAATGGTAAGGGATTCTACCCATGATGGCGGCCACGTTGGGCTAGCCGATTAGCATGCTGATTTTTGTTTTTTGTTCGGTTTTATTTTAGTTTTTAGTTGTCTCTGCCTCACTTCGTTTTATTTCGTTTATTTTGGCTACTTCATTTTATTTAAATTTTAATTTTTAGTCCGAGAATGCTGGGTTTTTTTTAATAATCTGTTTATTAAAATTTTTGAGTATACAAACATACTTGAACAGATAAGAACAAATATAAGACAAACATACAGATGCAATCATGTGTGTTACTTAATTTTACCATAAAAAACATACTTCAACTTCATTCCAGTATCTGCTGCTCATACATTACAATTTTCCTGTACCTGTCTCGTCTCTCAGCTTCCAATACCTTCAGAGGCTTTCTACTAGGCCTAATGTTTCCATACTAGTATTCCCACCCCCTTCCCATGAATTTTATACACTTAATCCCATCCTGAGCATCACATTCTCAGATACACTCAGAGAGGATAGAAAAGGAGACCACTCCCTCAGGAAGGCATCCTCCCTGCCTCTAGCAGCCTATGTTAGCCTTTCCAATGCAAGGGAATAAAGGATCGGTTGACGCCAAAGCAGGACTGTAGGCCTGTTCCCTGAAACCCAGGTGTTTTGAATACAGTGACATGCCAATACAAACATGACTCTCATCCATCTGGGAAGCAACAACTAACCCCCTTCTCCTTCCACCACCTCCACCCCTAATAAACATATCAGGGGATCCCAAACTAGTGAACGGCCAATTATCCGAGTCACCTCGGCCACTACCTCCTCCCAGATGTTAACCAAAACTGGACAAGTCCAGAAGCAGTGGATGTAAGTACCCATAGCTCTGCTACACCTCCCACATTGCAGGGATATCGTGGGGTGTGCCCTGTGCACTACGGCAGGGGGCCAATATAGCCTGTGCAAAAACTTAAAAAAGGCCTTCTTAAACTTATTGCAGACCATTATACCCTCCGACATGTGTAGAGCCACTTTCCAGTTATCCTCAGAGATTCGTTGCTCTAAGTCCCTTTCACATAAAGCTTTTGTGTTCCCAGTCAGCTCTGGCAATCTTTGTTTACCTTGTTTAGCGGTCTTCCCTAGAAATCCCTTCGGATATTTTTTGCCGTGATACACCAATTGTTCTACCATATTTGGTTTCAATCCCTCACCACTGGATTACCACTCTCCAACCCTCTATATGTCCGAAGTCCCCTACTATACAAGTATGCGGTAAGTCTCCCTGGGATCCCCCATTGTTCTAGCTCCACCCAGCTGGCAACTGATGGTCTGTGTACCCAGTCTGCAATCCTTCTCTGCTGCATAGCCAAATAGTAGTTGCCCAAATCTGGGAAGTTAAGCCCTCCCTTAGTCCTCTCTGCCCTAAGTTGCCTTAAACCAATTTGGGGTTTCCTTCCCTGCCATATAAATTCCAAGAACCCCTTCTCTATCCTCTTAACATCTCCCATAGTTAATCTTAGTTGCAACATTTGCATAGGATACAAAATTCAGGGAAGGATATTCATTTTAATCAAATTGATCCTCCCTAGCCATGAGATAGGAAGTTGCATCCATCTTCTGAGATCCGCAAGGATCGACTTAATCAGAAGGGGATAATTCAACTTATATAAATCTCCCCATCTCCTTCCCACCTTTACCCCTAAATACCTAAAATCAGATTGTACAATTTTGAGCCCCATCTGCTGTAGTTCCGCACCATCATCTGAAAAACACATCATTTCAGATTTTTCTAAATTGATCCTATACCCAGGGAAGCTTGCAAATTCGTCAATGATAGACAGCAGTGGTATCATGGACCGCTGTGGGTTTCCAATAAACAGGAGCATGTCATCAGCATATAATGCCACTTTATGCTCTATACCCCGTGCCCCACCAATCCCTTCCACCTCTTGGTGCTGGCGCACCACCACTGCCAGTGGTTCAATCGCCAGAGCAAACAAAAGAGGGGACAGTATGCATCCCTCCCTTGTACCTCTCCCTAAATCAAACCACTCCGACAGGTTGCCATTAACCATAATTCGTGCACTAGGTTTAAGATACATAGCTCTCACCCAGCCCACAAAAGAGTCACCCAGACCAAACCGAACCAACCTCAAACAGGTAATCCCATTCCACCCTATCAAACACTTTTTCAGCATCCATAGAGACCACACCCACTTTCTCTTGTACTTGGCCAGCCCTCCATATTACATTGAGTAACTGGCGCATATTGTGGTATGACTGTCGGCCTTTAATGAACCCGGTCTGGTCTGGGTGAATCAAGTCCAGGAGTATATTCTCCAGCCTAGTAGCCAAAATCTTAGCTAAAATTTTCAAACCAACATTAAGCAACAAGATGGGTCTATATGCTGCACAATCAAGCCCATCCTTACAAGGTTTGGGTATCAAACAAATAGTTGCCTCATAGTAAGAATATGGCAGTACAGGGACCTCTACTTCCCCCTCTGCCTTAAACACCTCACACATTACCCCAGCTATCTGGCCACCCAGAATTCTATAGTACTCGATAGGGAATCCATCCAGGCCACTAGCCTTCCCTTGTTGCATTTTCTGGATGGCCCTTAAGATTTCTGACCTTGTAATAGGCTGTCCCAATGATTCCCTTTACGTTACCGAAACAGCAGGCAGCTGTATACCATCCAGGAATCTCCGTATATAAGCCTCTTTTCCTTTGTGTTCAGCCCTATACAGAGACTCATAGAATACCCTAAAGCAGTCTCCTATGTCCCCTGGATTTGTAAAGATCCTCCTTTCCCTGTTTCACACCCTTAATATACATGTTGGACGTCTACCGCCTTTCATCAATCTCACCAATAAGGGTCCCAGTGTATATCTCCATTCAAAAATCTGTCTCTGGCAATAAAAACATGTTTTACTGGCCTCCTCTTGCAACAGTGTATTAAGAGCCTCTCTAGCTGTAATCAATAACCTGGGAGTTTCTCCCCGTTCTCCCTTCGCAACCCGCTTCTCTAACTCCTTAACTTGCCACTCCAGTTCCTCCTGCTTACACCTATTCTGCTTTTTAATTTTCGCTACATAGGCTATTATAGCCCCCCTCATAAAAGCCTTTGCAGCCTCCCAAAAAGTAGTTCTGGAGATGTCTGGTGTGGAGTTTGTCCCCTCATAATGTTGCCATTGCTCCACTAGATATTTCCTAAAGACCTGGTTTTCATCAAATACGTGGGGAATTTCCACTGAGGGGGTGCCACTCTAGGTGCTTTACCCACCAATTTTAATTTTACCATAGCATGATCCGAAATATGAATGGGACTATGGGAAATATCCTGCATCCTACTGACCCAACTTCTAAGGAGATAAATATAGTCCAAGCAAGACCATGTTTTATGAGGGTTGGAATAGAATGTGTATTCTCTCGCCCCTGGGTTGGCTGAACGCCAGCCATCCACTAGGTCTAAATCCGCTACCCCAAGCTGCCATTGATTCATAACTCCCGATGTACGCCCCTTCCCTTCAGAGTAATCCATGCAGGCATCCATGGTCTAATTAAAATCCCCTCCCATAATGAGCCCCGGGAATTGCTCCCTAACTAGCAAGTCCAGCAAAGAGGAGTAGTACTGTGGTTCATACACCACCAGGGCATAGATGCATCCAAATGTAATCTTCTCTCCCTTAAGTGTACCCGAAACAGAAATATACCTACCTTCTCTGGGGTCATGCACCACTCTCTTGACCTCAAAAAGGAGGTTCTTATGCAAGAGTACCACAACACCTCGTTTATGAGAAGAGAAGGAAGCCGCGTAACATTTCCCCACCCAGTTCCGAACCAGCTTCGCGTGTTCTAGATCCATCAGGTGGGTTTCCTGCAACAGAGCTACCTGTGCCCCTGCCCTTTTCAGTGCGGTCAAAAGCGATGTCCTCTTTACTGGGCTTGTTATTCCTTTAACATTCCAAGAAATTACATTTAAATTCGAGACATTAGCCATGATTCATATGATAGACCTTCCAGTACCACTTAGCCTAATAACCCTTCCCATGACCTGGACATGGCAGCATAATATGCAATATTGCATAATGTCTTTACAGTTCACACTGTTGATTGCATCTATAAACGAAACAACAATACTAACAATAGTAACAGTTCTAACAACAAGAACAACAGTTTTAACTATTACCCTGTATACCCCTTCCTTCTTCCATTCAGCAGAATGTCCCCTTCCCCCTTCATGCAGCACACATTTCCAATAAATCTTACCCCAATACTTGTTCCCCCATATGTCCCCTCCCCCTTGATGACTTATTACCAGTAATTGTTCTATTACTTAATTTCTCCCCCGCAATACAAAAATCGATCTATCCGTTAACCCTTCCTCCTCTCCTCCTATTTCCCTACTGACACTAATTGCTGATGTAGCACAAGTGTCCTAAAAAGAAACCCCTCCTCAACTGAAATGCACTTCCCATTGCTCCCCCCTCACAGCCACTCCTCCCGTGAGGGTGTTACCCCTGCAAGCAGACTGTAACCTTAATACTTGCCCTGATGCAGTTCCCCCGTATATCTCTACCCCCCCCGAGTGTTCTCCCCTTCAGTGCAACCCAAACCAAGATACATTCTTCATTTCAGGCTAGTTCTCATTGGGCCCTTTACTCCCCCTAGCCTGCACCTCACATCTGTGGCCCCTCTCCCATTTTATTCCCACCATCCAAAAGTTCCTTGCCATACCAGGAGACTATTAAGCATCCCTCCCCACGAGGCCCACATAAAAACAGCATTCAGTTCTATCGGCCTGAAGAGTGGCCCCCAAACATCCCTGAACTGAAAACAGGCCGCAACTGCATAGCCCTCCTAAGCCCCGCCTTGTACTCCCTCCTCCACTCAATCCACCCCATCCCTCCTCTACCTCCTCCTTATAAACTACAAAGTTGGCAACACTATTTACCCTCCTTATTTTAGGCAGGCCACCCTATATAGTTAACATTGAGACCGCACCTTTTACCCAACAGCAGAAGGTGGGGGGAAGGAGCCAGACCGCGCCTTCCAATACACGCGCTGGACCCACTCCCCCACCACCACCTACTGAGAATCGCACCAGGGCTCTGGGCCCGCGATCCATCAATGTCTCATTCAGCAAAGTCTCCAGAAATGGAAAATACTGGCTCAGACAGTCACTCCTGCGTGGAGATTAAACACAAGTCCAAAAAAATCCTGAGCCTTTAAACTGATCAACAGTCACTTACTCCAATATGTGCAGAAAAGGAAAGTGAATAAAACAACACCAGAACAGGTTGAACCAGCCCACTAAACTTTTAAACAGCAGCACAACAAGTGACGATCCACTCTTGGCATTCGCGAAATTCCTCCATGGTCTCTCTCCCCCATATATCTTACCCCACTTTCTTTCACAAGGCCTTCACAAAATCTTCAGCCTTCTCCAACTCCCAGAACGAGAAGGTCGCCCCCTCATGTCAGATTTTCAACGTAGCGGGGTATACTAAGAAATTCTCAATTTCAAGCCCCTTAGCTGCACCATGATTCCATTAAACATTTTCCTCCTTTTAAGCAGTCTTGCAGAGTTTGAGAGATCAATAGCCGGCTTCCCTCATGACTCAGCGTACCTTTCGCTCTGTAGGCCTTCAAGGTTGCCTCCCGGTCCTAAAAATTAAGAAACCTCATAATTATTTGCCGCGGTGGCTGATCTGCTGGTGGCCATGGCATTACAGCTCGATGAGTTCACTCCAATTTCACCCTTCCATGTTTGGTTTGCAGGTCCAGCAGCTCAGGCAGTACTCTACTGCAGAAATCAAGGGCATCTCCTCCTTTCTGCCCTTCTGGAAACCCTCGCAGATGCAGATTGAGGCGTTGGTGATAATTTTCTTGGTAATCATAGGTTTCCTTAAACTCCTCCAGCTCTTTTTGGAGTGCCCTAACCTGCCCAGGCACCGACAACACTTCATCCTCTAGCCTGGATACCCATTCTTCCGCCTCTGCTAGCCTGTTGCCCTGCTGGGTCTGCTGCTCCAGAACCTCCTGTAGCCGAGAATCAAATTTGTCTTCTAGCTTTATTAGTCTAGGCTCGAGTGCTGCTATCACTTGGCCAGTCAGCTCCCGGCCTAGCATGGTGATCTCCACTGCAGAACGAGACACCAGGCCCAAGTTTTCTCCCGCAGTGACCGTCACTGTCTTTTTTCCCGCTTTTCCCACAATTCACTGACTTTTAGCGGGGTTGGGGGCCAGATACTCTTCCATAATGGTATCCTACACCAGTGGATGTGATCGCCGATCCGCAGATAGGTATATATTTAATTTATTTTACAATTACTTAGTGACCATTAGAGCACAGCGACAAGGAAACACGACCATTCAGCTAGCTGCTCATTAGCGCCCCCCCCCCGAGAATGCTGTTTAATAGCCCAGAGGGTAAAAGCTTAAAAAAGCGCTGAGACACTCTTTACTGTTGGGCTTCTTCCTAATCTCGATCTTGGGGGGTTGAGGAAACGTCTCCCCTTAGTCCCTTACCTGCACTGCCAGTGCTGGTGGACGGCTTTGCTGGATGAGAACTGTTGGCAGTTGTCCACTGATTTGAGTGGCCTGGAGCATGGAGTTGACCGCTCTGCTGCGCTGAATTCCATATCGAGAGTGTGGAACTGACTGTGGAAGGAACCGAGGAGCCTGTGCGATTTGCTGCCCAGGAACCAGGGACATTTGGTCCGAGGGAGTCTGTCTGCAGGGGGACCCTTTTAAAACTGTGTGCTGACTGCTGGTTCTGGACTGCCATTCTTTCACTAGTCTTTCCTGGATTGTTAAACTGTGGCGGCTCTTGGTTTTCTGAGCCAGTCTGTGAGCTTCCTCGAAGAAGAGATAGAACATTTTGCCTTGCGATCCAGCCTGAACCTAGGGGAAATTTGCTGGGGTCTCAGCCATGGGGGAGTTGGGTCTGGTGTCCTTGGAGGACGGGCACTGTGTTCCCAGGGATCCCTAGGCTTGGGCAGGGCTGGAAGGCCTGCTCGCCCTGAGCTGGCCATGGGTGGTGTCTCTGGCAGCTTCTCAGGGATGGCTGGATAGGCAATCCGTGTTCAGGGGCTCCTGTAGCTGGATGTCGAAGTGTAAACCTGGAGCTGGAAAGAGCACTGACTGTGGTGGTGGATGTTTTAAACTATCTCTACCTCCCCAAGGACCGTCAGGAATGAGAGTGTTTTATTTTATTTTTTTCTATTTAAACATTATTTTCTCAAACTGTTATTATTCTATCCTGTCTATGTGAGAGATATGCAGGAAGATTAATCCTCTTTTTCTGGTGGGGTGAGAGCTCACCAGAAGGGCCAGTAATATTCATTGCTGAAAGACTTTGGGCTAGTTCTTTGACATCTTCTTGCTCTCAGACATTAATTGATCTGGATTTTAATTTTATTATAGTTTGTTTAATGCAATTTTAATATAGGACTGTGTGTATGGGTGTATGGGTGTGTATATTGGGTTTGTATATTGTAAGGGTTGTGTGCATGGTGAGTGAGTCTTATATCTGCTTTAATTTTTAAGGGGTAGGTAGGGTTCTTGTTGTAAGGTAGTCTTATATTATTTGTTCGTTACTCCTCAAGTGAGAGTTGTGGGTGTACTGAACTGTTTTATTTATTTTTGGGGGGTTTTGTTTTCATTGTTTTTGCATACTTTTGTTGGAGTTTTCCTTGTTCTAGCCTGGCGTGCTTTTTGTCTAGGACACTAGTATGTGTTGGAGGCCTGCCCCCCCCCCCGTCGGGTCATGCGCTATTCATACTCTGCCCTCTGCACCCTCTGCCCTTTCCCCCTAAAGTTGTCAATCTAACAGCACTGTGGAGCACTGGGCATTGCCTGTGGGGGGGGTAATGAACGGTGGAGGATGAATGAGCGGGCTCTCGCATTGGGGTTGTTAGGTCCAGAAGACACCCTGGGGCAAAATGGATTCTGAATGTGGTCCACCATGCCTGATCTCCATACCCAAGGGCACCACCATTACTGGTGGGCAAGTAGCTCAGGCAACTCTGGAGACCTGTCCACATCGAGCAGTGTTATGCAATGCCAGATCTATCAAGAATAAGACTGCAATTATTGCAGATCTTGTTGGGTCAGCTGATCTGGCTTGCATCACCGAGACCTGGCTGGATGAAAATGCTGGGCCCATATTGGAGGCTGTGATTCCAGCCAGGTACTCAGTGATACACCGCTCGAGATTGGACTGCAGGGGGGGGGGGTTTGCAGTCTGTTTCAACACCGAATTGGGCCTCACGAGTGTACCAGTTGAGGAAGCCAGGTCATTTGAGTGTACTGTAGTAGCAGGTGTAGGGTAGCTCTTATCTACTGTCCACCCAGGGATGAGAAGCAAGTCCTGCAGGAAGTAGCAGACTTCGTGGTTGACATGGCATTTGAGTCCCTCAGGCTGATGGTCCTGGGTGACTTCAACGCCTGGGTCGACGATGAACTCTTGCAATTTGGACAAGACTTCCTCCAGTTGATGACATCTCTGGGCCTTACACAGATTGTTTCCTCTGCTACTCACAAACATGGTCACCCTCTTGACCTGGATTTACTCCTGGGAATCGAAGCCTCCGATTTGGAGGTGGAACCTATTGGATGGTCCGATCACTACACCGTGGGATTCAATTTTTGCACCCCCCTTTCATAGGCCTGCCCCTGTGGAGATGGACAGATACCGCCTTTTACAGGATGTGAGTCCTGAAGGCCTAGTGGCGGTACTTGACAATTTTCTGTGGCGAGCAGGAGCCCAGAGGCCTTGGTTCTGGCCTATAATAAGGCCATTACTGCAGCCCTGGAACTGGTCACTCCTGTCTGTGTTTGTCCTCTATCTCTTTGCCCTCGGTCCCCTTGGTTCGATGGGACCTTGAGGGAGATGCGGAGACTTGGACGAAAGTTAGAGCATTGCTGGCGGAAATCTGCCCCGGAGGCCAACCATCTTAAATTGCTAGAACATTACCAAGTCTATCAATCAACAATCTCCCATAAAAAGGCAGAGTTCCTGTCTGGGGAGATTGCTGCTGCTCAGAATCGACTGGCTCAGCTCTTTCGAACTGTGGACAGGCTGTGCAACCTGGCTTGTCTGCAGTCTCAAACAGCCTTTTTACAATCAGAGTGTGATGAGCTTGCTCAGTTCTTTGCAGATAAGGTGGCTGATGTCAGGGCGGAGATCCAACCAGTATACTCTATGGGGGATGCTATTGATTGGCGCGCGGTCACTCCCCCATGTTTTTCCGTAGTACCTTTGACCAGCTGGAGCTCATGAATGTTATGTGGATTGTCCATAGTATGTGCACTACATGCTGTAGTTTGGATCCTGGCCCAACCTCCCTGATTATGGGTTGTTGTGACATCACTGGCCCGGTCCTGGCACCGATAGTCTGGTACTCCCTTGAGTCGGGTGAGTTTCCTAGCTCCCTGAAGGAGGCGGTGGTGACACCCCTCCTGAAAAAAGCTTCTCTGGACCCAGACTGCCTTGCCAACTACAGACCTATCTCTAACCTCCCCTTTGTGGGAAGGTGATTGAGAAAGTAGTGGCCATACAGCTGGAGAAACATTTGACCATCCATAGTGTCTATGAACCTCTCCAATCCGGTTTTTGTTAGAGGCACAGTACTGAGATTGCACTGGTTTGGGTGCTCAATGATCTCCTGATGGCGAGAGATTGGAAAAGCTGTTCCATCCTGGTACTCCTAGATCTCTCTTGAGCATTTGACACCGTGGACCATGGGGTGCTGCTCAAGCACCAGAGGTTCATTTTAGGGTTGTCAGAACCCTCTGAAGTTCTGGGTTCTAGTTCTAGTCTAGAACTTTTGAAAAAGTTCTAGTGTTCTAATCTTTTTTAGAACTTTTTAGAACTCGAACCCTATTTTTTTATTGTGCTGCCAGTAACGAAGATAGTAATAAAATACATGTAAAGGAAAAACTGTTCAAAATAAGGGGAGAGAATTATCTTGTGTGACATTGATAGGAATACAACTACGTTTATCTATAGTTTCTTCTGTTTGCTAAAGTCAGCAACTTAATAAGTAACAGGCCCACCCACCCACCCATATGTTAAAAGTTTTCCTGCTGCAGCTGCATCATAGTTCCTTAGTGAAAGAAAGAGGCACATTAGCTATTTATGTACTCAGCTATATATACTCATCGTCATGAATTAGGAGAAAAATAACTGATATTACCTAATTTCAGCTATTTGCTGCTTTCTGTTTTAAATGAGTGAATCAAAAGTTGCTATGTTTAAAAAAAGCTTTTATAACAAAGTCAAGCCAAGTACTACAGCAGCAACATGTGGAACTGTTACAAAACATATTATGTCATAACATATTCAGTCAAGACATTGGAATAAAAAAATATTTGCAGAAACCACAAGAAGGCTGCTCCAATCCTAAGTTGTGCCTGTGTGAAAAGCTGAGCACAAGAACAAAAGACACAGCAACACTTCAAAAATGTGCATGTTGTGCGTTTTAACTGATAGCATCACAGTACAGAAGCGCATGCAGGACCAAAACAGTTTAAACAGACAACACTTGTCTGTTTAAACTATTTTATACTACATGTACGTTCTGTACTGATGATATCATTAAGCATGTCCATACCTCAGCCTGAAATGTTAATGCTATCTTGATTAATAAAAAAATATGCCAGTCATTGTTGCTGGCAAGTACATGCAATTTTCTAAGGTAATGCATACATAAACCAACATTTTTGTTGGCAAATTGAAGTAATACATACAAAAATTCTAAGATGATGCATTTTGCAGCTGATACTTCAATAAAATCTGTATTTCAGTCACATAAATAAAAACAGTGGTTTCCTCACCACATACTAAGGAACATTTATATAGCTGCAGCAGTTGGCATGTGATGTTTAAGGGACAGTGTCTGTCAACCCATTATGTATCAAATTATCACTACTTATAAAGCAAAAACACTATGATCGTCACATTCTGTCAAAACTGCTGATGCAGATTTTCTTTTATTTCTGATTCCTTTATTCTTTTTAAATGGGACAGGACAATTGTGCTAGGTGGCAGCAGTTTGCAATGTATTTAATAAGAATATATATGTGTATGTACAGTTGGGTCTGTCATCATTTTTTCCTCACCGTCCCCAGCTGATCACAAATCTGTAAATGAAAGAACTAAAACAACATTCACCTTTCACCCATCACCCATTCCACTTTTCTTCCACCACCCTCATCTGTAGCAGTAGCAACCATGCCACCCTTTACACCCATCTTAAAACCAACCCACAACCCTCACCCATGTACTAGCATCCATTTTCGTTTATGGCTAACATTTCTGTAATTGAAAAATAATAAACAGCTACCAATTAGAACTCATTGTTTTGTCCTCTTTAAAATTGAAAAATAGACCGTCTCCTGTCCCAGCCCATGCTGATCACCACAAAGTCACAGAAGGTAAATCAAAAATATATGTTTCACTTTAACTATAAATAATATGATACAGAAAGGATTAACGTGACAGTGTCCCTTTTATACCAAATTTGGGCCTGTTCCACTGATGTTAAAATTGCCTGTATATAAAACTTGTTGACTTTAGTTTAGACCCTAGCTACAAAACAGTTTGCCATGAAATGGTGAAAGTTTTGAAAGTATATAGTCAAGGTAATAGATCGAGAAAGGAGAGAGCGACAACCAAAGTCATCACAGTCTGTAAAGTTTCCTTTTGGTGCAGAGACTCCGTCCACAGTATTTTACCAGCCACCACCATCTGAGTAGTCATCATCACCATCAACATCCACAACATCAATCACTTCAGGATCAGTTTGTATACTCTTGTAGGGATCGAAAATCTTGACTTATTAACTTTAATAAAAGTTAACGTGTATACATTTTCTGGCAGCAACCTATTTCTGATGTCTGTCACAATGTGCCAGCTGTACTAAACATGCGTTCTGAAGAGACACCTTGTTGCAGGACAACCAAGATATTTACAGGCTTCATCATACAGCTCTGTCAAATTGACTTTTGATCTCCAGTATTCAAAGGGCATGCATCAATAGGAATAGGCAGTTCTTGCAGGTAACTGTCTACCATGTTGGACAGAGACAGCTCAGAAAGGGAATCAGCAGAAGCAGCTGGTATGGCAGCAATTTGGGAAAGGTTTTGCCACAGATGATTCTTGCTACTAAGGGCTGAAGAAGTGGCAGTTGTGGAACAACTACTGTTAATGTTTGGTGACTTTTCCAGTCCTGTATCCTTTGAAGATGAACCTGCATGTTGTGGTGATGACAACCTGATGGTACTGTGCGTGTCTACATGTTTTGACTCCTGTAGGTGCTGCAGCTCATCTAGCAACATACATTTGTACTGCTCTATATCATCTGTTTTGGAAGATGTATAGCCTTGAAACTGGGATCTAAGAGAGTTGCAAGGATGTGAGTGTCTTGATTTAAATCATTGCAACTAATTTGTCATTGGTTTTGACGCTCGCTCATTCTCTTTCTGAGATTCCCATGATATAAGCGACATGTTGTCTGCGCTCCAGATCTGTCTTTTTCTATTTGTAGATTTAGAACACTAAGATGATGTGGAAATGAGCATTATGAATGGGATAACCTGACTCACAGATGCACCTTCAGAAGACATGTCCCTTGTAGCTGTCTCAAAAGGAGCTAGGATAAAGCACACTATCTCCATTAATTTCCACTGCAGCACAGACAGCATAATGCCATCTCCAATAATGTAACTGGAGCAGTACTCATGTACAGCTTGCTTTTGCTCAAGAGGTGCTGCAGCATATAAGCGTTGAGTTCCAATGAGTGAAACATTTTGAATCAGCTTTTGCTGGGGCAGCTTGTTTTTGCAGTTCGGACAATGTCCAGTATAGCCTTAGTTGAATGTGAAAGTGAGTCACAATTTTTTTGCAAACAGCAATCATACCATCCACTTGTGATTTCGTTGCTGAGAAATCCGTGACAATTAAGTGTAAGCAATGTGCAAAGCAAAAACGTGCAGAAATCCTCCATCCTGTATTGCTTTTAGATGTTGGCTCCATTGTCACTTACTATGAAGCCACATTTTAGACCGTGAGAATAAACCCATTCGTCAAGGAGGTCATTTAGTTCCTGCAAGATGTTTGCAGCAGTATGACTTGCCCAAACTTCTTTATATGCAGCAGCACCATCTTTTAGGGTGTCTTTGTTTTGAAGAAGCACAAAGAACGTGACCCAATGAGCGTTAGGGACATGTAATCTGTGTTTTGAGTGCTGTCCACATATCTGTTGTGACATGAATAACCCCCACCCTCTGCAGTTTTAGTGCAAGCATCACTGTCGCTTTAAAGCCTGATAAATGTTTGGTATTTCACATAGGAAAAGTACCTTCGATGAGGGAACATTGTGAGAGGCTCTGCTAATGTCATGAGCTCCTAAAATCCTCATGATCTACCAAAGAGTATGGGAGAAGGGCTCCGCTAACAGTTCACCATATCGGTGATTAAGATGAAGGTCTTTGGATGATTTCTAGTAAAGGTATTCTTCCTTTCAAATGCCGAGACAGTGTTAGCTGTTGCAACATGTCCCTGCTGGTTATTATACACCGTGCTCGATGGGCAGATGGGCGCAGAGATGGTGGACTAGGACTTATACATTCAGTGCCATCACTGGATGTGCAACTTGTACTAATGGTGCTGGCATTGGTGGTAACAGTGATCCTAGGGCTGGCAGTGGTTCTGCCCACATCAAGTTCGAGACAATTCAGTATCCATTTCAGATTCCCTGATCCTGACCCTTCTCACGTGCGGTCTGGAAGATGGAGGACATGGGTTTTGGTTTTGGATGATCAAGCAAAACGAATGCTTTCAGATGGCGTTTAAGAGCTGTAGTGCCAAGGCATGACACAACTTTACCATGGCTTACACTCTGTTTGGGAACAAATTGCTCTGCATGGATCAGTTTTTACTGACTGAGAAACATTCCACGCCTCAGATGTGACAGATTTTGTTCAGTGCTAGGAAGATAGCTAAGACTGTTTGTGTCTTTTCATCTGTCCTAACAGAACCTGGGACATGCTCCTTGGTGTTAGAAGAGTGGACAGAAGACTCTGATGGATTTTCATTGCTGGCCAACACAAAGTGGTGGATTCAATGGATATGTCCTTTTCATTTCCAACAGTGCTGGATGTATTTGCAAGTGCACTACCTGATTCATTGTCAGCAGACTTGCTTATTTCACTTTGTTGAGGAAGTAATGATTTGTCCGAGACACAACAGTGTGGACTGAGACAAGAGCTACTGTCTGAGTCAGAGAGGGACTCACTGTCACTCATTATTGCTGCTAGTCACAGGGATCTTAAAGGCATGAATGGCATACCTTATGGTGCCTCTCCGTGTGACCCCAGCCAGCTGTATAGGTTTTCTTAAAGGTCCCCTTTACCACACTTCACTGTTGCTCTTTTGCTGTTTGTTGAATTTTTATCACGTGAAACATTTGGTTATTTCTGTTAGCCCAGGATTACCACTACCACCAACACCTGCTCCAACACCAGCACTAAATGCTTCATCTATGTTGGTGTCAGCCATAACAGACAGTAAGTACCAGTACTACCAGTCCAGTATACTGCAGTGAACACACCAACGCCCAAACAATTCCTGTGTAACAAAGCAATGTGATCTGTAATCGCTGGCTACAACTCCAAATTTTATTTTGGTTGTGTGACACTGTGATACGTGGACTGAAAGTAATTGAAGAATATGACAGTTTGCAACTAAAGGATCCCAGGTTCAAGGCTTACAGAATGATTGGGCTGCTGGGCATAGGCATCACATAGCAATCAAAGGGCACACAGCAGCAGGGTGATGGGCTGACCACAGGAGACGGAGTCACATACGCAAACCAGGGAATGAGAATTATATTTCTACGTTTCTGTCATGTAAGGTTAATGCCACCACACAACTGGCCACTGGGCTTCTCTCTGTAACACACACACTGGGTAGGGTACAGTGCAGTCAAAGGGCACACAGCAGCAGGGTGATGGGCTGACCACAGGAGACGGAGTCACATACGCAACCTAGGGAATGAGAATTATATTTTTACGTTTCTGTCATGTAAGGTTAATGCCACCACACAACTGGCCACTGGGCTTCTCTCTGTAACACACACTGGGTAGGGTACAGTGCAGTCAAAGGGCACACAGCAGCAGGGTGATGGGCTGACCACAGGAGACGGAGTCACATACGCAACCCAGGGAATGAGAATTATATTTCTATGTTCTGTCATGTAAGGTTAATGCCACCACACAACTGGCCACTGGGCTTCTCTCTGTAACACACACTGGGTAGGGTACAGTGCAGTCAAAGGGCACACAGCAGCAGGGTGATGGGCTGACCACAGGAGACAGAGTCACATACGCAACCCAGGGAATGAGAATTATATTTCTACGTTTCTGTCATGTAAGGTTAATGCCACCACACAACTGGCCACTGGGCTTCTCTCTGTAACACACACACTGGGTAGGGTACAGTGCAGTCAGAGGCACACAGCAGCAGGGTGATGGGCTGACCACAGGAGACGGAGTCACATACGCAACCCAGGGAATGAGAATTGTATTTCTACGTTTCTGTCATGTAAGGTTAATGCCACCACACAACTGGCCACTGGGCTTCTCTCTGTAACACACACTGGGTAGGGTACAGTGCAGTCAAAGGGCACACAGCAGCAGGGTGATGGGCTGACCACAGGAGCGAGTCACTCCTACGTAACCCAGGGAATGAGAATTATATTTCTACATTTCTGTCATGTAAGGTTAATGCCACCACACAACTGGCCACTGGGCTTTCTCTGTAACACACACACTGGGTAGGGTACAGTGCAGTCAAGGGCACACAGCAGCAGGGTGATGGGCTGACCACAGGAGGCAGGAGTCACATATGCAAACCAGGGAATGAGAATTATATTTCCTCGTTTCTGTCATGTAAGGTTAATGCCCCACACAACTGGCCACTGGGCTTCTCTCTGTAACACACACACTGGGTAGGGTACAGTGCAGTCAAGGGGCACACAGCAGCAGGGTGATGGGCTGACCACAGGAGACGGAGTCACATACGCAAACCAGGGAATGAGAATTATATTTCTACGTTTCTGTCATGTAAGGTTAATGCCACCACACAACTGGCCACTGGGCTTCTCTCTGTAACACACACACTGGGTAGGGTACAGTGCAGTCAAAGGAACACAGCAGCAGGGTGATGGGCTGACCACAGAGACCGAGTCACATCGCATAAACCAGGGAATGAGAATTATATTTCTACATTTCTGTCATGTAAGGTTAATGCCACCACACAACTGGCCACTGGGCTCTCTCTCTGTAACACACACTGGGTAGGGTACAGTACAGTGCAGTCAAGGGCACACACTGGCTTCTCTCTGTGACACACACACTAGGGTTACTTCAGAAAGATTTATTTGCCTTTTTGCCCCACATTTCTGTCATGTAAGGTTAATGCCACCACACAACTGGCCACTGGGCTTCTCTCTAACACACACTGGGTAGGGTACAGTACAGTGCAGTCATGGGCACATTGCTTCTCAGACACACACACTAGGTTCAGAAGATTTATTTGCCTTTTTGCCCCTTGTATGCTTGTTGCTGGCAGCTGCATGAGTGTGCAGTGTGCTGCAGTTTCAAATAATCACATTTCACATTCACAAAGGTTCTTATAATCTTCAGTCTTCTTATTTTTTTAGTCTCTCTCGAGTCCTCCTCCAGTCCTCCTGATATTGGTCTCATCAATCCTCCCTATTCCCCAGTCCCTTCCCCAATCTTGATTAATCCTCCGATTCCCTCCTTCTGTCCTGAACCGCCCTAGTCCCACTCCCAGTCTCGCCCCAATTTTTAGCTTTTTCTTGTTCTCGGTCTCACGGGAGAGAAGTGGCCACGACTGGACAAGAGTAGTGGCGCGCTAACCGCTTTTGCTACAGTTTGCTGGTGCTGCCTGCTGCTGCTGCCTCTGTCTCGATGATCCTCAGTCAAATGGCACTCCTCCTCATGGCATCTCTTTAAATACCCCCACAGATCCCGCTGCTCGCGTTGCTTACTCGACCACACGTCGTCTTGTGTCTCGTGGTGATTCAAACCCTTTTGCGAACCGTTTAGTGTTCGAGTTCTAATTAGAACTCGAACACCAGGGTTCGAGGAGGGTTCGAATCTTTGCCGAACCTGTTCTGACAACCCTAGTTCATCTGCGGCCTGTCTGGTACAGTCCTCAGATGGTTTAAGTCCTTCCTCACTGGCAGAACTCAGAGGGTGGTGTCGGGGATTTATTCCTCTGATCCTCTCTCTCTGTCTTGTGGGGTCCCTCAGGGCTCGGTGCTGTCTCCCATGTTGTTCGCGGTGTACATGTTGCCCCTCAGAGACATTGTAAGATGGTATGGGCTGAGGTTTCACTGCTATGCTGATGATACCCAGCTCTACCTGTCTTTCACACCCGACCAGGATAGTGCACTCTCGGTATTTAATAACTGCCTTGCTGAAATCCAGGATTGGATGAATTCCAGCTGGCTGAAGTTGAACTCGGGTAAGACGGAAGTGATGGTTGTGGATCCAGGTCGCCAGACAGGGGATTTGGGGGCTGATCAGCCTACAGGGCTTTTCTTTTGGGGCTCCCAGCTTCTTGCCTCCAAATGGGTGTGGGACCTGGGGGTGGTGCTTGACAATGGGCTGAAATTTCGATCTCAGGTGTCAGCAGTCGTCAAGTCGTCCTTTTATCATCTGAGAAACATTGCTAGGGTCAAGCACCTTGTTCCATCCAGTGATTGTGATGCTCTGCCACCTGCTTATGGTTATTGTATAATATTTGTGTTATAAGTCAATGGTCTGTGTATGAAATTGTCTCACACAAGTTAGCAGTTTGGCTTTTAACCTTCAAGGTGTCAGTGAGGATGTCATTGAACTGACCTGGGAAAAACTTAAATAATGCTTTCCTTCCAGAGGGATAGTTTATAGCCTCTTATCAACTGCTGCTGCTACTTTAATGTTGGTTCCTGAATATGAATTTTATGACACCAGGAAAGGACGTAATTTGGCTGATTTCCCTTGGCTTTCTCACACTTTAGTGACAGATTGTGGGGTTGTAAAACCTCAAAGAGAAATGTTTGATTAAACACTTTAATATGTAGGAAATGGCTTTTTTCTGATGTTCACAGTAATTAAAATACCTCCTTGTAGAAATTATGTTAGATTGTAACACGGCATTATTGAGAGCCGTGTCAGGGCGCCACGCGATAGGCGGGATGGCATCATGTGGTGCAGGAGCAACACGGCATTATGAGACAATAATGCAGTGTTGGGCTCGTGAACGCGCTTCCCACAACAGCAGCATGGCATTATCGTCTCATAATGCCATGTTGCTGTTGTGGGAAGCGTTTCAATTTAGCCTAACATGGCATTATCGCCTCATAATGCGTGTTGCTCTTCTACCAGCTCACTGCCTTCCAGTAACGGACCTAAACATGATGACAGGAATCACACGCAGAAATGGAGACAAAGGAGTAGAAGAGGCCATCAGAGAAAAACTAAGTTTTTCAAGTGTGATGGTTACTTGCGTGCGCTTACAGCCGTCTTCCTAAAAGCGCATTAATCCCCTTGAAGGTGGCATCTAATGGGGAGTTGATGGCTGTTGATCCGCTGTACCCTAGGCCTCTGGCTTCATGCCACAACGGTCCTAACTGCATTAACTCCCCATTAGATGCCACCTTCGACGGGGATTAATGTTTACATGAACACTAAGGGAGGAGCTAGCTGACTCACCAAAAGGGGTGGGGAAAGATGGAGTTAAAATGAAACTTTGTATCTGAGAAATGTGTGGTATATGATTCTAGACTCTGAGAGAGATAGTTCTCTGAAAGCACTTAAAGGTAATACTTAGAAAATAATTAAGTATTTGGGGTAGGAGTTTGTATTCTGTAACTTTCCTTTTGATTTGTAGATGACTGAGATTTGTGATATAATTTGTTCTTTATTTTATTTCACCTGGTTTACCATTTTTCTAGTAAACAACATTTTCTTTAAAATATTGTCTGTGCTCTTCTGTTATTTTACATGTGATTGCTGAACCTGTATTTTTAGGGTGACAGCTAATAAGGGCTTGATTGTGTTACTGAGTTTGCTTAAAAGGTAAGAAATACCTAGGTCTCATATAGAGTTCTAAGGGTACATTTTGGAAAACCTGGCTGGGTGCCCCTGGTGAAAGATTGTACCACATCTCCCGAAGAGGGTACATATCCGAGCCTGTTAATTGGGTATGCTAGCACAAGGTTCACAGTTTGAATCCCTCCAGAACTCGAGGCTAACAGGTGATTTGGACCCAAAGCAGACAGGAGGGTTACCCTGTCTGTTACCTGTTCACACTATTGCACTCTGAGGTTGTCACTGTGGAAGCAGAGGGCCTGACCTGCGGAGTGCGTTTGTGACACCGTCCAGCGATCTTCCCACTTTGGTCCACGCCTTTGTGACCTCACACCTTAATTATTGCAACTCCCTGTACCTAGGGCTACTGAGGGTTGATATCTGCTGCCTGCAGCTGGTGCAGAACGCAGCAGCCCAGTTGTTGACGGGGACTTCTCGGTCATGTCATGTCATGTCACACCTGTGCTGTGCGAACTGCACTGGCTGCCGATTCAGTGGCGGATCACCTTCAAATCAGACTTCTCACTTATACAGCCCTACATGGACTTGGCCTGGACTACTTGAAAGAGCTTCTGTTCCCCCTACCACCCCGAGCAATCTCTCCGCTCAGCTGACGAGGGGTTGCTAGAGATTCCAAGGGTGTCTTTAAAATCTTCAGGGGCCCGTGCATTTCTGTATGTGGCCCTAGCCCTTTGGAATTCTCTACCCCATCAGCTACGGAAGTGTCCGACCGTGGGGGGCTTTAAGCAGGCACTAAAGCCATTTCTGTGGCGCCAAGCATATGCTGCCTAATTATGCTGAATTTTATTGCTTATCTGTTTTATATTGTGTTGGATGTTTTATCCTGTTTTATTTATGCTTTTATGTAAAGTGCCTTGATGCTCCTGAATGGCGCTCAACAAATAAGGTTTATTATTATTATATACATTGGCGTTCCTGTGCCTCACCCTGGCAAGGATCGTTAGACAACCTGACTTGCCTTTTAGTGGCAAGCCCCATCGTCCCCTGAATCCCCCCAGGAATGATGGACGCTGCAACAGTTTAACTTGTTGGTTGCTCATTGGTGAATTTATTTGTGGCACAAATAATCTATTTACAACCACAGATTTTGAATTCACAATTCAATTCCACAGCAAAATTTCTTTCAAAGCTTCCTGGTTCTGGCCTCTGTCCTTCTTCTGGTTATTCTTCCATCTTGTCTTCCAGGGCTCAGACACTGTGAATCCGGCCCCCTCCTCCACACCAGAACCAGGCTGGTTCCACCTACCTGGGCTTTTGCCCTCCAAACCCAGACACTTCTGAATCCGGCGCCTAGGAATTTTAAAAAATAATTGTGTTATCATCTGTATAGAAATAATACATGACAATGCATACAGTATGTTATACTAAAATAGTCCTTCTACAACTGTTTTCCAGATCCTGAATTGCAGAGTTGTCATAACAATGCAGGCTGCAGAGTGATATGAATAGCAACTGTCTCTCTTACTGCCGGAACACCGTCATGCGCTGGCTATTCATCTGTTAAACTCGTTAACCTGACAAACTCTGACTTTATAAGTCAGTATGTATGGATTATGATTTCTGAAACTTCGTGATCCTCTGTACCAATATATGTAATTAGATTTACAAAATGGGAAGCCAGCCCAGTGGCATAGAGGGCTAAGGCACTGGACGCCTTACCTCTCACCACGCTGATGACCCATGTTCAGGAGTGAGCATGGGTCATTGGAGGTTGGCACGGGGGAGGAGGATGCAGTGCAAGATGAGCTGCCGGCAGGCAGATCTCCTCTCCGGGAAGGGACCTGTGTCTCCCTTGGCACTTGGCTGCCTCGCAGTGGAGGCTAGGGAGCAGCAAAGCAGAGGGAGCCAGAGATGCTAGGCCAATTGGATGGGAGGATGGGGCCATCAATGGAGCAAGAGGGTGCATGTGCACCTCCACGCAATGCCCTCTTTCTGTCTGGGGCCCCAGGGTAATGAGGGAGTGAAAATAGAAACAATGGTCAAGGGCTGCAGCAGGATGTTGCCTCCAGGCTGGCTACAGGGGGGCTGCCAGGACACGTGATAGTATCATAAGATCGCAAAAGATCCCCGAAGTCCAGTAGGTTGGAGGACAGCAGCTGCGGCCCACCGAATGAGCCCTAAACACCTATATGGAAGAAAAAGATTTACAAAATGGGAGCCTAAGTGTAATTTTTAAATGTTTTAAAATCAAAACATTAAATAGGAGCATGCGCAGTAGCGCTGTCCTATCTTCATGTAAGGCTGGTTCTAGTGTACATGTTCGTGATCAGTGCCCCGATTTTTAAAATGTTTAAAAAATACACTTGGACTACTCATTTTGCAAAGCTAATTACATAGAATGGTACTGACAATCATTCAGTTTCATAAACCATAAATAATACATAATGAATTTAAAAATCTGAATTTGTCAAGTTTAACTGCTGATTATATTGGCGCTTGTCAGTTGCCATGGAACGGGCGATACTAATGCTTAGGGCTGTACTCTGTCTGCCACTTGCTCTCTACTTTCTTGACTGTTGGGACTGGGACCGACCACACACACTTACTGGGAGGTTGCATGGAGGAGTGCTGGGGATCGATGTGCAGTTTTTTCTCTCACCAACTGCTGGAATTGGGACCACACACAGGTCACACAGAGGAGAACTATATAGAACAGTAGTTCCTCACTCACTGTATGGGTACTTAACCCAGGAGACCAGCTGGCAAAATGGTAAGCTACCACCACTCGGTCAGTATAGGGCAAGGGAGGGGGTGGGTGGCAGCCAGACCAAAAAAAAACAGAAATTACTCACTTGCTCAATGCCTTTCATGACCGCTACACAGCCACCTAACAATCCCTCCCATGAGAAGAGAGCCACTGCAGCTGCAGATAAAGAGGTGATCAACTAACACCTAACTGGGACAATAGATGTTGGGAATGAACATATTATTCATAAGATGGCAGTTCCAATCGGGTTTCTTTTTAAATGTTGGGAAGGAACTTAATATTGGGTCATCCATTATTGGACAGCTATTTTTTTCATTTGAAAGTGAACCCTATGCTAAAAATAGCTGGAGCGTCAGTCAACCAATGGCAAAAAACTACGCTGTAAAGAAGCTCTACAAGGTAACGTGGGTTAATATAACCCTACTAGAGCCCTGGCAACCAATAAGATTGCTGCAGATATTGTTGCATTATAATAATAGGAGTTGGTTGGTTACAAGGGGGAAGCTCAGGTATAAAATGCAAATATTTCAAGAATTATCATTTACATGTAACCCCCAGGTGGCGCTATCCCAAGGGCTACTACCCCTGCCTGCTTGGCTAGTAGCAGGTTAAGGGGCCTGAGTTCTGAAACGGGTGCCTCCACCCAGAGATCAGGGTTGGTAGTGGCCAAGCTAACCTTGGCACAGCCCTCCAGGACACTGTAACCCCCCCCTTTCCCCTCTAGTGGCATGAACACTGTACAATAATCACTTTTACAATACCCCTGGTACACCACACAGGTACCCACAATGTTTGTACTTACCACCAGGGCTGGTTCCTCTGGCTCGACCCTGCGGCCCCCCTGTAAAACAAGGTTATGCACAGCAAATAGCAACAGTACAGTACTTTGAGCATAAAATGGAACCACAGTCAGATTACATGCAGAAAAAGTTAGATCTGATTTATTCAGGGGACGTGAACAAGGGAGGGGCAAAATCAGGTGAATTAGCTTAAAGGTTATATCAATCAAGCAGTTATGCATGCGCTTTGAGTCCCCCAACACAGTCTACCTCTGGGTACCCAGGTGGAGAAGAGCTGGGCTAGCCAGGACTGTTGCCCAGGGTTGCAGCTGGTTGGGGCCCTGTGATGGAAAACACAACATGCACAGTACACAATATTTGTAATCCAGAGCCAGAGGGCTCAGTTCATAAAGGAAACAAAACAACAAGGCAATCAGATGACATACTCAGATTAAGCTGTTGTTGCAGGGAGCTACCCTGGTATTTACTCACGATACCCAAGACTGAACACAGGCTGGACGTAAATCGAGACTGCAGGTGGTTGATCTGGAATGCCAGGAGAAGCAGGGCCCACACGAGTCACAGAGGCATTGTTCCTGTTCAAGCGTGGAGCAGGGGGCTGATCCCCCGGCAGGTATCTCGTCGATGACTTTTCTGTGCAGTGGGTAGTCTGGCTGGGCCAGTCTGGCAAGGCCCAGACCGCATGGAGACAAATTCGGATGCAGTCCGTTTTGGGCTGGATACAGCTTCCAGCAAGCAGAACACAGTTCATACAGTGGGGAACTAACTCACGACCCACTAGCAGCAAATAACACATTTACATATACGGGAATTCTACTGTACCAGGCAAAGCGCTCCCCGGTCACAATCGCAAAGTCTCTGCACACACCGGGAGCTTAGGGGTTGCTGGAACTCCTGACAGGCTGATAGCATTCAGCAAAATTTTCGGTTTTCTTCAGGTTGAGCCTGGCCCACTTCAGTAGCTTACTTTAGTCACACAAATTTGGATTTAGTCCAAAATAATTCTCTTCTCTCCCTCTCAGGAGCAGCAGCAGACATGCAAGCCAAAAACTCAGCCCTTTCACAGTTTTCCCATGCGAATCCACTCAGGTTTGCTGCCCAAAATACACTTGAGCTCTTCTCATTTCACTTCCCAGCTCAGAACTAACTGAAAAACTGCCAGCAGCCCGGGACTTCTCCAAGATCCAAAAGATTCGGTTGGCTGATTTGGCTGTCAGTCAAAGCAAGAGCTCCCCCTTCAGTTGCAAAAAAGGCGCAAAAAGTTCAAAACTACAATTCCTACAGATTTTGACTTCAGACAGCTCCTGTAGTCTGGCTACATTTTAGGTCCCACCAGAACTGATTAGTCCAATTTGCAGTCCAGGACCAAGATAGTGGAGACAAACAAAACAGTCCTTGCTATAAAGAAGGCGGGTTAGACAAATTACATTATCATTATCACTCTGAATGATTTTCAGCAAATAGTTACATCTTTCAACAGAGCTCCCTCTCAGATTACTTAGGCTGCAATCAGGCAGCTCTTAAAGAGACAGTACACATAGGCTATACAGGCTCTGGTAATCACATTTAAACTGCTAAAATGCAGGACACCAGCCTGGCAGTGAACATTTAGGCAAGCTCAAGGAAGACGTTTTGGGAACCCCCATTTGCAGGGGGATTATGCCCTTCCCAGCCTGGGAAAACTTGGCATCCGCGTCAAGTCTGTACCATCATAACATTAAAAATGCAACATATACAAGACATTTATACCATTAGCATGCTATACAAGTACTATCTGATTCATCAATTGGCATAACTTGTCACTTTACTATACATTTCAATGTACTTCACTATATCATTTCCATTCTGAAAATACATTATGCATATTTCACACAGGTAAATTGAACATTACTCTACATAATCATGTAATAACTTCTTGTACTTTAAACAATGCAAGAGGGGGCCCTTCTCTATCAGCTAACTTGGGGCTGGATGGGGCAGTGGCACCATGGTGAGAGGGAAAAACAAGTAACCTGGAATGGGCCATCAAGCTCAATTTGGGCAGTGAGCTCTGAGAGACATAAACACCTTTGTGGACTACAGTGAGAGGCAAATCCACTGGCCTCCTGGGGGAATCGTAACTGAAGCGCACCACTGGCTTGACAGCTCGGCCAGTCTTTCTGGGGTGAACAACCACAGTCTCTGTACTTTCAGCAATGATCTTGGAGCTTTCATCACTTATGAGGGGTGCCTCTGCATGAAGGGGAACGTCCAAGCTGGGAGCACTGTCAGCCCCTTGCTCTATAGTCTCTGTTTCTACAACACTTGGCTCATTTTGAAGACACTCTGGCACTGAAGGGAGGTTGTCAGCACTCTCATAGTGTTCCTCAAGTTCTGGCATGTCACCAGAAAGACCCATACCATCAGCCTCTCCTTCAGGCAAATCATACAGTTCCACACTATGCAAAGACTCAGCATCCTCAGACATGATACTTTGCATTTCACCTTCAGGGAGCATTGGCTCCAAGGATGATGCCAGGGCGTTAGGCAGTCCAGAAGGCCCAGCTTCATCCCCATAATTCAACACAGGATTTCCACAAAAAACTGACTCAGTTCATATGAGGGGTAATAGGCATTATCACACTCACTGTCATCCGAGTTAGACTGGCAGTCACTATCATTCTGGGCCTGCTGCGGGAGAAGTCTTAAATCGGCAACCACGGGGGCAGGCTGACTCTGTTTCTTTCTTGCAGCAGCACGAGTCACTGGTCCAGGGGCATCAATCTCGGCGGGTTCAGCCTCAATTATAACTTGATCAATAGGTAGCAAATGGTTACAGTGCATGGTTTTGACAGCTTTGGAGTTATTCTCTGGGCGCACTTTGTACACTGGCAAATCATCCAACTTTCCAACTACGACATGGGGAAGATGGTGCCATCAATCAGCAATTTTGTGTTTACCATGCAATCCTAAATTTCACAACAAAACATGGTCCCCAGGCCTAAGCTCTTGAGCCTTTACTTTTCTATCATGTCTCTCTTTGTTGGCTAGATTTCTTTTGGCAGCCATTGTCTGGGCCAGTTGATAGGCATGGTTCAATTGAGCTTTAAGTTTTTGTACATATTTCAGGTAATCTTCGGCTTGGACCCCATCGGGAGAAACCCCAAAACAGACATCAACAGGCAGCTGGGCCTCTCTCCCAAACATGAGGCGGTAAGAAGAGAACCCGGTAGCATCATTCTTTGTGCAAGTGTATGTATGTACCAAGGTGCTAATCTGCTGGCTCCATTTATGTTTATCTTTTGGATGGAGGGTGCCTAGCCTGTCTAGCAGGGTGCGGTTAAAGTGTTCTGGTTGAGGATCCCCCTGCAGGTGATAGAGGGCGGTTCTTGACTTTCGCACACCCCATAGAGAGAGCATTTTTTTGATTAGCTGACTCTCAAAGTCCTGGCCCTGATCAGAGTGAATTCGCTGAGGGGCACCATAGTGAACGAAGAAATTTTCCACTAGCACCTTGGCCACGGTAGATGCTTTTTGATCTTTGGTGGGAAAAGCTTGCGCATACCATGTGAAATGGTCTGTAACCGCTAACATTAGTAATGTTGACAAGGGGGGCAGCCCTCTGAGGCAGGGCTTTTCTCTGCAGGCAGCGACTACAAGTCCTTACATGGTGCTCAACATCGGTCCCCATCTTGGGCCAGTAGAATCGAGATCGTACTAGGTCAAGGGTCCGGTCGATACCAAGGTGGCCCATATGATTGTGGAGGGACCTCAGTACCAAATCTTTGAAGGCTGTGGGCAGGACCAATTGTTGCTTGTCTATTTGGCCACTTCAATCTACAGTCTCTCTATACAACAAATGATTAAGCAGCTTCAACCTGGGGCCTTCTTTAAACAATAAAGCGGTTCGCAGATCAGAGGAACGCAACTTGGACACATCTTTTCCTGCATGAAGGGCATCAAGTGCTGGCTGAAACATAGGATCTCGGGATTGAGCCCATTGAATGCTGTCATTGTCAAACTTGAGGTAGTGCACTAATATCTAGAGCAGAAAAGTGGCAATATGCAGCCGGTATGCAGGTGCCAGAGGGGCCCAAGCAATCTGCTAAGCAGTCCGCTATGTCCTTAGAAATCTGTTCATTTCTATCAAACTTTTGGTTCAGATAGCCTGACCCAGTCGCTCTTGGAAATGGGCCTCTGGAATAGGGCGTCAGCATCAATATGATTCAGGCCCAGTCTGTATTCAACAGCATAATCATATGTTGACAATGCAGAAAGCCACCGGTGCCCGGTGGCGTCTAACTTAACTGAAGTCTGTACTTAGGTCAACAAGTTATTGTCAGTCCTCACCAATATTTTTACCCCATAGAGGTAATCATGAAACTGGTCGACAATGGCCCATTTTAACGCAAGGAACTCCAACCTGTGCACAGGGTAGTTTCGCTCTGATGGGGTCAGGCTCCAACTGGCAAATGCCACTGGTCTCGAACCATCCTCATGGTCTTGATACAGTACAGCTCCTAGACCCTGCAGACTGGCATCAGTATGCAGCACATAGGGTTTGGTGGGATCAGCATAAGCGAGGATGGGGACATGGGTGAGCTGGCATATGACTTCATGGAAAGCTGCTTCACAGTCAGGCATCCAACGGGGCCCGAAAAGTTCACCTGGGCAGAAATATGCTTTGTCTGGTTCTTTGATGGCCCCTTTTTTGTATTTTCGATTGGTAGGGCGGTAACCCTGGGTAAGATTCAAGAGTGGCCGAATCACTTTGGAATAGTTCTTTATGAACTGGCAGTAGTAGCCACAGAATCCCAGGAAACGTTGTAGTTCTTTCAAATTGTGGGGCTGGGGCCAAGTAGTCAAGGGTTCAACTTTACTAGGATCAGTATCTATCCCCTTCGTAGACATTATGTGTCCCACATACTTCACAGAGGTTTGGAAAAACTGGCACTTGTCAATGGACAGTTTGAGGCCGAAATCTTCCAGCCGGTCTAGTACCTTCAACAGTCGACTCTCATGTTCCTCTAGAGAGCTCCCAAACACAATGACATCATCCAAGTACACCAGGCATTCCAGCAAATTCATGTCTCCCACCACTCATTCCATCGGTCGCTGGAAGGTGGCTGGGGCACCCAATATCCCCTGTGGCATTCTCAAGAATTCATAGAACCCCAAAGGACAGATAAAGGCTGTCTTCTCATGGTCTTCCAGAGCCATCAGAATCTGGTAATATCCACTGCAAAGATCCAACACTGAGAACCATTTGCTCCCATTCAAACAATCCAGAGCATCTTGTATACAGGGCATGGTGTATTGATCAGGGATGGTCTGCCTGTTGAGGGGTCCGATAACCCACACACATTCATACTGTTCCATTCTTCTTATGCACAGCCACAATGGGAGAAGCATATGGGCTCCTGGATTCTTGTATCACACCAGCCGCGAGCATTCCTGCAAGTGTCTTCTCACATTGTCTATGTCTGCAGGGGCTAGGCGTCGAGACCCCTCTTGAAATGGCCGTTCATCGTGCAGGCGTATGTGATGCTCCACACCTGGACACATCCCACGTCCCATTCCTTCAATGAAAACATTTGATCTCTCTGGGCAAGTTTCTGGCTAATTCTAGTCTTCCATTCAGCTGGCAATGGGGAGTCACCAAAAATCAAACAGGTCAGGAGTCACTCTATCTGTCTTGCCAGGGGGCTTGTTGCTGGGCAACACTGCAGTGTCTGTGCAGTGTACCATAGCTAGGGTGCATCTTCTGTTCAACTGGATCTCCCGATCTGACACATTATGAATCTGGACCATCACTCGTCATGCATAGGCATGAGTATGAGCTGGCAAGATGCTGGGCTTAACCAATAATCCTTCCAGCAATTTTCCATCGCCAGGTGCATCCAACATCAGTATTTTGTTCTTGACATCTTTGTGGAGGCGGACCTCCCCTTGAACAGTACACTGGGCGTTAGGGGCCAGTACCATTGAATCGGGATCCTTCTTCCACACGACCCCTACTAGTTCATCCTGGTCCACTCCCTTGGGGTTCTGTTGCAAATCATAGGACCTCTTGATCAGAGCAGGAATTCTTAGGGCCCTCCCAGTCCATCACCCTTGTTTCTCGCAACAGAGTTGTGCCAGTCTCCCAAACATATGGGCGTTGGTCCCAATTAACAGGGGAACCCCATCATACAGTCCAGTAGAGGGACACACTAAGGCCAGTGTCTCGACTTGCTCCTCTACACCAGTTACAGCTGCAGGAAATGGCAACCAGAAGCAGACATATCCTAGGTAGGGATAAGACTTGTCACTCAGCCCCCACACATGTAGGCCTTCCAGGGATTATAAGGGCACAGCAGATAAGTGTTTGTCATACCAGTTCTTAAATACAATGGTCACTTGCGACCCACTGTCCAGCACAGCCCAAGTAGGAATGCCATTCACAGCTACGGTAGTCTACATTGAAGGGCCCACTATTTTGGACCAGTCTGGAGGGACAGCAGCAGGGGCCTGGACAGATGATTTAGCCACATAGGGATTTGAGTTACTACTTCTTGAACCCTCACTGCGGTCATTTTGGGCACTTCTCGACTGCTGATTCATTCTCCGAAGCTCTCCTTGGAGCCTGTATACAACTTTATCTAGGTCTTTTGTGGACCCACATTCTCTCTTCATGTGCTCATCCTTCCCACAATTATGGCAAAATATGTTTTCTGAGATTTGGGGTGGCCGAGGCATCACACTGGGAGCTGGGGCGGTGGCACTACCAACTGAAAACCTTGGTGCCATCTCTGTCTGCTGTGTGGTGAGCATTTGGAGAAATCTCATCAATTCTCTCACTTCCATAGTCAAGACATTGAGTTTTCGAGCTGCTGTCAGCAGGAGATGCCTGGGTGGACACCCCCAACCCCATAGCAGATGGAGTTGGATAAGGGTCGGTGCCTGTACTTGCAGGAGTGGCCTTCATAAAGTGACTGTTTTTTGTTTCCCTGAACTCCCTCAGCAGTTCATCCCATGGCGGCACAACCTCATTGATCCCCACTTCGGAAGGGCCTTCCGATGCTGTGATCACTTGGGCTGTGCTCAACCTAGAATTACAATCCCCCTCTTCATCTTCAACCTCCTGGAGTTCTTTAATCAAGTCACAATAGTCCGGTGGGTTACCCCTTCTATCTGGGAGCCTCAATTGAAGGAGATGCAATTTAGAATGCTTCGCATGTTGCAGTATGTGCCCCAACCTCACATGGTTTAAGTCACTGGTAGCTACCCCACCGTTTCGGTAAGCCTTCTGCAGCGCTCTTTCCAGATGAGTAACATATGCAGACAAACTTTCCCCTGGCCATTGTTTTGTACCTTGAAATTTCCACATTAAGGTCTCCCCTGACTCAATGCTCCCAAAATTGCCTTTGAGTGCAGATAGGTACTTCTGGGCAGATGCATCAGGGTTTGTGGACCTCAGAAATTTAATGGCCTCTAGGATGGGACCCCTCAAATTTTCTATGAATCTTTTCCATTTCTCAGCCTCCGCACACTGCCATTCAGGTACCAAAGGGGCAACACAATCTATCCAGGCCTCCCAATCATCTTCCCCTTGGGGGGTGGGCAGGGTGCTGGAGAAGATTCTCAACCTTCGGTAAGAGTTGTGACTAATGGCCGGTACAGACATAGGAGCCAGCATTGGCACAGGCACAGAAGGAGGGGCAATAATGAGTGCTGGAGCGGGAGGGGGGTGTTG
The DNA here is from genome assembly GCA_016271365.2 of Neoceratodus forsteri. Lineage (NCBI taxonomy): Eukaryota > Metazoa > Chordata > Ceratodontiformes > Ceratodontidae > Neoceratodus > Neoceratodus forsteri. Next base: position 545,182,168 of record CM028129.1, read on the forward strand.
GGGGAGGAACACCCCCAGGTGGGAGGAGTAGTTTCTTTAAGTCCTCCACAGTTTTCCCTTCCTTCAGCAACAACTTAGCAAATTTCTCCTCAAAAGCCTCAGATACTGTAGTTGGGGGGGGGGCTCATTCTCCACGGGGTCTCTACTGTCTTTAGTTATCACTCTTCAGGCAGTGAGGGCTCCTTTGGGGGTGATAGTCCATGGCACTTTGGAACTGTCTACTGGGTCCGTACACTCTACTAACGCCATGAAACTTTGGGTGAGCAGATTAGCCTGTCTACCCACCACCACAGGGTTTTGTAAACATTCAACCTTGGAAAGTACTACCTCTACAGTGTCCTTATTGGTACCCAGGGGAATATCCAGGATAAGTATAGCATTCTGGGGGTCGATCTCCTGCCCGGTACACCACCCCACCAACTGGTGTACAGCCACTACTGTTGGGGTAGCCATTTATTTTTAACAGCAATTAGCAAATTTGGCCACTAGAAGACACAAAACCTCAGCAGTGAGCCTCCAAGATGTAACCCCCAGGTGGTGCTATCCCAAGGGCTACTACCCCTGCCTGCTTGGCTAGTAGCAGGTTAAGGGGCCTGAGTTCTGAAACGAGTGCCTCCACCCAGAGATCAGGGTTGGCAGTGGCCAAGCTAACCTGGGCACAGCCCTCTGGAACACTGTAACCCCCCTCTTTCCCCTCTAGTGGCATGAACACTGTACAATAATCACTTTCACAATACCCCTGGTACACCACACAAGTACCCACAATATTGGCACTTACCACCAATGCTGGTTCCTCTGGCTCGACCCTGGGGACCCCCTGTAAAACAAGGTTATGCACAGCAAATAGCAACAGTACTTTGAGCACAAACTGGAACCACAGTCAGATTACATGCAGAAAAAGTTAGATCTGATTTATTCAGGAGACTTGAACAAGGGAGGGGCAAAATCAAGTTAATTAGCTTAAAGGTTATATCAATCAAATGGTTATGCATGCACTTTGAGTCCCCCCACACAGTCCACCTCTGGGTACCCAGGTGGAGAAGAGATGGGCTAGCCAGGACCGTTGCCCGGGGTTGCAGCTGGTTGGGGCCCTGTGATGGAAAACACAACATGCACAGTACACAATATTTGTAATCCGGAGCCAGAGGGCTCAGTTCGTAAAGGAAACAAAACAACAAGACAATAAGATGACACACTCAGATTAAGCTGTTGTTGCAGGGAGCTACCCTAGTATTTACTCACGATATCCAAGACTAGACACAAGCTGGACGAAAATCGAGACTGCAGGTGGTTGATCTGGAATGCCAGGAGAAGCAGGGCCCATACGAGTCACAGAGGCGTTGTTCCTGTTCAAGCGTGGAGCAGGGGGCTGATCCCCAGGCAGGTCTCTCGTCGATGGCTTCTCTGTGCAGCGGGTAGTCTGGTTGGGCCAGTCTGGCAAGGCCCAGACCGCATGGAGACAAATTCGGATGCAGTCCGTTTTGGGCTGGATACAGCTTCCAGCAAGCAGAACACAGTTCACGCAGTGGGGAACTAACTAATGACCCACTAGCAACAAATAACACATTTACATGTACGAGAATTCTACTGTACTAGGCAAAGCGCTCCCCGGTCACAATCGCAAAGTCTCTGCACACACTGGGAGCTTAGGGATAGCTAGAACTCCTGACAGGCCGATTGCATTCAGCAAAATCTTCGGTCTTCTTTAGGTTGAGCCTGGCCCACTTCAGTATCTTACTTTAGTCACACAAACTTGGATTTAGTCCAAAATAATTCTCTTCTCTCCCTCTCAGGAGCAGCAGCAGACATGCAAGCCAAAAACTCAGCCCTTTCACAGTTTTCCCATGCGAATCCACTCAGGATTGCTGCCCAAAATACACTTGAGCTCTTCTCATTTCACTTCCCAACTCAGAACTAACTAAAAAACTGCCAGCAGCCCCGGACTTCCCTAAGATCCAAAAGATTTGGTTGGCTGATTTGGCTGTCAGTCAAAGCAAGCGCTCCCCCTTCTGTTGCAAAAAAGGCGCAAAAAGTTCAAAACTACAATTCCTACAGATTTTGACTTCAGACAGCTCCTGTAGTCTGGCTACATTTTAGGTCCCACCAGAACTGATTGGTCCAATTTGCAGTCTAGGACCAAGATAGTGGAGACAAACAAAACAGTCCTTGCTATAGAGAAGGCAAGTTAGACAAACTACATTATCATTATCGCTCTAAATGATTTTCAGCAGACAGTTACATCTTTCAATAGAGCTCCCTCTCAGATTACTTAGGCTGCAATCAGGCAGCTCTTAAAGAGACAGTACACAAGGCTATACAGGCTCTGGTAATCACATTTAAACTGTTAAAATGCAGGACACCAGGCTGGCAGTGAACATTTAGGCAAGCTCAAGGAAGACTTTTTGGGAACCCCCATTTGTAGGGGGGTTACATACAGTAATAAAAATGGAAGACAAGGGAATTAATTTGAACAAAGTAGATGATTTGATACCTTTCATTGGACCAACAAAAGATTTACAAAACACAAGCTTTCAAACTAAACAGAGTTCTTCTTCAGGCATGGCAGTTTTTTTCAAAAGACAAATTAAAATACTTTGGTAGAACTGATAAATAAACTTTATACACATACAAAAATTGCCAGCAGAAAAAGACCTTAGTGGTCTATCAAGTCTGCTCGATTGTGCAGCTCAGTCTATTTTTACTGGCGCCGCCCCACCCTCCTCTTGCCTCTGAGAGTGATCCTCACCCCCCTTCCCTCATCCCCCTCCTCCCTCCCATTGCCACTCTCATTTTTACCCTGTCCCACACCCCCTTGAAGCTTCCCTCTGTTTCAGAAGATACCACCTCCTCGGGCAGTTCATTCCACTTTGACACCACCCTCTCGTGAAGAAGTGTCTCCTTAGTTTTTTTTAAATCTACCCCCACAAGTTTCAGACTGTGGCCCCTAGTGGTCCCCTCCCTTTTTAAACTGAAAATGCCCTCCACTCCAACCCTGTTTATACCTTTAGATATTTGAAGGTTTCTATCATACCCCCCTTCTGTTCTCCAAGGAGTACATATTAAACTCCCTTAACCTCTTATCATATGGTTTGTCCCCCATGCCCTGGATCATCTTAGTCACCCTATGCTGGACCCCCCTCAATTAGCTTTATGTATTTCTTCAAATAAGGGCACCAGAACTGCACACAGTGCTCCAAGTGCGGTCTAACCAATAACCTGTAAAGGGCAGAATGACTTCCTCTCTCCTGGAGGTGATTTCCCTGGAGATGTATCCCAGCATTTCATTTGCTTTGGCTGCTACTTTATGATACTGCACAGAGTGTTTTATGTCACCCCTGACTATCAACCCTAGATCCTTTTCCTCCTTTGAGCTGGACACCTGTACCCCCCAGCCAGTAGCTGACCCCTGGGTTCCTTGCTCCCAGGTGCATGACCTTGCACTTCTTGGGGTTAAACCCCAACTGCCAGATTACAGACCATTTCTCAAGTCTGGCCAAATCCTCCTTGAGTTCTTGTCTCCCCTCCTCTATGTCCACCCTCTCACAGATTTTAGTATCATCTATGAAAAGAGATATCTTACTGTAGACCCCTACTGCTATGTCCCCAATAAAGATGTTAAATAATACTGGACCAAGCACTGATCCCTGTGGTACCCCGCTGGCTATAGGTCTCACTCTCTGTTTCCTTTCCTGCAGCCAGCTCCTGACCCACTCCAGCAGCTTAACCCTGACTCCCAGGTTACTTAGGTTGCTAAGCAACCTATCATGTGGCATGGAATCAAAGGCATTACTGGAGTTCAATCTCAAGTTCACGTTTATTTACAGGAAACTCCACTGAGCGTGCTCATTTGCAAGGAAGTTCTGTTAGACAATGTGGTACAACAGGTTATACATGATATAATACAATGAAATGGCATACAGCTGTTACTCAACCAAAGGAGACAGGCATACAATTTGAACATTGAGGTGACAGCTGTGACAAATACATATCAGTATAATATTCCATCAGGTACAACGGGCAGAGGAAAAAGGATAGCTGAGAGGGCATAAGTGCTTGTTGTGGTAATTTTACCATGGATAAGATGTGGTAGCTGTTATGACATTGGCAAGTCTTTTTAAGTGACTTGCTGGTCAGGGATTTAAAGAACTTTACAGAGACTAGTTCAGGCAGCTTGAGTAATGATTGTATTTTATTCCAGATGGACGGGATGGCATAACTAATTGCAGCTCTGCCATAATGAGTACGGAATTTTGGCACATCTAGCAGGATAATAGAATTTTTCCTGAATGAATAGCAGCTGTGAGAATGGTAAAAAAAGGATGTGATGTCCAGGTACAGTACATCCACTTCCTGGCCTGGGTGTGATGGTTCTGTTAATAAAGCAGTAAGTAACTGGATATGTGCAAAGACAAAAAAAAAGATCAGTCATGTATGCTCCTTTATTCCACTTGAGACTTTATCAATGCCCCCCAAAACAAGCAATTCAAGATACAGGAACATTATGCACGTGGATAACAGAATGTTGTCTATTAGGTCCGGTGCAAGAAGTGTTTACATGCAGGCTATGTGGGGAACCGTCAACCCCTCTGAACCTGAATGAACTCATGCAGGCACAACATAAAGGAGAAAAAGACTGAAAAACCAGTGGGACAACACTCCTCTCAATTTGATCACTCCATCGCTGACCTACGAACATATGAAAACGCCAGCAGGAAGAGGCCATTACAGTCTACCAAGTCTGCTCAAGTGTGCAGCTCAGTCTGTTTTACTGGAGCTGCCACCCTGCCCTTTCTCCCTGGAGTTTTCCTCCCTGCCCTCTTTTCTCCCTCCCCTTCCTCCCTCCAGTTATGACTCTCCATTTTACACTGTCCCACCCCCTTTTAAAACTGCCCACCATTTTCAGTGAGACCACTTCTTCCGGCAGTTCATTCCACTTTGACGCCACCCTTTCTGTGAAAAAATGTCTTCTCATTTCCTTCCTAAATCTACCCCCCACTAGTTTCAGACTATGCCCCCTAGTGGTCCCCTCCCCTCTTAAATTGAAAATGCCCTCTGTTCCAACCTTGTGGTTTCTGTCATATCCCCCATCTCCCTTCTGTCCTCCAGGGAATACATACTGAGCTCCCGTAATCTCACCTCATATGGTTTGTCCCTTAGGCCCTGGATCATCTTGGTCACCCTATGCTGCACCCCCTCTAGTAGTTTCATATCCTTCTTCAAATAAGGCCACCAGAACTGCACACAGTACTCTAAGTGGGGTCTCACCAATGACCTGTACAATGGCAGAATGATTTCCTCATGGTGATAGTGTAACATATCGTGTACACCTAGGACCTACACTATTAGCGTAGAGCTCAAGTTACACTATCTGGTAACTTTGACCCATTCCTTTACTTTTTCCTTAGTTTATTTGGGTTGGGGTTTACCCCCACACCACACCCTGTAAAAAAAAAAAGCAAGGTGGGTGTGGGGGGCAAAGCCCCCCAACTTAAATAAACTGACTCCAAGTAACGCATGTGACCAAATCAGCACTGTCTGTATTCAGGAAACTTTTATGGTAAGTTTCCTAGGTGTACTCGATATTCTACACTATCACCTTCTTCACTCTTGGAGGTGAGTCCTCTGGCTGTGCATCTCAGCATTGTATTTGCTTTGGCTGCCACTTTACAGCACTGTGCAGAGTGTCTCATATCTCCCCTGATTATCACCCCTAAATCCATTTCCTTCTCTGAACTGGACACCTGTACACCCCCCAGCTAGTACCTGGCTCCCAGGTGCATGACCTTGCATTTTTTGTCATTGAGCCCAACTGCCAGATGCCAGACCATTTCTCCGAGCCTAGCTAGATCCTCCCTGTGCTCCTGTCTCCCATCCTCCATGTCCACTCTCCCACAGAGCTTAGTATCATCTGTGAATAGGTAGGTTTTACTTTTGACCCCATCTGTAATGTCCCCAGTAAAGATGTTGAATAACACTGGGCCGAGTACTGAGCCCTGTGGGACCCTACTGGTTACAGGTCTAGGCTTTGATAGTCCCCCCTTACAATCACCCTCTAGTTACTGTCTTGCAGCCAGCTCTTGACCCACCCCAGCAGCTTGTCCTTGACTTCCAGGTTATTCAGTTTACTGAGCAACCTTCCATGTGGCACGGAGTCAAAGGCCTTACTGAAGTCCAAGTACAGGATAACCACTGGCAGGCCCTTTTCCAGTGATCTTGTAACCCAGTCAAAAAGTCTATTAGATTGGTCTGGTAGGATCTTGCCATAACAAACCCATGTTGTCTATCATACTGGAGACCATTTACCTCCAGAAAGTTCACCAGTCTTTTTTTTAGAATGGTCTCCATTAATTTTCCCACAATGGAGGTAAGGCTGACTGACCTATAATTGCCAGGTTCACCTCAGGGACCACTCTTGAGGAGTGGCACTACATGTGCCATTCTCCAGTCCTGAGGCATGCACCCTGACTCCAGCAAAGTGTTAAATAGGTTTGCCAGGGGGGCACCCCAGGATCTCCACTAGTTCCCTCAGGACTCTCAGGTGCACACCATGTGGGCCAGGTGCCTTGTCCATGCGAAGGGACCTAAGACCCTTCAAAACCCCATCCTCTTGGATTACCCCATCTGCTTCATCCACCCCCCCTTTCAAACCCCTATTTTCCCCTGTAGCATAGGTCCACTTTTTTCCCTAGTGAAGATAGAGCTGAAGTACTCATTTAGTGCCTCCGCCTGATCCTCACTACTTTCTGTCCATCCCCTGCCTTAATACTGACAATTCCATCCTAACAACTTCTTCTCTTCCCTATATAGCTGAAAAAGTATTTTTCCCCTTCCCTGATCCCTTATGCTAGCCTTAGTTTTCTTGCAGCCTTAGCTGCCCGGACCACTCGTTCTGCCTCTCTGGATTTCCCAGAGTAAACCTCCCTGTCCTTCTCTCTCACAGTATGTTTGTACTTCCAAAAGGCTGCTCTCTTTTCCCTCACATTCACTGCCATCTCATTATTGAACCAGCTTGGTCTCTTGGTCCTGGAATTTTTACTCTGGGTCTTAGTGCACGTGTTTCTAACCTTTCTGTCCTGGTTCTTAAAGGATACTTAAAAACTACACAAGAAAGGCAGGCTTATGAGCCTAGACTTATTTATCATTTTGACTCTCACAGTAAAGAACTGCATATAGACCTTAATTTCATGACCCATTACAAAATATAAACTGACAACTGCCTTTCTCTTCATTGAGGTACATGTACACTTCCTGTACATGTATTTATATATAGAACCTCTTACATTTGATTTATACGTGAACATGGTTTTATTTATATGTTTGATCATACTGTTTGTAAGCCATGTTCTCGTAGGCATGGGTGTTTATAAGTGCTTTTTGTTATCACACACACACACACACACACACAGTCTTTTAGGGAGATTTAGATCACAAGCATTTAACAGTTTAAAGGCCTCCCGCTCTCACATTCCATGGAGAGAAGCCTACATTTCTAATCCTTTTTTTTTTGGTTTTGCACATATCCAATTACTTACTGCCTTATCAACAGAACTGTCATACCCATGTGTATAATGAAGTTTATTTCTGTCTTATCCAATGTGTCTGTCTTTTGAAAAAACTGCCATGCCTGAAGAAGAGCTCTGTGTAGCTTGAAAGCTTGTGTTTTGTAAATCTTTTGTTGGTCCAGTAAAAGGTATCAAATCACCCACTTTATTCATCTTTTTGTACAAGAACCAATATGGCTACAAACAATTGTCTACAAGGAAATTTATCTTTGTTGAAGTTTATCATTGTGTGAAAGGCCCTCTTTGATTTCTCCAGTTCCCCTGAAGAAGTAGAAGTCCTGAACCCCCGAAATGTTGGAGTGCCTACTACAGTCTGGTAGACAGTGAGAAATTTTATTTATTTAAATTTTGGTGACCGGGTAGGCCCACTGAGACCAAAACAGTCCCTTTTTCAGGGGCAACCTGGAATTAATTACATACATCTATAAACGTAACAAAATACACACGTCATTTCACAATTAACAGTGAATATAGACATAATGACTCAGTCAAGGATACAGTGGCAGGTTAATTACAATCAGCATCAACAGGAGAAGAAGTACTATTATACACGAAACAGTCCCAGTCAAATTGCTCCCAAATAAAATATTTCTCACTTTTTACATTCAGTTTTTTGCATAAAGCATTAATTTTTGTCATTTTTCTTTTGTTCCCAGTGTAGGGGGTTGTGTGGGTGTCTCCACAGTTTGTTTTGGCTGTGTATGACACCTGGACTGGAAGACAGCACCAGCAAGCCACTTTTGTGAGTACTTCTGAGTTTCTTTGTTAGCAATCCTCTTTGCGTCCTTGCTGCCCATTGAGGTTGATGAAAGCTGAGATGAAGTGACATGGAGAGCCCAGTGATGCGTCAGCAGCATATTTTCACAGCAGCCTGGGGACAAGGGGTCAAGTTAGAACCCTGGTATCCTACAATGAGGCTATCTAGAGCTAAGTGCATCACTGAGGTAGGGTGCTCAGCTTGAGGGGAGGTTTACAGGTTACCTGATCCTTGTGCACCCCCTGCTGACTGACATAGGAGCAGCATGGCCAGTGACTGTGAAAGTCACTCACCTTCCCCTCCCAGGCAGATCAGGAGGAGGAAGAAAAATTAGCATTTACATTGTGCTTTACATACCCATTGCATCCCAAAGCACTTTACTAGCACTGGGAGGCTGGTAGTGAAATGACTTGGAACACATGGTGGTAGTCATTTAGCACATCAACACCCACACACAGCCTTGGACAATTGCTTGAGCTGGTTTTATGGGAAGGGGAATATTGGCCAAGACACTGGGAAAAATCCCCCACTCTTGCAAAAAGTGCCTTGGATTCACTTACTTCCTCCTGGACATTCACCAGGACAGCACCAGAGATGGGCAGAGGGAACCTCGGTTTAATGTTTTATCCAAAGGATGCCACAGCATCCCCCTAGTACTGTTTTTTGGATGCCAGAATTTTTGGCATGAGACCAAGCATAGTGTGAGACTAGAACCCATATCCTTCTGGTCCAGAGGTGGATGTGCTACCAATTAAACCACGCTGGCACCACTGACTCCACAAATGGAATGTAACCATTCAGAATATAGTGATCTGCATCACAGACACTGCTCTCTACAATTTATAAACACATCATATTCTGAGTAAAACAAAACGTGCCTAGACTCCAACATCAGAATGTCTTGTCTGAGCCCCTCAGGCCACATCATAACAGGGAGGCAGCCTTATGTGACTGACATGTGCTATTAAAAAATAATTACTCCGCCATTACCAAAGTGTGGCTTAAGGCTGTTGTTAATTTTGTTTTTGATTTTAAATGTTTGTGTAAACTGTTTTAGAGTGTCATGACAACTTCGCAATCTGCAGTGACACTTTTCAGTGATGCTGAGCACAGCGCAATTAGAGCACAGAGCTGTGAACCTGAAGACCCAGCTACAAATCCCATCACTGCCACTTACGTGTGAACTTAAGCACATCACTTCACCTCCTTAGCTCAGCCTCTTATCCACTCTTCCATTTTTCTGTACTTTGCTCCTTGAGCATTCCCTAGGAGTGTTTTTGCACTCCATATCAAATGTTTAATTTGTTGCCTGGTTATCAGAATTGACAAAATAATATACCATGGGTTACAAAGCTTGTTTTGATTTACATGGTGAGACATGTTGTCTCTTGCTGGAAAACAATCAGTAAGGGGTAATTATTTTTTCCCCCCTATGGAGCAAGCCCCTTCAGCCCTTACCTTGCATCCAGCCCCTTCACCATCCCCCAGGACTTACATTTTTCCAGTGTTCCTTCTTAGCATGTGGCCTTCGGGGCAGGGCTCACAACCCCTGGCAGATTCTGTACTCAGTTTCCAAGGAGCACCATGGGCAGGATGGTGCAGGACCTGCAGTACAAAGCGGGCAGCATTCTGTGAAGGTATGGTATTTTCCTTCTGTTTCAACCCTGGAGGCATGGCATGAGCCAACATCAAGGCACATGCACCAACATCTGCCATGCCTCCCTAACCTCCGAGCTTGGGTTGTGGCTCCCCCTGGCTGCCACCAGGGGCCAGTTGAGCACTGGGCTCTTCCACATGCTCCCCCAGAGGAGGAGAGCAGTCCTTCAGACACTCGATCCTCCACCTCCCCCCAGCTGGTTCTCTGACAATCTGGGCTTGCATCCAAACTGGAGTAATCAGAACTGCAACTGGAAGCGCTACCGCTGTGCTGGAGAGCCAGCCCCAGCTTATTTTTAAGAGTTATAACATTATTGTTTTAAGTGTAAACATAAGCATTTATACAAAATGTAAACAAGAGCACAACATTTGTCACAACGCTTGCATTATGTTTTCCACAAAAGTTAAATTACCGGTCGGACCTAGAGTTTCTTTGGTATATGCGGGTCAGGCATTTTATCAATTCTCATAACAATATACAGTATATCATCTCACCAGGCCATACACAGTGTGGGAGGAGTTTCTTTATGGGGTAATCACTATCAAGGGTCCTCAGCACCACATCTCCAGGATATATAAATTCCTGGGGAACTCAGTAGAGACTCCGCTGGACTCACTGAGGATGATCTGGGAACAGGAAGCAGGTGTTAAGATGGACACTTCCACTTGGAGTCATAGATTGCAGCTAGGATGGAAAGTTACATCAACCCCCCGTGGCGTGAATTTTTTGGGAACATTTTGGTGCGATTTTTCCAAACACCAACAATTACATGTCATAACAGCAGCTTGCGCTCTAACAAATGTTGGAGGGACTGTGGCCATATTGGAAGCCATTGGCACATTTTCTGGGGGTGCTCCACTCTTTTTCCTTTTTGGCAATTGATCCAAAAAGCTGTACATAACATAACTGGGGTCCTCCTACCCTTACAGTTTGAGGAGTGGGTATTGGGATTCCCAGGAGCAATTGGCTCCAAGGGGGACACTAGGAAAATACTGACATCCATAGCTGTGGCCCTTAAATGTATTACTGCCAATTGGTTGAAGCCCAGCCCCCCCCACACTAGAGGAGTGGATAGTTAGGATGAAGGGGTTTTATCAATGGAGGCCCTTACGGCCAAACTGCATCTCAGTTATGAGTCACATGAGCAAAGATGGCGAGCATGGGATGGGTGGCTCCAGTCCAGAGCTCCACTAACCAACTAGTTGCACAGGTCATGGAGTAGTGGGTTTCACATCTTAAAGGTGGATATTATGCAATGTCCAGTGGGGATGAAAATAGGAGTACATTCATAGATTAGGGAGATGAACTACATGTCACTCCAACTTTAGGGTCGAGGGATGGGGGGGGGTGGTATACCTAATGGCAGAGTCTTGATTAAATGAAGTTCAACTTTTATTTTGATTTTGTCATTTTGGTTGTTAAACTTGTTCCCTTGTTAATCTGGGAAGTTTCAATCCCAGTGGTTCCAGAACTCACTTTTGGCTTATTTTAGCCATGATGAATCTCCTTTTGGAGACTAGGACCCAGACAAGTTCATCCTACAGCTGCCCACTTACCAGAGTCTGCTTCAAATCCACAGTTGAACAAGAGACTTTACCAGTGACTTACAATAGAGACTCTTTATCTTGAAGTTATTATTGCCTGTACTAATATTGACTTGTTAACCATCTTTTCATATGAAATTGTGTACAAGGCTGTATGATTCTAATTCTTGCAATAAAGCTGAGTTAAAAAAAAAGTTAAATTACTAATGCTATGACACCCTATTGAACTAACAAATGTGAGGGATATCTGTATGTTTTTATGCATGAAAACCATGTAAACCCAATGTCATTTTTATATAACCTTTTTGGCAGATGTAGGATATAGTTGTGAGTTTAGCAAAAGAAACAAATATAGGGGTTGTCATGTTGCTTTTAGCTGAATCTGCTTTCAAAGTGGCATTTACAGAGCTGGATGACTCACGACAAAATCAATAAGATATTCCAATAAAAAAAAATTAAACTTGCCAGAAAGTCATTGAAACGATTTACGGTATTTACTTATTCCTTGAAAAAACTTGAGAGATTGCCTTTGAGCACAAGTGGTCATTGACAAAGGTTCCACATCAAATACATAGTCACAAAAAAACATTACAAGTACAATAAGCAGTGCCAGAGGAAATGCAATCGAGTCAGGCTCAAAGCATTTAAGGCAGAACAATTACATACAGTTTTGAAAAAAATCAATGCAGATCATTGTATAAAAAGTCACAGGATGTGTACAAAGAGAAACGGAATAAAACAGTTTAATGGTTACAGTTGCATTGGACTGCAAATGCAGACCTCAAAGATCTATTAAAAACTGATTAAACTTGGGGAGATTTAGCAGTGTATTGGGCAATTTGTTTAACCAGTTAGTGGCTGTGACAGCAAATGACTGCTTGCCCAAATGCAAAAGTACATACAAATTGACGAAGACCTTAAAAGTAACCCAATACAGAAAGAAAGACAGACAGATGTGTACATATTATTAGATGTCAAAGGCTATAACTGCAGAAGCTTATTTCCTCACTGTCGTCCTATTTAGATCCTTAGCTGGACCTAACATAATAAGGTAAATCATTACTCTAACAATAGTTCCATGCATACGTGATTGTATGTGTGCCAGTAATTAGCCTTGAAACGTTTTTCAGGTGCATTAGAAAAATGCAGCTCTCAAACTCTAGGGAACATCCTTAACCTTCCTCAGTCTCATTTGACTTCTCTGCACACCTAATAAAGACAACCACCTCTTCAACCTATCATCACCCAAAACTGATAAAAAGGGGCACAGAACACATCATGGGGACCTCAGAGAAGATCAACACTCAGAATACTTTCAAGATTAAAGCTTTCATGTTCATAAGGCTTGCTGTTCAGTGAGAAACATAAAATTAATATGAAGTTTTGTTTTAAAGTCTCAGTATAGAATGTGGGACCACACCTTCCCCATGTAGAACATATAGAACAATACATGGGCAACCACATCCAGCAAGGCTGTATTTTCATCAAGGGGTGAGATGACACCATGGACCTCAAGAACGAAGCTTGAAAGGTCTCTATGATCTCAGCCCAGAATGGAAAACAATAGCCTTGTTGTGTATAGTTGCCCATGCATTATTTTGTATAGTATATGTTTGTTTTAATTAATTTATCTTCTTTCTAACTCTGTCTTGAACCGTGGACAAATAAACAGAGAACAACAGACAACAAGATAAAATGAGAAACATTTTTTTTCCTCTGAACTGCTTGGTTCTGGAACTGCCACCTGCTCCTGTCTTCAGGCCCGTGCCACACACCCCCAGCCTCGTCACCTGTTACCCCCACCTTCCAGCCAGTAGGTATCTGTATGAACCACAGCCCTAAAAATCTGGGGACCATCAGTTATATAGCTTGAGGCACATTACTTTTTTGGTTTTCCTCCCTTCCCTCCAATTCCCACCTCACCTGACATAGGGCTCTGCCTCCAATGGCCTTGGATGTAATAATAATAATAATAACTTTACTTATAAAGTGCCTTTCCCATGATCAAGGCACTGAATAAAGGTTCCAATTAAACACATACAATAATTAACAGCATGTTACGGGCTTATGCCACCTCTACCAAGGGAGCAGGCTCCCTGGCTCACCATGAGAGGCCACTGCTACATTGGAACCCAGACATGTTCCTCCTCAGGCTGGCTTGCGCTGTGCTTGGTGGTGGTGAACAGAGTTCAATCTGAGGAGAGGGGTGTGGCCAGTGGGGTGCTGCAGGGATTAGTACTTGGGCCAGTCCTCTGTAATGTCTTCATGAGCGACATTGCAGAGGAGCTGGAAGGGAAGGTGTGCCTCTTTGCAGATGACACAAAGACTGGCAACAGGGTTGACACTCCAGGAGGCGTAGAGGAAATGAAAAGGGACCTAAGCAAGCTTGAGGAGTGCTCAAAGGTGTGGCAGCTAAGATTCAATGCAAAGAAGTGCAAGATCATGCACAAGGGGCACAGAAATATGGAGGAAGAGTACATGATGGGGAGAGGTATTGTCAGCCACCAAACAGGAATGGGACCTGGAGTAATCATATCTGATTATCTAAAAGTTACCAAACAATGTGAGAAGGCTGTGAGGTCAGCCAGTGGAATGCTGGGGTGCATAGGGAGAGGTGTCTCCAGCAGAAAGAAGGAGGTAGCAATGCCAATGTATAGAACATTGGTGAGACCTCATCTAGAGTACTGTGTCCCGTTCTGGAGGCCGCATCTCCAGAAGGACATAGACAGAGTAGAAGCAGTTCAGAGAAGGGTGACAAAAATTGTACAGGGGCTATACCAGAAGTTATATAAGGGGAGACTGGAGGATCTCAATATGTAGTGCCTGGAGGAGAGGAGAGGCGAGAGGGAGAGAGGGGATATGATAGAGACTTTCAAACACCTCAAAGGTGTAAATAAGGTACAAGACTGTAGCTCCTTTCAGAGATGTTCAAGAACAAGGGGCCATGACATGAAAGTAGAGGGGGTAGACTTAGGGGTAACGTGAGAAAGTATTTTGTCATGGAAAGAGTGGTGGATCCATGAGCCTCCCAGCAGAGATTTTAGGGTCAAAATTGGTAAGGGAATTCAAAAACACAAGGAACAGACATAAAGGAACTGTAGTGATAGAAAAGAGAGGGTAAGCCGAAGATCATTTAGGATCTGCAATATGTGAAACAGGTAGGGAAAATGGGCAGACTAGTTGGGCCAAGCGGTCCTTATTTGCTGTCAAATTCTATGTTTCTATGTAAATAGAGGGGCATCCACTGCTGTGAGGCAGGTGAGAGGTACAATATAGAGGGTTTCTGAGGGGTAAAATAAGGAGCGTCCCTCCTGCTGTGAGGCAGTTAATAGGTATAGACAGAAGGTTTCTTTTTTTTTTCAAAATAATTTTTATTTCAATTATTGTTCATAAATACAGTATAACCTTATTTTTATATTACAGAGATATACAGATTTTCACATTCATTACCCTTGTGATATTTTTCTTTTACATGTGCAATCTTGCCTTGTTACAGGGATAATTACAAAAAATCATATCAACTATGTATAAGTAATCATTATTTTTACAGGGCTTTCTCTTAAGAATGTCTCCATAATTTCAAAATTGAGGGTAAATTATCTTCTGTTGTTCTCCAGCTCTCACCTAGATTATCTTGTTCGTCTTCCAGGATATCCCACCACATTTTTTCATAATTCAATGTTTCTTTTAATAGGCTCCACCATTTACCTTCCTCAAATTCCGATATTTTCATGGCATTCCACTTTTCAAGCATTAAACACTTGGTAGCCATTGTTCCTAATGCAAGAATTTTTGATTGGAATTTATTGTTCTGAATTTCCGGCATATAATTAAATAAAAACATTAATGGATCTAATGTTATATCTCAATTTAGTATGTCTCCCAATAATGTTTTTGTTTTGACCCACCAGTTTCTAATATTTTGACAACTCCATAAACAATGTTTGAGGTTGGTTTCCATACCACATCCATGTTAATTAGTATTACTATTTCTTGTTATTCTTGTGATATTAATCGGAATAAGATACGCACAATGATCTTTCTCTGAATTGACATTACGAGCAGAGATATATATTTATTGGCAGTGATACGAAAAATCTGCCATTGGTGGTCAATCAAATTTGTATTAATTTCCTTGTTCCACTTATAATTTGTATTGTTTTAAAGTCATTTGTAGCATTTTAAATAGATTTGTAAGTTCTACTAAGTAATTTATCTGCTCCCTTATCAATTTGCTTTGTTGGTGTGTCTACCAATTTTGTGAAATCCAGTTAAGAATGACAATCATGTCAGGAACTGTTTTCCCGAAATTTCTTTTTCAAGATCAAATAGCTAAAGTATGTAATTTTTTTGTAATTTATATCATATAGTGCCCGTTCTTGATATTGTGGCAATGTATCTAATATCAAAATGTCTTTCCATTTAGATCTGTTATTTTTTTATTAAGGGATGTATGTGATATTTATTCCTTTTTGCCAAGTATAATGATTATTCCAAATATTGAAAAAAAAAACATGGTAATTAATTTTTACTAAATGTTTTCACTATCTTTTTCATTAGTGACACACAAGATGAAAAGAAAGGGATCTGGTGGAGCCTAGCTGGAACTTCTGCAAGTATACTTGTTACTTTACCATGAACAAATTTATATTCATCCATTAAATTATTCATTGTATTGTGTTCCTCTTTAGGGAAACAAAAACCATTCCCTGGCCATTGCCGTATATTGAGACATAGCATAAACATAGAAACATAGACTCTGACGGCAGATAAGGACTGCTTGGCCTATCTAGTCTGCCCATTTCCCTACCTACAGGATAGGCCGCAGATCCTAGTTAACCAACAGCCTATTTCTTGCTACCCCCCACAAGAATTGCCTTATGTCTGTCCCATGCATTCTTGAATTCTCCCACAGTTTTAGACCCCACAACCTCCTCAGGAAGGCTGTTCCATGCATCCACTACCCTCTCTGTGAAATAATACTTCCTCACATTGCCCCTAAACTGACCCCCCTCTATCTTTAAATTGTATCCCCTTGTTCTTGCACGTCTCTTTTTCTGAAAGATGCTACCCTCTTGGACTTTGTTGATTTCACTGAGGTACTTAAAAGTTTCTATCATGTCCCCCCTCTCCCTTCTTTCCTCAATGGTATACATATTAAGCTCCTTTAGTTTCTCCTCATACGGCTTCTCTTTCAGACCCTGCACCATTTTAGTTGCCCTCCTCTGGACTGCCTCTATCCTGTCTATGTCCTTGTGGAGATGGGGTCTCCAGAACTGGACACAGTACTCCAGATGGGGTCTTACCAACTGTCTGTACAGAGGGATAACAACTTCCTGTTTTCTGCTGCTGATGTTTTTCCCTGTGCATCCCAGTATACCCCCAGCCCTCCCTACTAACGTCTCACATTGTTTGCTAACCTTAAGGTCATCTGATATGATTACCCCCAGGTCCCTTTCCTTTTTTGTTGTTGTTACTACTTCCCCCCATTGTGTATTCTTCCCCTGGGTTCTTGTTTCCCAGGTGCATTATTTTGCACTTCTTTGCATTGAATCCTAGCTGCCATACTTCTGACCATTCCTCCAACCTTGCCAAGTCCCTTCTCATCCTTTTCACGCCTCCTTGTGTATCAATCCTGTTGCAGATCTTTGTGTCATCTGCAAAGAGGCATACTTTTCCTTCCAGTCCCTCTGCAATGTCACTTATAAAGACATTAAAAAGGACTGGACCCAATACTGAACCCTGTGGTACCCCACTAGTAAACCCTCTTTCTTCAGAGTGGATTCCATTTACAATTACCTTCTGTGTCCTGTTGTCCAGCCAATGTTTTACCCAGGCTACCACCCTGGGACCCACTCCCAGGCTGGTTAATTTGACTATTAATCTTTTGTGTGGGACTATGTCAAATGCCTTGCTAAAGTCTAGGTAGGCCATGTCCACAGTCCCTCTCTGGTCTACTGCTTTGGTCACCCAGTCAAAGAAATCTATTAGATTCATCTGACATGACCTTCCCACTGTGAACCCATGCTGCCTTGGGTCCTGTGCCCCACTGGCCTCTAGGTACTCAACTATTCTTTCCTTCAGAAGTGACTGCATCACTTTCCCTACCACAGAGGTCAGACTGACAGGTCTGTAGTTTCCTGCCTCTGTCTTGGTCCCACTTTTGTGAAGGGGAATCGCATCCGCCTTCCTCCAGTCCTTGGGTACCACACCATCCTCCCATGATTTATTAAAAAGAGTAGCCAGTGGTTTCATTAGTTCCCCCCTTAATTCTTTTAGAATTCTGAGGTGAATTCCATCAGGCCCCATTGCTTTGTCCACCTTCAGTTTTAGGAGTTCTTGCAGAACCCTTTCTTCTGTGAAAGGACTGGGATCGACACCTCGATCAAGAATGCTTCAGTTAATTGGATTAGGCACTTCCCCCTCCTCTTTTGTGAATACTGAGCAGAAATATTCATTCAGTATCCCTGCTTTTTCACTGTTCCCCTCTGCCCACCCACCGTTCATTCTATTCAGTCTCACTATCCCTCCCTTTGTCTTTCTACGCTTGCTGATGTACCTATAAAAAGTTTTATCCCCCTTCTTAACTGAGTTGGCTATCTTTTCCTCAGTTTGGGCTTTTGCTATTCTGACTTCCCTCCTGCTTCCTTCTGTCTTAACTGGTACAGCTCTCTGTCCTGCTCCTTCTGTGTTTCCTTATACTTCCAGAATGCTATCTTTTTCTTCCTGACTTTCACAGCCACCTCTTTTGAGAACCATAGTGGCTTTTTCTTTCATTTTGATTTGTTTATTTGCTTCACACAAAGGCTTCCTGTCTCTGTGATGGCAGTTTAGATGATTCCCCATTGTTGCTGCACACCTCCTTCTAGCCTGTTTGTTAGTGCTTTTCTGAGGCACTCTCCCATCTTGCCAAAGTCAGCCTTCCTGAAGTCCAGTACCCTCACTTTTGTATGGCTTGACTCTGTAGCTGAGTTTAATGTGAACCACACTGTTTGATGGTCACTTGTTCCCAGATGGCAACCCACTTCTAGATCTGAGATCCTCTCACTGCCCCGTTTGAGAGTACAAGGTCTAAGATTGCTCCCCACGAGTGGGTTCTGAAACTAGCTGTCTGAGGCCTGCCACCTGTAGGGCATCAAGAATGGCCCTGCTCTTGGATGTGGCTGCAGCAAATGTGCTCCAGTTAACATCTGGCATATTCACATCTCCCATCAACAGTATCTCCCCTTTCCCTGCCATTCTAAGGATGCCTTCTATCATATCCTTGCCCATTCCCTCCCCCTGACATGGGGGTCTGTACACAACCCCTGTGCAGATTGTGGTGCCCTTTCCAGTCTCCAGGGTGACCCACAGTGCCTCCTCTCCTCCCTGTTTACTCTTTTGTTCAGTTGCTTTTATCCCTTCCTTTACATAGAGAGCTACTCCTCCCCCTCTTCTCCCCTGCCTGTCTCTCCTGTAGGTTATGTACCCTGGTATGTTAACATCCCAGTCATTGTTCTCTGTGTACCATGTTTCTGTGACTGCTACGATATCCAGGCATCCCTCTTCCATGAAGGCCACCAGCTCAGGGAGCTTGTTGCCCAGACTACGGGCATGGGTACTCATTACCCTCCATTTCCTGATGGCCTTACTCCTTTTTGCCCCATCCCTGTCCTTCTTGCCTTTGTCACTTTCTCCATTTACCCCTGCCCTTCTCCCTATCGACACCTCTATGTTGGTGTTTACCACACTTACTACAGTGATTTTTTTGGGGAGCTAGGATTTCCCTGCTCCTTTCCAGTGGGTACATCCTTGACCTCCCAATCTTCTGAATATTGTCATTGTCTGCCATGCTACACAAGGTTTGCCACCATGCCACATGAATTTCTTGAAAACTCTTTTTAAGTTAGAAAACCAGCATGCAGAAGACAATCCAAAGATATGTAGTAGTTTATAAATGAAATGTGGCATTACCATCATTTTTATAAGGTCTATCTTCCCTCATAGAGAAAGGGATGTTGTTTTGTACAATGCTTGTATTATTTTAATAAGGTTATTAGGTAATTCCCATGCTTTTAGTGTTTCCGGCATATAGAATTGGTTCATGACATCAAAAGCCTTACTGGCGTCCAATGCTATGGCATAGTAAGCTTGTTTGTTTTCTTTTTCCATACTTTTGATTTTGTAAGATTGCTGTGGCATGTCTTATAGCATGAGCTATATTTCTTCCTTTAATAAATTTGTATTGATTAGAGTGTATTAAGAAGGGCAATCCTATTTTTAATCGATTGGCAACTATTTTTGCAATTATTTTATAATCAGAGTTTAGGAGGACAATTGGTCTATAATGGTCTGGATAGTTAGTTAATTTTCCATCTTTGTGTATTAAAATTATTTTTGCTTCTTGCATTGATGGTGGGGTTTGTGCATTATCATATGTTAGTTGCTGTACCATTTTATATATCCAGGGTCACCATAACTCTTTAAAGGCTTTAAGAAATGCATTGGTGTATCCATCCAAACCTGATGTCTTCCTATTTGGTAAGGATTTTATTGCTGTAATTATTTCTTGGAGCTGGATTGAATGATTGTCCCAATCAAATTTGTTTATATTAAGTTGGTGAAAAAAACTATTTATTTGATTTTTTCTGTTTGAAAATCTTGATGATTGATTTTTTCATAACATTTACAGAAAATGTCCACAATTTTTTATTCTTGTTCTTGAATTCTCCATTGCTATCACCTATGATGGTTATACTATTTTTTCCTTTTATTTGGTTGGCTAACATTTTACCTGGTTTATCTCCCTCTCAATACTTGATGGTTTTTACTTTATTATCTTAATTGTTTCTGTATGTATTAGTTCTTACTTTTTAGCTCATTTCCAATCATTCTTTGTAGTATGTGTTGTAATCTGTAATTGTTAACTGATCCAGCTCTCAATTTTTTATTAAGTTTATTATTTTCTTCTCTGTTCTTTTGATTTCTCCATGTTTGACAAGCTATAATATGTCCTCTTAATATTGCCATAAAGACGTCCCACAGTTCAAAGACATTTTCATTTCCTGTATAATTATAGCTCCAATATTCTTTTATTTGATCTCTGGTTTGTTTAACAAAAGCCCCTTCTTTGAGCAGCTCATTATTAAATGTCCATGAGCTGGTGAACACTCTATCCATATTTTTAATATTTATATCAGCTTGTACCATTGCATGGTCAGAAAGAATTATTGAATTAATTTTAGACATAATTACTTCAGAGCCTAATGATTTTGATGAAAAAATATAATCAGTTCTAATAAACTGTGAATTTTTCTTATCATGATGTGTGTATTCTTTTTCCTTATAATGTTGTGCATGTCATATATCCACCAGGCTATGGACATCCAGAAAAATGTACAGGATTTTGGATACAGCTATATTGTTTTTTTTTTTGTGACCATATTGGATTAGCCAAATTAAAATGTTAATATCTCGTCCTATTACTATTTGACATGATCCTAATTTTGTGATACCTTCTGTAATTTTTGCCAGATATTTTGCATAATGTATAAAGGGTGCATATACAGATCCTAATTTTAATTTGTTATTGTTGATCCTTACTTTTATCAGTATAATACAATCTTCGGTGTCTTGAAAAGAGCCCAGCAGCTGCAATTTAACTGTGTATTTTTAATTAATAGCACCACTCCACAGCTCTTCTTGGTTCCTGCTGAAAAGAATATATTTGGCAACCATTTTCTTTTCAATTTCAATATTTCTTTAGATTCCAGATGTACTTCCTGTAAGAAAAGTATGTCAACTACATTTTTTTTAATATATGTAATTATTCTTTCCCTTTTGATTGGGGAATTGATCCCATTAACATTTAGTGTGGCAAACCTTATTCTATTATATTGTGCCATTGAGCAGAGTATATTTTCCATCCATTAGCATTACCTCATCATTGATATTTACATATTTCTATTCACTCTTATCCTTGATTAATTCTTTACTATTATTATTGCACAGTGCAAAAAGTACAGTTACGTAAGAACTTACCGTAACAGTAGATCTTCGAGAGAGGCTCTTGCAGTAGGTAATTACATATAGGACTGATGCCGGCCGGCGGCAGGACCTCATGGAAAAATTTCTAGCTAGCAGTCCCTGGTGGGGACCGCCCCCACGTCAGGTGACCGGCGTCATACGACGTCGGTATAAAGGGGCAGTCCCAGAAGCCCGCCTTCCAGTTCTTTCCTGCCACAGGCCCAGAAGGCCCAGATGAGAGAGAAGCAGACATTTCCCTCAATGGAAACGGAGCTGAAAAAGCCTAGGGGGATGGAGGGCAGGAAGGTATTACCTACTGCAAGAGCCTCTCTCGAAGATCTACTGTTACGGTAAGTTCTTACATAACTGTACTATCTTACTTCAAGAGGGCTCTTGCAGTAGGTAATTACATATAGGACAGAATCCCAAGCAGTCTGGAACAAATGAAAGGCACCGGGAGGAGGAACTACTCCAAAAAGTATTAAATAATCTGGCAGGTCTCAAGAAAGGAGTCCTTGCAAGACAGCTAACCTGAAGCCTGCTCTATGGCAAGAGGCAATGTCCAAACTGTAATGTTTAGTAAAGGTATGGACTGAAGTCCAAGTGGCGGCAGCACAGATGTCTGCCGCAGACACGTTCTTGAAACAAGCTGCAGAGGCGGCAACTCCACGAGTGGAGTGACCTCTGACTTGACCCGGAGGGTCTTGTTGTACTGTCATAACAGAAAGTGATACAATGAGCCAACCATTTTGATAGGCATTGCTTAGAGACAGCATTGCTTTCTCTGTGAGCGAAAGAGACGAACAACTGATCAGTCTTTCTGAGATCCTTCGCCCACGGGCGTAGTATCTCAGAATCCTGTGAATATCCATGGTATGGAGCAGGTATTCTCCTTGATTGGAGTACTGCGTGAAGAAAGCAGGTAATTCAATAGACTGATTTAAGGTAGATTCCGCTACTATCTTCGAGGAGAAACTTAGGGTTCATGTAAGAGCTACTTGCTCTTTTTTTGTGAAAATCAAATATGGATTTTGCACATCAGGGCCTGGAGCTCGGAAATTCTGTGAGCAGAAGTAATGGCCACCAAGAAGAGCATCTTCCACTATAAAACTTCCAGTTCATGGAGGCACTTGAGGCTCAAAGGGGGAAGGTAAGTTTCCGAGGACAAAGTTTAAGTCCCAAGGTGGAGCTGGAGTCTGGACAGGGGCCTGAGATGAAGGACCCTCTGAGGAAAGTTTTGGATACCTCCAGCTGGGCAAATGCCTTGTCAGTGAAAGGGACATGGTAGGCTGAAATAACGCCATATGGACTTTCAAAGAGGAGTGACTGAGACCCAGGTCAAAAGATGATGCATGTACTCAAGCAGAATGGTCACAGGGCAGGAAAAGGGCTCCACGTTCCTGGCCGCAGTCCAGATAGAAAATCTTTTCCATTTCATGGTGTAGGTGGACCTAGTGGAGGGTTTTCTAGCCTCCACCAGAATCTCGGCCACCTTAGGGGAAACGCCAAAACGAGATTGAGCTAGGTCTGCAGGAGCCATGCATGAAGTTGAAGGGACTTGAGTCCCGGATGGACCAGGGTCCCCTGATCCTGGTCAGCAATCCTGGAGATAAAGGAAGAGGAAGAGGAGGAACCTCTGAGTATTGTTGTAGAAGAGAGAACCAGATTTGCCTAAGCCAGAAAGGAGCGATTAGGATCATTCTCACTCCTTCTAAAGCCAGCTTCTATAACACACGAGGGACCAGAGGAATTAGGGGAAAAGCATAGACGAATCTGTTTTTCCAGCTTAGAGATAGAGCGTCATTTCAGAAAGCGCCTCGCTCTGGAACGAGCGAGCAAAAGATTGGAAGCTTTGCATTTTGGGAGGAAGCGAACAGGTCTATCTGAGGAGTCTCCCAAATCTGGAAGATGCTTTTTAGAACTTTTTTGTCCAATTCCCACTCATGTGGTAGAGCCGACGAGCGACTTAGTCTGTCTGCCAGGACATTGTCGACTCCCGGAACATGGATCGCCGTGAGGTGAAGGTTGTGAAGCGTTGCCCAATCCCAAACCCTCATCGCTTCCCTGCACAGCGGGTAGGACCAAGTCCCTCCCTGCTTGTTGATGTACCACACCATGCACATGATGTCCATTTGGACAGCTAGGTGACTGGGAAGGATGAATTGGTGAAGGGCCTGGAGAGCATACAGCACTGCTCGAAGCTTGAGCACGTTGATATGGAGAACTATCTCCATCTTTGACCAAAGGCCCTGGGTTCGGTGAGGACCCAGATGGGCTCCCCAACCTTCGCCTGAATCGTCCGTGGTCAGAGTCTGATTGGGGGGAGGATGAAAAAAGGGGACCCCCCGGAATAGGTTCTCTCGAACCATCCACCATTGCAAGTCTCTTACCATCGGCGAGGAGATCAGAACTAGATGATCTAGATCGTCTACTCATTGATCCCACTGAGATCGGAGAGTCCACTGAGAGATTCTCATGTGGAGGTGTGCGTGCAGAACCGTTGGGATGGCCGCCGCCATAAGCCCCAGTAGACAGAGCACTGACCTCGCCGGGACCCTCCTGCATTCCGATAGGAGGGAAATCTGTGACTGGAGGGAGGCCCCCATGTCCAGAGGCAGAAAGGCCTTGCACAGTGATGTGTCGAGAATTGCCCTGATGAACTGGAGCCTCTGTGAAGGATCCAGGTGAGACTTGGAATGGTTGATGGTAATACCCAGGCCAGTGAAAACCTGCTGGGTGAGGGAGAGAAAATGCAGGAGTTCCTCCCTGGACGAGGCCGCCAGGAGCCAGTCGTCCAGGTAGGGAAAAACCTGAGCTCCCAAAGAATGCAGGTGGGCCACTACCACCGCCAGGCATTTGGTAAAGACTGGGGGCGAGGAAAGACCGAAGGGCCTTGAGTGGTAGTGGACCCCTGGAACGCAAACCTGAGGTACTTGCTAAGGGCAAATGGGGATGTGCAGGTACGCATCCTGCATATCTAGTGCACAAAGCCATTGGCCCGGCCAAAGCAGGGGCAAAAGGGTTTGAAGGGAAAGCATCCTGAACCTCTTGTATTCCACATATAGGTTCAGAGAGCTGAGATCGAGAATAGGTCTGAGATCTCCTGTCTTCTTTGGTACAAGGAAGAAGTGGGAATAGTAACCCATCCTGTAGAGGTGAGGGGGGACGGGTTCTGCAGCCTGTTTCGCAAGGAGCGCCGAGATTTCTTCCCTGACCAAAGGAAGATGGTCCCTTGAGCAAGCGGAGTTCAGAGGGGGGGTGACGCGGAGGTTTCTGTAGAAACTCTATGGAATGCCCCTCTGCTATGATCTGAAGCACCCATGAATCCGATGTTATCCTCTTCCAACCAGGAAGGCGGAGGGAGAACCTCCCTTCTACCGGTTCCTCCGGGGCTACTGGAGGCGGTGGGAGAGGGAAGGAGTCAGGTGGTGTGAGGCAGCGCCGCAGCTGGGGTACCCGCTGCTTTTTTGGGCGGCGGGGGCCTGGCAGCTGTGGGAGCCCGACGTTTAGTGGCCCGCCTTCCCTGAGGTTTCTCTTGAGGCCGGCTGCATCTGCGAAAGGGACGGCGCTGTGGGGGATGGGGACGGCACATTGAATCAACAGATTTAAGGGCCGTCCCCTTCTCCTGCAAATCAGTGATGATGTCCTTGACATCACCACTGAAAAGCACAGAACCCCTGAAAGGTGCTTCTTGGATCGCTGACTGCACCTCCGGGACCAGACCTGACACACGGAGCCATACATGATGCTGAAGACTCACGGCAAAGGCAGAACTCTGTCCTGCGGTGTCCACTGTGCCATAGGTCATCCTCAAAATGTGACAACTTGCCTAATGAGCAGAACGGACCAGGTTGGCCAACTTCTGCTTGACTTGGGAGTCAGGCAAAGAGTCAATCTTAGATTCCGCCTGGGTAAGGACGGCCTTCTGGTAATCCCCCATATGTGCTACATAGTTCAGGGCCCTAATCCCCAGTGTGGAAGAAGCATAGATCTTCCTTCCATACTGATCCAGAAGGCGAGATTCCTTATCCGGGGGAGACGAGCTCAAGTGTTTCGGGTGTGCTGACCAGTCATGAGCGGCGCTAATCACAACCGAGTCTGCACGGGGGGGAGAGTCTAAAAAGTCTACACCCTCCAGAGCCTGGTATAGCCTGTTCGACTTCCTGGGAAGTGGGGCTAAAGCCGACGGTTGCTTCCAAATCGTGGAAACAAGGTATGAGGGCTCGATCCAGGGTGGCACTAGGTAGGAGCCGTGGAGTAAGTCCAGATGTTCGCGAGTTTAACCCGTTGAGGATCTGGCTCTAAGGAGTGCCACTGATGGATCTCCTGGATCTTCTTGAGCAACTCCGTGAAAGAAGGATCCTCCGGAGAAGACTTCGGAGGAGTCTTCGGCCGGGTCTTGGACGGAGAGCGTGGCTCATCGTCTTTCTCGGAACATCCATCAGAAGCCTCCGAGGAGTCTGAGAGAGAAGGGGAGGAAGAATCTGAAGCAGAGTAAGACTCCCTAACTCGACTAGGGGAGAGCGAGTTCATGGGAGATCCCAGAGCAGCGTGTCCTGCCCTCTCTGGATCTCAGGGAAAGCCCGGAACCGGGAGGAGGAGGGGAGTGTGCCGTCTGCGGCGGCAGGGGCCGGGGTGGCACCGCCGCCGAAGACAGCTCGACTTCCTTGGTGAGCTGAGCCTTGGCCTCAGCCCACCAGGAGGCAAGAGTCTCCTGAAGATCCACTAGCAGCCTAGGGGGCGGTGGAGGAGGGGAGGGGATAGGTGTATGGAGGAAATCCCTAGGGGGAGTATCCGTAACCCGGCTGCAGGTATACCGGAGCCGGGTACTGTGGCGTCGAGTACTGCAGCGTTGAAGGAGTCGGCACCGGGTACTGCAGCGCAGGATACTGCGGACCTGGGAAAACTGGCATCGGATATGACGGCGGATGCCCAGGCACTGGAGGAGCTGCCGGAGCAGACGGCCCAGCCGGGTACTCCACAGGCGGATCAGTCGGGATAGGCCCATGGGGTGGAGGGCCCGATGGAAGAGGAATATCCCCCGGCGGCATCGGAGGAGCCAGTATCGGAACCGGCGTCGGGCGGGCCGGTGTTGGGGCCGGCGTCGGAGGAGCCGGCGCCGGCGTCAGGGGAGCCGGCGTCAGATCCGGCTCTTCAGGAAGAGGATCGGACGGTAGCCCAGGGTCTCGAGCCTTGTCCGGGGACGGAGGGGAAAAATCCCCGGGGTTGGGCAGGGGGGACTGGGGCTCCCCCGATGGCAGCGAAGACTGCGGGGAGCCTGGTATGACAGACGCGGCAGGGTCTGCCGTAGGCTCTGAGGCCCGGCGCACGTCGGAGGAGCCGACGTGTGGCTTATGGGCTGAATCCCGGCGGACGCCAGAGGAGCCTGCGTCCAACTTCGGGGGTCCCTCGTCAGAGGCGGGCCGAGTATGAGAGGAGGCCCAGTCCAAGGGGGACACTGCCGAGCGCCACCCCGAAGGGTCAAGCGTCTTAGCAGCCTTCTCCTGGCATACATCAGAGGAGCCAATGTCCGGTTTAAGGGAGGTGCCCGCACCAGTAGGCCACAGGCCTGCGGCGGTACTGGGGGCTAGAGTCTCCTTTTGCCCGGAGACACCCGGCGGGCTCGAACATGAACCTGACGGGCGGGCCGATGCCTCCTCCAAAGCCTTGGAGGCTGCCATCAGGCGATCCCCCGGAGGGGATGTTACCTTGCCCGCGACTCTGGCCGGAGTCGCAGAGAAGAAGGCCTTCTCCCGGTGCCTTTCCTTGTCCCGCTTCTTATGCCCTTCAGGGGAGGTCGACGCCTGCCGAAGTTTCTTCAACTCCTTCTCCATCGCAGACATCTTCTTTTTGAGGAGATGGGCTTCGAGGGACTGCTGGCATCGTCTGCGGGTGGCCACGTTGAATCGAAAGCAGCGCGGACACTTGTCGACCGTGTGGTTGGGGCCTAAGCAGAAAAGGCAGAGGGAGTGACCATGTTTGTGAGGCAGTTGGGCGCCGCACGAGTCGCACTTATTCTTTGAAGGGGATGACATAAACCGAATTTCACCTGACGAAAGAAGAATAAAATTCTATACTGAAAACTTGTTCTGAAAAACCGACGAAGTAGCAGGACTGAGCGATAAGAACTTAACCGCGAGGCGCTGCACGAGCTGACGGCGGGAAAGAACTGGAAGGCGGGCATCCGGGACCGCCCCTTTATACCGACATCATATGACACCGGTCACCTGACGTACTGACGTCATATGACGCCGGTCACCTGACGTGGGGGCGGTCCCCGCCAGGAACTGCTAGCTAGAAGTTTTTCCGTGGGGTCCTGCCGCCGGCCGGCATCAGTCTTATATGTAATTACCTACTGCAAGAGCCCTCTTGAAGTAAGATAACTCTTTACCCAACAATGTTGAAACCTACCCCTTAACATCTAACTCCCCTTCCTCCCTAAATTCAATTTTACTCATATTTGCATTATTTCTTATGATTACTACCTAATTAGGCAACTGTGTTTCTCCACCTTTTCTTGTCCCCCCCCCAGCCCACCTCCCTTTTCACTACATCATCAGTAACCCTGAAATTCTATTGTTCTTATTATTTTGGGCTCTGATTGCTATATTATAAGTACAGTCATTCTACATGCAGGTTCGTGATCTTCTTTTTCTTCTTCACCACTTTTCTTTATCCTGTTCCCTAAGGAGAGACAGAAGAAAAAAAATCCAATGCTTCCCTCCTCCTTTTACTATAGTGTTGATAATTAATCATCCTTATAAACTTCTGCTGTAATCTTGTAGCGATTCAAATTATGCAGTTCATATGAAAGACTTTATTTCTATTTATCCGCTTGTGAAATCTAAACCTTTTACAAGGTGTCTGTTTTCAATATGTCTTCTAATCTTCGGCCCGCCTCTTCCAGGGATTCAAATATATGTCGTATTCCTTCTATCATTACTCTTAATTTTGCTAGATAAATCATTGTAGCTTTTATTCCTCTTGTCCATAATTTATTTCACAAATGATAAAATTTCTTTCA
This sequence comes from Neoceratodus forsteri, assembly GCA_016271365.2. Classification (NCBI taxonomy): domain Eukaryota; kingdom Metazoa; phylum Chordata; order Ceratodontiformes; family Ceratodontidae; genus Neoceratodus; species Neoceratodus forsteri. Next base: position 545,210,717 of record CM028129.1, read on the forward strand.
TTCAATAACCAGCTCAGATGGTAAGTCATTAAAAATAGCGATTGAGGCTCCCTTAATTGTTAAACATTTTTTGCTTATGCACCATTGACATTAGTGTGTTCTTTTCTCCCATTTAAAAAAAATTATAACAGTTGGCCTTGGTGGGCCCTGAGTACCTGCATCTGCCTAGTATGTCCTGTGTACTTTTTGAATTCGGTGTGCATATTTGCTGGGCTTGTATCCAGGTATTTGGCCATTATCTGATTCACTATTTCTTTTAAGGGTTTCACCTTGTACCAAGATTCTGGGATGCCCAAAATCCAAATATTTTTTCTTCATGCTCTCGATTCAAAATCTACTAATTTGAGCCTAAATTCTTTGGTTTGTTCTTCCAATGTTTTTAGTTGTCTTTTTAATGGTAAGGTTTCTTCTTTTAGGATATTTGTTCTCTGCTGTGTTTCTGATAAGTCTGTTCTCAGTTTACAGTTTTCTGTTATCAACTGGTTTACTGTAGTTTGAAATGTTTTGATTTTTTCTTTCATGTTTTTATTGCTCTTTTCCATTTCCACTGTAAGCTTTGCTAGCCGAGTCATTATAGTTTGGTCCCACGGGAGGGAGGAGTTTCTTCCCGGTCAGCTTCATCTAAATGGTCAAAAATATCGGTATTGTCAGACTCTAATGTGCTTTTATTTGTCTCAGTATTTCTCCATTGCTGCATATTCTCAACCTCGATTAACAAGGTGTTTACAGGAGTTACCTTTGTTACAGGGCTTATGTTATTTGCGTTAACTGGCGTTGGCTCACCTTTTCCTAGTATAAGACTCTTGTTTTGTTCTAGTTCATTTTGGGTGATGTTATGAGGTTGCTTTTGTATCAGTGGTTTATTTAAATGCTTTTTATCCATCTGTGTTCCAAGTTGCTTCTCTCCCCTTATAGTAGGGGCTTTTTAACTGAACCTCATTGCCAGCTGGTATGACTTCTGTAATAGTTCCTTCATTTCTGTTTGAATCAGTATTGTTTTCAAAAAGAATATTATGTAATGTTTTTAAACATACCTGCTAGCTTTTATGAGGATTATTCGGACTCGTCTGGTTGGTGGTTGGTCTCCGTAAGGTTGTTTGCCCACCAAGTTCAGAAGCCATTTTCCTCCTGATATGTGTTAATGATCTTGTAGTCTTGGTCACCAGCTGAGAAAGATTTGGCTGACATTTTGAGCTTCCCATGGTCAAGCTTTCTACTGCTCCATTTTCATTATTTCCATTTAGGTTCTTATCCGATATCTCTGGGCCAACTGCCTTCAGCTTCCCATTTTGTTTGGCTATCTCGAAGAGTGTGGTTTGGGCCCCTTCCTGCCAAATATTGGTGCTGGAACCAGGTTGATAGTTGATGATCTGGAAGGCTGCATTTCTTTTGAATTTGATGTCTCCACATTATCGACAGGAAAGATTTGTCCTTCAGGTGTTGTTTGTTGGTCTGTTTCAATGCCTGGGTGGTGTTTCTGAGCATTCACATTTGTGCAAAGTCAAGCCTGCATTTCTAGCTCTTTCAATAACCTGCTAATTGGTTTGGAAGTATTAGTGTTCTTCTGTTGGCTGTTTTTCTGCTGTGTCATTTTTGTGCCAGAGACCAAAAGCATTTTCCTTGTTTTTTTTTTTTTCTGTGTTGTTTATTTACCCCTCCTACTTGCCTCTGGTCTTGCCACTCCTTCCGGCTGCTCATGCCTCCCGCGATCCTCTCTCATAAACCCCCCTCCCCACACCCCAGATCGCAGCCGACCCAGGGGTGGCCTGGCGTATCCCTTCGCTTGGTGGGTCCCCCTCCTCTGAGGGGGAAGGCACCGGGGAGGGCAACCAGTGCACTAGGCATCAGTTCCTGAGTGATGCTGAGGTGGGTTTGGAGGTGTTGGGGCATCTAGGGCTGACAGGAGTGAGGGAGCCATCATCCAGCAGACCAGGAGGCTGGATTCTCCGCTTTTCTCCCCGGGGCGTGGTGTGCCACAAACATCTAGGCAGAGCCGACGTTCACCACGCCCCCATGTGTGTTGGGGCTCTGCTGCTGATCTTCCCAGCCTCCGCCAGGGGTACCAGACAGCGAGCCGCATCCCCTCCCTCCCCCTGGAGTAGGCGAGCAGCCGTAGGATGCTCGAGCCTACTCCCCCCTGGCCAGCTCTCCAGCGACCCGAGTCCATTCCCAAACCTGGGTCGCCAGCGTCGCAAGCGGAAATCCAACCGCTGCGCTGACGAGACGGCCCTTCCTTGTTTTTTTATGCATTGAGGTTGCTTACCATTCCAAGGCATATTGCTAGTATTTTTTAAAAATTAGCTTTCAAGCAAGTGTAGTGAGGTACGCATACTGAAAGGCAGCTCACAGAGTGCTCAACTCAGCTGGACGCCAACATCATCTTGGACATGCGCCGTCTTGTTTAAGGGAGTGTTCCTGTTACCTATAGATAGAGGATTTCTGAAGGATGAAAGAAGAGACCTCATGCTGTAAGACAGTTGATAGTTAAGTAGACAGAGTGTTTGAGGGTGTGGCATAAATGTATACTAATGTTTTAATACAATGAATTGACAAACTGTTGAAATATCCCAGAAAATGCCAGTAGGTCAGTCCGTTAAAATTCTATAACTTTGCACATGTGGCCAAATAGTCCTGTTGTTTATCTCATGGTTTACACGCAAGGTCATTTGGGTAATAAACTTTATCTGTTCCTGGGTGCCTACCGGCAGGGTGCCACTGAAGGATAATGAAACTATTGACAAATCTTTGACGCCAAAAGCATAGCAAATTGGAGGGCTATTTGATTATATTTGTTTATTGATAAAACATAGGAACTGAGATTTTTCTAATGAAGGGAACACAGTGAGTGTGGTTTCCAGCAAAAGCCTGTATAATCCTGTTTACAAACAAAATGTTTTTATTTGCAAGAAACATGTCCTAATGAGAAAGGTAAAAAAACAGATGTGTACCAAGACACATTTGAGTTTTCTCTGTAAAAGGAGGACCTTATTGTGAGCCAGAGGAGAAGGGGGTTAGTGTGTAGGGCAACAGGCTGACCGATAGTATGAGACTTGAAGGGGGGAACGCTGATGTGGGTAGAGTTCTCCGAAGACAAGAGATGGTACTATTTCCATATCTTCACCTGTAAGTTTGACCTAGCTATAAGAAAGCTGAGTTTGCTTTTTATGGTTTAACTCCTATTATTTTCAATGTTTTCTCCTGTGAGCACTTTTGTTCTATTTTGGCCAATGCGTAAATATATTGTATAAATAAAGTAGTTCTTATTTAGAAAAATATACAACCTGGTTGTGCATTTTAATAAAAGGGGTATGGTTTGTGAATTTCTGGGGTAACCATCATTCCAAAGAGGCATGCTAAATCTAGTTTAAGCAATTTGAAAAACACATACTGTCCTGATACAGGGAAAGGAGTGGAATGAAGTTTGATAAGACAAAATCCACACTTCACCTGGAGTTCGAGCAGTTGGCCTTGGCTTGATCTAGGGGGACAAGTGACTGGACTCAGAGGGTCCAGGTAATCAGAGTGCAACACCTTTGAAGAGGGTCAAGTGTGGGTGCAAAAACTTGGTAAGAAGCAAACACAGGTGAAGGTCTGTGTCAGCCAGCTGCGAGTGAGGCACTGGTTGGGGCACAGATGGATGGGTTTGTCACATCTGGTGGTAGCAGTGGGATTTGTGTGAAGCATGTAAGTACCAATCAGTAGTTGGTGGTTACTTGAAGGGTGCTTGTGTAGTGTACACAGACACCTAGAGTAAATCCTCACAGACTGTACAAAATACCTAACCAGGCCGAAAGCAAAGTGCGCAGGAAGAAAACATTTCTTACCATAGTAATGTTGTTTCTTCCAAGATATCCTTTAGCATCCTTGACTAATGCAGTATGCCAGCTGGATTCAGCTGCCCTGGAGGTGGAGTCAATGCTAAAGATGTGTGGCATCAGTCAATCAGAGAGCAAAAGAGAGAGTGCTGCCTATAGGCTGTGCAGGAGGACAAACAGATTCATTTTGAAGGTAAAGGGCAAAAGGACCCAAAATTATATCTTATGCACAAACTAAAAAAATGATGGTAGGAACCAGGCCTAATGAGCTGTTGAACATACATAACTGAGAAAATTTTGCAGTTATAAAATCTGAACAGTTACAATTTTGGCTAGAGCATGGACTGCAGAATTACTCTCAGTTAGGTTATGTAAGGGGAGGATGAGTGGGAGGTCAAGCATACTGAAGGATACCTTGGAAGAAACAATGTTACTATGGTAAGTAATTTTTTCTTCTCACCCCAGGAATCCTTCAGTATGCTTGACTAATGCAGACTACAAAACAGTGCAGTTGGAAGGAGGGTGCAGAACCTACTCCGGAAGCATGTTCTGCAGGACTGCTGTGCCAAATCTGCCATCCGACCTGGACTGCACATCCAAACAGTAGTGCTTTGTGAAGGTGTGTACAGTCTTCCAGGTAGCTACTTTGCAGATATCTAGCAAGGGGTTGTCCCGTGCTGCTGCCACTGAAGCTGCTGTGCACCTAGTGGAGTGAGCCCTGAGGTGGCTGCTTGCCAACTTTATTGTAACAGAACTGAATGCAAGAGACTATCCAGAAAGAGATAGTTCTTTTAGATGCTGGCCTGCCCTTGCCCACGTTGCCATAGGTGGAGAAGAGCTATATGTGAGATGTTCTGAGCTGCTTACTGTGCTCTAGGTAGTACGACAGTGCCCTTTTCACATTGAAAATGTGTAGATTTTGGTCACCAGGGGTGGATTTGTGTGTGAAGAAGACAGTGAGTGTTATGGACTGATTCTGGTGGAATTCAGACACTACTTACGAACATACGAAAAATACCAGCAGATACAGGCCATATAGTCTATCGAGTTTGCTCGAGTGTGCAGCTTTCAGCCTAGTACTCTGCAGCTGCCCCCTCCCACTTGTATAGTAGTGACCCTCCCCCTTGTTCTGTCCCATCCCCTCTTAAAACTGCCCATCGACTTTAAGGATACCACTTCCTCTGGTAATGCGTTTTACCCCACAACCACCCTTTCTGTGATATAGTGCCTTCTTATTTCCCTCCTGAACCTTCCCCCTTTTAATTTCAGTCTGTGCCCCCTAGTGTCTCTCTCTCTCTCCCTTTAACCTAAAAATTTTCTCCATACTAAACTTATTTATGACTTACATATATTTGAAGGTCTCAATCATATCCCTGCTATCCCTCCTCTCTTCCAGGGAGTACATATTTAGCTCCTTCAGCCTCTCCTCATAAGGATTGCCCTCCATTCCAAAGATTATCCTGGTTGCTCTGTGCTGAACCGCCTCCAGTAGATTGATATCTTTCTTTAGATAGGGACGCCATAACTGCATGCAGTACTCCAGGTTTGGTCTGACTAGTGACCTGTACAGTGGCAGGATGACCTCCCCCCTCCTGGATGCGATCCCTCTGGCAATACACCCTAACATCTTATTTGCTTTAGCTGCTGCCCTCCAGCACTGTGCTGAGTGGTTCATTTGCCCTGTGATTAGCACCCCAAGATCCTTTTCCTCCTCTGTAATGGATACTTGCACCCCCCTCCAGCCTGTAACAACTTGGGTTCCTAGCTCCCAAGTGCATGACTTTGCACTTTTTCGCATTGAATCACAGCTGCCATGTATCTAACTAGCACTCACGTTTGTCCAGATCTTCCTGTAGTCCATCTGCGCTTTCTACCACTGCAGCAATCTTTGTATCATCAACAAAAAGGCTGATCTTATTCCTAATCCTCTCTGAGATGTCAACAATAAAGATTCCAAACAACACCGGACCCAGCTACTTTGGGAAGGAATTTCCTATTCTAAGAACTACTTTATCTTTGTGGGAGATAACGTAGTTAGGTTCGGTGCAGAGTGCCTGCAGCTCTGAAATCCTTCTGGCTGAGGTGACTGCTACTAAGAAGAAAATTTTCCAAGTGACATACTTCAACTCTGCTGTAGCCATGGGCTCAAAAGGGGACTCCATGAGTTTGGCTGTACAGAGGTTCAAGTCCCAGGGAGGGACAGGTTCCTTAAGTGGGGGCTGAAGGTACAACAGGCCTTTGAAATTTTTCTTTAAAATGGAATGAGGATTATAGACTTCTCTTTGCCAGCAGAAATGTAGGCCGAAATGACTGCTAAGTGAACCTTCAGAGATGAGGCTCTTAGGCCTGAGGCTTGTAAGTGCACTAGGTAGTCCAGCACTGAAGACAGGCTAGCTTTCAGTGGGTGGATATGTCTGTCCCTGCACTATAGAGAACATATTTTTCATTTGGAAGCATAGGTCTTTTTAGTACTAGGCTTCTTAGCCAGGCAAAGGGTTCTCAGGACCTGTTCTGAGTACTGAGAGTCTGGGTATTCTAGGACTTCAAGAATCAGGCTTTGAGGTGAAGAGACGCTATGCTGGAGTATGTTATCCTCATCTAAGGTTGAGTCAGGAGACTGTGGCTTGAGGTCAGTTGAATTGGTCACTTGGCTGACAGGGTAAAGAGCAGGGAGTACCAGGGTTGTTTTTTTTTGGCAGGGCACCAAAATGCAACATTGGTTTAATGTAAAAAAATTATTTGGGAAAAATTAATGATAGAAATTAATTTTTAGAAATGAGAACTGTAATTATGTATTTATGATAGATCCTGGCCCCTGAGGAAGCCCAACCTGGGTGAAATGTTGGGCAAGCACAGGGGATCATTGATTCTAAGAAATACTTAAAAAAAAAATTAGCTTTTTCTTAGGGATATATCTATCCCACCAAGCAACTGAGACCTACGTTAACAATTACCGCTCCCTCTCATCTCAAATTAAACAAGATCTTGAGAGATGAAGTATACTCCCGTTGAACTTGATTCAACGTATTGAGGTGGTCAGGATGGTGATTTTACCAAGGGCACTCTATCTCTTCCTGAACATCCCCCTTAATTTACCAAATAATCTTTTTAAAGTTTGGAACAAAGCCATTTTGAGGTTTATCTGGGATGGAAAACGCCCTAGAATTAGAGTAGAAATTCTTTTTCTTCCAAGGGATCAGTGCGGTCTAGCCCTCCTTAATTTAAAATTATATTACTGGGCAGCTCATGTGGCATTTATTATACAGCATCTGATAAGAATGAACCCAGCTAAATGGAGTGAAATAAAGGAAAGTATGCTCCCTTGCCAGGACTACTATAGAATAATTCTCTATAAGAATCCACCCCCGACTGACCAGACAACCTGGAGTCCCTGGGTCATACACCAAGTGCAGGCTTGGGGTCTGATACACAGGGCACTGGGGATCATGCCCTTTCTGGTCATGTTGTGCCCAACAGACATATTGGAGGACTTTAACCCAGCTCTTCTGGATCATACATTTCAGAATTGGAGGCATGTCCACTTCTCAAGGCTCTTACAGTTTCAAAGGGGCCATCTCTTTAGAGACTTCGGCGAGATTAGCCGAGAGTCTCAGCTGCCTCGATCGGGCTTTTTCCGATACCTGCAGCTTAGGCACTACTTTGAATCACTCCCCCTTAGTGTTCGTACTCCTGATAAACATCCTCAGTTGGTTCAGCTGATCCAACAAGCAATAAAAGCACAGGGATTAGCATACGCTATCTCTGCTATATACAAATCAATGCTGCCTTTGGTGGGGGGGATACTCTGCGGATAGGGGAGAGGTGGAATACGGAGTTGGGAACGCAGGTCTCACCACAACAATGGGAAATGATATGGTGCAAGACATCAAAAATCACCTACTCTCATGTCTGGAGGTTATACTCTTGGCAACATTTAATAAGATACTTCTGTACCCCAGTGATAACTTCCCATTACCACACCTCCACTGGGGCAGCGTGTTGGCGGCTATGTGGTGAGGCTTCCGCTCACCATACTCATATTTTTTGGTCATGTCCAAAATTGCAGCCCTTTTTACAGGATGTATTTTAGGAATTAGATGAGTTTTTTGGGATCAGACTCCCCTATAGAGGCGACCTTTTTGTGCTGCATGTCCTTCCTCAGGGCTGCATGATTCCCATACTCAGTACCTGCTGAATATCCTACTTTTGGCAGTCAAAAAGGCCATTACTAAGCACTGGCTTACAGTGGTGGCACCCACCATCATGGGTTGGAGAGATTGTCAACCTTATATATAGATCTGAAAGAATGACCTATAACTTAAATGATAAAATGGAGTTGGGCTCTTTAGAATGGAGAAGATGGGTTATGCATATAATGAACAAAGACCCAAACTTTGTGCCCTAATATCATACGCTCTCAGCCTGACTGCTCAGATCAGTTGGATTGGGCTCTTTATTATGCCCCTCAA